>JAVANC010000017.1:18269393-19612726 GCA_033319125.1 Parnassius glacialis
CAATTTCTATTATTAAATGCCATACATATGATGCCGACTTAAGATAATAACTTTTTTCGTGTCGTATCTACCTTATAAGATGAATAAAACAAATGATTTGCTGATTTATTTACATAAAACGTAAAGTTCCTAAGCATGGTAAAGTAATGATCTTAATAAATCTTTGAGAAATTATTTTATACGTGTTAAAAGTATTGATAATGATATTACGTTAAGAGTTGTTATCATAAAAAAAAACAAAGGCAACATTTAACAAACTGATTTTATTAATTGTTTTAGGTAAAGCTTCCATTAGAATGTCCGTTTCATCCCGCGCGTGACATCTTTGCGCCTCAGCACGCGGCCAAGCTGCAGCACCGGTCTTCACAATGGACATGTGCCTTTTGCGGCAAATCTTTCTACGAGGAGCGACACCTCGACACTCACTTCGACCAGCGACACAAGAACCAGATTAATAAGGTTTGTGCGAGATTTTGAAATTTTATATGTTAAATATCTAGTTAATTTTGTTCATAATTAAACTTGTTAAACTTCTAGGCTAAGGGTAATTAAACTTCCTGAATCGTTGTACTGGAAATATGAAGGAAGTAAGAAGATCCTTTTCCATTCCTTACAGCATATTTTTACGTGGTAGAGCCATGCTGTAGCTATATTGTGGTTGTAGCACGAATGGGTCGGCTCGACCGGGGAAGGACCACGCTCTCACAGAATACCAGCGTCAAATAGCAGCTTCATGCTGCTGTGTTTCGTATGGTGAGTGTAGAGAACCGGAGACCCTTTTTACTGGAAAAGAGGCATTCTATCTTAGTCCTCACGGGTGACAACGTATCTGCATTTTGATTCGCAAACGAGGATAAATGTAGATGTCTATGGGCCACAGCAACCACTTACCATCAGGTGGACTGTGTGCTCGTTGGTCACCCTATCCTATAAAAAAAATATCAAAAGTTCACTGCTGAACATAGGCCTCCTCCATAGATTGCCTCATAAGGGGGATATTGGATGAAGCTGGCTGGTGAGAAAAAAAAGATTTTTTCTCACCTTCCAGCCTCATTTGTAATTATATTAAAAATAAAAAATAAAAACCTCTAAATTTCTGTAAGCAATAAATAAAGCCCCGGTCACATACACACATACACGTACACTAGGGGACATTTTGTATCGCAACATCACGCGGAACACTCAATCTACGTAACGATGCAACGTTGCACAGTGACTCGCAACATGGCTCGCTACATTTTACGTGACGTGGGACAAGTTGCTTGTTCCCGCTCCGAGACCGAGCGCACGTGTCCCGCGCAGCGTTGCGATCGATACGGCAATTGCCGTAATATACGGCATTCCACGATTTTTTTAAAGATTATACGGCATACGGCAGGCTTTTCATTGCCGTATCAAGTATTACGGCAATTCAGCTTTGCGATAAACCACGATGGCAAATTATGAACAAAAACATAAATACCTGTTTCGATATCGATATTTTTTCACTTCCGTCATCCCATAAGTGATAATAAAGAGCATGAAGGTTAGAGAAAAGGAGAACGATCGCCGTAGAAAATAGTGTCCCAGAAATATGGACAACATTAGTGATAAAGAGTGTGGTTGTCTATGACTGGTTGTTTATGAGTAGTTGTCTATGACGGGGGATTACCGTTCCATCTTTCCTTTTATGAGACTGACAAAGATAGCATGATACATGGTTGACATTGATAGAAGTAATGAATGAAAGAGATATACATATTTACTTTGTTTATATTATCGAATGAATGTACAACATTATGAACTATGATGGCGGCTGTACACGCTCGTCTCGTCGCGTCGCGTGCCTCTCGTCGCGTAGAGGTCCGACACGAGAGCACACCATGTACACACTCGTTGTATCACTTGAACTCCAGATGCGCACTGCGATGGACGTAGAAGAAACTGTTGCTGAGTTTTGCCTTTGCTATTTTTAATTATAATTTTTTACATATTTCCAATAAAAAGAAAATTAATAAGCCATGGTGGATAGTTTCTATTCACTGTAATAGAACCATGTAACTTCCTATATTGTATTTAACAACATTGAACCATTTTTTGATAGTTTTTATAATTATCAGAAAACGAACGAGTGTGTACAGGCGCGCTCTCGTTTTCATCGCGAGACTCACGAGACCCTTTGACTCGAGCGCAAAAAACCGACACGCTTCCGAGAGCGAACGAGGGCCGCGAGACGCGACGCGACGCGACGAGGACACCATGTACACACTCGTACTCGGCCTGTCTCGTGGTGTCTCGACGAGCGTGTACAGCCGCCATGAGATGTGTACTGTACTTGTGTAGTATTTACTCATTTTACTCTGCTCTGGCAGTAAATTTAATTTGGATCTCCCATGCGCACGGTCGTGCTTCATGAATTTTCATTTTAATCGTTACGAGGAGGTATTAGTGAAAGTATTACTTTATAGTTTATTGTTCTGATTTGATTTGATCTACTCTTACAAGATGAGTGACACAGAAGGAGAAGGCCCTTCTACGCCAAAGAAAATTAGAAAGGGTAAACATATCAAACAAAAATATCGACAGCAGTGGGAGAATGAAGAATTTTTCAAAGACTGGATTGCTCCTATTGATGATAATCCGTATAGAGCGAAGTGTACTAAGTGCGATGTGAAATTATCATGTGAACTTTCAACTCTGCGACGGCATGTCACAAATAGTAAGCATAAAAACAGACAAATGGCTGCACTTTCTACAAAAAGTTTAAGCTCTTACTACAAATCACGTGAAAAGGACAAAGACGTCTTAGTTATTGAGGCTGAAATTAAACTTGCGGGATTCGTGGCTGAACATAATATATCATTTCTGGCAATGGATCATTTGTCGGATGTATTGAAATCTTGCTTCCCGATTCAAAAATAGCGGCTGATTTAGCTATGAAAAGAGACAAATGTACAGCAACTGTGAAAAATGTGATTGGTGAAAGTCAGAAAGTGTACTTAGAGAATATTTTGAAACACCAGAAATTCAGTGTAATGGCTGACGAGTCTACGGACATTGCATCCTGCAAAACAATATGCATTGTTGTTAGGTATTTTGATAAAAAGTATAAGAAAATTATAACATGCTTATGGCAATTAGAGCCTCTGCACGCGAAAAGTGTTACAGGAGAAACGTCGTCACGAGGATGTACTGCTGAATCACTTTACTTAACCATTATTGAAACATTCACTCAGCGTAATGTGCCCTTAGAAAATATTATCGGTTTCGCGTCAGACGGCTGTAATGTGATGATGGGTGCTCAGAACTCAGTCGCCAGTCGATTACGATCTGCTTTACCTGGTATACAAATAATAAAGTTCATCTGTCATTCCATGCATCTGTGCGCAAATGAAGCATGTAAAGAAATACCACGACGTTGTGAAGATTTGGCGCGAAATGTGTATGCATTTTTCAAACATAGTGCCAAAAGGCAAGCAGAGTATGTTGAATTTCAAATTTTTATGAATTCAAAAGTGCATAAATTGCTACACCCATCTCAAACGCGATGGTTATCGCTACTATCTGTTGTAAATAGATTGTTAGAGCAATGGGATAGTTTGAAATTATTTTTTGGTCAGAAATGGCTTGAGGAACGCACCGTAGCTGCAGAGCTGATTTTTCGCGAATTACATGACGATTTCGTAAAACTATATATTTTGTTTTTACAATGGATATTGCCTAAATTTGTAAAACTCAATGAGTATTTTCAAGGATCGGATGCCAGATTGGTAGAACTCGACGATAACATGAAATTTCTCTACAAAGAGATCTTGCAATGTTATATGTTCAGAGATTATGTTAACCAGACAGAAATATGTTCTATTAACCCAGAAAATTCAGAGTATTTTCCTCCCCAAATATACATGGGTGTTAAAGTCCTCACTGAAACTAAAAAACCAAATATTATAAACCAGAAAGACCTTTTAAATGAATTTAATCATCGATGCCGAAAATTTCTCATAACGAGCTGCAAGGAAATCCGAAAGAGATACGATTTTTCAGATGAGATACTTCCACTTTTTAAATATTTGTCACCAAAAGAGGCTGTGAGCCAAAGTGTCAGAGAAACTTTTCCGTCGTTGTTGCCACTGGCCCAGCAATTGCCACGAATTGTGAGAGATTCGGATATGCAACGAATTGATGACGAGTGGAGGTTGCTACCAAACATAAACAAATTTTCAGAATTAGAAATAGACACATGGAAAGTATATGAATTTTGGGCAAATGTCCAAGACACTACAGCCTGCAAATTATTGGCAAACTTTGCTCTAGACGTATTATGTCTACCACATAGCAATGCAGATTGCGAAAGAGTTTTTAGTGAAGTTAATAATATGAAAACAAAATCTAGAAACAAATTGATAACATCCACTGTCAACGGAGCTCTATTAGCAAGACAAGAAGTTAAAAATCAAGGAGGTTGTTCGAAATTTATAGTGTCAAATGATATGCGTAATAAAATGAAATACAATGAAAAATATTCATTGCATAGACAAGCGAGTGATGTTTTCGAATCAATTAGAAACTTATACGGTGAAGACATTTCAGATTTCATGTAATTTATTTAATTATTTGTAGAAATAAATACTATACGGCAATTTCGTGGATTTTTTCATAAATACGGCAATTTTCGTTTTCAAATACGGCAACTCAATTTTTTACAGTCGCAACGCTGGTCCCGCGTCAGTGTCGCGCCATTTGTTGCCGGGTGTAGTTGTGTGCGCAACATGTTAGTATTGTAGGGAAACGAAGCCAGACCAGACCATTACCAGAGTCATGTTTTGTCGTGGGATACTTCTAAGCACAAACTGTTGGTACTATTCTACCGATCAGTTGTTTCGACACTCGAAAAGTGTACGACAAGCAAGCATAAGAATTTCCAGTCGACAAGAGTATCTTAATACAATGGCAAGTCTGATATGAGGGCCGACAGCGTGTCGTAGTATTGTGTCCTGTTTGGCTATGGAAGATCAGATCATTTTTTATAAAGTTTCAAAATCAGATGTTAACGTTCGAGTAAAATTCACAAAAGATCCGTCAGACATTCGGGGATCGCTTAAAATATTAATTCTTCTTTCTTCTCGTTGTAGTAAGAAATTCCGCATCCACCACTTTCTCTTTCGCTTACGTTTCACTTTCGAAATAAGTACTATGTACTCTACACTAATCGCGCCACAACCTTCTCGGGTGACATTTTTCTAAGCACTGACTAGTGTGACCTGTAAATTGTTCCGCAACATATGTCACGTAGTTGTTGAGCTACAAGTTGCGCAACATGCCGCTCCTTTTGTCCCCAAGTATATCCAAGGCTTAATGTAGATATTATCCAAACAACGTAAACATAAATTGGCGATGAAAAACTTTCTTTCAATTATTCTTTCATTTTCTTTTCTTTCATTACTTATTTATTTATTTTATTTATTTTTTTTAAAAAAAAACGTTACCCCCACACTAGGATTTTCTCCTGTATCGTGGAGGCAGTTTACAAACACAAATTGAACAAGGACAAACATCCAGACCCGGAACAATTATTTGTAGGCCATACAAACACTTGTTCCGTGCGGGATTCGAACCCGCGCCCCCCAGCGCAGTAACTCATTGCTAAGCCACTGCGCCACGGAGAACTAAGTTCTTAAACTAATTTAAGTATACCTATGTATATATTTTTGTAATTATTTTGAGTTTTTAATTAACCTTAATAACTAAGTTCTAAAACTAATGAAAGTATACCTAAGTAATTTCGAGTCGGCGCTAAACAATCCATGAACAAAGACCAGTAAATTACCTTAAATTTAAAGAAATAACCAAATCAAATTAACAGTGCTGCGCATCACGCTTTACATAATTAATTAATTTGCTTGTTTGGCGCCGACTCAAAATTACTTAGGTATACTTACATTAGTTTTAGAACTTAGTTATTAAGGTTAATTAAAAACTCAAAATAATTACAAAAATATATACATAGGTACACTTAAATTAGTTTAAGAACTTAGTTATTAAAGTTAAATAAAAAGGTTTATTATTTTTTGCTTTTTAGTTTTTTCGGCGGTTTAATTTTTTTGTTAAAAAGTTTTTATTTTATAATTTTTCTGTAATGTAATGTAATGTAATTATTATGTAATGTAGTAATACACAACTCAGCATTAGAATATGTGAGTAAACAATAAATCACGCCTATTTTACCACCCTTAGGGTAGACGTTTTGTTTTCAAATTTATATGGGACCAATTTCGGGGTATACCCTATCTGATAAAAAAAAAATTATCAAAATCGGTCCACTATGTAAAAAGTTATGCGTGGTCTAACATAAAAAAAAATATACACGTCGACTTGAGAACCTCCGTTTTTTCGTTGGTTAAAAAGGCCGCTGATACGTCGCTTATCTTATCCTCCGCGGCAGAAACGTGGTCAGCGGCGGGGTTATAGATCGGAAAAAACTGGTCTTACGAGTACGGGGTTTTTCCTGGCCCCGTGGCCTCCGTGGCGGAGTTATAGTTATAGAGCGGAAAAGACTGGTCTTACGAGTACGGGTTTTTCCTGGCCCCGTGGCCTCCGCGTAATGTTCCACGTCACGGGGACTCTCATAATACAACTAGACCTGAAACCAACAATTTGTGTTTTTATTTTTATTTTGGAGAATAAGGGTACAAACGAGCAGACAGTCCAACTGATCTGTGGCCCATAGACATTTACGTCGAACATTTACGAGAACACACCCCTGGGAAATAAGATGAAATGAGTCGATTCCAATAAAAAGGGTCTACAGTTCTTAACGCTCACCTTACAAAATACAGCAGTATTAAGCTGCTATTTTACGTGATAATCTGTGAGAGCGTGGTTCTACCCCGGTCAAGCGCACCCATTCGTGCTTCAACCATAATGTAGTTGCAACTTAGCTCTACCACGCTTTTCATGGAACCATGACATGCAACGTATTAGCCTGGTATTCTATAATTTCAATAGGTAAATCTTTATGTGGTAGAACCACGCTGCAACTATGCCAGTTATACATAGCTGCAGCACGAATGGGTCGGCTAGACCGGGGTAGGACACACAGAATACTAACGTGAACCTTTTTTTTTACCAATTACGAAAATGATGTCACCATTTTTCTTTATATTATTAAAGTAAGTCCGTTTAATAGGGTTGTTATAAACTAATTTGCTTAATTCCGCGTAAAGAAAGAAAATGATGTGTCTTGTCCAGTTTTAAGAGTGACCTCCCACCATCCCTCAATCGCGCACACTATATCTATACCCGTCGCAGTCAATCCCAGCACAACCACACTAAGCACGACACACCACTCTCGAAAATACTACACATGTTTTGCCTCTACACGAGGCATCCTCAGGTCAAGTAGACTCTGCGGAGGCTGGCCGCTAAGTGAGCGGCGAGCCGAAACTACTGCTATTTAAATATTTTTTTTTTAATTAGTTCATAACTACCCCATTATAATGGATTTCCGCAAAGTAACGCCTTATTCTATTAATTATCGGAAGTATATTTAGCAATATCAATTCCTTTCCCTTAATCTAAATCCCTCTGGTAAAATAAAACAATGTAAATTCTTGCTACAGGCGGAAGACGCTGTGTGCCTGGCAGATTACTGCGATATAATGCGGTGCCAGGTGCTGGTGGCGCATGGGCTCTTGAGCGGTGGCGTTGAGCCGGTGACAGACGTGGAGGTGTGGAGGGATGTTGAGGCAGCGCGGCGGGCTCTAGCGCCGGCTGGAGCCCGAGGGTTAGCGAGGGCTCCCCAGCGTCGTCACCAGCGCTCCCGCGCAATTCCCGGGGTTACACCACCCGCGCCTGACTGCCCAAGACTTGATCCGGATGCCGATGATCCTGGTTTGAATAAAATTAATTAAGTTAATTTAGCCTGTAAAGCTCTGATAACCGACTAATGACATAAAACTCATTTAGAAAAGTCATATTAAGTGGAACAGAGTATTGGTAGAGCCATGCTATAGCTACGAGTACATGATTGTAGCACGAATGAGTCGGCTCGACCGGAGAAGGACCTCGCTCTCACAGAATGCCAGCACAAAAACGCAGCTCAATGTTATGTTTGCTTTGTTTCGTACGATGAGTATAGAGAACCGGAGACCCTTTTTACTGGAAACGAGGCATTGCATCTTAGTCCTCACGGGTGGCAACACATTTGCATTCTTAATCGAGGATAGAATGTAGCTGTCTATGGACCACACACACGTTTGTCGTGTATCACCCTTATGTTATAAAAAAAACAGACTGGTGATGGGGAGCAAAATAGCCAACGTAAGGAATATTAGCAACTCTTTTAATTAAAGCATTTCAGCTGTGTTTAAAAGTAGTGCAAACTTTGATATAAGTGACGATGTGACGATAATGTCAATAATAAAATCCTTGGGACTCTTCCGTATTTAAATAGTCTTCTGTTATGTACGCTGTTGAATATGAAAACGTTAATATTATGTTTTTTTTTATTGAACTTGCGTTCACATTAAATAAGAATGTTGATTCCCCCACGCTTGTAATCTCCTTACTAAAATCATTAACATTCACTATTCATTCATTCATTCATTGCAGCCTAACAAAAGTCCACTGCTGAATTTAACATAGTTGCGCTTGGCAGGCGGGTTCCGTAGTTTTTTTTTATTATTAGATCAGTATTTTGTTAATTTTGTATTGTTGTCAGGAAGATAGTTGCCCGTCTCCTGTTTTATTACCCTCTGGCATCTCATTGACCATACGCAAATTAAAAGAAAATATCCGTATATCCGAATCATTTATTAATCCTAATTAAACAATACGTAGGTCACTCAATAAGTTTTGAGATATGCAAAAAGTATTCTAGATACTATTAATATTTATTTTACATATTTTCAAAACGTTCTCCATCATGCTCTATACAAAGTTCGATTTGCCTAAACCAACTCTGAAAACACTTTTGCCAGTCTTGATCTGACAGGTCGGAAATCCCTACTTCGTAGGCAGCCACGGCTTCTTCGGCGCTTGTTTTTTCTTTGACTCTTGGGAACAAAAAGAAATTACAAGGAGCTAAGTCAGGGCTGTAGGGTGGGTGATTTAGAGTTTCAACACCAGATTCCTCAATAAATGTTTTTGTTCTAAGGGAGGTATGTGAAGATGCGTTATCGTGATGCAGCATGATTCCCCGAAGCCCGGTCTTTGGTCTTCTGTCCCGCACAGCTTGAAAGGCTTTGGGTAATACAATTGTAGTATACCATTCAGAGTTGACTGACTTACAATTTTCCAGCATTGACGTCGACAAATGTCCGCTCCGCGATAAAAAGAACTAGCCCAATTTTTTGCCGACGTTGCGAGGTCTTTGCAGTTTTGTCGGTAACTGTTTTTCTGTGTAGACCCATACCGATGATTGTCTTTTATTTTCCGGATCATATTAATGGATTCATGTCTCGTCAGTAGTAACGATTTCTGAAACACACCTAGATGCCCCGTTTTCAAAACGCAAACGCATTTCATGGCACCAATCCATTCGAGTCTGTTTTTCGCTTTCGGAGAGCAAACGAGGGATTCATTGACAACAAAACTTCCTCACTCCAAGATGTTGATGTAGGATGGTATGAATGCTCCCCGAACTAATGCCTACAATCTTTTCGATGTCCGTATATGTGATTCGTCGGTCTTCTCGCACCAACATTTCAGTAGTCCATACATTTTCTGCTGTTACTGCTGTTTGCGGGGCCCCGGTTATTTCGTCATCTTTAAGATTAATTTCATCCCTTTTGAATTCAGCAAATCACCTAAAAAATTTTGCGCGTGATGGGGCTGAGTCCCCTGTAACCGTTGTAAACTTAATTGTGCGGTTAAACCAAATTTAAAATCATAATATTATATCATAGCGCGCAAATGTTCACGGTTAAGATCCATCGTTTTAAATGAAAAGCGTGGGAAGCGTTGCAGGAAAATTAATAGAACTTTAGTTTTTTTAATATTGAGCAATTGGCTTATGGAGTTCTATTTTTAAATAAATTTGCCTTTTAGAAACATATAACACGGGTACGTGTTCCATTTTTAAATATCGAGCATCGCAAAACTTATTGAGTGATCTACGTATAATTCTTGCAAATACGGTCAGTCCTAAGTTCTGCAAGACCCGACGCAGAATAACCCAAAAACTCTCCAACCACATTCTTCTCATGGCTATTGGCATGTCTTCTCAGCGCTATCCTGTATTACTATATAAAATATTGTTAATTAATGTATCTATATATTTATTTCATTTGTTTATTTTTAAATATAGAAGTTGAAGAAAAAAGAAGAGAAGACAGTGATGGCGATACAAATCAAACGGCAGAATTATGCGACGCCGATATGGTAGAGTCATCTTTGCCACCAGACAGTCGACAAAAGAGATTAGCAGACTTGCAAGCGGAGCGCGCGGCGTGCGATCCCGCGAGATTACAGGGTCTTAAGGTACATTTAATGGTAAAAGTACAGTAAAGTAACAGGCAAGATACGAGTGCATAAGTGAATTACGTTGTAACCATAGATTACTGTATATATACTAGAGGTTGTAACATAATCGCTCGGTGACAGCAACAACTTGAATATAGACTCGGATCAGTCGCTCGACCGATCTGCATATTGTATGAGCGAGAGCGGCCTTTGTTGGTAAACAAATCCGAAACAATACTACCGTTAGTATTGTAAATTTTAAGTTTAAAAAGAAGTAAATTGCAATAATGTGATGAAAAATTACTTAAATATGAGAGGTAACACCTGATCTTTTCTAATTAGTCTACATATGTGAGCACAGAGGGTGATTTTATCCTGATTTGGTGCGAATTGGCAAACAGTTCGACTCCTTGTTATGTAGGTACATAGACATTACAAGGAGTCGACCTGTTTGCCAGTACTAATACTGTATACGTGTATTGATCCTCATTTTGAGTTTTTTCACCGCTGAGCAGTGGTAAATCACTGACAGTGACAGTGAAAAATGGCGATTAACAATTTCAGAAGTGGCAACCGAGATTTGCTACTTTAGCCATCTGTGCAGAACTAAATTTAATAATATGTATTGAAAATATAGGATATAAAGCAAGCGTTACCACAGTTCTCAGTTCCAACCTAGAATTACCACAGCTTAAGTTTAAAGTTTATTTTAATACATTGACGTCGTTCTACCATTACCAGGATGACGTAACTCGATATATTTAAATTTAAAAATATAATTCGGGCGAAACCAAAATCCATATTATTAATATACATACCATTATATAATTACTAAGCAATAGGGCAATGAAATAACAATGATCAGATTTTTCTATTTTTAATGATTTTTTCCTTTTCGTATATCGTTTTATATACTTATTTTCATATATCACCACACTGCCTCGTTGGCCTAGTGGTTGTAGTAGTGCAACTGCCGATCATGAGGTCTTGTGATCGAATCCCAGGTCGGGCCAAAAAAATATTGAGTTTTTCCGTCAAGAAATTTTCAGTAGCTGCCCGGAATCAGGAAGTTGGCGGTGTCTCACCCTAGTGCATCGGAAAGCACGCGATATCAGGCGTAGGACCACAGCCATTGGTCTCTCCGGTCGTGTCGGTTTACCGTTCCATGACCCACTATGAGAGTGAGGGAATAGAGAGTGCACTTGTGCTTGCGCATACACTTGGGCACTATAATCCTGTCCTGCGCCGATGGCTAGTCTCCGTTGAGACTGGCCGCCGTGACCGAAATTCGGTCTGGAGGACATTATTATTATATCATCATCATCACAATTCACAAACCAATTTGGCTTGTTTATATGTTTCGCGATAGAATTTATTGACCTTAATATAAGCAATATTACTTAGCATGAAACATATTTGCTTGATTTATAGTTTTACTTCTGCTATGCGACTCTAAGGACCATATATAATAATAATAATAATAGCCTTTTATTCCTAAACATAGGGTTACAAGAGGTCCCTAAGTTCGGTGTGCCTTTTGGCATAGGCCTCCTCCAATTCCTTCCAATGGTTCCTGTTCCTTGCTACTCTCAACCAGAATGGTCCCGCTGTCTGTTTCAAGTCGTCTTCCCATCTCCTGACTTGACGACCCCTGCCTCTTTTGCCGTCTCTTGGTTGCCAGAGAGTGACTTGCTTGCTCCATTTGTTAATGGGGTGGCGTAGCAAATGTCCAGCCCATCTCCATTTTTGGACGTCTATCCGGGTAAGAATGTCTGTGAGTTTTGTTCTTGTTCTAATGTCTACGTTCCTGACTCTGTCTTTGATTTTTAACTCTAGCATGCTTCTTTCCATGGCACGTTGGCATTTTGTTAGCCTTTCCCTATGGTGAAGTGTTGTTGACCAAGTTTCACAGCCATAAGTAAGAACTGGTAGAATACAGGTCTCGAATGCTTTCTTTTTTATGTGATTGCCTAGATCCTTACTTTTCATTATTTCCTTCAGTGACCAATATTTTCTCCATCCTTGGGCTATTCGCCTGTTTATTTCCTTTGTCATTTCATCTGAAGGGGATATTATCTGTCCTAAGTAAATATATTCTTTGACATATTCGATCTTGTTGCCATCTACCATAACGTCTATTTCCCTTGAGTTTGACATTAATTTTGTTTTTCTGGCATTGATTTCCAGACCAACTTCTCTACTTATATTTGCTAGGCTCTGCATCATTTGTTCTATTGCTGCTGGATTCTCTTCAAGAAGCACCAGATCATCGGCAAATCTTAGATGGTTTAGGCGAGCTCCATTAATGTTCAGACCTAAGTGGTCCCAGTTTAGCTGTCTAAAGATGTGCTCGAGTACGGCGTTAAATAGTGCAGGGGAGAGAGGATCGCCTTGGCGTACGCCCTTTTTGATAGGAAATGGTTCTCCTGTTGATTCTAGTTTAATACTGGCCTTGCTAGATTTGTATATACTCTTAAGTATTTCTATATAGTTGCTCTGGACCCCTTGTTGTTCAAGGCTCCGCCATATGTATTGGTGCCTGAGGCTGTCGAATGCCTTTGAGTAATCTATAAACGCCAAGTAGATTTGTTTATTGTATTCGTTATACTTCTGTATCAACTGTTTAATTGTGTGAATGTGATCTATTGTGCTGAAGTCTTTTCTGAATCCTGCCTGCTCTACGGGTTGGCTTTCGTTGAGTGTTAATGATATTCTTTCTAGGATCACTTTAGCAAATACTTTATATATATTTGATATAAGAGAAATCGGCCTATAGTTCCCAATCTCTTCTCTATGGCCTTTTTTATGTAGTAGAACTATGTGACACTCGGTCCATTCTTCTGGAATTTGCCTTGTTTGTAAGATTTCATTGAAAAGTTTTGCCAGCACGGGACTGTATTCCTCTAAGGATCCCTTGAGTATTTCATTAGGTATATCGAGTTTTTGAGATTTTATTGCCTTGATTACCTCTGATGTAAGGATTTCTGGCACTTCATCTACTTTGTTTTCTTTTACTTCGTTTACTTCCGGAATTGTGGCCATCCCTGAATCGAATTTATCAGAGTACAATAGGCTGTAATAGTCCGTAGCTAGTTTCTGTATTGAGAGTCGATTAGTTGAATAAGATTCGCGTTGCTTTAGTTTCGCTATCCATTCTTTCCCATGTTCGCTTAGTTGTTTCATAGCCTTTTTTGTTCCTCCTGTTCTTTTTATATTTTCTTCCAAAACTCTATTTCTTTTCTCTTTACGGTCTTTCCTCATATTCTCCTTAATTTCCTTGCTAAGGGTTGCAATTTTTTGCCGTCTTTCTTTGTCCTCTTTATTTGATATTAGTGTTCTTCTTTCGTCTAATAGTTCTAGTGTCTTTTTACTTAAATAGCTTTCTTTGCTTCTGGGTTTGCTGACTAGCATCTCTTTCAATTTGTTTTGTAATCTCCTGTATTTAATCCCAGTTTCTGCGTCGGAGGTAATAATTTCATTGAGTGATTCTGTTGTGCGGGAATTAGTGGAATGATTGCATTCTGATATTTGATACAGCTTATTATTGTTTACTAGGTTTTTCCTGGATATTTTGGGTTGGTTTATGTTTAGGCAGCTTCTTACCATACGGTGGTCAGTGTTAAAGTTGAGGTTTTTAACTATGTTGGTATCTGTGAACGCTTTTGCTTTGTTAGTTATAAATAAAGTCAATTTCAGTTTTGAATTTTGCACCTGGGGAGGACCACGTCCATTTGCTTTTAGTTTTTTTGTTAAAACATGAGTTCATTAAAATAAGGTTATTTTCCATCATGAATTCTACTAATTTCTGTCCATTTTGGCTTCTTTTGCCATGCCCAAACTTCCCAATTGAGGATTCTTCTCCAGTTTGCCTTTCTCCAACCTGTGCGTTAAAGTCGCCCATGATTATTATGTTGTTGTTGTAATGCGGTTTTATTGCTTCTGAGATACTCTCATAGAAATATTCTATTTCTGATTTCCCCGCTTGTTCTGTTGGGGCGTATATTTGAAAGATGGCCCAGTTTTTCTTGTACCCCGGAAATTTTAAATGAACTACAGCAATTCTGTCAGAAACTCCTTCAAATCCCATAATGTTCTTCTTCAGTTTAGACTTGATGAGGAAACCTACTCCTTTTTGTCCGGTGTGTTCTCCTTTGTGAAACATGATATAGTCGTTCCTCTCTTCTATCCCTTCTCCTGGCCTTCTCATCTCGCTGATGCCAATTATGTCCCATTTTATGTTAGATATGGCTATTTCTAGTTCTTTTAGGCTCTCTTCTGTTCTTAGTGTCCGAGTATTCAGTGTGCAGACATTTATATGTTCAGTGATCTTTTTACCTTGTTCTATCTGTATTGTTTTCTTATTAAATATGTTTGCTTTAGGGTGTTTCGAAATATAATGTTTTGATTTAGATGGAGGGTGTTTGTCTTCTTCCCCCACGGTGACAAGCCGGCTTGGGGTGCAATTTATGAATGTTGTATTTGGTAATGTGGTTGTTAGGGTTGTTTGGATCCGGGTGTCGCTTATTAGTTTTTTGAGAGATTTGATAATGAAGCTGATCTCCCACGCTCTACATAGTTCAGTATATTTGGTCTGATAATATCCTTTGTCGCAGTTTTAGAGGGGGCGTTGTTCAAGGTGGTCAATGTACTTTCGGTACTACCTGCATTGACTTTCTTTTGTGATCGTATTTTCGGTGATCTTGAAGTCTCTCTTTTCCTTTTTTCTCTGTTGCTTTCGTGTGTTTTCCTTATTATCAGTTTGTCGTATTTTATGAAGGCTATATTCCCTTTTTTCTTTTCCTCTTCAACTTGCAGCTGCAGTTGTTTACGTTTTTCTATTATTTCTTTAGGGTAATCCTCTTTGATATTTACACCTTTTTGCAGGTTAGATCTGTTTCGCAGAATCATATGTTTTTTCCATGTAGTTGTGAGTGAGACTACAACAGGGCGATTTTTATCTAGCTCTTTTTTACCGATTCTGTAAACATTATTAATTTCGAAGACTTCAAAATGTACTCCCATTTCTATTATAATGTCTTTTATGTAGTCTACTAGCTCTGGTTCTGTTCTTGCTTTTCCTTCCTCGATGCCAAAAAAGACAAGGTTATTTTTGCGCTTATCCTTATCAACGAATTTAAGTTTTAACTCTAGCTCGTTTATTTTATTTTTGAGTTGGGCGTTTTCTTCGGTGACCACTTTAAGCTTTTCGTCTAGTGCTGCCATGACATTTTGTGTTACTGAAGTTGTTATAAGTTTAGTTTGTTGGTCTAACTTTTCGTCTAATTTTGCCAATAGGATTTCTATACTTTTTTTCCATCTTTGGTATTTTTTATATTGTTATGGCAACACTTGGTTCACTGTGGCAACACTTGTTTCTTTATGGCAACACTTGTTTTGCTGTGGCAACACTTGTTTTGCTATGGCAACACTTGTTTTGCTGTTTGTTATGTTGGTACTGAAGTTTCCACTCTATAGTTTATGTACAATTTGCATCAGCTGACACTTGACGGTATTTTTGTAGGTTAGAATGATTACAATTACGGTTGATTAGTACTCGCAATTTAACACTTTTTCTGTAATTTTTTCACTGATCACGTATTTTGTACTTTGTTGTAGTCAATAGTTCGTATGACACACTATGTTGGCACTTTTTTACACTGTTTATTTTTTATTTTTCGCGGAGCTCTGTGACGTGCGTATTGACTGATCGACGACCGGAACCGGAACTATTTACTTATTACATTTAAAATAGTTTATAGCACAGGTTGCACTTTCGTTCTCATTACACTTTACTATGGGCTTGATTCCTTTAAGCCCATACACTTCACTAAAGTCCAGATTGCTTTTTCGTAGCCCTTCACAATAGTCACTAATACTCACAATTTTTTTTTTATATTTCATTAAAGTCTAATTCTTAAACCGGTGCACTTTACCAGAGTCCATATTACATTACATTTACTATCACTATTTCGTTTCTCGGTAGTGGGAGCCGATAGGGCCGCCGCCAGCCGCCCCGGCGGCTGGCGACAGACTGATTGGTTTGTCGCCGTCGCAGCGCTTATATAGGGTTTGAGGGGAGGGGTTGTCCACCGGTTGTCAGCCCGCACGCCGGCTGTCATCCAGTTGCCCGCTAGTGGTCCACTAGTTGTTAATCCGTACAAGAGCTGTCCTTGGTTGTCCACCAGTTGTCGATCCGCACACTAGCTGTCCACTAGTTGTTCACTAACTGTCCACCTGTATGCCGGCTGTCCACCAGTTGTCCACCTGTACCCCGGTTGTCCACCAATTGTCCACCAGTTGTCTACACGTTGATCACTTTACACTGGTTGTCCACCAGCTGTCCACCAACTGTCCACCAGGTTGACAACCAGGTCACCAGATGTCTCCCAGTTGTCCACCAGTAGTCCACCAGTTGACAACCCGTACACTAACTGTCCACCAGTTGACCACAAGTCACTAGCGACGCGGATTGCGGCCGATCCGTACGGCGGACTGAAGCAGGACCATATATATAATTATGTAAATTTAAGTACATATCAACCTAATCCGCAAATGAATTTCCGTTACTTACGTGTTAGAGTCATACTGCAGCTATTTATTTATAGCTGAAGCACGAATGGGTCAGTTTAACCCCGGTAGGACCACGCTCTTACAGAATACCAGCGTGAAACGGCGGAATAATGATGCTGTATTTCGTATCGTGAGGGTAGAGAACCGGAGACCCTTTTAATGGTATGACGCATTCCATCTTAATCCTTACTGGTAACAACGTATCAGTGATTGTTATATAGGAATGATATAATACGAGTATGTAGATGTTTATGGACCACAATATTCACCTACCGTCAGGAGAATTGTGTGCTCGTTTGTCACTCTTATTCTATAAGAAAAACTTCCACGATTGGTAGGTAAATTGTTTAATGCAGTTGAAATCTCTATGCTGGATAAATATTTACATGAGATGAATTTGTTATATACATGAAAATATATTAACCATATATTTTTTTATAGGATAGGGTGACATACGAACACACAGTCGACCTGACGGTAAGTGGTTGTTGTGACCCATAGACATCTACATCTATCCTCAATAAAGAATCAAAATGCAGATGCGTTGTCACCCGTGAGGACTAAGTTGGAATGTCTCTTTTCCAGTAAAAAGGCTCTCCGGTTCTCTACACTCACCATAACGGAACACAGCAGTATTAAGCTGCTATTTTACGCTGGTATTCTGTGAGAGCATGGTCCTTCCCCGATCGAGCCGACCCATTCGTGCTACAACTATACTACTAATATAGCTGCAGCATGGCTCTACCACGTGCAAAATATCTCGTGTATATTAAAATATGATTTATTCGTTATGATATAATATACTTATATTATATCATAACGAATAAATCATATTTTAATATACACGAGATATTTTATATATGAAATATTTCTAAAAGCTCACGTTACTGACTTAACTCATCGATCACTAATAAAAAACTAGATACACAATCAGTGACAAAAAACGTACTTACCGAATGGGCGCCCACTCGAACATTTGGGTGCGCTTTTAATTTGTACGTAGCTTTGTAAATACAACTTTAGCGAATGCATTTAAGGTTGAGTTTACATTAATCTATATATATTTCAACTAGAATTACCTCAAAACAATTGGCGAGTTTTTAGAGAACGTTTGCTTGGGATTGTGTATCTAGTTTTTTTTTATTAGTGATCGATGACTTAACTACATCCATGCCAAACGTAGAAACGATGGCCCAGAACGTCGTAGTCGTAGTAAACGTTTGACGTTTAGGACAATAGTTTCTACGTTTCTAGTATCTACTATTAGATGTTGTGAAACGACTCGGCTAACGATAATTAGTATACAGGCCAGTAATTTAAAAGGTATTTAATGATAAATCAGAAAAACATTTTAACGATAAATTGTTTTTGTAACGTGTGTAAAAGGTTATCTCCTGAGTTCCACCTATTGTTACTAAGAAACAAAAATGTTATCAATTTACGATAGATTACGCATAGGTAAAGCCGCGTTGACACGATCAGAGTATGCTCGGACCAAGTGGACTCGTAGGAATAATTTCATACGAGTGCACTAGACTGGGATATCTGTTGATATTGTCATAGTTCACTCGGATCATTTTCTGCGCTCTTATTATATTAATTTTTGCTTTCTCCTGGATGACAGTGAGCAACAGTGAAACTTCGCATTAGACGCTGCACGGCCGCGTTCCTGACGTCTTTATATTTGTATTCCTTTAATCTCACATTCCATAGAACTTCTTCTGCTTCGTACAGTTCCACAAATCTAGTTGTGTCACGCTCAGACCACTTTTTTTCGCACGAAACGCTTTGTTGTTATCATTAGCCACAATTTTTTCCACAAGTCGTATACGAGCTAACTTGGACGCGATCCGAGTCTACACTTTACACAGATCATGGGACACCGTCGTTTGAGTGTGCTCGGATTATGGGTTGCCACAATATGAGTTACGTTTGAGTAGATATCAGAGCCCACTCGGTCCGAGCCGACAGACAGATCGTGACAATGCGGCTTAAAACTTGTGTAAGAATAATGATTAATAATTGTTTTCGATCTGTAATACTACGTACTACTGTAACTGTACTGTAATATGTACGTAATACGTTACCAAGAATGTTGTACATGACTGACTTGTCTGTCTAGTAGTCGTAAACGCGACTTAATCATGTTGTGGTCCTGGATTCAAATCCTAGGTCGGGCCAAAATCAGCTATTGTATTTTTATGTCTCATTAGTAGAATCGGGAGTCGGGACGTTGGCGGTACTTCGCCCACGTGTTTCGGAAAGCAAGTAAAACCTTTTTATTGCGCCTGATCTCTCCCCGGTCGTGCCGCCTTATTGTCCCATCGGACTACGACAGTGACAACATAGAGAGCGCACTTTTGCTTGCGCATACTCTTTGGCACTATAATCCTAGCCTGTACTAGATGGCTAGTCTCTGCTGAGACTTGACACTCGTTCAGATCTCAACTCCGACAACCTCGAACGTCATTTGACCGAATCTCATTGAACCAAACATGGCCACCTTTTCACATTTATGTGAACAGACACTGGTATTGCTGATAAGGAGTATAACATATTTTTAATATTATGATTACATAACATAATTACTTTTTATTTCTAATCAGAGTTTATGTTTTTACAAGGTGCGGTGTGAAAGAGTTGTTCATTCTTGCATTGCAACGCTTCTACTGCATCTGACACAACATCAATTCACAGAATTGGAAGGTATTAGTTATTATATTAATTATCAAATTTAAACTAACATGTTTAAGTTGGAAGTTATTAACTTCCATGACAACAAAAAAACACTATTTTTACGGATTTTATCGTGTTTAATTTAACTTTTTAATTCGTGACGTTTCGGGTGCTTTACAGCACCCATGGTCATGGGGGCGGGGGACTGAGGTGTTTGACGTCGCGATTTCGTAGTTAGCCCGGCTACCTTCAGTTTTTGAATATTAATTTTTGGTCCCAACTACGCAAAAAAACCAAAACTTAAAAAATAATATTCAAAAACTGAAGGTAGCCGGGCTATGACATTGGGACGTCAACAACTCAGTTCCCCCCCCCCCGTGACCATGGGTGCTGTAAAGCACCCGATACGTCGGTAGTTAAAAAGTTAAATTAAACGCGATAAATGCTTAAAAAGTCATTGAGTTATATGTACTACTACTAGAGAAGCCATTCCAAACAAAAATTGTGTCCTACTCTATGTCTTTGCGCATGCGCAGAAGTAGTAATCGCGCATGAGCGTAGACTTTAATTTGATATAAAATGAGATATTAATATAAAATATCTTAATTTAATCTAAACAAACATATTTCTAAATAAAATGTAATAATAATTATTTTATGGAATTCACAAATCTTCAATTTAGTTTGTACAGATTGCAGTACAGTTCAGTTGAACATAGTCAATGTTCGGAATGGCTTCTCTAGTACGTAGTACATATAACTCAATGTAAAAAGTAGTTTCACTTAATGTGTAGTCTTCGCGTAAATATAAGAAATCAACAATAACAAAATTTACCTTGTGATCTATCAGCTTTTTATTCATTTATTTATTAGTCTATCAAATGTCCACTGCTGAACATAGGCCTCCCCCATAGATAGGCCTTATAGGGTGGATTTCACCATAGTTGCTATGCTTTGCAGGCGGGTTGGCCCAATTGCAGTTTTTTTATTATTTTCGGCCGTTGTCATGAATTGCTGCTGGCCACCTCCTGTTTCAGTTTCTTCTTGTCGCCTCTAACGACAGCCCATGGCATAATATGGGGTAGTGGATATTCTTACGCCGCGACTACACAGAGAAAGTATTTATCATCTCATCGTGTTGCTATATATTAAGCTAGTTATTGATAGTCTCGGGTACAAAGAAGAGTCTTTGTCAGGAAAGAAGTCGAGTGAGAAGTAGAGATGTTTATACACCACCACGCTTAGTGGCACAAACGTGCCACGTTTTTCACGAAATTTTACACTTTTCATATAGAATACAAGAGAGCCCACTACCCCCTGATCGTAATTGGATAATGTGGCAAATAGACATCTACATCGATCCTCGATTAAGAACCAAAATCCAGATGCGTTGTCACCCCTGGGATTAAGATGGAATGCCTTGTTTCCAGTACAAAGGGTCTCCGGTTCTCTATACTCACTATACGAAACACAGCAACATTGGGCAGCTATTTTACGCTTTAAGTATCGTGATATGATTTTGATCCTGTAAATCCTTTAATAGACTAAATAAAAAAAATACATACTTCGGAAAACACTAAATGAAATTCAATTTAACAGAGAAACTTAAGCGGTCATGTAACCGCTACACGTTCAAAGTCGAGGATGCCAATGTTGCCAGATGTAGTAAAAATAGATATTTTATACAATGGCCGACACACAAGGTCATTTAAACTGGTGTGAATTCTTGAAACTTTTGAAACGTGAGTCTGAAATCTTAAGTTGATATTTTTTACTGACGGCAACCCACTGGTCACTTAGATAAGTTGAACTGACGTACATCCAAAAACTGTCCGTGAGTGTGAAATCTTAAGTTGAAAGAAACCAGTGAGTGGGGAAATCGTTTTGGCTTACATCCGTCTTAACTGATTAATTAAACTGATTAGTTTAACTGATCAGTTTAACTGACCGTGTGACACACACCAATAAGAATAACATTTTTATGTTCCTTAGTAATATGATGGTGCCCCTTTCGGATCGGACCGGTGTTTTTCACATGTATGTATGTACGTTATACTTGACACAGAGGAGATGCAGCGCACTGTGTGCTGGTACTTGAGCTGCGACCGGTACTGGGAGGACGCGGCGCCGGGCGCGCGGCTGTTCCCCTGGCCGCTGCTGCTGGCGCTCGCCACCGGCCTCGCGCTCGCGCTCTGCATGTGCTACTATATCATCTGGATCGTCTTCGAGTACATTTATTGACATATAGCTTCATATAAGTATTATAATCGTTAGTCCTAGTCGCTAGTTGACACTGAGGTAAAGTTTTTTGTTACACAAATCATTTAACTGAGATGTTAGTTTTAAATAAAAGGTTATCAGTTTCTAAAGTATTGTCAAAATACAAAAAACAATGCCTCAGTGGTTTGCTTTTTAATCTTTTTAGCAATTTTTCACTGTTTTTTAATTTTTCTATTTTCATTAATATCTGTCGTTTGTGCTATGGAAAGAAACAATAACCTTTACGTTTTTCGAAGAAATTAACTTCCTCGCCATGAAATCGACCAAATATTACACCTCATTTTTAAGTGGCGCCGCCTTGGTGGCAGAAAAAGTCGTGGATGAAGCCCTCATTGGTGCATTTGTTAGCGATCGTGTAACTTTTGAACTAATTGACAAATTGAGTTCACACGATGTATTTGTTTTGTCAAGACGATAATTTATAAATACTCTAGGATACCATAAGTATAACAATGTATTAAAGTTATTATCAATTTATATATTAATCGATTTAGTGCTAAAAAAGAAAATGACAATATCTAGACCCGATAGGTGGCACTATGGTCAACTTATTAACACATTTTGTAGTTATATATACGGTAAAAGTATGTATGCCGAGCCAGATGTTTAAATAGCACTAGTTATGCCCGGCATGCCTTGCAGTACTCCTAATCAGATGAATGATGGATTTATATAACGAACATACATACCAACAAATATACTTATAACATGGGAGAACTACAGCAATGTATGAAAGAAAAAAGAATTAACAATCACTTTTTTTTAAATGAAATAACGATGACAATCGAGCACACAGACGACCTGATGGTAAGTGGACGCTGTGGCCCATAAACATCTACATCTATTCTGAATTAAGAATCAAAATACTGCGTGTCACCCGTGAGGACTAAGATGAAATGCCTCGTTTCCAGTAATCAGGGTCTCCGGTTCTCTATACTCACCATACGGAACACAGCAGCGTTAAGCTGCTATTTTACGCTGGTATTCTGTGAGAGCGTGGTCCTTCCCCGGTCGAGTCAGCCCATTCGTGCTAGAACCATAATATAGCTGCAGCGTGGCTCTACCACGTAAAAAAAGATTGTGTATATGGATAGACAATATTAGTATTTGTAGCTTATTACTACACGAAAAAGTTACAAACAATATCATCATTAACACAATTTATGAGGTAACTTATGATAATTTATTTAATTATATACAATAATAAAAACTATAATAAAAAATCCAAAACTAGTAACTTAATTATCATACATTCCTACTCTCCGCGGTATCGTGCCAAGAACGCTGGCTGCGTTTCCCCGCTGAATGGCTATACTTAGCCTTTGAGCGAGAAAAGAGCCAACCCTCTTATCACCAGCAGCAACGACCAGCCGCGGATGGAGTTCCTTTAGTAATTCCACCGCACGTGGACCGCACGGACCGATAGTCTCTACAGCAAATGGCACAAATATATAGTCATCTCTCGGAGACTCATATTTGCACCACTTAGTTAAGCTGCCTCTGATGCCGCCCCGGCTCTAAACGAGGTACCCCTGAGATGAGAGGCCGTCAGAGTGTCTACGCAAGTAGCATCCCACATTAGGGCTTTACCTCTCTCCCAAGGGACCAATGTCATACCGTCGGGTCTCCTGCTATTGTATTAAATTGATGATATATTGTATTAAGCAATACTTTATTATATTCATTAGAGCCCACTGCGGAATATAGGTCTTCCCAATAGAGGAGCGGGGCGAGGAATATTTGCCATATTTGCAACGCTTAGCAAATGGGTTAGCAGCCGCAGTTTTTGTTATTATGAGTGTTGTCAGGAAGATGTTGCTGCCTATTTTATGACACCAACAAGATGACATGATGTAGCGCATTCTCTTACGTCACCATTGCATGGTGAACACATAGGTCACGGACAAAACAACAATTTGTGTAATATAAATCTAAGATAAATAAAGATAAAAAGTCGCATAATAAAATTTTAAACAAAAAATAATGGATAACACAGAATACGGTTCATAATTGTGATAAGATGGTGGCTCTATGGCGCAGTGCAGTGCAGTTCGAATCTGCACGGAACAAGTATTTGTGTGGCCTACAGATATTTGTTCGCGGTCTGGATGTTTGTCCTTGATACGACACTGGAGAAAATCCTTGTGTGGGAATTACTTTATAAAATAGCACAAGTTCAAAGAAACCTTCGCATGCAGTGTTGGACATTACACTTATAAACAATTTATTTGCGTTAGGTTTTCTTATAGTATACATACGGGTAACGAACAAGCACATAGTCCAACTTATGGTAAATGGTTGCTGCGGCCCATAGACATCTACATCTATCCTCGATTGCGAATGCAAAATGCAGATGCGTTGTCACCCGTGAGGACTAAGATAGTATGCCTCCTTTCCAGTAGAAAGTGTCTCCGGTTCTCTACACTCACCATACGAAACACAACAGCGTTAAGCTGCTATTTCACGCTGCCATTATGTGAGAGCGTGGTCCTTCCCCGGTCGAGCCGAACCATCCATGCTACAACTATACTACTAATATAGCTGCAGCATGGCTTTACCACGTACAAGTTTATTAGCGTGTTGAACTGGCAGGTTCCGTTTTTCAGTGGACCTTTACGGACTCATGGCTAAGTGTATCGATAGGAAGAGTATCGTTAAGACGTTTGAGTGGGAATGTTTCCCAGTTCAGAGGAGGGTAGCGTGGCGGGCAGCGCGTCGGTGTCGATGACGACGCACTCGTCGCCGACGCGCGGCGAGCGGCTGCCGGGCGACGACGCGCTCGACGACGAGCACGACGACCACTACATCTACGTCACCTACCCGCCAGAGCTCAAGCGTCGCCTGCTCGAGAGGTACGCCAACCACCGTTTAACACTTATCATACTCGCGCCATTTCTGCGGCAGACGCGAGTTGACTAAGCGAAACAGTAAATCTTACATATTATAAACTAGCTGTTCCCTGCGACTTCGTCTGTGTAGATTTTATTACGATTGAATTTTATGGTATTTTTATATAAGTAGCCTAAGTTACTCCTAATACCCATAGCTATCTGCCAGTGAAAGTCCCGTCAAAATCGGTTCAGCCAAAAGCAGTTTCAGAGATTAGCCGGAGTAAACAGCCAGACAGACAAATATGTTTAAAAATTTTTTTTTGTTATAAGTACCATATATACTTTCATATGCATTTAGTAAAAAGCTGTAATTTTGACATTACAAACAAACGCTTAAATTTTATTTAATTGTATAGATGTGAATGTATGTTTGATTAGATGTTTGTCCTTTCCACCACGTTTTAACTACTGTACAGATTTAAAATGAAATTTCGCATAGAAGTCGATTATGTCGTGGAATAGGACATGAATACTTTTTATAAAAATTAATAGAATTGTAGCCAACGATCTCTAAAAACTAAGAGTTTGTTGGTTATAGCTTTTAACTATTATTTATTCTGTAGTTATAGCTTTTACAGCGCCTCAGATTAATTTAGGCCCAGCGAAGCGAACGGGTAGCTAGAAGTGTTACTTGTTTACATTCTAAGGGCTAGCACACACGAGGAACTATTCTCTATAGCAACTTTTTGTCTTTGTCGCTGTCTCTACAGCGACCATTGGACGATGCACAGACGGGATTAACAGCAATGCAACTTTTTCGTTAAATTTGGCCGAATTCATTAACATGTATTTTAAAGATACGGTTGTATTTATATATGCTTATCTTCTGAATAAAAAGTTACGGTGTTGCGATACAGTGTGGCAGAAAATTTAAAAAATAAAGTAGTTTTTGGGGTTCAGTACCTCAAAGGGGAAAAAGGGAATCTTAAAGGATCACTTCGTTGTCTATCTAAGATGGACATTATGGTTTTCGTACTATAGTAGTGTATAATTATGCGAAAAGTTCCGTGAAACGTGCGTTAGTAATACGACGGTTGACAGGCAACTGGCTGGCAGGCAACATTTTTGTAGCCGTGCGCGCACTTGTATTTGTAGTTCAAATTTAAATTTTGAACCAATAGATGCGGTAATAGTTGCGTTGCCGACCTGTATTTAAAATCCATGTTGATGAATGTGGCAAAATTTAACTAAAAAGTTGCTTTACAGTCGCTCCAGTCTGTGCTACGTCCAATTCTCGCCGTAGAAATAGCGACATAGAAAAGTTGCTTTTGAGAATAGTTGCTCGTGTGTGCTAGTCCTAAGACATAGCTTTTACGTAACTGTAATTGATTTAAAGAAAATTAATTGATTTACAATATAATTAGCTTCTAAATTTTATTTCTAAAATATATTAACTTCACTGCAATGCAGCTACTCGTACATATTGAACAATGTAACAGATAGATAGATAATAGATTACAAAATCTATTATCTATCTATCTACTACTACTAGGTACTAAATTATCTGTTTCTTTTTGTTGTTTGTGTGAGTGAGTGCGTACGTGCGTGCGTGCGTGCGTACGTGCGTGCGTGCGTGTGTGCGTGCGTGCGAGCGTGCGTGCGTGCGTGCGTGTTTAGTGTTCCATAGTAGGTAGTACATGAATTTCAAGACGTGTGTCAATTTTGTTTTTGTTTGATATTAAATTTTAATATTGTTTATAGAAAATAACGAAGTTCATTTATTGTTTTAGCTGCTACAATAGAACAACTCGACTTTGAAATCAAACATGTCCAGTGGCGTCGTGCATGAGTTGAAATGTTTTTAAAACGTAGAGAATAGAAACAACTGAGTCAGTCTGATTTAGCCAAATGTACTAGCCATATGTGTGGGACTGTTCCTTATATCGATAGCAATGTACATGTACCATGTATATACTATGTGGAAGTTACTAATTAGCACATTTTTAAATATAAAGAATAGCGCCTGTAAAAATTATACATAAAAAAGTACTTTGTAAATATTTCCTAGTGCTTCCTGCGCTTACTGTTTCTTTTAAGATTTATTTTATGCTCGTTTATTATTAGCTAAGCAAATAAAAAACAAAATAGACATAAAATTGTATTTGCGTATATACAGAATTATCTTTCAAAGAGTAGCCAAATAAACTTAAGTTGAAATATATAAATAATGATATACCGTTATCGCAGTGTTTGAAAATACGAGTAAATAAGGTTTCTACTTTTATTAGAAATTATACCAAATTGAATGTGATTTATGGGCAACAACGTTTTTGTCTACCGATCGACCCTTACAAATATGTGCGTGCGCAGTAAAATCAGTTAAAATAATTTTGAATTTAAAAGAGAAAAGGAACGGAATGTTTTAGATTTCTCTAATTAGTTTTTCTTCACCATTTGCCTATGTTACTTAATCTTGGAAGTAATTTTTTTGATGGGACTATCGTAAAATCCGTTCTTAGTGAGCGTCTACATTGCGAAATGAGTAACTATATTAAACTTTAAGTCAATCGGGTGTATACTTAAAGATCTCGTGATGATACAGAGGTATTTCGCTTATATATATAAACTGTTAGGTCTCTTTATTGCCTAGGTGTATAGCCGAGGTTTGGTCCTTGTTAGGCGTTTTACATTCCGTTCATATAAAACACTTTTCCTTTAAGTATAAGTCAAATTAAAATGGACTATATGTTCAAGAATCCTGCTAGAGAAACAGTTTAATAGTTCAGTACGATGTACACAACAACGATGGAAACCTAGCGTTTTATGTAATTACCGAGCATACCTACGTTGTAAGTATTTTCTTAACCTGCCACTACCACATGGTGATTTAAATTTATTATTTTCAATAACATATAATGCTAAATAATATAAGTTGAACTTTCTTTAGTACACGTGAGAAATATGTCCAAAGATTCATTCCATATATAATTGTTTCTTTATAAAACAAATATGTGAGTTTTTAGTATTTTAACGTACTATGCTTTTAACGAAAAATATATTTTAGTTTTATACTTAAAAATCTCCTTATTATCGAATTAATTATTGTCTCCCATTCTTATTTTATTTTACCTTTTTTTAATTTAACAAAAACTTAGAATTATGTACAATAAAATTTAATTAGATAGATTAAATGCTATCATGAAAAAAAATACGGTACACGAATAACTAACAACAATGTCACTTCATATTATTTTTTATAGCTCATGGTGCACATAATCGCTTTCGATATAAGGTACAGTATAGAAATTGGTTTTATATTAAACATTTTTAGCACTTTCGTCATATAGAAACAGTAATGATTAGAAACCAACATCTACCATCGAAACCTTTCTTATCTTTGGAATTTTTTCAATCTAGTCAATAGATATAGTTACGTTTAAAAGTACGAGTAGTTTGCTTAGAACAAATCAGGTGCCTATGTACATGAAATGTTATTTAGTTTACTTGTATTTTTTAGATATTGTGTTCCTTTAAAAAATATAAAGTCTGCTTAATTAATTAAAAAGTAAACAAGCAATGAAAGTACATAATAGTGATACGTTTATAATACGCGCCATTGTAACAAAATAGTGTATCAGAACTACAAATATATTTATTAGCTTTAATTCTATCCCATAATAAAAAAATACATACGTGAGTGTCGTGGAACACTCGTTGGAACGAAGTTCCTTTCGTGCTATTAAACATTACTAATATTCCCTTCCTTTAAACCACTTCTGGTAAGCTTAAAATGCTTGTGTTAGAAGTGGTTCACGACAGTAGTCGAATGGCGGATCGAACCCACCTTTCGAGTTCGCGGTCCGCGCCCTGCTATTAAGCTACTAACGCTTCTAATATATTATTATTGATAAAAGTATTATATTATTAAATAACAAATACAAAAAAATGAATTACTAGCGTCTATAAAAATGAAGCGTCATTTAAAATAAAATAATATTTCTTTCATGGCAAGATAAGAAGAAAAAGTGCGAAGGAGATGGATATTATTCCATCTCGCTTCCTTATAGCCGCCAAGGCCGTCTACACGAATGGGGTCGTGACGAAAAAATCTTACATTTTTTTCTCGCATAGCACCCATCCGCCAAATTCGTACAGTCCGATAAAGAACTTCGTTCCAAAAATCTAATAGACAAACACACAGAGAGCTCTATAATACTATATTATAGTCTATATGATACGCCACAATACTTCTTTCCCGTATTGAACATACGAGCACGGGCGTCGCCAGCCGATGATCTGGGAAAGTGTAGGTACAAGAGTTCATGAAGCTTTACACTTCTATTGCAGTCTTACCTCAACGGCGATTGTATTAAGAACGGTACAAACTCCAAGGTGTAAAACTCTACGAGCTCTAGACTGTACAATAAATAAGACTAGTTGATTTGCATTTGAGTACATGCTTTTGTGCTTTTGTGTGTGTTAGTTGGGGGGCAGCTGACCCCCCCCCCCCCCTCGCCTGGTGACGCCTTTGCATACGAGTGTAATTTTAGCAGTCCGAAGCTACTTGTATGATTTCCCAATAAGATGTTTAATTTAAAAACAACAGGTTAAACCTGGCCAATCATAATTATTGGGATAAAATATTGTCATTTATTTTACTAATATATGTTGTGAGTAAAAGCACAAATTATACATGTTTTAAGTTAAGTACTAGTAATTATTTTTAATATTAACGAAAGCAAAGGTGAATTCTTAGTAGGTATTATTATTAAAAGAATTGTATTCAAAATATATCTTACATTATAGATTACTTTTTTACACAGTTACATCTTGATATTTTGGTATTTGCTGATATCCTATAAACATTTCAAAGATATAATTATATTGTAGACCCATGCTGAAGCTATGTTATAGTTGAAGCACAAATGGGTCGGCTCGACCGGGGAAGGACCACGTTCTCACAGAATACTAGCGTAAAATAGCAGCCCAATGCTGTTGTGTTTCGTATGATGAGTGTAAAGAACCGGAGACCCTTTTTACTGGATAAGAGGCTCAGGCTCACACAGCCCACTCATATCAGGTGGACTGTGTGCTCGCTTGTCACCTTATCCTATAAAAAATACCTTTCTAAAGATCTACTCGAATGGAATATCGAAAATAAAATTGTATCTAAATTATACACTTAGCTTTTTTTAATATAGTGATATATACGTAGGACACTCAATAAGTTTTAAGATATATAAAAAGTATTCTAGATACTATTAGTATTTATTTTACATCTTTTCAAACGGGAAGCGTTGCAGGAAAATTAATAGAATTTTTTTTTAATATTGAGCAATTGACTTATGGAGTTCTATTTTTAAATTAAGGAGACGGTCCATTTCTGGCCTAGTTTATGTACACTATACCGTAAAAAAGAGAAAAATTCAGGGATTATGTTAAAAATAAAATAAGAAAATAAATCGAACTAAATAACGTGCTAAAAATAAAAATACAATCCCAAGTTTTTGATGGTTTTACAAGATTGCGCCCATTCAGTGATATTTTTATTTATTCCGTTCCGAGCTTGGTTGTGTAGGTGTGAACTCGTGAATGCATTTAATTGTGGAGTTCTTTTGCGATTTGGTTTGTTGTTTCTATTTTGGATCTGTTACCTACTACTACTATTATAGGGAACATATAAGGTTCATTTCAGGTGGAAATGTCTAATGATCTGGAAGTTGTTACCAAATTAATATCATCCCAACAAGACTCTACTTTAATAAGAGGCCATATAAAATCTCGCCATCACTCGTGCAGAGCTTATTATACATATATACTGTAGGCGAGACAAGGGACAAGTGAGGATGAGATGATTGCAGGTTATTATTGTAGTTGAACTTCTGGACAACGGACAGTGGGTTGCTGTGCCCACAGAATGACCGTTGTTTGGTATTTGGGATGGGCTCGGTATCAAAATACCATAACCGCACCGGCCTCACTTCTGGATGGTATTATAGTAAGAGAGGATTTTGAAGTAGGATAAATAAATAGAAAAAAAAATTAAGCTGTTTTATTTATATTACCTTAAGTATCCAAAACATGATTGACCTAGCTTAATAACTTTTATGTTTCACTTTCTATAATTCATAGGACTGTTAACCTTTGTTATGACATTATCCAGGCTTTAAAGTTTGTCAAGGCTTTAGCCATGCTCTGACACGCTGCTGACCTGTGATATGAAAATACTTGTACACCGGAAACGGCAGAATATTTAGGATGGGATTTCATTTGTAACAACTATTATGTACCATATTCTAACAAATAAATCATCTTATCTTATCTATGATTGTACCCTAGGCCTTCAGCAGCCTAGATAGACACATATACCTGAACAGAAATTAGTATTCAGGATTATTCTGTTTATCCACCTTAAAACAGCCACCCTAAGGTAAAATAAGATAAATATATTCTTTATTATTAGTGCAATAAAATATTCGTAGTAGTAAAATTTTCTAAAAAAACTACCAAAACACTTAGGCCTCATTTCCCCCATGTAAAACAAAAAAGCCCTGGATGTCCCTGGCATTCAAGTGTGCATTAATTCAAATTAATGAATGCAAATAAATAATTATGTGCGTAGGCACCGTTGATTTATCTCAACAATCTTCTTGTCGGGAATTAGGTAGTACTTTTTACATTTGTTTCCTCCTGAACTGAATTTATGACGTGCAAATAGCAACAAGAACGTTATTTGTTCTAAGACCAATATACACAATTTGTAATACATTTTATTCATGATTTTATCAAAAAAATACAACTTTTTTTTGTCATTCTTTCGTACTAGTTTCGAGACATTTTAGCTATTTTACATAATGAATCTACCTGATAGGCTATCGGTGATAAGGGTATATTTCAGAATTGATAGCTAACGACAAATCAAAACGACATCATCCGCCATTAGTGTTGCATTTTTTAGTAAGAATAAAATATTTATACCACTGTAATTAAGGCAAATTCGTGAGTTTGAATGATCAAAAGTGGTTCAATATTTTATTTTAATTTATTTCCATACTAGTACAAAACTAGGCCTACGCTTCATACAATTTTGGACCGTCTCCTTTGCTTTTTAGAAACATATAACACCGGGTGCGTTCCATTTTTAAATTTTGAGCATCTCAAAATTTATTGAGTGACTTATGTACGTATTGTATATAAATAAGAATACATATTGCCGCATTACAAGAGTTTAAATCTTCCAATTTTCATGTAATTCGACCATAACTTTATAAGCTCATATGCTGTGACTTGCGATACATTAGGGCAAACAGACAGATGAAATTTTAAGCGTCCCTTGTCCTTAACAGCGAAATACAAGAAATGAGAAAGTTACAAAAATACCCTTAAAGCAGAGAAGAATAACATATGACACTATGTGAACTTCGCACAATGAGTCCTGGTTAAGTGCAATCTCAAGGTACCAGTAATATTTCTCGCGTAACAGTCTCGTAGATCTAGTTGTCTTGAGCGCGACTTCTGCTCATGTTTCCGGTTCCGGTTTGGAATCCCGAATCGGGTCAAAAATAGTATTGGTTTTTTTTTCGATAAATTCTCACAAAGAAATTCGTACCTCCGTGCCTTGGAAAACGCGTACAGCCGTTGGTTCTGCACCTGACTTTTCTTCGGTCGTGTGGCATTGCCGTCCCATCGGGCTATGAGAGTGATAGTAAGTGCACTTTCTATTCCCTCACTCTCTCCTTGCGTCTCCGTTGCGACTGGCCGACGTGACCTGAATTCTATCTGGAGGACTCGCTTATTCTTTCTCGCTTATTAAAGTTTCTCATTTAACCCGTCTACGAGATATCAATTTGGAATGGAAGAGGTGCAGTTATTACAATTATATGAAATGTAAAGAATATGCCTATAAAATGGTACCTGTTCTTATTGATATGTTGAAATATTATTATAATTATAGAGATAATTGATGCTGGTTATCGCACTTATCCATGGTGAAATTGAAGTCATTGGATACCCATGACTTCAATTTCATTATACTTCAATTGAGGAATATTTTATAGTACCTAAAGGAAATGAGTAACGACGCAGCAAAAAGTTACAAACATAAGGAAAAAATAAGCAAAGTACCAAGACGTTGCGGTCTCTGGTAGGTGTTGCTTTTACAATTTATTGGTGTGTATGTTTATTTTGTTATATTAATTAAAAGCTGATACCCGCGACTTCGTCCACGTTGCTTTATATAATAACAAAGTTTTGCGCTTATAAGAATCGTTATTTCTTAAAACTTTAATAACTTTATATTTAATGAAGATATCGCAATAAATATCTATAATCTTAATTTAAAAGATGTAACTATTTCAATTTGTATGTAGAGGTAATATAATAATAATAATAATAATAAATTCTTTATTTCAGATAATAAAAATCCATATGTGGGTTAGTAACACAATAATAATAACAAGGGTTAGTTACAGTGGTAGTACAACGGTTTGCTTAAAATCTAGGGAAATAAAATAAATACATTGTGCCGAGACAGATCGTCATGGGGGTGGATAGGGCCCAGTTATCAGTCTCTGCACAAGACATTTCCACAGCGGCGATGTATATCTGTCCGCTATGGTCCTCAGAATGCTGTTGTGACTGGCTCGTACCCTGCTAATAAGGGATGCGGTTTGTTATAAAATCTAAACAAAGTATTAAGCACGACTCAGACTTCAGAGGTCCAAGTCCATGGGTTTTACTTATAAGTGTACTTAAAGAGGTATATTGGTGTAAAGATGTGGGGTCTTTAAATTTTATATAAAGATGTTTCCACTTAAGGGTTCATTCATGTAATATTCTATTTAAATTGAACAATAAGTATTTGAAAACGCATAAATAATGTTCTAATACCTTCGACAACGTAAAATATTGAATATCTGTGTGTAATATGATAAATAATTACTGTTGAATAAGATAAACGAAATGGTCTCTGGTCATAATACTATGTAGAAAATGTTGTAAAATTGACGCATACAAAAAATGTTTGTTTAAAGCTTCATCGTTATCAAATTAGTGACAAGCAAAATAATGTTTTAATATTGATAGCGGCATTCTGTGATTTTATTTGTTGCTGAGTTGTTACACAGTAATATTATTTAATTTTATTGGTAAATAGTTTGTACGGTGTTAGTGCATGCGTGGGACAAAATCTGCAATCATTTATTGTCTATTTTTACCACAGATAGTTAATCTTTGGGATATTTTCTTCGTATTATTATTGCATAAAATTTTGGTGGTATTATTTTACATTTGTGGTTTTAATGAAAAATTCACGTATAAAAATTAATGTACTGACTACTGTCTAATGACCTATTAAAAAAGTATATAAAGTTCAAGTAAATCACAATTGTTGTAAAAGTTGATAAAACTAAAAAACAAACAAAACTTTGTCTAAAGATTGTAACACATTACGATTTATATTTTATTAAAAAATATACATTTTAATAAATTCTTAGGTTGTATGTAATTGATTTGTCGCAAATAAAAATATGGAGCGCAAGTTCGAAAACGCACTGGCGGGAAAAATATGAATTAATGTTTTAGAAGGCATTGAATTTAATGGAACATGTTATACAAATATTTCTTTAATTATTTACACAACGCCAGAAAAGAAATATTTCATATATTATGTTATTTGAATAAAAGAATTTCATTGCATCGAATTATTACTTAAGTAAATTGCGTTTCGACAAATATATTTAAATGTTATTAAATTCTACGGAGAAAATGTTTGACAGACAAAATACAAGCAAAAAGCAATATTGTGCATTATGCGTAAGCATTTTTCGACAGATTGTGAAATTTCCCAAAAAAATATAAGTTTCGAGTGGTTGTACGAGTAGAATTAGTTTCTCCATAAAATAATTACAGCTTTTCATAATGCTTTATAAAATTGGACTGCCTATGGTTAAGTAAAATAATTAAATATTTTTGCAATTGTAAAATTCACTAGTCTATCGTAAGCACACGCACATTATGTCTTATTTGAGAAAATACATACAAGAAATTTGTTAAATAAACGGAATGAAATCTTAAAAATAGTTTTATTTCATATAATGACGTTAAGGGGTTATTTCAAATGTAAACCCTGCAATTTGGTATTGTTTCCAAGCAAGCATAAAAGCCCGTCCGGATTAGTATGCTGAAGTGGCAATGGACCGACCATGTAGCTCAAAAAACCGCCAACCGATGGAGAAAAAAGTACTCTAGTGGCAGCCTCGTACCGGTAGGCGAAGTGTGGGGCGGGCCCCCACTTGATGGAGTGACTACCCCTTGTAAGACATGCAGGAAGTCAATGGGTGCAGATGGCTCAGCACTGTGCTTTATGGTATCCGTTGGGGGCAGCCTGTATTCAGCAGTGGACTTGTGAAAGGCTGTAGTGATGATGATGATGAAGCATGAAAATAATATCCATATTTACATTTTATTCATCATCAGCCTATAACAATCCATTGCTGCTCTACCACAGGGAGGATTCGTTATCATGTTTGACATGTGGATAGACGATTGTAGTACCAAACACCTCGTACTGCTTTCCGTTCCCGGTGTGCTTATTAAATTATTATATTTGTTACTAGCTTATACCCGTGACTTCGTCCACGTAGGAAAATTGCAGATATCTAATAGTAGTTTTTGGGCAAGCAGTTCAAATATCGCAAAACCACTTTAAATTGTTTTTTTTCTTCTATTGAATCTTGAAAACTAAGGTACCTGCAGGTAGTAAGGCTTAGCTAAGGGAAAATCGAAAATAAAATCAGAAATATCTAATTTGGTCTACAGATTTTAACAAAAATCATTAGTTTAGTACAGTTTCTATAAAGTATGAACATAATATTGTAACATTTTCTATAAAGAAAAACAAAACTAAACATTTCTAAAAACCTTGCTATAATATATAGTTAAGCGAGTGCGGTTATTATAAATACCGACATATAGCCGACATGCCTTATTACCCGCAGGCCACCTTATATGCGATATGGGAAAATGGTTAAAATAAAACTTGAAGATCAATTACTTTAACGTAATAATCTAATCTAATAAAAAAAAACACTAAGTGTTGTTGTAAATGATGTTCAAATAAAATAATATTAAAAATCGATTCGGCATCAAAACTTTTTAAGATGCTATCTTTTTTGTGTAAAATGGCAAACTAAAAAAGTTTTGTTCGATTTTTTTTTTATAATTTATATAGTTTATATCAGTTTTTCGATTATACAGGTAAATATCCTGCATGCTTTTTCGATAAAATATAGCGCAGATCGCTCCTGGCCTCCACGATTGTATACCAACTTGGCTAACCCCGCTGCAATAAAAAAATAGGCAGGGTCTTGGCATTTTTAATAAACTTATCAATAATCTCTGGTATCTTCCCTGACAAATTTAAATTTTCTATGATTAAACCTTTGTTCACAAAAGACAAAAAATCTATTTTGGACAATTACCGTCCTATTGCACTCGTGCCAATTTGTCAAAAGTATATGAAAAAATTATACATACTAAACTCACATCGTTTCTTGACAAGTATCATGTCCTGAATCCCAGTCAGTATGGGTTCCAGAGGGGAAAATCTACTGCACATGCTGTTTTCGATATGGTAAATGAAACTCTAACATACCTAAATGCTAATAATTATACAAGTGCTATTCTTTGATATATCGAAGGCCTTCGATTTTGTATCACATAATTTACTACTGCAAAAAATTGAAAAATGTGGCATTAGAGGCACTGCTTTAAGTTGGATTAAAACCTACTTGCAAAATAGACGACAATCTGTTGAAATAAGCAAACAAGACCGCAATCATGTGGTCCTAAATTAAATATCAGATCTTAAAGAAAACAAATATGGGAGTTCCACAGGATAGCCTTTTGGGACCACTGTTGTTCTTAATCTATATAAATATATTGATAAATCCATTTGTCCAATTGTGCCTTAAGCGTATTAAAAAATTACGTATAACATGATTATACGTAATTTTTAAAGTAGTTTAATAATTACACACAAGTTTTCACTAAAAACCTTATACTTATTATATATACTTCAAATCCGATCATTTTATGTCAAATTTCAATTTTAAAAAAGCTTGCAAAATCCAAAAATGCACGACTCAAAATGGTCATATAATCGTGAAAAAGTTAAAAAAATGTAAATTGAATTTCTATTCGTCAAAGAATTCCAGTAGCAGTCATCAAAGTACACTTTCAAGTCACTCTATCAAGTCCGGAGGTAAGGTCTCATAATAACTAACAAAACGAGGCCAAACTCGGCACATCTAGTTCTCCTCGTCGAGGAGTTCCTATAGCGGTCATCAAAGTACACTTCCAAGTCACTCTATCAAGTCCGGATGTAAGCTCTAAGAAGGCCTAAAAAGCTTGGCGTGCTCAGCAGAGCGGGACAGTATTTCATGCCGGCACACCGCCTGCACCTTTACAAGGCGCAGGTTCGGCCTCACATGGAATACTGTTCCCATCTCTGGGCAGGGGCTCCCAAGTGCCAGCTCGTTCCACTTGACCGCATCCAGCGCAGAGCGGCTCGAATCGTCGACGACCGAGTCCTTTCCGATCGACTCGACTCATTGGCGCTGCGAAGAGATGTTGCATCTCTTTGCATTTTCTTTCGCATCTACCATGGGGAGTGCTCTGAGGAATTGTTCGGATTAATCCCAGCCGCCAAATTTCACGAACGCACATCGCGGCAGAACTCCCGATACCATCCACACCATCTGGATGATTGGCGGTCCACCACTGTGCGATTTAGAAGATGTTTTCTTCCTCGCACGACTTCCTTGTGGAATCGATTACCATCAGCGATTTTTCCGGACCGATACGACTTAGGGACATTTAAGAAAAGAGCGTACTCCTTTTTAAAAGGCCGGCAACGTATCTGCAATTCCCTCCCTGGTGTTGCGGTTGTTCATGGGCGGCGGTAGTCACTTACCATCAGGTGAGCCGCATGCTCGTTTGTCCCAGCTCCTATAAAAAAAAAACAAGCCTAAACTCGGCACATCTAGTTCTCGTCGAGGAGTTCCAGAAGCAGTCAAAAAACTACATTTTCAAGTCACTCTTATCAAGTCCGAAGGTAAGGTCTCATAATAACTAACAAAACGAGGCCAAATTCGGCACATCTAGTTCTCCTCGTCGAGGAGTTACTATAGCGGTCATCAAAGTACACTTTCAAGTCAAAGTCCGGATGTAAGCTCTCATCATAACCCACAAAACGAGCCTAAACTCGGCACATCTAGTTCTCCTCGTCGAGGAGTTCCAGAAGCAGTCAAAAAACTACATTTTCAAGTCACTCTATCAAGTCCGAAGGTAAGGTCTCATCATAACTAACAAAACGAGGCCAAACTCGGCACATCTAGTTCTCCTCGTCGAGGAGTTCCAGTGGCAGTTTTCAAAGTACACTTTCAAGTCACTCTATCAAGTCCGGAGGTAAGGTCTCATCATAACTAATAAAACGAGCCCAAACTCGGCACATCTAGTTCTCATCGTCGAGGAGTTCCTGTAGCAGTCATCAAAGTATACTTTCAAGTCACTCTATCAAGTCCGGAGGTAAGGTCTCATCATAACTAACAAAACGAGGCCAAACTCGGCACATCTAGTTTTCCTCGTCGAGGAGTTCCTGTAGCAGTCATCAAAGTATACTTTCAAGTCACTCTATCAAGTCCGGAGGTAAGGTCTCATCATAACTAACATAACGAGGCCAAACTCAGCACATCTAGTTTTCCTCGTCGAGGAGTTCCAGCAGCAGATACCGAAGTACACTTTCAGGTCTATAAAGTCCAAGACGTATAAGTATATTTATATACAGGGTATTTTTGGAACGCTCCCGAAAACTAAGACAGGCGACAGCACCAAGTATACCTTTGATCATGGGTCACAAATAAATTTGATCCTGATGAAAAAAAAACCCATATTTTTACAACGTTTTATTAGCTTTATTCACGCGCCATCATGTTAGTATAGCTAAATGAAACGATAATTTCATAAAAAAAATCATGAAAATACTGAAACATAAAACCAGCAGTGAAAACTGAATTGATATCACCTGACTAATGGAGGTTAATGTACTCGCGAACGGTGAAAAAAGAACGCTGGCCTTGAACTTGGGCACTGAGCGATTTATCACATATTGGTACGAAGGGGGTGTGACGGGGGAACAATCCGCCAGTATAACTGTGCCTGCATGCTATTGGTTCCCGCGCTTTGTTCGCTCCAAAAATACAGTCGCATACACAGCTTACTTTGCGATTCGCGACGATGTTTTAAAAAGGAAGGAAAGAAAAATTATTTATATCTATTGTTTTATGACTAAACTAGTGAACGAAAAGGTAAATATGATAGGAGAAGGTGAATGGGGAAAATTGTGCAGTAAATTTAAAAGTGTTGAGGAAGAATACCGAAAAAATTACCATGTGATCGACCTGATGACGGAAGCTCAAGCGAAGTTGAAAGTGATGATGAAGTAGCATCCAGTAACACCAACACACCATCAACATCTGGCTTCCATGTAACCCAAGACGACATAATGGACGGCGTGTCGCACTTAGCTTAAGTTTTCTTGTTACAAACTACTTTATATTTTACGATAGAAATAACAAATAATGCAAACATAATGTAAACATTATCCATTTTTAATTCCAACCTCTTCCAAAGTTCTAAGTAGCTAGTAAAACACCTATTATGATTCTACAATAAAACAATTAAATACTATAATATTATAAAACAATAGCCCAATACCATGTAGTACTTTAGAACGCGACTGTACGCACACTCCCTTCGCTGTCGACCTGTATCTAGTTCGGTACGAAACAATGTTACGGTCATAAGAAAAAAGGGCGCATCTAAAAATTTTTGAATAAATGAGTTAAATATACCATTCGACTCATGATAAGAAGGCGCATCTACTAATTTATTTTAATATTCACAAATATCAATATTTTAGAAATTATCGTAAGAATTTTAGACGTAACTGTTGATCACAGATGACATTTTTTTAGTAGAAAAGACTTATACAAATTCAACATAAAAGAAAAGACGTATTTAACCAGTTGCTACGTCATCTTTAACAATATTTGCATCGATTACTTAAATTTTAATTATTCTTGTCTTATTATTCTATATCTTATTATTAAGAGCTGGTGTTTCACATGTGGTCCCATATAAATTTGATCGAGGTATAGTTTTTGAGTTATCCTTAATTATTTATATTAAAGTCGGTTGTACAAATTTTTTAATTTTTAATTATTATCGTAGTAAGTCTTGTATGATATACCCTTTAAAATCATTACTCAAGAGTTGCGGGTTGTTAATTTTTGTGTCTCACTACCAATGTTTCTCTAATATTTACTAAGAAAAAAGTAATAAATTACTATTAGCGTTCTTTCAAATTCAAATGACCTTTCCAAAATATGTAAAAATGTTAAATGAATGGCAGTTCTTTTTTATTTATTAGGTTGGAAAGACGCAAATAGTTATATGCGTCTTTCCTTCGATGTTTTTGTGTTGCTAGATGTATTTTTTAAGCTAAGATGAAAAGGAAAATTCTTTTTATTTAAATAAATAAACAAATTATCAAAAAAATAAGTCCGTCCTTAAAATCTTCATGTCTCTACGTATATATTTCAATTTTCATATACTATAGACACAGGGTCTGAAAGAAAAATTCATCAATTTATTTTTTATTTCCATTTTACGTTTTTGTTAGTTGCGTCCTTCTTTATTATGACGGGAGAATGTAATCCGGCCGGCTCGTATCGCCTCACGCTGTGACGCAGTAGGTTTGTTTTGTCGTGGTTCGTTATTAATTGAAGTTTTTGAAACAGTTCCGTGTTGATTTTGTACACGCGTTTTGCGTTTTGTTTATTAAATTGTTATTACGTGTTGGTATTATTCTTGTTGTTACGTTTTTTGTTTTAATAATGCTTAACGCGTACGTTTATAGTGATTGTGAATACGACAACATGTTATGTATCCGAACCTAGGTACACGAAGTATCGCTAAATAAATTGTTAAGACGTCGGGATGGAACAAGTGTGTCATACTGTGCAGTGCACAAAGTGTTGAAGCGTAACCGAATGCGCCCAAACAAATTGCACAAAGTGCAAGCTTTAGTTCCCGGCGATCACGACCGCTGACGAGTTTTCTGCCGTTGGTTATTATACCAGCAACAACGTGTGCCTGGTTTCACTGAGCACATTATCTGGACGGATGAGGCGACATTTACCAGAAACGGCCTGTGGAACCGAAGAAATACACACGTGTATTCAGAGGTTAACCCGCACGCTGTTCGACAAACCGGGCACCAAGCCCGATGGTCGGTTAACGTATGGGCAGGTTTATTTAAGGATCGCATACTGGGACCAGTGTTTCTGCCACAGCGTCTGAACGGACAGCGATACCTAAACTTTATAAATGAACAGTTGACAGACATTTTAGACGACCTATCGTTGGCTGAATATCGCCGCACATGGTTCCAGCATGATGGTGCCCCTCCACATGTCGTGAGGTTCACCGTGAGCGCCTCAATGAGCTATTTGATGATCGCTGGATTTGGCGGACTAGGACCACACGCTTGGCCACCTCGCTCACCAGATTTGACCCCGTTAGACTTCTTTCTGTGGGGGTATGTAAAAGAAAGGGTTTTTAATCGTGAGTGTGATAGTGCTGACGAAACTACAAAAGGATCGTGGATGTTTTCGACAAACTACGTACGGACTGTGTCGAAGACCACACGATGATGCCCCGCCTCCATGAGGAGACGCAACACCGAGCCCAAATCTGCCTTGAAATGAATGAAGCACAATTTGAGCCGCATCTCATAAGACCACGTAGGATTTAGAGCGGTAAGCTGTTTCATAACATTTTTTTTAAATAACTTAGTACTGAACTAATCTGAATACATACATAACTGAATACATGAGAATAATAAACATACCTACACGATGAATAAAAACGCATGACTCTAACCTTGGTTACATTTCATTTAAATATTTTTTCATTAGCGGGAAATCGAACCAGTTATTTGGGTTATTTAACCTGTAAATTCGGATTAAAATGGCTACGTGGAGACAAGTACAGTGGCAAAATAGTAGGTTAAGTAGATAAGTTAGGTATTTAGACAAGTGTTGTAAATTATTAGGTATTGTGGTATGGCCCGCTAGTTGCGGACCGCGCGAATTTGCGTTCACGCGTACATTGACCTTTAATCAGCTGATATGAATTGAGTTATTCCACTGCTGGTTTTATGTTTCAGTATTTTCATGATTTTTTTTTTATGAAATTATCGTTTCATTTAGCTGTACTAACATGATGGCGCGTGAATAAAGCTAATAAAACGTTGTAAAAAGATGATTTATTTCATCAGGATCGGATTTATTTGTGACCCATGATCAAAGGTATACTTGGTGCTATCGCCTGTCTTAGTTTTCGGGAGCGTTCCAAAAAAACCCTGTATAAATCCTGCATGATTTTAGGGAAACAATTATAAACAAATATTGTAATAAAATCTGTGATTATAAAAAAAAATAATATACCTTGGTCAAGTATGTATCAAATTTGGTATTTGGACTTTTGTATTTCGCTCTTCTTCTATCTTTTTCGCTGCAAACAAGCGATACAATATCCACTCACTCACTCCTGTTGCCTGCGCAGGTTCAGTATTTATTCCTTTAGATTGTGATTTTTTTTAACTATTAAGAGCCGGTGCTTCTATCCTTCCTAATGGTCAGTGGCGATTATCATCTTAGCTTAACAAAAGCCTATTTACACTTGCCTTAATTATTCTCAATGTGGGTATGTACCGTTTATTTTAGGAGTTCAAAAATGTTTGCAGAATAAAACTGCAATTTTCATTCAGTCAAAAATTGTATTGTAAAATATTCGTAATTATTTTAACTTACATAAATCACTTAATTGTCTAACCTAGGCATATTTTACTCCTTTCCACACGGATGTGCCTTCGATGACGCATTTGCAGCCACATCCAGTTGGACAGTTGTCATGATGAGCGAACCTGTAAAAGTAATCTTGATCAATTACCAAACATCGTAAATTGAGGCGTACATTTTTAAATTTAAATTCTAGCAGAACATAATAAAGAAAACACCAAAGGTTAATTTTCGAGGCTGGTGTGATTCATTCCCGGTTATACAGCAACGATGGTACGTGGTAGAGCCACACTGCAGCTATATCATGTAGCACGATTAGGTCAACTCAACCGAGGCAGGACCACGTTCTCACGGAATGCCAGTATGAAAAAGTAGAAATATTAAGGCTGTGTTTCGTATGGTGAGCATAGAGAACCGAGATAGAGTACGCTCTATCTCGATTCTCTACTATGTTACATGTACCACAAACTACTCCCGTAGGAGATCCTTTTAACTGGTAACGAGAAAGTTTTATGATAACAAGGTATCTGCATTTTGATTCTTAATCGAGTATAGATAAAGATGTTTATGGGCCACAGCATCCACTTACCATTAGATGGACTGTGTGCTCGTTTGGAATCCTTATTCTATAAAATAAAAATATAAATAAATACAATAGCTTAATAATAAAAACCAATGGTTAAAATTCTTCCTGTCATAGCGCAATATCTTGTGGTTAATTCTAAAACCCTATTGAAATAAGCAAGAGAATATAATAATAAGTTACAGCCTATTATATACGTCCCTACTGTTGAGCACAGACTTCTTCTCAGCTCTAAGAGAGTTGAAGGCAAGGAAATGTACACTGTGCTGCCCGAATGAGTGTTGGCGAACTTGACATGTGTACGAAATATTTTTTAATGACTATAACCTATTGTTACAGATTTATATTTATGCAAAATTGTATGTGAGCTATTGTTGTAACATCTAATAAATATATGTAATATATAAACAATTCATAGCTGAAAATCTGGCAAGAATTGTCAATCTAGGAGCTGAGTTATTGTAGAATAAGTAAAAGTCACATTATCTATTACCTACACTATAACAGGTGATTTTTCACTGTTATTACACTGTAACAGGCTATTTTTCACTACAATTACTTAAAGATATAAAAACAGGATTAGTATAAAATCACCAGAAAAGCTATGGCTAATAATGAAACGAAATAGTGAAACCATTAACGAAAGTTAAAAAAACAAAAACTAAGTGAAGTTAATATTAGGGATATCGATCTGTGATCGATTACTGGAATTGTTGTAACGGTTACTTGTTGAAATGTTGATATTTTGTATTTTTATTATTATTTTTTAGATATGTACGCATTTATTTTTTATTTCCTTAACACAGAAAAATAATCGAAAATAGATATTAAAATGCTCAATTTAATCGAAAATCGATTATATTGCGCTCCTTTCAAATGGAATCGAAAATCTGTCTTTTTCTTTTAAGTAAATAGTTTGAAGTTTGAATTGTCAAGTCAAGTTTCAAAATAAGAAGTCCTCTATTTAAAGATAACGTTCAGAAACAACGATTTTACTAGTGTATTCTTTATGGTAATCGATTTATTGCCATAAAGAATACACTAAAATCGATTTTCTAACTTATTTCTTATTTTATTGTTTTTTCGAATTCTAGATTGTAAAAAGAGCTACTTTTTTGTATTTTACTTTATAAAACTATGGCCAACTTTTTAAAGTAAAAACCAATTAGTTAACTTCAGGCCCAAAAATCCCATTCTCCTTTCGTCCTTAACCCTTACTGCTCATAGATCACATGCATAATCTCCAAACATAATAGGAAACACTGTACACTGTATTCTATCTCAATCTCTCGTAGGCTAAATCCTATGGATGTATATGTTTGTCTCTTGTTCGTTTCAAATTGCAACGATTTAAAAGAAGTTTTTGATAAAAAAAAATAAAGCAATATACCAGTTGAGCAGGTGCGTCGCATGTCCGGCGTGTCCGCAGAGCGCGCAGGCGACGGCCAGGCCGCGCACGCCGAGCGCGCACACGGCGCAGCGCAGCGCGGCGCGGCGGCACGCGGCGCACGCGCCCGCGCGGCACACGCGGCCGCACCACGCGCACTGCCACACCGCCTCCGGGCCCGCCGCGCACACGCCGCCCGCGCCGCCTCCACCGCCCGCACACCCGCGCCCCCACACCTGCTTCATCACCTGCACACACCCACCACCCACAACACACCCTTCAAATACCACCACAATCACGAACGAGATCACGCTTTCGCTACAGAATAAATAATAGTACTACGTACTGAAGTTGCACTCTTTTGATGTTGACTGCTTGCCGACGTTTTAATAGCCTACACACAAAGATGTTTTATACGTCCAGATACCGTGTACGCGCGCCTAAAACGCTTCCATTTCAAAGGCACCAATACTGGTGTATTCGTTCGATCGCTCCGCCATTACGCCAGCGATGTTCACTGCGAATATACGTCACGCACCGGTGTTTCTAATTTCGCAAAATGACTGTTTGTGCTGTGAAATCATGTAAAAAATACTCTTGGAAAAAAGATAATGATAGAACATCAATTTCCATAAGTAACTATACAATTTATGTATGTTAGGGTATGATGGGACTGACATACGCTAAGCGATAAATGTCCCTTAAATTATAGTAGAATATAAAAAAAAACTATACAATTTGATGGTGTATTTCTTTGTAAAAGAATACGAAAGCTAAATGTTAATACATATAATATTCGAGTGTTGCCTAGTCTATGAAATGTTTTTACCATTTTTTAATGTCATGATCAACCGGAAAGGTTATCTGTATAGGGGTTTTAATCGGTCTAATTTTACAGATTTTACCCAACCTACAGAGTTAAATCGTTTTAAAGCTTAGAGTTGGACTACATCTGGCAGCACGGAATCGCACTTTCCTGTGCTTCTATCCTTTTTGATCACTCAGAACCGTTATTTACTAGAGCGAGAAAGAGAGCGCGAGTGTATAGTTCCACCCTAAAAAAAGACGATTGTAAACCAGTTTCAAAAGTTTATCAATCATACTTGACTATCCACACTAATATAATATTATAAATGTGAAAGTGTGATTTTTTTGTTTATTTGTTTTTGTCCTTCCTTCACGCAGCAACGGAACGTAGCAATTAAAAAAAAATTACATTTGCTATCTCTTGGCCGAAGTTTACGCTTAACTTTTTTCGTCATTTTACTTAGGATTGAAAAATAATTAATGTCTTCGTAAAAAGCGGCAATATTTTGTGTTCTACAGTACTAAAGTGTATATTTAACTGTATATATTTAACCCTTCCAGTACCGCGCCCACTATAACAAAAAACGGCTTTGTACCGGGGGCTTCTGACGTCATCTCGGCGCGCGGCACTTGTTTCAACATTTATGTTTTTCACGACTGTTCGTTTATGTTATAAGAGGCTTGAGTTACAGTTCTTTACAGCTGATAAGATTGTCGATAAATAGAAATAATAACAATAACATTTGGATGTTTAATTAGTTTTGTACAGCTCTTTGTTTCTAAGGGTTCTTGAAAAAGTGTATTTACTGCCAATAAATTTGGTTTTATCAATGAAAAAGCGTAAGTTTTTATTTTATTTTTATGTCTTCATAATCAATACAAAATATTCTTCCTAAAATAAACCGAAATTATGCATGTAACCATTATAATAATTCTACTTTTTTACTCGCAAACATTTGCTAAAAATTCGACAATAGACAGTTTTCGCGCGCTTTGTAACCTCATTTTCAAAACTTTTTTGTGAAAATATTATAGCGTCTTCCTTAATTTTTCTTATAAAATCATATAGATATAATATTTAGGAATAATATGTCTTTATTAATTTACATACGTGCAATAAACTATCTATAAAAAGGCTAAATATCTCAAAAGGTAGATCTTATTTGAAATCTTACCCGTTAAAAATTGTTCGCGTAAAGATGTTATGTTTTTCCTTTTTTATCAATTGAAACACAAAAATTTACTGCTGTTGTAACTTAAGTCATTCCAAAACATTATCTAGTAAAGATCATTAACATTTCTTACCAGGTTTTAAAAGAAAACCCAACAAAAATCACAAACACAAAAAGAAAACAATTACGCAACTAACAGCACCAACAACGCGAAAGTGAATGCCTATTATTTTTTATTTCGTCTATGTAACCGAGTGAGTTTAATACTTGAGAATACTCTTTAGTTCGTTCAGAATCGAATGAAATAGTGTTCAATTGAAAATATACTGTATTTTTATATCAATTAAGACAAAAATAGCAGCACGTAATGCGGACATGAATTCATGTCCGCGGTACTCAACGGTCACAAAACGTGGACATGAATTCATGTCCACGGTACCTTAGGGGTTAATAGTAATAGATTATAAATATATGTTACGTACATAAATATCTACTGTGCTTTTTCATTTATTTTTAACTGTTACATTAATTATAGGTTTTATTACATATCTTCAATATTTTAGTGCGATGTTCGTAACTAAATAAAACACACATAACCAACCATATTCCCATACACACACGCACACAAATGCACACGCCTCGCACACACATTTTATACTCATAGAATCAATAGGTACGTCAATATGAATGAAATATAAAGTGTCCCACATTTTTTGGGTAATCGATTCGCACTGTTATTACCGAAGTCACGCACATTAATGCAGCCATGGTACGTAAGATATACGCGTCACGTGGTACTCACGCACACATGAATCAAAGACTGGAATCACTATGAACGGTGTGGTGTGTTAGCAACACGGTATCTGGACCTATAAAACATCTATGCCTACACAGTTATTATTAATCAGATAAATCGCACACGCAAGCTAAATAAAACTTTATCGCTGCGCGCGAGTATCTGTATTACTTTGCATCTTTTCTCCTTAATACGTCACAACGGACTTTCCGTAGTTGCTAAGGGCTGTTAATAAAGAGTAAAAAAATACATTGTGAAATGGTAAGTTACTTAGGTAAAGTACCTATGCTGACTGATATAAATCTACTATGTGAATCCTTTTAGTTGCTCAAGGAACGACGTTTTGGCATTAATAAATAAAAAAAAAATAAATAGATAAGTAATATACATATACAGGGTATTTTTGAAACGCTCCCGAAAACGAAGACAGACGACAGTACCAACTATACCTTTGATGATAGGTGAAATATAATCGATTCTGATGAAAAAAAATCATCTTTTCACAACGTTTTATTAGATTTATTCATGCTCCATCATGTTAGTACAGCTAAATGAAACGATAATTTCATAAAAAATCATGAAAATACTGAAACATAAAACCAGCAGTGCAATTACTGAATTGCAATCAGCTGACTAGAGGTCAATGTACGCGCGAACGCCGAACTCTTATAAGTCCCGTCACCACCGTCACGTAAAAAGAACGCTGGCCTTGAACCTGGGCACTTAGCGATTTATGAGTGAGTGGTACGAAGGGGGTGCGACGGGGGAACAATCCGCCAGTATTACTGTGCTCGCATGCTATTGGTACATGCTTCCCGCGCTTTGTTCGCTCCCAAAATACAGTCGCATACACAGCTTACTTTGCGACTCGCGACGATGGTTTTAAAAAGGAAGGAAAGAAAAATTATTTATATCTATTGTTTTATGACTGAACTAGTGAACGAAAAGGTAAATATGATAGGAAAAGGTGAATGGGGAAAATTGTGCAGTAAAGTTAAAAAGTGTTTAGGAAGAATACCGAAAAAATTACCATGTGATCGACCTGATGACGGAAGCTCAAGCGAAGATGAAAGTGATGATGAAGTAGCATCCAGTAACACCAACACACCATCGACATCTGGCTTCCATGTGACCCAAGACGACACAATGGACATCGTGTCACCCTTAGCTTAAGTTTTCTTGTTACAAACTACTTTATATTTTACGATAGAAATAACAAATAATGCAAACATAATGTAAACATTATCCATTTTTAATTCCAACCTCTTCCAAAGTTCTAAGTAGCTAGTAAAACACCTATTATGATTCTACAATAAAACAATTAATTACTATAATATTTTAAAACAATAGCCTAATACCATGTAGTACTTTAGAACGCGATTGTACCCACACTCCCTCCACTGTCGACCTGTATCTAGCTCGGTGCGAAAAAATGCCTAACCCCGCCGGCTGGTGTCGCCTCACGCTGTGGACGCAGTAGGTTTCAGTTTTGGCGGGGTTCGTTATTAATTTCAGTTTTTGAGACAGTTCCGTGTTGATTATGTACACGCGTGCGCGAGCGATTGTTCAATCGTTTTATTTATTAAATTCTTATTATTATTACTTGGCTTGTTATTACGTGTTGGTATTATTTTTGGTGTTACGTTTTAATAATGCCTAACGCGTACGTTTATAGTGCTCGTGAATACGGCAACATGTTAATGTGCCTTGCAGAAGCTTGCGGGAATGCTTCTCTTGCATTACGAATTTACCGAGAGAAATTCCCGACAGCAGCACAGCAACAGCAGCATTTCAGCGAGTGTTGGAAAATCGGCCCATTGCTCCGGTAGCGGCAGGAGGTGGGGGAGGAGTCAAGTGGCTGTTCACTTCGAGGAGCGCATTTTAGATGTCGTTCGCCGGTATCCGAACCTAGGTACACGAAGTATCGCTAAATTGTTAAGACGTCGGGATGGGACAGGTGTGTCATACTGGGACAAGTGTGTCATACTGTGCAGTGCATAAAGTTTTGAAGCGCAACCGAATGCGCCCATACAAATTGCACAAAGTGCAAGCTTTAGTTCCCGGCGATCACGACCGCCGACGAGTTTTCTGCCGTTGGTTATTAGACCAGCAACAACGTGTGCCTGGTTCCATTGAGCACATTATCTCGACTGATGAGGCGACGTTTACCAGAAACAGCCTGTGGAACCGAAGAAATACACACGTGTATTCAGAGCTTAACCCGCACGCTGTTCGACAAACTGGGCACCAAACCCGATGGTCGGTTAACGTATGGGCAGGTTTATTTAAGGATCGCATACTGGGACCAGTGTTTCTGCCACAGCGACTTAACGGACAGCGATACCTAAACTTTATAAAAAAAACAGTTGGTTGACATTTTAGACGACCTATCGTTGGCTGAATATCGCCGCACATGGTTCCAGCATGATGGTGTACCTCCACATGTCGTGAGGTTCGTCCGTGAGCGCCTCACCGAATTATTTGATGATCGCTGGATTGGCAGACTAGGACCACACGCTTAGCCACCTCGCTCACTAGATCTGACCCCGTTAGACTTCTTTCTGTGGGGGTATGTAAAAGAAAGGGTTTTTAATCGTGAGTGTGATAGTGCTGACGAAATGCGCCAAAGGATCGTGGATGTTTTCGACAAACTACGTACGGACTGTGTCGAAGACCACACGATGATGCCCCGCCTGCATGAGGAGACGCAACACCGAGCCCAAATTTGCCTCGAAATGAATGGAGCACAATTTGAGTCATATCTCATAAGGCCACGGAGAATTTAGACCGGTAAGCTGTTTCATACCTAATTTTTTTTAAAATAACTTTGTACTGAACTGATCTGAATAGGTACATAACTAAATACATCAGAATAATAAACATACATACGTGGCGGATAAAAAAGCATGCCTCAATTGTTGTTAAATTTTTTTTTTTTTTAATTTGATTGTATTTGGTTAATTTAATCTGTGAATTCGAATTAAAGTGGCTAGGTGGAGACTAGCACAGTGGCAAAATAGTAGGTTAAGTAAGTAGATAAGTATTGTAAATAATTAGGTATTGCAGTATAGCCGTCTTTGCAGTACTGCCCGCAGATAGCGATCGTACGATCGCTGGCTGCGGGCTGCGTGGATTCGGCGTTAATTCAATAGGGTCAATAACCCTATGGCCAGCTCAGCTCAGGTCAGTCATAACACTATATTATTTGATTTTTTTTAAGTTTTTGAGTTATCCTTAATAATACGTATTTAATGGATTTTTAACTACTTTATTTATATTGAAGTCGGTTGTACAACATTTTTAATTTTACCACTTTTCAAACCTCAATCCGCATGTCCATATTTAAGAATAGAATAGAATCATTTTTATTCATAATACAATACATGTAATTCCTATTGAGTCCTTTTTTACTATTACAACTGGTTCTAAAGAAAACCTCTGCCCTGCGAAGAGCCAGCAATAAACCCAGCGGGACTTTTAAGGCTAATGAAGTTAAAAAAGAATTATCATTATCAAATTTACCTCAGTTCTTTTATAGAGAAGCTGCCAACGATGTAGTATGTCCGCGTAAACACGCTTGAAACAATTGTATAGGTGTACAGTAGCTTCATCGAGTACGCACGAAGAAACTGGCTCTGATTTAGACATGGTTGAATCTGTGTGGAAGTTCTCTGCTTCCGAACAAGAATTACTCCTAAATATGACTGGTAATGTCCACCCGTCGGCGTTTATTTCACTATATTGATTCAGAGTGCTGTATGGGGAAGTTCCATTGCCCTAAAAAATTAAAAATATATTTGGACCTGTAATGAAGAAACACCTTAGAGAATTATCAATACTTTTTGCACTGAATGAAAATTTTTAACTCGTCGTGCCTAAAAAGAATTATTATATTATATCTTTATTTTATTACAATATTATTAATTACAAATTACAATATTATTATATATTGACTAGTGACCCGCCCCGGCTTCACTTGGATGGGATCTATTAAGTGGCATTATTTAGACTTAAGATAGTCAAAGACTATTTATTTATTTATTTTCCAAAATATAATCAAGTTTTTCGAATAAAATATAGCTTAGATCTCCCAAAATCCGAAGACCGTTAGTCAGACAAAAATTTTAAAAATCATTTTATTCGTGCCTCAATGGCATGCAAATAAACTCCTGAGTTTAATAAAAGCCAATAATTTCAATATTACAAACAGCCACTACAATTTTATAGAGGATAGAAGGTAAAATATAAAATTAGCTACATAAAAGTGAGGGTAGTCAGGAAACCCTCATTCGTGCGTTAAATAACGGTATGCAGCATATAGTTCAACGCACGCGCCGTGCGAGCTTACGAGTCAGTGTTGTCCGTTGTGGTAATTCCTTTTGTACAAGCAAAGAAGATCGTGCCGAGAGATTGCCCTTTGTCACATCGGGATTAGCAGTGTTGCAGTTCATTATCGTATCTTTATTTATTTTGATGCTATAATATAATTACATTTTTTTTATAGAATAGGGTGACAAACGAGCACACAGTCCACCTGATGATAAGTGGTTGCTGTGGCCCATAGACATCTACATCTATTTTCAATAAATTATCATAATGTTGGCACTCATGAGGACTAAGTTGGAATGCTTCTTTTCCAGTAAAAGGGAGGAGTTCTCTACATTCACCATACGAAACACAGCAGTGTTAAGCTGCTATTTTAGGCTGGTATTCTGTGAAAGCGTGGTCCTTCCCCGATCGACGTCCATCACGTTACACTTGTTATTATGGTATGGTATTATGGTATTAGGGTATGGTCAAATTATAACTGCTCTATACTGAATGTAAATTGCGATATGCTGTTTTATTATTTGAACATAAGCTTTCACACTATTATTATTATTTACACACTATTTATTGTATTTCCAACATAAAGATAGCATTATAGAATATTTTTAACCTTTATAAACATAGAATTAAAACCAACTGGACATTAAAACAGTTGCCAAGCATGGCATCCACCGCAAATATCTCCCCTATGAGGCAATCTATGGGGGAGGCCTATGTTCAACGGTGGACTTTAATAGGCTGTAACGGTAACGGACAATAACAATTATATTATGTAAAACCTAAATTTTAACAAAAATCAAACTCACGCAACTCGATGTGCTAATGGTAGATTGTGAACTTGAACTATTGGTGTCATTAAAAACAGCAAAAGCGCTCGCCAACATTGCTGCCATTTGCACATCAGAAGCTTTAGCATAGTGAGATATTCTGAAATTTGAATATTATTCATCACACATTGTATTTGTTATTGTAGTAGATGTAATTTACACAAATAAACCAAATGACTGCCAATAAATTTAAATAATTACGATGTAGTGGCGGTGTAAGAATATGCTCTACTAGATTCATCCCGTGGGTGTCGTAAGAGGCGACAGACGCGGAAACAACTTTAAAAAAACTGCGGTTGTTAACCCGCCTACCACTCATGGCAACTATTGCTAATATACCCCCCCCCCCCCCACCCCCTATGTGCATTCTGCGGGAGAGGCCTATGTTATTAGTGTATATAGTGGTGTTACATACGAGTTGCTAGTCGTGTTGTGTGTTATTGCGTAGTGTAGTTTATGTGCTACTTAACGGTTTAATTTCAATTATATTGTTACCATTAAATCAACATTTTTTATACAATAAGTGTGACAAACGAGCACACGGCCCATCCATAGACATCTACCTCGATTATTATCATTCAGATTCTGCGTTGTCACCCCTGAAGACTAAAATGGAATGCCTCGTTTCCAGTAAATGGGTCCAGTTCTTTACACTCACCATAACAAACATAACAAATATACATATTTGTATAAAAAAAGTAAAATTTATATTAGACCCAAAATAATTAAAAAAGAAATGGCTAAAAGAGAATGGAACAGAACAAGGAAACAAATGAAAACACATTGGATACTAACAGTGCTTGAACGAGGTTGCAGCAGAGCGGATGTCCGACCCAGCCCATGCTCTCTTCACTCGACATCATATGATCGGTAAGCCGTGCGGATAAGGCTCGAGCTGCGAGCGCTGCTAATCCCCACGCATGCGCAAGATCGCTCTCACCTTCCTCAGTGGCCACTTTTGCATTCTTTTCACACATCTCTAGAAAAAATATTTTATTAAGCCACATGTGCGACTGTATGACTGCGATGTGTAAGTTAAGACTAATTAGGTCATCACAATCTTTAAGCGTTTGCAAAACATTGATTGGCAAATCACTTGCGAGTATTAAAATGCCTTTATTTAAAACATCTATACAAATAAATAAAATTAAAGTGTCTGTTTGTAATGTTAAAGTACCAGTTTTTTTACTAAATACATATGAAAGTATATACGGTACTTATAACAAAAAAACAATTTTTAAAATTTTTGTCGGGCTGTCTCTCTGTCTGTGTCTGTTTGTTTTGGGCTAATCTCCGAAACGGCTGGTCCAATTTCGACGGGACTTTCACTGGCAGATAGCTGATGTTATAAGGAGTAATTTAGGCTACTTATATTTTAGAAAAACAATTAGGGTTCCGCGCAATATAATTAAAACCCTAAATTACACGCTGGCGAATTCGCGGAGAACAGCTAGTTTATAATATAAGATTACAAATTAATTATTTTCAGACTTACCTACTGGATTATCGGCGTTGATATTGTATTTTTCGGCCAGTGATCGGTTGAGAGGAAAAAGATTATTGGCAGCGTACAATACTACTCGAGGTGAAGAGCAGCCAGAAATACTGCCCCGACTGCGTATGTTGCCTGCTCGGCGACTTTGAGCTTTCTAAAACGATATGTTAAGACATTGTAAATTATTATAAATATTGTAAGAAAGATCAAATTAAAAGTAGGTACTTATTTATTTTTGATTATCGAAAATGTGAAGGTAAGTAGTTTCAGACACAGAAGAAATTATTAATTGCATTCACAAGTTGGTGAACACGAAACACAGAGTCACCCTAGGGGATTAAACAGACAAAATCCCAAATACTCAAACGCTGCTCAATTTTAAGACGTCGTTAAGTCTCGTGCTGTCTCTATCACTTTAAGTCAAAGTGAATGTGACACTGCGAGACTTAACGACATCTTAAAATTGAGTAGCGTTTGAGTATTTGGGCAAAAGACCTTTATTATATTTTTTATAAGGGTGACAAATGAACACACAGTCACCCTGGTCGTAAGTGGATGCTGTGAACCATAGCCACATACATCTATTCTTAATTAAGAATCAAAATGTAGATGCGTTATCACCTCTGAGATAAGAGGACTAAGATAGAATGCCTCATTACTAATAAAAAGAGTCTCATAATAAGCTGCTTTTCTACGCTGGTATTTTGAGAGAGCGTTTTTTTTCCATCGTCAAGCGGACACATTCATGCTGCAACCATAATATAGATGCAGTTCTACTATAGTATATAATATTTACTATATTATATACTATATAATATATTCTATAATATATAAATAGTAGCTCTACCAAGAAAAAGTTTTTCTTAATAGATGGTACTACCCGTGCGGTTAAAGAATGGGATTGAAAATGGCGTCGCCCCTATTCACCTCTCACTCGCACAATGTCGCTATCTATATTCACACCCGTCGGTAAAGACTGCACAAAAAAAACTGTTGCGATATGCAGTACGTTCTATATCTTCAGTCCAACTTGTCACTGGAATCAATGATAACAAATTCCCATGAACTACAAAAAAATCAGTCCGGTTTTGCTAATTTGTGAGCTACAACGCGTTCCGAGATTTTTTTTTTATAATTATGTGTTGACTTTGTTTGTTAATATTTTTGTATAAAATATTTACATGCCATTGAGACAAAAGTAACCATTTTCAAAATTTTCGTTTGTCTGTCTGTCCGAGCTAACCTCCGGAATAGCTGAAACAATTGTAATTAAACTTCGCGAACAAATGAAGAGTGGATAGACTAAATTTTATCAGAAAATGTAGATTTTATTGAAATAGAAATATTGAAAAGATAAATAATAGTCTTTAATTATTATTTTAAGTTTAAATAACGCCGCATTAATAGATCCGACCCAGGCGAAGCCAGAGCGGATGGATAGTTATGTTGTTTAAAAATTAATATACCTACTTGGGTATAGAATTCTTTGTAAATATTTCCCCATTAGTAGAAAATTTCCAATTAACAGAATAATATAACGTTATAACGATATACCGTTATTTTGCTATTGATACTGTGTGTTTTGACGATACGGGCACGATGAGCCGCCATTTCTAATCCCATTATTTATCAGTACGGACTATATATACATAAAATTAATAGGAACATTACAGCCTATATACGTCGCGCAGTTGCGCACATGCAAGCCTCCTCTTATTTTTGAAAGGGAACAAATTTTACTTTTTTATTGACAAAATGTTGAACCTTACACTTTTATAAATAAGTAATGGCTCTTACCCATCTATCTTGAAAATAGAATGTGGTTATGGAATTCGATGCATGTCTGTGATGTAGTTGTGGGAAACCAGATGCATTTGTAGGAGATGGCGTTGTAGTTGCATGTGGTGATACGGAACTAAAGCCTCCGCTGAATAATCCAGGTGTTAAGGACAGAGATGACATTGACCGTGGAGTCCCAGTCTCGTGTTTCAATGACAGACGTCTCGCATTTGCTGGTCGGTTAAATACTACTAAAGTGCTAACACCGCACCACTTGGCACCACATGTACGAGGGAAAGGGATACAAGAATCCCCAGCATTCTCACTCTCTGACTGACTTCTTTGGCTTGATTTCATTGAATCCGAATCATCACTAGACTTAACTGGAATCTGTAAAAAAATATTAACAAAAATAATCTTCAATAAATTCACTCAGTTTACACTTGATTTAAAGAATGATTATAATTGATCTGAAAATATCCGATTGGAGATTAGCATGCAGTGTCAAAAATATGGAGACAGGCGTAATTTCAATCAGAATTATAATATTATTATAATTAACCTAGTACATGGAACAAACTGTGACCGTATAGTGGTGGTGTATGAATACTAACTACCTCATATTGTCCCGTGGGTATCGTAAGAGGCGACAGAGGGAAACTAAAACAGGAGATGGGCAGTAGCATCTTCCTGATAATAGGCGAGAAAAATAAAAAAATAAATGCAGTTGCCAACACTGTCGCCAAGGCTGTAATAGAGTAAATAGATGGAATACATAAATTTACCTCATCAATAGATGTTGCCAATGTTTTTAAGCAATGTAAGAGACATCTATGCCCTTCTTTCTTTTTACGATAAGCTGTTTTGTTAATTGCCTGTAAGATTTTGATGGTAGTTACACTGTCGACATTAGTTCCAGATAGCCATGAGAACTTTGGAATAGTCTGTTCAGTAACATTTCTAGGAAATGTCACTTGCAAGTTAGCAATATAACAATTCCGTTCTGAGTGGATTTGACATGTTCGTGTTTCTATGTTCATATCAGTAACTTCAATGTTTGCCATTTCACGAATTGATTCAAATTCTTCATCTATTGATGTTGTTACTTTGTGTGATATTTTGTTCTGAAATTATAAAAAATAATAAGACATATTATAACATCATCACTAAATAAAATAGAGTGAATTTAAATTATTACATACCATTTGGATATCTTGACCTTTATCAGTTATTGAAAGATCATTTATAGAGCCAACTGTGGATGCATAGCTAACTGCTGAAAATTTAAACAATTTATGAAATATTATTTTTAATGCACAATATTACACTTAATATAATATAATACTTACAATCACTGTTGTTTTCTTCCTCACTATCCATATCGTCTGGTAAATAGTGTGAACACATTTTTAGCAATGATGGATGCATTGTCCAAATTCTTAGGGACTGATCTCTTCCCCATGTTATTAACTGATAATTTGATGGAGATGTATTTGGTCTCCAAACCATAGTTTGTACTGTGTCTGTATGTCCTACTAATCTATGAGTCAATGTACCACCTACCCAAATACCAATTACCCCTGCCTGCTCAACTCTGGGTAAACCTCCCCATCCAACTCCGATAGTCAATAATCCACTTCCGAATGGAGTATAAATTGCCCTCCATACTGGAAAATTTGTCATTATAATGTTTTCAGGCCTTCTGGCATTATTTATATCAAAATATTTTATGCTCCCATCATGACTAGATGTTACTAATTGGTATTCATGATGTGGACTCCAATCCACTCCATGGATTTTACATAAGTGTGCTGAAATATAATGTATTGGTGAAGCTGGTTTACGGTAGTCCCAAATTTTTATATCTCCATCATGTGCTGTAGCAACAATGTGTGTGGCTACTTTGTTCCATTGTACTTGTGAAGCTCCAGCTGCAATTTTTAAGATTAACACTAGTAATCATATTTACATATTTTATACAAAGTCACATTAAACCAACTCAAAATGGGTAATTTTTATCTTTTGTTTTTATAATTTAATAATAAAGGAAATTCTAAAGTCCCCTGATGTATTAACTTATTATGGTTACTGAATAATCTAAGTAACAGTGGAAGCATTAAATGAAGTAATGAAATTTGAGGTTATCAATATTTATATTTACAGTTAATTTATAAGTTACTAAATATATTTATAAATTATTTCAGCAGAAAAGTCAAAAAACATGGAAAATAATCAATAGATATTTTAATTTTGATTTTGATAAATTGTTAAATAATATATTTCATACATACCAACTGCACACAGGGATATCATAGGTTTTCTTGCATCTCGCAAATCCCATAAGTGTGTGAAAGTGTCTATTGAGCAGGTTGCAATGAGATTGTGATCTTGTCTGTGAAAATGTGTATCACTGACAACCCTGGTGTGACCACGCAAAGAACATATACATGTAAGGTCATTACCTGCTCGCCAATCATATACATCTACTCGCTGATTACTCTATAAACAGGCAAGCATATAAGATTAAAATTATGCTAAATATATGATAAAATAACAAAAACGTACAATGAAGTCAATTAAAATAATTTTACCGCAATGGCACATAGATTTTTTCCTTGATACGTTTGACACCATTCTGCTCCAGCGGCGTCATATTTACTATGACGGGGATACTTTTTAACAATGTCTCCAGCCGTATCATCATCTAAATTGATGTGTTTTATAGCCAACCATCTACGTCCTGCTAGCAAAACATTATTTCCCGAATAATCTACAGACATGGCAGTAGCCTGTAATTCCCTGTACTCCCATTTCATAATTTCCGAACTCCAGTGCACTGACATGATTGATATGTATTATATCACTAACAAATAAAAGTTTACTGAGCGTCATATGCCTGTTTATATTTTATAACTTAATTAAAAATGCAATTCAATACACCCAAATAAACAATCCAGTAATTCTTTAAAACGTCAGATTGACAATCAGCTGTTGGTTGAAAAGTTCTAGTTACGCACATAAAAAGTGTTAATAACGCTAAATCTACAAAAAATATGTTACGAAGATTGTAAAAACAAAAATAAGGCACTTTTCTTAAATGAGCCTAATAAGTTCATAGATAAATAAATATGTAGCTAGCTAACTCAGATATAATGTACCAAGGCAGTTACGCAATATAACCAGGGCTGTTACTAAAATCTAAAATGTAGATAATATGCTCTACAGGTGTTTTGTGATTACAAATACAAAGACTTAATCCGGTACGTCGGCGGCCCGTGTTGCTTTATTATTAAAAACGATTATGCGTAGTATCCTCTAGTAGTCTTTGAAACGATTACAAGACGTAAAAAAATTAATGAGGGCATCCACGACTTTTTCTGCCACCAGGGCGGCGTCACTAAAAATGAGGTGTAATGTTTGACAGATTTCATAGTGGGAAAGTTAATTTGTTGGGAAAATGTAAGTGTTAATATTCCTTTCTGTAATATTTGTTATATTTTATATTTATTAGATTAACAACAAAAAATTTGTTCAGAGTCGTTAAGAAATTAAGGAATTTTTTTGCCAAGCACTGGTATCCCTGTAGTGATTATACAGCAAATTTGAAACGACCAAAAATAAATGGCGACCTTTAAATAAAAGAACGCTTCTTAATTTAATCGTATAAAACGAAAAAAAGTTGTAGGTTATTTTAGTAATTTATTGTATATTTTCTGATTCTGATAATTATACACTAGAGATAATGAAAATTAATCAGCTAATCGATTTCTATAGGCAATTTTACTTTAAATAAGCTTACTTACTGATGAAAGGTTATGTTTGGTATGTTTCGTTCTGGTCGGTTTTTACAACCTAACACACAATAACGTACCATAATTTCACATAAACTCTACCAAAACTAAAAAAACTTTAAACGTCACGTAACTCAAACATCAATAATTTAGCAAATAATCACATAAAACCACAACACTAACAGTTGACGACAGCCGTTTGTTTGGAGCATAGTACCTTTGTTCCAAACAAAGGAAATCGCATACGGTGAAAGAAACAAAAAAAATTGTTTGACTCGCTCGCTCTTAACGTAACACAGATAAGTGTGTTTCTCTCACGCATTTTCTGTCATTTTAGTGACGCCTCTATAGTTCATTCTCTCTCTACGGTTTAAAAATATTGTTCGACCACCATCTACTCTTTGATGACTTGAATGACAAGCTAAGTCCATCGACTTCCCCAACATCACACGTTACTACAAACGACACATGTATGGCGTCGATCTGCTCGATTATTTTATCGGAAAGCATAAAATAAAAATGCGTACAAGGAAATAGTACATGAGGTAATTCTATCTCTTGCTGGATGAAATGGTCTTGTTGTTGGCTTTTGTACAAAACAATGGAAGAGCAAAGGCAAAATAACAGTCGTTTGATAAAATTACGTGAATTTTAAATGGAAGTAGTTAAAGTTCTCTGTCTCTCTGGGCCATCACTTACTCGAAAAAAGGGGCGACCATCATCGCTGATTTCCGATATGCTGGAAAATCGAAAAGTAGAAAAAGTAGTCTGTTCTTGAGAAAAATCAAAAAGAAAATCCCATAGACCTAACCTCAAAATGATAACATTTGTAGTCTCCGGCACGAAAGGGGAAGAGGGGAGCAGGAGTGTGACCTATAAGGGAAAGCTCCTCTACCCTTTCCTCCTTGCGGAAAAGTATAGTTTATGAGTAATGGGTTTTTTTTAAAATCATAACCTCACTTTTTACACAGGAATATTGACCCAAAGTTACTTCTACAACGGCTTCGGCGCAGCAGGGAGTACAGCTCCTTCGCCCTTGCGTAGCGTAACCTTGCGTTCCACGCCTAAGTCTTTACAAAAACACTCTAGGAGTAGGGTAAACAAGACTACGTGGAGTCGGGGCGTGCTAATTCAATTTTAGTACAGATTCGATCAGATCAGATATCTTATCTATAAAACCAGGTTGCCTTCGCTCCCGCCACATACTTCTAACCTATTACAACTGAAAGTATATCTGAGTGTTCTAGTATTTCTGGGCAGTTTTAAGCAATTCTGAAATAAGACAGTATAATATTATAATCATTTCTTATTTGACACTTGACAAAGAGTAAAGACAGTAGAATAATGTGACACTAGTCTTACGTCCTTGTCGCACTTACACAAAATTCTGTGTGCTATCCTGCTTTCACAGTAATATTGCATACGTTATTCCATGTTTTACGCATTTTAGGTTATAATAGTTTTATTTATTTATTCGATAACGGTGCATTACCTTCTAATGTGAGTGGTATTATTATAATCGGGGACCAAACCTCTATCAAATGAAATACTTTACTTCCCAAATTCCTGCCAAACGATTCTAAATCCAACCCTAGATAAATATAGAGACAGATTTTCATTCATTATAAAGCTTCGGAACTTCAGATTATATTCCTGTTGCGCGCCACTATTAATGTCTTGTACATGGCAACACTAGTTAACACTAGCATCCTCTAGTATCGCGTAGCAGAACTAGGAGAGTCAAGATCCTTCTAGAAATTTCGGGACCGATATGTACTCGAACATTCTAGATGTTTCTACAGTAGAAGTTTCTGGAAACTATCTGAAGCCCTATATAAGGACGGTATAGACCACGACCAGCGTTGCCACTTTAGTGATTTTGTCACTAAATTTAGTGATTTTTTGGAGATAGTTAGTGATATTCTGAAAATGAAAATCACTAAAAAATTATTTCATGACTTTTAATGACATTTATCAAATCTTGCAGAATTTAGAAAATACATATTAGCAACCCTCTTTACCTGTCGGCAAATTCCCCGGTTTATGTCAAAATAGCACTATCCTTCTCTCACATTACAAAAACGTAATTAGGCGTCTTTGTTTGATTATGCTAAACCTACCTTAGGGATTTCCCGACTAGTAATGGAGACCTAATACTGTATGTAAAGTTGTTTTCAATGAGTGCTGAATACTGAAAGGTTGATATAATCATTTATATTTTATTTCAGTATTCATAATATACTGAAGTGTAATATGGTCTCCAAATAAGAACTTAACTGGAATCGGGGTAGATAATGGCTCTGTCATGACTGGAATCAATAATGGCGTACGCGCACCTAATTAAATTCTATTTAGATGTGTTTGCCACTCATTCACACTGTTTCACATGCGTCAGAGCAAACATTACCGCGAAACATAGTTTCTCATTAGATAAACCTACAATTAATTCTTACATTCACCCAAACGCTGTGATCAGTAGAAAGATATATATGTGAGAGAGTAAATTGTGGCGAGAATACTTTAAAAACATTGCGCTTTTGTGATACTCGTCTGCTGTCCGTTGAAGAAACTGTGACCAGGAGGCCGTCTCGATTTTTTATGTTGTGTTCATTGTAATTATTTCCACAATTAAAGTAGTAATATTATTACCTACCTCGTGATTTCATTTTAAATAATTTGGTGAATTCTAGAGATTTTTTTAAGTAAAAATATCCCTAAATCTGGTGAAATTTCAGACCATAACTAGTGATAAATTTTTCTGCAAGGTGGCAACACTGACCACGACCGAGTCAGTATTGAATTGACGATACAAGCGTATACTTCTAAGCGATACAACTGCGAACTAAAGTGATCTGTAGTACAATTGTGTTTTGTTATTAGTGTGGTTTTAAGTTGTAATTAATGTTCTGTAATTAAAATGTCAACTTTGGTAATTCACTCGGCAGTTTTTAATTGTCTCGAACCCCAAACTCATTACAAATATACAATAACATTCCCAAGTCACAATGATAACACTTTTAGCGTAGTTAGATATAGATATTTAGTAATGATAGTATGATAGTATAAATTCCATAGTATTTGATACACACAACGGTCGATGCCCAATTCATGCTTGATGGCCGACGACATTGTGCCGAGGGCTTAAATAGCTTGGTTCTTCGCCTACAGCGTTAGTCGTAGAGAAGAGGAACTCGTGGGTAAGTAATAGCTGCGCAGATCAATAGATCTGCGAGATTAAGTTGCACTTACCGCGGTCAGTCCATGAATGAGTGACCATTTTCTTAACATACATAAGAATAGAGAGAAGAAGAAGAGAATAGAGAGTGTATCTGTATCTATATGTTTTTAAAATTCATGCAGCTAAAATGATAATAAGTTTATTATTACTTTATACTTTTCAGGGACAGATGAAAGAATATAAACATGAAGCATGATGAAGCCTCATAAACATATTGGCCTTTAAGCAGTGCAATCTTATTTAACTGATTCCTACAAGTTTCCTTCTTTGAATTATTAAGTTTACATTTATACTTAAGTCGAATGTTAAAATAAAGTTCTTTAATGTATTTAATTATTAATTATTAAATATTTATAATTATCACAATAATACTTATATGAAAAATAAAGCAGCCGTTATGTACTCCGTGTCCCCGTTTTTATTTCCCCATCAAAACATTTTATAAAATATATAAAATATAAATAAGTATATACTTAGTTAAGTATCTACCTATTTATATTAACAATATGTCAAAAAAGAAATTACGGGGAAACTGCCCACGGCAGTAAATATTTTTCCCCAAAGATCATAGCTCGAAAATACAACTTTCCGATCTGATTATTAAGGTGTTTTTTTAAGTTTATCGGTTAATTCACCTGGGAGTTTATACATTTTAATTGAAATCTAACAAAAGGCAGGTAGGTTCAGCTTATTCCCAGGAACATGTTATATGAATACTTTTTAATTATTTTAAAACTATTATGGTAAAATTCAGTTAATTTTTGAAGTTATTCAAGTTCATGCACTAAACACTTTTTTTAAATCCTTTTACCGCTTCCTTAACAATCATTTTCGATAGTCCTTGTAAGTAAAATATACATCACTAGCTAACGCAACAACAACAAATCAAAATTGGTCACGTGTTGTACGAAGTACATGTATTTCAGGTGTATGTTCAAGTAGTATGTCAGGTGGTCTATACGCCAGTATATTCTATGTCTATGGTATAGACAAAGACAAAAATTGTTTTATGTCATTTCATAAGTATACTAAGTAGGCAATAATTCATGACAATAATGAGCCATGCTATGCTATTAGTGTAATTTCGACCTCATTTATGTTCCTATATTTTTGAAAGTGTGTGTTTAAAGTTGTCATTTTTCTGTAAAGAAAACATTTATTAAATATGATATTTTTTAGTTGTAGATTACCCCATATACTGTAAAAATTTAGTACTCATTATCATATAAAAAAGTCAATTTTTGAAGTAAACAACTATGGTGATTTTTCTTATATTTTTTCCAAATTAGGAGTAATTTATATAATCACATATATTTTATTCATTACCGAAAAAAATCATGCATGTTGGGTTAATCAAACCTAGAATTCGAGAAGACATGCAGACTTTTTGCATTGCGTTAAACCTTCGTTAAAAAAAGCGCACGCCAAAATAATCTAGAAACTTTGAAGAATTCCATGATACACTAAGCCTTGGAATTCAATTTTATACAATATTGTGTAACCTAAGATTTGGTCCTTGCCAATTTAACGCTCATTTACATTGACTGTAATTAAGTTCGTCTCCCCTTGGTTCATTTTGCACCAATAAATAAACCATACTAACTTAAAAACTAAGAAAGATGTGATTCAATCTTTTTTAATGTTCTCCCTACAATATTAAACCTCACATTACCATCCTATTTTTTAGATATCTATATAATAGATTCTGAAAACATCCTGAGCAACAATTAAAACATAAAAAACATGGCACATAAACTTGTATCTTTAATTACATTTTTACATCTGTTATGTCTTTCAAATTTCATTTACAGTATTAAATGAAATTTGACAGCAACGGGTAGATATGACTGACCTCCATATAGTACGCTGGACTAGCTATACCCAACAAAACGTTTGTGCTGATTTGAAGCGCCGCCATTCCCTCAATGGCGGTTCTTCAAATGTAAAAAAAAATAAGTTTTGCTCAAAACACCTAGGAGTATTTTATAGTTTTATACGAGAAAAAGTGTTTGTGTTGTATAGTTCGGTTCTGTTTCAAATTTATTAAAAAGTATTTTTAGTAACAATCATAATTTGAAATTCGTTACCAGAACGGAAGTGTGGTAACATTCCACAGGTAAAGGGATCAACAGTTTATATTAACAAAAAAATAGTTTTAATTTGATAATATAGGCTCTTACAAATATGTCACTTATCTTATTAAATGTAATTATATGTGTTACATTAATTAATGTGTTTTACTTTAAATTACCTATTTTTGATAAACAATATAATTCAATAGGGTTGACAAGTTCGTTGTCGATAATACTTATCCACAATAAACTTGTCAACCCATCAACTCGACATCGACTTGACCTGGCAACATACAACGCACGCACCCTGAGGACTGTCGATAATATCGTAGAGCTGGAAGAAGAGATAGACAAGTTACGCTGGCATATTATAGGATTATCCGAGGTCCGAAGAGAGGGGAAGGAAACGGTAACCCTCAAATCCGGCAACTTTCTCTATCACCAGGAAGGCGACCATCTGCCACAAGTCTCTCGTTAACAACGTTGTAAAGATTGAAAGTGTATCGACGAGGGTTGCGTACCTTATACTCAGAATCACCAAACGGTATTCGCTGAAGATCATACAGGTTTACGCACCAACCGCGGCATATCCCGATGAGGAGGTGGAGGAAATGTATGAGGATATCTCTAAAGCCATGCATTCCTCCAAAACGCGCTATACGGTGTTAATGGGAGACTTCAATGCAAAACTAGGCATAAAAGAGAACGGCGAGCTGAAAATAGGGAAATTTGGAATAGGGAAACGGATCCCAAGGGGCCAGCAGCTGGCCGACTTCATGGAGAAAGAGGGACTCTTTATGATGAACACTTTCTTCCAGAAGCGACACAACAGGAAGTGGACCTGATCGAGCCCCGATTTTCGCCAAAAAATAAGATTGACTTCATTATGATGACCAGACGACAACAGTTCAGTGATGTCTCAGTGATCGCGTGGGTGCTAGCGTGGGTGGCAGCGATCACCGAATGGTTAGAGGCTCACTGAACCTAAACGTTAAGTTGGAGAGGTCTCGTCTAATGAAGTCAACGCTCCGTCCCCCTCGTGTTCTGTTCCAAAGCCCCGAAACCTTTTAGCTCGAGTAACAAAACCGTTTTCAGTGCCTAGAAGACTGCAATGAAGTGGACGATATGAATGACAAGCTCGTGGAAACTGTCCACGCAGTCGGAGCTAAGTTCTGCAAGACCCGCCGCAGAAGAACACAAAAAATCTCCGATCACACTCTTAATCTCATGCTTGTTAGACGGGAGATGAAGCTACATTCTTCAACAGATTTGACAGCATACAGGCAACTGAATAGACAGCTCTCCAAATGCATGCGGCGGGACATACGCAACAGCTTGTATTGAAGAAGCGATCGAGCGGAACCAAGGCTCCAAAGTCTTTGCCAGAGATCTGTCTGCCAGAAAGTGCCAACTGTCAAAGCTGAAGACCGAGTGTGTCAGCATCATTTCCGGGACACCTGAAATTCGGAGTGAGTTTGAGAGGTTCTATGGGCAGCTGTACACGTCATCGTTGGAGCCACGCACAAGTGTGAGTAACGATCCAAGAGCGATTATTATCCGACATTATTCCGAAGATATCCCGGACGTCAGTCTGAGCGAGATTAGAATGGCTCTCCAGTGCCTTAAAAACGGTAGGGCCCCAAAGAGGATGGAATTACAGCGGAGCTTTTGAAAGCGGGTGGAAAACAAGTACTTGAAGTCCTTCAGAAGCTCTTTATTCCGTCCTCCATGGTGGCACTACTCCGGAGGCGTGGAGGAGAAGTACGGTGGTCTTGTTCTTCAAGAAAGGTGACAACGCTCTCTTGAAGTACTACAGACCGATTTCCCTTTTGAGCCGCGTCTACGTGCTGTTTTCGAGAGTCATTACGAATCGTCTTGCACGCAGATTTGACTACATCCAGCCTCCCGAACAAGCCAGTTTCCGAAAAGTAAAGCCTTTTCGGTACTATGGACCACATACACACCCTTCGGCAAATTGTACAGAAGACAGAGGAGTTTAATTTGCCACTTTGCCTTGCGTATGTAGACTATGAGAAAGCCTTTGATTCCGTCGAAATTTGGGCAGTGCTGCATTCCCTTCAGCGGTGCCAAGTTGACTGTGGGTATATCGAAGTGCTGAAGTGTTTGTACTTTGTACAGTAGAGCTACGACAAGGAGATTGTAAAATATAGGGAGTGCGCACTTCATACTAGAGAAACGGTCCTAAATCAGTGCCCTTGAAATGAATGACAGGCACCGAGTTAGGCGTTGCATTTCTTTCTAATAGAGTGTCCATGATACAATATTTTGAGAATATTATTAGTGTATACAGTATCACGGAAAATGAAATGCGTATTTTTTTTTTTCAATATAGAAAGTGCTGAATAGTGTTATATTTAAACTCCGTTTAATATTTTGATTACATTATTGCTTCGCTACAGTATCAAACCTCACGGTAATTAGTGACGGCGTAGCGTTGGTTGACACCCAGGGCGGTTTTCTATCAAGCACCCCCCAAAATAAAACAAAAAATGCTATACATGCTAACGGGACTTTATTTTGCTAAAATATTCTAATATATTATCAAAGTTTACTTTCTTGTCATTTTCGATAGATAAAATGGAAAGATTGGTTAGTCCCGCTTGACTCATTGTAGACCTTAAGTTAGATTTTATTAACTTACGTTTTGATAAGCTTCCTTCACATGAAACTTAATAGTAAAAAAAATTAGACACAGCGTTAGATTCGGAACAGATTCAGAATAGGCCAATTTTGCGAGAAAAGCTCCAATGAGTTACATTGAACCGCTTCTTGGGAAGAAATGCTGGTAGCTTTTAAGTCGGGAAGTCTCCAAAATTATATATCCTGCAGAAAAATCATCGCAGATTTTAGCAGACGTTAGCAGAGTATAAGGCTGAACAACACTAAATTTCGCGAGAATATCATCCATTGCTCAATAGCGATAGTCTAGTTCCTCGTAAAATCTATCAAGACATTCTAACATAGCTCTCTGCAGCTCCTCTGGCAATGTTAGTCCAGCATATCGGGTCATTTCTCCTGGTATACCTTTCCTTCCTCCTTTTCCCTTCCTTGTTTCCTTCAACCGAAAATTCCACATTCTCACATTTTTGGTTACGTAGGGAATATCTTATAAGGTGCGAAAGTTGAAAAAGTGTCCCACTATATACTGAAAATAGAGGTTCCAAAACCTACCACAATAGCGCTGGCGTCTGAAAAACTACGATATGGACATAGCTGTTGTAGACGGAATAAAGTCAACTGAATTCAAATACTTAAAAATTTCATGACTAGAGTAGTTATTAAAATGCCAGTATACAAAACCTCAACTATTTACGTAGTACAAAACCAAGCGGATTGGTCGGTCCTTGTTTATTTCATCATCTTATTCTAATTAATTTTGGCGCTTTTTTTTAATTTATCCTATGCTACTGCTGCGCCACCCTTATTGGACGCGTTTTTAGGGACACTTTTCATATACAGAGATGGTCCTCCTTCTACTCTACAGTCCATAGATCATATATATCTTCGAGTGTTTATACTAGTTTATTTTTAATTTTTCTGCAGTGGTTTAACAACGTCATGATGAGCAATTCATTTTGTCTCTGAGAGTCTTTTGACGGATACGCCTACACTTTTTATTAAAGTTTCCCATTGACGCGTGGATGATGAAAAGAACCTGTAAACTCTTTCTACTGTTCCGAAAAAAAGTTAAACTTTAATTAACGCTCCCTAAGTGAGTGCACTTCATATAAATTTAGCGAATGATTAGCACAAGGCGTTTTCTACGTGGTAGAGCCATGCTGTAGCTATATAAGTAGTACAACTGTAGCACAAATGGGTCGGCTCGACCGGGGAAGGACCACGCACTCACAGAATACCAGCGTAAAATAGCAGCTCAACACTGATATATTTCGTATGGTGAGTGTAGAGAACCGGAGACCCTTTTTACTGGAAAAGAGGCATTACATTTTAGTCCTCACGGGTGACTACGCATCTGCATTTTGATTCGCAAACGAGGATAGATGTAGATGTCTATGGGCCACAGCAACCACTTACCATCCGGTGGACTGTGTGCTCGTTTGTCACCCTATTCTATATTAAAAAAAAAACAATATATTCATTCATTTGACAACGTCAAATTTTAAAATAGTGTTGTCATCTATAGCGTAAAATGAATCTCCTAGTTTTTAGGGAAAGAACATTCGTGTAACAGAAACATAAACTTTGTTATTCAATATAGATTATAAATTCAAATTCAAATTTATTTATTGCCAGAATGTAGTACATAATATTATGATGTTGTTATTTATTAATTTGACCTTACATTCTACCAAGATAATGGCGTGCAATATCTACAATATACAAAAATATTATTATTAGAATTTAACGAGGTAAAGTATTTAAGAAAATAATTATGTAGTTACTTAAAAATATTTTAGCGTCAATTATTTAAATTACAATAAATAAATGTCAAAAATGGAACTAATTACGTAATTGATTATATATAAATGTATAGTGTCTAAAAAAATGTCAAAAAGTATAATAAAATAAAATTAATAAGCTTTTCTATATTTGACCATTATTTTACATTTCTTTATAATTCATATATTCGTCTAACCTATAGAAACATTTTGTTGCCAGCCATTCTGTGAGTTTCCTTTTAAAAATTACGAAAGGGAGGTCTTTAAAAGTGTTAGGCAGTTTATTGTAAACTCTAATAGCATTTATAAATATATTTCTTTTATATATATCAAGCTTGCATAGAGGCAGATACTTATTGAATAGTAATAGTAATACTTATTGAAAGTCACTCTTTTTAACTCGTTTAATTACCACTGGTTCGAAAAAAACCTCTGTGTTGCGAAGAACCAGCAAGAAACCCAGCGGAACTTTTTAAAAAAAAAACGGCTTACAATCATGTATGATCTATAAATTAACAACACAACAAATTAGAAATAGCTTGGTAGTGATCACCTCATTCCCAGGGGTTATTATCATCCATAAATTCTTTAATGTTATAATAACCCTTTTTATACAAACTTAGTTTATTAAAGTTTTTGAACTTTGAACAGGTCAAATTTTGTATATTTTCTGGAATTTTGTTGTAAAAGCGTATACATCTCCCCAAGAATGAATTACTCACTCGACGGAGTCGAGTAACTGGTACTACTTGCTTGTGTTGGTTCTTAGTATTTACAGAATGAATATCACTTATTTTTGTAAAACTACTTTTATTTTTGTGTACGTACATTACATTTTCATAAATGTATTGAGAGGCCAAAGTAAATATATTAATTTCCGTAATTTTTTATCGCAGCGACTCTTTAGGCTTTAAATCATAAATTGCTGTAATGGCTCTCTACTGTAAAACAAATATAATTTTTGTGTCAGCTGCGTGTCCCAATAGCAAAATACCATATGATATTATGCTATGAAAATTGCTAAAATAAACTAGTCTATCTGTTTCAACACTGGTAAGACTTCTAAACTTTTTCACAGCATATGCTGCAGAGCTAAGTATGCTTGCTAATTTTGATATATGGGGGCTCCATTGAAGCTTGGCATCTAATGTGATTCCAAGAAAAATGGTGGCATCTACAAGACTCAGTTTCTCTCCATTTAAAATTACATTGGAATTTAATTGTTTGACATTTGGAGTCATAAATTTCATACATTAAAGTGTTTTAGTAGTTTTTTTTTCGTGTTATTTAATAATGAGCTTAATTAAAATACAATATGGAATATACCAACAATGATTAGCGATAAAAAATGTAAGATTATCGTTCTAGCATACATCTAAAATATTACTTTAAGTCAATAACTGTTTAAACGTTGGTAATGTTTTTATCTTGTGTAAACACTTATCAATGTTAGAAGGGGATAAAATACAAAACTCGGTGCCTCTCTTTCTAAGAAAAATGAGGAACGTTTTCAATGTTTCAAGCGCTCACTCCCTATATAATATTATAACCTCCTTGAGCTACTATGACTATCCGAGTACAGATTTTTTTAACAGTGGTAGAGCCAGGCAGCAGCTTTTGCTCTCGCACGGATGGGCCGGCTCGAACCGGGGTGGTACCACGACCTCACAGAAAACCAGCGTGTAGTAGAGGTTTACCTCTGCGTTTCGCTTGGTGAGTGCAGGTGGCCGGAGGCCCTTTTTACTGGAAATGAGGCATTCCATCTTAGTCCACACGGGTGACAACGCATCTACATTTTGATTTGTAATAGAGGATAGATGTAGATGTCTATGGGCCGCAGCAAGCACTTACCATCAGGTGGACTGTGTGCTCGTTTGTCACCTTATCCTATAAAAAAAAAAGAATCAGAGTACGAAACCTATCCAACTGCAGAGAGGTGTAAGACAGGGTAACGTTATATCCCAGAAACTCTTCACCGCTGCATTGGAAGAAGTTTTCAAGTTACTGGACTGGAAAGGATGCGGTATTAACATCAATGGCGAGTACATCACTCACCTTTGATTTGCCGACGATATAGTCTTTATGGCAGAATCGCTGGAGGACCTAAGCACTATGCTCAATGACCTCAATAATGTCTCCCAACGGATAGGTCTTAAGATGAACATGGACAAAACAAAAATCATGTTTAACGTACATGTCACACCTATGCCACTAGTTGTAGGGAGCACTAAGCTCGAAGTTGTTGACGAGTGTGTTTACCTGGGACAGATAGTCCGACTAGGTAAGTCCAATTTCGACTGAGAGGTCAATCGACGGATTCAACTCGGCTGGGCAGCGTTCGGGAAATTACGACACATCTTCTCGTTAGACATATCTCAAAACCTGAAATCGAAATTGTACAACCATTGCGTGTTGCCAGTGATGACTTACGGATCTGAGACGTGGTCCTTCACGTGGTGCTGGCCGTATGAGGAAGCTCAAGGTCGCTGAGCGAGCTATGGAGAGGGCTATGCTCGGGGTTTCTCTGCGTGATAAACTTAGAAATGAGGATATCCGCAGTAGAACCAGAGTAACCGACATAGCTCAACGTATTGGTAAGCTGAAGTGGCAGTGGGCCGGCCATATAGCTCGGAGATTCAACAACCGATGGGGAAGAGTTTCTCGAGTGGCAGCCTCGTACCGGTAGGCGAAGTGTAGGGCGACCCCCACTTGATGGAGAGACGACCTGGAAAAACATGCAGGAAGTAGATGAAGATCATAAATCATCGAAGTATTTCGCTCTTTCTCCCACTCACGGGCCTTAGGGGCGAGCATAATGATGCGCATTATTATTGTCGGTAAGCGTTATCGATAGCGTATTTAGTTTTATCATTATGTGAGTTAGTGATAAAAATAAAAAATAGATAAAACAACGCATTTCAGTGAAAAATGTTAAAACATTTTTGATAACAACACATGCTTGTGTTGGTATATTGGTGCCAACAGGCAAAATATTATTTTGAATAAATTCTGCCGTTTTGGTACAAAACAAAGGAGTAGCCATTGTGTCACTAAAGAAATTCAGGGAGCGAATGCGCAAAAATAAATTTCTCTTCGATATATGTACTAAATTATCATTGCACTAATTTGCAGGTATTAGGCGGGGGTAATAATGGAAAACAAATGACTCATAACATAACAATGTCGCACCAGCCTTTGTATACCGCACCGCCGCTGTGAACCTGCCTTCGATGATTTATTTGTTTTTTTTTATGGAATAGGGGGCAAACGAGCATGCAGCTCACCTGATGGTAAGTGACTACCGCCGCCCATGAACATCCGCAACACCAGGGGAATTGCCGATGCGTTGCCGGCCTTTTAGAAAGGTGTAAGCTCTTTTCTTGAAGGTTCCTAAGTCGTATCGGTCCGGAAAATTCGCTGGTGGTAATTGATTCCACAAGGAAGTCGTGCGAGGGAGAAAACTTCTTCTGAATCGCACAGTGGTGGACCGCCAATCATCCAGATGGTATGGATGGTAACGCGAGTTTTGACGCGATGTGCGATGGTGAAATTGAGCGGCTGGAATTAGTCCGAACAATTCCTCAGAGCACTCCCCGTGATAGATGCGATAAAATACGCAAAGAGATGGAACATCTCTACGCAGTGCCAGTGTATCGAGCCGATCAGAAAGAACTCGGTCGTCGACGATTCGAACCGCTCTGCGCTGGATGCGGTCAAGTGGAAGGAGCTGGCACTGGGGTGCCCCGGCCCAGAGATGAGAACAGTATTCCATGTGGGGCCAAACTTGCGCTTTGTAAAGTTGCAAGCGATGTGCCGGCATGAAATACTGCCTCGCTCTGCTGAGCACGCCAAGCTTTTTAGAGGCCAATTTGGCCTTCCCTTCCAAGTGACCACGAAACTGCACACTATTCGATATGTCGACGCCAAGGATTCCGATGCTGGCTGAGGCAGTAAGGGGAGTGCCTTGAAACTGAGGAGATACGACAAAGGGGTTCTTTTTAGCGGTAAACGCGCAAACTTGTGTCTTCTGGGGATTGAACTGGACTAGATTTAGTCGGCCCCAATCCGAGACTTTGAATAGAATAGAATAGAATAGAATAATTTTTATTCAATATACATTACATGTGTAATTCTTATTGAAAGTCATTTTTTACTTTACCACTGGTTCGAAAAAATACCCTCTGTCCTGGGAAGAACCAGCAAGAAACCCAGCGGGACATTTTTTTTAAATAAATTTTATAACATAAATGATTACGAACTATTTACAAAATTTATTTTAGAAACTGCTTGGAAGCGACCACCTCATTCCCAGGGGTTTTTATCAACCATGTATTCATTTATACTATAATAACCCTTTTTATACAGTTTCAGCTTAATAAAACATTTAAACTTGGTAATAGAGAGAACCTGTACACTTTCCGGGACCTTGTTGTAATAGCGTATACATTGCCCCAAGAATGAATTACTGACTCTGTGGAGTCGAGAAACTGGCATCACTAGCTTGTGTTTGTTCCTAGTGTTTACAGAATGTATATCACTTTTTTTACTAAAACTATCTTTGTTTTTGTGAACATACATTAAATTTTCGTAAATATACTGAGAGGCCAAAGTTAATATATTAATTTCTTTAAATTTATCTCTAAGAGACTCTCTCGGTTTTAGATTGTAAATAGCTCTAATGGCCCTCTTCTGTAAAACAAAAATAGTTTCTGAATCAGCCGCATTTCCCCATAGCAAAATCCCATAAGACATTATGCTATGGAAATAACTAAAATAAACTAATCTAGCTGTCTCGACGCTATTGAGACCTCTAATCTTTTTTACAGCATAGGCTGCAGAACTTAGTCTGCTTGCTAATTTGGATATATGGGGGCCCCACTGAAGCTTTGCGTCAAGAGTGATGCCAAGAAAAACAGTGGATACAACAGGGCTAAATTCCTCCCCATTTAAAAACACATTGGTATTCAGATTTTTAACATTCGTTGTTGTAAATTTAACACAATTAGTTTTATTTCCGTTCAAATGCAGATTATTAACGTTAAACCAATGCACTAATTTTGATATGGCATTATTCACTTCGTCACATTTAAATGATTGACGTTTAAGTTTAAAAATCAAGGAAGTATCATCAGCAAATAATACTATATCATGACTATCCCCTACAAGAGAAGGTAAGTCATTAATATACACCAGAAACAGGAATGGGCCGAGAATCGAGCCCTGAGGAACACCCATTAGTACAGGTGACCCGGAAGAACTTTTACCATTGATAATAACCTTCTGCTTTCTATTACTTAAATATGAAATAATAAGTTTAAGCGCTGTATTCTTGACACCATAGTATTGTAGCTTCCTGATTAATGTCTCATGGTGAACACAGTCGAAGGCCTTGGAAAGGTCACAAAATATACCCAAAGCATCCGCTGAATTCTCCCATGCACAAAAAATATGTTTAATAAGCTCAACTCCAGCGTCAGTTGTTGAGCGACCCCTTGTAAAACCGAATTGATTTTGATGTAACAATTTATTAATATTAAAGAAACTTAACATCTGATCTAAAATAATTTTTTCAAAAATTTTACTTAATGTTGGTAGTACAGAAATTGGTCTAAAATTGGCGGGGTCTATTGTACTACCAGATTTAAATATAGGTATGACTTTACTATGTTTCATTAAATCAGGAAACACACCAGATTCGACGCTTATATTAAATATAGTGGCTAGATAAGGTGCTAATATATCTATTATAGATAAAATAACTTTAACGGAAATCCCCCATAAATCTGCCGTTTTCTTAACATCAATAGCTTTAAAATATTTAACGATATCTTTTGGCAGTACTCTATGGAATTTAAAAATATTAGAACAAGCCTTTACATTTTGTTTGAGCAATGATTCGGCGACAGTAGGAGAAGAATTTAATGATTTTGTTGTCAAAAAAGGAACATCAGTAAAATGTTTCTCAAAAGCCATAGCAACTTCTTGATCAGATCGCGTTAAATTATTGTTAATATTCAATTGAAAATCCGAGTTGCGCGGTTTGACCTTGCCCGTTACACTATTTATTATTTTCCAGGTCATTTTAATTTTGTCGGATGCAGTTTTAATTTTGTTGCTTAAATGTAAAGCCTTAGCAGTGGAGCACACTTTTTTAAATATTTTAGAATATGTTTTTACATAATCTCTAAATATAACACTACTATTATATGATCTTTCATCATAAAGCTCGTATAACCTTCACCTACTTTTATAAATTCCTACTGTCGCCCATTCATTAAATGATTTGCGACTGTTAAAAGAGAAAGTTTTGTTAAGCAAAGACTCGACTTCAGACACAAGTTTGTTCCGGTACTCGGCGACGTTTTCCCTAGAAATATTGGCACGGCCGGTATATAAGGCATCACCAGTGCTGTCGTCCGCATAGCAATGAATGCTACCAGTTAGCAACATATCATTGATATGCAGGAGAAACAGCGTTGGTGATAGCACGCAGCCTTGTGGAACACCAGCGTTGATAGGCTTGAGATCAGAGCATGCACCGTCTACTACGACCTTAATGCTCCGATCAGCAAGGAAACTGGTGATCCATTTGCACAATTTCTCGGGAAGCCCATAGGCAGGAAGCTTCGAAAGAAGCGCTTTGTGCCAGACCCAATCAAAGGCCTTCGCTACGTCCAAACTAACGGCTAATGCCTCCCCCTTGGACTCTACTGCCTCCGCCCATCTATGAGTTAAGTAGACTAGAAGATCACCAGCTGATCGACCTCGACGATAACCGTACTGGCGGTCACTAATCAGCTGGTGATCCTCAAGGTACCTCATGAGCTGGCAGTTTATAACGGCTTCCATTATTTTGGAGAACAAGGAGGTGATGGCGATAGGCCTGTAGTTGGACGGGTCTGAGCGGTCGCCTTTTTTAGGGATCGGGTGCACCAAAGCTGTCTTCCATGAGTTGGGAACTACGCCTTGGGAGTAGGAGTACCGGAAAAGACGCGTTAAAACCGGTGCCAACTCCGGAGCACACGTCTTCAGCACAATGGGAGGGACTCCATCGGGCCCACTCGACTTGCTGACGTCCAGGGAGAAGAGTGCTTTGCGGACCGAGCGCTGTGTAAATCGCACATCCGGCATGGAGCACTCACATCGCGGGATGGTCGGCGGTGTGTTCCCCCTGTCATCTAGAGTCGAGATGGACGCAAAAAGAGAGCTCAACAGATCGGCTTTCTCCTTTGCGGCATGGGCCAGTGAGTCGTCCTCTCTGTGCAGAGATGGAAGAGATGGCTGACAGAAGTTCCCTTGGACAGCCTTGGCGAGAGACCAGAATGCACGGGTTCCCGAAGGAAGGCGAACTAGCTTCTCACCAATTCTGCCGATGTGCTCAGACCTTGCCTTGGCAATGACGCTTTTGAAGGACCTGGAGGCGGAATTATACTTCTTTTTAAGTGCGCTGGTGTTTACATCCCGAGACGTTGATGCGTCAGCCCAGGCCTGGTAGCACACCTGCTTATAGCGTGATGCTATTTTACAGGAGCGACCAAACCATGGCTGGGATCTGCCTCCGATGGGCACCACAGAGGATGGAATAAAAAGTTCCATACCCTGAAGTACCACATCAGCAACAGAATCGGCAACAACGCTGGGATCTTCCGGCGAGAAGCAAACCCGCCCCCAAGGGTAGGATGCAAAAAAAGACCGCATCCCGTCCCAATCAGCTGACCTATAGTGCCAAACACGGCGACAAGCTGTAGATCGCAACTGCGATTGGAGCGTGAGTGGCACCGTACTCCGGATCAGACAATGGTCCGAAGAGCCCAAAGGGGCATCGACGGAGACCTGATATCCGTCCGGATGAGAGGTCAGCAGAAGGTCCAACAGGGAAGGTACATGGTCTTCCATATCTGGGATCCGCGTAGGCGAAGTAACCAGTTGTGTTAGACCATATTCCAAAGCAAAGTCATAGACAGATCTACCCGCATGATCGGTTAAACGAGAACCAAGCCATTCAGCGTGGTGGGCGTTGAAATCACCGAGTATCACGATATCTGCGGATGGGACCTGTTGTAGCACGGAGTCTGCAGCCATTTGGACGTGGTCGATGAGTTGGTCTGTGTCGGCATTACCGCTATGGGACCTATAGAGGCACCCGTAGACGCGCGGATGGTCGTCGCTGTCTACGCGCAGCGATAGGATGGACAGGTCCGTACCTTCAAGACTGCCGAGGCGTCGAAAACAGATGTCCTCTCTGACATACACGCAAACTCCAGCCCGGGGCACAAACGAGTGTTCCAATTTGTACCCCGGGTAGGAGAGATACGAAGTATCAGCCGGAGAGGACACCTGTGTCTCGGTTAGAAAGAGCAAGGCCGGCTTAGCTATCTCCAGATGGTAGTGGACGGCGTTAAGGTTTGAATGAAGTCCCCTGATATTGCAGAAATCCAAGGTAAGCGTAGCAGTGGTTGCCTTTGTCCGTTTGCCCCGAGCAGGTTTCGTCTTGAGCGGAATCCCCCCCCCCCCCCCCCCCAGAATACGCGGGGCAGCCTGAGCACCCACGCCCAGGATTGGAGTAGTTTGGTCGTGGATGCTCAGCGAGGGATTCTCCAGGGGTGCTGGTACCCTCCTGGGGTAGTCTTTTATTTAATAAAAAATTGTTGTTATAGATAATGGCGTTGCGCCCGCGCAACATGCTCACCACCCTAGCCAGGCTGAGGTCGAGCTATGATTTATGAACCCAACCGCATGCACGAAATAATTTTACTATAGTCCAGCTTACTTGTATATTATAGGTTAGTGGCAGGTATTCAATATTCAGTGAATCGAACTTGAAAATCTCACACAACATAATGGATTTATCAAAAATAGTATTGTTTTAAATCATTTGAAAATTGAACGACCTGGCATATATAATATTAAGTGAGTTGAGAAAAAGAAAAGAAAAGAAGGATAGGCTGTAAGGACTCGTCATCCTTTGTATTTCCCCTTTGGGATAAATAAAGGAAACTAAATTAATTTTGATTTTTGACGGCTAAACAGTAAACACTAAAGAGTAATTGTGTTCTGTGGTAAACACAAATTATAAAGTTGTATGTACAAGAACAGTAAACAGCTTTGGTAAACAGTATTATAAATTAGTCTATGGGCTAAAAGATAAACAATGAAATTGTAAACAAAGATGAACTTAAATTTTTGATCTTACAACAGATCACCGTACACCGTACATGATATTTTATAACATGATACGAAATAGAATATAAATACATCACCAGATCTGCTGATGTGCAATAAGTTCAAATGATGCAATGCACAGTACTTTTTATATTGAAATGATGGTACCAGGTGTAAGGACTTGGCGCAGAAACCTATTCATATGCACTACTCGTTTCTTTTTAGGTTTACTTTTTATTTATATATATTGTGAATATATTATCTATTATGTGACTCAAATTCAGGTAAATTGAATAACTATCAATAATTAAAAAAAGGAGTCTTAACTTATTATTGGTTTTAAATTATGTTCAAGTGTGGATGGCCTTCTCTGGCGAAGAAGCCTATAGATGGTTCAGAACCAGTACATGCAATGGTTTTAGCTGACACGCATTTGCTTGGCTCCCGCAATGGACACTGGCTGGACAAGTGGAGAAGGGAATGGCAGATGCATCGAGGGTTTCAGACAGCAATGACTTTACATCAACCAGAATTGGTATTTGTTTTAGGTACCATATTATTATATGTACTTTCTATTCTACTGAAAGTTTTTAATTATAATTTCTCTTGGATGTTTTACTAGTACCTAGTTTGATTTTAGGAGACTTATTTGATGAGGGAAAATGGTGTTCGCAGAAAGAATTTAATGACAATGTTGAAAGATTTTCCCAGCTGTTTCAAGTTCCAGCTGGAACAACTATGTATCCTGTTGCTGGAAATCATGACATTGGGTTTCATTACAGGTAAATTATTAATATCTTTTGCATCATGTGTTAGCTTATTCGTGTTGGTATCACTAAAATTATTAATCATTATAATTATAAGCACTATTTCAAAATAGGGGCAAGAAACTTATTTATTTAATGAAAGGTGCTTGCATTTTAAGAGCATTGTATTTAGCTCTGCCTTCCTTTGAAGGTATCTAGTTTCATGAATGCGGAGGATGTCTTAATTTTTTTAGGTACAGTAAGGCATACAGATAGAAAAGAAAAAGCTTTGCCTGTAGTAGGCAGTATGTACCGATATTTTGAGAGGTAGTTTGGTTGGTGTTGCTATTCAAAACGAAATTTCATTCGGTAGTCACTACAACCCATCACAAATTCACAGCTGGACATAGGAGCCTACCCCCATTGATTGTCCTGAGAGACCAGCATCCATCGACTACTAGCATGCTACATCAATTTGTTACTACATATAGTGGGGGTTCTTCACACTTGCCAGATTGAGACTGCCACTTTAAAACCTTTCTTCCCCATTGGTTGTTGTTTCTTCGAGCTATGTGGCCAGCGCACTGCCACTTCTTCATACCGATCCACTGCACTATGTCAGTTACTTTTATCCTTCTGCATTTATCCTCGTCCAAAGACATATTGGGTGGAAATAACTGGTTACAATTACAGTAACAGCAAAATCCCTTGTAGATCCAATAATCACATAATCTACGAGGTGAAATCTGGGTACTACATCCTTACAGACTTGATAAAGTGTAGAAGCTTTAGAAAGTAAGTGTACCTAAGCTATAGCCGAGATAATAATAAAAGCTTGTAAAAAGGAAGGATTGCTCAGCATGCAATATTTTGTTTTATAGGATAAGTGTGACAAGCGAGCACACAGTCCACCTGATGGTAAGTGGTTGCTGCGGCCCATAGACATCTACATCTATCTTCTATTACAAATCAAAATGCAGATGCGTTGTCACCCGTGAGGAATAAGATGGAATGCCTTATTTCCAGTAAAAAGGGCCTCCGGCCACCTGCACTCACCAAGCGAAACGCAGAGGTAAACCTCTACTTCACGCTGATTTTCTGTGAGGTCGTGGTACCACCCCGGTTCGAGCCGGCCCATCCGTGCGACAGCAAAAGCTGCCTTGTGGCTCTACCACTGTTAAATGCAGATGCATTGTCAGCCGTGAGGACTAAGATGGAATGTATCTTATCCAGTAAAAAGGGTCTCCGGTTCTCTACACTCACAATACGAAACAGCAGCATTAATCTGCTATTTTACGCTGGTATTCTGTGAGAGTGTAGCCCTTTCTCAGTCGAGCCGACCCATTCATGCTACAATTATATAATTAATATAGCTGCAGCATGGCTCTACCATGTACAAAAACATACAAAAAATAAGTGAGATTTAAAATAAGTAGGGATGATAAACCACCTGACAATGAATAGATACTGTGGCCCTTAGTCAACTTCATCTATTGTTGTTTAAGAATCAAAATTGAAGATGTGTTATCTAGTGATAGTAGGGTAGTGATAGTGTAGAGTTGTAGTCTTGAGAATTTCAAGACTAAGTTGGAATACCCCATTATTAGTAAGTTGGTCACTGATTCTCGTCACACATCGTACGAAATATAGTAGCTTTATACTGTGTTTTGCAGATATTTCATGCAAGCGATGTCCTTTAATTTTTTTTATAGAATAAGGGTGACAAACAAGTACACAGTCCACCTGATGGTAAGTGGATGCTGTGGCCCATAGACATCTACATTTATCCTCAATCAAGAATCAAAATGCAGATGTATTGTCACCCCTAAGGACTAAGATGGAGTGCCTTGTTTCCAGTAAAAGGGGTTTTCGGTTCTCTACACTCACCATACGAAACACAGCAGCGTTAAACTGCTATTTTACACTGTTATTTTGTGAGAGTGTGGTCCCACCCCGGTCGAGCCGATCCATTCGTGCTACAACCATAATATAGCTGCACATGGCTCTAAAAGCCATGTTTCTTGATTGAGTCTACCTATTCGTGCTGCAGCGTCGCTCTACCATCTAAAAATTTTAATGATTTATTGAGAGTTATTTTTTTATATAATCTTAGGCAGATAATTAAGGGTCACATTGATGATGACATTTGTTTATCAACATTGACCTAGGTCGCTTCATGTAAGTAAGTACTGTTAGTTTAGTTTACGACGGGCTGTTTTCCGCAACTCCACATCTATGCGTGTATTTTGCGTGTAGTAATTACTGTTAAAATTCTATGCAAAAACATAATTTTTAAGAGTATGTTAATTTAGTAGTATATTAGGTGCATAGAAAAATGCCAGAATGACCAAACAGCCTTTAACATATATTCTCATTATCATTTAATCCCATCAAAAGTCCAATGGTGAACATAGACCTCCTCCATAGATTGCCTCATAGGGTTATTATTTGCCATAAATCCCAAGCTTGGCAACCACAGTTTTTATTATATGTATATACCAGTTACTCGACTCAATTGAGTCAGTAATTCATTCTTGGGGCGATGTATACGCTTTTACAACAAAATTCCAGAAAATATACAAAATTTGACCTGATCAAAGTTCGAAAACTTTATTAAACTAAGTTTGTATAAACAGGGTTATTATAATATTAAAGAATTTATGGATTATAATAACCCCTCGAAATGAGGTGATCGCTACCAAGCTATTTCTAATTTGTTGTGTTGTTAATTTGTGTAACATACACGATTGTAAGCTGTTATTTTAAAAAAAAGTCCCACTGGGTTTCTTGCTGGTTCTTCCCAGGACAGAGGTTTTTTTTTGAACCACTATTATTAATTTTATTAATAATTAATGAATTAATTAATAATTAATTCAATAAGTATTATTTATAAGCTATATTGAATAAAAAAGTTTGTGTTTCTATTATTTTGATATCAGGAAGATGCTACTGCCTATCTCCTGTTAGATTTGCCGTTGTATATTCTTACGTTAACCATGGGATGATTACAACACCAAATATGCCAAGTGTTAAATACTTCCTTCAGCCTAGTAGTAGTTCAACAGTACTTAGTTGTTAGTAGACAAGTTGTGTTGCAATATGCCTGGTCGCGATCGCCAATTCGCTGGCAGAGCATCGAGATTATGGCAAATCTCTGCTGCTGCAGGTCCATAGGTTATAGGCTGATGATGATGATGCAATTAATTTCTAGTACATTACATTAGTTTAATAAATATATTATTATGAAGGATTACACCACAACTGACAAATAGATTTGAGAAGAATTTGAATGCGCCTCCAGTCAGTCTCCTAAGCCTTCGCGGGAATCACTTTGTTCTTATCAATTCTATGGCGATGGAAGGAGATGGATGTTCGTTGTGCTCTCGCGCTGTTGCTGAGATTGACAGAATTGCTGGTTAGTTATTTATTACATTTAACATTTTAGCAAATTAATAATAATGTGTGTAACTTATTAAATAATGTGTTATTTAATAATGACGAATTCGAGCCGGCGCTAAAGGTGTGAAACGTATGGTACGGTCACTACAGTACGTACGGCAATCGTTAATCCGCCTGCCAAATGACGATAAAGTGTACCCGAATCGGTCAATAATAACTACATGAATTACAGTCATTGACGCAAACATTGATCGTTTATTTTATGCTATTAAGGGATTGTCAATATTACTGCGGCATTGACGGCAAATAACAAAAAAATTGATTAAGCATTAGCAAGTATTGAAAAATACTTTTTTTTTTTTTGCGGATGGAAAATCATCAAATGACGCCTTTCGCTCTGGGTGGAGCGGAAGGGAGTGTCAGACTTTTACTGACTAAAAACCATCCGTGTTCCTTCAGTGCCCTTACGTTCCGGAGCCGCGGTATCTCTTTCGAACAGCCCGCAGCCCCGGCAGGCGTCGGCCCTTGCGGGCCCCTTCACGATGCTGACAGCTCTTTGAGGCGCGCGTGGAACAAAACTATCGACGAAAAACGTCGACACGGCCTGTCGTCGTTAGACGGACGGACGGCGAGCTACCCATTGCTCGCCATCCACAGGCCCGCGCCTACGGTGGCCGGGGGCCACGACGTAGCCCCCGACGCCCGGGGCGTCTCCCGCGGCGACCGGGAAGGAAAGCTGCTGCTCTCTCCTTCTCCCGCTCCGCCACCTCCTTCGCTAGCATCACTGCTTCGCAGAAGGTGGTGACGGCATCCCATTCCGTCTCGCTCCGGACCATGGCTTCGACCAGGGCCGGACGCGAGAGGTCGCCGCCGCCTATCGCCGCTACGAGGACACGGCGGTGCTCCGCCCAAGCAGGGCACACCTCCACGGTGTGCTCCACCGTGTCCTCCGGTCGATCCTCGCAGTGGGAGCACCCGGGCGTTTCCTCCCGCCCGATTCGGTGCAGGAACCTCCCGAACACACCGTGTCCGGTGAGGACCTGCGTCAGGCGGAAGGTGAGGACGCCGTGGCGTCTCTCAAGCCACTCCTCAAAGAGGGGTCTTATCGCCGCTATAGTGGCGTGCCCAGCACGGGGTTGCGACAGTCGCTCTCTCCATGTCGCCATGAGATCACGATTGAAAAATACTTAAAATTCATTGTTACAGACTAAACATTTTTTTGGAACGAAGTTCTTTATGGGACGGTACGGATTTGGCGGATGGGGGCTAGGCGACAAAATTGTAAGATTTTTCCGTTACGACCCCTTCTGACGCAGTGTAGACGGCCTTGGCGGCTATAAGGGAGCGAGATGGGATAATATCCATCTCCCTCGCGCTTTTTCTTATCTTGCCATTTAAGAAATATTATTTTATTTTAAATGACGCTTCATTTTAATAGACGCGTAATTGATTTATTTGTATTTGTTAATCAATAGTATAATACGTTTATCAATAATAATAAACTATGAAAGGAACTTCGCTCCAACCGAGTGTTTCACGACACTCACGCATGTTTTTTTTGATTTGTTTTTATTTGACGCGCCGTGCATTGACGTTTAATGTTAGAAATTGAAAATCAATTTTTTTGAAAAAAAAATGTCTGAAAATCTAGTAGGTTCCTAAAATGTTGCCAATTAGTTATTTGGAATAAAAATTTGTAATTTAACATTTGTTTTTAAAAATCGAGAACTAATACAACATTAGAGGTATATAAATGTATTTAAGAATACACTAAGATTAAAGGATGAATAAATATCACAGTTATAAAATATTTTTAGAAGTAAATGTACAATCTGTGGAGGGTTATGGAGCAACCAGACACGGTGCTCCAGTGCGGGTTAGAGAACTCCACGTGCTCTCGAAATATTGTGATCCCTCACACCTTTTTTCTTTCACCGTGGTGAGGACTGTGAAGTGTCGACACGCGGCGCGAGTAGGTATTTTCAAAAATGCTATCTGTTTCATACCGCTCGCTCCGTATCGTCGTATCGTGCGATAGGGAGAGTTGCCAAGTCTTGGAGGCTATTTTTTACATTTTCTTTTCTACAGACTTCAATAAGGAGACGGTACTCAATTCGATTGTATGTTTTTTTCTTTTTTATGTGTGTTACCTAATAACTTTTTTCAGGGTGAATCGATTTCGATTTTTGAAATTTGAAAGCTTTTCATGTGGTCCCATATAAATTAGATCAAGGTCCGACCATTAGTTTTTCAGTAATTCTTAATAATTTATATCGAAGTCGGTTGTACAAAATTTTAAATTTTTTATTATTTAAATTAAATTAAACTGAATTACTGAAAAAGAAAGAAATAAAAAAAGTATAGACCTAAAGTAAGTGTAATCATCGAAATCGGAAAATGTAGAACAAAGTTATAAGGTAACACACATAAAAAATACACACACAGTCAAATTGAATACCGTCTCCTTTTTGAAGTCGGTAGAAAAATGAAAACGCTCGAGGAAGTTTTTAAGTAAAAAATTAGATGCTAATAACTTTATCGTACGCAATATTGCTTATGTATGGACCTAGTTTCTCAATATATCTTCAATATTCCCAAAAATTATGAAAATAGACTGTTTACAATGGAAAAACGTTATCGCTTTTTGAATGAAAATTTTTTTTCGCGCGGATCGTGATGTTGACAGTGAGCGTTTATTTTTGGAAGTAGCTAAATAAAACTAATTATTTTTTAAATACATTTATTCAATATAACATATTTTTCAAACCCACTTATTAATAGATCTTATACTGAAGACTTATATTATGATAATTTTCAGATATATTTAAATGTAGCAGTGGATCAGCGCTGTGCAAAAGTCATACAAAACTAGAAGGATACAGCCGGCCTATAATCATGCAGGTAATTTTTTTTGGAATGTTTTATTACATTATTACACAAAATACAGTCTGTTGTTTTTTTAAACTCCTTTGGTCAAACTGCAGGGCAGTTTGTTGGCAAGTACATCACCAACTTACATTCTATGTACCTACTGTAATTAATATTTTATAAAATAGATTATAAAGGATTTTTTTTAATAAAATATATTTTTCTTCATACAGCGGTTGTTCGCTTCGTTCTTAATTAAAGTGCATTTCCAAACATCCGAGGTGTCACTGTTTTCTCTACGCAGTCCATTATCACTTTGAGACTGAAAAGCCGCATTTACTTTTCTTGACGGAGACGCAGATCAGATGTCCTTTTGATGCGGCGTACATTGATTACCATGGGTATGCTCAAGAGTATAACGCGCCGGTGCCTGTGTGTAAATCAGAAATGATATCTGCTGTAAACGTCGTTGTCACACTATAACCCCAATTTATCCACGCTTTGGGTATTGGTAGACATGGTAATGAACAAGATAATTTATTTTTGTGTCTACCGATCGCACAGCGATGAGCAGAAGACCCACAGGCTTTTAGATCGACCATGCTGGAAGAGAAGCATGAAATTTTACCTTTTCGGATGGTAAAACAAGCGACAGGGGAACCCGATGTGGATAGGGACACAGCCAAATGGTGCGACCTTCTATTCATCGCCGATCCGGGTAGGTTTGGAAGGTACTGAACACTGTGGTGAAATATATCGTTATATTGCCAACAAGTGTGGTCTATATGGCGATACAAGTCGGTAGATTGGGATGAGGTGCAGCATTTTTGCATCTCATTTGTGGTGGCAGGTCTGTTTCTCTTTCGAAGATCCTTCGCGATGGAGTATTTCAGCTCCTTTGCACAGGACGCACTCTACCACATATGGGTACGTCACCCATCGGTGGTAGAGTAGGCCCTTAGTTCAACTCTGAATACGCCGAGTTAAAAACTCAAGCATATTATGACGTATTTATTGTCATCACCTCATGATGTTCGTGATGTCAGTTATAAGAAGGAGCCCTTAATAAATCCGTCAAGTCCTGTAAAAAGGTATTACGAAAAGCCAGTTTCGACTGCATTAAACATATCGGAGCAAGGCTCTGCGAAATTATCTGGCTTTTTGGTCCCTCGCCAAAAAGGTCGAGACAAATTTCTGTCAGTCTGCACTGCCTTTGCTGTTAAGACCACATGGCTCATTGGCAAGTATTTAAGGAGAAAGCAGACTTGCTTGCGTTTCTTTTTGGTTGCAATTCGTGTTACTAAATTAAATTACCTCGCTGCAGTATCTTTATGCTGGAAGTCCACATTACTCACAAGGAGGTTCATAAAACCTTGCGAGGTCTAGACCTGAAAAATAGTGGACCAGATGGTACACCAGCTTTGGTGCTAAAGGCTTGTGTACCTGAGCTGTCTTCTTTGTTGTCGCGCTTGCTTCGCCCTTTATTCAGGACTAGAGTACATCCCAAATCTTATCTTAGGAATCGAGCCAACCTTCAGCCTATGCCTAAAAAGGCAGCTGTGCCGACCCTGCAAACTTTCGACCAATTTTAATTACCTCCATACTCTGCAATATTATAGAACGTATGTTGAGCACTTGAACATCTAAAGGACATTATTATTATATATTTAGGTATAGGATGCATTATGGAGAGTGTGCGCAGGAATTACATGCCTTTTTAACCTTCCCTGTCCACCATCCGACCACCACGCGATCAGGGCACCCTGTTGTTTACAGCAAAGCATTGGAATAATTTGCCGGCATCTGTCTTCCTATCCGATCACAATACGGGCGTCTTCAAGGCGAGAGTGAATGGGCTTTTGTTACGCTAAGACAATGCGACTTAGTATTTAGAGCTTCATCTTCACTTAACACCAGGTGGTATTGTATTCGATTGCTACTTCAATACGTACGTACAGTAAGTCCCGCGGCGTGCAATTGGAGATGAGCTTCATCGCCACTTAACACCACGTGGTATTGTATTCGATTGCTACTTCAATACGTACGTACAGTAAGTCCCGCGGCGTGCAATTGGAGATGAGCTTCATCGCCACTTAACACCAGGTGGTATTGTATTCGATTGCTACTTCAATACGTACGTACAGTAAGTCCCGCGGCGTGCAATTGGAGATGAGCTTCATCACCACTTAACACCAGGTGGTATTGTATTCGATTGCTACTTCAATACGTACGTACAGTAAGTCCCGCGGCGTGCAATTGGAGATGAGCTTCATCGCCACTTAACACCAGGTGGTATTGTATTCGATTGCTACTTCAATACGTACGTACAGTAAGTCCCGCGGCGTGCAATTGGAGATGAGCTTCATCACCACTTAACATCAGGTGGTATTGTATTCGATTGCTACTTCAATACGTACGTACAGCAAGTCCCGCGGCGTGCAATTGGAGATGAGCTTCATCACCACTTAACATCAGGTGGTATTGTATTCGATTGCTACTTCAATACGTACGTACAGCAAGTCCCGCGGCGTGCAATTGGAGATGAGCTTCATCACCACTTAACATCAGGTGGTATTGTATTCGATTGCTACTTCAATACGTACGTACAGTAAGTCCCGCGGCATGCAATTGGAGATCTGTCTGTTCAGTTGTCTGTATGCTGCGATATCTGCTGAAGACTGCAGCTTCATTTCCCGTCTACTAGCTATGAAATTAAGAATGTGATCGAAGGGTTTTTTGGTTCTTCTGCTGGTCAGTCAGGCTCAACAATATCCACGATTTTCAATATAAATGATAAGCTCGAGAAATCTCTAAAACAAATTATTTCAAAAAGTCACATATCCTCTCTGGAATTATTTAGCTAATTTAAGATTTATTTAATATATATATTTGTAATATTATACTCATTAATGTCATTTCATGATTTTCCTAGTAATTTATAAATATGTTGTTTTGATTAATTTTTAATTGTTTCATCAATTCATTATGTAATTTAATTGATTGTTAAAATATCAAGGACAGGCAGGGAAGTGTCGCACCTCTAAAACTTTTTTTTAACTATATGGCCAGTAATAATTGGATATATCATGAAAATGAAATGAAATGAACGAATACTTCTTGAAGTGATGAGTTGAACGATCGGGCTACAACATATATCATCATCATTATCACAAAGTCCGCTGCTAAACATAGGCCTATCGCATGAGTGAGATACACTTGCCATAGTTGCTAGGCTTGGCAGTCGGGTAGGCAACCGGATTTTTTTTCCCTTTTATTAGTTGTTATTAGCAGCGTCATGCTGCTGTCCATCTCCTCATTTGTTTCCATCTGTCGCCTCTTATGACTCACACGGGGCGATTTCAGGCATTGAATATCCTTGCTGCTACCCAGTAAACGATATACATACCAGCTAAAACTATTAGCCTCTTTTTCGGCTTCGCCGACGGCGAGTTATGATTTCTTTGTTAGAAACGGAAAAGGGCTGTTTGCGGCATAGTAGTCTTAAAGCTGGCGATTGAACTGTATCATTTGAACGTAATAATTATAACATTTTTGTTTTATATAGGATAAGGGTGACAAACAAGCACACAGTCCACCTGATGGTAAGTGGTTGCTGTGGCCCATAGACATCTACTTCTATCCTCGATTACGAATCAAAATGCAGATGCGTCGTCACCCGTGAGGACTAAGATTGAATGCCTCGTTTCCAGTAAAAAGGGTCACCGGTTCTCTACACTCACCATACAAAACTTAGCAGCGTTAATTTTAAGCTGCTATTTTAAGGTAGTATTCTGTGAGAGCATGGTCTTTACCCGGTCGAGGCTACCCATTCGTGCTACAACTATACCAGTGATATAGCTGCAGCATGGCTCTACCACGTAAAAACGTACCACGTAACATGTTCGAAATGAACATTAAAGTAGTTAATTAGCTCGAATCGTATGTTACATTACGATATGATGGTCAGGTCAATTGTCAACTTAAACATTCAATAAGTATTTAGGCTATTTATATTATGTTGATTGCAGGATATTTTGGCACTTCACCATAAATATATTATGTTAAATACGGAAAATATCGTCGTGAGTTATATTGATCAATATCTCTTCTTTATCATCATCAGCTCGTTAAAATCCATGGCAGGACATGGGTCTCTCCCGTTGCGGGGAGGATTTTATACCCATGCTATGAATTTATCAAATTAAATCTACTGAGGGTATTCCTTTGTATGATTGCATTAGTTTTTAGATTATGGAAGATAGAAAGAGATGGTGAAGTATCTTATCCACCCACATCCACACATAGCACGGCCACATCTTAGTGATCATGATCGAACCTTCAAGAAACCAAGAAGAAAATCATCTCTGAAAATCATCGAGTCATATCAACGTTTATATAAAAACTTTGTACGTGGTAGAGCCATGCTGCAGCTATATAAGTAGTATAGTTGGAGCACGAATGGGTCGGCTCCACCGGGTAAGAACCACGTTCTCACAGCATACCAGCGTAAGATAGCAGCTTAACGCTGCTGTGTTTTATATGGTGAGTGTAGAGAACCGAATACCCCTTCTACTGGATAAAAGGCATTCCATCTAAGTCCTCACGGGTGACAACGCATATGCATTTTGTTTCGTAAACGAGGTTAAATGTAGATGTCTATGGGTGACAGCAACCACTTACCCTCCGGTGGAGTGTGTGCTCGTTTGTCACCCTATCCTACAAAAAAATGCAGTCCGGAGACCCTTTGTACTGGAAACGAGGCATTCCGTCTTAGTCCTCAGGGGTGAAAATCTTATTTGATTCTCCTACATTTTGATTCTTAAGAGGATTGTGAAGCTGTAAATTTTCATACAAAAAGCGATAACGTTTTCCCCCCCCGTAAATATAGTCCAATTTCAATAATTTTTGGAAATGTTGTAGATATGACAAAAAACTAGACCCGTACATTTTTATTTTAAAGAAATATTGTATACAATATAAGTTATTAGTATCTAAATATCTATATTTTTGACTTAAAAACTTCCTCCAGCGTTTTTATTTTTTTTAATTAAACTAAACTGATTACTAAAAAAGTAAAACGTACAGGCCTAGATTAAAGTGTACTGAATCGAATAAGACCAAAATTGTCTTATTTTGTAAAGTTTTAGGGGGGTAAAAACGTTATCGCCGGAAACAATATTTCAAAAAGAAAATGTAGGCAATTGCCTTCAAGACTTGCAACTCTCTCTATCGCACGATACGGGTCGGGGGGCAGGGGCATATTGTAGTGATGTTAGGGGTGGTGGGGTGTGAATACCAGTATTTTACGATTATGTTGTAAAAATAAAAGTTATATTTGTAAAATGAGCCGTGGTAGCTCAGATGGTTAGCGCTCGCTATAAGTTTCACAGTAGGTACGCAAGAAACTCGGGTTCGATCCCCGTCGGCACCAATGAAATTTGCAATTTTAAGTGCTGATTTACCACGTGCTCGGCGGTGAAGAAAAACATCGAGAGGAAACCTGCACGTCTGACAAATTAAAAAAATATATATTTCGAAGACATGTGAAGTTCGCCAACACGCATTGGGGCAGCGCGACAGACCTTTCCTTGCCCTAAAACCCTCTCAGAAATGAGAGGAGGCCTGTGCCCAGCTGTGGGACATGTATATAGGCTGTAAATTTTAGAGGTGTTATCGATATTATTATCGCCTAGGGAAGAGAAAATAATATCGATAACCTAGAAAGATGAAAAAGTTAATGTCTGTGATTATTCAGTGTTTATCGATTATTTAGTTATTAATTTAGTCTTTATTGAATAAGGACATTAAATTAAAAATATTTCGAGTTTACAATAAAGTGGGTAGGCAAATAAATAAAAAGTAACAACTTGAAGAAATTATTATTGTTTATTATTACATATTACTTAATTACACTCTTTCTCGAACTGCCATTTCTCTAGGAACTCGAGGGTCAATCATGTCTGCATTTTTGTTGCCCAAAAATGATCATGGTTTCTTAAATTAAGTACGAAAACATGAAAAAGTTGTGTCCATACTACAAAAAAACAAAATTGCCTACCAGTGATATGTAATTATCCCTGGACCTGATAATAGTAATCATGGTTTCTTTTTTCTTTTTGTCCTTCTCGTATCAAACGAAATTTGATCTGTTTTTAGTTATGGCCTCCAAATGTAGCATATTAGAATCAGAAATAAGACATTTTCATTTAGAGAATCATGTCCAATAAACCCATCAGGAGTTGTCGACAGTCGAAGACGTGTGATGTATTATATATTTATATATAAAAATTACGTGTCACGTTGTTTGTCCGCGATGGACTTCTAAACTACTGAACTGATTTCAATTAAATTTTGCACACTGTGTACAGTTTGATCCAACTTGAGAGATAGGATAGTTTTTATATATATATATATATATATATATATATATATATATATATATATATATATTTATATGACTTATTATTATTGTATTCTTTTTGATTCTCTTTGTCAGATTCGATTCCTTCGCCAACTGAAGTACATCGTCCTTGCACATTACTGTCTGGTAATTATTTGTCTATCTCGGAGTCACTGAAAAATAAATAGAAGCATAATAGTTTAAATTATATTTTACGGCTAACTAACGCGGGTGAAGTCGTGGGTGAAAAGCTAGTTTACCTATATAATTCGGTACATCGTTTAAATTTCTGTGAGAGCGTAGTCGTTCCCCGGTCGAGCCTACCCACTCGTGCTACAACTATACTACTAATATAGCTGCAGCATGGCTATACCACGTATAGAAATTTTACTAATCAAATCTTTGTATCTCGAAAATTTTAGCATTTTCCTTGGAATCATCGGAATTCCACAGTAACAGTGATATGAACAACTTCTTCTAACGGACTAAATATTATTACTGGACAAGTGGTAAAATTAAAAATGTTGTACAACCGATTTCAATAAAACTCAATTACAACATAATATATATGTAATGGATGAAATGATTTCCATAAAATTTGTATGAGACCAACTGTGAACAAGAAAAGAATAGGTAAGTATTCAAAATCGGTCCGGAGAAATCTGTGAACATATAACAACATATAAAAATAAAACAAATATACATACATCCGAATATATTACCCCCTCCGTTTTTGTAGTCAAATCAACATCAACTATCCCATACTTTTATATTTTGTGGAATAAATTTCGGTCTATCTCCTACCAGTCAACCAATGTACATACAATAGTATGTAAGGTGGTAAGGTACGCGATCAAAGTAAGTATAATTTATTATAAGTAAGTAAGTAAGTAAGTACGCCTACTTACCTGTTGCCCGTCCTTTCGATTTACGAAGCAAATTGCATATTTTTAGTTTTGTCTCTAATCTTTCTCTTCTATTCTAAAATGTATAAAATTATTTTAGTTGATTGAATGTAATACACATCTTATAATCAGTCACATAGTATATAGGTAGATACTTACATAAAAAAATAACAGCCCACTTCTATAAGATATATGTAGTAAGTCCCCACGTCTACATAGACTATGCAATATAATAAAATTGCAAAGTAACACAAACAAATTCATTATGTAACTTGTCGTAAATGTACGCATATATAGGCTATGAATTAATGAACGCTCCTCCTGCTGGTATCGTAGTGTGCGTAAGAGTAAGTGTAATATGTTGTATTTGTGTTCTTCACGCCCGGAGCCCTTCGGGAGGCAGACCGTGCGTTATGAAACAGATAGCATTTTTGAAAATACCTACTCGCGTCGCGTATCGGCACTTCACAATCCTTTTAATCGAGGATAAATGTAGATGTCTATGGGTCACAGCATTCACTTGCCATCAGGTGGACTGTGTGCCCTATATAATGTACTCTGTGGTGTGCCCAATTGTCACCCTTATTCTATAGAAATAAAAAAAATGAAAATCATATAATAGAAAATATACCGAATATTTTAATGTTTGTTAATATGTATAAGACGCTATTTCAGCATTATCCATTATACAGAGAATCGGATAGTGTGTGTACGGAACCAGATGCTGCTCCCTTGCCGGAGAGGAACAATTTATTCGAGGAGCGATGGGACTGTCTTTCCAAGGAGTCAACTGAATACCTGGTTGAAAGCTTGCACCCACGTGCGGCTTTCGGTGCGCACACACACCACAGCTGCGTCATAAGGCATAGTTTTGTGCCAACAAGTGATCACAAGATCGAGTTCATAGAGTACACAGTTCCGTCGTTTTCCTGGCGGAACAGATTGGACCCTAAATATTATCTGGTACGTACTTTTGGTGTTACCGAATTTTGTCTGTTGTTCAGGACTCCTAAATTGTCTCAGATACTTTGACGAAAATAATATTATAGAGCTCGGAATAACTGAAAGCTGCACTTTTTTAAACTTCTCTAAATTATCATGATGTAAATTATCTAATTTTTAAAATAGTTAGTATATTTTTTTTTATTAACCTTTTAAATGCACTTTTTTAGCTTTTTATTTCGTTGAGTTAACCCTTGTTTCTTGTTGTTAAGATTTTAAACTATTAAATTCTATATCTATAGCGATGGGTTTTATCTTGAAAGTGCATACTTTTTTACTACTATATAATTTTTACACGTGGTAAAGGAATGCTGCAGCTATATTATGAATATACACGAAAGGTTTGACTCAATCGGGGAAGGACCACGCTCCCACAGCATACCTGCGTAAAATAGGAGCCCTCTGCTGTTTCGTATGATGAGTGTAGAGAACCGGAGACCCTTTTTACTGGAAACGAGGTATTACATCTTAGTTCTTAGGAGTGACACCACAACTGCATTTTGATTCTTAATCGACGATAGATGTAGATGTCTATGGGCCACAGCAACTACTTATCATCAGGTGGACTGTGTGCTCGTTTGTCACCCTTAATATATATGAAAATACTTTGCGCAAACTTTTTTAAAAAGAATAAAAAAAAACATTTCATTAAAATAAATACTTTACTGACTTTGCACATAACGAATATTTTTAAGAATATCACAAGAGATTTAACAATGTTTGTGACACGTGTTGATAACGGAGAGGGCTTGGGTTGTCGTACATCGACCGATTGTATCATGACATAAGCATGTGGTATAGTTTTTTTTTATCAAAAAGCACAAAACGACGTCGATAATTAAAAAAAAAAACTAGTATTCCGTTGATAGTTTATTTAAGTGAACCGCTTCATATTTTATTTATTCAATTATTTATCTTATATGTGATACAGGGTACATAGGGTGGACTTAATGCTATATAGCATTTACCGCCAATCAACCCGGGAATAATATAGATAACCTGTAATATATTATTGTCGAATTTTAATATCTAAAGTGAAGTTACAAATTTAAAACTAAATTACGTAGGAGGTTGACACTGAATGTTTTTAAATAATCAAAAACTGAACAAAGGGGAACCTTAGGGTTCTCTTCGACGACATTTTGAAACGCAGCCACTGCTTCCCCGGCGTCCATAAAACGTTTTCCTCGAAGTTTTTCTTTTATTATCGGAAATAAATAAAAATCGCAAGATGCGAGGTCGGGGCTATATAGCAGGCGGGTGACCCAGGAATTCCACGTCTGATGTCGCCAAGTAGTCGATCGTTTGCTTGGCGGTGTGCGACAAGGTGTTGTCGTGGTGATGGAGAATCCTACTGCGAGGTCTTTCTCCCGAACTATTTCCAAGACAAGTGGCAAACAATTGTTAGTGTACCACTCTGCAGTAACTATTTTTCGATCCTCTAAAACAATTGTTGCGTAATGACCTGTCCTTCTGAAGAACAAGGCCACCATCTTTTTTCCCACGCTTCGACCTCTCTTCACTTTATTGGCAACTCTTCGGAAGGAAATACCCAGACAGCAGACTGTCTCTTAGTTTCAGGATCATAACCATAAATTCAGCTTACGTCACCCGAAAGTATGTCGAACACAGCATTTGAGTCACTTCCGTTAAATCTTTGAACAATTTGACGACACCAATCAACACGACGGAGTTTGTGTCAAATTATGACGTATCCACCGGGCACAAAGCTTCCTGACCGCTAAATGTTTATGGAGGATTTTGTGCACTTGACTCATACCGATGCCTAAGCTTGTCCGAATCTGCTGATAAGTCACTCTTTTGGCAGTCTCTATCATACGCCGCACAACACTGATGTTATCTTCACTCGTCGCCGTAGAAGACCGTCCCTCACGCAGCTCATCGGTGAGATTAGTGTGACCACGTTTAAACTCATCAAACCAGTTGTAAACAGTGGCACGAGGGGGGGGGGGGTTAAAGTGGGGGCTTTATCGTGAAAGGCCAATCGAAGTCTATCATAACTTTCTTGTTGACTTAAATGACATCAAAAGTCATAAAAATCACTGTACGAAAATTTTCTCGCGTTAAATTCATGCTGACGTGACACAGACAATTTTCAATTTGCCGCCAAATCGTAAACAAATGACAAAGTCATAAAATACATACACAATAATATTGGCAGAGTTCTATTCTCAAAATTTTAACTTATTGTTAATTATATCGTTTACAAGTGGCCAGTTCTAAAAACTTTCAGTGTCGCCCTCGTATATTGCAATACATTAAAGGCCTGGATTTGTTACCTAGTGCAAAATTGGAGGCTCTGTGGCGCAGTGGCTTAACAATGAGTTGCAGCGCTAAGGGCCGCGGGTTAGAATCCCGCACGGAACAAGTATTTGTACGGCCTACAAATAATTGTTCCGGGTCTGGATGTTTGCCCTAGTGAAATGTATGTATGTAAACTGCCCCCACAATACATGAGAAAATCCTAGTGCTAAGGTATCGTTTTTTTTAAGTAAAAATAAAAATAAAGTTTTCATGTGCTCGATGGCGAAGGAATATATTTTAAATAAAGAAGATGGACATTAATAAACCTAGCAAGCTAACAGCATAGCAAAGTGGCGAAGCAATCAGCTTTGTAGCGGTTTCTAACGGTTGCCGTTGAGCAATCAGTTTCAAAATAGGAGGTTCAGATGCCTGGGTGATCAGTAATCGATTGCTGAAAACAGAATTTGAAAATTCGAAACCGTTCTCGAGATAACCGTGGGACAGACGGACAGACGGACAGACATCGTGAAATCAATAAGTGTCTTCGCAAGCTTCGCCACTTAATAATTAAAAATTTTGTACAACCGACTTCGATATAAATTATTAAGAATAACTCAAAAACTATTGGTCAGACCTTGATCAAATTTGTATGAGACTACTTGAGAAGCACCAGCTTTCAAATAAGAATCATCCAAATCGGTTCGCCTAGTAAAAAGTTACGAGATAACACAAATAGAAAAAAAACAGGCGAATCTCCTCCTTTTTGAAGTCGGTAGAAAACAAAGATGTTTGCCAATTTGCATTGCAGCAATTATTATTATTATTATTATTATTACCTGTTTTTTTTTCTTTTTACTCCGTGACAAATGTGTATTTTTTGTTCAGTTGACAGTGAGCCCTGATGAGGTGAAAGTGGCAAAGTGCGGGATGCCTCGTGAGTGGACGATGCAGGTCACGGCGATATCCATGTTGCTAGTTCTTATTATCTACTTAAGACATTCCACTTCGCGTCCGACCAGCTCCAACTTCAAGCTATTGTGAGTATATTCTTTGCCGATAATAACATATATCGAAGTCGTTAGAAGATTATATTAATATACTAGCTGTGCCCTGCGATTTCGTCCGCGTGGAATTTATTACGGTTGGATTTCATGGGTTTTAATTTTTTTGCTCGGAACCCTAATTCTTATTCTAAACTAAAGCAGATAACTGTTGTTAAAATTTACTCCTTATAACAACAGGTATCTGCCAGTGAAAGTCCCGTCAAAATCAGGCCAGTCATTTCAGAGATTAGCCGGAACATACAGACAGACAGACACAGACAAAAAATTTAAGAATTGGTTTTTAGTTATAAGTACCGTATACACTTACATATCCATTTAGTAAAATACTGTTACTTTTACATTATAAACAAACACTAGAATTTTAGATATTTGTATAGATAGTAGTGTAATCTAGCCTAAAAAATTCTTGAAATAAATTAATCCTGTAACAAAGATACTGACAAAATTAATATGATTTAATACTTTGTATAATTTTAATATTTTCGACAACTTGAAGTTTCCAAACACTTAAGGAGGGATGTGTGCAAAGGACACCCGCGTATGTCATAATAGAACGTACGTAGTTTTAAAAATATGCAGTTTGTGCCTTAAGGACATGTTACTGCGTTTATTGGTAAGGCGATGTACGACTAACAACGCCTTATTTTTGACCGTTTAAAGCTGAACGCACATTTCTGCGCGCCGTACGCGCCGAATTTTACTGATGGCCTCGCACATTTGCATGTACGCAACGTCCGCGCCGTACGCAAATCTTTTGGATTGCTAACAACTCTTGCAGTTTTTTCCAAGCAATGGTGTGAAACGGTATATTATATAGATTAGATTGCAGACATTTATCGCTCGGAATCACTATGGAAAAAAATATTGTAATAGCCTGCTTATTGGCAGAGGAAGAGGAAAACAAATTTCGAAGAAAAAGAGGATTCTGTTTTCATAGTATTAATTTAAAAAGCAATTGTATGGAGATTATTATACTATATTTAAAAACTTGTTATATGACGATGAACAATTTTTTAGATATTTGCATTTAACATACAAGAAATTTCAAGAATTGTTACATATATTAAAACCATAACTTTTTATGGAAAACTCAAGATTTAGAAGGCCAATTGAACCAGAGGAAAGACTTGTTGTATGTTTGAGGTAAATATTTTTATTGATAATTAAGTATGTAATTAGGTGTAATTGGGTTTTGAATTAAAATTCACTATCAATTTTTTTAAGGTATTTACATAATTTATCACTAAGTATTACTTTCACAGCGTTTATCGGAATTTCAATTTCGTTGTAGCATTTTTCTGCCAACCTCTAACCGCAGTGTACACTTAACACTTAAAAATTATAATTCGCAACAAAAGTCGAAACCACCAGTTTTAGTGGAAAATCCACTAAGTTGGCAACATTAGACAACACTGAGTATCAACACGCGCCAAACGCGCCGCGTTATATGACGTCATCAGCATTCGTCCTTCGATATCGTATACCTACCGCATTTTATAAAAATCGGCGCGTACGGTGCGGGTGTAATGTGCGAGGTTTCATATGATTTCATACAACGAATTCTAAAATTCGGCGCGTACGGCGCGGACAAATGTGTGTTCAGCTTTAATGTGATGAGTGAAGCTCATCGCATTATCTAATGTTACCTCCAGGTATTTCAACTCTCTAACCCAGGAACTTGGGCTATTATAGAGAGAGTATATACCTCCCATATGTTCACCAGTGGACTTTTAATAGGCTGTGACGGTAACGGTATAGGATTACAATGACACTAGAACATATTAGATATAATATGCCCAGTGGAAGCTTACCTTACAAGAGTCCCAGAACGCACTTTTTTTTATACCATTTTTTATATTGAATATTTCTTAAAAAATTAATTCGATGTGATAAAAAATCTAAACGCATCATCTGAGAACCTGTCATATATTATGACAGCGTTCTTAATTCGCTTAATTGAATTAGATTCGAGGCTTTCACAAACCGGTAAATTTTTTTTTCATTTTGATATATGTATAAATTGTTCCAGGTTACGTTTGTAGCGTGCCACTATATATAATTTTGTATTCTTGTCTGTACTTAATGCAAGAATTATTTAAAATTTGTGTACCTATATATATATATATATATATATATATATATATATATATATACATATGTACATATATATAATTTCTATATAATAAATTCTTCCGCACTTGTGTATGTGACTGAACTCCTAAATAGCTGGACTGATTTTGATGAAATTTTGTGTGTGGTGGCGCCGTTGTCGAAATCCAGAAATCATCCGTGCGAAGTCGGGGCGTACCGCTAGTATTTTTATAAAACTAAATAAACCTATATAGTGAAACAGTGTAAATTGTCAACCACGCAAACATTCTTGAATGTGTACGTAAATGTATAAAATATTTAATATTTTATTTATGATGCGCTTTTTTCTATTAAGGCGTGTGAAGTCGGCCAACCTAATTTTTACGTGGTAGAGCCATGCTGCAGCTATTTTAGTTGTAGCACGAATGGGTCGGCTCGACCGGGGTAAAACCACGCTGTCACAGAATACTAGCGTAAAATAGCAGCTTAAGGCTGCTGTGTTTCGTATGGTGAGGGTAGAGAACCGGAGACCCTTTTTACTGGAAACGGGGCATTCCATCTTAGTACTACCTTGCAGCCGTTGGATTAGCATATGGACCAGGCCTTGCTGCAAGAATCCGTTATGGTCCCGTTACCGCTAAACGTCCCTTCGGCGGTTGCGGATGCGTTATCTACTAATATATGTTATCAGTGATTGTTAAATAATTCCTATTATGAATCATTAAAATATTAATTGTGTAATTATCGTTTTGTTTTATATTATTATTTTTTATTACAAATATCTTTATCATAATTATCATTTTTGAATTTGAGAGATTTGCAAATAATCTTTATATATAAAAATTACGTGTCACATTGTTTGTCCGCGATGAACTCCTAAACTACTGAACTAATTTCAAAGAAATGTTTCACACTGTGTGTAGTTTGGTCCAACTTGAGAGATAGGATAGTTTTTATCCCGATAAGTGACCCTCAATTATTTTTATTGTGAATTTAAGTATTTTTTTTAGGACACATGGTCATCTGAAAGGGCAGAACAAAGTCTGCCTGGTCAGCTAGTATTATATAAGTAATTTCATTTTATAAACAATTGTAATTCATTGACTTATCTGTAATATTTATAACAGTGGTTTACTTATTTTCATATTATAACAGTATTTGGATTGTATAATTCTTACACATTGGAACTGTTGCTAGGTTCAGTTTGGATAGGTAGTAGGGATAGGCTACCACCATTGTGTTATATTAGTGCTCTGAGGAATTGTTCGGACTAATTCCAGCCGCTCAATTTCACCATCGCACATCGCGACAGAACTTGCGATACCATCCATATCATCTAGATGATTGGCGGTCCACCACTGTGCGATTGAGAAGAAGTTTTCTCCCTCGCACAACTTACTTGTGGAATCGATTATCACCAGCTATTTTTCCGGACCGATACGACTTAGGGACCTTCAAGAAAAGAGCCTACTCATTTTTAAAAGGCCGGCAACGCATCTGCGATTCCCCTGGTGTTGCAGTTGTTCATGGGCGGCGGTAGTCACTTACCATCAGGTGAGCCGCATGCTCGCTTGCCCCCTCTCCTATAAAAAAAAATATTTAAACGATTGCAATACGAGGGTGACCCTGAAAGTTCTTAGAAAATCAAAAACTGAACAAACTAGCAAGTTATTAGTTTTATTATATCTTTTCAAAATCAATACATCGCTGCATCCGATAGAACCACTGAGAAAAGCACTGCCCACTTTACCGCTAAGGTCTCTTAGACGGCATTTTGAAATGCAGCCACTGCTTCCCCGGCGTCCATAAAACGTTTTCCTTGAAGTTTTTCTTTTATTTTCGGAAATAAATAAAAAATCGCAAGGTACGAGATCGGGGCTTATAGGGAGGGGTGACCCAGTAATTCCACGTATGACGTCTCCAAGTTGTCGATCGTTTGCTTGGCGGTGTGCGACACGTGGTTGTCGTGGTGAAGGAGGATCTTACTGTGAGGTCGTTTATCCCGAACTTTTTCCAAGATAAGTGGCAAACAGTTGTTAGTATACCACTCTGCAGTAACTGTTTTTAGATCCTCTAATACAATTGTTGCGTTATGACCTGTCCTTCCGAAGAACGAGGCCACCATCTCGCTTCGACCTCTCTTCACTTTAGTTGGCGTTACTCGGAAGGAAACACACAGACAGCAGACTGTCTCTTAGTTTCAGGATTATAACAATAAATCCAGCTTTCGTCACCGTAAGTATGTCGAACACAGCATTTGAGTCACTTCCGTTAAATCTTTGAACGATTTCTCGACACCAATGAACACGACGAAGTTTGTGTCAAATTATGAGGTATCCACCGGGCACAAAGCTTCCTGACCGCTAAATGTTTATGAAGAATTTTGTGCACTTGACTCATACCGATGCCTAAGCTTATACGAATCTGCTGATAAGTCACTATTTTGTCAGTCTGTATCATACGCCGCATAACACTGATGTTATCTTCAGTCGTCGCCGTAGAAGGCCGTCCCTCGCGCAGATGAGATTAATGTAACCACGTTTAAACTCATTAAGCCAGTTCTAAACAGTGGCACGAGATGGGGTTTATCGTGAAAGGCCAATCGAAGTCTATCATAACTTTCTTGTTGACTTAAATGACATCAAAAGTCATAAAAAATCACTGTACGAAAATTTTCTCGCGTTAAATTCATGCTGACGTGACTCAGACAATTTTCAATTTGCCTCCAAATCGTAAACTAATGACAAATACATAAAATACATACCCAATAATATTGGCAAAGATTTCCATTTTCAAAATTTGAATAAATTTATTTTTTATTATGTCGTTTACAAGTGGCCAGTTCTAAAAACTTTCAGTGTCGCCTTCGTACTACTACAACCAGTAGACCAGCGACGCAGTTCCTGTAGTATGAATGGGTCGATGCGACTGAGGAAGGAACACGCTCGCAAAGACAACCAATGAGAAATAGTACCTAGCATAATAATTCTGTGTTTCTCTATGGTCTTCACGGCTGACGACGCATCGTAGTTTATTACCATTTACCGTCAGGTGAACTGTGTGCCCGTTTGTCACCCTTATTTCTATAGAATTAAGGGGGTCAAATGAAGCTATTACTGTACAATCAGTGCCAAAAGTAGATTTATGTTATCTCACTTTAGTGCTTCTGCTTTTTGCTCCACAAATGCAAGGAGTGTAGAGTAGAGTGTTGTAATAGTTAACGTTTTCATACCTCCACACGAAACTTTAAGACGGCCATAAATCGGTATTAATTGGAAACTTCGATCTATTGAATTATGACACGGACGATAAAGGGGCAAGGACATACTCGTATTGACAAGGAGTTTGTAGTTATCATCTAAAACAATGTCCGCATTATTACACAACTTATTTTATTGATAAATTTGGGCTTAATCTATGACTTAAGAAGAGTCCCTCACGAAAGAAATTGTCAAATTCCATACTTCTTTACATTTTAGTTGTCATATATCTAAAGAGGTCGCCAAGGAGTTGGGGGGCAGGGAGGAGGAGCTTCACACATTGGAATTTATACAGTTTTTAATACAATCGCCATAGAGCTAAGACTTGCAATAGACGTGTAAAGCTTCATGTGCTCTTGTACCTGCACTTTCCCATGCTCTTCATAACTACAATCCCCCCCCCCCCTCCCCCACCCTACCACCCCTTTTGCCATCTGACGAAACCCTTGCATATATCCGTGGGACTTTTTCGCGAAAAAGGTTATAGTTTACACCTTAGATTAATTTTAAACTGTATTATGATGGACTAGATTAAATATTTTTTCCAAGTGCGTTTTACGTTATACGTGTCATGTAAAAATGTCGAAAATTATTATTATCGAGACCCGCTGCTGTATGGAATCCTCCTCACATTTCTAAAATGGTTTTGGAATATGTATGGGAGGCAGGTCTTCACGATGTTTTCCTATACTGAGAGCATGTGGTAAATTAGCACTTAGATTGCTATTTACAAGTGTTTTAGCGCTGTTTTAGTGGCGGTGTATGAATATCTACTACCCCATATCATCCCGTGGGTGTCGTGAGAGGCGACAGAGAGAAACAAATCAGGAGACGAGCAGCAGCGTCTTAATAATAATGACTAAAAAACTGCGGTTGAACCCGCTTGCCAGGCGTGGCAACTCCTTTTTTTATAGGATAGGGTGACAAACGAGCACACAGTCCACCTGATGATAAGTGGCTTGCTGTGGCCTATAGACATCTATCTTAGATTACGAAACAAAATGTAGATGCGTTGTCGTCCGTGAGGACTAAGATGGAATGCCTCTTTTCCAGTAAACAGGGTCTCCGGTTCTCTATACTCACCATACGAAACACAGCAGTGTTAAGCTGCTATTTTACGCTGGTATTCTGTGAGAGCGTGGTCCTTCCCCGCTCGAGCCGACCCATTCGTGCTACAACTATATTGCTAATATAGCTGCAGCATAGCTCTACCACGTGTGCAACTATCTGTCAACTAACTCCCATATGAGTGATCTCAGGCAATATATGGGGAATTTTTATAGGCTGTAACGGTAGCCCTGTTGGGGATTTAAATGAAAATATGTCATAGCAAAAGTCTTTATTAAAAATATATGTAATAATTAAATTGTGCATGTCACCGTTATGGAAAATTCAAAAAAGAATATTCATATCCTTCCAAAATATCAGAATAAACATTTCAAAAACCTTAGCCCCAAAGCAACACTTTGCTTATCGTTACGAGGATGCCATTCGAGAACAACTGGTTCAAACACTTGTCACACACTTAATTTGCATCGGCCAAATAACTAAAAAAAAAACTTGTAACGTAACTTATAATCTAGCACCAAAATTAACAGAAATTAAAACGAAATGTTTGAGGTAAAAACCTACTTTCTATGTCAGTTGTAGTGTACAAATAACGGCTGCTCAATTTTGCATGATACTTCATAATAATAATAATAATAATAAAAGGCGTAGGGAAGTGACGACCCCATCGCCCGCTGACGTAACGGTTATGTGACAAAACTGCTACGTCAGCGCAGTCAGTCAGCACCTTGCCAAGAGGTGTGAGCGCCGTGCCTCGGCAGAATTGGAGGTGCTAATTTGGGCCCGCTTGTGCTTTTCGCCAAATCATGAAACGGTGCCGGGCCTGGGCGTCTCCCGTTAATTGATGATGGAAACAAATAGAGTGCGTATAGGGCCGCTGCCTGGGGGTCGCCGGGGCGCGTCTGGAGCTGGCGCTGGACGCGACAGCATGCGGGCCGCCAGCCGAGCGCGAGGTGCTGCACGACCATCTAGCAGCCCCTCGCATCCATCATCCCCACCAGCTGGCTTGGTGTGGGCAGGGTCTTCGCGGGCTCAGCAATCAGCACCCGCCACTGGTGGAGTACGCCGCATGCGTTGGTCAATGCAGATGAACAGCAACGCATTGCGGGCGTATTTTAGGGCGAAAGGGGGAGAAATTGGAGGTTTTGCATATCGGGCTAGGATGCATCGACTTTTTGCTGAGCTGGAGCCATCTATAACCGTCACCGAGCAAAACCTGGCAGACCGAGTTCGGTATATCTTGCGCTCAAACATATTCGATAGCACCGAACTCGAACGGCTACGACGTGAGGCTGTTCCCTCATCGGATGAAAATGCTGCGGCTGAGGATGCGGCGCCACAAGTTGCAGAGCAACCAGCACACGTGGATGCCGCCGTAAACCTTTCAGTTGTGGTTGGTTCAGACGATGATGGAACAGTCTCCCAGGAACTAGAACTAGAGAAAATGAGGAGTACATTAGAAGAGCCTATTTTGGAAACGCGTAGTATGCCTTTCGAAAATCGACCGCGACTCCCGCGCATGCCCCTGAGCAAGCGTAATCGGGCTGTCGTGAGGGCTCTCAACCCAATGCTGGTGACCTATTTGGAAGCCAGCCGGGATCTTTGCGAGACGGACTCAATCCTTTTTGGCGCCGCAGTGGCAGTTTGCCGCATTATTGGCGCCAAAGTTCCCACGGCTGGACGCGCTACTAGACAAAGTAGCGCCATCCCAGCCTGGAGAAGAAGGATTGAGGACCGTATCGCAAAGGCAAGGGCCCTCATCGGCAGACTGATAAGCTTCAGGTCGGGCAATAATAGGCCGAGAATTGTGCGCACTGTCAGGATGGCGTTTGCTGGGACAAATATCAGTTTGTCCCAGCCGGATATAACGCAAAAATTGACGGAGCGCATAGACGACCTGAAGCAGAGAATAGCTGCTTGGGGGAAGCGGATTCGGCGATATACCGAGAGGTCGACACGGTTCAACCAGAATCGTCTCTTCCAGAGTGATCAGAAGAGGCTCTATGAATCACTGGAGCGACCAATGGTACGTGGAACGGGCCCAGCACCGAATCAGGCCGACACTATCGCATTCTGGCGCGGCCTGTGGTCAGAGCCCGTAAACCACAGCGAGGGCCCTTGGACGGAAGTTGTGGCGAGTCAGTGTGCGAATGTTACGCCCATGGACCCCGTCATCATAACGCTGGATGACGTAGCTGAGGCGGTCCGTAGAGCCCCGAACTGGAAAAGTCCGGGGCTCGACGGGCTGCATCACTACTGGCTGAAGGGGTTCGTGGTGTGTCACGCTGTACTCGCCCGACAGTTTCAAGAGGCTCTCGACCAGAAGTCGCTCCCGAGCCTCTTCACTACTGGGATCACTCATTTGGTTCCGAAAGATCAGGATACCACAGACCCGAGCAAATACCGCCCCATAACGTGTCTACCCACGATATACAAGACACTAACATCCATTTTGAGCGCGAGAATCACTCGTCACCTGAACTCAAATCAGGTGATGTCGCGCGCTCAGAATGGATGTAGGGGCGGTGGTCGTGGAACCAAGGAACCACTCCTCATTGACGCGGTCATTGGCAAGGTGGTTAAACGCAACCGTCGGAACCTCTCCGCCGCCTGGATAGACTACAAAAAGGCATTCGACTCGGTGCCTCATACATGGCTTAAGAGGGTCCTCGAGCTGTACAAGGTTGACTGTACAGTTCGAGACTTCCTCGGGCAATGTATGGGGCAGTGGAGTACGATCCTTTGTCATCTAGGTGAGCGGATGACGGCTGCGGAGAACCACATAAGGATAAGAAGGGGTATCTTCCAGGGCGATTGTTTGACTCCAATCTGGTTTTGCCTCTCTCTGAACCCTCTCAGTACCTTACAGGGATTTCAGCTTCGGAGAGGAGGTACAAAAGTGACCCACCTTTTCTACATGGATGATCTCAAGTTATTCGCCTCCAGTCGCTCCCATCTTATGGAATTGCTAAACATCACGTGTGATTTTAGTAATTCTATTGGAATGGAGCTGGGGACGGATAAGTGTGCGATCCTCCATGTCGAAAGGGGAAGGGTTGCTAACTCTGAGGGCATAGACTTATCTATGCCCATCAGCATAAGAACCCTTTCCGAGGCTGAAACATACCGATACCTGGGTATGTCACAGAACATCGGTGTAGATGAGGCGGGTATGAAACGGTCAGTTTGCGATGTGTTTTATGCACGCTTGACCAAAGTGCTTAATAGCCTTTTGTCCGGTGTGAATAAGACGCACGCATATAACGGTTGGATCATGCCTGTTCTCATGTATACCTTTGGCATACTCAGGTGGACTCAGACCGAACTGAACGCTCTGGACAGAAAAGTCCGCACTATAATGACGTCCCACAGGATGCATCATCCGAGATCGTCAGTAATGAAGCTGTACTTGCCGCGGAAGCATGGTGGGCGCGGCTTTTTAAGCGCGCTTACCATGCATAATCGCGAAGTGTGCAGCCTCCGTAATTACTTTCTAACGAGAGCGGATGATCCATACTATAGGGACGTTATTTCTTGTGATAAAGGACTTACCCCTCTATCCTTAGCCAACGAGCAATGGCAAGACCCGGCAGTACAAAGCATTTCCGACCGGGAGACCGTATGGAAGGAGAAAGAGCTCCACGGGAGGTTCTACAAGGCCCTACATGAGCCTTTCGTAGACACAGTCGCCTCCCTCCACTGGCTACGTTTCGGTGACCTCTTTGGGGAAACTGAGGGCTTTGTCTGTGCAATACAGGATCAGGTTATTAAGACCAACAATTATCGGAGATACATCCTAAAGGATGGCACCGTCGACATCTGTCGAGCTTGTCGCCATCACGGTGAGTCACTTAGGCATGTCATCTCTGGTTGTTCGGCGCTTTCTAACTCTGAGTATTTGCACAGACACAACCTAGTAGCCAGGATTCTACACCAGGAGCTCGCTCTGAAATACGGTCTCGTGGATCGGAAACTGCCATATTATAAGTACTTGCCGGAAGCCGTGCTCGAAAATGACCGCGCCAGGCTCTACTGGGACCGGGCCATCATCACAGATAGGACTATTTTTGCGAATAAGCCTGATATTGTGCTGATGGACCGGGCACAGTCAAGGATATTTTTGGTCGACATTACCATTCCTTATGACGAGAACCTAATGAAAGCCGAAACAGATAAGCTGACAAAATATCTGGACCTGGCTCACGAGGTGACCGACATGTGGGGTGGTCTGCCGGCCGAAATTATTCCTGTGGTCGTTTCTGCGAACGGGTTAATCCCAGTTAGCCTCTCGGGTCGTCTGAGGCGACTGGGACTCCGTGACGGACCGCTCCAAGCTCAAATGCAGAAGGCGGTGCTCCTCGATACCGCCCGAATCGTCCGCCGGTTTCTTTCCCTTTCCCCCTAACCCACGGCCGTTTGGTCTCCCCTGCCGAGTGCTTCCATCTGGTTGGGTTTTTATATATATTTATGTAATTTTTATGTACTTATTTTATTTTATTGATATTTATGTAAGTTTATCATTTTCATTTTCAATTATATATTTATACAACCCAACCAGATGAGAAAACTATACAAATACCCCATAATAATAATAATAATATTTTATTTGCATAAAACATGGTATATAATAGATTTTACAAAACGTTTCAGATCAGCATGTTTTGCTACGGTTATTCATAGCATGCAAATTTTTTTTTACATTAATATTTTTGGCTACAAAAATCCTTAACACTATAGAAATTACAATTATTTAGCCACTGATATAGTTTTAATTTAAATGATCTTGTATTTAATATTTTTAAGTAATTAGGTATCTTATTATATAACTGAACACACATAAATAAACAACTTTTATTATATTTTCTTATTCTAGGATTATCGTTTAGTATAAGTCTATAAGGATCTCGACGACTGCGGGGATTTACATCATCTATCGTTGTAAACAACGTTTTGTGCTTCTGTACAAACATACATACTTCATAGATGTAAAGTGATGGTAGTGGTAATAAGCCAAGTTTTTTAAACACTGGTCGACACGATTCATTCGGTTTTAGCCCACATATAGCTCTAATGCATTTTTTTTGCGCGACAAATGCTTTATTTTGATCAGTGCTGTTGCCCCACATTATAAGACCATACCGCAGTAAAGATTCTACGTATGTTAAATACTTACAATAAAATGTAAATATACATACTTTTACAAATAAAAAATAGCTTAGTTTATAAATCTACCTTAAGTACCTAATAAACCTACTTTGACTTTACTCTTAATATGTAAGCAGAATCACACACTCGACACTTTAGTAGTTTATATGAACGTGTTATATCCAGATTCATATTCGACTACAATGTAAGTGATAATAAATGCGACAAAAAAACATTTCTTTCCTCGGCTTTTCATCGGTTGTCAGTTCTTTGAGCTACGAGTATATGGCCGGGCCATTGCCACTTTAGATTGCTCATCCGTTGGGCTATGTTAGTTGCTCTGGCTGGTTTTTCTGCTGATATATTCATTACGGATGCTATCACACATAAAAAACCTGTGAGCAAATTCCTCGCCGTAGCTTGCCGTGTGATTAAGCTTCTTTATACAAAAAGCAATATCAGGTACCAATTCGCTCACCAACCGTGGTAATTTGTTAGGAAGGTGAATATCACGGTATCATACACATCATGATAATAAAGGTTAGAGATGGAATTTTTTTTAGAGGGAGATAAGCAGGCTGTCGGAGGTTATTTTAGATGTGTTTGTCAATTTATTCATTGAAAATTTATCATGACTAAAACTGTGTTTTATTTTAATTTTTTTTCAGATCCGGCAAAAAGGTGTGAATGTACAAGATATTAGTTTTATGACAGTCTATATTATATTTGTAATTACAAAGTAACAAGCAAAACGAAGTGCGATAGTGTGGAAGGTTGCAGAGGAGGCCATTGTCCTACGTAGAGATCATAATGGCAGAGAACTATTTGCATAATTAATTTGACTACATATTTTAAACTTTCAGAAGATTGAACATTAACTTATTTTTATAAAGATATTTGCTTTGTTTTTTTTTATAAACTTTTAATATTATCATTGTGTTGAAACATTTGGATTTTTTTTAATCATAATGAACAGCTTATTCACCTTTCGATCCTGTGTTTTATTGAAACTTAGTTATCAGGCATTCTCGTAAGTTTTCACGAGACGCCCGAGTGATGAGTGACATAGAAGTATTGATATCTCCAAGTAATTATTAAGACGGTATCAAATAAAAATACAGAGTTTAAATAAGTAATCGTTTATTAAACACATACAATATTATTAGGAACTTTTTTACCGCACGCGAGTGCGGAGAAACTAAAAACTACAAATCAGTATAATACTGAAACGAACATTTATAAAAAATGAAAAACTTTAAAATAAATGCAGAAATACACCCGTTAAAATAGCATAACGAATTAATACTTTTAAGTACGTTCTTATACAGAATATATTATAACCTTATAATAATATATTAAGTAGATTCTAAACATTGTAATTTAAAAATTTACTTATAAGTTTGACATTTATCTCTATTATAAATTAAATTATCATCTAACGATAATTAACAACTTAATCTAAAAATATTCTTATATAATACACTTTATTCTATATTAATTAATACAATCTTAAGAAGTATTATTCAGGTATATCGCTTAAGCTTATTCCGCCTGGGCGGCGGTACATTCGCTCGTGCATAGGTAGCTCTCCAAGCAAGAATCGGTCGAGAGCCTTTGCAGCCATCTTTGAATGACCAGAACTTCTGTAAGCGGTACTTGCGTCTCTTCCTGCATATTCCAGCATTATATCTGCGCCACCGGGATGCTAAAACAACATTTATGTTTTAATTTTTTAAACCCTATGTACCTAGTAGAACTATTGTAGCGAACAAAATTGTAAGATCAGGTTTTTAAAACAACATAAGACTCACAGGATAAAAGAAATTTGAGTGCACTTTTGGGTTATAAATCTTTATAACATTTATTTTATGTACAATGGAAAAAAAGTATTTAACTAGATTTCTTTTAAATGTAACGTTGCTATTTTTGGTGGGGTGAATATCGTTCGATATATATAATAAGAACCTCCCCCATAGATTGATAGTTAGGGGGATTTATCATAGTTATCATGCTTGCAGGCGCATTGGCAACCGCAGTTTTTTTATTATTTTAAGATGTATTATGTTAGCAAGAAGGTGCTACTGTCCGTCTCATGTCTCATTTCTCTCAGTCGTCTCTTATTACACCCATGGGATAACTCCATATCATCTCAATGGAGTTGTGGATACCTTACAAGGCTTTAGTCAATAGGAACAATATATTAAGAAAAATTAAATTATCTCACCTCATCAAGGAACGTGGTAATGTCGTATACGCGGTCGTATATAACGACCCAGCAATCACGAGGGGTGTCATGTTGGGAGACCTCGGCTAAGGACAAGATGCGATCCTTAGCTTCTGCAGTTCCAGGTTCAATACGCGTCTGCCATTGATTTGTTTTGGCTTCGACGGTCCAAGGGTTCACAAAGCGTAGAGCTGCCATTGTTAGCGCTACTAAGTCTAAATCTGAAGAGTTTTGATTGCCTTGCAATGGCGATTGTAGATTCAGCTCAGGAGGCGTTTGTAGAGTAGCCATTATTTATTGTTTAATAATAGTCTTCTTGTAACTATTCTTTCCAATCCTTTTCCTTCAAATGTGTATTACTCTAGCTCTTGGTAGTTCTTGCAGATCACTTAACGTAAACAAACGTCTAATTGCACATTGGATTCACTTGAGCGCCAAAAAACTAGACCAATATTTTCTGCAAAAATATAATAATATAGTAGAAGTTTTCCTTAATAGTCACATAATATTTACATACTATATTTATGTTACGAAACTAATTAGTTAATTATTATTTAATTTAGTAATGTTATTATTTACGTAATTGTTTTATTTTATTATTATTTAAATGGGACATGTCTATTGTTTTCTCGTTTGGTTGGGACTTGGGATGCACAAATACGAAAATGTATGGACATTATAAGACTAATAATAAAAATAGAAAAAGTATGCACTATATAGAATAAAAATGCAATATAATAAAAATAATTAAATAAATATATAAAACCCAACCAGACAGAAGCCCTAGGGGAAGCTGGAAGGGGAACAAATATTATTATTATTTTTGGGATATTTCTATAAAACTATAATAATAAATAAGATATAATAAAATATAATATACTAAATAGAATAAATATGCAATAAAAATAATTAAATTGTTATTATTATTAAAAGAATCTGTTATTCTGTTATTGTAAGGCTTTTCGCGTCAACTCCGAATCCTTGAATAAATAGATATCACTCGAGACACTTGACGATTACAAAACGTATTGAGAGGGTTTACATGCATACACTAAGGCTATTGATGCGGGAGAATATTCGGCTCCAAATTATCTGTTGGTGGTTTATCAGTTGTTTAACAAGCATGAAATAATTTTTATCAGGATGAATTTGCTAATAATTAAGATTGGTGGTACATTATCGCCTATTGACGTATAAAAATGTCGAAAAAGATAATTTTGTTGGACACTACTGACCCGACAATTGTTCGGTCGCCGAGTCACTATCTCAATAGCGGTCATTTCAACAATAAATACAAAATATATTAAATTCTTCTTGAGAAACTAGAAACTCTAGAAATAGATTAAGTTAAAATCTCTACCAATGTTTATAAACAACATGTGTCTATATATTTATGAGGTCATTAATCAAAGCGATCTCACGAAAACAAATAATATTTACCCTTTAATCAGAGCACTAGATTAGAGGAGCTTATGTTATCTTTGCTGATGCTCGAAACGCGGGGAATGACTGTCGCACCAATTGTCACTACGCCACCACTGTTCGTAATTAATTAAAGAATTCAGGTTTATAGAATAATGCATGAGAGAGTAGAACATTGCCACAAACTAATATTGACTTGACATCTATAACTTTTGATTTGTGATTTGTGAATGAGCGTCGGGGCTCCACGCCGTCTCTTTTATAGCCGAGTGGGGCACGCGCCGCGCGATCTGATGTAACTCGTTGCTTATCTTGCCTAGGCGGCCCGTCGCGCGTCGTACGTCGTCTAGCACACCTATTAGTTTTTGAGATCTATTGAAAATAGTAATAATTTTATTATAATTCAAATAACGTAACATGATGTTTGTCTTACGTTTTGTTTAAGGTTTCAAATAACAGAATCTGGGTAAATATATTATTCAAAAATATCTCGTCCTTCACATAGAGTTACCAAAATGGAAGAGAGGAAAAATAGAATAGTGTGTTGTTAACAAACATAAAAAAAAAATTTTTGTCTGACATAATGTCATAACGTCTTTTATCACTGATAACAATGATTTTTAAGATAAAATTGAAATTAATTCTATCGGATCGGTATAGTTTTCGGTTTTAAAGCTTTTTTTTTTTGTAAAAAGTAATTACCGATTTATACATAATAGAATGTGAGAAGGAATCAAATGCCAACCTTAACTCCACGCGGTTGAGTAAAGGAGGAAAGTATGGCGATCGACCAAGGCCGAAAAAGTACCGATCTCAAATTCGAAAATAAATTCGGAAATAAAGTGCAAAAAGTAGCTCTCAACGCGGTAAATGAGGTAAAAAAATTTGTACATATAGCAGGGAAACTTATGAAGATATTTTAAAATTAAAAATTTTGTACAGCCGACTTCAATATAAGCGACTTCAATATAAATTATTAAGAATAACTCAAAAACTATTGGTCAGACCTTGATCATATTTATATGGGACCACACGAGAACTATCAGCTTTCATATTAAAAAAAGAATCATCGAAATCGGTTCGCCCAGTACAAAGTTATAAGGTAACACACATAAAAAAAACACATACAGTCGAATTGAGTACCGTCTCCTTTTTGGAAGTCGGCAGAAAATAAGGTAAAATCCAAAATCAGTTAGCATAAATATATTTTTTGAATAATATCTTACCCTGATGATGTCGTACGGCGAAACCACGAAGCAAATATAATTTGTAACCGATCAATGTGCGAAACCGATGGGTTTATTTTTAATAAAGAATTAAAAAATATAGTCAAACAAGTAAGTGTAAGTGTACAGTAAACAATAAAGATGGATTTTCACCTAGTGACAACTATAATAAGTATAAATTGTATGAAAATTACTTTTTACACCTATTTCGGGTTGTTTATTGCCGTTCAAAAGCAATAATTGATGACAGACGTTCAATTGTTTTAATACAATCGAAGATAGGCATTTTTATACGCAGTGATGAAGTCATATTCGTGTTGAAGTATTGATAAGCGTACACATTAAATTATGCAAAGGTCGCTTATTTTTTTCTGTAACAGAACAAGAAAAAGAGATACCTGTGTAGTTAATAGAAGCGTTGCAAAAAGCGATCTGATCAGATTTCTAGGAAGGACCGTATCTTTTATTCAATCGTAATAGTTCGATGTTTTTTTATTTGTCTACTAGCTGTACCCTGCGACCTCGCCCGCTTGTAGTTTAGGGGTTTAATTATGTTGCGCGGAACCCTAATTATTTTTCTAAAATATAAGTAGCCTAAGTTACTCTTTATGACATCATCAAAGATTAGCCGGAACAAACAGAGAGACAGACAGATAAAATTTTTAAAAACTTTGTTTTTGTTATAAGTACCTACCGTATATACTTTCATATGCATTTAGTAAAAAGGTGTTATTTTGACATTACAAACAGACACTTCAATTTTATTTATTTGTATAGATAGTTTCTAGGGATGTGCCAATGTTATCGCTTAGGTATTAAAATATTTTCTGTATCTTATTACGCATTTATACCTAAGATTTAGTTGTAACTTAGTTACGTATAACAATATCAATTACCTACATTTAGGTACCTACACTTATAAATCTCATAAATCAACTCTAAGGTCCGCCACATAGATACATACGGAATTCCGAATGGGTCGGCCACACACATACGGAATCCCGTTTTGGCTGCAAAATTTCGAACGGAAAACTACTGTACGTGTGTGACGGATCCTTGATTTTATATGGACTTGCTGTGACGGAATTCCGAAACGGAATCCCAAAACGGAATTCCGTATGTATCTGGATGCCAGAGCCAAAAACGTCGCCCATCTAACCCGACTCCCACTCTTCCTTATTTTTGCAAGTATCTTAAAAATGTAAAATCCGTAAATGTCTTCTATAGTCTTTGTATATTCTTTGAAAATTAATAAAAAATTATACCTAATGTAATTTTTATACTTAGCTTAACCCTTTACAAGTCAAAAGATGGCAAGTGTGTGTGTGTGTGTGTGTGTGTGTGTGTGTGTGTGTGTGTGTGTGTGTGTGTGTGTGTGTGTGTGTGTGCAGATATTCTTAATTTTTAGAACTTTGCTACAGTTTTCATTATATTCTAGTAAAAAATATGCAGTAAAAACAATTTTATTTAAATGTTTACTGGCAAAAGTTAAGTTGGGAACTCGTGGTAGAGTCATCCTGCACCTACATATATTAGTAGTATAGTTGTAGCACGAATAGGTTGGCTCGACCGGGGAAGGACCATGTTCTCACAGACAAAAGCAAAAGACAAAGCCGACCTTTTAGGCTCCCTTTTTGCGTCCAACTCGACTCTTGATGACGGGGGGAAAACACCGCCGACCATCCCGCGGTGTGAGTGCTCCATGCCGGATGTGCTATTCTCACAGCGCTCGGTTCGCAAAGAACTTCTCTCCCTGGACATCCAGAAGGCGAGTGGGCCTTACGGAATCCCCCAATTGTGCTGAGGACGTGTGCTGTGTGGCTCCGGTGCCAACTCCGGTCCTAACGCGTTTTTTCCGGTACTCCTACTCCCAAGGTGTAGTCTCGAATTCATGGAAGACAGCTTTCTTCCACCCGATCCCTAAAAAAGGCGACCGCTCAGACCCGTCCAACTATAGGCCTATCGCCATCACCTCCTCGTTCTCCAATTTCAATTTTTTCAATTTCACTTCTCCATTATCAACTGCCAGCTCATGCGGTACCTTGAGGATCACCAGCTGATTAGTGACCGCCAATACGGGTTTCGTCGGGGTCGATCAGCTGGTGATCTTCTGGTCTACCTGACCCATAGATGGGCGGAGGCAGTAGAGTCCAAGGGGGAGGCGTTGACCGTTAGTTTGGACATTGCGAAGGCCTTCGATAGGGTTTGACACAAAGCGCTTCTTTCGAACCTTCCTTCCTATGGGCTTCCCGAGAAATTATGCAATTGGATCACCAGCTTTCTTGCAGATCGGAGCATCAAGGTTGTAGTAGACGGTGCATGCTCCGACTACAAGCCTATTAACGCTGGTGTTCCACAAGACTGTGTGCTATCACCAACGCTGTTTCTTCTGCATATCAATGATATCTATGTTGCTAACTGGTAACATTCATTGCTATGCGGATGACAGCACTGGTGATGCTCTATACACCGGCCGCGCCAATATTTCTCGGGAAAACTTCGCCGAGTACCGAAACAAACTTATGTCTGAAGTCGAGTTTTTGCTGAAGCAAATACTCGACTTTGATCACACCCAATCTGAGACTTTGTTCACAAAGTCTCGGTTTGGGGGCGACTAAATCTAGTCCAGTTTAATCCTCAGAAGACACAAGTTTGCGCGTTTACCGCTAAAAAGAACCCTTTTGTCGTATCTCCTCAGTTTCAAGGCACTCCCCGTCTTGCCTCAGCCAGTCCAGAATCCTCGGAGTCGACATATCGAGTGACGTGCAGTTTCGTGGTCACTTGGAGGAGAAGGCCAAATTGGCCTCTAAAAAGCTTGGCGTGCTCAGCAGAGCGGGACAGTATTTCATGCCGGCACACCGCCTGCAACTTTACAAGGCGCAGGTTCGGCCTCACATGGAATACTGTTCCCATCTCTGGGCAGGGGCTCCCCAGTGCCAGCTCCTTCCACTTGACCGCATCCAGCGCAGAGTGGCTCGAATCGTCGACGACCGAGTCCTTTCCGATCGGCTGGATTCATTGGCAATGCGAAGAGATGTTGCATCCCTTTGCATTTTCTTTCGCATCTACCGCGGGGAGTGCTCTGAGGAATTGTTCGGATTAATCCCAGCCGCCAAATTTCACGAACGCACATCGCGACAGAACTCCCGATGCCATCCACACCATGTGGATGATTGGCGGTCCACCACTGTGCGATTTAGAAGATGTTTTCTTCCTCGCACGACTTCCTTGTGGAATCGTTTACTATCAGCGATTTTTCCGGACCGATACGACTTAGGGACCTTCAAGAAAAGAGCCTACTCCTTTTTAAAAGGCCGTTAACGCATCTGCAATTCCCTCCCTGGTGTTGCAGTTGTTCATGGGCGGCGATAGTCACTTACCATCAGGTGAGCCGCGTGTTCGTTTGCCCCCTCCCCTATAAAAAAAGTACCAGCGTAAAATAGCAGCTTAACGCTGCTGTGTTTCGTATGGTGAGTATAGAGAACCGGAGACCATTGTTACTGGAAACAGACATGTCATCTTAGTCGGGTGACCACGCATCTACATTTTGATTCATAATCTAGGATAGATGTAGATGTCTTATGGGCCGCAGCAATCACCATCAGCAGGGCTGGCATGGGCCGGAGACAATTTTATCCCCGGGGAAAGGAGAAAATATTTATCCCCTCGCTTAGTTTTATCCACCCTTCGAGCATGGGCACACTGGTGGATATAATATCCACAGTAGATAAAATGGGACTTAGATATATTTTTGTATGAATATAAACTTAAACCCACGTCCAATGAACTAAGATAGAATTGTCCCTTTCAAAAGTCAAAAAATTATAATTTTTTTGTCTTTAATTTGGCTCCATGCTACGGTCGGAAGATATATGTCTACTCGTTATGTCAAACGGGGATATATTTTTTTTTTTTTTATAGTATAAGGGTGACAAACGAGCACACAGTCCACCTGATGGTAAGTGGTTGCTGCGGCCCATAGACATCTACATCTATCCTCTATTACAATTCAAAATGTAGATGCGTTGTCACCCGTGAGGACTAAGATGGAATGCCTCATTTCCAGTAAAAAGGGCCTCCGGCCACCTGCACTCACCAAGCGAAACGCAGAGGTAAACCTCTACTTCACGCTGCTATTCTGTGAGGTCGTGGTACCACCCCGGTTCGAGCCGGCCCATCCGTGCGACAGCAAAAGCTGCTGCGTGGCTCTACCACTGTTCAAAACTTACTTCTCCCTGTTGCCATGCTTTGGCATAGGGACAAGATAATTTTATCTCTTGTCAGTGGATACAATCGGTGGATAAAATTTTTGTCCCCAGCCCATGCTAACCGTGCAGGTGGACTGTATACTCGTTTGCCGCCCTTATTCTATAAAAAAATAACTGACTTTCTTTACCAAATTGCAGCCTCTAATATCAGCCTTCGTCCCTAGCCTGGCCCTTACTACGGCTCTGGTAATGCATTATCGTAACGTTTTCTTGCCGACATTAAAAACAAAATATATAAGAAATCAGAGATACAGAGACGTTTTTTCTTCATTTTCTTTTTTGTTTTCTGTGTCCGGTTTTAGCATAACGAATCGAAAGAAGTCCGGTGCGTCGGATATTCGGGATCGCGTATTGCAAAGGACGTAAAAAAGTAAGAGGAGGTAAGTTAACCGCAAAATTGCCCACTTTCTACGTTGTTGTAGTGGTTTCCTTTTCCTCATCGTTTTGTAAAAGTCCAATGCCTTAATCGTCACGCTTGGTAGATGGATTGACGGTCGCAGTACCAGGCGTCTCGCACCTTTAACGCTGCTGTCTATCTTTTCTGGAAATTTTCTTAGTCGCCTCCTTAGGTCCTATTAAAAGTTAGGAAAAACCATAGAGATCTGCATGGATGTTTGTAGCTAAATTCTTGCTAATTAGTGGAATAATTTTTTTTTATCTCAGTCCGGTTCCACGAGAAACAAGTTTCTGCTATCTTAGTTGTGTCTCGCCAGCAACGCAAAGTCGAGAATTTGCATTTGGAAAAATTCAAAATAAGCGGCTTTTTAGGTGCTAATTACTTACTTACTTACTTACTTATCTTCACGCACAATCCCTGACGGGGTAGCCAGAGAGAACAGATCGCCAAGTGTCACGATCCTTACATACCTCTTTCGCTTCTTTCAGATTCATAATCTTCTTCATACATGCACGTCTAGGTATCCGAGTACTCTTGACCCTCCCCTCTTCGAGCAGTTTGCTCACATGGTCTTCGAAAGTTAGTCTCGGTCTACCTCGACACCTTTTAATATTAACTTTCGCGCTATATATTTTCTTCACCATTCGGTCTTCACTCATTCGCTCAACGTGCCCAAACCATCGAAGCACGCCCTTATCAATTTTTGTGATAAGGTCATCTTTCAAACCTGCCATATTGCGAATCTCTTCGTTTCGCTTTCGGTCGGCCATGGTAACGCCGCACATTTTACGAAGAGATCGCATCTCCACTGCATTCAACTTGCTTTTATGCTTCTTCTGGCATACCCAGGTTTCGCTGCCATATAACAAAGTCGGTACCAACACTGCGTTATGTATTGCAAGGCGTGCACTCTTCACTACGCCTTGCCTTTTGACTAACGCAGTCAGGGCACCATTGACTTTGTTCCCGGCAGCGACACGCCTGTCCACATCTAAATCACATCTTCCATCCCGGCTAAAAGCACTCCCCAAGTATACAATTTCATTTACCTGTTCTAGACATTCCTGATTTACCCATATTTCACACTTCGTTCTCTCTTCGTCCCTTTCAAATACCAGAACCTTAGTTTTATTGGCATTCAAACGGAGACCTTTAATTTCACATTCCTCTTTCATACACGTGACTAATGCCTGCAGTTCTGCCTCTGATGGTGCAATAAGCACTGCATCATCAGCATACAGCAGACAATTTACTTTTATGTCACCCAATTTCACACCCAAACAGCTATCTTTCAACTTCTGTAAACAGCTGTCGAGATACAGTATGAACAGCCAGGAAGACATGACACAACCCTGTTTTACGCCCGTTTGGACGCTAAACATGGGTGACAGGTCATGCCCTACCCGCACACAGGCTTTACAGTCACAGTAAAGTGACTGCACAGCCCTTAGCAATCGACCATCCACACCGTACCCCGGCAACAATTCCCACATTTTCTTCCTTACAACCTTATCAAATGCTTTCTCAAGATCCACAAAAGCACAGAAAATCCTCTGGTTAGCAGCCAGAAGCTTCTCCGTGATCATGCGGAGAGAAAACATTTGATCCGTGCATCCTCTTCCAGGTCTAAATCCGCATTGAGCCTCCCATAGAAATCTTTCCGATTTCTCTTGCATCCTACGTGTCAAAACCTTCGAGTAGACTTTACTTGCTAAACTGGTCAAGCTGATCGCCCGATAGCACCCGCAGTCAAAATGTGAACCTTTACCTTTATATAAAGGCACAATGACTGCGGATCGCCAATCATCCGGGACATCCCCCGTCCGCCAGCACAAATTGCACAGCAGATGAAAGCTGTCCCAGACGCGAGGCCCACCATACTTGACCATTTCAGCAGTAACTCTGTCTAGTCCCGCAGCCTTACCACATTTCAAACTTCGAATCGCACGTTCAATCTCTTTCATACTGATGACCTCAGTGTCATCGAGGTCCAGGTCTGGCGTACCAGTCACGGCGTCATCCCCGGATCCCTCACTAAGATCATCACACGCATACATTTCTCTATAAAATTCGCTCCATCGCTGCATGACGTCCGATTTTTCTGTGAGGACGTCATTAGTTCTCGAAAGCACTTTGTTCATTCTTAAGGCCGTCGCACCACTTCGGGTCCTTCCAACCTCTTTCCAGAAGAGTTTGGAGTTCTCCTTAAAGTTGTGCGACAACCTTTTGTCCGCTTCCATTCTACACCTTTCACGCATTTCCTCAATCAATGCTTTCGTGTGAACTTTCTGCAGCTTATATCTTTCTTTCATCTTCTCTCTCATATCCTTATCATTACTAGAGGCCAAGTAGTCTAACCATGCTTTCTTCTTCTTCTTTACAGCTTCTTTCACTTCATCATTCCACCATGCATCTCTTCTTTTACTACTGCCTCTTTTTATTGTTCCACACACTTCTTCCGCTGCACTTACCATTCCATCCCTAAGGTTCTGCCATGTTCTCTCCACACATTCATTTCTGCCATCGATGGTGTCAAGCTTTTCGGCTACCCTCGCATGATATTTGTCCCTAGTATCCGCTTCCTGAAGCTTCCAACTTCGGATGCGACAGACCGACTGTGGTTCTGTAACCGCCGTCCGGTAGCGCCAACCCGCGAACAGACCCCTAAATCTAGTAATCACTAGATAGTGATCCGTTCCCAGGTCAGCACCCCTGAACACTCGCGTATCCATCACCTGTTTTCGCAGTCGGTCATCCACCAGGAACAAATCGATCATACTTCTCTCATTCTTACTTTCTCTAGTATACATATGGATCTTCTTGTGATTAAACATAGTGTTTGTCACAAGAAGACCCTTTTCCTTGCATACCGCCAGTATAAGCTTGCCAGCATCATTAACCCTTTTATCGCCAAACTTTCCAAGCACCGACTCGTACCCTGGTCGAGCGGTACCAACCCATCCATTCAAATCACCACATACAACAATTCTTTCGTTTCCCCTAGCCAAATCTAGAACTTCTCTTACATTCTCCCAAAACTCCTCCAGCTCAGCCCTGGACGACGAAGCTACCGGCGCATAAACAGCCAAAAGGAATAACTTCGTCAGTCCCAATTTAAAGCGAACCCAGAGAAGTCTTGAGTTCACAATCTTATATTCAGTCATAACATCGACCAACCGAGACGACAGCAGCACCCCCACTCCCTGGCGGGCGCTCTCGCTCTCCGGGACTCCGGACCATAGAGCTAACGCCCCGCCAGGGAGCTCTTCAGTACCACTGCCCTTCCGTTTGGTCTCCGACATACACACGACATCTAATTCTCTTTCTTTCATTATTTCAATCAACTCATTCGTCTTATCTTTTATGCCTCCTCTAATATTCCACGTGCCAACTCTGCACTCTGTCCTCCACCTTCCGCCGTGTCGGGCTGTGCGTGACGGGTGGCGGTCCCCATCGCCGCTTTGCGCGCTGCATTCCACACCAACGGGGACTAGCTGGTGTGCGTCGCCTTGGGGGGACGCCCTAACCCTCGTTAGCATGGGTGCGCAGCTGTGTAGAATTGCAGCCCTGAAAAGGGCTGGCAGGGGTCGCGACGTGCACGCTTCTACAATGACCCCCTAATTAGGTGCCAAGTTTAAAAATTAGGTGCTTTAAAATTTTCACCGCAACGAACGATTGAAATTTGCGTGACTGGCGAAACATATCGCTAGCAACGCAATGAAGTTATTATATATACGATAAATATCAAGCAAGGAAATTAAATGCAAATTAGGTGCTGCAAGTATAGGAAATGACAAGGCTTAATAAAAATAAAGTCGTTCTTCAGAACAAAGCGATGCAAAATTCAGATTTTCTGAAAATCAGAATAGAATCAAAAATGTTTTTAGAAAAAGCCCAAATTAGGGGCTTTTTAAGTGCTAATTAAGTACCAAGTTTAAAAATTAGTTGCTCTAAGATTTTCACCGCAACGAACGATTTAAATTTACGTTGCTGGCAAAACGTATCGCTAGCAACGCAATGACGTTATTAGATTATACGATAAATATTAATAGCAAGCAATTAAGTGCTAATAAAGTGCTGACCAATTATCGAAACCCGATACAGATTAAGATATTATTCTGGGAGTTATAGGGTCCATGACCACCATTACCTTACCATAAGGTATGAACGGCATTTTATGTTCTTTATCAGTGCCTAAAAATTAAATGCTAATTAGGTGCTAAGTTTAAAAATTAGGTGCTTTAAAATTTTCACCGCAACGAACTGTTGAAATTTGCGTTGCTGGCAAAACGTATCGCTAGCAATGCAGGGACGATAATAGATATATGTGATAAATATGAATAGCAACGAATTAAGTGCTAATTAAGTGTTGAGAGAATATTGGGGTCGGATGTAGATGATGGTAATATTCTGGGAATTATCGGCTCCAGGACCACCATTACCTTACTATAAGGTGTCAATGACATTTTTTCTGCTTTATCAGTTATATATTATAGATAAGATAGGTCGAATCTGTACTAAAACCAATTAAAAACGCTCCGACTCCACGTAGTCGTGTCTGCCCTACCCCTAGTGTTTTTGTAAAGCCGTAGGCGCGAAGGGGCAGCAGCCCCGCCCGCTGTGGAAAAACGCAGGCATCCGCGCGAGCCGTAGAGGCTGAGGCTTATTATTAATAAGCCGAAGCTGCGGAGGTGAGCATGGGTGCCTGTGATTTGCTACGCAAGGGTGAAGAGGCTGCACTCCCCGCAGCGCCGAAGCCGTTGCAGAAGTAACTATGTTAATATTAGTTGCGGTGAAAATTTTAGAGCAACTAATTTTTAAACTTTGTACCTAATTAGCACCTAAAAGCCCCTAATTTGGGCTTTTCTAAAAGCAATTTTGATTTTTGGAAAACCTGAATTTTGCTTCTGCTATGTTTTGAATAACTACTTTATTTTATTAGGGGCGCCTTGTCATTGCCTATACTTGCAGCACCTAATTAGAACTTAAATCCTTGCTATTAATATTTATCCTATATCTGATGCTACAATTTGATGTTAATTTGTTGCTGGAAAACAGTATAAGGTACACTGAGAGAATCCAAGATGCGGCTATACCTGTATTTCGACCAGCATCAAAAACTTTGCATCATGTATATAAAACCTCGTTTTACGGCGTTAGCATGAACACTAGCTGTCACGAGCTATACTGTTCAGCATTTGATAGGGCTGCCTCTGCCTGCTCCCTGCATTGTTATAGTGTTATCTATATAAATAAAATGATAGAGGTTTGCAGTTGTGTGCGCATCACGGAAAAACTACTGGATGGATTTCAATTAGGTTTTCTAAGTTTTATTTCCTAGACACTTAGCCCTTATCTAAAAAAAATATTGCGATATCTTCACTTAATATAAAGTTATTAAAGTTATAAGAAACAACAATTTTTATACGGGCTGTTTCACACGGTCAAATCACGTCGCTTGGTCTCGCGTTACTAACCCAGATTTTTTTCTTATAGAATAGGGTGACAAACGAGCACACAGTCCACCTGATGGTAAGTGGCCACTGCGACCCATAGACATCTACATCTATCCTCAATAAAGACTCAAGATGCAGATGCGTCGTCACTCGTGAGGACTAAGATGGAATGCCTCTTTGCCAGTAAAAAGGGTCTCCGGTTCTCTACACTCACCATACGAAACACAGCAGCGTTAAGCTGCTATTTTACGCTGGTTTTCTGTGAGAGCGTGGTCCTTCCCCGGTCGAGCCGACCCATTCGTGCTACAACTATACCACTAATATAGCTTCAGCATGGCTCTACTAAATATAGTTTATAATATATTTTATATCATAGTTTATATGTTTATTTTTTTATAGAAGATAATTTATATATTTTAGCTACAAACATACTATAATATTATTTACAGAAATTTTGTCTTTTTGATGTTTTTTCCTTTGAACATACGAAAACTTTGTTAATATATCAAGCAACGCGGACGAAGTCGCGGGTATCAGCTAGTCATACTATATTTTTAAAAGGAATTGGACGTTATCAAAATTAAACTCAATGCCTTCGAGGTTGTTTCGAGTTATCGTTTGCTATCGACTTTGGCAAGTGTCTTCGTTTATTTTACACTTAATTAGCGGAGATCCCCGTGTAAAAAAGTAAAAAAGATGTGTTCTTACCTAGTTTGAAAAGCACTACCCTTCAAACAAGGAATTCAAGGCAGGGAGGGAGGTGCACTTCAAACTAGGTAAGACACTATTTTTATTTTTTAGTTACCGTTTCTGGGGTTGTATTCAAGCTTGCATACGATCGTTTTGCGCAACTCTTTTTTTTTCTAATAACTGGCTTTACGGCTCTGGGTTCTAGCCCTTCTGAGCCTAAAGTTCCAATGTATAATTATCCAATACACTGCTTCACAATATGTTGATGCGTCACATTGTGCAGCCCTTGGGAGATTTTGACGGCAACATGAGCCAGCAAACAGTTGACAGTTGGCGATGGTATCTCAAGGCGCCTAAGCAGACAGACACCTTACCTTGAGAATCACATCACCATCATAGCACTTGTTTCACTGTTTCCACTAATAGTTCACATGCGCAGACATTTAATACACAAAATCACACCACTTTTACGTATCAAAATACACTTCAAACCATTATTTAAACAATAAAACAGTCGCCCGGTCAAGTTCCCGCCAAAACCCCCGTTTTGCGCAAGCAAGCGGTAAGTAAAATGTCTTCCACTTTTTAAAACTGTATGGAGAATTTAAATCTCAAATTAATAAATTGCTAAAAATAAAGGAAATCTAATAACCCCGAGTAAAAAGATAATAATAAGAATTGAAGTTGAAATAAATTTGAATTTGTTTGTTCCTCAACACTCGTTTTTAGTGACTATGTTATTTTAAACATGAATAACAAAATTAATATTATAATTACGTATCTTTATTAGAGCAGCTCTTAACCTGTTATACTGAGATGACTGTCTAAATTTAGGTGTAATAATTTTATTGAAACAGTTTTTTGTGGTAGCATGTGTTTATTATTTTTCAGAATTCTTATTTATATATTTAATTTAATAGTTTATGGAAACATACTTATATGAAACATACTAATATGTATAAATGCTTATTCCATGTTGCAGTTGTCGAAGCGTGAAGGATAGTTGAAGGAAATAAGGGTAGTGCACTTTTTTGCAATATATATATATATATATTGCATATATATATATATATATATATATATATATATATATATATATATATATGTACTTTTTATATGCAATTGGTTATATGTCATTACGTTTATTTTGAAGAAGTTCTATAGATTGTTTTCATACAATCTTAGTATCATAAAAGATGGCTTCATTAATGTCCAGCTTGTATCCTCTAAATAACTTTGTTCATGTGCGTAATGACCGGACTGGAAAATGATGTGGAGGTGTTGCCATATACCTTAGAGCAAATATTCCTTATAAAATTAGCTTCTCCATCTGCGTATTCTGCGTCATTGGAGTTTCTGTTTCTGGAAATCTAAGCTACTTTAGATAAACAGACATGACCGACCTTCTTTAACCCAAAAATGTATCGAATACATCAATTTTGCAAGCGCTCAAGCTTATTAATTTGCTCCTCAGTAGCATCCAAATGACAGACATCAGCGTAATCTAAAACTAGCAAGATAAGAGCCTGAACTATACCTTAGTTGACAAGAGCCGATAAATTTGAAGACGATTCAGAGAATGAAAGGCGTGAAGTATTTTCCAACTTACATCCGTAATATGTGCGCCCCAAGTTAAATTCCAATCAATAATAACACCTGGGTTCTTGGAAGTATCTTTTCTTATAGATTAAGAATCAAAATGCAGATGCGTTGTTACTCCTGAGGACTAAGATGTAATGCCTCGTGTCTAGTAAAAAGGGTCTCCGGTTGTCTACACTCACCATATTATGAAACATAGCAGCATTGAAGTTAGCAGTTAAAATTTAAATGGTACGAAAGTGAGAGATGAAGGATTGGATATCTTTGGGATAGGAATAATGTGCGCTAGTTTTTTTTTATAGAATAAGGGTGACAAACGAGTAAACAGTCCACCTGATTATAAGTGGATGCTGTCGCCCATAGACATCTACATTTATCCTCAACTAAGAATCAAAATGCAGATGCACCGGCACCCCTGAGAACTAAGATGGAATGCCTCGTTTCCAGTAAAAAGGGTCTCCGGATCTCTACACTCACCATACGAAACACAGCAGCATTGAGCAGCTATTTTACGCTGGTATTCTGTGAGAGCGTGGTCCTTCCCCGGTCGAGCCGACCCATTCGTGCTACAACCACAATATAGCTACAGCATGGCTCTACCACGTAAAAATTTTTTAATGACAACGGAAAATAACAAGAAGATAGAGAATTTAAAATGTGTCTAAGAATTGGTAGAAGAAAAGAGAGGATTGGCATTATCATATTGGAGCATATAAAGTCATTTCCAACAGCCGTAGATGATGTAGCTAAAACTGATCGATTAGTATTGTTTTCTTTTTTATAGAATAAGGGTGACAAACGAGCACACAGTTCACCTGATGGTAAGTGAATGCTGTAGCCCATAGACATCTACATTTATCCCCAATTAAGAATCAAAACGCAAATGCGTTGTCACCTGTAAAGACTTAGATGGAATGCCTCGTTTCAAGTAAAAAGGGTCTCTTTTAGGAAACGCAGAAGCATTAAGCTGTTACTATGTTCAGTGATTAGAGCAAAATCGAATCTGGCATACAGTGGAACTGGGTGCTTAGACAATTCTAACATTGACCTAGCTTTATCACGCGTAGAAATAGAAATAGTAGAGCAAGAAAAATGTTAGTCTCTGTCCACTGAGAGGTGTTGGTTACTTTACAACGCCAATGGTTTTAAGAAACCTTCAGACTTGTGGGATCACATTTAGTTAGAGAGTCATAATAAAGTAAATAATAAAAATAATAAAAACCCGACTACAAAAAAGACTATTTAAAAGTAATGCACTAAAAGACCGAAACAACATTGAGAATAGAAAACAAAATTAAAATAAACTATAAACAAAGTAAACTCTACTTCGGTTTAACAGACTATATTATGAGCTGAAAACCTAAGTTAAATACCCGCATTAAGTTTGGTAGCAGGCGGGGACCCATTAATTTTCTTTCAGCTTATAATTTGCAATTGGGTTTGGGTCCCGCCTCCTGTTTCGGCCTTTTTAGTGCATTACTTTTAAATTGTCTTTCTTGCAGTTGGGTTTTTGATTTTTTAATTTATTATTTTATTTTATACCCTTTAGTGTCCCGCCACACTCTTTTGAACTAAATTTCATATGATAACACGAGTTCCAACAAAAACTTGACAAATTTTTACGCTATCTAAAACTTTTTAAATCGATTTATTATTCCTAATTAAATTTAATCCCCTTTTAATTTCTTTTGTTTTGATACCCTACACGATAGGTTTGGTATTTTTTTAAATTAACGTATTACTATTTCGCCCCGAAAATTCGAGATTATGTTTTTTTCAAACAGCTATCTGAGAACATTTGGGTTTTTAAGACGAATATAACGATTCGAATTCATCCAGCCGTTTGGAAGATACGAGGTAATAAAGAAATTTGGAAACATACAAGATACGCGCGAAAAACATAACCCTTTTTTGGCAGTTGGGTAAAAATAACACCTTTTTGCATATCTGCCAGGATCTTATACTTTGTCAGATTACTCTCCAGTGGAAATCTTCTTTTAGCTTTATCTCTACGTGCCATGAGCGGCTTTAAAGTTCAAGTTATTCAAGGGCCAAGATTATATATTACTTTAACACATTTACCCGGTGCATGAATATTATTTAAGTTAAGGATGATATTGTTAAAGCTGTTCATTTTGTCATCTACTACTTGGCTGGCAAACAGCGGCTTCCAATCAATCAAAGTAACGTCACGTATTTTTTTATATAGGGTAAGGTTGACAAATGAGCACACAGTCCACCTGATGGTAGGTGGTTGCTGTGGCCCATAGACATCTACATCTATACTCGATTACGAATCAAAATGCAGATGCGTTGTCACCCGTGCGAACTAAGATGTAATGCCTCGTTTTCAGTCTAAAAGGTCTCCGGTTCTCTATACTTATCAGACAAACACAGCAGCGTTAAGTTGCTAGTTTACACTGGTATTCAGTGAGAGCGTGGTCCTTTCTCGGTCGAGACCCATTCGTGCTACAATTATACCAGTAATACTGCAGACTGTGGCTCTGCCAAGTATAAAAACCAAATAAATACTACGTCTCAAGGCTTCTAAGTTGATGCCCCTGTAACTTCGAAGGAGTCGAAAGTTAAAGTTACGTTTAGGAGGTCGAACACGGTAAGGCAGATAGATCACGATATGAGAAAGATCTAGTTAGTTGTCCATGACTGGCAACATTATTTGGAGAAGAGATGTATAGACAGGCCAAGGAGAGACGGAATACAGTTTGGGGAAGTGGTGAGTGGTAGAAAGAGGTAAGATCTGAAGATCACATTATAAAGTATTTCTGTACGTAAATAAATAGCAACGCCACCACCCCTGCCCAATGGATCATTGTGTAATATTTAGTTTTTGAGGGTATTGGGAAAATAGAGACGAAATATGAACGAGCAGAGTAATTGGTTCAGATAAGGATTCGGTGTCCACGCTTATACGTATAGAGCGTAGATATGGTTCATTGATCACAATAAATTAATGTAAACAACTAGGTACCTGTTACGAACGAAAAACAAAAAAAAAACCAATGATGCTGATATAATTGCAAGGCAATAATAGCAATAATACACGGATACTTTAGCAGTTCAAATACAGTCATAGTTAAAAAAAATATCTTGAGTGAGTTGAGCTTAGTTAATTTTTGCCAAACGTTACTTTATATATATAATGGTAGCTTCAACAATTCAAAGAAACCGTGGGTGTGGATAAAAAAAGAAATTCGAAGCGTAGAATAAGAAATGAAATTTCGGTTAAGACTTTTTAAATAATATAAGAAATATTCTTTAAATTAAATATTCGCAGAGGCTCAAACTTTTGGTTCTATAATCTGAGAGCAGAGTATTATTTACTCTGCAGCGGGCTTAAGTTTAGGGTCACTTGGCGTGGGCCTAGGCCGGTAGTCACCCATCAAGTTGTCAAAATTTGAAAGGATTTCAAAACCGGTCGGTATATCTGTCTACAATAAAAACAATTTTAAAATTATATTTTTATGATTCAAAGACGTTTTACGAGTAAAATATTTTTTTAATGAATTCCTATATATAAAATACAAAAGGTGCCACCGAGCGATGCCTAGGACGCCATCAGCTCCTTCTGATAACATAGGAACTGATAACTAAGTTATACGTATAAACTATGCGTGAATATGCAGGAAAAACAAAATACGTCAAATACATACGAGAGATTCTATTCATAATAAATTGACGTCTTCATTATTTTTCCATAGCATTCCGCAGTAAAACACGTCACACTGATGAGATTTTCGTTACTGAAATGATCACATATGTACATTGATTTACATAGTACGTAAGTTACGTAATAAGTTACATTTACGTACTAAATCAATGAAGGTATGATGTACGTACGAGTACGGGAGACCTACTCCCTTCGATTAAAAATCAAAATTAATAATTATGTATAAATTTACCATTACTTGTATAAAAAAAAAACTAGTTAAAAACTAAGTTGAAACAAAATTATGAGACGTAAAAATAAGAGGCGGCGTTCTATTCAAAATTCCCTAAGTAAACAATCTTTAATATAAACTAACTCCACAATGTGAAATTTTAGGTGTAGACTCTAGAGTGTGACGATACTGAAAATACTGTGCAACACAAATGTTGACATTGTCGAGTTTGAGTTTAAACTCGAGATTGACCTGAATACCGGCTTGATTGCCATACTGGTATCGGAGAGCAGATTGGAAGAGGCAATGAACTTAACGCTTGATTTTCAACTAACATTTAAATTAAAGATATAAATTACATATCTAAGAAATTCTGTTAAATTTTAAAATTTTAAGCGAGGTTTTTTAAGTTATATTGAATGATGAAAATATTTTAATTTCCTAGTTCATCTATATGGCTGTCACTCCTGAAGCTTCTGAATAATTTATATTTTTTTACGCCGTATGAATTTCAGTCGGCTAGGTACTTGATTACTTCACTTGTGATAATCTTGTATAATATCTAATGTTAGGAATGACAAATCAATTTTCGCTTGTTATTTGTTAAAAGTTTAAATGTCAAGGTCACAATTCTAAATCGTCACGTGTTTTTTATTAACAAAACTCTCACACTTATGTATATATAACAATATATAACAATAATTAAGATAATATTTGTCCACACCCATTTATATCCATCAAATCGATATTTACGAACTCGATGAATAACGTCATGACATAGTCGCGGTTTGTGGTATGATCACTGTCAATGAAACTGATACCTATCTTATTTATTATAAGATCCGATATCGGTCCGACCTTACACTAATAAGTTGTAATCCACCAATATTAAATTTCTTAGAGTATTGTAACTACTTACTGGGAAAGTTTGATTTCATTGGTGTAAATGTACCTCTGCGAAGCGAAATCTGTGTTCATATTGCTTGCATAATAATAATAATAAAATGGCGTAGGGAAGTGACGACCCCACCGCCCGCTGACGTAACAGTTAAGTGACAAAACTGCTACGTCAGCGCAGTCAGTCAGCGCCTTGCCAAGAGGTGTGTGCGCCGTGCCTCGGCAGAATTGAGGGTGCAAAGGTCCGTCTGTGCTTATGGCTGCACCATGAAACGGTGCCGGACCTGGGCGTCTCCCGCTAATGGACGCCCATACAATGGATGATGGACAATAAAAGAGTGCGCAAAGGGCCGCTGCCTGGAGGTCGTCAGGGCGCGTCTGGAGCTGGCGCTGGACGCGACAGCATGCGGGTCACCAGCCAAGCGCGGGGGGCTGCAAAACCACCTAGTAGCCGCCCGCATCCATCATCCCCACCAGAGGGCTTGGTGTCGGCTGGGTCTTCTCGGACTCAGCAAGCGGCACCCGCCGCTGGTGGAACACGTCGCATGCGTTGGACAAAAATGATGAATGCAAACGCATTGCGAGCGTATTTTAGGGCAAAAGGGGAAGAAACTGGAATGTTGGCGTATCGGGCTCGGATGCATCGCTTTTTTGCGGAGCTGGAGCCATCTGTTCATGTATCAGAGCAAAACCTGGCAGACCGAGTTCGGTATATCCTGCGCTCCAACATATTTGGTGACGCCGAACTCGAACGACTACGACGTGAGGCTGTTCCCTCAGCGGATGAAAATGCTACAGCTGGTAATGCGACACCACAAATTGCAGAAAAATCTGCACACGTCGATGCCGCCGCGGATTTTCCAGTTGTAGTTGATTCAGACGATGATGGAATGGTCACCCTAGAACTAGAGAAGACGAGGAGTAAATTGGAGGAGGCGATTGTGGAAACGCGCAGTACGCCTCTCGAAAATCGACCGTGACTCCCGCGCATACCCCTAAGCAAGCGGAATCGGGTTGTCGTGAGGGCTCTCAACCCAATGCTGGTGACCTATTTGGAAGCCAGCCGGGACCTTCGCGAGACGGACTCAATTCTTTTTGGCGCCGCACTGGCAGTTTGCCGTATTATTGGCGCAAAACTTCCCACGGCTGGACGCGCTACTAGACAAAGTAGCGCCATCCCAGCCTGGAGAAGAAGGATTGAGGACCGTATCGCAAAGGCAAGGATCCTCATCGGCAGACTGATAAGCTTCAGGTCGGCCAATAATAGGCCGAGAATTGTGCGTACCGTCAGGATGGCGTTTGCTGGGACAAATATCAGTTTGTCCCAGCCGTATATAACGCAAAAACTGACGGAGCGCATAGACGACCTGAAGCAAAGAATCGCTGCTTGGGGGAAGCGGATTCGGCGATATACCGGGAGGTCGACACGGTTCAACCAGAATCGTCTCTTCCAGAGTGATCAGAAGAGGCTCTATGAATCATTGGAGCGACAAATGGTACGTGGAACGGGCTCAGCACCGAAACAGGCCGACACTATCGCATTCTGGCGCGGCCTGTGGTCAGAGCCCGTAAGCCACAGCGAGGGCCCTTGGACGGAAGTTGTGGCGAGTCAGTGTGCGAATATTGCGCCCATGGACCCCGTCATCGTAACGTCGGATGACGTAGCTGAGGCGGTCTGTAGGGCCCCGAACTGGAAAAGTCCGGGACTCAACGGACTGCATCACTACTGGCTGAAAGGGTTCGTGGTGTTTTACGCTGTGCTCGCCCGACAGTTTCAAGAGGCTCTCAAACAAAAGTCGCTCCCGAGTCCCTTCACTACTGGGATCACTCATTTGGTTCCTAAAGACCGGGATTCCACAGACTCGAGCAAATACCGCCCCATAACGTGTCTACCTACCATATACAAGACACTAACATCCATTTTGAGCGCGAGAATCACTCGTCACCGGAACTCAAATCAGGTGATGTCGCGCGCTCAAAATGGATGTCGGGGCGGTGGTCGTGGAACCAAGGAACCACTCCTCATTGACGCGGTCATTGGCAAGGTGGTTAAACGCAACCGTCGGAACCTCTCCGCCGCCTGGATAGACTACAAAAAGACTCGGTGCCTCATACATGGCTTAAGATGGTCCTCGAGCTTTACAAGGTTAACTGTACGGTTCGAGACTTCCGGCAGTGTATGGAGCAGTGGAGTACGATCCTTTGTCATCTAGGCCAGCGGATGACGGCTACGGAGAACCACATAAGGATAAGAAGGGGTATCTTCCAGGGCGACTGTTTGAGTTCAATCTGGTTCTGCCTCTCTCTGAACCCTCTCAGTACCTTACTGGAGGGTTCCGGGAGGGGATTTCAGCTTTGAAAAGGAGGTACAAAAGTGACCCACCTTTTCTATATGGATGATCTCAAGTTATTCGCTTCTTCATTCATTCATTCATTCGTTATCTTGTGGAATTGCTAAACATCACTTGTGATTTTAGCAATTCTATTGGAATGGAGCTGGGGACGGATAAGTGTGCGATCCTCCATCTCGAAAGGGGAAGGGTTGCTAACTATGAGGGCATGGACTTATCTATGCCCATCAGCATAAGGACCCTTTCCGAGGCTGAAACATACCGATACCTGGGTATATCACAGAACATCGGTGTCGATGAGGCGGGTATGAAGCAGTCAGTTTGCGATGTGTTTTATGCACGCTTGACAAATATGCTTAACAGTCTTTTGTCAGGCGTCAATAAGACACACACTTATAACGGTTGGATCATGCCTGTTCTCATGTATACCTTTGGAATACTCAGGTGGACTCAGACCGAACTGAACGCTCTGGACAGAAAAGTCCGCACTATAATGACGTCCCACAGAATGCATCATCCGAGATCGTCAGTAATGAGGCTGTACTTGCCGCGGAAGCGCATGGTGGGCGCGGCTTTTTAAGCGCGCTTACCCTGCATAATCGCGAAGTGTGCAGCCTCCGTAATTATTTTCTGACGAGAGCGGATGATCCATTCTATAGGGACGTTATTTTTTGTGATAAAGGACTTAGCCCTCTATCCTTAGGCTACGTTTTGGTGACCTCTTCGGGGAAACCGAGGGTTTTGTCTGTGCAATACAGGATCAGGTTATTAAGACCAACGACTATCGGAGATACATCCAAAGGGATATGGCACCGTCGACATTTGTTGAAGTTGTCGCCATCCCGGTGAATCACTTAGGCATGTCATCTTCAGTTGTTCGGTGCTTTCTAACTTTGAGTACTTGCATAGATGCAACCTAGTAGCCAGGATTGTACACCAGGAGATCGCTCTGAAATACGGTCTCGTGGATCGGAAACTGCCTATTTATAAGTACATGCCGGAATCCGTGCTCGAAAATGACCGCGCCAGGCTCTACTGGGACCAGGCCATCATCACAGACAGGACCATTCTTGCGAATAAGCCTGATATTGTGCTGATGGACCGGGCACAGTCAAGGATATTTTTGGTCGACATTACGATTCCGTATGACGAGAACCTCGTGAAAGCCGAAACAGATAAGCAAACAAAATATCAGGACCTGGCTCCCGAGGTGATCGACATGTAGGGTGGACTGCCGGCCGAAATTATACCTGTAGTCGTTTCTGCGAACGGGTTAATCCCAGTCAGCCTCTCGGGTCATCTGAGGCGACTGGGACTCCGTGACGGACCGCTCCAAGCTCGGTGCTCCTCGATACCGCCCGCATCGTCCGCCGGTTTCTTTCCCTTTCCCCCTAACCCTCGGCCGTTTGGTCTCCCCTGCCAAGGGCTTCCATCTGGTTGGGTTTTATTTATTTATGTATTTTTTAATATTTATTTTATTTTGTTGATATTTATGTATGTTTATCATTTTCATTTACAATTATATATTTATACAGCCCAACCAGATGAGTAAACTATATAGATGCCCCAAATAATAATAATAAATTATTTATTTCAGATAATTAAAATCTATATGTGGGTTAGTAACACAATAATAATAACAACAATTATAATAACAAGGGTTAGTAAAAAAAAACAATGGTTTGCTTAAAAACTAGGGAAATAAAATTAATACACTGTGCCGAGATAGATCATCATGGGGGTGGATAGGGCCCAGTTATCAGTCTCTGCACATGACATTTCCATAGCGGCGATGTATATCTGTCCGCTACGGTCCTCAGAATGCTGTTGTGACTGGCTCGTACCCTGCTAATAAGGGATGCGGTTTTTTTGCGTATGATGGCATTAAAACCGTCTGTTTGGTATGCCGCAAACATCCCTGATGCACTACATTTTTTTTTATAGGATAAGGGTGACAAACGAGCACACAGTCCACCTAATGGTAAGTGGTTGCTGCGGACCATAGACATCTACATCTATCCTCGTTTGCGAATCCCGTGAGGACTAAGATGGAATGCCTCATTTCCAGTAAAAAGGGCCTCCGGCCACCTGCACTCACCAAGCGAAACGCAGAGGTAAACCTCTACTTCACGCTGGTATTCTGTGAGGTCGTGGTACCACCCCGGTTCGAGCCGGCCCATCCGTGCGACAGCAAATGCCGCCACTTGGCTCTACCACTGTTAAATGCTGTTAAATGCTGTTAGACATAAACGAGGCAGTCCCAACAGCATCCTGAATATATTATTATATTGGATGAGCAGGGCTTCAAGTGATCTTTTGGTGTATTTGACCCACAGGCTTACCGTGTATACGCTCTGGCAGTATGCTTTAAAAAGCGTAATCTTAAATTGTTTTGTACAACGGGAAAACCTGCGAGCCAACATATTACCTCTAACCGCTAGAGCCCTGCGCTCCCTTTCAATGTCAGGATCATCCTTGAGGTCACCAGTAATAACCCTACATACACCCTATACATTCTCTGTTTCTTTGTCTCTTCTACACGTTAATATTAGAATACAATAGAATAGATTGAGCTTTCCTAGTCATTAGCTCAGTAACTACATTTGCTAATGGCCGCCTCTCAACTGGCATAAAATGTTAATAACCGACTTGGAGTATTGTTATCTTAAGTATACCATTGTATATTATATATATATATATATATATATATATATATATATATATATATATATATAATATATATATATATATATATATATATATATATATATATATATATCTTCTTTATGTATAACAATTACGTATGACGTTGTTTGTTCGCGATGAACTCCTAAACTACTAAAGTGATTGCAATGAAAGTTTGCACACTGTGTGCAGTTTGGTCCAACTTGAGAGATAGGATACTTTTTATCCTTATAAGTGACCCTCAATATTTTTTATTACGAATTTAAGAATTTTAATAGAACACAGAGTCGTCGGAGAGGGCAGAACAACGCCTGCCTGGTCAGCTAGTATATGGCTTTAACATGTATAAAAAATATTATCCTGCACAGTTAACATAATATCTAATGTGTCCTAACTATATGTATATGCGAAAATACAGAAACTGATTTGCGGCTCCGTAACGTAATGACTAAGCGTTTGGCAGCGGTACTGCGGCCACAGATTCGATTCTCGCACGGTACATAGGTTCAAATTACACAAATACTTGTTACGGTTCGGGATGCTTGTCCATGAATAGTTTATATAATAAGTAAAACACCTCCAAGTTACAGAAGAAATTTCTAAAATGTGGCCAAGTTTTATTATAAACGAAAAAAATTGATAACCTATTCTCAACCTCTTAAATTTGATTTAACGCTCATGTGATAATGTCAACTGCGGATAAAAAGTTCCTGCAATGTCCAAAAAAAAAGAAGAAAAAAGAGTGTGTTACAGTTATCATAATCTAATAACATATAAGGTTATTAAACTTGTGAAATTTTTACTAAGCTTTTTTCTCTTGTGAAAGCTTTGACCTTGAGACCAAAAAAATATTATACAGGTGCTTCATCTCAGATATTCATTCTATCTCTCACGACAAGTCTGGTGTATGAAACCGGTGTCTAAAGGATGTTTAATAACATTTAAGTATTCAAAGTATAGATAAGAAAAAATGTATATTTCGGATGCTTCAATAGCCACAGGCAAAAATTACTTATAATATACATTCTGTTATACCACCGCCGTTCGAACACATAACACTATTTTGAAAAAATATAACCAGATAATATGTGGACAATAGTATGTATAAAAAACCGGCCAAGTGCGAGTCGGACTCGCGCACCGAGGGTTCCGAACAAATCCGTAAGTATATAAGTTTAAAATTATTAAAAATATTTTTATTATATGATGTAACTAAAAATTTATGCTTATCGCAATTTTTCCTTTATCTGTGCTATAAATACGTTGCTTCGTACCAAATTTTAAGATTCTGAGTTCACGGGAAGTACCCTGTAGGCTTTGATTCCCTTGCGAATGTCGAAAATTTGCGGCATAAACGGCTGTATCTTTTGATTGCGTTGGCTTAGAAGTTTGATTTTTTCACAGCTCCAAGGGATAGTAAACTTGAGTATTTGATATGAATTTCAGCTTGATACCTCCACGCGTTCCTGAGAAAAAGGTCCTTTGACAGACAGACAGACAGACAGACGGACAACAAAGTGATCGTATAAGGGTTCCGTTTTTTCCTTTTGAGGTACGGAACCCTAAAAATGATACAAACTTTATAATGATACGCTATCGACACGTGACAACAATTATTTTAAACCGCTCGACTTGAGAAAATGGTTAATGACCCTAATATCTAATCACCGTAAGAATATATCCTGTATAATAAGTTATATACATACGTCTTAGTAATAACGCATTGAAACATTTGATGATTAAAATATATAATATTTTCTCTTATCATTTTGGATCAAGTTTAGTCTGGTTAAGGTCATGTAAGCTCGAGGATAATTAGGTACTTATTAAAATGACGCTGTCGCAAGTACGAGTAGTATCTGTATTTGTCCCATTTAACAGTAAAAATTTTAATTAATTAAGACTTCAAGGTTACCTATCATATATTATGTAGATTATATTATGTGCGTTTAAAAGTAAAAGTATAGAAAATTTACACACTATATACTTACATCCCACTGCTGTGCATAGGCCTATTCTCATTTATGTTCTTTTCCGTACATAAGATTGTTGATGTAAATGTAATATGGTTTTTATAGGTACTAAACATAGAGCAACACGGGCAAGGCCGTGTTATAGTTATGATACTTTTTGTAGAGCTTAAAGTAGTTTTCTTGATAATTTTGATTAATTTGTTCTTTGCAACACACAGACGGAATTAAAATGTTTAGAGACGATAATGTGGCTTTATGATTTTGGAATCTCGACTGAAGCCGATCAATGAAATCATGCAAAAGTGGAACCATTATAGTAATTCTAAAATAAGTTTCAGGATCTTTTGTGTTGTAGTTTGCCCTATGCTCTTGGCATGACGTTATTCGCGGAATTTTCATTTCCTCGTTTACAGTACTGAGCAAATTCTGTGCATTCTTGAAAAGTTCAGCAAATTTTGAATCAACATTTTGGCGAACATCTTCAATAGTCTTTATAATTAAATCGACATGTTGTAAAGCTGCTGCCAAATCGCATACGGGAGATTGAAGTATTTTGCATAGTGTCAGTGTGTATGGGAACAACATTCCTAAGCAACAGAAGTTTATAATAAAATCATGACTGATTTGATTGACTGAAAGAATGACTGATCTCAGAAAAGAATTAGCCTTTGGCGATGTTTCAGAATCTTTGTCAGTGCTTAAGTCGATTAGTGTATCAACAATAGCTTTATAAATTTTTTTATATCTTAACAACCCATCATGATTTTCTACCCAGCGGGTCTTGCACATTGCCGTAAGGTTTTTCATTGTGTTTCAGGGAAGTTTTTTTTCAATATTATCTTTTAAACACTTGGTTCGTTTTGCCCAGGATTTGATAAAATTTCCAACCGATTTTATAATTCCAATAGTATTTCGAATAGGCTGAACTTGGCAAGAATGACCCAGAGCTAAATTCAATGAATGTGAGCTGCAATGAACGTGGCTTCTGGATGTGACTCACGAATTACTGCCGGCACACCTTTAAAACTTCCTTTCATCGAAGAAGCTCCATCATATCCTTGTCCGACCGAAATATTCGTTATCTACTCCCAAAGATTTTAATTCAGATAAAATTGCATTAGCTAAATATCTTCCTTTTGTATTCTCAACTGTTACAAAAGTAAAAAAATCTTCACGCAAGATAAACCCATTATCTTTTGTCTCGGCATATCTTAAACAAATGGACATCTGTTCTTGTCGTGAAACACCAGTAGCTTTCGTCAACAAGGATTGAAAGAAAATTCGCAGAATTTAATCCTTGCACAATTTTTTTCTGGATTATTTCACCACAAATTGCAATAAGTTCATTTTGTATGGTCGGCTTAGGTAGGTAGCGTTCTACGTCATAATTTCTATGTACTTTATTAGATATGAGTCTCCACATCTGTTTTTCATCCGTAAGATAGCACGAAAGTGTCCATCATTTGTTTCTGGTTCAGCATCATTGATTTTTATTGGACCTGAGTCGCACGTACCTCTCAGAGCCAATTCCTGACGTCCACATAATTTAATTGTTTCAATAATCGGAATGAGTCGTAATGTAGGGTTCTGGGGAAGCCCCCCTTGTGAAAATGTACAGTTTGTGAGTAATTATTTTTTTTTGTAAAATCATAACCTCACTTTTTTACACAGGAATATTGATATAGTTACTTCTGCAACGGCTTCGACGCTGCGGGGAATGCAGTCCCTTCGCCCTTGCGTAGCAAATCACAGGCACCCATGCTCACCTCCATAGTTTCGGCTTATTGGTCGCCTTCGGCAAGCCTCAGCCTCAACGGCTCTCAGAGATGCCTGCGATTCGCCATAGTGGGTGGGGGCTGCCCTTCCTCGCGCCTACAGCTTTACAAAAATCCTTAGGGGTAGGGCAGACATGACTACGTGGAGTTGGGGCATTCTGATTCAGTTTTAGTTCAGATTTGACCCATCTTATCTATAATATATTACTGATAAAGAACAAAAAATGCCGTTCATATCTTATAGTAAGGTAATGGTGGTCCTTGACCCGATAATTCCCAGAATATTATTGTCACCTACATCCGACCTCAATAATCTTTCAGCGCTTAATTAGCACTTAATTACTTGCTATTAATATTTATCGTATATCTATTATCATCACTGCGGTGCTAGCGATACGTTTGCCAGTAACGCAAATTTCAATAGTTCGTTGTGGTGAAAATTTTAGAGCAACTAATTTTTAAACTTGGTACTTAATTAGCACCTAAAAAGCCCCTAATTTGGGCTTTTTCTAAAAGCAATTTTGATTCTATTCTGATTTTCAGAAAACCTGAATTTTGCATCTGCTTTGTTCTGAATAACGACTTTATTTTTATTAGGGGTGCCTTGTCATTGCCTATATTTGCAGCACCTAATTAGCACTTAATTCCTTGCTATTAATATTTATCCTATATCTAATAACTTCATTGCGTTGCTAGCGATACGTTTTGCCAGCAACGTAAATTTCAACAGTTCGTTGCAGTCATAGATATAATAATAGAAGGAGATATGCCCGGTTTTTGAAAATGTATCGGAACCCGGTGTCTCCAGTTGGCCCCTACCACCCGCCTACTACTACACTTGCAGATCAGTAAAAGCAATAGATACGCAGTCGCGCATACACCCGCATTTTATAAATCAGAACGTACTACACAATCAATTATAAACCGTATCCCTACAGAAACAGCGTGAATTTATCATGCACCGTACTACTTACTCAAAAAATATCAGTCGCTATCGTTGGGCTGTGCATTTTAAAAACAAAAGCCATTTATTTTACATATACTTTAGTGATTGACTAGATTGGAAAGTTATCGATTCTCTTCCATTTATACTAAAATTGCACTAAAATTGAAAATAAAATAAATAAGAAATGATATGCACAGGAAATTATATAATAATAATAAACAATATGTAGCTAAACGTAAATTATTAAGTACCTAACCTACCTAACAAATACAATAAAAAAATCCGGTACTGTTGGTTTAGATTGTCATAGCGTATTGAAAAAGTAGGTATTTTGGTATATGGTACTAGTTTTTGTAGGGAACCAGTTTGTTGGCCTTCCTGTGGCATCAATTCATTTCTTTTTTAAATTAGCATCTTTTGGGAAGCTGAAAATGTACGATAATAATTTATTTATCATTTACATATATCCTACGCAATTTCTTTACCTCACCATGTACCTGGCAAGCCTTTGTTAAAAAACCCCTGGTTGGTTAAGATATTGTTAAATATATGAAAACAAACACACACTCATGCATAACAAATAAATAGCCAGGAGAATTATGTTGACTTATTTTAGCAAAAGTCACTATTATAATATTATCTGAATTCTGAGACCATGCCAATTAGGTATAATAACGCATTCGAAGCTTCGGAAAACATAAAAGTATGGAATTAACACGAAGATAAGGCATAATATACTATAATTCAACCCAAAACACTTCACCGATGATTAACCAAATTTTTTAAACAACTTACTTTATGATCGCTAGTTACGAATTCAGTGTAGCAAACGGTGAAAATAATCTAAATAATTAAATACCATTATGTCACATTAGTCTTCCCATCGGGCTGAAACGGTTGACAAATTGCAAGAATAAACTATAATAGCAATTCGCCAATCGATATTGTTGTCGATAGCATACGTTAGTGGATCTGCGCAAGCACAACACTAACTCATCGCAAGATACAGTGGCCGTACTACACGATGCATCCCCATAAATAAAGTATCGTTTTGTCATATTTACGTTGCTTGTTCAGTCGCTTAGCGATATACATAAGTAGTGGTTAAGGATGTATTTACTACAAAATAGTACCGTTGCAGTGATATTTGAAAACAATAACTAATTTAAAATTAAAAATTTTGTACAGCCGACTTCAATATAGGTTATTTAAGAATAACTCAATAACCATTGGTCTGACCTTGATCAAATTCATATGGGACCACACGAGAACTATCAGCTTTCATATAAAAAAAGAATCATCGAAATCGGTTGGCCCAGTACAAAGTTATGAGGTAACACACATAAAAAAAAAAAAAAACATACACCCGAATTGAGTACCGTCTCCTTTTTGGAAGTCGGCAGAAAATAACGTATTAAGAGCAAAATATATTTTACGATTTGTTGTTTTTCATGATTTTAAAGATAAAGATAGTAAAATACTTGTTCTTACATATGGTAAGTGATTCCATGATCTACAAAGATTTTGTTTTGACTTCGGTTTTTACAAGAAACCACTGAATAACACGGCATTCTGATATTGTTTCACGATTACGGTTGAAAGTATACTAATATGCAAAGACGGCCAATATGAATAGAACCTGAGCATTTTGATCATATCGTGCGGACACAGACACGCCCCCTTGCCACTTCTCCTCTTTTTAATATTTCTATGGTTGCAGTGAAAATTTTAGAGGAACTAATTTTTAAACTTGGCATCTAATTAGCACCTAAATTGCCCCTAATTTTGGGTTTTTCTAAATGAAAATTCCTGACTTTGCGTTGCTGGCCAGACACAGTTATTGCTCTATGGTACTAAAGTTCAGTGTCAAAATTAGCAAAAGGCAAAACTCAGAACAGATTGTTCTCAGAGACTATTTCATGTACAGGCTCAGAAATCGTTGGGGTCGGTTACCTAAATGCCGAAGTCAGGTTCAAAATTCGAATTTGCAAGTTAAGGGGTAAGTACCGGGCTCATTGAAGAACGGTCTAAAAATCTGTTAATTCATTGTTATATTTTCAATTTAATTTAATATTAAAAAAATTAAAACGCTTATTAAGAATTAATATGCAGATGCGTTGTCACCGCTGAGGACTAAGATGGATAGTCTCGTCGGCAGTAGTAAGGTAACTCATAAGAATACGAAATACAACCGTATTATGCTGATATTTTACGGTTATTTTATGAGAGGGGTGTTCCTTCCCCGCTCGAGACGTGCTGCTCTACCACGTAAGAAAAGACATAAGAGTGAATGACAATTATCAAAATAACATTTTAAAGAAAAAAAATTGCTCCTCTTATAATCAAAACGATCGTTTAGAGACGTTAACTTATCTCTGGTTCGGAAAATACCTCTGTCCTGGGAAGTACCATAGAAAAACCCAGTGGGAATTGTTTTTACAAATAGTAGAGCTTACAATCATGTGTTATGTTATACAAATAACTATAGGAATTATATTAGACGTAGCTTAGTAGGTAATTACTTGGTTCCTATATAGCTCTATAAACAATTTTTGTTTAATGAAGTTTTTGAACTTTACGGTGCACAAATCTCTACATAATATAAAACAAAGTCGTTTCCCGCCGTCTGTACGCTTAGATCTTTTAAACTACCCAACAAATTTTGATGTCGCTTTCTTCAATAGACAAATTGATTGAAGTGGAAAGTTTATATGTATAATGCATGAAAGAATTAAATAATATATAATATTATATAATTCTTCTGTCCGTGTGTATGTGATTGAACTCCACCTAAACGGTTGGACCGATTTTGATGAAATTTTGTGTGTGATTAAGTTGATTAAAGAATGGGTTAGATTCATAATTAGACACGGTAGGTGGCGTTGTTGTTGAGATCTAGAAATTAACCGTGCGAAGCCGGGGCGAGTCGCTAGTTTTGTATATTTTGAAGAAATAGAATGAGACCAAAATTTACTAAAAACATTATAACAGCGCGATTATTGATTAAGACACTAACGGACATCGCTAACTGTTCTATAATCCACTGAAATTAGGAGACCCTGCATTTGGATGCATAAAGACTGTGACTACTTTTTTATTCTTACTTTTTAGGCTCCCATCCGGAAGACAAGAAAAACGCCTAATACGACAGGCCTAAAGTTAATAAGTTTTATGTTACCTTAAGTACGTTAACAACTTTTAAAAACATCAGTTTTTAGTGACACACAATAATATTTTTTGTATTTACCATAACATTCCTCAACGCCGTGGGTTAACCGGTGGGGTGGAATACTATAAAAATGCCCTTCATAACCTTTTAAAGTGCCAAGTGTCAAGAGTTGTCATAGTTGCCAGAACAAACGCATGTTCACACGTGCCTTATTTGCCCAAACTACTTAAATCTTTGTCTATAAGCATGCTCACACTTGCCTTATTTGACCGAACCACTTAAAACTTTATTTATAAGCTTGTTCACACTTGCCTTATTTGACCAAACTTTTTAAAACTTTATTTATAAGCATGTTCACACTTGCCTTATTTGTTCAAACTACTTTAAACTTTATCTATAAGCATGTTCACACTTGACTTATTTGCTCAAACTACTTTAAACTTTATCAATAAGCATGTTCACACTTGCCATATGTGCCCAAACTACTTAAAACTTTGTCTATAAGCATGTTCACACTTGAGTTGTCATAGTTGCCAGAACAAACGCATGTTCACACGTGCCTTATTTGCCCAAACTACTTAAATCTTTGTCTATAAGCATGCTCACACTTGCCTTATTTGACCGAACTACTTAAAACTTTATTTATAAGCATGTTCACACTTGCCTCATTTGCTCAAACTACTTTAAACTTTATCTATAAGCATGTTCACACTTGACTTATTTGCTCAAACTACTTTAAACTTTATCAATAAGCATGTTCACACTTGCCATATTTGCCCAAACTACTTATAACTTTGTCTATAAGCACGTTCACACTTGCCTTATTTGCCCAAACTACATAAAACTTAGTCTATAAGCATTCTCACACTTGCCTTATTTGACCGAACTACTTAAAACTTTATTTATATGCATGTTCACACTTGCCTTATTTGACCAAACTTTTTAAAACTTTATTTATAAGCATGTTCACACTTGCCTTATTTGCTCAAACTACTTTAAACTTTATCTATAAGCATGTTCACACATGACTAATTTGCTCAAACTACTTTAAACCTTGTCTATAAGCACGTTCACACTTGCCTTATTTGCCCAAACTACTTAAAACTTTGTCTATAAGCATGTTCACACTTGCCTTATTTGCCCAAACTACTTAAAACTTTGTCTATAAGCACGTTTACACTTGCCTTATTTGCCCAAACTACTTAAAACTATGTCTATAAGCACGTTAACACTTGCCATATTTGCCCAAACTACTTAAAAATTTATCTATAAGCACGTTCACACTTGCCATATTTGCCCAAACTACTTAAAACTTTGTCTATAAGCACGTTCACACTTGCCCTATTTGTCCAAACTACTTAATACTTTATCTATAAGCATGTTCACACTTGCCATATTTGCCCAAACTACTTAAAACTTTGTCTATAAGCACGTTCACACTTGCCTTATTTGCCCAAACTACTTAAAACTTTATCAATAAGCATGTTCACACCTGCCTTATTTGCCCAAACTACTTAAAACTTTGTCTATAAGCATGTTCACACATGCCTTATTTGCCCAAACTACTTAAATTTTATCTATAAGCATGTTCACACTTGCCATTTTTGCTCAAACTACTTAAAACTTTGTCTATAAGCATGTTCACACTTGCCTTATTTGCCCAAACTACTTAAAACTTTGTCTATAATTCACACTTGCCTTATTTGCCCAAACTACTTAAAACTTTGTCTATAAGCATGTTCACACTTGCCTTATTTGCCCAAACTACTTAAAACTTTGTCTATAAGCATGTTCACACATGCCTTATTTGCCCAAACTACTTAAAACTTTATCTATAAGCATGTTCACACTTGCCATTTTTGCCCAAACTACTTAAAACTTTGTCTATAAGCACGTTTACACTTGCCTTATTTGCCCAAACTACTTAAAACTTTATCTATAAGCATGTTCACACTTACCATTTTTGCCCAAACTACTTAAAAATTTATCTATAAGCACGTTCACACTTGCCATATTTGCCCAAACTACTTAAAACTTTGTCTATAAGCACGTTCACACTTGCCTTATTTGTCCAATTTACTTAAAACTTTATCTATAAGCATGTTCACACTTGCCATATTTGCCCAAACTACTTAAAACTTTGTCTATAAGCACGTTCACACTTGCCTTATTTGCCCAAACTACTTAAAACTTTATCAATAAGCATGTTCACACCTGCCTTATTTGCCCAAACTACTTAAAACTTTGTCTATAAGCACGTTCACACTTGCCTTATTTGTCCAAACTACTTAAAACTTTATCTATAAGCATGTTCACACTTGCCATATTTGCCCAATCTACTTAAAACTTTGGCTATAAGCACGTTCACACTTGCCTTATTTGCCCAAACTACTTAAAACTTTATCAATAAGTATGTTCACACCTGCCATATTTGCCCAAACTACTTAAAACTTTGTCTATAAGCACGTTCACACTTGCCTTTTTTGCTCAAACTACTTTAAACTTTACGATTTTTCTCTGTATCTGAGGGTAATATTTCAAATATTTTTTTTATTTACTACGGTGGTAGAATTCCATTTATGCCTACGAATCCAGGTATGTACTACCCTCTTACCTATTTCCGGTCCTTATGGTTATGAGAGCCTGTATAATTATAGGTTAAGAGGCAGTCCTCAGAGGTGGCTACTGGCACTGGCACTGGCTCTTTCCGTGAAGTTGCATGCGGGTCTCCATGGACTTCAGTAACCACTTATGGCAGGCATTATGCAGTAACGGGTTTATAATAATATTGAATGGTTTCTTTTTATAAAATGAGATCTAACGTCTTAAAGAGTCTGAAACGAGCAAAAGCAACGAAAAACTGTGGCTGAGCGAGACAAGACAACGTACAGTTAGCAGATGATTGGTGCCAGTTAGGTGGGTACAGCATGCGACTCACGAGTTCACGATACTCTATTGGATATGCTTTGCTTACGTACAACTGAAAATTCAACTAGTGTTAGTCTACACTGGGTGTCCTTCAAAATGTAAATTTTGATCATTAATTGTGCCAAAACAGTAGTATTATCCCTTTCCGTGACGAATTTTGGACGCCAATTGTGAACATCCGTCTCTAAAACTTTTATACAACCTGCCTCCGCCTCTATTCTCTATAACTTTGCTACTCTATATACAGCATTCTCACTTATTTTTCCGCCTATGAGTCAATCTATGAGGGAGGTCTATGTTCAGCAGTGGCCTTTGATAGACTGTAATGATGATGATGAAATAAACAAATGAATACATTAAAAAAGAAAGGAGTTAATTTTTAGATTCATTGGAACGTAAACCAACGACGTTAAGAAAGTGTGATGTGTGCTCGTATAGTAAGTAGTATTGGCTGATGCAAGCGACCGCTTATGTGACGTTAGTTTCGGAATCAAGTTTTGAATCGCCGTGATCATCACTCCTAGTTGCTCAAAGTAGAGCTATGAATATAAACGATATGACGCGTGTAATTATTATAAAAGCATCTTATGCTTTTTAATATATTCTTTAATTATTTTTATATCTTAATAATTAGACCTCCCCTAGTCAAAAATATTACATCAATAACCATATATTATCATAAATTCATTAGGTATAATTAAAAATTAAACATTTTGTACAACCGACTTCAATATAAATTATTAAGAATAACTCAAAAACTATTCGTCAGACCTTGATCATATTTATATGGCACCACATGAGACGTACCAGCTTTCAAATAAAAAAAGAATCATCGAACTCGGTTCACCCCGGAAAAAAGTTATAAGGTAACACACGTAAGAAAACATACAGTCGACTTGAGTACATTCTCCTTTTTGAAGTCGGTAGAAAAGTAGCATCACAATATCCAGGAAAGGTCAAGTAGATGCCTCGCAAACTTTGATATCCAGGAGATTACATAGCGGTGGTACATCAGATGGTTAGCGCTCGCTGTAAATTTCACAGTACGCGAAAAATTCGGGTTCGATCCCCGCCGGCACTAATGAAATTGTTAATTGCAATTTTAAGTGCTGATTTACAACGTGCTTGGCGGTGAAGGAAAACATAGTGAGGAAACCTGCATGTCTCATTATCAACAGTGGTAGAGCCACGCGGCAGATTTTGCTGTCGCACGGATGGGCCGGCTCGAACCGGGGTGGTACCACGACCTCACAGAAAACCAGCGTGAAGTAGAGGTTTACCTCTGCGTTTCGCTTGGTGAGTGCAGGTGGCCGGAGGCCCTTTTTACTGGAAATGAGGCATTCCATCTTAGTCCTCACGGGTGACAACGCATCTGCATTTTGATTTGTAATAGAGGATAGATGTAGATGTCTATGGGCGGCAGCAACCACTTACCATCAGGTGGACTGTGTGCTCGTTTGTCACCCTTATCCTATAAAAAAAAAATGTCTGAGAAATAAGAAGAAGTGGACATTTTCTTGCCCTAAAACCCTCTCAGAAATGAGGCCTGTGCCCGGCAGTGGGACGTATATAGGCTGTAACTTTAACTTTTAACCTACGTACGTACATTTTAGGTTTGGGTAACTGAATCAGTCACGTCGCCATAAGACGTAGGTATATCGTATTGATAATTATTATTTATCATCTTTATATATAAAAATTACGTGTCACATTGTTTGTCCGCGATGAACTCCTAAACTATTGAACTGATTTCAATGAAATTTTGTACACTGTGTGCAGTTTGGTCAGTTTTGGTAAGATAGGATACTTTTTAAACCGATAAGTGACCCAATACATTTTTTATTGCGAATTTAACGATTTTTTCATAGAAAGGGTCGTCGGAAAGGGCAGAACCAGAACAATGTCTGCCTGGTCATCTAGTAGTTTATAAAATGTTCGTAACGTAAAGTTCCAAACTCATGTGTATTTTTAAAAAATATTGATTAATGTCACATTGTATTATTAAGAATTTATGAAATTATTTACATAAAACTGCTAGTACATAATCTTAAGAAGGCCTCATCATCATCATCGTTACAGCCCATCACAACCCACTGCTGAGCATTATCCTCCCCCAAGGAAAGCAACGGTCCTTAGCCACCTGAATACATTGACTTCCTGATTTTCTTATCTGGTCGTCACTTCATCTATCCGCCCTACACTTTGCTTCCCAGTACGAGGCTGCCACTAGAGAATCTATCTTCCCCATCGCTTGTCTGTTCTTCAAGCTGTATGTCCGGCCCATTGCCACTTCAGCTTACTGAACCGTTGCGCTATGGCTATATTACTGCGAATATGTTCATTTCTAAGTTTATCACGCAGAGAAACACCATAGCATAGCTCCTCTGTAGCTCGCTGAGTGACCTTGAGCTTTACTCCTACGGCTAGCATTAAAGACTTAAGTTATTGTTTTTAGAGCCTTTGCAGTGACGTTGTAGGACTTTATTTTAATTTAAGTTTAGCAAGTTTAGTAATGGTGATCTAGGCACTTGCCCTGCCTAGTTACAGGCCTAAGCTTGATATGCCTATCCGAAAATGATCTGTGTTCTTCCCTTCTTCTTCAACGGCTCGTGAAAGACCACTGTTGAACAGATGTCGGGTGGATTTGCCTAAACCGAAGCGCCTGGCAAGCGAATTGACAATCGCAGTAGGTACTAGACGTTTCGTACATTTTCCGCTGTTTCCAGTCGCCAGCCTGTGTATTTTACTTTATTGGAACGAAGTTCGTTATCACACGCTACGGACTTGGCGGATGCGGTCTAGGCGACAAAAAGTGTATGATTTTTCCGTTACGAGTCACGACCCTTTCTATAGTGTAGACGGCCTTGGCGGCTATAAGGAAGCGAGATGGAATAATATCCATCTCCCTCGCACTTTTTATTATCTTGCCATGAAAGAAATATTATTTTAAATGACGCTTCATTTTAATAGATGCTAGCAAGTCATTTATTTATATTTGTTAATCAATAATTACGTATACGTTTATCAATAATATATACTACGAAAGGTACTTCGTTCCAACCGAGTGTTCCACGACACTCACGCATGTTTTTATTATTTTAGACGAGATGGATAGTGCCTCATCTATCCGAAGGCATAAGGTCTTTCTGGCACAATTCACAGTTGCGTCTTACGACACCCAAGACCTAAGAACAGTTTTTACTTACTTTAAAGGATGATCGTAGGATACCCAACATAGGTACCTCCAGTAACAATTATGAATTAAATCAGAATTATTGTTTGTGACATTTTTGTACAAAACATTTTGTGTAATGCAATATGTAAGTACGCTTATTTTATTTAAGCTGGTATTAGAAGTAATTAGTCTGAAGAACTACAAACATTTAAAGCAAACCTCAGCTATTTTGGCGCCTAAGAATTTCTCATACGGGAATGGCTGATGCAAGCGGCTGTCATTTTGACGTTATCGACACCTGAGCGTGTGTGATGTAACAAGGTAACGCTTGAGCACGTGTTTTTTTTACTATCGTAGCATGCAACGCGATACAATGCAATGGCGCGGAATAACGTGCCATAAGCGACAGCTACTCGCTACTCGCGGGGGATTCATTCATATGAACGATGTTATTTAGGGCACTACGTATACCATAAATTTTAGCATGGATTAAAAAAAAAATACTAAACACGTACTAACGAACGATCTACATTTACTTATTTATTATGAGCATACATTGGTAACTTATTATAAGCATACATATATTATGAGCATACATTGCTTTATTGGATCATATCGCTCATTTGCGGCAAGGTCGAAAGTACAAAAATCTAATTTTTGAGAAAAACTTTGAAACTTTGTAACTCTTATATTTTCGTAGAGTAGGGTAAAAATGTAAGAATTATCTTCTTGGATAATACTGATCAAATAAATAATTTGTTTGAGCATAAAAGACGCTTTTGTTTCCTAATTATTATTTAAATATTTTGATTAAAAAACTATGGCACTACTTGTCACATTTGCCTTGTAATAATAATGTCTACAGTTAAACATAGCTAAGTGTCACGTTACAGATGATGTTATGCGATTTTTCCTCAGAATGTTAACCTCAACCGCAGGCTATTAATTAGTGATGCAACGAATACGAATACGAATATTCGTATTCGTCGAGTAGTAGACATTTACCTAATATTCGTATTCGGCGAATACTGATCACGAATATTTAAAAACTAATATTTTTATATGCAACTGTAATTACTGGCGGACCTGGATTATATTTTTATGGTAAGCAAATAGAAAAATAACATTTAAGCTTGTGTTTCATAACTTTAATGTAATACAAATTTAAATAATTAAGTTTGATATATGTATGTTATTTATGGAATAGGGGATTCTAAAGAATCCTATTACTCTATTTTATCCCGGTAGTGTCGTAAGGGGCGACTCTACTATAGGAAATACCAAAAAGATCTTATGTCTCTTGACAAATGTCGGTGTTATGAATTCCTTTACATCCGTCGTCAAATACCCTGACCAGTGACGGATAGCAGCGTGAAAGGTGCGAGACGTGGTAGGTACTGCAATAGTCAAGTCAAGTGCTTTTGAATGTCCCGAGTTCTTAAAACAGTGTCTCAAACACATGGTTACCCTATTTTCCGAATAAACATAGACAGGTAGGTGACTCCGATTTGAACTTCATTGCGTCAGACGGAAGTGATCAATTGTCAATACAAACTTTGAGAGAATAATTTTGCTATCTTTATTGATATTATGTTCCTTAGATTGAATGACAACGAAGCCGTTTAGTTATTTTAGGTAATTTATTAGGTCATCGTCATCTTTAAATTTTCAACATTTTATTATTGATTTTGAGAAATTAATACGAAGCAAATCAAGGCAGCTGGCAGCAAGATGATGATGAAAGTATGAAATTTAAGGTTTTGTGGAATAGAAAAGGAGAACGCATTTTATATGAATTCCAGATGATTTACTTACCGACAAGTGTCCAAATAAGAGAGCTTTCATCTCATTATGTGAAAGTTGTAAAAATTACTCGAATTCGATTCTAATTTGAAGATACTCGTATAGCCGGAAAATATACTAAACGCATTATAGTACAAGTAGTAGTAGTAAAAGTTATTGTGTTACTGTGCAAGTTATATCAAGTTGTTTATGCGATAGGTACTATACGTCATAATTATATGTACATGTATTTCTAAGTTGGGATTTCCGGAAATGGGCGAAAAAAATGTATTTTTTTAAAGAATAGGGGTGACAAACGAGCACATGCTATCAGTTGTCATCTCTGAGGATTGAGACATAATGCCCCGTTTCCAGTAAAATGGGTTTCTACATTCACCATATGAAATTTTGGTCACGGTGGCCAGTCTCGACGGGGGCTAGCCATCTCTTAGTCCGATGGGACGGTAATCCGACACGACCGGAGGGAGATCAGCGTAGTACCAACGGCTTTACGTGCTTTCAGAGGCACGGGGGTGAAACACCGCCAACTTCCTGACTCTGGGCTGCTGCAGAGAATTTGTTGACAGAAAATCCCAATAATTCATTTTGACAAGTTATTTCATCGAGAGGGCATCGGTTAAATCTTTCAAGTAATGTATGAAAGAAATAATAAGTTTGAAGGTTGAAGGCTTGAGGCTGTTTAAAACTTTTATTCCTTTATTAAATTGTACACGACCAGCTATTTCAAAACTCTTCGACATTATTTTTTTTTTACTAGTATTGCCAGTTATATAAACTCAACTCCCTAGGAGGCAATTAAGTGATTTGTATGAATTTTCCCAAATAATTTAAATAAAAATATTTTTTAACAATAAAAAGAACAAAACTGAATCATTAAATTAGTATTTTTAACAAATGCTTGCCGGCTGACACATTGCTTGAAAGCCCAATGTTCAACAACATGTAAATGATGTGTATATGATATGATTAATGTGAAGGGTGATGTTATTGTAAACTGTTTTCCTGCCAATATGCATACGTGAACAAAACAGCAATCGGAAATTTATGATTACTTAGTAATCTATTTTATCACAAGGGTAGAACACAAGTTAACAAATAAGCTTATCCGATTGTACAACAATACAACGTGTACATGCTGCGTTTCTTGCTGGTAACTCACAGGATAGGTTTTTTTCGAACCAATGGTAAATTCAATAAAAGAGTGACTTTCAATAAGTATTAGTTATAACATTTATTGAATAAAAAAGTTTTTGTTTCTTTTTTTTTAATGGTTCAGCTGAGTTTCTTCCTAGTTCTCTCCAGGAGTAAGGTATTTTCAGAACCAGTGGTCATTTAATTTAAATTGACTTTTGATATGCAATCTGTATAGTTTATTAACCTCACACACCCTATCACACATTGACTGCCACAAAGTACGATCCTGTACTGAGCCCCCTGAATCATCAGGTCGTCACTCCATATTATAGTGGAGGGTCATCCAACTCTGCGCCTGCCAGGACTAGGCTGCCACGCAATAACCGTTCTTCCCCATTCGTTTTCGGTTCTTCGCGCTATATGGCCAGCCCATTGAAACAAAAACAGAAACAGAAACAGAAACTTTTTTATTCAATATAGATTATAAATAATGCTTATTGAAAGTCACTCCTTTGTATAATTACCACTGGTTCGAAAAAAAAACCTCTGTCCTGGGAAGAACCAGCAAGAAACCCAGCGGGACTTTTTTTTTAAAAATAACAGCTTACAATCATGTATGTTACACAAATTAACAACACAACAAATTAGAAATAGCTTGGTAGCGATCACCTCATTTCCAAAGGTTATTATCATCTATAAATTCTTTAATACTATAATAACCCTTTTTATACAAACTTAGTTTAATAAAGTTTTTGAACTTTGAGCAGGTCAAATTTTGTATATTTTCTGGAATTTTGTTGTAAAAGCGTATACATCGCCCCAAGAATGAATTACTGACTCGATGGAGTCGAGTAACCGGTACTACTAGCTTGTGTCTGTTCCTAGTATTTACAGAATGAATATCACTTATTTTTGTAAAACTACTTTTATTTTTGTGTACGTACATTACATTTTCATAAATGTATTGAGAGGCCAAAGTTAATATATTAATTTCCTTAAATTTTTGTCGCAGCGACTCTAGGCTTTAAATCATAAATTGCTCTTATGGCCCTCTTCTGTAAAAGAAATATAATTTCAGTGTCAGCTGCGTGTCCCCATAGCAAAATACCATACGACATTATGCTATGGAAATAGCTAAAGTAAACTAGTCTAGCTGTTTCAACACTAGTTAGACTTCTAATCTTTTTTACGGCATATGCTGCAGAACTAAGTCTGCTTGCTAGTTTTGATATATGGGGGCTCCATTGAAGCTTCGCGTCTAGTGTGATTCCAAGAAAAATGGTGGTATCTACAAGACTCAGTTTCTCCCCATTTAAAATTACATTAGTATTTAATTGTTTGACATTTGGAGTCATAAATTTTATACATTTCGTTTTAGTGCCATTTAAATGCAAATTATTAACATTGAACCAATTTACTAATTTAGATATAGCATTATTTACTTCGTCATATTTTAGCAATTGTCGACTTAATTTGAAAATTAAAGAAGTGTCATCTGCAAATAATACTATATCATGGTTATCTCCTACTATGTAAGGTAAGTCATTAATGTATACAAGAAACAGAAAGGGGCCTAGAATTGAGCCTTGAGGCACGCCCATCTGTACCATCGACCCGGAAGAACTCATACTGTTAATGACAACTTTTTGCGTTCTCTTACTTAAATATGAAATAATTAATTTAAGAGCATCACTTCTTACACCGTAGTGTTTAAGTTTCCTGATTAATGTTTCATGGTGAACACAATCGAAGGCTTTGGATAGGTCACAAAATATACCCAAAGCATCCTGTGAATTCTCCCATGCATTAAATATATATTTAATCAGCTCAACACCGGCATCAGTTGTCGAGCGACCCCTTGTGAAACCAAATTGATTTTTATGAAGTAAATTATTTATATTAAAGAAATTTAACATTTGATGAAGAATAATTTTTTCAAAAATCTTACTAAGTGTTGGTAGTACAGAAATAGGACTAAAATTAGCGGGGTCTAATGTACTACCAGATTTAAATAAAACTTTACTATACTTCATTAAATCAGGAAACACACCAGATTCGATACTAGTATTAAAAATAGTAGCTAAATGAGGCGCGATTGTATCTATTATAGACGCAATAACTTTAACGGAAATCCCCCACAGATCCGCAGTTTTCTTAACATCAATAGTTTTAAAATATTGACGCTTCAGCTGACTAATCGGCTTATGTCAGTTACCCTTGTTCTTCTGCGGATAGTCTTGTTACTTTTTATACCACAAACAATTTCCGAACATAGCCCTTTCCAACACACGTTGAGTGGCTTTGAGCTTTCTCGTACGGAATTTAAAATTACTAAAACTGAAACATCGTCCCAACTGCTGTAGGGACAATGTTTCGGTTTTGTAAGTACCGTGCAGTGACGGTGTAAGAATATCCATTACCTCATCTATATTTAATGTACAAAAACAAAGCGGACGGAAATACAACAAATAATGTCGTTGCACCGACATGCAGAGTATTGTTTCCCACAGACCGTATTATAATAATGTAACATCAGCTCTAACAAGCAAGGTTAACACTATTTAAAAAAAACCCGGCGGCGTAAAAAATTACTAATAATACACAATGTACGATTATATAAGAATTTTATCACAGCTTTATGGTACGTTTTGAAAAAAGCGAGAAAGGTCGCTAAACAACCTAAATATTATTTTCAAAAACTTAATCGGAAACCTAAAAATAAAAAGGACACACCAGTTAACAGAGTTCGTCTGGTTGTCGCTATATTGAATTTTGATTACTGTCATGTCTTTAGTGACCCTCCAAGATTAAGACAAATCGATTGACGTAAGAGTTATCAAAATCGACCCACGAGTTTGGCCTGAAAAGCATCACAAAGGAAGAAACATACATACATACATGCATATATAGGCTGATAAACACATTACTACCATCAGTAGTTGGGTAAAAAGGCTGCTTAAGAAAAAAAAATTGAAATATCAAATGCCAAAGAAAAAAAAACAAATAAACTGCTTGTGTTCGCAAAAATAGAAATAAATTGACGCAGGACGAATATTTATAAATTTTATATCACTTAATGGTTACTCGAGTCGAAAATTGAACAACATAATATTTATACGAACGTCACGCTAGAATATTAAGATAAGATTATAATTTGACATTAAAAACTATGAGGTTATATTCATATACTATATTCTCGTATTATTTCTATAGACATGTTAGCACCCGCATTTACGGATTCCATAGGCGGATAGACGGCACATCAGATCGTCATGTTACTAGTAAGAGCTGCCATAGACAGATATACTCAATTAAAAAAAAACAATAAATCAAGTAATATTATCTTAGTCAACATCGTTCCCAAAATCTTTAAGTTATTATCTAGAACGAGTGAATTCAAATGAGTTACTAAGACTAATATTTTTACGTGGTAGAGCCACGTTGCAGCTATATTATGGTTGTAAGTTCTAGCATGAATGGGTCGGCTCACCCGGGGTTGGACCACGCTTTCACAGAATACCAACGTAAAATAGCAACTGCTTCTGTGTTTCATATGGTGAGTGTAGAGAACCGGAGAGTCTTTTTACTGGAAACGAGGCATTCCATCTTAGACCTCAGGCCTCAGGAGTGGCAATGTATTTACAGTTTGCTCTTTATTTCAGGATAGTTGTAGATGTTTATGGGCCAAACTTACCATCAGGTGGACTGTGTGCTCGTTTGCCACCTTTATTCTATAAAAAAAGACTAATGCAATTAATTAAATTGCAGTTTTTAGAAGAACTATTGCAATTAATAGTATAATTACGACTAAATTAGGTTTTTGAAGATCTTATATAATTTTTTGATTTATTACACTTTCTTGCGTAAGAACATCGATTTTATGGATATTTATTGTTTATACATTAACATATTTTACGTATATATTTGTATACTTCTATATATTTTTATAGTTTATTTATTGTATATATTAGTAAAATTTATATATAACGTAATTAATTATAAATTTCTATTTTGTTTTTATTCTATATTGCTACACCTACTTCAAATTCTCACCACTCCATGGGTTGACTGGTAGAGAATGCCACAAGGCATTAAGTCCGCCCTTTGTATTCTTTTAGTTTAAGAAATGCAATAAAGAATAAATAAATGAATAAATATTTTACGCCGAAACGCAGCGTTCCAACTACACCAAAGCATGCATGTATACTAGTGAAAGATAAACCACACATTTCGTTGACAGCTACCTCTGATCTCAATCCTAGTGGGTATCAAAAGTATAAAATAAATTTAAAAAAAAAATCGAAATCAATGTTTTTATTCAATGTAATCGCAGTAAATTAAATTGACATTAGGTTATTTTTTCGCCCAATCATATTTTGAGATTGATTTTAGTTTTGTAATGATATCGTTTTCTTTTTTAACGTAACCATAGAACTGGGCTCGTATCGTTTTAAAATTATAATGACAAATCATTATGGATTCAATGGTCACTGCCGACAACCTGTTTTGTTCGTTCGTCCATTGAACCGTCATCAACGAAAATATTCTTTCTACATTTGCGTTGTGGGTAGGAAATGTTCAGATTAGCGTTTGACAAGGACTGAGGAGTGAGTCGTGAGTGAGCGCCGAACGGCTTGTACCACACCCTCATGCGTGTGACTCTTCAACTCCCGCCAGCCACCCGCTTCAAGTTGGGGCCATTTCCGTATTTTGTCGAAATTGTCGATAGACGGGACAAATACTGACACGTAGCAATAAGGGACGAGATGGTCAAATACGGAGACAAACCCGTATATACAGGACGTATGGTAACTAGCTTTAAATGCACTCTTGGATATATTTCGAGGAATGTAACGCCGGCAATACATGTTGGCCAAGCCTCAGCCAACGCGATCATAGATAAATTGATACAAGTCGAGTGCTACAGTCTACACATTCCAGTCAGACCAATGCCAACTGCCAATATTCACGAGTTTTTGTGGGGGCTATCCAAATGTTGGCTGTAATTAGTTTTCATTGAGAGTTGGAACGATATGGACGACGACGAAATAGACAGCTTAATAACTAATTGTGACAAAACGGTCTGTGACTCAGTTGTAACGGGAAACTCACCCAACTGCTATTCTGTCACAGCCTTTGCGCAGTATCCATACAGGGTCATTCATACATTCAGGGCAAGTGATGAAACACACACAGAATAAAGATGTTTCATTTGTTTTAATTTGATGCATCTTGATTGTTTCCGACATAATATCGAGTTAGATACTCTGTATGTATTGGATAGAATTTAACCAATCAGAAAGAAAGTTTGCATATTCGATCGTGGAAAACCTTGGAAAACACTGGGTGTGTTTTATTATATTATTGTTTTTTTTAAATCTTAATACATACATTTACTATCTGTCAATATTTATTGTTTTTCCTGGAGATAAATGGTTTGACGCTCTTACGTCAATCATTGTTATGAACTTAAAAATAATATTTTCCATGATAATATTGCATGTATAAAAACAAATTGTAAGAATGATAAATAGTTCCTAGATAATTTATGAACTTTAATGAATACATGACTTTTAACTAATTAGATATCAAGGGATTTTAAAAATCCTTGCGATTGATTTAAATGACATTCATTTTTTTAATCATAGCTCTATCTATCTAATCAAAATATTAGACCAACCAAGGATGAAAGACGGAGCGTTGCGTACATGAAACCAATCCAAAACCATGCCCAACTTAATATAACGACAAGAAAATTACGCACACGTAGGCATCTACAACATGGCTACAACAATCAAGAACATGGTTTGAGGTTAGGGTTAAAGCCGGACATGTTTGGCTTTTTCGGGTTGTGTCCGGCCAAATTTTTATGTGTCCGGCCTGTCCGGCTTTTATTACGCTTATTGTTAGTGTAACGCGTTGCACGCACCGCTTGCAGAATGAGCGAAGCAATGCCGAATTTATGTATCCATATACATTATTACCAGCCAGCAAAATATAAATTATTATTTTAAAGTTTTAATTGTACCTGATAATCGAAATAATAAAACTTACTTTATTGTAGTTTTTAATTTTTTATCTTGAAATATGAGTAGTTTTTTTTAATTTGTTTTGTTAAAATGGTTAAGTACTTTGTTTACGTATACACTCGAAACTGTGCTATGATTGATTAATATACAACGTAAAACAACGTACAACGTACAACGTAAATAACGTATGTAACGGAGTATTTTAGTTTTTTTTCTCGGGGTGAGTGGTGGAGTTGGTGAGTTTTTTGGCTGCATGGCCTCAGAAAGGAATGTTTGGCTTTCTAAAAATTACTGTCCGGCTTTTAGGGCCAAAAGTCCGGCTTTTTAGAGCCCCGAGTCCGGCTTTTTCATTTTAGGAGATGGCAACCCTATTTGAGGTGCATATGTGTGCGTCCAGCAGTGAACTTTGGGCTGGTAAAGAAAGAAAGAAGTAAGATGTGTGCCTGAGTGCGTGTCTAGAAGTTGAGCATTGTTTCGGGTGTGCCGATCTCCACAAGACGTCCCAATTTTCAGGGGTCACCAGACCGCTGAGAATCGATCTTGATCGGGATGCCAAATGTCCCGATTGTTCACTAACTTCCTTAGACAGTAGGTACTTTTATCGATAATTTTGATATCAAAAATGAATACATCTGTGAGCTGTTAATTTAACTTTTTTTGTTTTGGAATCTTCACATTTCCTCAGCAATCTCGGACTAAATAGTACGACGCGCGTATTGCATACCTTAAGCGAAAGCGCAAGGTAATGTTCTACTATCGCCTAAAAATTAAAATTCCAACATTTTATCGAATAAAATCGTATCTAGCAATCATATTATACATATAAATGATATAAAAAGCACATTGTTAGAAAGATAAATGATTGTTGAACTTATTAATAATTTTTTTAAATCGATTAATTGCTCTTTTTAAATAAAAAAAAGGGTTTTAGTGTCTTATGGTGTGGATTTATCATGTCCATGTGGCTTGTAAACACTATAACTTTTGAAAATATCAATTGTTTAACTCAATCTATTTTTTAATCTCTTCATCTATCATGTGGGAAGCCATTGAATGTAAATGGCAGTGTAATTTTGTTTTGTTTAGCTATAATTAATTTTTTTCGGCTCCAAAATGGCGAAATTTTCGTTGATTTGGTTACCTCGTATACAAATTGTTTCTGTAAATGGGGATCTCAAGCCACAGAGTAGTTTAGTTCACAGAGTACCTTTGTATTAATATTAAGTTTAGTTCGGCTTCAGTCGCCGTCGTGAGTGGACATTGTTTCGGTTGTTTTCAGCGGCTCAAAAAGATCGCTGTGCAAATACACAATATTCGAATAACCAAATTTCTTAAATACTTGATTATAATAATAATAAGAGATTTTTTTATTACAATATTTAAAAGCACAGAATAAATAATAGTAGTACGTACTAAAAGTAATTAGTATAATTTTTTTTGTCATGGGTGACATTTTCATGCTTTTCGAGGGTGTCGAAACCGATAGGGTTGTCGAAATGTAAATCCAAGATGGCGGCCGCAATAGGTATCAATTTTTTCATCATGGGTGTCATTTTCATGGTTTTCGAGGGTGTTGAAGTCGATAGTGCTGTCGAAATGTAAATCCAAGGTGGAGGCTGCAATAGGTATAAAGTTTTTCATCATAGGTGTCATTTTCATGGTTTTCGAGGTTGTTGAAGCTGATAGTGCTGTCGAAATGTAAATCCAAGATGGCGGCTGAATTAGGTACCAATTTATTCATCATGGGTGTCATTTTCATGGTTTTCGAGGATGTTGAAGCCGATAGTGCCGTCAAAATGTAAATCCAAGATGGCGGCTGCAAAATATATCAATTTTTTCATCTTGGGTGTCATTTTCATGGTTTTCGAGGATGTTGAAGCCGATAGTGCCGTCAAAATGTAAATCCAAGATGGCGGCTGCAAAATATATCAATTTTTTCATCTTGGGTGTCATTTTCATGGTTTTCGAGGGTGTTGAAACCGATAGTGCTGTCGAAATGTAAATCCAAGATGGCGGCTGCAATAGGTATCAATTTTTTCATCATGGGTGTCATTTTCATGGTTTTCAAGAGAGTTGAAGCCGATAGGGTTGTCGAAATGTAAATCCAAGGTGGCGGCTGCAATGGGTATCAATTTTTTCATCATGGGTGTCATTTTCATGGATTTCGAGGGTGTTGAAGCCGATAGTGCTGTCGAAATGTAAATCCAAGATGGCGGCTGAAGTAGGTACCAATTTTTTCATCATTGGTGTCATTTTCATGGTTTTCGGGGGTGCTGATGCCGATAGTGCTGTCGAAATGTAAATCCAAGGTGGCGGCTGCAATATATATCAAGTTTTTCATCTTGGGTGTCATTTTCATGGTTTTCAAGGGTGTTGAATCCGATAGTGCTGCCGAAATGTAAATCCAAGATGGCGGCTGAAGTTGGTACCAATTTTTTTATCTCGGGTGTCATTTTCATGGGTTTCAAGAGTGTTGAAGCCGATAGTGGTGTCGAAATGTAAATCCAAGATGGCGGCTGAAGTTGGTACCAATTTTTTCATCTCGGGTGTCATCACACAGCTCATATCGTCAACAATATTGACAGGGGAAGGAAATGTAGTGCAGTGTTTTTAGATTTAAAAAAAGCATTTGATACTGTCTCTGTCCCCATTCTTATACAAAAGCTGGAGAGTATTGGCATAAGAGGAGTGCCACTTGCGTTATTATCAGACTACCTCAATGAGCGCAAACAATGCGTGAAAATAGGCCAATATATTAGTAACCAATGTGATGTGACGTATGGGGTACCACAGGGAAGTGTACTTGGGCCGACTCTGTCCTTGATTTACATCAACAGTCTCTGTAATATGGGTATCAACGCGGGACAAGTTTTTTCCTATGCAGATGACACTGCCATTGTTTTCACTGGCAACACGTGGGATTCCGTACGCCATGTCACGGAAGACGGGCTAGTCAGGGTAGCTAACTGGTTAAAATCTAACCTTTTAACATTGAATACGGACAAGACAAACTACATAGCATTCACAAAGTATAATTCAACGCAACCTGAACATAATTTCAAAATTCAACTTCATGACTGTGACAACATTCAAAATAATTGCTCTTGCAAAGCCATAACCAAAGTTATCAACACAAAATATTTGGGAATTGTAGTTGACCAGAGGCTATCCTGGCACGCCCATCTAGAACTAATGATGGGAAGAGTCAGAAAACTCATATGGGTGTTTAAAAAGCTGAGACATGTTGCTGACAAAAAATTATTAAAACTAATTTATGTTTCATTGGCTCAGTCACTATTGGCCTATTGTATCCCAGTCTGGGGAGGTGCTAGTAAGATGAAGTTCCTCGATTTAGAAAGAGCACAAAGAATACTGCTAAAAGTAATGAGCTTTAAACCTTATTGGTTTCCCACTGATAACCTATACAAAATGTGTGATGTTCTTACAGTTAGGCAATTGTATATATTAAATATAATTCTAAAACGTCACAAAACGCTCCCATATGATCCTTCTATAATATCTAGGAGACGAAAGCATAATGTAGCTCCCATTGCTACAGTCAAGTCAAGTTATGCTAAGAGGCAGTTTACGACTCGATCTGCTTATTTATATAATAAATTTAATAAAGTTTTAAACATTTACCCTATGACTAAGTACAATTGCAAAATGACTTTGACATCACTATTAAAAACTTGGAGTTATGATAAAACTGAGAATTTCTTGCTGAACCAAAACTAACACTTTTTTGGATTATATTTTACACATAATACGAGTAGAAGCTTGAATAAAAAAAAATAATATTGTATTTAATAAAATAGAAATGATAAAACTCACACACACACACACACACACACACACACACACGCACGCGCGCATACGCGCACGCGCGCACGCACACGCACGCGCGCACGCACACGCACACGCACACGCACACGCACACGCACACGCACACGCACACGCACACGCACACTTATTTTGTAATATTGTAAATCCTTTGTGTATCATGTAAAATTTGTTTAGAAAGCATATATTTTTATCTACTCTAATTTGTCTGTTGTGGAGCAACTTTAAAAATCAAAATTAAAAATATGTTTTTAAATTAAGTATTGAGGTAAGTAGGTATCACATTAGTATTTGTTAATCAATGTTACGGAGAGGGGGGATTTCTAACACAAGTATTTATTTACTTAAAAGAAATCCTCAATCATAACAGTGCTATGTAAAACTCTGATACTGAATAAATTATTTGATTTGATTTGATTTGATTTGATGATTTTCATGGGTTTCAAGAGTGTTGAAGCCGATAGTGGTGTCGAAATGTAAATCCAAGATGGCGGCTGCAATAGGTATCAATTTTTTCATCATGGGTGTCATTTTCATGGTTTTCGAGGGTGTTGAAGCCGATAGTGCTGTCGAAATGTAAATCCAAGATGGCGGCTGAAGTTGGTACCAATTTTTTCATCTCGGGTGTCATTTTCATGGGTTTCAAGAGTGTTGAAGCCGATAGTGGTGTCGAAATGTAAATCCAAGATGGCGGCTGCAATATATATCAAGTTTTTCATCTTGGGTGTCATTTTCATGGTTTTCGAGGGTGTTGAATCCGAATCCGATAGTGCTGTCGAAATGTAAATCCAAGATGGCGGCTGAAGTTGGTACCAATTTTTTCATCTCGGGTGTCATTTTCATGGGTTTCAAGAGTGTTGAAGCCGATAGTGGTGTCGAAATGTAAATCCAAGATGGCGGCTGCAATGGGTATCAATTTTTTCATCATGGGTGTCATTTTCATGGTTTTCGAGGGTGTTGAAGCCGATAGTGCTGTCGAAATGTATTTAAACTATTTTAATAATTCCGTATAATCATGTTATACGTAATTTTTTTAATGCGCTTAAGGTATGCCCAATTGGATTTACCATTATTTAGTTATGCTGTGGCCACAGTAACGGGAATCGTCAATGCCCATCATCGCGATAAATATTGCGTTAATTATTAATGCGTAAAATGAAGTGGCCACATTTGAACGGTCAACGTCAATGGTCAATGCCCATTCTTGGCAATAAGATTGGCCTTAATGTTCCCTAAATGAGATGGGTTCTTTAAAATCCTATTGTAGGTTTCCTTTATCTTTTTAATTTATTTGATTGTTGTTTTAAATGGTAATAATAATATTAATAAATAATAAAAACTAATAACGGTGGTAGAGCCACGCGGCAGTTTTTGCTGTTGCACGTATGGGCCGGCTCGAGCCGGGTTGGTACCACGACCTCACAGAATACCGGCGTGAAGTAGAAGCTCTGCTTCTGCGTTCGTCTGGTGAGTGCAGGTGGCCGGAGGCCCAATTCCCCCCCCCCCCCCCCCCATCAACATGGTAGCGGAATTACACGTTAGACTACCCCAGGAGGGTACCAGCACCCTTGGAGAATCCCTCGCTGAGCATCCACGACCATGTTATTCCACTCCTGAGCGTGGGTGCTCAGGCTGCCCCGCGTATTCTGGGGGGGGGGGGGGGGGGGGGAATTCAGCTCAACAACATAACTGCTCGGGGCAAACTGAGCAACAAGATCAAGGCGACCCTTGCCACTCTATCCGTGAATTTCTGCAACATCAGGTTACATCACTCGAACTTAAACGCCGTCCACTACCATCTCGAGACGGCGAAGCCGGCCCTGCTCTTTCTGACCGAGATGCAGGTTTCCTCTCCGGCTGCTATTTCGTATCTCTCTTACCCGGGGTACAAATTGGAGCACTCCTTTGTGCATCAGGCTGGAGTTTGCGTGTATGTCAGAGAGGACATCTGTTCTCGACGCCTCGGCAGTCTTGAAGGTTCGGACCTGTCCATCCTATGGCTACGCGTAGACAGCGACGACCATCCGCGCGTCTACGGGTGCCTCTATAGGTCCCATAGCGGTAATGCCGAAACAGACCGACTCATTGACGACGTCCAAATGGCTACAGATTCTTTGCTACAACAGGTCCCATCCGCAGAGATCGTGATCCTTGGCGATTTTAACGCCCACCACGCCGAATGGCTCGGGTCACGTTTAACCGATCATGCGGGGAGATTTGTTTATGACTTTGCTTTGGCATATGGTCTGACACAATTGGTTACTTTGCCTACGCGGATTCCAGATGTGGAGGATCATACACCTTCTCTGTTGGACCTTCTGCTGACCTCTCATCCGGACGGATATCAGGTTTCCGTCGATGTCTCAGCTCCTCGGACCATTGTCTGATCCGGAGTGTGGTGCCACTCACGCTCCCCTCGCGGTTGCGTTCTGCAGGTTGCCGCCGTGTTTGGCATTACAGGTCGCCGGATTTAGACGGAATGCGGTCTTTCTTTGCATCCTACCCATGGGGGCGGGTTTGCTTCTCGCCGGATGATCCCAGCGCTGTTGCTGACTCTGTCACTGATGTGGTGCTACAGGGAATGGAACTATATATTCCATCATCTGTGGTACCCATCGGAGGCAGATCTCAGCCTTGATTTGGTCGCTCCTGTAAGACTGCATTACGCAGCAAGCAGGAGTGTTATCAAGCCTGGGCTGCGGCTTCGGCGACTCGGGATGTAAACACCAGCACACTTAAAAAGAAGTATAACTTCGTCTCCAGGTCCTTCAAAAGAGTTATTGCCAAGGCAAAGTTAGAGCACATAGGCAGAATTGGCGAGAAACTAGTTCGCCTTCCTTCGGGAACCCGTGCATTCTGGTCTCTCGCCAAGGCTGTCCAAGGAAATTTCTGTAAGCCATCAGTACCATCTCTGTAAAGGGAGGACGACTCACTGGCCCAAGACGCAAAAGACAAAGCCGACCTTTTAGGCTCCCTTTTTGCGTCCAACTCGACTCTTGATGACTGGGGGAAAACACCGCCGACCATCCCGCGGTGTAAGTGCTCCATGCCGGATATGCTGTTCTCACAGCGCTCGGTTCGTAAAGCACTTCTGTCCCTGGACATCCAGAAGTCGAGTGGGCCTGACGGAATCCCCCCAATTGTGCTGAAGACGTGTGCTCCGGAGTTTGCACCGGTCCTAACGCATCTTTTCTGGTACACCTACTCCCAAGGCGTAGTCCCGAATTTATGGAAAACAGCTTTTGTCCACCCGATCCCTAAAAAAAAGGTGACCGCTCAGACCCGTCCAACTATAGGCCTATCGCGATCACCTCCTTGGTCTCCAAAATAATGGAATCAATTATTAACTGCCAGCTTATGCGGTACCTTGAGGATCACCAGCTGATTAGTGAACACCAATACGGTTTTCGTCGGGGTCGATCAGCTGGTGATCTTCTGGTCTACCTGACCCATAGATGGGCAGAGGCAGTAGAGTCCAAGGGGGAGGCGTTGGCCGTTAGTTTGGACATTGCGAAGGCCTTCGATCGGGTTTGGCACAAAGCGCTTCTTTCGAAGCTCCCTTCCTATGGGCTTCCCGAGAAATTGTGCAATTGGATCACCAGCTTCCTTGCAGATCGGAGCATCAAGGTCGTTGTAGACGGTGCATGCTCCGACTACAAGCCTATTAACGCTGGTGTTCCACAAGGCTGTGTGCTATCACCAACGCTGTTTCTTCTGCATATCAATGATACGTTGCTAACTGGTAACATTCATTGCTATGCGGATGACAGCACTGGTGATGCTCTATACATCGGCCGTGCCAATATTTCTCAGGAAAACGTCACCGAGTACCGGAACAAACTTGTGTCTGAAGTCGAGTCTTTGCTGAACAAAGTCTCGGATTGGGGGCGACTAAATCTAGTCCAGTTTAATCCTCAGAATCGGAATCTTCGGAGTCGACATATCGAGTGACGTGCAGTTTCGTGGTCACTTGGAAGAGAAGGCCAAACTGGCCTCTAAAAAGCTTAGCGTCCTTAGCAGAGCGGGACAGTATTTTATGCCGGCACACCGCCTGCAACTTTACAAGGCGCAGGTTCGGCCTCACATGGAATACGGTTCCCATCTCTGGGCAGGGCTCCCCAGTGCCAGCTCCTTCCACTTGACCGCATCCAGCGCAGAGCGGCTCGAATCGTCGACGACCGAGTTCTTTCCGATCGGCTCGATTCATTGGCACTGCGAAGAGATGTTGCATCCCTTTGCATTTTCTTTCGCATCTACCACGGGGAGTGCTCTGAGGAATTGTTCGGATTAATCCCAGCCGCCAAATTTTACGAACGCACATCGTGGCAGAACTCCCGATACCATCCACACAGATTGGCGGTCTACCACTGTGCGATTTAGAAGATGTTTTCTTCCTCGCACGACTTCCTTGTGGAATCGATTACCATCAGTGATTTTTCTGGACCGATACGACTTAGGGACCTTCAAGAAAAGAGCGTACTCCTTTTTAAAAGGCCGGCAACGCATCTGCGATTCCCTCCCTGGTGTTGCAGCTGTTCATGGGCGGCGGTAATCACTTACCATCAGGTGAGCCGCATGCTCGTTTGCCCTCTCCTATAAAAAAAACTTCATTAGTATAGTTACATTCCTTTACAATAAGTTTAAAAAGCTAATTACAACTTTTGAATTGCTTACAGTTCAGTTTTAGTTTTTACTGCCGGCTGTACTAGGCCGAGCCTATATCATAGCAGCGGCAAATATTTATAGAATAATTCAATTGCACTATTCGACGCCAAGCATCATTTAGTGATGCACGATTCTTCGGTTGTTATCAATAAATAAAGTGTAATGTAAGCGTGCAATGTAAGGACTTTAACTAGGCGTTTGAGGTTATAATTTGATTATGAATGAATGTGTGCTTTTTTTATTGTATGTTGCCGTTTTACAGGGTTTTTGGAGTGTACATGCGTAGTGAGTTTATAATTTTTTTTAATAACATTTATTACTTTTTTACTGCTTCCTTTACTGACCAGCAACAAAATATCTGCTATATTTTTTCCTAATATTTTCATGATATAGCTTGTACGCATATAATTATTAACTTATTACTTGGTGCAGCTTATCGATCTATTTTATTTTGTTGCTGGCTCTTTATGATTTCATAACTGAACAGCAACAATATATCTGTTGTTCTGTTTTTGAATCTCCCGCATAGGCAGCATGTACACATTTATTTGTAACTTATTACTTGATACAGCTTTTCGACCGATTTTATGATGTTGTAGGCTGTCTGGGAGTTATTGATCTATTTATTAATTAGCAGCAAAATTTTCATCAATTTGTAACTTCAGAATCAGTATCAAAACATAAATAGATTTTTATTAAGTTTTGATGTTTTTTTAATTTTTGATTTTTTTATATTTAATTTTTTTTGCGTTATATGTCGGCAACTAATTAGCAACAAATTATCCCGTTTTATCCGCTACGGCGGGGTTGATTGAAACTTTTTACTGCTATCTTAATGTAAAGATAGCAGTAATTCAATTTACTCAAAACCGGTTGGAGCAATAAAATCGCGATTTTGGTAACTAATTAGCAATAAATTAGCTACAAATTCCTGGATACAATTTTTATGTTTCTGCTAACTTTTCACTGCTATCTTTATAGAGCTCGATAGTTGGCAGCGTCGGTACGGCTACTCTTTTTAGGCACAGGCTGCACATTGGCCAGTTTCCAAGATTTGGGCACTATTCCAGTCCTGAATGGAAGGCGCGCCAACACAGGAGACAACTAAGATGTACAGACCTTTAAAACTATAGCTGGTATACCATCTGGTTCACTAGGTTTGTTCACGTCTAGACTTCGCAAGTTTTTAAGAACCTCCTTGTTGGTGATACGGACCTCTGACATAGAAGTACCGCGGTGAGGTAATTGAGATGGTAAGCTGTTGCTACTGTCAAGACGCGAATTGCAAGCAAAAAGAGAAGCAAATACGTCTGCTTGTTTCTTAGGCGCATCCACCAGTGAGCCATCTGGTTTTACCAGCGGAGCCAGTGTAGATCGACCGAAGTTTGTCTCCACCGCTTTGGTGAGGGACCAAAAAGCTCTACTGCCAGATGTTTTGATAAAGTGCTTTGTACTGATGCGTTTAATGCGGTCGAAACTGGCTTGCCGCAATGCCTTTTTGTAAGACATGGCGGCTTGTTTAAAGGCTCTCTTCTTAAGGCAGAGATCAAAGACCCAGAGCTTTGCGGTCTCGAGCATCAACCTAGGATAAGTATGCCATATGTTTGTCCTTTTCAGCACGGGCGCACTCTGCGTTGAACCATAAACGAGCTTTACCACCAATGGGTACGTCAGCAAAGGGGATGAAATACTCCATCGCTTGACGTATCACATCGCTTACGGTATCCGCGCAGCTCGACGGATCTTCAGACGAGAAGCAGACCTGTCGCCAAGGATAAGATGCAAAAAAATGCTGCATTTCATCTATGAGTCAGGTAAATTAGAATATTAGAACTAGAACTCCCAGATTAGTGACCTCAAGGTACCTTTATGAGCTGGCAGTTTATAACGGATTCAATTATTTTGGAGAACAAGGAGGCGATGGTGTTAAGCCTATAGTTGGAAAGATTTGAGCGGTCGCTTTTATAGGGATCAGGTGAACTAAATGTGCCTTCCATAAGTTCAGAATTGCGCCTGGGGAGTAAGAGTACCGGAAAAGACGCATTAGAACCGGTTCCAACTTCGGTGCACCCGTCTTCAGTACAAATTGAGAGACTCTATCAAGTCCACTCGACTTGTTAATGTCCAGGGAGAGGAGTGATTTGCTCACTAAGTTCTGTGTAAACCGCATATCCAGTATGGAGAAACCTCACCGAGGGAAGGTCGGCGGTGTGTACCACGCGTCATCGAGAGTCGAGTTTGACTCAAAAAAGAACCTAAAACATCGACTTTCTCCTTTGCGGCATGGGCCAGTGAGTCGTTTTCCCTGTGTAGAGATGGAATAGATGGCTGACAGAAGTTCCCTTTGACAACCTTGGCAAAACATCTTAATAAAATTAGAGAAGAAAATTACATTTTCAGTTTTTTTTCGATAATATAAGTAATATGTGTTTTTGTATCTAATTTTTAAAATGATAATCTGAAACAACGCGAAGGAAAGAAACAGCGACATTTTTTCCCACATTTCGACGCTTAATTTCAAAATTAGCTCGCAGGCACATAATCCATTTTAGCCTACTCAACTAGGCTTTGGCACTAGAGGTGGCTGTGAGGCGGCGGTACATTCAGTGCGTGCATTTTTAACAAACTGTGATACAGATGTTCTTGTGAAGGTTGACCTGCTGGCGCAACCAACAAACCTTTTATCGTACCGGGCCCACAGTGACGTCACGCATACATACGTCACACACATGCCACCACCCCGTTCGGGCCTCAGACTGCACCGTACAACCGTAGCGGCAACACACGTTTCTTATATCTTTATTTGTCATATACGACATTGTAAATATAGTTATTAAATCAAGTTATTAGTACTATCCTGGTCTTCTTCATTGACGATCCTGCGATCCTGGTCTGGAGAGAGCTTACCTGAGGAGTACACCCAACAGACCTAAGGAATGCTTTTAACTCTATCGATAGGGTGGGTAACCTTGCTGAAAGAAGTGGCTAACAATACCCCCGAAATTTATCATTACGTTTGGCAATGTTACAGTCAAAATATTAACTTGTTTTACGAAAACCATGTTATCGATTCTGCTGTCGGTGTTCACCAGGGTGACCCACTAGGCCCAGCACTTTTCAGTTTGGGAATTCAACCCATTACTTCAAATTTCAAATCCAAGCTGAATTTCTGGTACCTGGACGACGGTACACTGGGAGGTAGAGCAGATGACGTCCTCAGTGATCTTACTCATATTTTTCAAAATTTTAAAAATATTGGTCTTGAACCAAATAGCAATAAATGTGAAATATTTTTCTCCAATAATTTATCTACTTCTCATAGACACTTTAATTCAAAATTTCAATCATATTTATCCAGGAATAAAAACTGTCAGTACGGAATCACTATACCTGCTAGGTGCCCCGTTGTTTTTCGGTAGTATTTAACCTGTTTTAAAAACAAAATTTGATCAGTTTTTAAACCACGTTGATAAATTGTATAAATTAATCACATTGCTCTTACTATTTTAAAATATTGTCTTCTTGTACCTAGATTTAAATACTTCCTTCGTTCGAGTCCAGTCTGGAAATGTTCGGATATTTTTTTAAATATATTGATAGTAATCTTAAAATAGCTATAGATTTTTTTAAATTTAACTTTAAATATAACAGCCTGAACTCCAGCTACATTTCCTATAAAATTTGGTGGTACTGGTGTGAAAAATATTTCTAGCGTGCATTGCCTGCTTTCCTTGCTTCCGTGCATAGTGTCAGTGACTTATGTAACATAATTTTAAATAATAAAGTAGACCTGTGTTTTGCTACGGAGGCAGGGCAGACATGGCAAATGCTCTATCCCGATGAAAATGTTCCACTGGAAGTTAACTAACAAAAACTGGGATATTCCGTTGGTACAGGACGTGCAGAAAGATTTGTTTCATAATTTCCATAGTGACCAACACACGGACTTTCATGTAAGAAAAGTGCTGGTAGGTTTTCACGGCACGGTTCTTTGAACGATGTCATCCGGAGGGCTCTTGTCTCTATAAATGTTCCCTCGGTTTTAGAGCCTTGTGGAATATGTAGAGACGATGGCAAGAGACCCGACGGTATGACTTTGGTCCCTTGGGAGAGAGGTAAGGCCCTAGTGTGGGATTCTACTTGCGTAGACACTCTGGCGGCCTCTCATCTCAGGGGTATCTCGTTTAGAGCCGGGGTGGCATAATGGCATCAGAGGCAGTTGAACTGAGTAAGTAGCGCAAATATGAGTCTCTGAGAGATGACTACATATTTGTGCCATTTGCTGCGGTGAAGTTCCTAAAGGAACTCCATCCGCGGCTGGTCGTTGCTGCTGGTGATAAGAGGGCTGGCTCTTTTCTCGCTCAAAGGCTAAGTATAGCGTAGCGTAAGTCAGCGTTCTTGGCACGATACCGCGGGGAGTAGGACTATATGATAATTAGGTTACTAGTTTTATTTTTTTTTCATTATAGTTATTAATATTGCGTATAATAAAATATATTTAAGACAAAATTATGATTTTGTGCAAAGAAGAACGGTCATCTGTGACACAGACCCGACAGAAACGAGACATATCTTAGTTTTTTTTTTGTTATTTTTTATACAGTTAAATTCAGTCATTCAGTCGGTCATTGACCCCAAAAACGGTTTCTGCGGAATACCGGTTTTTCACAAATTTAGGTTTAGGTAGTAAGAATTAACCGGTTAAAACCAAGATTTGTATTGATGCCCCTCTCCCTTACCCCGCTTGCACCCAACTTTGTACGGCTGCCCTCTGTTTAATTCACGAGGTTTTTGTATTCCCTCATATTTTTTCATCTTTGGAACGATCGTATTATAAATAACAGATATAAGTTCTGTTTCAATTAATTATGCGTTATCTTCACTTTAAAATTAAGTTTCGAATTAAAGTTTATTTTGACGCTATATATTTAAATTAACTTTAATTATATTTAACGTTTTCTATTAAAATTACGCTATGCTTCTTTATTTCAATGTCATTACTTTTAGTAATATATCGCAATAAACGATGAACTTTCTTAACAGAACACGATATTTAGAAAAGTTTAATATATTTAGTATTTTTGTTCTATTTAGGACTAAAGTGAGGCAGATTACCAGATTATTTTAAATTCAGAAGGTCGTGATTAGGACCAACCTCTATCTGCGTCTTTGTAAAAATCAATAATGACCACTTCTGAGGTGTAAAGATTAACTAGAAGTCATGTCTAAACACGACAAAAATTGTTTGTTATATTCAGAGAATTCTAATAAGAGAAATTACCATTTTACACATCTCATTAATGAGGAATTGGAGCAAATCTTATCATGTTGTAATACGTACAAGATGCTACTAAAAATATTAGTTTTTCTAAATAGAATGCAAGGTAACCACATAGACGAAATTAAATTTACTGATACTGAAATTAATGAAGAAAAATAATTTGAATCTAACAAATCATTATGATTAAATTCGGCTATACTTTGCTGTCGACTGTAACCAAATATATACACTAAAAATCCTGTCTTTTATTTAAAGTAATTATTAATAACTCCCAATTAACTAGATAATCAGTATAAATCACACTGATATCTACGATCTTGTATTGAATTATAAAAGAGAATTATTAAAAGTGCAGCCAAGTTTTCTGACGCCTCAAGATCAAAATAATATAGTAATCACTTTCGAATTTTTCACAAACTTTCATACTTTACGAATATGAAACTATTAAAATAAATAAAATTGAAGTGTCTGTTCGTAACGTCAAAATAACAGATTTTTACTAAATAGATATCATGAAAGTATATAATATAAAAAAAATTGTCTGTTTGTATGTGGTTACTAGCGCGACTGTGGATCATGATTTGGTCCTGGGTTTGAATCCTGGATCGGGCCAAGTACAGTTATTGAATGAATTTGGGTATAATGAGTGTTCTAGAAACCACCCTGATAGTTGTATTACAGCCCTCAGTTAAGCAATTAGATTTTTGGGTTTTCTCGTCGTACGTTTTCTTATAGAAAAGGGGGCAAACGAGCATGCGGGTCACGTGATGGTAAGTGACTACTGCCGCCCATGAACAACCGCAACACTAGGGGAATAGCAGGTGCGTTGCCGGCCTTTTAGAAAGCAGTAAGCTCTTTTCTTGAAGGTCCCTAAGTCGTATCGGTCCGGAAAAATCGCCGGTGGTAAACAATTCCACAGAGAAGTTGTACGAGGAAGAAAACTCCTAGTAAAACACACAGTGGTGGCCCGTCAAGCATCCAGATGGTGAGGATGGTATCGTGAATTTTGACGTGATTTGGGTTCATGAAATATGGCGGCTGAGATTAAAGCGAACCTCAGAACACTCCACGAGGTAGATGCAATAGAAAATGCAAAGGGAAGCAACATCCCTACGCCATGCCAGTGTATCGAGCCGATCAGAAAGGATTCGGACTCGTACCGCTCCGCGCTGGATGCGGTCAAGTGGAAGGAGCTGACACTGGCGTGCCCTGGCCCAGAAATGAGCACTCTGCTACGCACGCCAAGCTTTTTAGAGGCCAATTTGGCCTTCCCTTCCAAGTGACCACAAAACTGCACACTATTCGATATGTTGACGCCGAGGATTCCGATGCTAGCTATGGCAGCAAGGGAAGTGTCTTAAAACTGAGGAGATACGACAAAGGGGTTCTTTTTAGCGGTATACGTGCAAACTTGTGTCTTCTGGGGATTGAACTGGACTAGATTTAGCCCTTCTCAATCCGAGACTTTGTTTAGCAAAGAATCAACATCAGACAAGTTTGTTCCGGTACTCGGAGACGTTTTCCGGAGAAATATTAGTACGGCCAGTGTATATTGCATCATCAGTGCTGTCGTTGTTACCAGTTTGCAACATATCATTGATATGCAGTAGAAAGCGTTGGTGATAGCACGTAGCCTTGTGGAACACAAGCGTTAATAGGCTTGTAATCAGAGCATGCACTGTCTACTACGACCTTGCTGCTCCGATCAGTAAGGAAACTGGTGATGCAATTGCACAATTTCTCGGGAAGCCTATAGGAAGGGAGCGTCGAAAGAAGCGCTTTGTGCCAGACCCGATCGAAGGCCTTCGTTATGACCAAACTAATAGCCAATGCCTTGGGTTCTACTGCCTCCGCTCATCTATGACTTAGATAGACCAAAAGATCACCAGCTGATCCACCCCGACGAAAACTGTTTATAATGGATTCCATTATTTTGGAGAACAAGGAGGTGATGGCGATACACCTGTCAATCAGAGCGGTCACCTTTTTTTGGGATCGTGTGAACCAAAGCTGTCTCCCACGAATTTGGGATAACGCCTTAGGAGTAGAAGTACCGGAAAAGACGCGTTAAAACCGGTGCAAACTTCGGAGCACACGTCTTGAGCACAATGGAAGGGACTCCATCAAGCCCACTCGACTTGTTGACAACCAGGGAGAGGAGTGCGTTTTTCGTAAATGCCAAACTCCCACTACACACCCTGATCGCGACTGAAAAAACGTATAGCTTAAAGGCGGATAATTGATGATAAGTATGCCCGCATGCGGCGATGCCGCATAAGCTCCTTCCAACGTGAATCTACCTGTCCTATTCATAACTGCCTTTACGTTTTACGGAATTAACCGGTTAATTTGGGTGTCAAAACCGTTAAGTAACCGGTAACCTTTATCTTTTAGGTTTAATAAAAACCGGTTAATTTTTTAACCGGTAATTGAAGGAGCGATAAATTTACCGGTAATTAATCGAAATTAACCGCTCTTTTTAAACCGGTTCCGAGCCCTGGTTAAATTATATATTTTTTTATATTCGAAATCAATGGCTAACACCAAAATAATGCCTTATGTTTTTGTTCAGGCGATACACAAAAAAAAATAGAAAATGCCTATTTATCTACAAAATTCGTAAATGTATGTAACTAAATGATGATACAATAGTTATGGAATGTATCTAGGTGACCTGGAGATGCAACTGGATTATGTAATTTTTAAACTTCTAGTACAACAATCAACTTAGGAGTCAATAAATTATCACGTGAGGTTAGCACGGTCGTACTGTAGTGAGCATTTGAAAACCACGAGTAAGGACATATATAGACATCCAGCGGCAGTAGTAGGGCAGAAACAATACTTTAATCAGGTGCAGAATTCATTCGCGACACGTTACAACAAAAATGTATTATACTTATATTATGTTTGATGAGAATATAAATGGTATAAACGCAATAATAGAATATTACTGCTCGTGCTACTAAGTAAAAGGACGTTGGGAAGTTGTTCACACCTCATTAGTGTTGTATATTACTTAGGGTGGACTACACATCGAGATCACTTTGACCACCCCGCACTGGGTATGGATTATGTTTTAAGGGACGTAGATATTAAAAAAAAAACTTGATTTCGAAATATTGTTTTTTTGTTATAGATCATGGAACCCCAATAATAGCTACCTAAAACTCTGATGTGCAATGAATCATAGAATACAACCATTTTAATGAATCCTAAGTTGATTGTTGTACTAGGAGTTCAAAAATTATATAATCCAGCTGTATCTCCAGGTCACCTACATACATCTCATGGCTATTGTATGGTCATTTAGTTACATACATTTACGAATTTTGTAGATAAATAGGCATTTTGCATTTTTTTAGACTACCGCCTGAATAAAAACATAAGGCAATATTTTGGTGTTAGCCATTGATTTCGAATATAAAAAATATATAATTTAACTGTATAAAAAATAACAAAAAAACTGAGATACTCGTATGTCTCGTTTCTGTCGGGCTTGGGTTCTTTTTCTATAGGGCGTGACCGTCTTTCTTTCTCGGATTTCATACAAAGATGGATCATGCTGGCCACACATGTATGTCAGAGTAAGTGCTATTTAAACATATTATTGTTCTCAATATTTTGACAAGTATTGATGTAGCCATTTTTCAAACAAAATTTTGGTAACGTAATAATGTCAGGCTGTTCCATTATGATATTTCCAAAGACATTTAAGTAGTAGTAGTATATATATTTTAAATCTCTTTGGATATTTCAAAAATCAAAATAAAGTATTCAAAAAGAGAAAACACTCGTGACTAAATAGTTAAATTAGAGAAACTGATGCACCTTACATTGTAAGTAGCTCCTTTCTGCTAGCTGAAGTATTGGCGGAAAACCAAAATCGTCATTTCTTGAACACAAATCGTGATAGTAGATTAGTAACTAATTTGTTCTAGACTATAGAAACTTAAAAAAAAGTAACTTTTATAAACCGTTAACGATTCTAAACAGTCAATTGATATCCTATAATAATGTAATATAAATCTAATTTAAAAATAGTTTCATTCCATGTTTTTCATGGCGACAAGTTTTTACCGTAATTAATAACAGCAGCTAATAGGTGTATATATCAAAACGATACTATATAACGTTCGTGAGTAGATCAATAACAAAATACTGTTCAGAAGTTTTTGCTATTTTGTCATTACAGGCGTTGAGTTTTATCTGAACTGTGTCCATTATGTTATTGTTATAATTATTGTAATATGGGGTGTGGTGGTTCCCTGATTGTATAATAAATTATGTACAGTGTATATTTAATGTCCTATGGCAGGGACTGTAACATAGTAAGCTCCAATACTTCTTTTTATTCTGGATAAATGTCTATCACCGATAAAAACCAGCTTCATTATTTAGATTTTTTTTCAGCTACAATATTAATGAAAGGCTCGCCGCACTGACGAACTAGTTCAAGTACTTGCTTATATAGATCCCGTATATAGCAGATGATGAATCCAGTCAATAGTCATTGCATTGGTAATACTGCACCAAAACGCCAGTATGTTAAATTATATTCAGCTTTCTTGGATAGAACGTTTTTAGACTAGTTTTCGCAATAAATCGGTCGCCATAAACTCGTCCACTAATAGGTAATTCTGATGTAATTGATTTTTGGAAAAACAATTCATATATTTCCCATTAGACTCTCAGATTATGTAAAATTATACAATAAATAAATATTTTAACAGTGGTAGAGCCACGCGGCTTTTGATGTCGCACGGATGGGCCGGGTCGAACCGGGGTGGTACCACGACCTCACAGAAAACCAGCGTTAAGTAGAGGTTTACCTCTGCGTTTCGCTCGGTGAGTGCAGGTGGCCGGAGGCCCTTTTTACTGGGAATGAGGCATTCCATCTTAGTCCTTACGGGTGACAACGCATCTGCATTTTGATTCGTAATCGAGGATAGATGTAGATGTCTATGGGCCGCAGCAACCACTTACCATCAGGTGGACTGTGTGCTCGTTTGTCACCCTTATCCTAAAAAAAAAATAGAATTTCTAATAAATTAAAACACTCATAAGACGCGTTTATAGATGCAAGTGTGATTAAAGACTACAACGTCCATATGACGGTAAGTACTTACTTACTTACTTATCATCACGCATAATCCCTGACAGGGTAGCCAGAGAGAACAGATCGCCAAGTGTCACGATCCTTACATACATCTTTCGCTTCTTTCAGATTCATTATCTTCTTCATACATGCACGTCTAGGTATCCGAGTACTCTTGACCCTCCCCTCTTCGAGCAGTTTGCTCACATGGTCTTCGAAAGTTAGTCTCGGCCTACCTCGACACCTTTTAATATTAGCTTTCGCGCTATATATTTTCTTCACCATTCGGTCTTCACTCATTCGCTCAACGTGCCCAAACCATCGAAGCACGCCCTTATCAATTTTTGTGATAAGGTCATCTTTCAAACCTGCCATATTGCGAATCTCTTCGTTTCGCTTTCGGTCGGCCATGGCAACGCCGCACATTTTACGAAGAGATCGCATCTCCACTGCATTCAACTTGCTTTTATGCTTCTTCTGGCTTACCCAGGTTTCGCTGCCATATAACAAAGTCGGTACCAACACTGCGTTATGTATTGCAAGGCGTGCACTCTTCACTACGCCTTGCCTTTTAACTAACGCAGTCAGGGCACCATTGACTTTGTTCCCGGCAGCGACACGCCTGTCCACATCTAAATCACATCTTCCATCCTGGCTAAAAGCACTCCCCAAGTATACAATTTCATTTACCTGTTCTAGACATTCCTGATTTACCCATATTTCACACTTCGTTCTCTCTTCGTCCCTTTCAAATACCAGAACCTTAGTTTTATTAGCATTCAAACGGAGACCTTCAATTTCACATTCCTCTTTCATACACGTGACTAATGCCTGCAGTTCTGCCTCGGATGGTGCAATAAGCACTGCATTATCAGCATACAGTAGACAATTTACTTTTATGTCACCCAATTTCACACCCAAACAGCTATCTTTCAGCTTCTGTAAACAGCTGTCGAGATACAGTATGAATAGCCAGGAAGACATGACACAACCCTGTTTTACGCCCATTTGGACGCTAAACATGGGTGACAGGTCATGCCCTACCCGCACACAGGCTTTACAGTCACAGTAAAGTGACTGCACAGCCCTTAGCAATCGACCATCCACACCGTACCCCAGCAACAGTTCCCACATTTTCTTCCTTACAACCTTATCAAATGCTTTCTCAGGATCCACAAAAGGACTGAAAAGCTTCTGGCTACTCACCAGAAGCTTTTCAGTCCTTTTTACTAACCCTGGTTTAGTCCTGGCTACTAACCAGAAGATTTTCGAAAAAATCTTCTGGTTAGTAGCCAGAAGCTTTTCCGTGATCATGCGGAGAGAAAACATTTGATCCGTGCATCCTCTTCCAGGTCTAAATCCGCATTGTGCCTCCCATAGAAATCTTTCCGATTTCTCTTGCATCCTACGTGTCAAAACCTTCGAGTAGACTTTACTTGCTAAACTGGTCAAGCTGATCGCCCGATAGCACCCGCAGTCAAAATGTGAACCTTTACCTTTATATAAAGGCACAATGACTGCGGATCGCCAATCATCCGGGACATCCCCCGTCCGCCAGCACAAATTGCACAGCAGATAAAAGCTACCCCAGACGCGAGGCCCACCATACTTGACCATTTCAGCAGTAACTCTGTCTAGTCCCGCAGCCTTACCACATTTCAAACTTCGAATCGCACGTTCAATCTCTTTCATACTGATGACCTCAGTGTCATCGAGGTCCGGGTCTGGCGTACCAGTCACGGCGTCATCCCCGGATCCCCCACTAAGATCATCACACGCATACATTTCTCTATAAAATTCGCTCCATCGCTGCATGACGTCCGATTTTTCTGTGAGGACGTCATTAGTTCTCGAAAGCACTTTGTTCATTCTTAAGGCCGTCGCACCACTTCGGGTCCTTCCAACATCTTTCCAGAAGAGTTTGGAGTTCTCCTTAAAGTTGTGCGACAACCTTTCGTCCGCTTCTATTCTACACCTTTCACGCATTTCCTCCATCAATGCTTTCGTGTGAACTTTCTGCAGCTTATATCTTTCTTTCATCTTCTCTCTCATATCCTTATCATTACTAGAGGCCAAGTAGTCTAACCATGCTTTCTTCTTCTTCTTTACAGCTTCTTTCACTTCATCTTTCCACCATGCATCTCTTCTTTTACTACTGCCTCTTTTTATCGTTCCACACACTTCTTCCGCTGCACTTACCATTCCATCCCTAAGGTTCTGCCATGTTCTTTCCACACATTCTTTTCTGCCATCGATGGTGTCAAGCTTTTCGGCTACCCTTGCATGATATTTGTCCCTAGTATTTACTTCCTGAAGCTTCCAGCTTCGACAGACCGACTGTGGTTCTGTTACTGCCGTCCGGTAGCGCCAACCCGCGAACAGACCCCTAAATCTAGTAATCACTAGATAGTGATCCGTTCCCAGGTCAGCACCGCTGAACACTCGCGTATCCATCACCTGTTTTCGCAGTCGGTCATCCACCAGGAACAAATCGATCATACTTCTCTCATTCTTTCTTTCTCTAGTATACATATGGATTTTTTTGTGATTAAACATAGTGTTTGTCACAAGAAGACCCTTTTCCTTGCATACCGCCAGTATAAGCTTGCCAGCATCATTAACCTTTTTATCGCCAAACTTTCCAAGCACCGACTCGACCCTGGTCGAGTGGTACCAACCCATCCATTCAAATCACCACACACAACAATTCTTTCGTTTCCCCTAGCCAAATCTAGAACTTCTCTTACATTCTCCCAAAACTCCTCCAGCTCAGCTCTGGACGACGAAGCTACCGGCGCATAAACAGCCAAAAGGAATAACTTCGTCAGTCCCAATTTAAAGCGAACCCAGAGAAGTCTTGAGTTCACAACCTTATATTCAGTCATAACATCGACCAACCGAGACGACAGCATCACCCCACTCCCTGGCAGGCGTTCTCGCTCTCCGGGACTCCGGACCATAGAGCTAACGCCCCGCCAGGGAATTCATTAGTACCACTGCCCTTCCGTTTGGTCTCCGACATACACACGACATCTAATTCTCTTTCTTTCATTATTTCAATTAACTCATTCGTCTTATCTCTCAGGCCTCCTCTAACATACCACGTGCCAACTCTGCACTCTGTCCTCCACCTTCCGCCGTGTCGGGCTGTGCGTGACGGGTGGCGGTCCCCATCGCCGCTTTACGCGCTGCATTCCACACCAACGGGGACGAGCTGGTGTGCGTCGCCTTGGGGGGACGCCCTAATCCTCGTTGGCGTGAGTGAGCAACTGAGTAGAATTGCAGCCCTGAAAAGGGCTGGCAGGGGTCGCGAAGAGCACGCTTGTACAATGACCCCCCGGTAAGTACATTTTTGTATACAAAGCTAAATTTTTTCTTCTTTAATAAAATCGATACTAGGATTTTCTCCCGAATCGTGGGGGCAGATTACATACATAAATTTCACAAGGATAAACATTCAAGGATTCAAACTCGCGACCCTCAGTGCTGCAACTCATTGCTAAGCCACTACGTCACGGAGCCGTCAAAATTTATACTCGAATAAAAATCAAAATGAGGATGCCATGTCATTCATGAGGACTAAGATGACTTAATATGACTTATTATTTTTAAAAAGGGCCTGCGGTATTCGTCATTCACACCATACATATTGCGCTGGTATTCTGTGAGAGCGTGGTCCTTCCCCTATCGAACTTACCTATTCGTGTTGCAGTTAAAATGCGCTGGCTATACCTTAAAATAATAATTTTAATTTTAGAAGGCTTAACATAAGAGCTTCTGAAAGCGGTTGGAAAACTGGTACTTGAAGTCCTTCAGAAGCTCTTTAATTCCGTCCTCCATGGGGGCACTACACCGGAGGCGTGGTGCAGAAGTGCAGTGGTCTTATTCTTCAAGAAAGGTGACAACGCTCTCTTGAAGAACTACAGACCGATTTCCCTTCTGAGCCGCGTCTACGTGCTCTTTTCGAGAGTCATTACGAATCGTCTCGCGCGCAGATTTGACGACTTCCAGCCTCCCGAACAAGCCGGTTTCCGAAAAGGCTTTAGCACCATAGACCACATACATACCCTTCGGCAAATTGTACAGAAGTCCGAGGAGTACAATTTGCCACTATGTCTGGCGTAGGTAGACTATGAGAAAGCCTTTGATTTCGTCGAAATTTGGGCGGTGCTGCAGTCCCTTCAGCGGTGCCAAGTTGACTGTCGGTATATCGAAGTGCTGAAGTGCTTGTACAGTAGAGCTAAGATGGCTGTCCGAGTACAGAACCAGAGTACGAAACCTATCCAATTGCAGAGAGCTGTAAGACAGGGTGACGTGATATCCCCGAAACTCTTCATCGCTGCATTGGAAGACGTTTTCAAGCTTCTGGACTGGAAAGGATACGGTATTAATATCAATGGCGAGTACATCACTCACCTTCGATTTGCCGACGATATAGTCCTTATGGCAGAATCGCTGGAGGACCTTAGCACTATGTTTAATGACCTCAGTAGTGTTTCCCAACGGATAGGTCTTAAGATGAACATGGACAAAACAAAGATCATGTTTAATGTCCATGTCACACCTATGCCAGTAGATGTTGGGGACACTAAGCTCGAAGTTGTTGACGAGTATGTTTACGTGGGACAAATAGTCCGACTAGGTAAGTCCAACTTCGACCGAGAGGTCAATTGGCGGATTCAACTCGGTTGGGCAGCGTTCGAGAAATTACGGCACATCTTCTCGTCAGGTATACCTCAAAGCTTGAAAACAAGACTGTACAACCAGTGCGTGTTGCCAGTGATGACCTATGGTACTGAGACGTGGTCCTTCACTGCTGGCCGGATGAGGAAGCTCAAGGTCGCTCAGCTAGCTTTGGAGAGGGCTATGCTCGGAGTTTCTCTGCGTGATAAACTTAGAAATGAGGATATCCGCAGTAGAACCAGAGTGACCGACATAGCCGAACGGATTAGTAAGCTGAAGTGACAATGGGCCGGCCATATAGCTCGAAGAACCGACAACCGTTGAGGATAAAAGGTTCTCGAGTGGCGGCCTCGTACCGGCGGACGAAGTGTAGGGCGTTCCCCCACTAGATGGAGTGACGACCTGGTAAGATATGCAGGAAGTCGATGGATGCAGGTGGCTCAGGACCGTGCTTTGTGGCATTCTTTGGGGGAGGCCTATGTTCAGTAGTGGACTTGTGATGGGCTGTAATGATGATAATGATGATAACATAAGACGTCGCAGAATTTAAGGAAGGTTGTTTATTCAGAAAAAAAAGAAAAGCGAACTTTAGAAATTAAATAAAACGTGAATAATATAGATTTTAAATTATCTATCCATTAGGGTAATCCTCTAATGATTAGAGCGTTGCCTTTAGCAACAGATGCATGTAATCAATAATTTTAGTCATTTTTAAATTAGAACGTGGAATGTGATGATAGGATATCGAACATTAATAATGTGCTTTTAGATGTAGTTTATTTCTCATAACTAATGAGATAATAGTCTCTGAATAACGAAGAAAAAGGCACTATCGCAAGGTTTTGGGGGGTATCGCCTTAAATAATCGAAGTAGAGGCCAATTTCATCATCATCATCATTACGAGTCCACTGCAGAACATAGGCTTCACCCAAGTAATGCCACAAAGAACGGTCTTGAGGCATCTGCAACCATCGACTTGTGGCCGTAGGAAGGAAAACAGGAGGTCTCCCGCCGGGCAAGGTGTTCCGCCCGGGGAACGGCCAACGCTCCGAGTGGTAATTCGGAGCTATTCTATATATGCTGCTTTAACTTCGGAACTTTCTTAGTGCGATTTAGGCTTCGATGTGTTTCGCTTGTGGTGCGACGACAGCGCCGCCACATCACCCGCCTGCTCAGACTGGAGGTCGATAGTGCAGTCTAGATGTCGACAAATTTGCAAGTGCCAGGGAATTGCCTTGTAAGTCTGCGGTGAGTCGAGAAGAAGGCAAGTAATCTGCGAGAGTGCCGTGAAGCAGAGGCGAGCAGTAAGGCTCAGAGCCGTGCCGAACACTGTAGCCCAGAGAGTAGCTTGAAGAAACAGGAAGCATTATTATTCCAGTGCTGCGATGAACCTTTGTAAAGCTAGATGGCTTTGCAGAATGTGAAGACTGCAGACAATAGCTGCTCGGGAGCGAATGAGTGGGGTATTTGACGATGATGACGAAGGTTTGAAATAGTAGTTTCCGAAGGTTGTTGGTTGCGTGTTCATATCACATCAGGTGGTCACCACTGTGGCGGGTGGAAGGAAAAGGGCAGATCTCCCACCGGGCAAGGTGTTCTACCTGGGGAGCGGCCAACGCTCCTAGTGGTAGTTGCGAGCTATTCTATATATGCTGCTTCAACTTCGGAACTTTGTTAGTGCGATTTAGGCTTCGATGTGTTTCGCTTGTGGTGCGACAACAGCGCTGCCACAGACTTACTGCATATCTTACCAGGTCGTCACTCCATCTAGTGGGGGCCACCCTATGCTTCGCCTACCGGTACGAGGCTGCCATTCAAGAACCGTTTTTCACCATCGGTTGTCGGTTATTCGAGCTATATGGTTAGCCCATCGCCACTTCAGCTTACTAATCCGGCTATGTCGCTTATTCATTTCTAAGTTTACCACGCAGATAAACCCCGAGCATATCCCTTCCCATAGCTCTTGGTCAATATAAGGCCACTTTGATGGTAGATCTTGGCTGCTGTAGAAATCCTAGGAACGTGAATAGACGAATTTCACAAAGGCGTTTGTCATCCTCATCGGCGATCGGAGATGAAATTTAATCCTGTAAAAAGTAATACAAAGTCTGAAAAATCTAGAAATCAGTAAGAGTTAGGTCTGGCGAGTACGAACGTTGGCGGGCATATTCCAGTCGAAGTTCCCATTATTTTAATACAGTTCAGTACAGTTTTAACAGTGGTAGAGCCACGCGGCAGCTTTTGCTATCGCATGGATGGGCCGGCTCGAACCGGGGTGGTACCACGACCTCACAGAATACCAGCGTGAAGTAGAGGTTTACCTCTGCGTATCGCTTGGTGAGTGCAGGTGGCCGGAGGCCCTTTTTACTGGAAATGAGGCATTCCATCCTAGTCCTCACGGGTGAAAACGCATCTGCATTTTGATCTGTAACAGAGGATAGATGTAGATGTCTATGGGCCGCAGCAACCACTTACCATTAGGTGGACTGTGTGCTCGTTTTTCACCCTTATCCTATAAAAAAAGTCCGTTGTGCAATGTAGCTGTGATGTAGAGTCGTGGACTATAACTACTTACAAACCTTGATTGAGAGAGATTTTGTAATTTTTTCTTCTTAGTATTTTCATTTTCTGTCTTTTCTACCGAATTCAAAAAGGAGACGGTACTCAATTCGACTGTGTGTTTTTTGTTTGTGACCTCATAACTTTTTACTGGGTGAACCGATTTCGATGATTCTCATTTTTTATTTGAAAGCTGGTGCTTCACATGTGATCCCATATAAATTTGATCAAGGTCTGACTAATAGTTTTTGAGTTATTCTTAATAATTTTATATTGAAGTCGGTTGTACAAAATTTTTAAATTATATTTTTTCCAATCATGCCAGCTGCTTGTTCTCTATTTATTATCATCTATCGTACTCGGCACTTTTTAAGTCACAAGAAACTTAAGTTATAACATACACATAACATCAACGCTAATATGTGGCTTTGTTTTACACTACATTGGTAAAAAATATTATATTTATTAAGAACCTAAATGATAACAAGGGCAGTGTGGTCAACTTTCTACTTAATAAAACAACGAGTTATCTAGGTAACAATATATTTTTGCCATCAACGACAAACTTAACAACAGACTACAACATAGATCTTGTCAACGGAACACCGGCGCGAAGTATAGACTTTGCGATAAAATATCAAATATTCCGAAATGTTTACCAACACATTAGTACTACGCTCGTCAATTACATGCATGCACGTTACATAGAGATCAAATAAACGCAAAATAAATAATGGACGGCTTGGAGACGCTAGGATAATAGAATGCCGAAAGAATCAGTTCAAAGTTTAATTCTCGTGTTTATTTACTGGTTTACTGTTGGTAAACAAATCTAGGTTGAATTAAGACGTGTTTATAAACTGTACATGTTACATAAATATGTAAATATATTCTCGTAATAAGATTAACGTAAATATTATATTATCCTTACATTTAAATTGCTTTGAATTAACACGATTGATAAGTAGTTAAAAGAATTGACTCGAAATAGACTCAGTGATTGCTGAGCTTGTCTAAAATAATTTCAGATGAATAACCCAGGGATTTAAGATCTTGTTATCTTTCATTTTGGTCACGTAATATTCTCACAAAATTCTTAAATAGCCGGGTCATTAGTAATATTTTTGACAAACTTACAGTTAAAATATGCCTAATTTTAAAAGCACCCAAAAGATGAATAATTTATTTGTTTAGCATAGGCTGCACTTGCATTTATTTATGAATGGTCAGAAATAAATTGTGTCAAATTTTAGTATTCAGAATTCTTTATGTAGGTATTATATATATTTTTCTGATATTTTTGTCCAGTTGGAACATGAATTTATACAACATGTAAAAAAACTTGTCTGATCCGTGAGGATACTTTTTGATATTGTGATATGATTATGTTCAGGTAATTATTTTCAGAAAATAAATAAAAAAATTACCCGCGAAAAATAAAATTAAATTGGAAAACTCAGACAGTGAAACATGCGGTGCGGGGGGCCGTCTGGTAACCAAAGAATTTATTAATCAGTTAATCACTACGTTTAAAGAACAGTGTCTGACGAGGATTTTAAAAGTTGACTTATTTTTAAGCAAATTGTAGTTCAAAACATGTACTATATATAACAATAACAATTTTATGTCTATTAATAATATGATGTGTTATTGCAATACCTTCCCATTCGGATCGAACAGTGTTTTTTTACATATTGCATAGATGGAATATGATTAAAAAAATATACCATAACATGTAAAGCTATAAAATATTAACTTAGTTTCATAAAATAATATAAATAAATAAATGAAACCTTAATGGCAATTAAGGGACGGGCTTTTGGCAGAGGAGACCAAGAGCCCGAGGCGAATTTCTTTAATTTCTATAATAAGACTGTGGATTGCGAAGCCCATAATGGGAATTATAATTATGATAAAAATTATGTTTTTATATAAAACGCAGAATCGAAGCGCATCGAAGTGTTGACATAGTATATTGATTAGTGATGCAACGAATACGAATACGAATATTCGTATTCGCCGAATAGTAGACATTTACCGCATATTCGTATTCGGTGAATACTGATCACGAATATTTAAATACTAATATTTTTGTACGCAACTCTATTTACTGGCGGACTTGGATAACACGCGTTGTCGGCGCGTAAAAAATACGTGTGATTTGGCCCTTAGCCTCAACAACGGGAGACTCCCAAAAATATTTTTCACTGAAACTATGTACAGTCGCCTCGGAAAGACATTTTTCAACGGCTGGGAACATCCAAACTGAAAAAAGAAATCGCCTAAAACCAGAATTACTACAAATTTTAATGTTTTTAGGGTTCCGTACCTCAAAAGGAAAAACGGAACCCTTATAGAATCACTTTGTTATCCGTCTGTCTGTCTGTCTGTCAAGACCTTTTTCCTCAGGAGCGTGTGGAGGTATCAAGCTGTAAAATTATATCAAATACTCAAGTCTATTGTACCTTAGAGCTGTGAAAAAATCAAATTTCTAAGCCAACGCAATCAAAAGATACAGCCGTTTATGCCGTAAATTTTCGACATTCGCAGGAGAATCAAAACCTACAGGGTACTTCCCGCAGCTTTTGCTGTCGCACGGATGGGCCGGCTCGAACCGGGGTGGTACCACGACCTCACAGAATACCAGCGTGAAGTAGAGGTTTACCTCTGCGTTTCGCTTGGTGAGTGCAGGTGGCCGGAGGCTCTTTTTACTGGAAATGAGGCATTCCATCACCTCACGGGTGACAACGCATCTACATTTTGATTTGTAATAGAAGATAGATGTAGATGTCTATGAACCGCAGCAACCACTAACCATCAGGTGGACTGTGTGCTCGTTTGTCACCCTTATCCTTATAAAAAAAGCAAGTTTCAAAATGGTTCAAGGCATTTTTTTCTGTTTTAAGCCACCGTAAAATTCCATTTGACAACCACTGGATAATAAAAGTTCTATAGTCAGTCTCGTACCAGCGAGCACAATATGAAGTGACGACCGGGTAAGACATGCACGAAGTCGATGGATCAGACCGTGTTTTATGGCATTCCTTTGAGGAGGGCTTTGTTCAGCAGTGGTGAAGGGCTGTAATGATCATGATAGTGGTATACTGTATAGTAGAGTCGGCAACCCTAGAGGTGTGTGACGCATAATCAAAGCTTCAACACACATAGTCAACTGACAACTGCAAATCCATCACTATACAATACAATTCATTCTCAAACAAATACGCGTAAAGACCTACGAATACGGGCGCTAAATAGATACTTTACTTTGATTGTGAAGAATTTGACGATTCGCTTCGATTCGCGTATATATGTATTAAACCTTAGAGTACCTAATGTTCCAATAATAAGTTAAGTTAAAGTATGAGTTTAAAAAATTTAAAGTCTAACTTAAAAAAAAAACAATAATAATACCGTCGTGTTTGTAGTGAAAGTAGAAAAGGTTTAATCTTTAAAAAATGTCGCATATTTGACAGTTTTAACATAATCGGTAGGTATCAAATACTTATCTTAGAAGCGCATTTTGTGTGGTAAAATATTATGCAGTACACGCACCCCAGTTATAGAAATATCAACGCGAATAAGATGCCCTAACTTGAATATATTCACGCTTTAAATATCATATTAAAGGGAGTGTTAAATGCTGTTTGGCACTAACTTCATTAAATATTTATTTTGTATAAATTCTATTTTACAACACATTTAGTATCGATATTTACAGCTTAAGAGAACAGACACATTAGGGTATATTTACAACGGTACAAAACATTACATAGACATTTGAATAACGGTTGGGTAAAATTTAAAATTACAATTGCGGGAACGTGTACAATATCTACAGCTGTATATGTTATAATATGTAAGCTTTAGCGACATCACATTGATATATGCATAAATATTATATATATTCATATACATATTCATATATATTTATTTGAATCTAGGTACACTTGTGCATATAAATATACTAGACATGTATGTATGTTCTCAAAACATTCCTGTTTTAATTTTATTACGTTTAAATATTTGAATGTCTACAATATAGATAACGCATCCACTAACATCTAACAAAACATTGGTTATATTGCACACATTCGTTTAAAAATACAATATATTCCTATTTTAAATAAAAGAGTGGGCTAAAATCCCTCTCCGCCATAATTTCCATAACTCACCGTTTACCTACCAATGGAATGACATGTCCGGCGCACCTCTAATGTTGAACAAACTCTTTAAGCTGACTTTAACTGACTTTGACTGAACTTAAAATATCATGTTTCTAGAAAATCTGAAGTAATTCAACAATTAAAGGTAATTTTAAAGTATTTTGCGATACTAGGTTTTATTTTCAGTATTTTAAAATGAGTTTTTCAGTTTTATTGTCATAGGATATGTTTACATACATGTAAAAATTAAAATATGATAACAAAAAGTATATGAACTGAAAAAAAAAAATGTAAAAGAAAATAAAAAACAGCCTGCTTAGGAGCGCGCCGTGTGCTGCAAGCTCTGCTCTACTAATGACGACAATGAATAGGCTTTAGGGCTCTATTGTCTATTTCTACCGCCGATACAACGACCTGGGATGAGATGTCCTACTGCGAGCCTTCGATGAACCCAATACCCAAAGCAACTTTGATGGCACATGGATGACCACCGCGAGTGAAGTGAGCGCGTCGTATGAAAATACCATATAGCGCACTGAAGTAAGCTCCAATGGTTCCTAGTGAAAACTACTGTGAAAATGATTTGAAAATTTGGAATGTTTTGAAAATTTTTTAACTTCTCATAGCACCATTGCCAATCTATCGAATATTAGCACAATTCGTACCGAAAACGAACATCGTAAGATCTATGTTATCGTCATTTTACAAATCTAGATCTATTACATTAGGTGCAGAATTGTCCCTACAAATTGTCCTACCTGGAAAATTTTAACGTGTTTTTCTTACGTGATTCAGATTAATTTATAACAATTGGTACCGCATGAGATTAGATTTATAAAATTCAGTCATCGACTACTGGTAAGTTCATTGGTTGCTACTTCTAGAAAAAATAAATAATTTTAAACTTTTACTTTTTTACACTACCCAAATATTCCCGCGTTAATAATTGGGATGTGATCGTTAAGAATGTTATTTTCAATTGCTGCTTGGGCAATGCTTATTATTTATAACGTTTCACCGCCAATTGTCAAGTTATATAAAATTTAATTGCCTCCCTTGTGCCATTAATTTTGTATAGCCATCTTATCACCTGCGTAATATCGCCGTTCTATGTACATATTCTCATATCAGTCCGTTGCAACGTTAGGTCAGAAAGGGTTGTGACAGGTTTCATCGTCGAGTAAGTCTTCCTCGTAGAGCGAAACATACTTTCACCGCTTGCTCACCCATAACCGCTCGACACATTCTCTCACAATTATTATTTCAAAGAAAGAATGAGAGGCATAGGAGTGCCGAGTTCTGGTTGTGGGGAAGCAAGAGAAGACAGTGCGTTTAGAAGAGCATGTGGCAGCGCAGGTTGGAGTTGGCTATTCCGTGGTGTGTGCGGTGAGGTCGACCCCCAGCGTCGCGGTGCCCAGCGCGGCCGGAGGATCGCTGGCGGGGAGGGACAGTAGATGTTAGGCCTCCAAAAAAATCAGCGCGGTTGGCTTTGGTTCCAAGTTGGACTTTTTCGCTTCGACGACCAGAAACTCGATTTCCTGTAAAAAACATAAATTAATAAATATAAAGATCATACATATTCGTTAAAAGTTGGTACATCTCTTAACGATATTAATACTATCAAAACTAAAGATCTTTGGGGTATCTCAATGAATGGTAATTAATTCAATACTTCATACAATTTCACTGCTATTAAGGGTTATTTCAATAAATGCGATGGCACTAGTACTTTTCCAAATGAATTGAAATAAAAAAATCCTCCTTTTCAATCTGTTAGTAAAAGTTATTGTAGTGATTTTAATTATTTATTTGGCTATTTAGCCAAGTTTTTGAAAAAGTAATTTATCATCAGCTATTATCTAATTTCTCGCTAAGCAAATTATTTCACGACAGTCAGTGTGGTTTCTCATTAGGTTAAAGTACTTCTAACGCAGACATTACACTTCTCAGACATGATAGGATGCACTAGGTGTTTTTATGACCCATTAAAGCAATCCATTGCGTAAATCATGATACACTATTAAACAAATCAAAGCATTATGGCGTTTCAAGAAACTCAATTAAAATAATAAAATTATACCTGTCTGACCGGCTGCAAAATAGCCGGCTGCAATAGATCTGAGTCTTATAGAGTACCCTTAATTATGAGCATGTCCTAAAGATCAGTATTGAGACCATTGCCCTTTTTAATATATATTTTACTTGGCAGGGCCATGCTTCAGCTATATTACTGGTATGGTTGTAGCACGAATGGGTCAGCTACCGGGGAAGGACCACACTCTCACAGAGTATCGGCGTAAAATAGCAGCTTAACGCTGCTGTGTTTCGTATAGTGTGTGTAGAGAACCGGAGACCCTTTTCAATGGAAACTAGGCATTCCATCTTAGTTCTCACGGGTAACAACGCACCTGCATTTTGATTCGTAATCAAGGATGGATGTAGATGTCTATAGGCCACATCAACCACCCACCACCAGGTGGATTGTGTTTTCGTATGTTACCCTTATCCTATAAAAAAATATATATAACTGATGTTTCTATCTGCGCAAAAAAACCTATGAGAAACAGTATTATTTGCTAACAATACATCTCTAGTATTTAAAATTGGTAGAGGTTAAAACTTATTTGATAAGTAGCTGTTCCGCACGACTTCGTCCGCGTCGAATTTATTACGATTGGATTTCATGGGTTTTAATTTTCTTGCACGGAACCCTTATTCTGTCTGAAATAAAAGTAGCCTAAGCTTTTTCTTATAGAACATCAGTTATCTGCCAGTGAAATTTTCGTCAAAATCAGTCCAGACATTTCAGAGATTAGCTGGAACAAACAGACAGACCGACAGACAGACAGTCAGAAAGACAGACAAAATTTTTATAAATTGTTTTTTTTTGTTATAAGTACGAGAGCGACACTGAAAGTTTTTAGAACTGGCCACTTGTAAGAGATATAATAAAAAAAATAAGTTTAAATTTGGATAATGGAACTCTGCCAATATTATTGTGTATGTATTTTATTAGACAGCTGACAGTTGGCGATGGTATCTCAAAACGCCTAAGCAGACAGACACCTTATCTTGATAATCACATCACCATCAGAGCACTTGTTTCACCGTTTCCACTAATAGCTCACATGCGCAGACATTTAATACACAAAATCGCACCATTTTTAAATATCAAATTCCACTTCAAACCATTATTTAAACAATAATACAGGAGCAGCAATCAGTCCCTGGTAAAGTATTAAGCCTTAGAGTATATTATTATACTTAAGCATTTAAAGAGTTTTGCTAAGAGTACCATTTATGTTAACGTAATCGTAAATTATTTCGCAAAAGACGTGCAATATTGTATTATGTAATTAAATAGTAAATAAGGTTCATTCTCCTCCTAAACGTCGCGATTAGTGCGTATCTTGTTAGGTCACTACATGGGTAAGCTAACTGGTAAATCTGTATACATTGCGTGTTTTTGTGCAATATGTAGGACAACATTACAGATCGACCTCCATTCTAACACTTTTCTAATTAAACCCACTACTAAGTAAGAGCCGTAGAGTATTGCAGTTTTAGTACAAGAGACTGTATTCGCATGGTGTGATTTCATCATTTTACAAAGATACTTTTTCTTTTAAGGCAGATTTGTATTGGTTAAAATTTGGTCGTTACAGAGGCTCTACTATTAGAAAGACTCATGCCGGACAGTAGACCGGCCACATGAGATAGTGTGAAGATAACCGGGTCTGGAGAATGATGCGACTAAAAAGTTACTAAGGAAATAAAGAGATTAGACCAAGTGCGCTGTATAATTAAAGAAAAACATAAAAGAAAATATAAGATTTTAAGTTCATTGTAATAAAAACAAATATAAATAAGAATTATAGCGATGTGTATTAGTGGCCTGATATAGACTATACACTGAGAGTTCGTGTTTATCAACCAACTAAAGGCGTAAACCATTCGTAGCACTAACATAATGGCTTCTTTTCTGCCGACTTCCAAAAAGGAGACGGTACTCAATTCGAGTGTATGTTTTTTTTTATGTGTGTTACCTCATAACTTTGTACTGGGCGAACCGATTTCGATGATTCTTTTTTTATATGAAAGCTGATAGTTCTCGTGTGGTCCCATATGAATTTGATCAAGGTCAGACCAATGGTTATTGAGTTATTCTTAAATAACCTATATTGAAGTCGCTTATATAGAAGTCGGCTGTACAAAATTTTTAATTTTAAATTATTGTGTCATTATTGTCGTCATTACAGATTTTCCAAAGCCCACTAATTAATCTAGGCTTCCCCTTATATAACCTTAAACCTTATATCGAGAAGTTTTGCCATAGTTCCCATTTTCGGCAGTCGGGTTGGATACTGCAGTTTTAAATTTTTTGGAGTTGTCATCGGAAAGATGCTATTAATCATCTCCTGTCATATTTTCCTCTGTGTCCTCATACGACTCCCACGGGACGATATGGGGGAGTGAATTCTCTTACGCCGCCACTATACGGCTAATTTAAAGGGAATAATAGTAATACAATTATTAATAATAATAATAATAAATGAGTGAGTCACTTAGGCATGTTATCTCCGGTTGTTCGGCGCTTTCTAACTCTGAGTATTTGCACAGACACAACCTAGTAGCCAGGATTATACACCAGGAGCTCGCTCTGAAATACGGTCTCGTGGATCGAAAACTGCCGTATTATAAGTACTTGCCGGAAGCCGTGCTCGAAAATGACCGCGCCAGGCTCTACTGGGACCGGGCCATCATCACAGACAGGACTATTCTTGCGAATAAGCCCGATATTGTGCTGATGGACCGGGCACAGTCAAGGATATTTTTGGTCGACATTACCATTCCTTATGACGAGAACCTCGTGAAAGCCGAAACAGATAAGTTGACAAAATATCTGGACCTGGCTCACGAGTCACGTCGGTCACCGACATGTGGGGTGGTCTGCCGGCCGAAATTATTCCTGTGGTCGTTTCTGCGAACGGGTTAATCCCAGTCAGCCTCTCGGGTCATCTGAGGCGACTGGGACTCCGAGACGGATCGCTCCAAGCTCAAATGCAGAAGGCGGTGCTCCTCGATCCCGCCTGCATTGACCGCCGGTTTCTTTCCCTTTCCCCCTAACCCTCGGCCGTTTGGTCTCCCCTGCCGAGGGCTTCCATCTGGTTGGGTTTTTATATATTTATGTAATTTTTATGTACTTATTTTATTTTATTGATATTTATGTAAGTTTATCATTTTCATTTTCAATTATATATTTATACAGCCCAACCTGATGAGAAAACTATACAAATACCCCATAATAATAAATAATACGTTTATTTCGGTAATCTTGTTAACAACATAATACTGAGATTTCCCAGTGAGTAATCAGAGGATACCCGTGTCGGGGATGATCCGCTACTTCCTTTAAGGATTACAAAAAAGTAAGATTACAAAAAGTTTAACCACAAAAAATTGTAATTAGTATGTGTATATTAAGGAGTGTGTGAATGTGAGTGTAGGAGTGTTGATGTATGTGTGATGTGGGGGTGTGTGTGTATGTGTTGATGGATCAAGAAAGTATACAATTGTTAGTAATAATCCAAATAACGAATCTTGTTTACAGTTATAAAAATATTGTGAGACTATCCTGACCGGTTTATCTCTCTGAGCGAAAGACTCCGCGATAAGCCGCGCGACGTCCTGATGTTGCATGCCTTCCACTCGATGCCCATCCACAGCCAGGATAAGTTGGCCCACTTCCAATCCGCCAGCTTCGTAAGCCGCACCATGCTCCTGAAAATGACATCATTGCCTTTAAGTTTTAATTCCATTCAAGGCGAAAAACATTGTTTCTACTAAAAATGTAGTAGAAAACGAATATAATGAAGTAGATTAAGTTGGAATTAATATTTTAACTGGTCTTTTATGTAAATTCGATATTACTTTTGTTTTTTCTTATGAATATTTTATTTTTGATTACCTTTGGAAGAAAACAGGCATATTATTTCAACAGTTACTTATAAGATTACAATATGTGGTGTGTTTAGCTATTTTTAATGAAATTTAATGATGAAATAATGATGAATAAAGCATAGTCCCATATATTTTTTGTGTTTATTTTACCGGTAAAAAATAACATCTCTACCAGTACGTTTTCCATAAGTTTTACATTTTAAACCCACATGTATATTGATTATTCTCGGCAGCGGATGCTTTGTATTGGCGCCACCTTCAATGGCGATTCCAAGTATAGGTTTGGTCTTCTTAACGGTGATGTGCAGGTTGCCATGGTGGTCAGGTACTACCCTCGCTGCCCGATTCTCGTCGAGTTGCGTCTCACCGTGCTGGAGGCGTTGCATCGATTGGTGCCGTCGAATGCCTCCTCGCTCGTCCAGCAGTGCTCCACCTTCTTCCTTCATGTCAAAGCTTCGGGACAACTTATGTGCCAACTCCTGTAATTATTTTACGTAATTCAAAACGCTGCTTTTCATATAAGTACACAAAAAAAAATTGTCGTTTTAAGATATGAAGTGACTATTTTAGTGTAAATTATTACAGTCCTTGGTAAATAATGGGAGGTTGGGAGGGAATATGAATATCTAGTGCCTAATCACTATCAAAACCACATACATACTAAGAACTGTAGAGCTACAAATCTAAGTACAGCAATTTTTTTTTTAATTTTAGCTTCTAATTACAGTTGAGTGCTCTAAGAGAGGACAGTGTAGCTGGGTAGTAGAGGGCAATGTATCGAATCGTAATTATACGACGGGGAGTAGGAGACGGCCGGCGCAGCTCGTACAACCTTGTGCCTCTCAGTTACAATTATGTAAGTGATCTGTATACTCAAATGTGTCGAGAAGCTGTTAGTGAGATGTGAGCTGGAGGCTTGGTATCATGCGTATCGATCACTCGGTGGCGTGGTACAAAGGTATTCGATACAAGTGTATAAAATGTCATGAGGAGCCGTAAACCCAATCTTTTGAACAACCTGTACATGGATACACTTACATTTAACTGAATAGAAAATACGACGCAAAATAAATTTTACAAACGCAAACATAACGCTACAGTCCGACACATTTAATATAAACAAATATATATATACGTTCCTATAATAATCGAAATTTGATGCGATTACGCCAACATGCACTAATTGTAAAAAACCTACTGTAGTAATCACTTCCCAAAGTATGCATTCAAGTCTTTTGTGATAATTTCGTGACTAATACAAGAGAAATTAAAACTAAAAATGTACAATTACATTGAAGGAATATTACTTAATCTTACTATATCCGTCATGCAACACGATAGCTCGATCCAGTCAAGACATTTCGTATCTACCAACTAATGATGTAACCAGAATGACAAAATTTTGACATGTGCTATCTACTCTTGTATTAAATGAAAGTAGAATTTTTGAAAAAAAAATGTAAAGCTGTTCAAAATAAAACATCAAAATAAAGTGCAACCGTAATTGAAGTGGGAGAAAATATAATAAGTAAAAATACTATACGTATAATCGTAAAGCAATTTTATCGATTGAAGCGATTTCCAATTAGAAATAAGAGAAAATATTGAATATGTTTTTGTTAACATCGTGCAAAAAAAAGAATCGTCAATGTGCTAGGACAGTTCGTTCGTTCCGTCGGCTTGAGGCCGGGCCACTTACTAGAGGTCTTCCCCAGTACCACGACTTTACTTTCTGCGTCCAGCCACCGAGTGATGAGCGCAGGCCCTCGAGATAGCCGCACTGAAACATCACTCTCACTCAGCACCAGACCAACTTCGATACTAGTCAAGCGCCCAGCGACGCACACCCCTAACTCGAATTACGGAATGAAACTTTATTATAAAATGAAAATATCAAAGATTTGAATTTTTGTCGGTATTATTTTAACTATACGAATAACTTTGAACTTGCTCTTTTCCATATTGAAGATTGTCAGTTTAAAAAATTGAATATTATGGGTATGAAAAATAGCAATATATCTATAGCTAGCTAAAATTCTTAAATCTGCGTTCTCAAGTAGTTGCAAAGCTTTTCTTAAATTACACTAATTTATACTTACTGTACTGGGCTTAAAACTACTATAAAATTACTAATCTAGTATCAACGAAAGGAGTTATTAGAAGTTATTGCAATTAATGAAATATTAAATTATTTATTTCTCTCCGTACATACCTGATCCTATAAAAGATAAGTAGGCATGTAACAAACAAAAGGAATAATAAACAAAGTGATGAAAATTCTTTAATAAATAAATAATTTAGTACTAAAGCGACACACGAGCTGGCAGTTGTCCTGATAAGGTCCCGGTAAGTGTTGCTGCAACTATTGCAGCCCATGATACTTTGCAAACAACTTGCAACAAAGAAAGTTACAGAGGCGTTGCCACTTCTGAGGACCTAGCTGATATCCCTCACAGCCTGTTAGTGTACTGGTTCTCTAAACCCGTCAGAGTAAAACACAATAGTGCACGTGCTGCTATTTGAAGGCAGAAATAGGAAAGAGACTGTTACCTACCCAAACAGACTGAGGCAGAAAGGGGGTCATACCACCTAGATATATACAATTTAAAAGTAATGGTAAAATGGGATAGTGATAAAAATACAACTGTAGTTTTTTAATGTTGTGAACAAAACAATGTAATTGCAGATGTTGCACACCTGCTTACAAAATGTTCCAGGGACTATCGCGAGAGTAAACTCTTAATTAATAAAGCTAACTTAAAAAAACACACCTCTATCAATTGCTGCACAAATGATATGCCATTCAGAATGCATATTATACATATAATTACTCAATGAATGGTTTCGAGTTATTTAGCTACGAAGCTAAGGTACAATGGGCCTAAAATTAAAATGGTCTGGATGTACGTGGTAGAGCCATGCTGCAGCTATATTAGTAGTATAGTTGTAGCACGGATGCGTCGGCTCGACCGGGGAAGGACCACGCTCTCACAGAATACCAGCGTAAAATAGCAGCTTTACACTGCTGTGTTTCGTATAGTGAGTGTAGAGAACCGGAAACCCTTTTTACTGGAAAAAAGGCATTCCATCTTAGTCCTCACGGGTGGCAACACATCTGCATTATGATTCGCAAATGAAGATAGATGTAGATGTCTATGGGCCACAGCAACCAATTACCATCCGGTGGACTGTGTGCTAATAAGAAATGCTTAGCAGATTTATATTTATCTGATTAATTGTTTATGCCATCAAAAACATAACTTGTAAAAAAAAACCAAGTCTCGCAACTCAGTTCTTCTACCGTAAAAAGTTGTGAGATCCTAAGTCGGTTAATTTATTCAGTCCCCACTTAAGGGTCCTTCTGTCTTAAGTAATTACGTAATTAGCCTGATGGTAAGTGGTTGCTGCGGCCCATAGACACCTATCCTCGTTTGCGAATCAAAATGCAGATGCGTTGTCACCCGTGAGGACTAAGATGGAATGCCTCATTTCCAGTAAAAAGGGCCTCCGGCCACCTGCACTCACCAAGCGAAACGCAGAGGTAAACCTCTACTTCACGCTGGTATTCTGTGAGGTCGTGGTACCACCCCGGTTCGAGCCGGCCCATCAGTGCGACAGCAAAAGCTGCTGCGTGGCTCTACCACTGTCAAAAAGTATTGTATGCTGTCTTTTTAAAACTTTAAGCTAAGAGTTGTTGGTTAGGAATCCTCGTTGGCAATTTGTATATCGCACACCCAGCCAGATCTAAACAGCGTTAATAAAAAAAACACTTATTTCAGAAAAGGCGAAAAACTGATTACCGTATTTCTGTGCACTGCAGGAGTTTTCTGTATTGATCAATGCTTTTTAATGCAGATAGAAGATAGATGTTACAGGAATCTTGTGTTTTAATAGTTTATGTTGGCTGAAAATTGGATATTTGTAGTTATTTCCGTATTATTTAACAAATATATGTATATTTTTTTAGTTGAACCTGTGTTGGTGAATTTAGCTTTTAGTTGATTCCCTTTTGAAAAGTCAATATACATTTAAATGTAAGAGCATTTTGAATTTATTTATAATAATCAAACTTATATATGGGTCTGTGATCAAATGTAGGGATACATTGGATAATAAATTAGCAACAAAACATTGAATCAAATACTCAAATCAAATATATTTTTTATTAACAATTAACAGTAACATTGAAAAAACTAAAAACTGATAATAAGCCTTTTAAGTTCTTTAATTAAGTACTTCAAATAAAATTATTGTATAAAATAGTAACGCAGCATAAAAAATTAGGAACCTTCCATTTCATGAAAAACAAGTGTTAGGAGCTTAAAAATCTTGTGTGCTTGAGTGCGATATTTAGGCTTTATTTTTGTGAGTGTCGGTACTCGGTACTACAAATTCTTTCTGCCTTTCAAGTTTGCCGAGTCCATAAATGCATCAAAAAGCAGTTGCCTTGATATTTCATCGAACTTTTCTCTGTGGCATTCGTGTCATTCTTATATTTTTGATTTCAACAAAGACTGGTAGGCACTTTTGCAACTTTCAATTTCAACATCGTTAGTTTTCGTACTCTCTTTTTAACCTCTTTTTCTTCTTTTTGACTCTTGGGTATTAAGTTTTTTTATAGTATAAGGGTGACAAACGAGCACACAGTCCACTGGGTGGTAAGTGGTTGCTGTGGTCCATAGACATCTGCATCTATTCTTGATTACATATCAAAATGCGGATGCTTTGTCAGGCGTGAGGACTAAGATGGAATGCCTCTATTCCAGTAAAAAGGGTCTCCGGTCCTCTACACTCACCATACGAAACACAGCAGCGTTAAGCTGCTATTTTACGGTGATATTCTATGAGAGCGTGGTCCTTCTCCGGTCGAGCCGACCCATTGTGCTATAACTATACCTGTAATATTATAGCTGCAGCATGGCTCTACCATTTTGAGGGTTCAGTTGTATATGCGCACTATAATTTTTGGTGTCCGATCGGACACCAAAGAAAGCTTGATAAACTCTTAGAGCTACTACTGCTGGTGCTGGGCAAAGAAAACGATGAATTCTTACTTTTATAACTTCCGACTGATGTCGGAAATTGGGATCCTTATCTGAGTCGTCAATGTAACTTTCATCACTTCGGATTGGTGAAATGTAATAATTTGTTGCACCATTCTGCTGTTGTTTAGACGTGCTCGAAATTGATTTATCAATCACGTATAAGGCGGCATGCGTTTCCTTTGATGAGTCTTCATTGCTTAATGATACCTTGAGGTCACCTTCTAGCTGTGGCCTGTTTACTATTTACTAATACAGTGTCCTTCTGTGTTATTTGTTGAAACTCCTGTTCTAAAGGTCTAGTATAAGGTTGCATATTTTCATTTCATTGTCAGTAAGTTAGAGTTAACGTTTTCTTTGTCCCTATCTTCAACCAAAATGAATCGTGGACGGTTTTTAGTAAATATACTAAAAACCGTCCACGATTCATTATTTTTCTGAAGCTTTTCACTAATCATCAGGTCCGGTACGCCACATCGATTTAATAAGCCATCGATGTAACGTGTTCGATCTCATGAGCTTCGATGTAGTGAAATTTGATGTAACTCATCTAAACAGCTCTATGACTGATGAAAAGACTTATTCGCCACTAACAAGGAAGTTCATTTTCATTTGTTCTGTAAAGAAATATAAACGTTTAAAAATGACTCAACAAAATAAGAGTCAACTACCAATTCAAAGTGTTCTAAATGACAAGGTAACAATTCTAAATAAAAACAAAAACATTACTCACTTTACTAACAACACTGGTTCAACTCAAAATGTAGCTATAATTTATTCAGCACTCACCATCAAAACGGTGAGAACTCTAATTTTCTGATTTAGCTCAAAATACGGCTAGGTAGTGACTTAAGGAATTCGATGGTATGCATAACTCAAAAATTGAAAATTTTGAATTAGCTCTCTTTAGATCTAGGTGTGCGATATTTACATTTAGGCGACTTCAAAAAAGAGAAGATTCTCATTTACGCGATATTTTCGTCAATTGTGAATGGAATTAAATGATTTTCATTAAACAGGTTACTTCAGTGGTGAATATGGAGAATAAATTCCACCCTTCAGGTTGGGAAAGGTGGGGATGAAGTTTTTAATGTAACCATTTTAAGACGATATTCTACTTGTTACATTGATATTCATTAGTCCACTGAAATATGTCAAAAATTAAAACTTGATAAAAAATAATACCCAACTTCAAGGACCTAAAAAGGATAAAATAATGTTCACTAAACAGCTACTGAAGTCGGAACTTTGTTTTTGTGGGACTCTGTTTTGATAGAAAAACAAAATCAACAGTCTTCAGCACTGAGTCCTGAAGCTGTGAAAATTATTGTATTCTCTTTAGTTTTTTTAAAGTTGGTGTTTTCCTTTTTATGAATAGTTTAATTTTAGAATAAAATCTTCAATTCAAATATTCAAAACAACTGCGTTCTACATCTACAGTAGTCCTTACATGTGAGAACGCGCGTGTAGCATTTTTGTTCTTTCATATTTGGTTCAGGGTTACGATAACTCTATTATGTTATGTTGTCTATTGTGTGGTATTTATGATATCTTTATAGTGTTATTGTATAATATATAACTCGTACAATTATTTTATTTTGAGTATGTAGGTCGTGTATTATACGTATAACTGATTTCAGTACTTATTTACGTTCTGTTCATCATACATACACAGCTCTTATAGAGCTGAGATTTAAAAAAAATCATTCAAACCACAACCCATAAAGAGCTTTTGAAACAGCTGAATCCATATCGGTACATTTTAATAAAAAGCCTGTAGACGTGTAACTAAGTTTATTAATAGAAAACTGCGATAGACGATAAGTAGGTGACACTGAATTATAAGGAACGCGCGATGCATCCGCAAGATCATTATTCCTTCCCATTCTACCGATAATCTCGTAGCAGCATCTGTAACGTCCGCCTTGCTGAGAGCTTTGTTAGTCTTCTATAAATAACAATATAATCTCGGTTATCGTACTCAGTACTCACGCTGTGTCTCAATAAACCCATGCTCACAGCTAGAATATACAACCTCAGTAAGAAAACCAATAAAATTCTTTTTCACTTTATTATATTTTTAGAATATTCCATCGTTTTAAATGGCAGGGTATACTTCGGAGGGTATGTTTGGACTTGGATATCTGTCACTAAAGGCACTCTATGTCGCTACTATTTACGGTCTTTGTACACAATGACCTTTTCGCACGCAGTCGACGAGCGCATTACGAGAGAGCCTCAAACGCACAGTAAATTAAGTATTTGAGTCAATTCGCCTGCTAAGGTTGATGGTTAAGGCATAACCTCCCAGCAACGAGAATGACCCATGTTAAGAAGTGTATATATACGGGCTGGTGAAGGAGATGAAGTTCAATATTTGTGTAGCTGTAATTAAGTTAAAGTTACAGGTTTTATGTATACGTCGCACTGTTAGGCACAGGCCTTCTCTAACCTAACCCCCCCCCCCCCAACGGTTTTCCGCCTTGCCGTGGCGAGAGGGAGGGGCTTAGTAGCCGTGACTTGGTCACCCTAAGAGGAACCTACTTCGGGTGTGTGTTGGTCGCTGCAGCCGAGGTGGAGTCGCGGAGGAAGAGGAGTGTTGGTATGGCGATGCGTCACTCGCCCTATCCTCCGCGATTCTGACGGGGCGGCACCGTTGATGCGGTGGTGGTGGGGCTGCTAGGGGAGAGGAATGTTGGTATTGTGAGGTGCCGCTCTCCCTACCCTCCGCAGCCGTATCTTGGTTGGCGGCGGAGCCATAGACTAGATCCGTCGCTGGGGTGAGGAAGGCTAGTGCTTCTGAATGCTCGTTTTTCATGGTCTCATGACCTTCGCGCATCCTACACGGGGACGTCCCATAATATAATAATTACTGTATATTAACAAAGACCATTGCCCATTATTACCAAGTTTTATTTGCGTCTGACACGCATCAATTACTGTGCGTGAAAGTCGTCATGCGTGTAATGGAGAACCCTTAATTCAGTTTATTTTTGTACTCATCATATATTCGCTTCATATTGTTCATTGTTTTAAGTAGTCTGGTGACCAGAGTAACGGACCCTAGGTTCTAATCTCAGTCGGTTTTCGGGCCTGGTTTATTCGTTCAATTGTACATGTGTAGCTAAGATCGAGTGAGTGCTTTTATAGGATACTTTGCTTATGTTAGTTCAATCTGATTTTTTTTTAATTTAAATAACCTTAAAGTGGTAGAGTCATGATGCACCTATATTATAGTTGCCGTAATAATGGGTCAGCTCGATCTGGGAAAGACCCTGATCTCACAGGATACCCGCGTTAAATAGCAGCTTAATGCTGCTGTGTTTCGAATGGTGAGTGTAGAGGACCGGAGACCCTTTTTACTGGTAATGAGGTATTCTATATTAGCTTTCAGGGGCGACCACAACGCATCTACATTTTGATTATTAATCGGGGATAGATTCTACAGTATTCACTTACAATGGCGCATGCTACACACTCGATAATTATCACAATATTTGGATCATAATCTAGGATTACGATATTTATCGAGTGTGTAGTATCACGGATGTGCATATCACGGATCGTGATACGGAACGCTGGATTTCTAAAAATCCGGAAATCCAACGATCTGTATCAAGTATCGTCGATAAATATCGAGTGTCTAGTCTCTGCTCGATATTTATCGTGTCAGTATTCATTGTCAGCTATGGAGGAGGACGCGCTTCCAAAAAAGGACCAAAAAAACTTGAAAGAATTCACGTGAGAGAAACGTGTGAAGAGAAAAAAAATGAATGGAGCCAATGCTTCATCCATTTTTCCTCTTTACACGTCTTTTTAATGATTTCTTTCTTTTTTCTTTTTTTCTTTTGTTTTTAAAAAACGTTACCCCCACACTAGGATTTTCTCCTGTGTCGTGGAGGCCATTTACAAACATAAATTGCACAAGGACAAACATCCAAACCCGGAACAATTATTTGTAGGCCATACAAATACTTGTTCCGTGCGGGATTTAAACCCCCGGCCCCCAGCGCAACAACTGATTGCTAATAATAATAATTTATAGTCACTCATTACGTTACTGGCTTCGGATTATGTAACATACACGTCTTTAGTGAATGAAATCTACCGTTGTACTGACGTGATTAGTATCGAGTGTGTAGTATGTAGATTCGATCCAAAATATTGCAAGATAAAAATCACGTTAAATATCGTGATAATTATCGAGTGTGTAGCATACGCCATTGTAAGTGAATACTGTAGATCTATAGACTGCGCCATTCAAATGGGCTGTGTGCTCGTTTCTCACTCTTATTCTATACAAAATAAATAAACAAATACAATCTCTTATCAATGAAATCTAATTCTAATTTAACTCAGTTATGACATTTGTGTTTGTGTTAGTAAAAGTTAAGCATATTTTTTTTTAAATAGGGATGGATAAAAAATAGGCGTGCCTGCGCCGAATAAAGCTTCACCATATTCCTCTACCACTGCTTGTTGTCATGAGTTTTCGGGTTGGCTGTTCTTTTTAGCCGTGGGCGAACTAGCAAAGATTGCTAATACTAACTTGAAAGAAAAGATTACTTTTTTTTTAATAGAATACAGATAAATAAATTGTTTAACCTACAAAATATTAAGTAGCAACGAATACCTAATTTTTTATAGGAATGGGTGACAAACGAGCACACAGTCCACCTGATGGTAAGTGGTTGCTGTGACCCATAGACATCCACATCTATCCTCAATAAAGAATCAAAATGCAGATGCGTTATCACCCGTGAGGACTAAGATGGAATGCCTCTTTTCCAGTAAAAGGGGTCGCCGGTTCTCTACACTCACCATACGAAACACAGGAGTGTTAAGCTGCTATTTTACGCTGGTGTTCCGTGAGAGAGTGGTCCTTCCCCGGTCGAGCCTACCCATTCGTGTTACAACTATACTATTAATATAGCTGCAGCATGACTCTACCACGTACAAAATTGATAAATTAAAATCAGTACATAATCATATCGTGGCACTTTTATCTCTACTTGTATAAAATTCTTTATTGTTCTAATTTTGAAATGGTAGAAAAAATTAACATAATATGTTAATGTTCTGTATCTGTAACCTCTGAGTATTTATTCATAAGACGATGTAACACATATTAAATAGCCATATGTAGTTTGTGTTACATCGTCTTATGAATATATATTTTTGCATAATAAAAGGCTCTGATGAGCTTATAGGTAACTATGTCAGTAAAATTAAAACAAATGCAAACTATGTTTTTTTTAAAGTAAGTTAGTTGCGGGGTGTTTTATTGGTGTGGAGTCATCCATTGTTTCTAATATTATAAATATAAAAATATTTTGTTAGTATAAATGTTTGCCTCATAATGGAGCTTGATCGGCTCGACGGATTATAATGATATTTTGCATAGGAGTCGATTATGTTGTGGAATAAGACTTATGATAACTATTTTCTTAATAATTTTTACTACAGTTTAATTTACGCCCGGTAGAGCAGTAACAACTAGTACACAATAAAATCTTGATGTGTAAAAATTACGTCATATTTTTTGTCCGCTATGAACTCCTAAACTACTGAACTGATTACATATAATGAAATTTTGTAAATGTGTTTTGCTTGCTCCAACTTGAGAGATTGGATAGTTTTTATCCCAATAAGTGACCCTCAATTACGTATGAATTTTTTATTGCGAATCTAAAGATTTTTATAAGATTGGTAGTCGGAAAGGGCAGACCAACGTCTGCTTGGCCAGCTAGTACCTATATAAAAACGTGATGTTGTTTTTATTCTATGATCATTTTATTTCCACAATATTAAATAGAATACACAACACACAATATTAATATATAATTTATATAATAGTGCCTACTTACGCTATTACATATATGATAATTTGAAATATAAGAACAAGTAATGTTTTGAATTGTGAAACCATGTTAAGGTGAAAGCGCCAGGGTAGTTGCAGGTTGGCTATTTCCAGAAAAACTCATTCACAAACTCATTTGTTAAACATACCACCTGACCCTGACCTGCAAATTCCAAAAAACGTAAGAAAATTTGAATTTCTCGGGCCACCCTGGCGCTTTCACCTTAAGTAATACGAAAACCTCCATACAGGAGAAAAGAGTTTTATCCAAAGATGTAAGTTTTAATTAAATGGATAACTTGGTTAATTTGATGGAAGTCCTTACGTTTTGTTGTAAGGTGGTAGCATAATCCACGACCCTATTTGTTCCGTTGGGGTTGTAAGAGTTAGAACTTTTTGTATATTGTAATTTTGTGTCTTTGCTAACAGTATAGGCCGATTTGTAAATATTTAAAAAAGCTATATTAATTACTTTAACGATTTCCTGCACGAAGACTATTTACACTAGCATAATCATCCCAAGCTAGTCGAATAATACAGAAATAAAAAAAGGTTAAAGCTGTTCTAGTTTTAATTGTGTCATCTGTGAAGTTGTTTAGCCGCGAAAGGTTTCTAAAGCAATGTCATGCCTGACTGATAAAAAGCTAGATTGTCGGAGTTTATGTCAGTTTCACTTTTACTCACTATCGCGTGGAGTACGCACGACTTATTAATCTCTCTAAAAATACCAATTAATCGTCTACTTTCTGCAAAACGTGAAATCGTGACTAAACATTGGCTTATAAAAGCAGTAACTGAAAAAGTATACCTATACTTTGTTCTTAAAATTGGTTACTGTTGTTATCAAACATATAGTAGAATGCCATAATTGTTTGAAACATAGCTTCAAGATGGCGTGACACGCCACACTTCCCACTTTCGGGCAATGATCCTTATTTAAAATGAATTTATGCAACGTTTACGTAAGGAAAACATGCCCAAGTTTTGCGACATGATTTTGTAAAGTCGTTAATGTTATACAACAGTGATACGTTTACATATTCTTTGTTCGTCACTTGTTTTTATAAATAAACAAGAAAAATGTTAAAAAAATAACAATTAATATAGTGTATGTTTTATATAGAGTATTATAGGGTCTGCGATAAAATTATTTAAATTTATTGGGAAAGAAGTGGAACAATAATATCTGTCTTTGCATCTCAAAATTAATTAATGTAGTAAGCTGCAACATAGAGGCTAAGGTTGTAGCGTGAGTGTGATAAAACCGAAGCGCTTACTTTTGGTTGTATTCGTTTTGTTATTTCCGGTCTGTCCGGTTTGAGACAGATGTCTACTCAAACCGTGGGAACTAACGGAGTCGGGTTATTAACACAGCACATTGCTCCTCTTTGTTTACTGGTATGTGATTCCTTTCTTTTCTGATAAGAAATTAAATTTCATTTTCGTGATCAAACTGTACCTACGTTCTGTATATTTGCTTTTTTACGAAATGAGCTCACAGGCAAAGTGCAAGCAATCTCAACCCGTAACAGTACACGACAAAGTTCAAAACGATTTGCAGTTAAGAGTGAACACCTTACTGTGGACCTGACGTTAGGTAGGTATTTAATACTAGGCCAGCTGCAAGCCTGGTGTCTGACTGGGACCGCAAAACTGTTTACATAACGCTTGCTTTCACAGTCGATACTCAGCTTTTCTAAAATAAACCAAAAATACGTACGAAAATATTCAACACTTTCTCCAACCCTCGGATATTGTTAAAGTTAACTTTGTTTGAAAAAAAATTTACTAATGTGCTAATAATCGAATTGATAGTAAGAGACAAGTGTTAAAAGTGTATCAGCCAAGTGTAAAAAATAGAGAGAAAGATGAAATTTCATCATCAGCCTGCAAAAGCCCATTGAGCTCTTCTCATAGATCATATAGAAAACTTTTTTTTATAGAATAAGGGTCACATACGAGCACACAGTCCACCTGATGGTAAGTAGATGCTGCGGCCCATAGATATCCACATTTATCCTCGATTAAGTATCAATATGCAAATACGTTGTCACCTCTGAGCACTAAGATAGAATGTCTTGTAACCTTGTAAGTATCCTATATATGAAAAAGGGTCTCCGGTTCTCTACAATTACAATACGAAACACAGCAGCATACGCTGGTATTCTGTGAGAGAATGGTCTTATCCCACTTGAGCCGACATATTCGTGCTACAACTCTAATATGGCTACAGCATGGCTCTACCACTTACAAAATTTCTTTGTATTCTCTTGATGCCACAACAGTCAAGCCCGTTTCAAACCAGCGCCTTGTAAATTGTAATTTTACGCGACTGATTTTTGAATCAATTTCAAATCCAAGCATTCTGAATGCGGTTTTTTTTGATGTTATCGGCATTCACATAATAATATAATAATACGTTGTAGTCATAAATTACCTCGATGTCACAAATTTTCTCAAGTATCCATCCGTCTAGTGAGACGCCTGTCTACGAATTACATGTGTTGGAGAATCGTAGCATATCACTATACATATTTTTTGAGCAGTTGATTACTATTAAATTTATCAATGACCTATGCAAGATAGAGGTATAGAGGTGGCTAGGAGTAGGAGTGATCGCTTTGATGGTTATTGATAACACAAATATAAATAATTACTATTCGTAAATATAATGATCCTTAGAAAGGCATAATTTCACGAGCCTCTGATTAAAAGCCTTGGTGTAGTACGATGATGTTATATGTAAAATGGTGTAGTACATGATGAACTCGATTCGCACAGGGACTGGCTTGGCGCGTTGCTGGCGGTCGGCGGTCCGGTCAGTTAGTTAAGTTCGTCTCTAGTAGTCTGGCTCAAAGAGTCATTGCAAACGCACGTTGCGTTGTTTTTTTTATCTTGTCCCATTTGTTTACAAATAATTCAGTGTGATTTTTTACATAAAGAAGATAGAAGGCTTTACGAGTAAGTAAAATATTACGGCATATAAATAAAAAATGTTCTTAAGCTGATTGTAAAATAACTTTTTTTGGTAACATTGTCAGTAAACAATAGCATTGTGGTTGGATTTCGTATTTTTTGTTTTAATGTATGCCTGTCGTTAATGTTATTTAAAACTTATTTTATTGTGCGGATTAGACCTTGATTTAATATAAGTTGGTTACTTTCAAAACCAGTAAGTAAAAGAACTGACGAAAATCCTTTTTTTTTCTATCAAGATATATAACGTAAACACATGCATTTATGAATGAATACATAATTTAATTAATTTCTTCAGGGATAAGAGGATATTAGTTATATCTATTGGAACTATTATTGTTTGAAATTTTAGAAATATAATTATATTTTTGTAATATTTGCTTGTTTTTTTAAAAAACTACAATGGACTCTTAAATATTATCTTTCTATTATCGCATTAGATTTATTTTCTCTTTCTGGTATTACATCTTGGTTAGATTCACTTGCGTATTGAATGGTGTTCGTTTTCTGTGGCAATTATTTTTTTAATTATTTTTATTCATAACATACCGTTAGATATGTTACATAATTTAATACATTAACGCGTGTTAATGTATTAAATTATTTAATACATTAACGCATGTTAATATATTAAATTATGTAATATTTTATACGTGGTAGAGCCATGCTGAAGCTATATTAGTAGTATAGTTGTAGCACGAATGGGTCGGCTCGACCGGGGAAGGGCCATGCTTTCACAGAATACCAGCGCAAAATGGCAGCTTGACACTGCTGTGTTTCGTATGGTGAATGTAGAGAACCGGAGACCCTTTTTACTGGAAAAGAGGCATTCCATCTTAGTACTCACGGGTGAGAACGTATCTGCATTTTGATTCGCAAACGAGGATAGGTGTAGATGTATATGGGCTACTGCAACCACTTTCCGTCAGGTGGACTGTGTTCGTTTGTCAACTATTCCTATAAAAAATGTTTTATTAGTCATCAAAACGATAAACTCAAATTGATAAAAATTTCAGAATATTTTTTTTTTTAATTTTTATTAGGTAAGTAGGTTTAAGTAGGAAGTTTATTAGATAGGTACCTACTTAACGATTGGTTCTTTTATATTTTGACAAAACATTTTCATTTAAAAGTATGTACCTTCAAGATATTCATCGAATCGACCGTAGGTTTAATTTTATTTAAAATAAATAAAAATTAAATAATTTAATTTTTCATATCCTGCCTATAATTAAAGGTAATATTATTCCAGATAACAAATGTTTATTTTTTTTAATTACTTTGATAGAAAAACTATTAAATAAAAAAATAAACGTTAATATTCAATACTTATTTTTAAAATAGGTTATACGCCAAAACGCCTTATAGTAATAGACATGCACACAATCTTTGGACCTGTATAAAATATAGATAAGTCTTAGAAGATAAACCTAGCATTAATAGGTCCGTCCGCGAAAGCGGTTTATCGGCAGGATTAATTCTGACCCAAGGGTCAGTACGGCGCACGACCAACAAGAAGATATTATATCTGAGCTCTCTAATGATCTCCACTTTGCAAGAACGGTCGTACCTATATTTGGTTTGGAAATACTGTTATATTGTTGAAACTGGTTAAACTAAATACACATAAATTTAAGTAACGAAATTTTAAAAGTGGAATTATAACGGCTTTTTCTGGTTTTATTGCGCGTGATAATGATTCGAATTGATAATTACGAGTGGTAACGGTTATTTATGACATCGGATGGAAAACCTTTCAAATTAATCCCAAAATAAACGTCGAATGCGATTATTAACTTGTCTGTTTTGGTTTAGAAGTGTTAGTTTAAAGGCAGAAATCAGTCTAAGAGTATATTTATGCAACATGTATAATACAGTAAAACCTGGTAGACTGGGATCTCAAGTGACCTAGAATTTTTTTTTCACTTATAGAGGCTTTCATTTATCCAGTTTCCCAAATAGGCAGGTTAACATGACAGTTGTCTTATTTATATAGGGTCCCACCACGGAGCAAATATAAAGAGGAGACGGCCTAACCAACTGTGCACTGTGATTATAACTTGGTCCTGACGTGATCACAGTGGGCAAGGCTTTAGTTAGTATATTGTCAGCGTTCGTTCTGTGCGTTTATGTGTCGAAAATCGCAAATCGGTGTATTTTCGTAGTATTAAGAAGAAAAGTATGAAATGTTGTGTTTTGTCATGTGAAAACTACTCAGATATACTCTCTGAAGCTATGGAAGGCATCATATTTCATTTGTTAGTAATTTTATACCTAATATATTAAAATAGTTTTGGAAAAATCTCTGCGTTGGCTTTCAAATATAATAAAATATATTCGACACTAGATGGCGACACTTTGTGTCATGGGTACTAAAAATATAAAGATACGTAGAGCTCAGTACTGGTAAAATAATCATACGAAGGTGCTGAAATTTGTTTTGCATTCAGTCCTAAAGAATTTTTAATCGCCGAAATATTATTTTTATAGTTTCTATAATCATTTTGTGAACAGGCCGTCATCTATCGTCAAGGTATCTAAACTACATTGCAACATCGATATGAAACGATGCGAGTAGTTTTACTATTTATCGGTAGATGAAAAATAGTTAAGTGGGTGAGGCTTAACACCCCCTCACCCCGCAAATTGTCACGCGTTGTTACATAGTGAAATCTAATTACAACACCTACTCTTTGTATTTGCTCCGTGGGTGCCACTATGCGAGGTTGAAACCTCTTTATACGATAAATGAAATTACCATTTATCATATAAAGAGATAGTACTGATAAACAAAGCAAGTATGGAAATTAGTACAGTATTGTAAACAAGCGTGTCAGAACATGTGTAAATCTGATAAATTGTCTCACTTATACGGGACGGGTTATTGAGCTAGGATGCCCCAATTATAGAGGTCATCGAAAAAATCTACGAAATCTAAAAATTCCCAGTATATTAATGCAAAAGTGTCGGAACCCCACTGTAATTAGCAATAACAAAGGTTTCTCACATATCCAGGGCCCACTGAACTAGGATTCACTGTACTAGATACAGTATATTAATGAAATATGGCTGCAGTACGAATAGGTCGGTTCGAACGTGATAGGCCCACGCTCTCACAGTATACCAGCGTAAAATAACATCTTCATGCTGATGTATTTCGTATGATGAGTGTTGAGAAGCGGACCCTTTTTACTTCTAAGGAGGCATCCATCTTAGTCCTCAGGGGTGACAACGTATCTGCAATGTGATTCAAATCGAGTATATATGTAGATAACTATGGGACGTAACATCTGCTTTTTAAGGTTTTCAGGTTAACTGTGCGATTGCTTGTCCCCATTTTTCTAAATAAATTATATGAATTGAGAAAGTTATATTTGGTTAAAGCTATGCCGTGGCCAGAGTCGGCCAGAAGGACACAATTATTTCAATTAAATAAAAGTCTTAGTATAATATTTTACACAACAGTTTTACTAACAGTGGTAGAGCCACGCGGCAGCTTTTGCTGTCGCACGGATGGGCCTACTCGAACCGGGGTGGTACCACGACCTCACAGTAAACCAGCGTGAAGTAGAGGTTCACCTTTGCGTTTCGCTTGGTGAGTGCAGGTGGCCGGAGGCCCTTTTTACTGGAAATAAGGCATTCTACCTTAGTCCTCACGGGTGACAACGCATCTACATTTTTATTTCTAATAGAGGATAGATGTAGATGTCTATGGGCTGCAGCAACCACTTACCATCAGGTGGACTGTGTGCTCGTTGGTCATCCTATACTATAAAAAAAAGTTCTCCGTCATCCGCCGTACTCACCAGACCTTGCACCTACAGACTTCTACTTTTTCTAGAATCATTTGGATAACTTATTGGCGGAACTTGCCCCCCTGGTTACTGGAATGATTTTATTAAAACTGATATTTAAAAAAATGTTAATAAACTTTGACATTTTTTTAATAGTAATTTTTTTTGGGTTTTACGGTCTGAGCTACTGTCACGTGGTATATTTTTATTATAAGTTGTGATTGTAAATAAAATTATAACACGGCATGAAAAGACTTTCTTGCCTCTTTTTCTTTAAGAAGTTTTTTTTAATTTTGCGAACCTGTGTACATACTGAGATCAAAAGGAACTTTAAACTAGCCCAATTTGAATAAATAGTTCTGTTCTTGACTTTGACTTGACTTTGAGTGGATTTTAACAAACTGATGAAAAAGGGGACTCGTTTGTCACCCTTATCCTATAAAAAAAATATAGATTCTAAAATCTGATATGAAATTAAATGTTCTGATAGAAATCTAAAAAGTAACAATTTCAAAAGCAAATAGCGCCTATGTAAATTAATGGGTATTGTGATAGCAAAATTTATTTTATCACCACCTACTTATAATATGCCAAATGTAATGTTGTAGTATTCAAATATGAACAGGGCATTACTATTCAGATAACGAACGCGCTCGTGATGAAATAACCCCGCACGTGTTTCATATCTCTAACTCTAACCACTTCCATTTAATTGTATGGGCAAAGTAGACAATGAGGAAAGGAAACCAATCTCCGTAACGTCTTTCGTTGAGTTGTTGGTGAAGCGAGTGCCGAGTTGGAAGAAAATTTCTATAACTTTAAGGTGCGTGTTCATTAAAGCGCTTCCAGTCTAGACAGGATATTACACCTAGTTCGTGACATTATTTCCATTTTCAATGTTAATTATTTAATTTTAAGCACCATAAAAATCATAATAAAAATGTCATTATCAAAGCTGTTTTACGTAACATTGAGGTTACTTAAAATGTTCTTACAAAATGTTACCCAAGGACTTAAATTACCTAAAATTATAATGTCTCAATGTGCCATACAATATAATACTTAATGTGTTCGTGCGTGTGTACGAATATCCATGAGAGCGTGCGCGTTCGTCTCTGCATGTTTAAATGTGAGAACATGCTAAAGTGTTAAAGAATATAATGTAATTACAAGTATTAATTGAAACAGTAATCATAACAATAAGTTTTTGCAAATAATTACTCTTATATAAAATTTGTATTTATGTTGATTATCAATATCTACTTTAATATTATTACGATTGTAATATTATATAGTAATAAATTAATTAGTTTTTTTAGATGAATTTTTTATATTGGTTAAGTCTATGAAATTCTTCAGGAACCTTTTTGTTGAACTTATAATACAATTTTATAGTTGAAGTAATGTGGAACGAAATACGTTTTAGGCTGATGTTCGTTCCACGTTTACTTTCTTTTTCTAGATTTTGTCATTCTTTTGCTTTAAACAGACTAAAATATGACGCGGGCGTTCATGTTTAGGTTTAAAGATCTTTATTACTCATTAAGACAAATGCATGTCACTTACATGAGTCGGTAAATACCACAGTCGTTCGCCAAATTAAATTCACCAAAAATACACAAACTTCACCCGCGCAACGCATTCACGATTATTTGAGTCATTTGGAACAACATAATTTTCATTTGGACATAATGTACAGTTTAGTTTCAATGCTTAAAATTATGGGAAATTTAAAAAAAATCACATCTTTGCTGTGGTGACCAAGCACCTTAAATCTGACAATTAGCGTGTCGGCGTGAGAGAGTTGTCAGGCGAGACTTGCATGCGACGACTGCAGTCCCGCTAGCCAAACATGGCGGCTATTTACCGACTTAATATTTTATGAGTTGATGGATGTTATCCGGAACTGTGTCTATTAATCCTTAGAAACTTTCTCAACGTAGGTACTTCAAGATCCTTGCCCTCCTTTACTTAATTATTGAGCAAATATCCTCTATGCTACGATAAATACTTTGAACGTTCGTTTTTTACTTCCTTTACATCAGTGATCTTAGATACCACCTTTAATCAAAGCGCTTGGGGCACTCTAGTATTTTTTTATAATCGATTGCACAAGGACGAAGAAAAAGAAAGTGATTCACCGTGAACGGGAAGCGAATGATCACAGGAAGCATTCGGTCACGCTAGTCGTAACGCACTCAAGCTTCCTGCGTATAACCTGTGTATTTTAGTAAAATTGAAGTGACAAATAAAACTTACAGTGCAACTTATGGTAAGTGGCTGCAGTCCATGGATATCTGCAGCGAACTTCAAATGAAGAAGTCTGCAGATACGTCGTCATCTCTGAGAACTGAAGTGAATGCCTCATAGCCTCTAATTCAACTAACTCTCTATACCCTCCAGACCGGAATACAACAGTGCAAATGTTACTTTACGTTCTTATTTTCTGTGCAGCTAACAATACGCATAGAAACAAAATTGAAATTCTAATAATAAGACAATAATAAAAACTCATGTCTTCGGATGTAGAACACTCACTTGCAGAAATTACTACAAAGAAAATACATGATTATTTCCATCCATATAATATCTGATAGATCGATAACAATTTGAGGCTGACAGACATTATCACAATTGACATAAAATATAGCTGTAACTAGAGAGAGTGGGCCACGGTACCCCATTATGTTAGATAGGAGTTAAAACTGGGACACGTGATTGTTTCATCACTAACGGTGTGCAATTATTATGATAGGTAGCGCCACTATTTGTAACCTTGTTATAATATCATCTTTCATTGTTCCTTTTACTATTATTAATACTATTATTATTGTTGGTAATATTAATCGAAGATTGACGATTACTTGTCCTTTAAAAGGTTAGACAAATAAAGTTAAAATAATAAATGCTATAAATAATAATTTCTATTTTTAATTAGAACTTTCGTCTGTCATCCGACCAGTGACCAGATTTCCTAATTTCCTATTGTAGTGACTAATAGAAATACTAAATTAAACTATAAGTAAACACGCGTCGATTGATCCCCAGTATGTTAGGTCGAATCCAATTAGAATGATTCAAATCTAGAATCTGTGAACATGATATATTTAGTGTCCGTTAGTAAAAGAGATGAAAGATTACAAATATATACGAAAAATTATTATGTACGTTAAAACTTACGCATAACATTATTTATTAAAATATTCCTTATGTAGTAAATTTTCCGCATAAACGTTTTCCATTACAAATGAGGGCATCCACAACTTTTTCTGCCACCAGGGCGGCGCCACTTTACAGTGAGGTAAAATATATGTGACAGATTTCATAACGGGGACGATAATTTCTTAGGAAAATTTAATCTTTAAGGTTTCTTTCTGTAATTTAGTTATATTTTATATTAATTACATTAGAAATGAATAAACCAAAGTATAAATATAACTAAAAGCTGATTTTTTAAAAAAAGAGTTATAAAGTGCAAAAAATTAAAAATTAAAATTACTGACGCATTGTGTTGTGTATTAATATTATACTCTAGATAATGATAAACTATTATTTTAAACGAATTTCTCAATTAACTGACATTGTGTAACAAAAAACTTTACATCAGTCGCAACTAGTGACATCTGGTGAGTGGAAGATTATTAGCCCTCATTGATTAAATTAATAAATATTGTCTTTAATTTCGGTTACGACTGATATTCCTTTGTAGGAAATATCAGTACAAAAATGTCAGTATAATAAAAGAATAGAAAAGTTTTAATAATTTATGACTGTATCGATCATGATACAAGAAATTATGTGGATGGATTTATTTATGAGCAGGTTTCATGCTTTATTATTTACTTTTATCAGTACTAAAATAATTTATAGCCGCCAGTTTTAACAGTCGAATGTTTATTTCAACATAATGGCGCCATTATTCTCTCATAAGTGTACACTTGTTTCATAATAGCAGTGATTCAAATTGAAATTTTGCATCGAGATTTTAAAAAAATTGCAAATATTTTGAATCACAACTACTTCTTTTGTTTACGGTGTTACTATAAAAAGTAGGTTTTGGTTTTGGCGTGCATTTTAACACTTTCACTATCCGGTTTCCAGACACAATAGTAAGACAATAGCAGTGCCCTATATGTAGTGCACGGGACAGCGAAAGGGTTAAAAAATAAATATATCGAAGCGGTAAGTTCAGATGGTTAGAGTTTAGGGCAACTCCGCATTAGGTGGATTGCCGACCTAGTAGGACACGGGGAAAGTCGATGGTATAGATGTCTTAGTCAGTCTTTAGGAGATGCCTATGTATGTCTGTGGACTTGTGAGGAGCTGCGATGATGATCTTAATATTGTTTAAAAGAAATATTGTATGGCAGCAATTTAATATGAAAACAGCCAATTAGCATAATATACTGGGCCTCATTGCAAATCGACCTATATATCACGAGTCACGACGAGAAAGTGATAAAAGTGTAAATTGTTAACACTAATTGGGAGATGCCTACGATGTCACGTACGAAAGGTGGTCCGCTTGGAGTGTATTGTGCCACATAAGGCAATCTTATTGTGTCATGTTGTACAGAAGTGAAATTTTTAATGCTTCGGAACCTAATGCTTGACATCTCATAACTTCATACAAATGTATTCCGAAATAAGTTTTTATATAAACATACAAAACAATACCTAATTACCTAAAATAAGTAGTTTAGTTACGTAATTATATATAAGTTAATGATTTAAGTACAACAATTAATCTAGAAAAAATATAGTACATAGATACGTACTAATATGGCCTAACATCTTTTCGTTTGTTAGTATTAGAATTTCTTATTTGCTCAACTATATTGTTGTAAATTAACGCTAAAACTAAAGCGTATTTTTTTTTTTTAAAAACAAATATTTAAGAGATTTCTATCACTGAACTAAGATAACGATAGCAGAAATCAGATATATTGTATCAGCAATATGTAAACCCAAAACAAATAATGTAAACACGGACGACCGCGGAGTTGTAATAAAAATTATCTGTAGTAGAATTTGGAATTTCGAACCTTATTCTCATCCTTAATCACCACCAGCATCAGCCTGCGGCAATCTACTGCTGGAAATATGTTTCTCACAGGCGCTACTTAGCCCGATATTTACCTTCACGCGTCCAATTGTTGCCAGCATTATCGTTGCATCTAGCCAACTATCTTTTCCTTATTACGCTGTAAATAGGCCAGCGTTAAAAATACGTTAAATAACGCTCGTAATGGGGAGGATGTTGCAAATAAATGTAATGCCGTATTAAATAGTTCCATGGCTGTGTAGCTATTTCAATACGATAACTATAACTACTTAGACAAGAGTCCTGCATTATTTCTTGGTTGTCTGGTCTCAATGAATTTTAACTGTATTGTGTTGACGCAGTCCGGGCTTGGCACAGATCTTGTATCTTGAGTTATAAAATGGGTGGGTTAGACTAATAAGTCGATGTATCTGTTTGTGTGTACATTAACGACACTATTAAATCTTCCAAATACTCTTGATTCCTAGAAAATTTTGACTACCGCGTGGGTCTAGTGAACGTACACGTGGCTGCTGATCGTGAGAGCCCGGGTTCCAATTCCGAGTCGGGACCACAAAAAAAACAGTTATGAGTTTATTATGTAAATAAATTCTCAGTAACAGTTCTCAGTAACAGTAACAGTAACAGTGATAGAACCACGCGGCAGCTTTTGCTGTCGCACGGATGGGCCGGCTTGAACCGGGGTGGTACCACGACCTCACAGAAAACCAGCGTGAAGTAGAGGTTTACCTCTGCGTTTCGCTTGGTGAGTGCAGGTGGCCGGTGGCCCTTTTTACTGGAAATGAGGCATTCCATCTTAGACCTCACGGGTGACAACGCATCTACATTTTGATTTATAATAGAGGATAGATGTAGATGTCTATGGGCCGCAACAACCACTTACCATCAGGTGGACTGTGTGCTCGTTTGTCACCCTTTTCCTATAAAAAAAAGTAACAGCTCGAGGGAGGAAGTTGGCGGTGTTTCACCTTGGTGAGTCGGAAAGCATATAAAGTCGTTGGTGTTACGCCTGATCTCTCTACAGTAGTGTCGGTTTGCCGTCCCTTCGGACTATATGATTGAGTGAATAGACAGTGAACCTGTACTTGGGCATACACTCGGGAAATATAATGGTGTTCTACGCAGATGGATACCATAATTCCATCTGGAAGAATTTTATTATAATATCTCCTAGGCGTTCGAGTACTTGCGTGCGAAAATTGTTACACTGGTAAGAACTCCGCCCGAAAAACAACGCACGTATGTTTCCACGTGAAATTATCTCGCTACGTTATTCATTAACGGTAATATAAAACCGACAATGTGCTCAGTGTGCGTACTGCATTTACGCATCAACAGTTTGTCGGATACGAATCAAATAGCGCACGCGTGAGAGTTGGTGAAACTCACTCATTCGTATGGTCACTGTATTCGGAGCACTTACTTTCGTAATTATCTTTCTTTCTCAGTAAATACGAAAGGGCTTGATTGAAATCGTTGTTATTTTATTTATTTTGTATAAAAACGTTAATTACTGTTCGTACCAGGATAACATGTGGGTGCAATTTTTCTAGATTGTGTTGGTATGAAATTGATTTTATACTGCTTTAGATCAAAATACATTGTTTTCGATGGTACTCTATTCGAACGTTCACCTAATGTTTAGCTCTCAACTTTTTTATTATAAATCCTTGCCTTTGAAAATTTACAAAACCAGATGGGGCGATGGATTATTTTAAGCCATCATCAAATAACAAACTGCAGTAAAAAAAAATTATGTCCGATAGATTACAGAGTCACCATTTTCAACATAGACAGAATTTCTCTATATTAAGGATAAAATATTATAAGACATGTAAAGTCCGAGAATACGAACGAGAGCATTGCGACAGAAATCTGTTCTGCTCAATAATCAGCTTAAAAGTAAACGAAGGCCTGTGCCCAATTCTGCGATGTATGTAGGCTGTTGCCTTAGTTTTTGATTTAAATATTTAGATGTTAAAGAGCCAGCATTAATTTACCTGCTAAGTGTAGAGATATTTTTTTTTAATTTTTAACATTTATGCTGATAAATTTGTCTTTCGCATTCAGAATTCTAATTGTTTTCGGTTAGTTCCCCTATTTATATGCGAGCCCTATAATCATAAAATTGAATTGATAAAATCGGTCCCGTTACTTGAAATGATTTAAATTAATATCCTCATAGAATATTAATTAGCTCATGCTAATTGAACGTTCTAGCTGACATGTAACGAAAACTGAAGGAAATAATTTCTCGCGTGGTAGCTGCAAGAAATTATATAAGTTACGGTAAAGGTGATTAGTGAGGTTAGTATTAATAATAACCGGTCATTATTCATAGTTACCTTATGATTTGTGAAATTTGATGAAAACTGTGAAATTAATCATTTTTACTAGTTGTTATTAATAATTTACTACTGTAACTGTACTGTAAAAGTAATAAAACAATCAAGAAACGACCTTTTTAGGTGAGTATTTATTGGTATATAAAAGAAAGTAATGTGAGCTGACCGCAGATTAATAAAGGGTGCTAATTATTTATCATCTTATCATAATATTTTAGCGTCTACATAACCTAACCTAAATATTGGTGTAAAATGTTGGTGAGCTCGAAACAGACTCTTGTCGTACACACATTATACGTGGTAGAGCCATGCTGCTGCTATATTAATTGTATAGTTTTAGCACGAATGAGTCGGCTCGTCCGAGGAAAGACCACGCTCTTACAGAATACCAGCATAAAATAGCAGCTTAATGCTGCTGTGTTTCGTATGGTGAGTGTAGAGAACCGGAGACCATTTTACTGAAACAGGTTTTCCATCTTAGTCCTCACGGCTGACAATGCATCTGCATTTTGATTCTTAATCGTGGATAAATGTAGATGTCTATGGGTCATAGCATTCCCTTACCATCAGGTGGACTGTATGCTCGTTTGTCACCCTTATTCCATAAATAACATTAAAAATACAGTGAGTAATAGAAATCTGTTTTAAAATTTCAAATGATTAAATGAGGAAAACATTATGCAAGTTTCGCTATGAATAGAACTCTAATACGCATGACATAAACAACACAGAACTATCTACATCGAATAGAACGGCTTGTCTTTGTAAAGAGAAACAATGGCCTTATTCAGCACTTTCTATTTGCCCGTGTTCCGTGCAGCTTAATTATGAAACTAGGTACTTTAATGTAATAACATTGGTTTAATATAATGTGATATTTAATAACATTGTTCAACGATAACAAGTTCCGTTCGGTCCTTATAAAAACCTTGTTTTCGTTGTCGGAACGCGATTGTTTCGCGAATCGCACCCACGTCTCTTGAGTCACGAGCAGTGAACTAAATCGGTACACCATTATCTGTAGTTATATTATGCTTCTGACAATCAGCTTTCTCGTGCAGTGCTGTTTTTTTTACTTGTTAACCTACGTAAGCACACCTAGATTTAAACGAATATTAAAATCTAGTATGTATACAGATTTAACCGTGTAGTGGCGGTGTAAGAATACCCACTACCCCACATCGTCCCGTGGTTGTCGTAAGAGGCGACAGAGGGAAACTGAAACAGGAGCTGGGCAGCAGCATCTTCCTGATAACAGCTCCAAATAATAAAAACTGCGGTTGTCAACCCGCTTGCCAAGCGTGGCAAACATGGCAAGATCCTCTATAAGGCAATCTATGGAGCCCTATGTTTAGCAGCGTAGTAAATTTAATAGGCTGTAACGGTAACGGATATATATAGATTAACAACGAAAGATGTGACGCCGAAACCAATCCAAAACCAGGCTGAACTAATTTATTGTAAGAATACACTCACACGCACATGTTGTTGGATGCAAATTGATGTGAACTCTAGTCAAGAACATGTCAAGAAGTTGAGCCTGGATTTGGCGTCATTTGAAATGTAAGCAGCGCTCCGTCTATCTTTCTTTATGGTCTGACTATGAAAACTCCTACTATCCTTTTGATTTTTTTCAAGCGGCCTTCATTACCAATCACATTCGCGGTTTTTATCAGATGTTGATCGAGCTTTTTTTAGCATAATGCCAAATTTAAAGTGTGAGAAACTCTTTGGTATTGTGATCTCCAGTCCGTTCAAAAAAAGAACAATTTTTTGGGGCGCGATTAGTGAGACGTCAAAATTTATTTACTGTCGATTCTTGTATTAGTGATTATTGTACTTGTGTCCGTAAAGTTGCCTAGAGACTACGAATCCCTTTATTCCACTTCACCGTTCTGGATTATATTTTTCCATTGTCTGGTTTCCAAGCCGCGAGCTCTCCAAATGGATTGCCTTAAAATTTAAGACATCCCTCTATAAGTGTCTTGAAAAGATACAATAATGTCGAGTTTTATCACTATCACAGTTACGAGATATATTGTTTGTATGTAGTCAAAATAAGCCAAACATTTTTACGAATTTTTCTGAGCCAGTAGTTTAGTTATTGCTTATTTGACAACACACTAAGGTTGAGATCTATAGATCGCACTTTGACTTTGCTCAGATTTTACTTTCGAGCTAAGACAATGTCGGTATTTATAGAGATAACTTCGAAGTCGTGTTGAGTGCGCGCTCAGCAAAGCCTAAGTCAAAGATATCGACGACTTACGTAAAAATTTAAATATTATTTGTAATTTTAATTATATTACTCTAATTATTTATAACAATATATAGGTAGTTTTAGGCTGTCTTCTAGTTTTAAATAGCATTAATCCATTTTCTATTATCGTAATTTCTAACTTATTTCGAATTTCTTAAAATCTTTTTTCTGATTTTGCACTCTTCTCATCTGTTTCCGTTCTCATACGCCTGTTTTCTATTTCAAAGATTATGCTAAGCATTTACTCAGCTAAGTTTTTCGTAATAAAAGTTTGAGCAAAGTCGAAGTACGGTCTATAAATTTTAGCCTAAGATAATAAACAGCTATAAAATTATTTAGAAAGACGAAACATTTTGGAAATGTTGCATACTAAAATAAAATAATATAACATTAGTAACCTACATTTTATACTATAGTTACAAGAAAAAAAAAATTACTTATCTCAAAATTGAACACATGCGTTTCATTATAAAACGTGGTTTATTGGTAGTTGATATTGACCAAAGAAGTGCCGTCTTCGTAGCCGCGACGTCCAAAGTCATCGCGAAATTGGACATTTGCTGTAAAATTCCACACTTTATAATTTAGTTCGCATATTTCTGTGGGACTCCTATACCTGAGACGAACTATAAAATACTTTTTGTAATATGGCGGATTATGTATTATTTAAAATCAAAACGTTGGCAAGCTTCTTTATAGATTTCATTGAGTGAGAGTGAATTTGTGTTGTAATAATAACTTCAAAAAGAACTAAACCTATATAATGATATTTATTATTTTATAGTATATTATGGTATTATAATCATAATCTCTGTAAAAATATTTGAATTGGGTTTTATAATATTATTGAATTGTGTTTTATATTCTAACTAGCTGACCAGGCAGACGCTGTTCTGCCCTTTCCGAACAACCATTTACTTTACCAAAAAAACTCCTGAAATTAGCAATAAAAAATTGAGGGTCACTTATCGGGATAAAAATTATCCTATCTCTCAAATTGGACCAAACTGCACACAGTCTGCAAAATCTCATTGAAATAGGTTCTATATGTTGAATACTTACAGCAACACGTGGTGGTTATACTACTAAATTGTAGCTTAAATTAAACGTTTTTATTTTTTAACATAGCGCCATCTATTGAATATTTACTCAATCCAATCAACAGATATCGTCATCTGACAGAATCGTTTGGAGCTAATAGAAAATTGTGACTGTCAAATAATAGGCAAATAATTTGCAATAAAATAATATTGTATTGCGACTATAAATTGAGATGTAAGCTATCCTATCTTTTAAGTTGGACCAAACTGCACACAATGTGCAAAATTTCATTGAAATCAGTTCAGTAGTTTAGGAGTCCATCGCGGACAAACAACGTGACACGTACTTTTTATATATAAAGAAAGATATAAAGAAGATATATAAAGATAGAAGCCGTAAATTGTAACATAATGTCAAAATATAAACTTTCATTCGTTTAAGGTAAGGTTCATAATTTAGGATCGTTTATGCGAAGTTCGAAAGCGTCAAATTGAGCTAACACTGTTGCGATTAGCTTCACTTTCGCTGGAGAAAGTCACTCGCGCATTAAGCTTATCGACTTTAGTAGCACGCAACAGGAAGCATAGGATTCTATAAAATTTACAGTAAGTTATTATTAATATATTATATTATAAAGTGTACAAAGTTTAAAAAGTTTTCATAATCACATATCAAAATATCTCTTTACAAAATAAAACTTGTTGATGTTTTATTCCGTTTGAAAAACCCAATCATTTTTATTGGAAACAAAAAAATGACAAACGAACTAACAGTTCATCTGATGGTAAGTGGCTATTGTAGTCCATGGACACCACCAACCAACTTCAAACAAAAAAGTATGTTTATGTTTTGTTGTTTATTTATGTTTTCACCTAAGAACTAAGATACCTAGGCCTGTATGTTTTGTGTAACGTCTCTCAGCTCAAGTACACGCAGTTAAGTACAATATTGAGGTTATAATCTTATTAATAAACATATCTCAAGATCCGGTTTAGGTTTACGATATCAGCTGAGTGCCACACTGATTAATAAACGAAACTCGACTCTCAAGTGTGTGTACTTGAGTGCAAGTCACAGAACAGTATTCCTAAGTACAGTGTTTTGAGATACTGTTTTTATGTGTTTATTAATTAGCAACAATCTTGAGATGCTGATATCGTAATGAGGGCGTATCAAATGATTACGCGCTTGAGTTCATCGTTGAGTAACTTTCATTAATACGGGCCTAAGGCCCGAACTTGAGTACAATATTGAAGTTATGATATTAATAAACATATCTCAAGATGCGACTTAGGTTTACGATATCAGCTGAGTGACGCACTGATTAATTAACGAAACTCGCCTCTCAAATATGTGTACTTGAAATGCTAAAATCTCAGGGCGGGCAGTCCGTGACTTAAGACCGTGATTGTTGACATGGATATTGAAAATTTTGAAGAGAAATTAATTATTACGACGAACTTGAGTACAATGACGATATTTCACGGCCTTCGCGATATCGTTTACCAAAAAATTATGTAAGGGATGCCTCCGATTCTTTTCAGTTACAAAGTGATAATTTTAAAAAACGAAACAGAGTTGGTCAAGAATCAGTAATATTATAACATTATTAAAGACTTATTGATGAAATACAGTAACAGAGGTCTTCCAATTTCCCCAGAAATAGCCGTCCTATTAACTTTAAGCTTTTTGCCACAGCATCATTTCATTTATGTACATATTGTATATTTATTTAAGTAGGTATAATTTATTTCATTATTTAAATTAATATAATGTATTAAATTTCAAAGTAAGTAATTAGGGCATGTACGATTTGTAAGATAAAATAAACACCATGACTAGGTAGCAGCATGCTATGGAAATTCAGATTACTGATGTTATAATGTTTAAAAAGTGATATTTGTAATACGATAATTAATTACCTACCTGGCTAGAGATGTATATGGACTAGCGTTGTATTCTACAGCTATTTTCTATTTTGCTCCAGGCCTCATTTTTAATACGCAGAGACGTGCTATCGGTCTCCTTATTTTCCACCATAGCCTTGTATTTTTTTTATAACACGGGGAAAGCATTTTTCTCAATCGGAGTAAATGCGTCTTGCTTTCCATTTTTGTATAAATTAATTTTCCCGTGTGATCAAAGTTAAGTAATCAATATGTTAGGTTATTTGTACATATTGAATTAAGTAGTAAACATTTAGTTCGTATTTAGAAATACATACATAATAGTTTTAACAATCTAAAGTTTTCGAAAGTAGGAAACAACTTCTATAATGTGGTACAGTTCTAGTTATTTAACTTTTATCAAAATAAAAGTATTCAATAAATCTCACGATATAGCAAAAACAAAACGTCATGAATGATACTCTAAACTTCGGTCTGTGACGTAATCGTTCACCAAATCAAGCCCTCAAGTCACAGAACAGTATCGAGATACCTTTTTTATGTGTTTATTAATTAGCACGTTATTGAGATGCTGATATCGTAATGAGGGCGTATCAAATGATTACTCACTTGAGTTCGTCGTTGAGTAACGTTTATTAATACGGGCCTAAATCTGTGACAATGTTAAACCTTGTATCCGTATAACATTCAACATTAATTATATTTAAAAAAATCTGGCACAGATCACGAACTGCTGACACAGATAACTGTGTTACGAGACCATCGAGCGTTTTTCTGCAATTGTAGTTTGTCAATGGCACTCATAGCATTGTATACGCTCTTGCGCCGAATTCGCTAACATTTTCCGGACGTTTCAAACGTATATTTTCTAAACTTTGTTTAAATTACAGTATAATTTTAGTATTTTTACATAATTTTCTGTCTCTAAATGTGATTGAGATTCAGAAAAAAGATCCGTCGTCATGGATTTTCAACTGGATAGTAGACACAAATGTCAATTGAAATTTTTCTTTTTAGAACTTACAAATAAAAATTTGTTTCTTTATAAATTGGATAAAAATAATAGTAAACGACGTCATAGATTTTTGTGATCAAATAAACATTTTCAGGGTTACTTCTGAAATTGATTTAAATTGGATATGCTTTTCGATTAAAACTGAAGATGTTTCGAAACTGATATTAAAAGCTTACTCCCGAAGAAATTCGATTTGAGAAATATGACCGAGTTACGATCAAGCGTTATCAGCACCGTTAGGCAAATCCAGATATCTTTTTATTCGGTGATCATTTATAATAAATTGCAAACAAAATTCTTATATATTTGTAAAACATAAATAGGTAGGACAATAATATCAAGAAAAAGCATTCTCTTCGCTTGCGACTATGAGCGCCTTCTCGCAGCCGCCAGCTGACACACCCGTTCTTTAATTCCAATGCGCTAGGTTGGACGTGATAGAGTCTTACTGCAAATATATATCTGGTATAGTTGTAGCACGGATGGGTCGGCTCGACCGGGGAAGAACCAGGCTTTCACATAATACCAGCGTAAAATAGCAGCTTAACGCTGCCGTGTTTCGTATGGTGAGTGTAGAGAACCGGAGACTCTTTTTACTGGAAACGAAGCACTCCACCTTAGTCCTCACGAGTGACAATGCATCTGCATTTTGATTCGTAATCGAGGATAGATGTAGATTTCTATGGGCCACAGAAACCACTTACCATCAGGTGGACTGTGAGCTCATTTGTCACACTTATGCTATAAAAAAGGTACAGTTTGAAAATTACTTTGAGTTCGAAACGAAATTCGATTGTCAGGCTTATTTCAACATAGGATCGACCGAAGGTCGAGGATCGACCGGAGGACACGGTGGAGCACACCGTGGAGGTGTGCCCTGCTTGAGCGGAGCACCGCCGTGTCCTCGTAGCGGCGATAGGCGGCGGCGACCTCTCGCGTCCGGCCCTGGTCGAAGCCATGGTCCGGAGCGAGACGGAATGGGATGCCGTCACCACCTTCTGCGAAGCAGTGATGCTAGCGAAGGAGGTGGCGGAGCGGGAGAAGGAAAGAGCAACAGCTTTCCTTCCCGGCCGCCGCGGGAGACGCCCCCCGACGCCTGCCGGGGCTGCGGGCTGTTCGAAAGAGATACTGCGGCTCCGGAACGTAAGGGCACTGAAGGAACACGGATGGTTTTTAGTCAGTAAAAGTCTGACACTCCCTTCCGCTCCACCCACAGCGAAAGGCGTCATTAGATGATTTTCCATTCGCAAAAAAAAAAGGCTTATTTCAACATCGATTTTATCAATAGGCTGGCTTATTTGCATAATTTCAAATAATAAAAATCCAGTTTAATTTAAAAACGAAAACCCAATCAAATTTTGAGACACTAGGATAAGTAGCAGTTTTATAATATATGATTTATTATTCAATAACAGTAGTTGAAGGAAAATGGCCACATTTAGTAAAAGTCAATTTATTTAATAGGTACTAACCTTTACATGTGAAAGACACAGTTAATAAATTATTTATATAAAGGACTTTTTGTTTTGATCTAAAGTTTTTTTTTAATAGGATAAGGGTGACAAACGAGCACGCTGTCCACCTGATGGTAAGTGGTTGCTGCGGCCCATAGACATCTACATCTATCCTCGTTTGCGAATCAAAATGCAGATGCGTTGTCACCCGTGAGAACTAAGATGGAATGCCTCATTTCCAGTAAAAGGGCCTCCGGCCACCTGCACTCACCAAGCGAAACGCAGAGGTAAGCCTCTACTTCGCGCTGGTATTCTGTGAGGTCGTGGTGCCACCCCGGTTCGAGCCGGCCCATCTGTGCGACAGCAAAAGCTGCCGCGTGGCTCTACCACTGTTAAGTTTTGCCCGAGACAAAATTACTCCCCTTACTTCTGAAATGGTTATGGAGCAATTAGTCCACCGTGTTGCTCCACTTGGTGGTTGCGTTGACGGACTTCAAAGCATGCCCTCGGATAATTTTATTCTACAGACATGCCGGTTTTATTACAATGTATCCCCCACCGCCGAGCCTGTGATAAATCAGTACTTTTGCAATTAACAACTTCATTAATGCTAGCGAGGATCGTACCCAAGTCGCTCGCATACTGTGAAATTTGCGGTAGCGTTCTACTTACCTATTATTAAAATCTTTTCATTCCTCATCGGCATCAATTTTAATAGCCATTATTGCTGAAGTACAACAAAATCGATGTTGAAGAAAAATATCGTTATGATGCGTGTCTGAGAAATTAAAAATATTTCGAAGACTAGTAAAGTCCCTCACTAAACTAACTCCGTCAAAAAAGAAATAAGGCTTATAGCAATAAAACATATTATATGCTAACTGGTGCCTGCTGTTTGCTTGGCGTTTTACGTTTATATTGACATAATTTCAAAATGAAAAATGTTATTTTTTTACCTATCCTGTTACAAATTATATGATCCATGATTACGGATACGTAATCCTAATTTTCAAGATTTTTGTACGATCAAGTAAAACTGTATGCAAGAAACCTTGTCTTTATTCTTTGTGACAATGCATATAGACCTCACACCGGAAGGAGAGCGCCCAAAATATATATAATGCTCAGTGAATAATTTATGATTGTTATTGGAAATAGTTGAATACCATCAAAAACATAACTTGTAAAATAAAACAAGTCTCGCAACTCAGTCCTTCTACCGTAAAAAGTTGTGAGATCCATGTAATACCAAGTCGGTTAATTTATGCAGTCCCTACTTTAGTGTCCTTCTATCTTAATTAGCGAACTTAACAACATCTTATAGTGACCATATCAATATTAAAAATCTTTTATGTTTTAAATAAATAGATTGACTTGGCAATCGCATGAAAACACAATGTATCTCGCAAGTAATACATATTATATTAAATTAGATTGTTTAGTGCGTCCGTTGACCATTTTACAAGTTACCTTTGAACATAATTATATCTAGGTACCCATTTACATCTATTATTCTATTATATCATACATATACAGGTACACTGATTCATTCACTCCAATAACGTTGTAATCCTATATACACTTTGTATTTATATACAAAGTTATATTACAAAGTTATTTATGTAGTTGGTGTATCTGGAAAACTGGGCCAAAATTACAAAATATTTTAGTTTTTCCTTAATTTATACACTAAACACTAATTGTATTCTACTCGTAAATTTGAAGCTTCTACGTCTGCTAGAAGTGCCTCAGAGTTTTGATGATCGATCAGTCAGTGAGTGACAAAATTAAGAAATTTTGACTAGTTATAATTCTTAAACTACTGGTTCAAATTTAATGAAATTTGAAACATACCCGTGTTTATACAACGCATGCTTGGTTACTGAAAATTCATGCTTCTAGTTTTGTCTACAACATAGTTATAGGGGGTCGGATATGGCCCGAATCGCTTCGAGAAAAGGATGGTATGGCCGTGCCGCTTTTGTGTTCGACTTGGCGGAGGCACTGCCGTGCCCCCAGATAAGGCCAGAGGACTTAATTAGTATCTGTTTCATCACTTCAAAGGCGTTTTTATATCTAATTTCGCATTTTGTTAATTTCTTTACAATATAATATACAAATATATAATATACAAATTATTTAAGCAATAAAGAATCTTTTACGTATTTTTTAATTTATTTAGGATTTGGAGGCAGTTTCTGAAACTTATTATAATTTCTAGTACAAACTGAATGTGTTAAAATGTACACACTGCATTCGAAAAAATTTCATAAAATGCACATATCTTAATTATTTTAGGTCTAATAATTTTGGTTTATTACCTCAACAGCAATCATTTTAATGAATAAAATATTGCGTAATATTTTTCATAGTCACTAAAAACACATGCGGTGTGTTTATAAATTTGTATTGAAATATATGTACGTTTTTGAAATATATGCCATATAATGGCGTGAAACCACTACTTAATCTATGAGGGAGGCCTATGTCCAACAGCGGACTTTTGATAACCTGTAATGAACAAATGAATTAATATTATAGCGTCAAATATCTTAATTTATAAACATCTAAACGTTTTTTTAAATTTATACTTATATAATTAATTTTAATATTTCCAGATAGAAGAAAGGTCAGTTTCACTCCAAAACCACACTAAGGTCATATAAATAATAATGGAAACCTGGTTAGACGACGTCAAACGTGTAAGAATCCCCCGGCCCAAGTTCGCCAGCAAATATCCGGCGGAACCGCCTAAAGACTACTTGGAAGACTGCAGCGACCTTGGTGGCAAAAAGCGGCATCATGGCAACAAAGACTTGGCCAAGGCTACTGAAGAACTTCGACGAGCGCTACAGGAGAAACTATGACTTAGTGATAGCATTAGAGTTTAAGCTTTAAGAGAACTGATGGATTTATTCACATACTTACTATATATATCTGCATACGAACGATTAGAAATAACACAACTTGAACCTAGACAGGATTTGACCTAAAACATTGACATAATATGCTATTAAAGAACTTTATAAAATCCAACTTTACTTTATCCTTTGTTTGCACAATATCACCGACCTGTCTCGGATCTTTCAAACAAAGATTATTTTCAGAGTAGCGTATAGAATCTGTATAATATAAAAGGCATACAATATAATGTTGTAATATAAGACAATTAAGGTCGTTTAATTTTTACATGGACTTTTTATTGAGCTTAGAATCTTCTTTTTTAATTCTTTGTTTAAATGAACTTTATCAATACTGTCCTCAGCATAAGTCCGTCTTAATCGTACCTAACAACAGCTTTAGCTATAAGATGTAACGTAATGTACAGTATTAATTTAATTCTATAAAACGCTAAGAATAGTTTCTGTGACTGAGGTAATATTAGAATAGGATATCTATTTGAACCTGTAAATAGGTTTCAAATAAATGACTATTAAAAACTTTCTACTATTAAAAACTGTTTTCTTTCCTGATTTTGACGTCACGTAGTGTTTCTACAGAATATTTTATTTCCCCACTGATGCGAATGTCTTTAAAATTAAAAAAAAATGGTAATATTTTCTAGATATAAATTATATAGGTCAGCCGAGACATGCATCGATACATCTAATCCACGAAGCGTTTGGCACTGTGGTCGTTAATCTACCATACCGTTTATGGCAACACCTTCTTCATCCCGAATCCCCTGTAAATCAGTAGGTGGTGCATTATACCGCAATAATGCATAATGACAAGTTAGTGTACTTTATTAACATTACCATCTACTGTTCATCATGGCTTACAACTGGGCTGGTACATCCGGGAAAAACATGGGGTAGAGCCACGCAGTATGATTTGGTTAAGTCAATCAATACCACCACTAGTACCACCACTAGTAGGACCACGCTATCATAGAATACCAGCATAATAATCAGCTATTATAATGCTAATTATGCTGGTTTTGTATGGCCAATACAGAAAAACAATTTCCCATGTTATTCCTCAAGAATCTCAGAAAATCTAAAGCATTTTTATTTTGATTTTTAATGATCGATCACCTATTAAGCTTCGTGGATTTGCATCCACATATTTTTAGTGTGTGCTCGTTTGTCATCCCTAATACTACAAAAATCATATTCTTTTCTACATCTTCTATATCATAACATTTTAGATCTGCCCGTTATAGCTTAATGCTGATTTTTTTTATAAAACTGAATTGACAAACGAACAAACACTTTTAGGCCCGTATTAATGAACGTTACTCAGCTCAAGAACACGCATTTGAGTACAATCTGGAGGTTATGATCTTATTAATAAACATATCTCAAGATCCGATTTAGGTTAACGATATCAGCTGAGTGCCACACTGATTAATAAACGAAACTCGACTCTCAAGTGTGTGTACTTGAGTGCAAGTCACAGAACAGTATTCTTAAGTACAGCGTTTTGAGATATTGTTTTTATGTGTTTATTAATTAGCAACGATCTTGAGATGTTAATATCGTAATGAGGGCGTATCAAATGATTACGCACTTGAGTTCGTCGTTGAGTAACGTTTATTAATACGGGCCGTAGATGGTGAGAGACTACTTCAGCCCGTGGACACTTGCAAACAACTTCAATCAAAAAGTCTATAGATGCGTAATTGTCACCTTTGAGGACTATAGTGATGGAATGCCTCACAGCTTGTAATCAGACTGGCTCTCTTTACCATTCACATTAGAACACAACAGTGCAGCCATTAGATACTATTTAGAGGTAAAACTGTGTAAGAGGGTGAATTCTACCCAGATGGACTCCTAGGCTCTGACACTGTTCCACAGTGAGGAATAGTTGCATTTATAGAGACAAGCCAAGCGTAGCGACGCTTGGCGGATGGATTGGTGAACGCAGTTTCGGACGTGTAACACATTTGACGCTGCTTCCCACCGTTGATTAAAATATTTAACATTTGACATTTACGACATAGTTCTACTGCTATCTTATCGACGATCTTTATGGATTTTTTTATAGTATAAGGGTAATACACGAGCACACAGTCCACCTTATGGTAATTAGATACTGCAGCGCATAGACATCTACATTTATCTACAATTAAGAATCAAAACGCAGATGCGTTGTCACCCCTGAGGACTAAGGTGGAATGCCTCGTTTCCAGTAAAAAGTGTCTCCGGTTTTCTACACTCACCATACGAAACACAGCAGTTTAAGCTGCTATTTTACGCTGGTATTCTGTGAGAGTGTGGTCCTTCCCCGGTCGAGCCGACCCATTCGTGCTACAACTATACCAATAATATAGCTGTAGCATGAATTCTCTGTATTCGCTTCTAACGACACTCGCCCGGTGAAATGGGATAATAGCAGCAGCATGGTAGGAGAACTAGCGTAAATTACCGCATATTATTGTGTTCTGTGTGACAAGTGAAGAAACCGGAGACTCTATTTTTGTTCTGAGTGATAACACAGTGGCAGCATACAATCAGGTGGTCTATGATTTTGTTTATTACGCTTTTACATCAATAGTTTTTTTTTGTTGACGAGAAAGCTGTTGCTAGTCTGTTGTCTACAACTGTTTTCAATTGACATAAATAGTATGAAAGTAAAATAAAGTAAAGTTGCAGCCTATTTACGTCCCACTGCTGGGCACAGGCCTCCTCTTATTTCTGAGAGGGTTTTAGGGCAAGGATATGCACGCCGCGCTGCCCCAATGCGTGTTGGCGAACTTCACATGTCTTCGAAATATTTAAAAAAAAATAGTATAGTACTAGTAAATTACACGCCTATCCTAGTTAAATACGAGCATATTTATGTCCCACCGTTGAATACACAACAAGTATTTTCACATTATTAAGAAAATTTTGAACTTGAAAAAAGTTTAACGCGGTCCTCGGAATATTTTTAATTTATGTGCACTATAGGATTAACCAGTACGTTTTCATTTACCACCAAGCATGTTCTGTAGTACAGTAATACTGGTAATTCTGATTTTACCGTGTAGTGACGGTGTAAGAATATCTACTACCCCATATCATCCCGTGGGTGTTGTAAGAGGCGACAGATGAAAACAAATCAGGGGAAGAGTAGCAGCGTCTTCTTAATAGACTACTAAAAATAAAAAAGATCCAGTTTCCTATCCGCTTGCTTGCTAAGGATAGTGTAAGCGTGGTAATTATGACAAATACCCGCCCTATAAGGCAATCTATGGGGCAGGACTTTGTTCAACAGTGGACTTTAATAGGCTGTAACTGTAACGGTACCATTGTATAATAACCATATAAATGTTAATTATCAACTCGAGACGGCCCCGTGGCGCAGTGGCTTAGCAACGAGTTGTTGCACTGGCGGCCGCGGGTTCGAATCCCGCACGGAGCAAGTATTTGTATGGCCTACAAATAATTGTTCCGGGTCTGGATGTTTGTCCTCGTGCAATTTATGTTTGTAAACTGCCTCCACAACACAGGAGAAAATCCTAGTGTGGGGGTAATGTTTTTAAAAAGAAAAATAAAGAAAAGAAAGCGGTGCCAGCAAGGATCCTACTCCAGTTCATATAAAACCTAAGACAAGCGCTCTGGCTCATAGCTGCCACTGCTCTGTAAACACTATATAACAATAATCTTAATCTGTCATCATGAATATGGTCTCATAATTGTGTCATTTTAAGAAATTATGTAAAAGCGTGTCATTTATTATTATTATCTATCTTATATTCGACGTAAAGAATGACATACTAGAAAACCTCTTACTGAAATTCAGCTGACGTTATCAGATTTATACAATCTAAGCGAAGCAACAATGACAAACTGGACGAAAGATTGTGTCAAATTCTTGGCCTTTTGCCAAACTGTTCAGCGGCAGTTGAGAAAAAGTTCTTTCAGCTACTGAGCACAATACGAATAGCGCATCTCACAGAGTTCATGCTTCCTTTTAACAAGATTTACTAACGCTCCTCACGTCTTGTACAATTAATATGTTTTGGGACAGGTTTGAATTTTATTTGGGACAGGTTTAGGGTTGATAATAAATTAGTCTGTCTTCTTACGTAAATAAATCTGCAAATAAATCTGAATAATGAAGGGACCAATTTATTTAAGTAATTCGCTTCTACGGTTGACAAAAACCTTTCATAACAACTTCGCTGTCCGCGAAAAAGACATACTATTTAAACAGTCGAAACGTTCATATATGATTCATGGGACTGTGAAATGGTAAAATTGTCTTGCACAAACTAGATTAAACTATTTTGTCACTGTCTGCTGTAGTAGGTGAAAAGGTGGGGGTGTAAGTTTTAGTACAATTGAGACTTTGGATTGCCAAGGTGTAAAGAATTTATTTTAAAAGATATTCAATAATACAAGTACTATGTACATTGAATCTTTTTACGTGTTGGGGAACGGTGAACGTTATTTTATTTTATTAGATTAGAATGCGCCTATTGGTATGCATCATTTAAAAAAGCCTATCGAGCGTGAGTATCTGCGAATTTTGGAATTGATGTGGGTGGAGCTAATCATTTTGCACCGGCAACTCTTTAACAGGAGGAAGAGGAAGTGGTGGCAGACATTCTATACACTTTGTACCGGGAGTGAGAGCAAAGTCGTTTTAATCCCATAATACAAATAAGGAAAAAGGGTCACAGCAGGACTAAAAACCACTGTGGAGCCTGCTAACTAGCAAAGTGGATTTATTTTAAGAGTTATGAAAATAACTGACGGGAAATGGGATGAGGTGTACAGATCAGCTCTTTTCTATGTCTATGATTACAGAAAAGGTTTTGGCCAAAAACACTAAAGTTTTCTAAGTATTTATAGAATTAGAAAAGGCTTATGGCAAAGTGGACAGTGTTGCTTTATGTTTAACACTGAACTCGTTGGAGTTGAACGCTGGGTTGTTACATTCAATAGTCTCTATATAGCGACTCTAGTGTTTGTGTAAGGATCAACGGGTTTGACATCGACAAACGTGTCAGGCAGGGTTGTGTAGCTTTCCCGTGACTGTAAATTTGTAAGTTAAAGGTTGTGGGTTAAGAATGGGTGAGTTAACAGTCACATAACTTTTGTACGCCCACGATCAAGTCAGATTTACGTTGTCAGCGGACTAATTACCAATGTTGGTTACATTAATAAACAGGTCATTAAAAAAAAAGGGGAATGGAAGCGAATGCAAGTAAGACGAAAGCGATGGTGTTTGAAGGAGAAGAAAATAATATGATATGTGAAATACAAATAGAAGGGGAATTAATTAAGGCAATTGAATAAGTTTTTGTACTTACAATGAGCGTTTAGAAGGGATGGTAGATATGACAAAGATATAGAAAGGCGAATGAATGCAGGACACAGATTAAACAGAGCTCTTCACTCTATTGTCAGAAGTCAGAAGTCTTAGACTAAATTTTATCGACATATTAGTGGTATATTAAGATGGGATGAAGTAAGAGTACTTTAACCGTTAAGCATGTATGCGGAGGTAAATAGATATGAAGAAAACGAGAGAAGAGTGTCAGGATCGCGCCAAATGCAAGTAAGTAGTCTCTGCCTACGTATATGCCATAATTTTTAGCATTAATGTAAATGCAGCATTGTTCATTTCATTTATTTATTTAGTACTCTTTACTGACTATGATATCTAAACCATAATATTGTTGCGTACAAAACATTATATAAAAGACAACACATGTGATCGCAAGTTATAGAGTATTCCAGTCTTATTGTTTTAAAGACAAATATAAGTATCATTTTAAATTTTTTTTCTAATGTATTCGGACAAGAAGAAACAGAGAAGTGATCTTGAGCGTAAAAGGTAAGTACCTAAATATTTTAACAAACAAAATTAGTTAAATGCTTTGAAATATTAATTTAATAATTAGAAGAGGAACGAATAGTTCTGTCGAATACACAAGAATTTATTACAAGTAAAATTACGTCTCTGTTTGACAAATGGTACACATTTAAAAAAAAAGAACATCAATGACCCTAGAAGGGATAAACATAAGTGGATTTAATTTATCAATGACGTTATAAATAATTGTCGTCAATATTGGATTATACATGATTTGTAGGTCGCCGGCATACTGATGGCGCAAACAATCAATATTAGATGTGATACAGTTAATGACAACTGAGGGATTGTTGTTTCTAGTGAATTTAGTTTTAGCCTAAACTATCGATCCGCCCCGTTTTCGCACGGTTAATTTCTGGATATCGGTAACAACGCCACCTACCGGGTCCAATTGTGAATCTAAACTATTCTCTAATGAACTCAATCACACACACACACACACAAAATTTCATCAAAATCGGTCCAGCTGCTTAGGAGTTAAAGTCACACACGGACAGAAGAATTATATAATATACTATATAATTATTATATATTATTAAAAAATTATTATATAGTATTAAAGAATTTATAGATGATAATAACCCCTGGAAATGAGGTGATCGCTACCAAGCTATTTCTAATTTGTTGTGTTGTTAATTTGTGTAACATACATGATTGTAAGCTGTTATTTTTTAAAAAAAGTCCCACTGGGTTTCTTGCTGATTCTTCCCAGGACAGAGGTTTTTTTCGAACCAGTGGTAATTATACAAAAGAGTGACTTTCAATAAGCATTATTTATAATCAATATTGAATAAAAAAGTTTCTGTTTCTGTTTCTGTTACTATATAATATATATGTATTATACATATAAGCTATCTTCTTGAATCATTCTGTCTATTGATGGAAACTACATCAAAATCCGTTAAGTAGTTCAAAGGATCTAAGCGTACAGACGGCGAGAAGTGACTTTGTTTTATTCTATGTAGAGACGGGAAACCAATATAATTCTGATTAATCAAGAGCTTAGAGAAAACCCTTTATCAACAAAACATTAATCACATTGTATGCTAAATTGTGATTGTATCTCAACATCGGTGCCAAGTTGTAAATAGCGGGTTCTTTGGTTTATTAACAATGGACATGCAATTTATGTAATAAACGGTTTTTAGGCAAGGAAGGAAAGATGTAAATGTGATCAAAATTGACTACAATAATATGGTAATGTAAATTTCGGTATATGACTACACCATCAATGTATGACTGCGAAATTAATAGACTAAATTTAAGAATGTATTGATTTATACTCATATAAGTACAATTACGTCTTTGTTAGTTCAAATGAACGTTGTATTTTAGAGAGAAATTAAAGTTTTTTTTCGCTGCGACTAATAAATTAATTTACTTACCGTATCATCGTAGTGTTGTGTATGTAAAGCGGTGGTGCTGCCCTCTTTGGAGTTGCATGGAGAAGAATGTCTCCTCGACCGACGGCCCTCTTCTTCGTATTCCTAAGTAAATTATTTGATAATTACTAAATAATATTACTCGTGTATTTCACAAAACAATAGACAAATGCACTAAAACGTAAAGAACTTTTGGCTTACATTTAACACTAGCCGTGCCCGCGAATTCGTTCGCATAGAATAATTTTAATAATTTATCATTACTAACACTACTATGGATTAATTTTGGTCCGAAATAAAGATTACTATTATTATTATTATTACGACTTTCGTATTAGAATCGAATTTCGTTCACAATCCTATGGTTATTTTCTATAATAAAAGTAGCCTAAGTTACTCCATATAACATCAGCTACCTTTCAGTAATAGTTCCGCAAAAATCGGTTCAGCCGTTTCAGAGACTATCCGGAACAAATAGACAGACAGACAAAAATTTTATAAATTATAATTTTGTTATAAGTATCGTATCAAACAGACACTTCAATTTTATTTATTTGTATAGAATTTTAATAATAAAAATGTTAAAAACAATGAATTATAGAATACAAAAAATGTATCTTAGCAACAATTCTTGGCTTTACATTGCATGTTAAAAATATCAAGGCATTGTAATAGAGCATACCACAACATCAATTCATGCAAGTGTCATTCAAGAGGCAGGAAAATTAAAATAGGAAGCAAATAAGAATAGCAACGACGTGATCTGTTTACTAAGCATTTTTCCAAGTCCTCCGAAGTAGCTCCAGTCGTGCATAAACAAGAAGAGCTGTCATTATACTCGTATATAAGGGCAGTGTTGTGAGATATGAAGCAGGCAGCGATCGCGAGTAGACTGCACGGCGACAGTTATTTGTCCCGACTCTCTAATTGATTTATCGTGCTGTTTTTGCATTTATCACAAATAAAAGTATCGGCGGCAGTACTATGTATGCAGATTCAAAACAAATTTGCTATCGTATATATATATATATAAAGAATTAGCTTTTCGCTGACTTTGAAATAAGCCCGGAGACCACCATATTTACTGGAAATTTAAAGTAGAAGATTGTGATTTTTTCTTATTTGTACCTATACGTGTCTGGTAGTCGTTTCCAGATAACCAGCTAAACTTAAGCATCTGACTGGTTCACTACTGCAAGTATATAATAAATACGACGCAACAATTAAAAGATCTCATATTATTTCCTTACAAAATTGAATAGTCGAGAGAAAATTCAAATGTAAGCGGCAATGAACTAAAACGGTTGAAATTTTCATTCTAGTAGATAAGAATAAAAAAAAATGATTTACTCCCCTTTCTGTATGATTTTCTGCCGACTTCCAAAAAGGAGACGGTACTCAATTCGAGTGTATGTTTTTTTTTTTTTTTTTTTTTATGTGTGTTACCTCATAACTTTGTACTGGGCGAACCGATTTCGATGATTCTTTTTTTATATGAAAGCTGATAGTTCTCGTGTGGTCCCATATGAATTTGATCAAGGTCAGACCAATGGTTATTGAGTTATTCTTAAATAACCTGTCTTGAAGTCGCTTATATTGAAGTCGGCTGTACAAAATTTTTAATTTTAAATTATTATTAAATTTCAACAAGACAAAGATATAACTCATTAAGCCAGTGCAAAATTACACTTGCTGTATCATTAGCATTTGCGTGTTATACAGGATGCTAGAAACACTGTTGGATAAATAGGACTGGCTGAGAGGTGGGGCCGTGTAGCAAAAATAATTTCTAGAAACTCTTGTTCGTGTTACTGTTGAGCTTGTTAAAATTTGCTTGTTATTATTTTTATAAGAATATAGTCACGCGACGCGTAAAAAAACTATTTATACTAATAAGTATAAATAGTTTTTAGTGTTTAGTTTTAGTTGAACGTAATAACGTTCAACTAAAACTAAATTGTATTAAGCAGGAAGTTTACAAAATTAATAACAACTATAAATTGGAAGTTAAAATCTTAAAATATTTAATTTATAAAATTAAAAGACGGCGTAAGGGCCGATTTTTATTCGGCTGATAAAAAATATCAAATAAATTTTGACCTGAACGAATATAAAAGTAAAATAGTGTAACTGTTCTATAACTGTAGAATTTAATTTGTTTGTGTTTTATTTTATTTCTTGAATAAGTTTTATCTAACGATGTGACGATTGAAAAATCAGCCCTAAGTCACTTTAGTTTTTTAAGTACCGTTACCGTTACAGCATATTAAGTCCACTGCTGAACATAGGCCTCCCCATAGATTACCTCATAGGGGGATATTTACCATTGTTGCCACGCTGGGCAAGTGGGTTGGCAACCGCCGTATTTTATTTTGAGTCGTTATTCGAACGACGCTGCTGCCCATCTCTTTTTTCCCTCTGTTGCCACTTAAAACACCCACGGGATAAGATAGGGTAGTGGATATTCTTATACCGCCAGCAAACGGTATCCGCAACTACACGGCGGGTTTAAGAAGTAGTAACAATACTTCTTAAAACCGCCGTGAAAGTAGTAACAAGTAACAATAATTAAAGAAAAGAATCAAGATTATTTTACTAAATCATTTCATCAAATACAGTTAATATTTTTATTCATAAGTGCTAAGTAAATTGACCTGCAGTTCCATTAGTGACAAATTTGGATTTTTAAACAAGTTGTTAGATCATCAAGTACAAGGCATGATATATACCTACTTATATGAGACCCTTTTTACTGGAAAAGAGGAATTCCATCTTAGTCCTCACGGCTGACAACGCTTCTGCACTTTAATTCGCAAACGAAGATAGATGTAGATGTCTATGGGCCACAGCAACCTCTTACCATCAGGTGGGCTGTGTGCTCGTTTGTCAACCTATTTCTATAATATATATATCTTCGGTTAAGTTTCAAAATGAAGATGCGTTGTCACTTCTGAGGCCTTAGATGCTTCTTTACCTGCTTTATGCAGCTACGAGTATTCTAAGTTATGAGAGCGTAGAATAGAAGTACATCCACGTCCTATCAATTCATGCTGCAGCCACAATGCAGCTAGAGCGTGGTTTTATCAGGGTGAAGTGGTCATAAACCATTAAGTGTTAATAAAGCAATGACAAAATGCGCAATAGAATAATATCAACTGACGTAGCCCAACGACCAATGGATCAGTAAGCTGAAAATAATATTATGGTGTTTTAACAAACCGACATTTAACGAAGAAGGGTTATTTTGACAATTTCAATTGTCTTTAAAGTTAATTATTCATTGGAATTAATAAATATGCATGCTTTTTGTAATATTGTTGCTTGTCAGTCAAAATTATTTTCATCTGATTAATGGCTAATTCTCTAGTTTCTTAGAAAAATATTTTCCTTATGATTACAAAATTTCTAATTAGAAAAAGCTTGCAAACATTGAATATGCTCGACATTTAGTTTATAAGCGAAACATTGTTTTGCAATTGCTCGTAAACAGTTCTTTTTCAGGCTATAGATATATTTTTTTACGTTTTTGCTCCCCATATTTAATATAAAAAAACCTTATGCAACCACTGCTCAGTGATAATAAAAATATATCTTCATATTTGTTGTTTTTGAAATCTATAATTACGTGAACCATTTGTACATTGAAACTTTTAAATTAAACAAAAATTAAAGAAACATTTCTGTAAATGAATAACCATTCGGAATACTGTCCACAATTAAAAAAAAATTAACACGACTGAACAGAAATTGTGTCAAGAATCTTTGAGAACGCTTCATAAGTTACAATAAGTGTTTTGCATGTTTTTTGGACAACGATAAAGCAAATAGAAATTCAATGCTTTATTATACTGTAGATGTAAAGCTTTTATAATTTAAAGCTGTAAATTTGCAGATACCAATATAAATATTATTTTATGAATAATAAGTAAAACGATTTTTTTATTCTTATGTTATGTATATTTTTATATTATATATACACAATGATACAGCCTAATATTGTCTTCTTAAGAATGAACGTATCTATTTATAATAATGACTATATAGAATATATGACAGACTATACGTTTTAAAATAGAAATATCAGAGATTTCATGATGATGCAGCAGAGATGTTGGCTTTTCTCTAATCCACTGCTGGTTGTGTTTAAGTGTCCGCTGGAGTGTTTAATATAAAGATTTATGAATTCTCATCGTCACCATACTGTGCAGGTGCGTGATCAGATATCTTAGCAATTACAGGCTATGAAGTATTTCATCCTAGTCCTCAGATGTGACAACGCGTCTGTAGCCTAGTTTGTTTGAAGTTGTTTGTATATGCTGTTCCATAGGCTGTGGCAGCCTTTTCGCATTAGGTAACTGTAGATAAGTTCTTTGTGATTTCATTTTTTTTAAACACGTAGTTCTAGCAATTACAGATGTCAAAAGTTACGAAAGTAATTTTGCAGTTCTATTTTAATAGGCGCTGATGATATTGAACAGAAATTGAAAAAAAATTGGAAAATTCAAAAGTGCACACCCCAAAGGCTCATGTAATCTTTTAAATGGATTACAGAAGTGATTATCGAAAGGAACCAGCTATAAATGATTCTGAAGATAATTAAAAAAATTAGGTCGTTTTGTTAAGTAGTTCTCGAGATATCTCGTACAGAGAGAATTTATAACGACAGACTAAAGGACATCCACAATATTATTTTTTATCGGAATTTTTTTATGACAATACGGGTGGTTGAATTTAAAAAAAAGGTATCACACTTGATTGTTAGAGTTGCCTCTTTCTAATCATGTTATGCTTTCCATAACATATTAGTACGATGCAATAATAAACACGACTTCATGCGAGTGAAATGAGTGATTTAAAAAATTAGTCAGTAGAGGCCAATCTCTCCGCGTTGCGTTAAAGGTGTGCAATAAAACCTTTTATATTGCAGTTTGCAAACTTCTTGACTAATATTATTTGCTTGTATTATTAGCACTATAATAAAGTTTTCTAATTTCGATAAAAGTGTTTTCTTCATTTACTTAGTTTCGTTATTTTCATAATATTCATGAAAATAATAATAAAAATAAAAAAGATTAAATAAAATTTTAAAAAATAAATTTGTCTAGTCAAGCAACCATTTTATTTCTGAGAATTGTTATTTTATATATTTTTTTCTATATCTCATTTGTTATAATGAAATTTTATATTTTCATCTGTAATTTATATGAACAGCTTTAAAAAGTCAGTATTTTGCGACAATACCTTAGCCATGGCGCGAACGTCCATCAACATGTAGTCGCGGAAAGCGACGCGACGACGACGACGTGACATCTCATCGACCGAACGCCGTACGTGTGTCGTGCAGAGGGAGTTCGCGCGCACTGACGCATAACACTGCCCAAAGCTCTAAAAAGCACGCACCCCTATTCTGTCTATCAAAGTGTGGCCCAACAATGTTTCAGGAAGCGTGATATTATGCCACATAGCGTTATATGGGCAGCATTTACAAAAGCTTCTAGTTATTTTAGTAAGTTAAAAATTGTGTTTAAATAATAAATAGTCATTTAAAATCACTGAAAATAATTTAGGTGTTGTTAGATAATTTCTATTAAGGCTTGAAAATATGAAAACAAAAAAATAAGCATAATTACAGACGAAGGAAATTAAACTGTAATTTATAAAAAAATTGATAGAAAATTAAAAAATGAAATATAAATAAAAACAATTTACATAGATATTGTGTAGGGGAGGCGTAAAAGAACCCACTACCCTATAAGTACCGTGGGTGTTTTGGGCGACAGAGGGAAACAAACATGTAATGGGCAGTAGCGTGTTCCTGCAATATCTCTGTAGGTATATAAAAATCAAGGTCTATTTGTTAGTTTCGGTAAAACTCAAAAAGGACTCGACCGATTTTATGATTTTTTTTTGGTTTAATGGGGTCCTATATGGTTTAGATTCATATTTAGACACTTAGGTGGCGCTGTTGTCAAGATGCAGATATCACCCGTGCGAATCCGGGACGGAGCGCTAATACTTAATAACAATTTAAAATTAAAAAATTTGTACAACCGTCTTCAATATATATTGTTAAGAATAATTCAAAAACTATTAGTCAGACCATGATCAAATTTATATGAGACCACATGAGAAGCACCAGCTTTCAAATAAAAACAGTCATCATCGAAATCGGTTAACCCAGAAGAAAGTTATGAGGTAACACACATAAAAAAAACATATAGTCTAATTGAGTGCTTCCTCCTTTTTGAAGTTGGTAGAAAAACTGCAGTCAACCCGCCCGCCGAGCGTACAAACTATGGCAAAAATTCTCCCTATGACAATATAATGGGTGACAATATAATACATGTTCAACAATGGACTTTTGATAGATTGTAATGAATGAATGAATATAGTGAATGTACATACGTAGCGTGGAACGGCCGAAAGTAATATTTTAATTATATCTAAAGCTCTTGGGAGTTAGACCTTTGTAGTTATGGTTAAATTGAGCCTTAGTAAAAAGGGTGGTTATTCAAAGTTCGTTAACCTTTCGAATGACGGAGTAAGCAGCTATCTTTATGATTTATCAAAATAGCTCCTACGCCAACTTCAGGAGTGGATAGAATAAGTGATTTACGGTAATGTGTAATAAACTAATAATGCGGTGACAGAAGTGAAATGAAGAAATGTTTTAGAATAATTTCGTTAGTAGGTATGCACAATTATGCACAATAATAGAATTGACATGATTTTTACATTTTAATAACATAATATTAATTATTTTTACATAATATGTAGGTATATCGTATTGTTTGAACCAAATTTTACTTGTTTTTGGTAAAGCCACGCCGCAGCTATATTAAGGTTGTAGCACGAATGTGTTAGCTCGACCGGGGTAGAACCATCTCTCTCAAAATACCAGTGTAGAGAACCGGAGACGCTTTTTACTGGAAATGTGGCATTCCATTTCAGTCCTCAGGGGTGACCACGTATCTACATTTTGATTCTTAATTGAGGATAAACGTAAGTGGCTACAGCATCCACTTACCATCAGGTGAACTATGTGTTCGTTTGTCACCTTTACTCTTTATTATAAGTTTTTTGCTTTTCATTTTCACCGTTATTTTTATAACATAATACTAAGCAATTTCATTGATGCTGGCACAAGGGGTATAAGGATAATTTTTAGGCAAGCAGCCGGTTTTGTGTAGCTGCGCTGAAAGGGAAGCCTTACGAATTATGCCATTTCGTAGTAAACTTCATCTTCATCACCTACTGTATATATATATATATATATATCTATCCATAATTTATGTGAATTCTGAATGTCACAGATTTAACTATTAACATTTTTATGACCATTTAAGTATCACAACCGATTTGGAACAGACAATGGAATTTTTCCTATAAGTAGTCTGTAAAAACATAATATGGATACACAAATGTTGTTATTGGACCCGCAGGGGAACTCCGCGGTTCCCTACACTCTGAGACCTCTCAACTCTCAAGACAAGAGGATGCTCGTGCACTCTGCAGTGGGCCTCATACTTACTTATGCTACGTTAGAAGAAAGAAAAATATATACAGTAGCAAACGATATCTAGACATTTCGTTTTGTTTTGTTTGTGAAGGAACTTTTTTCTTTTTAAAAGTTGTTACCTCCACACTAGAATTTTCTTCTATATCGTTTAGGCAGTTTACAAACATAAAATCAGAATTGTGAAGTTGTGCAAAACTTTAAAAGGTCTATGTATAAATTACAAAACTTTTACTTAGTAATTTATGCGTCGAGTCACATTATGGCAGCAGCACAAACTGATCGGCTTTAGCGGCTTCTAGCACAATATCAGTGTGAAATAGCATCCATATGCGTGTCGACGGAATACTAACCCTGAGATGGTTTGTGGTGCTCGATCGTAGATCAAATGAAGATAATGAGATTTATCTTCAATATAAGAAAAATAATTTGGATTGTTTATAACGTAATATAGTACAAGTGAAATTCTGGAGTTACGCCTTACCGTATTAAGGAGCCACATAAAATTTGAACGATCGGAGAATATGTGGTCGTATAATTTACATAAACCGAAAGTAAAACTTATGGAATTATAAAAAAGGCGCTCCAACTTGTTTAGAAGATATTGTGACAGATCTATGTGACCTATATCTAAATAATCGAATGTAAGCTTAGAGTGGAACGGTAGATATTTTTTTAATACAAAGGGGAACAAAAGATGACTTTAGTGTCAACTTCAGAGATCAGTAATCTCCAAGTCCTTGGAATACAAGCCGAGGTTTTTATGGAATTACACTTTGGAATCAAGGTCTTATTAATGAACACAGGATAGAGAGTTTCATGTTCAAACTTCATTCATAATTCCTAACAGCCTATCAAAATCAAATGCTGAATATTGTCATCCCCATATATAGATAGATAGAAAGATAACACTTTATTGTACGCCAAAAAAACATAAATATGAACAAAAAAGGAGAGAAAGAAATGTGAAACCTACAATGGGCGCTCTTATCGCTAAGAGCGATCTATTCCAGACAACCTTTAGATGGACAGGATTGCAAGAAAACAATGAAAACATGTGTTTGGTCAATAAATATTATCTCATGGGGGAAATATTTATATCCATAGTTGCCGTGCTTGGCAAGCGGGTTGCCAATCGCATATTTTTATTATTTTGATATGTTACTAAGAAGAAGCTGTGATGTCTATCTCCTGTTTCATTTTCCCTCTGTCGCCTCTCACGACGCCTACGGGACGATATGGGGAAATGGTTTGTCTACACCGCAACTACACGCAACCAAATAACCGACCTTACTGCCTCATACGAGGGTGGATTGAAAAGTACTCGGCCTAACCAAGAAAATAAACACATACTAAATCAGTTATATTTTTATTTTTCTACATAATCACCATCAAGTTCAATACACTTTTGCCACCTCCCCTTCCAAGCATTTAGACCGTTGAAAAAAAATGATTCTTCCTTAGAGTCAAAATATGCGTCTACAGCTGCTTTGACCTCGTCGTTTGTCGAAAATATTTGACCTCCCAAGTGCTTTTTTAGGTTAGGGAACAGAAAGAAGTCTGATGGTGCCAGATCAGGTGAATACGGTGGATGCGGTAACAGTTCAAAGCCACAGTTGTGAATTTCAGCCATTGACTGTACTGACGTGTGAACACGGGCGTTATCTTGATGAAACAGGACTTTTCTTCTGAGCATTCCTCGACGTTTTTCTTTTATTTCCTCTCGTAAACGACGTAGTAAGGTGCAGTAGTAATCAGGTTTATAGTCTGACCCCTTTCAAGATAATCAATCATAATCACACCTTTCGAGTCCCAGAATACTGAAGCCATCACCTTATTTGCCGACAAAATCGACTTAGCCTTTTTAGGGGGTGGTGAACCAGGTCTTTTCTACTGTTTTGATTGTTGTTATGTTTCCGGTGTAGAGTAATGAACCCATGTTTCGTCTATAGTAACAAAACGATTCAAAATATCGTCTGCATCGGCTTCAAATAACTCCAAACAGTCGCGTGAAATAGTCTCGTAGTAGTCGTAGAATAGGAACCCACCTCGCAGACACCTTGTGGAAACCCAACTCGTTGACAATGATGTTTTGAGTTCGTTCATAAGAGATGCCTATAATCTCGGCTATCTCTCTAATTTTTAATCTGCGGTCTCCCATTATTAAATCAAGTACTTTTTTAATATTTTCGTCAGTAGTTGACGTCGAAGGCCTTCCAGAGCGGGGTTCATCTTTCACACTCTCTCTACCACGCTTAAATTCTGCTATCCATTTTTTGACGGATGAATATGACAGAACACAATCGCCTAATGTACTGACCATGTCATCATGGATGGCTTTTGATGATAGCCCCTTCTTATGGAGGTACTTAATGACGGCACGCTGCTCGATTTGCTCCATTCGCGGAAATTATGTCCGATTACTTTGTTAATAAATTTATAAAATCACAACTAATTATCGCACACGTTTCGAACTTCACACAATGAACTAGTCTGAACTGAACTAAATAATGTGGGTAGATTTGATTTTTAGAATTGAATGGATCTGTGTTAGGCCGAGTACTTTTCAATCCACCTAGTACATTAATATATTGTCATTACAGCCCTTCACAAGTCCACTGCTGAACATAAGCCTCCCCCAAGGAATGCCACAAAGCACGGTCCTTACCTGTATCCCTTGACTTGCTGCATATCTTAAGAGGTCGGCCCTCCATCTAGTGGGGGGACGCCCTACACTTTGCCTGCCGGTACGGGGCTGCCACTCGAGAACCTTTTTTCCCCTTCGGTTGTCGGTTCTTCGAGCTATATGGCCGGCCCATTGCCACTTCAGCTTACTAATCCGTTGGATTATGTCGGTCACTCTAGTTCTACTGCGGATATCCTCATTTCTAAATTTATCACGCAGAGAAACTCCGAGCATAGCCCTCTCCATAGCTCGCTGAGCGACCTTGAGCTTCCTCATCCGGCCAGCAGTGAAGGACCACGTATCAGATCCATATGTCATCACTGGCAACACGCACTAGCTGTACAGTCTCGTTTTCAAGATTTGAGGTAAACCTGACGAGAAGATGTGCCATAATTTTCCGAACGCTGCCCAACCGAGTTGAATCCATCGATTGATCTCTCGGTCGAAGTTGGACTTACCTAGTCGGACTATTTGTCCCAGGTAAACATACTCGTCAACAACTTCGAGCTTAGTGCTCCCAACAACTACCGGCATAGGTGTGACATGGACATTATACATGATCTTTGTTTTGTCCATGTTCATCTGAAGACCTATCCGTTGGGAGACACTATTGAGGTAATTGAGCATGGTGCTTAGTTCCTCCAGCGATTCTGCCATAAGGACTATATCGTCGGCAAATCGAAGGTGAGTGATGTACTCGCCATTGATGTTAATACCGTATCCTTTCCAGTCCAGAAGCTTGAAAACGTCTTCCAATGCAGCGGTGAAGAGTTTCGGGGATATGACGTCACCCTGTCTTACACCTCTCTGCAATTGGATAGGTTTCCTATTCTGGATCTGTACTCGGATAGCCATCGTAGCCCTACTGTACAAGCACTTCAAAACTTCAATATACCGACAGTCAACTTGGCACTGCTGAAGGTACTGCAGCACCGCCCAAATTTCGACGGAATCAAAAGCTTTCTCATAGTCCACATACGCCAGACATAGTAGCAAATTGTACTCTTCGGACTTCTGTACAATTTACCGAAGGGTATGTGTGTGGTCTTGGGTGCTAAAGCCCTTTCGGAAACCAGCTTCTTCGGGAGGCTGGAAGTCGTCGAGTCTGCGTGCGAGACGATTCGTAATGACTCTCGATAACAGCACGTAGACGCGGTTCAGAAGGGAAATCGGTCTGTAGTTCTTCAAGAGAACGTTGTAGCCTTTCTTGAAGAACAAGTCCACCGCACTTCTGCTCCACGCCTCCGGTGTAATGCCACCTTGGAGAACGGAATTAAATAGCTTCTGAAGGACTTCAAGTACTGGTGTTCCACCCGCTTTCAAAAGCTTCGCTGTAATTCCATCCTCACCTGGGGCCCTGCCGTTTTTAAGGTGCTGGAGAGCCATTCTAATCTCGCTCAGACTGACGTCTGGGATATCATCGGAATAGTGTCGGATAAGACTCGCTCTTGGATCGTTACTCACACTTGCGTGTGGCTCCAACGATGACGTGTACAGCTGCCCATAGACCCTCTCAATCTCACTCAAAACTTCAGGTGTCCCGGAAACGATGCTGCCACACTCGGTCTTCAGCTTTGACAGTTGGCTCTTTCTGGTAGACAGATCTCTGGCAAAGACTTTGGAGCCTTGGTTCCGCTCGATCGCTTCTTCAATACGAGCTGTATTGAAGTTGCGTAAGTCCCGCCGCATGCATTTGGAGATCTGTCTGTTCAGTTGCGTGTATGCTGTCAAATCTACTGAAGACTGCAGCTTCGTATCCCGTCTAACAGCCATGAGATTAAGAGTGTGATCAGAGAGTTTTTGTGTTCTTCTGCGGCGGATCTTGCAGAACTTAGCTGCGACCACATGGACAGTTTCCACGAGCTTATCCACTGCATTCCAATCTTCTAGGCACTGAAAACGGTTTCGTAGCTCGAGCTGAAAGGTTTCGGAACTTTGGATTAGAGCACGAGGGGGAGGTAGCGTTGACTTCATTAGACGTGACCTCTCCAACTTAACGTTTAACGTTTAGTTTGCCTCTCACCATTCGGTGATCACTGCCAGTTTTCACCCTCGCGATCACTGAACAGTTGTCGTCTGGTCGTCATAATGAAGTCAATCTCATTTTTGTCGAACCGTCGGGGCTCGACCAGGTCCACTTCCTGTGGGGCCGCTTATGGAAGAAATAGTTCATCATAAAGAGTCTTTCTCCATGAAGTCGGCCAGCTGCTGGCCCCTTGGGTTCCGTTGCCATATTCCGAATTTCCCTACTTTCAGCTCACCGTTCTCTCTTGTGCCTAGTTTTGCGTTGAAGTATCCCATTAACACCGTATATTGGGTTTTGGAGGAATGCATAGCTCTAGAGATATCCTCATACATTTCCTCCACCTCAGCATCGGGGTGTGCCGAGGTTGGTGCGTAAACCTGTATGACCTTCAGCGAATACCGTTTGGTGATTCTGAGTATAAGGTACGCAACCCTCGTTGACACACGAGTTACGAAGATACTGAGTTTTATTTCTATAATAGCAACCTTAATATTAAAATATTGATTATTGTTCACTATGACGTATATTATTTATCGTTATTCAGATTTTTACTTGCCAGTTCATTTTGAAATTGAATATTAGAAATAATCAAAATGTTTAATTCCTCTACACCTTAAAACAAGATTGTGTAGCCAGTCCATGTTGCCAGTAATGACATATGAAGCTGAGACGTGAGTCTAGTCTAGATAGAACTAGTTTTTACGGAATTTATTGCGTAGCTATATTAACTTATTTCATATTCCCGACGTTTCGAGCACTTTAAAACGTCCATGGTCACGTGAGGGGGGGGGGGGGAGCGGGGGGGGGGCACAAAGGAAGAAGAGAAGTCCCAATGTCATTGTTAACCACGTTTGCTTCCAGATTAAAATTAATAATTTTTAGTCCAATCTACGCTGTATGCTAGGCTGGGTTGTATGGTAGCACCCAGCCATAATCTCTATTGAAATTAGGATGTTGATTGATTTCAATGTTCTTTAGCGAGGATTTGTGGTCTATCAAATCTGATGTAGTGACGGGAGCGATCCTGAACGTGTTCAAAGACTGCAAGCATCCCTGAGCGTCGATTCTTAACAACAACCAGACCTGGGTGTTGTAAAGTGCCCGAAACGTCGGGTATATAAAATAAGTTAATATACGAAGTAGAATCCGTAAAAACTAGTTTAATTTACATGTGTAGTGTTCGCGTAAACATAAGAAAGCAGACGTAGTCTTTCACTGCTGGGTGCTGGCCATATGAGGAAGCTTAGGTCACTCGGCGAACTATATAAAGGGCTGCCCTCGGAGTTGTTTTTGAACCTGTGATGAATGATGATATTCGCAATGGAACCAGAAAAACCGACATAGATCAAAGGAGCAGTAAGCTAAAGTGGAAATTAGCCGATACTAATATCAACAAACCTACCACCAATGGAAAAGAAGAGTTCCAGAGTGGCAGCCTCGTATAGGTTTAAGTAAGCTAAGTGTAGGGCGGCCCCATCTAGTGGAATAGAATGACATGCAGGAATTCGCTGAATACAGGTAGCTTCGGACTATTGCTTGTGTCATTCTTTTGGGATGGCCTTTGTTTAATTGTGGAATTGTAAAGGAGTGTAAAGATGATTTTGATAGTGATGTTTCATTAAAGACTGATAGTATCGAAGTATAATTTAAACAACTTCTTTTAGTGTAAGATGCTTATTTAACTTTTGTGCCATTGTTCACAATAAATATATTGATTAATAAATAACAATTCATTTTAAATAAATTGGGTCGAAGTGTCAGAAAAAAAATAGCATCTGTAATGTGATAGTTCTGTATGTTTATCTCACGCATTTACAATACTTCTGTTAATTTCTTATCAAAATTTTTTGCAAGAAAAACGTTACAAGTATTTTCTATCATTGTTTTTAATCAAAATATTTAAATGAAAATTATTGAAATATGTTTTTCTCAAAATATAAGAGTTGGTCAACATTATCAAGATGATAATTTTACATTTTATCTCTACTTTACAAAATAAAAACAAAGTTTGAGTCGCTTTCTCAAATATTAAAGTTCTGTACTTTCAAATGTCTTTAACAGTTACAGTTCCAAAAAAGACAAAGCCCAAACTTGCCTAAAAAAATCTGCAGAAAAGTCACGTTATACAACTAAAGTTCATACGATTTACTCTACACTAACTTAAAAACATGAAAGTTTGATCTCAGCGTATCCAGTAAAGCAAAGTTTCATAAATAATAAAAGTTTAGTTCAGTAATTTAGAGTCTGTATCTTTGAGTTCCCGGTCCGCACGCTTAACCATTAGGTTTTACTTTACCATTTACTTACTGTTGCTTGAATTGATTATCTATGGTTGTATAAAAAACCTGTTAGAAAATGTCATTGTAAGGCCAATCTTACGAGAGACTTCAAAGTAAACTTCTATACGAAATGCTCACAAGCTCTCACTTTAATTATTAAAGTTTCTAGAAATTAATTTGCTAGTTTGAAGAGCACCTCCCGCCCTCCCTCAATTGCGTACACTATCCCTGTCACCTAATCCCGGCACCTCTAACACTAGGAAAGATACACCACCGTCGGATAATACGACACCTGTTTTTGTTTCTACACGAGGCATCATCAGGTGAAGTAGACTCTGTGGTGGCTGACTGCTAAGTAAGTAATTTAATTTCTAACTTACTTACTTATCTTCACGCACAATCCCTGACGGGGTAGCCAGAGAGAACAGATCGCCAAGTGTCACGATCCTTACATACCTCTTTCACTTCTTTCAGATTCATTATCTTCTTCATACATGCACGTCTAGGTATCCGAGTACTCTTGACCCTCCCCTCTTCGAGCAATTTGCTCACATGGTCTTCGAAAGTTAGTCTCGGTCAACCTCGACACCTTTTAATATTAACTTTCGCGCTATATATTTTCTTCACCATTCGGTCTTCACTCATTCGCTCAACGTGCCCAAACCATCGAAGCACGCCCTTATCAATTTTTGTGATAAGGTCATCTTTCAAACCTGCCATATTGCGAATCTCTTCGTTTCGCTTTCGGTCGGCCATGGTAACGCCGCACATTTTACGAAGAGATCGCATCTCCACTGCATTCAACTTGCTTTTATGCTTCTTCTGGCATACCCAGGTTTCGCTGCCATATAACAAAGTCGGTACCAACACTGCGTTATGTATTGCAAGGCGTGCACTCTTAACTACGCCTTGCCTTTTGACTAACGCAGTCAGGGCACTATTGACATTGTTCCCGGCAGCGACACGCCTGTCCACATCTAAATCAAATCTTCCAACCCGGCTAAAAGCACTCCCCAAGTATAAAATTTCATTAACCTGTTCTAGACATTCCTGGTTTACCCATATTTCACACTTCGTTCTCTCTTCGTCCCTTTCAAATAATTAATAATTTCTAACAACTTTAATATAATAGATTTCCGCAAAGTAACGCCTGATTCTATTAAATATCTTAATTTAATGCATTATAACATACTATAAAAAGTCATAATATTTAAATAACTATGATTTTCTGAACAATGATCAGAACTTAATTTATATAAAATAGCTGTGCTGTAGCTGTGTTATGGTTCGACCGGGGAGAGTCCAATTTAACACGTAAGTCGCGTAAGATAGAAGATATTCCTATGTTTTGCAAGGTACGATAAATTAATAACTTTTTATTTATTATTTTGACAAACAATGATTGTTGCGTAATTTTTCAAATAAAAAAATTCAAATAAAATACACACTATTACTAAAATTAATATGCAAATGCATAAGAAGTAATAACAAGAATTTAATTATAATATTTTGGCGGCGCTGTCGTCGCGCCACAAGCGAAACACATCGAATCCTAAATTGCACTAAAAAAGATCAGAAGTTAAAGTAGCTCATCACTATTCGAAAACTCAATTAAAGATATACCATTGTTGTCTTCATCGCCTTTATTTCGCTTTAGTATCCTTATATTTTCATCGAAGAAGTCTTTATTGAAGGAAGGAATCTTTATTGAAGTTTTCCTCAAGTTATTCCGTACCCTCTCTTAGCTAGCCAGTGATTTCTGAACACAGTAAAAATGGTAGGTTTATATGGTAATTTATCACTATATACTTACAACTTTTACTGTGTTTTGACTCCTAAATTTATTTTTATCATGTTGTTTATACCACATTCCTTACATCGCTAACACCGTTTTCGGGCGATTGAAGACGGAACACAAATTATTTTATGTGCATTCCTGCACATACGAATTTTTCTAAATGGTTAAAATACATATGGAATTTGTTAAGATCGTTTCTAGTTCAAATATCGCAAAAAAGACTTTATCAATATATAGAGAACGAAACGGAGATTATGTTTAGTGCAAAAAACAAAAAATGAAAAAATGCATATATGGAATTTGGCAGTCGCAGCGACGATACTAGGAAGTACATGTACGCTACAGCAATAGCTAAAGTCATATGTCTATGATAACGAGGCATATCATATTAGTCGCTAAGGAAGTTGTGCACACGTAACAAACAATTGAGTTCAACCAATTTTGTGTACACATTTTTGATAAATTTTTGTAATAAAATTTTAAATTGTACCGAGAAGCTACACAGGGTTATTTTTCAGAGTAGCCAAATTTTAAATTAAGTTCAAATATATAATTAATTAGCGGTATACCGTTATTGCAGTTTTTAAAATACGAGTAAATAAGGTTCTACTTTTATTTGAAATTATCCCAAATTGAAAGTGATTTATTGGCAACAACGTTTTTGCCTACCAATCGTGCCTTAGGAATGTGTGCGTACGCAGTAAAATCAGTTAAAATAATGAATTACCACGCATTTTGGATTTAAAAGATAAAAAGGACAGAATGTGTGAGATTTTTTTAATTAACTTTTTTTCACCACGTATATTACTTATACTGGACCTTCTCTGCAAATACGGCGGGTCATTGCAAAATAACCCTGTAGAGAAAAGGATGTAAAAGTATTTTTTAAATTTTTTCTAGGTTATAACGTATGATCTAATTCTTATAAATAGTTTTGTTTTTTATTATGCCCAAAAGTTGGACAGTATCGTAGATGCACGTGTCAAACAAACGTAAAGTTGTGGCGTTATCCATCCAATTTCTATCAGGTGGATAGTGTTATCATTAAAATAATCTCATTGTTTTTTTTTCAAGTCCTGTTGATTCGTGATAACTCAATGCTGAAGTTGAGTTAATTTTAAAAGTACGCGAGCAACCCGGGTTCAATCTACATTAGAACCACCGAAATATCTATTACGGTAGAAAACGCTGTGAGGTAACCTGCATGTATGATAGATAATACATCCATTACAGTTTATAAAAGTCCACAACTGAACAAAAGCCTTTTTCATAGAGTGTCTCATATGGCCATTGCTATAGTTACCATCCTTGGCAGGCGGGTGGACAACCGCAGTTTTTTTATTATTTTGGGTTATTGGTATCAAGAAAATTCTGCTGCCCATTTCCTGTTTCAGGTTCCCGCTGTCGCTCCTTACGGCACCCTCGGGACGATATGGGGTAGTGAATATTTTTACATCGCCACTACGCTGTAAATGTATGATACTATAAAGAAATATTTTGAGAACACGATGTGCAATCCGAAAACATGCATAAGATACAACAATACGATTCGTACGTTGCGAATTGAAAACGTTGGGCTTTAAATATAAGGCAAAATTAAAATGAAAGTAGAAATAAGAGTAAAAAAATCGGTGTTAAGACATTGTGTATTAAATATGTAAGCTGCGAATTCAGAAGCTACAAGGCATATAGAAATTGATTCATTCTTTTTAGATCTATTATGTCGCCTTTTCATTCATTCTTGAATTCATTACAGTCTAAGTCCACTGCTGAACACAGGCCTCCCCCATAGATAGTCACATGGGAGGGGGGGGGGGGCACATAGGATTGTCATAGTTGTCACGTTTAGCAAAAAGGTTGGTAGCCGTAGTTTTTATTACTTAGAGTTGTCACTTCACAGCGTCATGTTTAACGCCTTTGATCACAAGCTTAAATGTCGTTACTGGTTACATCGAATCCTTATTTTTCCACCCTTAGGGTAGAGTTTTTCTTTAAATTTATAGGAGACCACATCTGAATCAAAATTGACACAGACATTGCGTAACATATACATAACAGTGTGTTCTTTTCAGGACAGTTTGTCAGTGAAATCAGTGAAATCTGTTTTATGGTAATTTCCCAATTGTATGATCTCAATGGCCAGGATGTGGAAACGGATGAATTACGGCTGTCTTCACTTCGCAGAACAGACGCTGCCATTGAATTTTCTTTTATAGAAGAGGGGGCAAACGAGCATATGGCTCACCTGATGGTGACTACTGAAATATGTAAGATGTAAATACTTCTATGATGAGTGTCGGTGACCCCTGGTTCGACGGGCGGAGGCAAGACAATCTATCACCCATTTTCGTCCCGTGGATATCCCGAGGAGATTTTAGGAAATACCAATGAAATGGTGGTGTAACAAATCCGTTTTTTTTATAGGATAGGGTGACAAACGAGCACAAAGTCCACTTAAAGGTAAGTGATTGCTGTGACCCATCTACATTTATCCTCAATAAAGAATCAAAATGCAGATGTGTCGTCACCCGTGAGGACTAAGATGGTATGCCTCTTTTCCAGTAAAATGGGTCTCCGGTTCTCTACACTCACCATACGAAAAACAGCAGTGTCAAGCTGCCATTTTACGCTGGTATTCTGTGAGAGCGTGGTCCTTCCCCGGTCGAGCCGACCCATTCGTGCTACAACTATACTACTAATATAGCTGCAGCATGGCTCTACCACGTACAAAACCGTTTACGTCAGACGTAAAATACGTATTAAATGTCTGGTTTTCCATCACCTATCCGCTTCTCTCATTGCTGGCATTGCCAGCAGTGGAATTTTACGGACTGATGAAGAAGACACCGTTTCAGATGATGGTCGTATCGCTATCCGTCTTATGTATGCGTTTTGTTATTTTCATTGGTCGACTTTTTTATAATCCTAAGACTTAAATTTGGAATAGGCAAGATGATTGACGGCTCTAGTAATGAGTTGCAGCGCTAAATGTCTGGTGTAAATGTTTGTTTATTCGTGTGAAATTCATGTATGTAAACTGCACCCACGATATGGCAGAAAAATCTTAGTGTGGATGTAACGTTTTAAAATCAAAGAAACAAAACAAAGGAACATAATTCCGCCAAATTTCGGGCGATAAAATAAAAAAAATCGAAGATCCTCCAGTCATTTCGTATCTTACTAAACTCACGGTAAATGATCCATCCACTTCTCATTAGGTGGCCTGTTTGCACGTTTGTCATCTTTTCTTTATATTAACAAAAAAACGAAAAATGGAATTAAACAGAAGGAATAATCATGAAAGTTACCTATAACCAGTATTTCATCTTAGCAAAGTGATATCTATAAGCAATCTTTTATAAAGTAGAAAATATTTTTAAAAAAATTAAGAAAATAGTTCATAATAATATAATATAGATTTAAATTAGTATTTCTGTCAAAAGACATTTACAATAACTTAAAAATGCAAATATAAAATTGTACATAATTTATTCACATTTATTATTTTATTAATAATTATACATAAAAAGAGGGAATTATGGGCTCGTCCGGGATTTGAACCCGGGACCTCTCGCACCCGAAGCGAGAATCATACCCCTAGACCAACGAGCCGATATAAGGGTTGGTCAAAATGTAAATCTAAATAGACGAAACGAGACGCGACGCTTCTAGCTCACTTTACTACCGTAATAGAGACTTATGTTGATATTTTTATTATAGCCCTTTACATCTGCTAAAATAAACTATTCATTCTAAGGTGTTTAATGTGAGTACATAAAATTAAAAATTTTACATTTTAAGAGTAAACTGACTGGATATTTTGTTTTCTTTACAATTTTTGTGTAAAAACAAATATATTTTACCACAGAAATCGTGCCTTATTATTTAGATTTCTGTGTATATTACACAATACATTTAGTTTGTGTGAAATATTAAACTCTGAATATCAAAATATTATAATAGATATCTATTTAAAGCGAAACAAAATAGCTGGCCGCTATTACCGTTTCACATATTATGCCAATTATCCTTCCAGACCACTTTGTGAGATGAAACTAGACTAAATTTTGCCAGATTTACCCCAGTAGTACTCTAATCTTTATCTAAAGGAAATAACGGCCATATTCGTAGGTTTTATGTGCAACTCACTAGCCGTTATCGAGTCATGCAAGAAATGTGAATGACATAGAATAGTGGTAGTGCCGAGGTGCCACTCTGTCTGCCACCACATTAATTTGTATGCAGACAAAAGAAAAAGCTAGAGAGAATCTACAGCTAATATGGATTTAGTTATGTTGTACGATACTGAAAGTTAATGATCTCAAGCATAGTTTTATGTTATCATTCAAAGACACGTCTGAAATATTTCTATATTAGAACTATTCTAGTGTTCTACCAACTATAGAATACAAGGAGAGACTAAAAGAAAAGTGCGAGTATATTGTCCTCGTGATGTAAAAATGTCGAGTGACACCCAGAACATAGCTAGACAAGGCGCAGAAAAGTGAATGTGGTCAACAAATAGAATATCAACAAGTGTAAGTAGGTAATTCTGGCAAAATCACCTCGTGCGGTGGGTCCAGGTCGTCTTCAGGCGGTGGCGCGTCGGTCGCCCTCCACGTCCTGCCGCTCCTGCCCCACACAACACCAAGTCACTTTCTCATCACAAACTGTGCAATATCGTAATATGCGAACTCAATGCTTGTTTATATATTTTTAAATTATTAGGTACCTACCTACTGTTTTCATGATGTACAGAAATGTTAAAAATATTTTAGGACGTCTTACAACTTTCATCTTTTGTTTATGGCCTTCATTCATTTAATTTTGCCAGTGTTCAAATTGCAACAGTAGTTAAAAAAAACTTTATCAGTTAAATGTATGTCTATCTTAGTTTACCTAACTCATTAAAATGAGTAATACATTTTTAGGTATTTAAATAATATTTTCGTTGACCAATTGACCATCAATACGAGAATTGTTTTAACAGGCAGTTAATTTAAAAGAACCCTTACGGATGCTGGATCGAGACATAAAACTGACTTTCATGTAGATTCGAACGTTTCATGGTGTAATAAAACAATCGACTGTGCCGAATAAAAGTAAAAGAGTATTGGCGATAAGCCAATGAAATGACTTTGCAATGTTACTGTAGAAAGGTCTTAGAAAAAATGCGACATAATTTTCGCTGCGATATTTAAAGGGGAACGAATGTGAAAACTTGATAAGGACTCTCTTTTTCTCATCCGCACTTAAAAGGTATTTTTGCACTAAGCACCCTGGGAGTCGTCGTTCGGCGAAGGATTAACGCTTCGCTCATCATAGTGCTACACCTAAAGTGTTCCCGTGGGCCAAAGTATTACTTATTTTGATTTTTCCTAATCATATTTTTCATATGTCTACTGTTTTAAATGCCAATCATGGTTATGACAAGATATATTTCAATATATTGTATAGCTCTCTATTCACCTGTAAGCGTGGTCGTGCGGTGGTAGACCCAGACCGGAGTCCTCGGAAGGAGAGCGGTGGTCCACTATTAGCGGTGCCTCCGGTGGCCCCTCCTACAACATATAGCTCTCTACTCACCTCACCAATATTCACTTTCTTGCTATTCCTTCAAATAGATTAACTCATACATAACTTTTGTAAAAACTCTTCTACTTAATTTATGATATTAGGTCCCTAAAAATCAGTTTCACAATAATACATAAAGTTAAAAATAACTCTACATGTAAGTACACCATACATAATTTAAGATTGCACTTTTTTCCTTCTAAGCCCAACTAACGTAAATAGTTTAATTTGATTTGAACGATATGTATTTATAAAATGTAAAGATTTCTCTTAATATATTGGGTCCGATTTAACTTTTTATTGTCATTATTAATTGTTAATACACTGACCCTTACCCAACAAGCCTGTAACGGAATTAATAAAAGATTGCTATCAAAAATGAAAAATATTTTATACATGTTTAAAATTTTCGGTATCGCTCTGTAAGGTTTTATTGGTAGAGTCGAACGATAAAAACATTCCACATACACGACAACAAATATGCACGATATAAGCATTAAGGCAACACTGATTATATTTTGAATACAATGAAAGCACAAAAATGAGTTTGAACATGTAACATGCACAATATGTGTCGCAACATGCATGTGACTCACCGGGTCGTGCAGGTCGTGCATGGTGGATGATGACAGCATATGCCGCTCTCCTCCGCGCTACGGAGATAGTGAAGCTTCGTTGTCATTAAAACTATTTTACTATCGCAATTATCAATGAAAGTTTATTACGTAATAAGTAATCATGGCTTAATTAGTATCCTGCAATCCTCCAAAAGTTAGCAAGATAAATCTATCTTAGAACCTGAATCAACTAATACTACAAAATGTGCTTACGAATTTTCATTATGTGTATATTTCTATAATATTGAAAATAAAATGAAATCTTTAAAAGCTAAATACAAAGGCTAGTTCTCTTTCTGTTGGCTGACTCAGAAGAAATATTCAGCAAGTACACTATCAAGCTGTGTTGGACAGGACCGTAGTTAACGGAGTGAAAAATTCTAATTAGTGCTTTTAGAAGAGGAGCGGATTACGAGATAGCGGAGGGCTCAGGTTAATGAACTGTGTGATTTTTCTCACAAGCGCGGTGTCGTCTAGGTGTGTAATGTATTGTCTTTCGTGGTTTAATGTAGTGGTTCTTTTATTAGACACTTCTAATGCTCAATACAATGCAATGGACCGATAATTATTGACTACGCTCTCATATCATTTAGTATTTATTAACCTAGTATAAATTATTAGATAATAGTTAATGTTTGGCTAGATATAACATGGTAGGTACTTATTTTATGAAGTTTCAAAAGATTTATTATATTTACGCGAAAACTACACATTGAATAAAACTATTCAATGTGTAGTGTTCTCGTAAATATAAGAAACGGGAGTTAATAAAAAATATGTTATTAAACGCGATAGAATCCGTAAAAGAAGTTTTATTCAAAGTTTCAAAAGAATATATATTTGATAGTATTCGTTATATTATTAATAATTTAGGAATATTTTACCTTAATATGATGTTCAGCTGCTTCTTCGTTCCGACGATATACTAATTCGTCGAACCTTGGCCGATCTTCAGGTAGCATGAACTCCCGAATTTCGGTAAGGAGAGTATACTGTCAAATTGAAAAAAAAAATAACATCATAATAAACCAGTGAAAGTGTGCGTGAGGTGTGGTGGTTATGTAAGAAATACCGCTACCCCATTATCCCTCGCTCCTGTAGGTGTCGTAGGCAACGACTATGCAAAATGACGGAAAAGTTCTTAAGGCCCGGCGCCCACCTACGTAACGTAACACGTGATCTGACGCGTGATTTGACGCGTAACTTGTCACTCGCCTCAACATTCAAAGGGAATGTATGTAGTAACGCCCATTTGCGTGGCGTGACGCCGCATGATCTGACGTGCCATTCAGCTTGCTACTAGTGACGCATTGAAGTGGCACGTAACACGAAACTTGTAGTTTTAATATTAAATTCATTGATTTAGTTCATGAAAAACCATGTTTATATGATTATCCTAGACACGATTACAATAACAGGAACTCGCAAGATGCTTCTTGCAACTTGTAGGGCAAATCTATGCGAAATGTAATTCTAATTCCTTCATAAAATTGAAAGTACCACCACTTTTCAAATTTTTTCCCTTAGGGATGTACTCAAAATCTTCAGCTGGCACTTTGAATGTTTGAAATCTGTAGCAAAACAAGGGCATGTTTATCCTCTTCAGGCGAGATTTTGGCCCAAAATGAACTTTGCAACATGCTATTGTTGCACAGGTTGGTGCAAGCAGTGTCACTCGTGGTCACGTCAGAGCATCGTCAGAATCATGCTACAAGCCATGTCGAAATCATGTAGCTTAGGTGGGCGCCGCGGCTAAGGCATACCATAAATGGCAGAATACCTAATAGTTTTGTTTACCGTTACCGTTATAGCCCACTAAAGTCCACTGCTGAACATAGGCTTCCCCCATAGATTGTTATAATTTTATAATTTTTATTAAAAATGTTATAATTCCCACATTTGTCAAGCGGGTTGGCAACCGCAGTTTTTTTTATTTTTAGTCGTTATTAGGAAGATGCAGCTACCCATCTCCTGATTTGTTTCATTCTGCCACCTCTTCAAATCCACGTGATGAATGAGGGCTAATAATTTTCTGCTCACCAGATGTCGCTAGTTGACACTGAGGTAAAGTTTTTTGTTACACAATGTCATTTAATTGAGAAGTTGGTTTTTAATAAAAGTTTATCAGTTTCTAGAGTATTATATTAATACACAAAACAATGCGTCAGTGGTTTGCTCTTAATTTTTTGCACATTTTTAATTTTTTTTAATTTTCTACTTTTATGAATATCTGGGGTTTGCTTTATTTATTTTTAATGTTATTAATATAAAATATAGCTAATAGTACAAAAATAAACAATAACTTTTACATTTTACGAATAAATTAACTTCCCCGCTATGAAATCTGTCAAATATTATACCTCACTTTTTTGTGGCGCCGCCCTGGTGGCAGAAAAAGTCGTGAATGCCCTCATTCGCCACTACACGTCCTGAATTTTACTTTTGGCGAAACAGTTTTGTTTACACCATAAGTTAAATACCCAGGCTAGCGACGGGCGGTAGAGTCAAAGGTACATAAAAGGTAAGATATAAAAATTATTAATAGTGATATGCGGTAAAAGAAAGCACCGTGAGGAAACCTCCCTCTTTAGACGTATGCCGCTTTATCATAGAATTCACACAGTTTTTGGAATTATTTTAATTAAAATAGAAAAAACGAACTTTAAAAATTAAATAAAACGTGAAGAATCTAGATTTTTAAATTATCTATCAATTAGTGTAATCCTCAAATAATTAGAGCGTTGCCTTTAGCAACAGATGCATGTATTCAATAATTTTAGTCATTTTTCAAAAGTAGATTTTAAATATATTTATAACACATAAAAACAAATTAGAACGTGGAATGTGATGATAGGATATCGAACATTAATAATGTGCTTTTAGACGTAGTTTATTTCTCATAACTAATGAGATAATAGTCTCTGATAAACGCACTATCGCAAGGTTTTGGTCGGGGTATCACCTTAAGTTCGTCAACACTTACTACTACTAGTTTCCTGCTCTATAAACCCTCACAGAAATAAAAGATGGTCTGTGGAAGGATATAACAGCTTACGATACGATACGTCTGCGCAGAGAAACGTAGGATATTTTAAGACACCTGTAGTGTTAATGCATAAAAACATCTAATTGTCAGGAAGATTTTTGTTACGAAAGACTACAAAGAGAACAAGGGGTTAATAAAACTTCTTAAAAAAACAATGCCCATTATCGTAAACATGTTGAGGTTAACATGCGCGATTTACTTCAAATAACCTGGTTTATAGCCAACATAAACCGTTCCGCGTTGCTTAGTGAGAAATAAATCTCGTCAGTCTGATCCTCCCGGTCCCAGTGAGGAATGCCTTTTTTATTACAATCATCAAGTCATTACAGTGAAATAAACAACATTAGAGTACTTTATTGCCATGGTTGCTCAATTGCGAACGCTTACTTCGTCTACATCAGTGATTACCAACCAGTGATCCGCGGACCACGAGTGGTTCGTAAGAACTTAACTATGGTCCGCGAAAGATTTAAGACATTCATTATTTACTCGTCACGCGTCGCATTCAAAATCGCAATTTTTTACCAAACATGTAGCATTAAAGATAAATGATCGAATATCTATCTAATATGTTTTATATATGTCAAATGTAAAGTACCCCGACTGTCGATGGAAAACAGCGATTTTGTACATTTATTGAGATTTTTACATTGATTGAAAATACGAGAATATTTTTTCATATTTTATATGTGAGTTAATTTCACATATTTTCAATCAATCTATTTATTTAACATTTAAATAGCTTGTTGAAACTTTTTTCGTTTAATCAATTTTATTTCCGCTCCCGCACTTTCAACCACCTTTCCCGTCCGCAAATGTATTCCACATTGGGCGCCTTAATATTTAAAGTTTGGAGATTATAATATTATTATAAATTAACGTCGGACGTTGTTTATATTTTAATTGACAGTTACTTTCTGTGGTGTGTCGAGCAAATCCCGCAGGACTGTGAGGAAGGCGTCAGGCGTTAGTCGACGTGCCGCATACTCTTCCATATAGTAGGCCAGCGCCGGGAGATCACTTGGTGGTATCAGTGACTTCGCTTTCTGCTCCACTGCCACCGCGGCTGCTCCACGTCTCTTGCCCCAGCCGCTTATTCTGTATAGCGTTAGGAGATGACTTATTTATATATTGTTCGTAAATTTATGTACATATTAACTAAAAAGAGAGTGCGAGTATCGTCTGATATCCATAATCAAACATAATCGGTAGCATTCCAATAGTTTTTTTATAAAAAAACAAAGTATTTAACCTTGGGGCTGCATCGCGTTCTCCATATGCCGTGCATGCGTGCGGCACCTTGCCCACGTCGCGTACAAGAAGCGACATACGCTTGTGATATTTCAGCTGCGCGACCGCTTCATCGTGCGTCACATCCACAAACGATTGACCGTTCACCTCCAGGATCTGATCTCCTACCTACGCGATAAAGTAAATTGAGTTGTAATAATTTTTAACATTTGCTATAACTTATCAACGTATTTCTATAACAAGCTGCTTTAGCTATACAGTGGTGGAGTAAGAAAATTTATCAATTCCTTTTTGTTCCATGTAACATGGTTTTTGATCTGTAGCCTTTCTTTTTGTAACCATTTACCATCAGGTAGGTTGTAAATTCGTTTGTCACTTTAGTTTTATTAAAAAGACTCTTGTTCAGCTGTGATATTTGATAAAATGTAATGATGATGATGATGATGGTGATGATGGTATCAACACAAAAACGTGAAGAAAATAAATAAATAATTGAAGAAAAATACATAAAACTATGAGATCCATGAAGGATAAAAAAAATACCATAAGTCCTGCTCGGTCTGCTACGGAGTCCTTGTCGACTCCCGTGATGTAGATGCCAAGGTTGTACTCCAGACCACCTCTGATCATCAAGCCTAATGACTGTCCTGGCTCAATGCACAAGTCCACCTGTGTGACAAGAAAAATAATTGCAAGTCAGTCTTGTTCTATTTTCTTTCAATAAATACTAGTAACGTTATTAACAATAATTACTAATACTGCCTTTAACAATTTTATGTAAGCTTATAATGCTTAGGAGTGGTTCATCAAAGTAGTCTAATGGTGGATTTGAACTCACGACTTTACCAGTGTGTAATCCGCATCCTTACCCATTAAGTTGCTATTGGGCTACTAACACTTCTGTATTTTTTTTCCGTCCGTTCAAAATGATTTATGTGAAATTGAGCTAAATTTAGTAACCATTTTAGTCACCCTTACTCTTGAAAGCTAATGGGATGTATATGATTTAGAGAAACAAATATTCTGCGAACCCTAAAATTTTCGTGCCTTCGCAGCTTAATATGAGAGATGAAAAATAAGAAAATGTCGCTAATTGCGAATCTTTTTAAATACTCGTATGTAGTCCTCATGCAGGGAGTTTCATCTGTAACGTAGAGGTATTTAACATTTTTTTCCAGTGACGAACAAGCCCACAGTCCACTTGATGATAAGTGGATGCTATGGCACATAGACATCTTCATCTATCCTCGATTAAGAATCAAAAAGAAAATTCGTTGTACCCCTTCCCGACTAAGATGGAATGGAATGGAATGGCTGGAATCTTCGAAAGGGCTTGCCGTGATCACTTACAGCGAGTGGATAGACTGCAGCGAGAAGGTTGTCCATGCTATCCGAGGCAGCCGAGATTGAGTCGCGGAGGAAGAAAAATTCAGGTCGTCCTAACTTCCGGGACTCTGGTTGCGCCCCACCGCTGATACGGCGGAGGTAGGGCCGCGAGAGGCGAGGAGTTCAAGAGGAGTGTTTTAGTTAATAACGATATGGCACTCTCTCTACCCACCGCGGCGGAAACGTGGTTTGCGGCTAGAGACCAAAGCTAGAGATCGGGAAAGCTAGTTCTTAGCCACATAGCTTAAGCAAAATGGACTTGGAAAGGAAGGGTCCATTTCAGTAGAACCGCTGAATATTCACTTTTCAATAAATGCAGATAAATGAGATGCTTATATTTACTGACTCTAAACATGACAAAACAAAGTATTTAATCTTTTCAATTTTATCACCCAGTTATATTCACTGTAACTGCACTCTCATCGCATAACACTAATATATTGCCCAAAAATTCAAAGATCTGACCAAATAAAATATATGGGTTTAGTTTTTTATAATTACCTTTCCCTCCTGTCAAAAAGAATAAGAAACGACTCATTTTCTCATCAACTCAAGAAGTGCGACTTAATTTTACCTTCAAAAGTAAGTCACACTGCAAACTTCAGTAAGTTGTAGATCCGCCTGTTTTGAAATTGATTTCCTTAGTTCCGTATCAAAGTTTATTTGTTTATTGTATTACTATTTAATTAGTGTGCCTCATTATTTAGACTAAACGTGTAAACTCTTTGAAAAGTAGGTATCTATTCGATTTCGAGATTCTACCGAATGTCTCTATTAATATTACCAGGTATTTAATAAGAGCCCGTCAAAAATTTATTCCATGTACCTAACTCTATTCTGCAATATCTTTAACATCTCCTCCTGATGAAAACAGTAACAATGCAATCAATGATTTTGCCATAAAGACCATATGGCTCATTCACACACGCACACACGCTCGCACGCTCACTCGCAACAGACATATAGACTTGGCATGACTTTTTCTTGAAATAGTTTTTTCTCTACTTCTCATTAAACTATTCTAATTGAACTGTAAAGTTTATCATTTATTTAGTATGCTTGTTTAATTGACTTAGCTAATATTAGTCATCTTTGTCTCCTTCATTTTGTCTGCCATTAATTGATTGATCTAGTGTAGAGAACGACTCTATTGTTTTTTCTATATTATTTTTCTTTTATGTAATATGTAACATTCATAAAGCAACTATTAAAGGCTAAACTTATTATTAAGGATTTTGTGTTAAAAGAAAAAACTATTGCATGCCTTAAGCACAAAGCGCTTTGATATGTTCTACTAGCACCTAAAAATCAAGATTCCAACGTTTTGTCGCATAAAATCGTATTTAACAATCATATTGAACATATAAATGTTATAAAACACATTGTCAGAAAGATAAATGATTGTTGAACTTATTAAAGGGTAAACACGATAACTTTTGAAAATATCTATCGTTTAACTCAATCTATTTTTTAATCTCTTCATCTAACATGTGGGAAGTCATAGAATGTAAATGGCAGTTTAATTTTCTTTTGTTTAGTTATAAATAATTTTTTTCGGCGTAGAAATCCGGAAATTTTCGGTGTTTTAGCAGCCTTGTAATAATTTATTTTACTAAACAGACTGCCTCTTAGTCTTAGTCACTTCGGCGTCAACTGCCGACGTGAGTGGATATTGTATCGGTTGTTTGCAGCGGCTCAAAAAGATCGCTGTACAAATACAAAATATTCGAAAAACCAAATTTCATACATACTTGATTATCATAATAATCCGAGATTTTTATTACAATATTTTAAAAGCACAGAATAAATAATAGTACTACGTACTAAAAGTAGGATGTATATATTTAAGTATATTTACACTTAAATACCTACGTCTTGAACTTTATGGGGTTACCTGAATGATGATATGATGATCATACGAGCATTATGAGTAGTGAACTTTTGGATTTTCCAAGTTTTTTTTAAATTGAAGTTTGACATAATCATTGGAAAATTGGAAGTATAGTAATAAGGTTATTAGTGAAAACTTGTATGTATTTACTACTTTGAAAATTTACATATAATTATGTTATTCGTAATTTTCTTTAATGCGCTTAGAGCATGCATAATTGGATTTACCAATAGTTTCATTATAGTTTATTACAACAAAATGTACCTACTTGGCTGTGAAGTGGGAAGTGGCTGTGAAGTGGATATAAGAATATCTACTACCCCATATATATAATCCTGTGGGTATAGTAAGAGGCGATAGAAGGAAACTGAAATTGGGCTAGCAACTTTCTGATAACAATCGAAAAAAACCTGCGGTTATCAACTCACCTGCAGATCGGGTAAATTATAGCAAAATCACTCCTATGATGACATCTATGGAAGGGACGGGGAGGGGGGGGGGCTGTGTTATAGATTAATTAATGAATTACAAAACTCAGAAACCTAGAGAAATGCAAAAAATTCAATAACAAATTCTTTCTACAATAGAAAGATTGTAGAAAACATTTTTCAAATTCTAATGAAAGCGGGAATGCGGTTACCTTCATTCACCGAATGGTATTAATAGCTCAGAGCGTCCCAGTGACGTTATATCGATCGATGGCTAGCCTCGAGCCTGCCGTTACATCTGCTAACGTTGACATTTAATGGCCAATGGACAACGATTTGCATAGCATTGCGTTTCGCCATTTTGAGTTTCCGTCGTTTTAGGACACTTATCGTGCATTTACGAGGCATAAAATTTATGGAGCTTTATAATTCGCAATTACACTTTGTAAATTGGTTTAATAAACACCATCGTAATCATTCAAATTCTTACATGAGTTTTTTTTTAAACTTAAGAACTTAACTTTAAGATTTCATCCGTTACCGTTACAGCCTATTAAAGTCCACTACTGAACATAGGTCTCCCCCATAGATTGTACCATGGGGGGATATTTGCCATAGTAGTTACGTTTGACAACCGCAGTTTTATGGAACGAAGTTCCTTATCGGCCGGTACGGGTTTGGCGGATGGGAGCTGGGCGACAAAAAGTGTAAGATTTTTGAAGTGAAAACTTCTTTAGCGGCGTTGTGCACTTTTTTTTGTAATGGGTAAAAAATGTTAAACTCGCGTCAGGTCACGCGTCCTGATCGAAAATTCGTAAGACGGACGGAGAGTAGACAGCCGGCGCGGCGTATGAGAGGAAGTAAGTTAGGTTTAATTAATTTTAATTTATTAAGTAATATAATTTTATTATTAAGATTAGGTTTCGATCGAGTCTACTGTACTGCTTGACGAAATTATTAATATAGATACATATGTACTTACACATTATAGATGTAATATTTGTAATATGTTTATACTTTATAGCATTAACCTATATTTTCATAACGTCACAATAAGCACATGTGCGGTGTAGGTTTACCAAACAAATAATTTCGAATGAAAATAAATGAAATAAGATAATAATAAATAATCTCCGCCATTCCAAAATATCAAAAATGCACAACGTTAATATTCAAGTTTTCACTTCTGCCGGCACTCCCGGAGTGCAACCCGTCGTTTTTTTCGTCACTACCCCTTGTGTCATAGTGTAGACGGCTTTGGCGGCGAAATAAGGAAGTGAGATGGAATAATATCCATCTCCCTCGCACTTTTTCTTATCTTGCCATGAAAGAAATATTATTTTATTTCAAATGACGCTTCATTTTAATAGACGCTGGTAATTAATTTATTTGTATTTGTTAATCAATAATATAATACCTACGTTTATCAATAATAATATACTACGCATGGAACTTCGTTCCAACCGAGTGTTCCACGACACTCACACATTTTTTTTAATCGTTATTAGGAAGACGCTGCTGCTCATTTTCTCATTTGTTTCCCTCTGTCGCCTCTTACGATACCCACGGTATCAATATATTCTTTAACCGTCACTACACGGTAAATTTCATTGATAATAATAATAAGATTTCATTAATCGTGTTATAATGTAAAGATTTTTTTCTTCATTTTTAAATAGCACAACCTTATAATATATATATGTCGACGTCTCTCATTCATCATCCGCTTTTAGTTTTAATTGAACTTTTTGTTTGTTATGTCCTTGTTCGTAATTAACTTGGTTATCAGTTCCGAATAAAGGAAAAAAATTATAACATCGGAATTTTTATATATAAATTTAAATAAAAGCGAAAAATCCGTAATATTTCTTTTATTCGCGTAGGCATAAATAACTTGAAAGTATAGACTACGTACCACTTTCTTTCCATCAGTTGACGCTCGTTCTACTGCAGATATCATCATTACGAAGTCTATCGCGCAGGGAAACTAAACATAACCATCCCCATTGCTCGCTGAGCAACGTTGAGGTTCCTCATGCGACCAGCATTAAAAAACCATGTCTGTTTTTATAGAATAAGGGTGACAAACGAGCACACAGTCCATATGATGGTAAGTGAATACTATGGCCCATAGACTGTCTCATAGGTCGGCTCGACCGGGTAGTCCTGCCACGCTCTCATAGAATACCAGGGTGAAATTGCAACATAAATCTCATGTGTTTTATATGGTGAATATAAAGAACCGGAGACCCTATTTAATAGTAACAAGGCATTCCATTATAATCCTGAGTGGTGACAACGCATCTGCATTATGATTCGTAATCGGGGATAGATGTGGTGTCTATGGACCACAGCATCCACTTACCATTTGGTGGACCGTGAGCCCGATTGTCACCCTTATCACCCTTACTTTAATTTAAAAAAAAGACTTTTGAAATGCTGTAGTGATGATGACACTAGATTACTCTTGCAAACTAACTCTCGCTTAATAAAATATTTTTACAAGACGTTAGCTCTTATATAATATTATCATAAGTAAATAGAAGTACATACTATTATTTTAATAAATATTTATAAATTATCTATGACTTAAGTAAAATGTTTTATGATATTAAATAAACTTGACAAAGGGTTACAAAAAGAGGTAGGATAAGAGATAACAAAGACTAAAGAATAAAGAAATACAATTTTCGTTCCTATTTAGAGCGGCACAAATCCAATGATAAGCTTAAAGATGTAGGTCGCTTGAACTAGGTAATCCTTAAATATTGTAAAAATGTGAGTAACAATTTATAATTTATAAGGAATACATTATCATTACATTAATTTACATTTAAGGATGCTACTCAATGTAGTCTTATTTGCAGTTACAATGAACAATTATAAAAAAGGTTATCCTTGCGGAATAAAAATATATTTGTTCTTTCTATCCCAAAAAATATACAAAATTTAACGTGCTCAAAGTTCAAAAACTTTATTAAACAAAGTTTGTATAAAAAGTTTTATAATAATATTAAGGAATTTATGGATGATAATAACCCCTGAGAATGAGGTGATCGCTGCCAAGCTTTTTCTAATTTGTTTTGTGTGGTTAATTGTGATTACATGATTGTAAGATGTTATTTAAAAAAAAGTCCCGCTGGATTTCTTGCTGGATCTTCCCAGGACAGAGGTTTTCTTCGAACCAGTGGTAATTAAACAAAAGAGTGACTTTCAATAAGTATTATTTATAATCTATATTGAATAAAAAAGTTTCTGTTTCTGTTTCTATTCATGCAATCAACTTAAATACTTCTATTAGACCTCTCGCATAGTAGAAGGGATACGTCATAATTGTCACATTTGCCATACAAGATAGTAATCACAGTACCAGACGTTGCACATATGTTCAACGCATAACGTTACTTCTCGTCAGCGGTCTGGGTTTCATACATTTAAACGTAACGTATCAGTACTAGCATCATCAATTAAAAGCCACGAGATCTCTTTGGTATTTCCTTAAATCGGTGTTTGAAATGCCCAAAGGATGAAATGGGTGAGAGGTCTTCTTATATCTGAAACACAAGGGGTATACTTACTCGTAAACGAAATAATACTTAATAACAGGCGATACCCGGAACCAAAACTCGCGGGATTAGATAGAAAATAATAAAAAAGTTGACATAAAATTTGGAATAACCAGGGAAGCGGAACATGGCCCAAGTTAGAACTACACTATTATAATTTACAACATTATCTTGCTTGTTTTTAGCACAACTTTTGATCGAAATAAGACGATAAATATTTTATGGTAGTAGCGTAATAAACGAGCTAACAATCAAAATTGAATGGAGACCGTGAAGAGAGAACGAGAGGAATGGTCCTCTGCCGAGGAGGGGCTGATAAGGCAAGGTGGGCACTGATGAGGCCACGGATAGGTGTAAAAGCGTTCCCGTAGTTCTGCCTATATGTGATGATTGTAAAACATAGTGTAGTGGGGGTTTTAGTCGAAACTCAAAACCGCGAAGCGGTTATACTGCATTTCCCTATTAAAAAGGCCTTTAGAACCTTAAACTGGCATGTCCCTCATACCGACACAAGTGACTTTTATTGACTCAATTTGTGTTTATGACACAGTTTTTCTTATTAATAATCATTTCGCATTTACTTTTTATTACAAGTGACATTTTCTTTAAATATAAAACAAGAGTGACAACACGAGCACACAGTTCACTTAATGGTAAGTGGATGCTGTGGCCCATAGACATCTACATTTATCCTGAATTGAAAATCAAAATACAGATGCGTTGTCACTCCTGCAGACTGAGATGGAATGCCTCGTTTCCAGTAAATAGGGTCTCCGGTTCTCTACACTCACCATACGAAACACAGCAGCATTAAGCTACTATCTTACGCCGGTGTTCTGTGAGAGCGTGGTCCTACCACGGTGAACCCATTCGTAGTACAAACATAATATAGCTGCAGCCTGGCTGTGCCACGTAAACATTTTTAGATTCAGAATCCTCTTATTTGTGTTCCAATTAAACTTATTAAAGCACACAGCAACAAAACCACAGAGGATGGAATAAAATGTTCCATACCCTGAAGTACCACATCAGCAACAGAATCGGCAACAACGCTGGTAACTTCCGGCGAGGAGCAAATGCGCCCCCAAGGGTAGGATGCAAAAAAAGACCGAATCCCGTCCCAATCGGCTGACCTATAGTGCCAAACACGGCAGCAAGCTGCAGATCGCAACTGCGATTCGAACGTGAGTGGCACCATACTCCGGATCAGACAATGGTCCGAAGAGCCCAGAGGGACATCGACGGAGACCTGATATCCGTCTGGATGAGAGGTCAGCAGAAGGTCCAACAGGGAAGGTACATGGTCTTCCAGTTTCGAATTCCAGTTTAAATTAATATTGCATTTATATGTGTGCTTGCCACAGGAAGAAGGTAAGTCGTCTTGCTGCGAATTTGCGGCGCGATATTATATACTCTGTGTGGTGAAAAAAAAGAGTATCTTAATATATTTTAGAAAGTCTAAGCTTAACGGATCTGCAAGCTGGAGTGGCGATGTACAGACCAGTATATATACAGTAAAGGTTTTAAATTGGCAGCCCCGTACAGTTAGTCGCAGTGTTGGCCACCCCTCTACCGCACAAAGTGATGTGCACAATATGAAGAATTTTTTGTAACTGTTTATAATACCTAACCAAACATTCAGCCGTGAATGTTTGTCAACCTTTTGTTTGTTTTGTCATTGAATTGAATTGAATTGAATCATTGAATTGTTTGTCACCCTATTCTATAAAAAAATATTAGGCCACAAAATACGAGAAAGTATCATTAATTTATTTATATACCTACATCTAATAAGCATTGTTCTGTTACATTGCCTGTTTAATAGTCATTTATCAGTTAAAGTGTTCGTATTTTAAAATATTTTGTACGTGGTAGAGCCATGCTGCAGCCCTGCAGCAATATTAGTAGTATAGTTGTAGCACGAATGGGTCGGCTCGGCCGAGGAAGGACCACGTTCTCACAGAATACCAGCGTAAAATGGCAGCTTGACACTGCTGTGTTTCGTATGGTGAGTGTAGAAAACCAGAGACCCATTTTACTGGAAAAGAGGCATTCCATCTTAGTCCTCACGGGTGACGACGCATGTGCATTTTGATTCTTTATTGAAGATAAATGAAGATGTCTATGAGTCGCAGCAACCACTTACCATCAGGTGGACTGTGTGCTCGTTTGTCACCCTATTCTATAAAAAAATATTAGGTATAATATTATAGCATATTAATATTATTTTGTTAAATTCAAATCTCTCTAAGATACACTTTAGAGCATTACGGCCACCGCACGGACTCTAGTCCGCTTTATTCTAAGCTATGTATTGTGTACTGTTTTTTCTGAATATATGATATATATTATATCATTCTTCTACATATAGATTATTTATCATATGGCTGATTAATCAATTATGAAATAAAAGTTATCCATATAATTAATTATAGCCTGACTGAATATAAAAGGGAAATAATTGAACTTATATTCCCGTAACTGTAATTTTTAATTTGTTTATGTTTTATTTTATCCTATGAATAAATTTTATCTCAGGATTGACCATAAATAATATAAAGTACCCTGCGTATAGAGCGGTCCTTGCTAGCAGAGCGGATTGGGCGCTGTGGTGGCGGTGAGGCGGGTCTCCCGTAACGATCCATCCACGAACACGACGCACGACCCACCAGTGCGCCGGCCGTCCGCACCGTCATCGTCAGCTGGCGGCACGACTTCAGCATCTGTCACGATCATAAGAAGAATTTAACATGGAAATATGGAAACACTAGACTTTACTTTTTATATTAGGATGAGAGAAACAGATTATTAGAATAATGAACACAACTAATTACATTAATTCGACTGTATGTTTTTTTTAAATGTCATTTGAGACCAAACTTTGAAAAATATTTTTTTTTATTTCAAACAAATTTGAGGAAAAAATTGCGCCCAAGTGTGACATAGTAAGAAGTGAAGTTGCTATTGTAATTATTTAGATTATATATATATATATATATATATATATATATATATATATATATATATATATATATATATATATATATTATAGCATAGGTTTACAAATGAGCACACAGTCCACCTGATGGTATGTGGATACTGTGGTCCATAGATATATACATTTATCCTCAATAAAGAATTAAAATGCAGATGCGTTGTTACCCCTGAGGACTAAGATGAAATGCCTCGATTCCAGTAAAAAATTCTGCGGTAATAACTATTGAGAATGTAATATTCCTTAGTCCACTTAAAAAGTAACAAAATGACTTTTAATTAAAAGTAATAAGTCGGTGTTAAGCCATAGTGTACAGAAAAATTTAAGCCCCGATTTCCGAATGTGAAATTATTGGAACGAAGTTCCTTATCGCACGGTACCTACGAATTTGACGGATGGGGGCTAGGCGAGTAAACTGTGAGATTTTTCCGTCACGACCCCCTTTCTATAGTGCGAGCGAGATGGAATAATATGCATCTCTCTCGCACTTTTTAATCTTGCCATGAAAGAAATATTATTTTAAATGACGCTTCATTTTAATAGACGCTAGTAATTCATTTATTTGTATTTGTTAATCAATAATATAATACGTTTATCAACAATAATAATATACTACGAAAGGAACTTCGTTCCAACAGAGTGTTCCACGACACACACATGTTTTTTAATAATTTTTAGTTCTCTGAAGTCGGGTTTCACTATTTGTCAAAAGTTTTTTTGATCCCAGATGATTTAATACTGGTAATGGAAAATTGATATCATAGATTCAAATGCCGGTAGCCATGTGCTATCGGCGCATGATTCCATTGCCTGCTTGTTCTTTGGCCATTAAAGGCGTTTTTGGGAAATGACTGAGGATGGGGGATGAATAAAAATCTCATATATTCCGATGGATGACAGCATAACTATTTTGTTTATGGCAGACGTATGCTAGACCAGTGACGGGGAGCTGTGGTAATAATTATTTCAAATTCAACAGGAAGGGCCCCGTTATGGCTGGTGAAGAATGTATAAATTATATTATTATATTATTCGAATATCGCTGAATATAGACCTCCCCACTAGATTGCATCATGGGGGAATATTGCCACTCGTTACGGGCGGGTTATGGCGCCGTGGTAGCTCAGATGGTTAGCGTTATATGTAAGCTTTACAGTACTCGAGCAATCAGGGTTCGATCCCCGCCAGCAAAAAAGAAATTATTAATTGCAATTTTAAGTGCTGATTTACCACGTGCTCGGCGGTGAAGGAAAACATCGTGAGGAAACCTGCATGTCTGAGAAATAAGAAAAAAATTATTTCGAAGACATGTGAAGTTCGCCAACACGCATTGGGGCAGCGCGGCGAACATTTCCTTGCCCTAAAACCCTTTCAGAAATGAGAGGAGGCCTGTGCCCAGCAGTGGGACGTAAATAGGCTGCAACTTTACTTTTTCTGCCGACTTCCAAAAAGGAGACGGTACTCAATTCGAGTGTATGTATTTTTTTTATGTGTGTTACCTCATAACTTTGTACTGGGTGAACCGATTTGGATGATTCTTTTTTTATATGAAAGCTGATAGTTCTCGTGTGGTCCCATATGAATTTGATCAAGGTCAGACCAATGGTTATTGAGTTATTCTTAAATAACCTATATTGAAGTCGCTTATATTGAAGTCGGCTGTACAAAATTTTTAATTTTATAAATTATTATACAGGCGGGTTGGCAATCACTGGTTTTTTTCTGGTTCTTATTAGGAAGACACTGCTGAGCAAGATTTCGCCTGGGTGGAATCTATTATGTTGAGTCATTTAGTTTTTTTTAAATAGTCTTTAATGACCCTTTATTTGATTATTACCTCGATTTTACAAAAAATACTCAAAATTTTCGGGATAAAATATCATAAATCACTCCTGGCCTTGCTCTCTGTCTGTTCGTTAAGTTTCATTACAATCGGCTCAGCGGCTGAACTCCGACTAGCCCTGACCGACAGACAGACAGATAGACACAATTTGTACAAATGGCTATTCATATCTAAATGGCACACAAGTAATCACCCATCTCTACATAGTATAAAACAAAATCGCTTCTCGCCGTCTGTACGCTTAGATCTTTTGAACTACGTAACGGATTTTGATGCAATTTTCATTTATAGACAGAATTAATTAAGAGAAAAGTTTATATGTATAATACACGTATATTGTCTATACATATATTAAATTTGTACAAAAGTCGTGTCTGAATTCTAATATACTCTTGAATAATTTAAAATTTAATTTTTTTTACAGCCGACTTCAATATAAGTTATTTAAGAATAACTCCATAATCATTGGTCTGATCTTGATCAAATTTATATGGGACCACACGAGAACTATCAGCTTTCATTTAAAAAAAGAATCATCGAAATCGGTCCACCCAGTAAAAAGTTATGAGGTAACACACATAAAAAAAATCATACGCGTCGAATTGAGTACCGCCTCCTTTTTGGAAGTCGGCAGAAAACAAGTCCAGGGGACTAAATAAAGGGTACTGAAGCCAAATTGGTTGGTTTTTAGAATTTTTGTCTATCTGTCTGTCTGTGTATTCCCGATTCACGCAAAAACTACTGAACCGATTTCCAATAAATTTTATAATCGTAAGTTATAGGCTACTTTTTATCCACTTACGAAACTTTAAAAAGAAGGTTAAGAATTTTTGTTCCTTTAGATATTAATTTTCTATTATATATGATTATGTGAGTTAATAGGCGGGATGACGGGTGTTTTTTCAAATAAATATCATATTTGTAAATAAAGTTTATAATTAGTTTTAATCTTTGCATAACAATTTCTATCATCAAATGAAAAAAAGCCTATATTTTGCCTTTAATAAATAATAAATTAAATTAAATAAATAACTTACATTTATATGTTTAAATAACACACAAACACGGAAGTGACTATAAAAGTGATCGAATTTTGCTAAATTTGGCACGGAATACTATTGAATGATTTCTAAATTGAAGACCATGCGATCGAAGCCGCGGGTAAAAAGCTAGTATATTAAATTGTGGTGAATGACTGAACTCCTCCTAAAAAGCTGGACCGATTTTGATGAAATTTCGTGTGTGCTTAAGTTTATTAGAGGATGGTTTAGATTCACAATTGGACCCAGTAGGTGGCGTTGTTGTCGAGATTCAGATATCAACCGTGCGAAGGTGGGGTTTATCGCTAGTAATCTCAATAAAAGACAGCTATATCGATATTACAGACATACACTTAAATTTTTTTATATATACCTATGTAAATAATTATATACCTATAAAATATATATATATATATATATATATATAATTTTATTATATGTACCTCTATATATTGTTTTTCTTATATTACCATTAATAATGAATATCTAGAACATATTATATATGCATAGATTTATTTCTAGAAACCACTCAGCAAAAGCCTGTGGATAACAAAAGCAAAGGAACTATTCGGTCTACTGCCACAACTAAAGAAATATCTACTTTTTGCTCATCATATCCATTCAATGATAGCAGACTTAAGATCGTCAAGGTAATAGTACTTTTATACTTATATAAACTGGCGTTATCTTTGTTGAAGCGTAGATAAAGATTCATTCCCATTATTATAATTATTTACTATCGCTACGTTCTAAATGTGATGAATCAAAACTTTTATGTAATTTCATAGTATTGAATTTAATAATATAATACTTAATTTGACCAAGTAAGAACAAGCATCGGTGGTTCAGTGGTAGAATGCTCGCCTGCCACGCGGGCGGCCCGGGTTCGATTCCCGGCCGATGCAGGAAAATACTTTTGTTTATTTTTTATGACCAGTTTTGAAACCGCATTTATATTATTAGTTTATTTTATAAATTATGTGCTCAAAACCCAAAATATAAGTTTTTAAAGATGAAAAAATATGCAGACTATTTGCCGTTAACCATTATAATCGAGCCAATTTTTTAAATATACAGTATTATATAATATATTATAAGGGTAATACTCATTTCTTTACATAACATTGTAATATACCTACCTGTAAAATTTAGTGGTATTGGTGTGAGAAATCTTTCTACCGTTACATTGTCTGCCTTCCTTGCTTCCGTGCATAGTGTCAGTGACTTATGCAACATAATTTTGAATAGTAAAGTCATAGACCTGTATTTTGCTACGGAGGCAGTGCGGACATGGCGAACGCTCCGTCCCGGCGAAAATGTTCCACTAGAAGTTAACCAACAAACACAGTGGGATATTCCGTTGGTACAGAACGTACAGAAAGATTTGTTTCTTAATTTCCGTAGTGACCAAGATCAGGCACTACTTCTAGCTGTTTCGACTAAGGAATCTAGCAACTGGTTACACGCTTTATCATCAAGTAATCTCGCCACATTACTTGATGGGGAAAGCTTGCGCATCGCCGTAGGAATCCGACTAGGAGCGGCGATTTGTCAACCCCATCAGTACGCCTGTGCTAGCAGCGTCGACAAGTTTGGGCCCCACGGATTCTCATGTAGGAAAAGTGCTGGTAGGTTTCCATGGCACGGTTCTTTGAAAGATGTCCCCCGAAGGGCTCGCGTCTCTATAAATGTTCCCTCGGTTTTAGAGCCTTTTGGAATATTTAGAGACGATGGCAAGAGACCCGACGCCATGACATTGGTCCTTTGGGAGAGACGTAAAGCCCTAGTATGGGATGCTACTTGCGTAAACACTTTGACGGCCTCTTATCTCAGGGGTACCTCGCTTAGAGCCGGGGCGGCATCAGAGGCAGCTGAACTGAGTAAGTTGCGCAAATATGAGTCTCTGAGAGATGACTACATGTTTGTGCCATTTGCTGTGGAGACTATCGGTTCGTGGGATCCACGTGCGATAGTGTTCCTAAAGAAACTCCATCCGCGACTGTTCGTTGCCGCTGGTGATAAGTGGGCTGGGTCTTTTCAAGCTTATAGCCATTCAGCGGGGAAACGCAGCCATCGTTCTTGGCACGATACCGCGGGGAGTAGGACTGTATGATAATTAAGTTACTAGTTTTAGTTCTTTTTATAGTTTTAAATATTGTATATAATAAAATATTGTATATCATGTTATATAAATGTAATAAACGTTATATATCTAATATATAAAAATTAATATTTGTTTATTCGTATTTTATGAGCTGTCATACCGTTCGTCAGATTGCGCACATTATTATAATTATTTATTATCGCTACGTTCTAAATGTGATAAATCATAATTATTATGTAATTTCATAATATTGAATTTAATAATATGGTACTCAATTTGACTAAGTATTAGCAAGCATCGGTGGTTCAGTGGTAGAATGCTCGCCTGCCACGCGGGCGGCCCGGGTTCGATTCCCGGCCGATGCAGGAAAATACTTTTGTTTATTTTTGTATGACCAGTTTTGAATCCGCATTTATATTTTTAGTTTATTTTATAAATTATGTGCTCGAAACTCAATATGTTCTTTTATGGAACTTTCTTCCAAAGATGTGTACAAAAACCCGCGTAAATAAAAGTTAAAATGTAACATGATTTACTAAAATTGTATCATTATAAAACTGCATTTATGAAATTTTGAAGTCTACTGGAACATAGAAAAAATATCAGAATCTATTTGATGGTGCCAGTCAATATTAAATGGGACCAATGATATGCACATATAACACAAATATCGCATATAAGACCAAGACTTTAGATTTAAGATTTATACATGGAAACCTATAATTGGCTGTTATAACAATATTCCTATGAAATGTTGGTTTTCTAAATAAATAAATAAACAATGCGATCGTAAAACTAATCTGTGGGTAACGTGAATAAAATTGACTGGGACCATTAACTTTTACGAAGGAAATGTATACCAGTTTTTCTTTGTTCGAAATTCATTCTGGAAGGCTGTAAGGAAAAGTTTCTACGAAGTTCATCTATTAATATCTGTTATGTGTACTTTCTTCTATTGATTTTTGTTGTTTCCTTAGGAAAGTTTTGTTTCTGTAACCGGAGCATAGCTATAATATATTTCCTTTTCTTATTTCTTTATACACAAACAAACCCACAACCCGTTTGATCATAGTGGATGTTGCGACCCAGACACCAACATCTATAATTTATTAAGAATCAAAATATTTTTCACATTTTCACTCACGAAAGCCAAGATGGAATATCTCATTACCAATAATAGAAAAGGGACCTCCAGTTCTTGTCACTCATCGTTTTCAGTAAAACGACCTCCGCTTCTCTACACTCACCATACGAAATACAGCAGCATTAAGCAGCTATTATGAGCTGTTATTTTATGAGAGCGTGGTCCTACCCCGTTCGAGCCGATCCATTCGTGCTACAACCATAATATAGCTGCAGCGTGGCTCTCAACCATATAAATTGTATTGTAACAATAACCTTAAAAAAATACAAAAAAGACAATACTTACGGAGTTTCTTGCGCCGTTTCCTCTCCTGACAGAGGCACTACATTTTAAAACAGTAGTAAATAAAAAAAAACGAAATTATAATTTCTTTAAATCGAAAGTTAAGAACTTTCGTTTAACTTATTTCTTTCAAGGGCTCTGGTATCCTTGAAGTGAAATGAGTGAGGCTTAATATTATTAACTTTGTTTACAGGGATGCGTCGCCTTTTTTAGTTGAAGTCGATTGAAAATGTGTGAATTCCTCGAGATTGATTTGGATATTTTAAATATACCTGCGGGCTTACCCCGAAATTGATTCAGACTTCTACTTGGTTTTCGAATCAAACTGACGTTGTATCACCCACGAACCGATTCGAAACGAGAAACACGATCGAGTTATGATCAAACACTATCAGCGCCGTTAGGCACATCCTGATTTGTTTTTAATTCAGAGTTCATTTTTAATAAATTAACTTTAACTTTTAAAATTGTTTTATTCCATAATTATTATATCTAGGGCAAACTTATGAAGGAAATGCATTTTTTTACAAGGGCTAACTAACGGCGGACTGCTGGAGACTGATAATTCCAATTTGAACCACCATTGGAAGTACGAAATTATCTGGATTTCGGAAAAAAATCGATTTATTTTGCCGGCTGTTTTTAGAGATTTACTGTTATCTGTCAGATAGCTGAATATGATAGTTTTCGAATTTAAAGTAGTTGATTTCTATAATGGACAGAAAAAAGAAAAGTTGAAATCGGCAAACAAAAACCAAATATAAAATCCTTTTGGCTATCTGAAATATATTTCTTTTTCAATCAGATAAACGAGATATTCAAAATTGGATTACAAAGAGCACTTGAGAAGCGAAAAGAGGAAAAATGGAACTATTCTATATTCGTGTAAAATTTTCGTTTGCATCGAGAGGAAGCGATAATTGAGAGGTCAGCTTTGCCAATTAAATTCCTCTCTGAAGCGAAAGCTCTTGTTCTAGATAAATAAACTTGTGTAAATTTTATTTAACTTTGTTACATTATTTTAAATTTGAGTTTAAAATAATGTGAAAATTGTGATTTAAGCATAATAGATACATTTAAAAAAATCATTACTTATATTCCCTTTTGCCACCACTGTAACCTTAAAATGCTTGTTAGAAGTGATTCACATCAGTAGTCGAATGGTGGATTCGAATCCACAATTCGCGATCCGCTCCGTGCCATTAACTATTGTCGATTTTCATATACCTACATACATATTATATACACATGCTAAACAGATTAGTAAGCTGGAGTAGCAATGGGCCGGCTATATACCTTGAAGGCCGGACAAACAATGGAAAAGAGAGATTCTGGAGTGGCAGCCTCGTAGACCGGTAGGCGAAGTGTAGTGCGGTAGATGCACTAGATGGAGTGTCGGCCCAGCAAGAGAGTCGGATGCAGGTGGCTTAGGACCGTGATTTGTGGCGTTCCTTGGGGAAGGCCTATGTTTAGCAGTAGATTGTGAGGGGCTGTAATGATGATGATAGTGAAAATGATGAAATACACATGCTGTGAAGTGGTAGCGTAAGAAAATTCATAACCCCAATCACTCCATTTCGTATCGTGGATGTATGAGAGGCGCCTATGCGAAATGACTGAAAGTTACCATTGCCACCGTTAAAATATGATAGATGTTGGTACGAGCTCCTCGTTCGAGATGTGACCAGATCGGCGACAGGGAGCATGGTTAAAGGTGCGAGACTTCAGGTACTACGATTGCCAATCGGCCTGCCAAGCATGACGGTTAGTGTAACTTTGCTTTACGATCGAAGTAGTTAATAATTATATGTTGCAGTTTTGACGCGATCTCATGGTGCGTTAGCAAGTTACCTCAGCAAAATGACAAACTAAAACACGATACGTAAATTCTCGTTGCGCGTTGTAGTGTACCTAAAAGTACTCGTACATCGACGAGCCCGCCAGCGAGGTGGGCTTGGCGGGCCCATTCAGTGGGTTACCGCATGCCGCCCTAAGATACATAAAAGACATGCTTAATTATTATGATATAGCTCATTTATATTTGCGTCGCCGTTCTGTCACGCATGCACTTACGCATTCTTAATTAGCCGGTATTTTAAACCACTTAATATGAAATAAAATATAAGAGAAAATCGATTGCCATGTTAAAAATAAAATCACTCAATACTGTTACAATAACCAAATAGTTAAATTTGAACATACACGAAAATAGAACTGTCTAATCAATACTGTCAGTTGTGGTTTGAGTACGAGCATCAAAGAGAATATAATCACTACGTTTAAAGAGCATGATTGTATGCGTTAACTTCTAAACCACCTAGTCAAAATCCTAAATGCGAGTTCAAAAAACGAGAAAGTTCTATATTTTTTATGTCTCTGCACCGATTTCTTGGAAACGACTTAATAGATTTAAGCGATTCTTTTTCTAAAAAGGTTATCTTTAAGGGTGGTTTTTTATTAAAGTGGAAGAATAAGACATGAAGAATTTGATTTATATTATAATTTAAATTCTTCGCGTCTTATTAATATTAATATTCCTCAGCCCACTCAAAAGGGTAAAAAAACTTAACTTTTAATAAAAAGGAAAACGAACTTTGTAAAATCAAAAGAATAAAATAATTTCTACATAATAGCTTCTGAAGTCGGGGTTTTATTTGCAATTCCATACACTACGAGTATGTCTCAGCACTGACTTCTGAAGCTATTTATGTGGAAATTATTTTATTCTTTTGAGGTTGGGTTATATGTAGGGTTAGCATGTTTAAGTATTAAAATTAATGTTTCATTAAAATACCTGTTCATTAATAAGCACAGAGAAAAAAAATCAAGATACATTAATGTGGAGTCATCATCATCATTACAGCCCTTCACAAGTCCACTGCTGAACATAGGCCTCTCCCAAGGAATGCCACAAAGCACGGTCCTGAGCCACCTGCATCCATCGACTTGTCACTTCATCTAATGGGGGGACACACTACACTTCGCCCGCCGGTACGAGGCCACCACTCGAGAACCTTTTCCCCCCATTGGTTGTCGGTTCTTCGATGGCCGGCCCAATGCCACTTCAGCTTACTAATCCGTTAGGCTATGCCGGTTGCTCTGGGTCTACTGCGGATATCCTCATTTCTAAATTTATCACACAGAGAAACTCCGAGCTTAGCCCTCTCCATAACTTGCTGAGCGACCTTGAGCTTCCTCATATGCCCAGCAGTGAAGGATCACATCTCAGATTCAAAATTCATCACTGGCAACACGCACTGGTTGTACAATCTCGTTTTCAAGTTTTGAGGTATAGCTGACGAGAAGTTGTGTCGTAATTTCCCGAACGCTACCCAGCCGATTTGAATCCGTCGATAAGGTCAATCAATATACCGACTGTCAACTTGGCACCGCTGCAAGGACTGCAGCACCGCCCAAATTTCGATGGAATTAAAGGCTTTCTCATAGTCCACATACGCAACATGTACTCCTCGGTCTTCTGTACAATTTGCCGAAGGATATGTATGTGGTCTATGGCGCTAAAACCTTTTGCAAAACCGGATTGTTCTAGAGGTTCTCGAAAACGACACGTAGACGCGGCTCAGAAGTGAAATCGCTCTGTAAGTGCTTCAAGAGAGCGTTGTCGCCTTTCTTGAAGAACAAGACCACCGCACTTCTGCGCCACGCCTCCGGTGTAGTGGCACCACGAGGATGGAACCGCTTTCAGAAGCTCCACCGTAATTCCATCCAACCCGGGGACATGCCGTTTTTGAGCCATTCTAATCTAGCTCAGATTGACGTCCGAAATATCATCGGAACAGTCTCGGATAAGATTTGCTCTTGGACCGTTACTGCCCATACAACCTCTGTATCTCACTCAAAATCTCAGGTGTACCTGAAACGATGCTGCCACACCTGGTCTTCAGCTTTGACAGTTGGCTCTTTATGGTAGACGGATCTCTGGTAAAGACTTTGGAGCCTTGGTTCTGCTCGATCGCTTCTTCAATACGAGCTGTACTGAAGCTGCGTAAGTCTCACCGCATGCATTTGGAGATCTGTCTATTCAGTCGCTTGCATGCTGTCAAATCTGTTGAAGACTGCAACTCCATTTCCCGTCTAAGAGCTATGATATTAAGAGTGTGATTGGAGAGTTTTTGTGTTTTTCTGCGGCGAGTCTTGCAAAAGTTAGCTCCGATCGCATGGACAGTTTCCACGAACTTGTGTCATTCATATCATTCACTGAATTGCAATCGTCTAAGCACTGAAAACGATTCTGTAACTCGAGCGGAAAGGTTTCGTGACTTTGGATTAGAGCACGAGGGGGACGGGGCGTTGACTTCATTAGACGTCAGACAGTGTGCCTCTCACTATTCGGTTCTCTCTCGCGATCGGGATTACGATGAAGCTTCATTAGAATAACGCTGATAATATTGCATACAATGATGATTTTAACAACGTTGTAGAATAAACTCTAATCGTAGACTATATTTATTGTACATTGGACTTCATGTAAGCGATATATTTCGAGTATTAAGAGTTTTAAGTTTAGTATTAAATGAGGGGGGATGTTTAAAGGAAAACATGATCGCATGACAAATGAACAAAGCTGAAAGGCTTTATTTTTCATGTGCGTTACGTGATCATCAAAGCGTACTTTAGAGTCAAGATACAATCCTATATCTTCGATCAAAGAGACTGAGTTGTTAAACAAGAAACAGTCTTTAAGAAACAGTGAGAATGAATTACTTATAACTAACAGTGGTAGAGCCACGCGGCAGCTTTTGCTGTCGCGCGGATGGGCCGGCTTGAACCGGGGTGGTACCACGACCTCACAGAATACCAGCGTGAAGTAGAGGTACCAGGTTTACCTCTGCGTTTCGCTTGGTGAGTGCAGGTGACTCACCAAGCGAAACGCAGAGGTAATATAAAACAAAAAAAAACCTTGTACAACGCTAAGAACACTACCTACACTACTACTACACTACCTAGTAAGTAAATCTAATTGAGGTTTGGTTAAAGTCGTTTCCGTAGTTTTTTAAATCAAAAAATCATACTCATGCCTTCTTGAGGCGGTGATGGCGAAAGCTTGTACGTGGTAGAGCCATGCTGCAGCTATATTAGTAGTATAGTTGTAGCACGAATGGGTCGGCTCGACCAGGGAAGGACCACACTCTCACAGAATACCAGCGTAAAATGGCAGCTTGACACTGCTGTGTTTCGTATGGTGAGTGTAGAGAACCGGAGGCCCTTTTTACTGGAAATGAAGCATTCCATCTTAGTCCTCACGGGTGACAACGCATCTACATTTTGATTTGTAATAGAGGATAGATGTAGATGTCTATGGGCCGCAGCAACCACTTACCATCAGGTGGCCTGTGTGCTCTTTTGTCACCCATATCCTATAAAAAAAACTAAAACTTTTTTTTATGATGAATGCAGTAAAGAGAGCAGCTGAAGTCGTTTTTTATATACTTGAAAACCAACAAAAGCATAATTCACCTGGCTCGCTTAAGTATGTTTTTAAAATATTATGTTCTTGCTCTTGAGTTAAATTTTTGTCGATATTGCTAGATTTCGATTGAAGTATAAATAATGCAAAATTGATTAAAGTATAGCATAGGATCAGAAATAGAACATTTCGCCTGTATCAAACTTTCCATATGTATGTTTATGTAATCGATTTTTTATTAGCTAGTAGATAAGTTTTACCATACAAAAAAATCATATAGATGGGGTTATTAAATCAGCTTATTTGCGAAGTAACCTTTCTTATAAAGTAGCTAGACTTCATGATGTTGATCGGAGTCTCTTAAGATGGGTGTCTATGGCGTCAACCGTAATTAATATGCATAGGTGTGCAAGATAAATTGCATATTATGGAAAAGTCTTCATTTCGTGTCAAACTGCCATTGCAGTTGGTACGTAATATAATAATATAATGTTTGCATGACGCAAGCTCTCAATGACATTTTCAAGTATGCATGCAATACACAGTGTACAGTAGTAGTAGTAGTACAGTAAATATGTACAGAAAATAAATATTTAGATTTCTTTTCCATTGGTTATCATACACTGCAAAAATGTTTGCACCACCTATAATGAAATAATAAATTAACAACTCAACGCTGCTGTTTTTCGTATGGTGAGTGTAGAGAAACGGAAACCCTTTTTACCTGGAAACGAGGCATTCCATTTTAGTCCTTACGGGTGACAACGCATCTGCATTTTAATTCGTAATCGAGGATAGATGTAGATGTAGATATCTACAGTAACAACCAATTACCATCAGGTGGACTGTGTGCTCGTTTGTCACCCTTATCCTATAAAAAAATCAGTATTTATATTTTATTAATTATGGCAAACACAAAATCTTGGATTTTTTGTCATAATTGATATTCATAACCTAAACAAAAAAAAACACGTCAATATACTAGGAGAACTAATACCAAACATTTTTAGACCAATCAGAAATCCTTTTGTCGTTTATCAAAATAGATATCATTTAACTTCCAGCAATACGTAACACGAAATAGAACAGCGAATTTAGAAGGTTCAACTTAATTATCCCACGCAACCGCGACCGGGAATAAAAGGAAGCCATTAAAGTTATTTACGTTGATGTAAGTGAACTGTGAACATAGAATTCATATCTACCCGCTAAAGTATTTACTATTTAATTGTACCTGCCTATGTATAGATCAAAAAAGGACAGAGATAGAAAACACCTTTGTCGTGTCTCATTTGCTGCTCGTACGCAATTTTACGTTCACATGTCGGTAGCCTACCTGACTCTATTGTATTACTCATATTTTATTTTTAAGATGTTGAACACAACTGAAGTGAAGTGAAGTAGAAGTGAAGAGCTAACAGCCTAAAATTAAATTATGGTAAATGGCCCCTACTGTCCATGAACATCTTCAGCTATCTTGAAACAAAGAAGGCTCCGTTGTCTCCTCTGAGGACTAAGATGGAATACCTCACAGCCCTCTCAAATTAGGTAAGAAGGTGGTAACTACCCAGACGTACTCCTAGGCAAAAAAGGAATCCCACCACAAATAATAACAAAACACACATCTTATTCTTTAAAAAATAAAAAAGATTTGGTGCAGTTAAAAGATCATGTTAAATCTAAGTTAAATTTATCCAGCACTGTTCCCAAGACAAGGGTTTAGATCTTTTATAAGTACGTATCTCTAAAGAGAGTTATTTGTTATGTTCAAAAACTGCTATACAGCATAAGAAATAAAAATATCCTATGATAGAACTGATTAAAAACCAATGGCTGCATGATATAATCCATAACATATCCATAACATACATAGTACAGCTACTAAGACTCTAAAACCCTTAAAATACTGTTTAGGCTGTTTAGCAAATTGTCGTCATTTTAAGACCCATAAAAATAAAATTTAAAATATAATTTTGGGAATATTAGACATTAGTTTGACTAATGATCACTATGCCCCAATGTGCCTTCATATCCATTTTTTTTATTCTAACCTATACAACCGATATTTAGTTACCGTATTTAGTATTTGTCCTTATATTATTTTATTATTTAGCGGCAATTTTTTGATAGAAAACACATACAAGTTTACCGTAAATCTAATTTTGCACTTTCAATTTACCAATTATCATCGTCAAAACTCAACTCCGATCCGAATATAATATTAATATGTTATAATATCATTCAATAAACTTTTTGTTTGTTTTATATTCATTTGTGATTTCGGTCAAAACTAATTTAGAACTTTTGTCTTTAAAAGTTACTTAATAAGACAATATCTGTAGTGTAATAGTTTCCTTGCACACCAAATAAAAGCTATAATACAGCCTCTTTTATGCTTGTACAGCTACTATACAGCGCTACTAACGCATTTTTACGTGGTAGAGCCGTGCTGCAACTATATTAGTAGTATAGTTGTAGCACGAATGGGTCGGCTCGACCGGGGAAGGACCACGCTGCCACATAATACCAGCTTAAATTGCAGCTTAACCCTGCTGTGTTTTGTATGGTGAGTGTAGAGAACCGGAAACCCTTTTTACTGGAAATGAGGCATTCCATCTTATTCCTCACGGGTGACAACGCATCTGCATTTTGACTTGTAATAGAGGATAGATATAGATGTCTATGGGCCGCAGCAATCACTTAACATCAGGTGAACTGTGTGCTCGTATGTCACGCTTATCTTATAAAAAAAGCTGCATAATTTGTGCCATTTTTTTACTTATAAGAACTGTATAAGCGCTTATACAGCCTTTATACAGCCAGAAAATACAGCCTCTATTATAAAAACGAACTTCAATGCAGGTTGTATATAGCTTGCATGCTGCTTGTGCCCATATCATCCCGTGGATGTTGTAAGAGTCGACAGACGGAAACAAATCAGAAGATGGGCCTTCCTAATAACGACTAAAATTAAAAAGCTGCGGTTATCAACCCGCCTGCCAAGCGTGGCAACTATGGCAAATATCTACATTTCCCCCCTGTGAGGCAATCTATGGGAGAGGCCTATGTTCAGCAGTGGACTTCAATAGGCTGTAACGGTAATAATATGCTCAGACCATTGGCGGGTAGCAACGTCAAAGACGCAAGAAGTCTAACTGCCGTCTGCCTGCCAAGCGTACCGATTACGACAAATTCAGAGGAATGTAAGAGAGACTCATGTCTAGTTGCGGACAGATTACGGTTTGATAGGATGTGAGAGTTTTAAATAAGTTAATCTGGTTACAATTACTGTTTCTATAGAACGGCATCCTTGCAGGTTACTTCAAAAAGCACCAATAATCACAATATTATAAATAACGAGAGCATATATTATATAGGTCTATAAACACTTGTCATGCTATAGTAATATATAAGTTTTATTTATTTATATTTTTATTTTATTTTATTTATTAATTATATAGCTTTATTTTACAATTCCAAGAGTGTATTTTCAATAAGCTAATTACGCTTTAAATGAGATATAAAGTTCAATTCACTAACATCTGCAATTAACGATTTTACGTTCCTTTCGAAGCACGCTACTAACATCGTAGATAAGGATGTAAAACTCGAGAATACATGCTACTAAAGCGACTAATCAAGCTACTGTTCAGTTTGCTGATCTGGCCTTAATTTTATGAACGCTAAAACGATCGTGAAGCCAAAGATTAAAAAACGAATAACATATTCATTAAAAAAAAAAGTTTAATTATTTTCGAATATTATAAATAACAAGTAGAAGTAGAGTATATATACAATCACTAAGCATGTTATCTATTGTTTAAACATAATCCGCTGCCAAAATATATAACAGAAAGAAAATCCATATTTTTTTTTCTATATTAATGCGAAAATCTGTCAACTAAACTGCCGAAATTATTTTGATAAAATTGAGATAGTTTGATGTCTGGTTAAGTTAATAAGGTAAACTATTACAGCTAAGTAGGCTTTCCAAATTTGGTCGGTTTTTAGACGTTAAACCGCGAACTTGGGGGAAAAAAAACTATTAAAGGAAATGTTAAGTCACTCAACCGATTTCGACGATATGTATTCAGTAGCATTCAGTATTCAGATAGCTTCACACTTCACTTCACATTAAAAAGGCTAGGTTACCTTTTATACTACTATAGAGAACGCGGTATGACCCGACTTCCACGCGGACGAAAGTTAGTATTCATATAACACTTTAAGTTAGTTTTCATTTTTATTGGTTGCCTATATAATTAGTTGACCTGTATGCCTACGTTGTTTAACATCCACAAATTGCAATACGTTGCAACGAATAAGAAAGTAACAAAAATTATTGTTGGTTTATTAGGTACTAACTTCGTTTAATAAATAAAATAGTATTTATAGAATAATATAATTTATTAAATAGTTTATGTTACAGTAACATGTAGAAATTCAACTTGGACGTAACATATTAAACATAAATCCATAAACATTATAGTTCAAAATCCCAGGGCCACCAGAAGTCACTTATTTTCTGACGACCGAAATGTGTTAGATTGAGTAGTGTTAATATGTTTTATACGTGGTAGAGCCATGCTGCAGCTATATTAGTAGTATAGGTGTATTAGTAGTATAGTTATAGTGTCGGCACGACCGGGGAAGGACCACGCTCTCACAAAATACCAGCGTAAAATAGCAGCTTAACACTGCTGTGTTTCGTATGGTGAGTGTAGAGAACCGGAGACCCTTTTTACTGGAAAAGAGGCATTCCATCTTAGTCCTCACGGGTGACAACGCATCTGCTTTTTGATTCGCAAACAAGGGTAGATATAGAGGTCTATGGGCCACAGCAACCACTTACCATCAGATGGACTGTGTGCTCGTTTGTCACCCTATCCTATAAAAATATGTACTACGTTCGCATACCTACCTGCTAGCTTGGCCAGTGGGCCATTTACCAGTTATCAGGTAATCAAGATACGTAAAAATGCTCACCTCACGTTAATTCTCCCAGCTGATTTGTACGCATAGGTTAGATAATATCGTTAAAAATCACTCATCAATACTCCCAGATACTTTCCCTCGGGAGTATCGCTTTGCAGACGCTTTAAAACTTTAAAGAATTAATCAATTTCACTTACATCCTGAAGCTCCATTTTTATATATGTTAGCCAGACAACTATTTTAACACGTTTTACAAGAAGGCAGACCGATTCAAGGCGTCAACCATTCCCTACGTTATTGTAAAAAAAAAAACATTAATTTTTACTCACGGAAACTAGGGATGTTACGAAAGTGGTTATATCGGAACCGAATTCGGAAGCGGAGTTTTTAAATTTTTTTGTCGGAATCGGAACCGAAATCGGAACTGGAATCGGAGGTGGAGACAGCAGAGATGTGTTATGGGGCAGGTCTATTGCTCTGTAGTTTTCATTTCAGTTTCCAATTTTTTGAATTTTTCGAATTCAGTGGCATGCGTTTCGTGAATATACCTTCTCACATAATCATTTATACTCTGCGCTTTTCCCAGAGACTTCATTGAAATAATTCCAAATGGCACTTGATTATGGTTTCATTGTTCAATTCCAATAAATTTACACGTCATATAAAACACTACTAAAACTAATCAAAAACTCGGGTAAGTATAAATGAAGCGCAAACACACAACATGCCAATTGCCAAATACGAAACATAACATCAAGTTAAAGAGTAATCGACCGAAGGCACGGGGGGCGGGAGGTTTCCGGGGCGACAAGTATAAACTTGTTTGTACACGCTGATCGCAGCCGCCGCCGCCACTGTGCATCGACCTCCGATATATAACTTCCGATTAAAGTTTAACGGAACCGAAATCGGAATCGAAAGTGCAAAATCAATCGGAAGTTCCGAACTTTCGGAATCGGAATCGAACCTCCGTATCATCTCTAACGGAAACCATAAATTATTGTCACAAATGTTAACTCTGACAAAGATGAACTCGAGACAGTAATCTTAGCACTAATCCACGCGGTCATCGTAACGTCCTTTAGGAGCTGACTCCATAAGGATCCCTACAGGTGACCATAATTAAAGATTGCATAACTTTATAACATATTTATTATCGAGGTGCGTGCAATACAGTTGGTGGGCAACTAGCTATAGCTACTGACTGAAATTCTTAGTACTAAGTAGAGAGGTACAATATTACTAAGTATACATATATATGGTAGATAGGTACAACATTACTAAGTATACATGTGTATGTGCGCAGCACACCTACAGTCCTAAAAATAGATATTTATAAAACAATAGTTCAAGTAGGTTACCGGCATGTTCAGATTCAATAATCAAAGGATGACAGTACAAAGACGTTTTCTATTTCTGTCTCTTTGTGATCTCTACACAGGCATAAAGAAATAGTACTCATTTTAGCAAGTAAATATGAATTCTCCGTTCACAGTTCACTTACATCAACGTAAACAACTTTAATGGCATCCTTTTATTCCCGGTCGCAGTTTTTTTGTGAGATAATTGATTTGAACCTTCCAAATTCAATGTTCCGATTCGTGTTTCATATTGCTGGAAGGTTAATGATATCCATTTTGATAAAAGACAAAGAGATTTTTGACTAAGCTAAAGATTGTCATTACCATTACAGTCTATCGCAAGTCCACAGCTGAACAGACCTCCCCCATAGATTGCCTCATGGGGGATATTTGCCATAGTTGCCATACTTGGCGAGCGGGTTGGCAACCGCAGTTATGTTATTTTTTATTAAGTTGTTATCAGGAAGATATTGCTGACCAACTTTTCCTGGTACAGTTTCCCTCTGACGCCCACTAGGACTTTCTCTTGTATCGTGGAGGTAGTTTATTAATATTCTACTAAGCCAGCGCTTATCTACGATCAGTGGTGATGAAGCCTAAGATGGTGAAGCGCACTGACTTAACAATAGCCTATTCACTCTTGCCTTGAAGACACCCACACTGTAATCGGATGGAAAGACAGATGCTGGCAACTTATTCCACTCCTTTGCTGTACGCATGATGAACGACGTGGCGAACCGTTTATTTCGAATGCGTGGTAAGTCAACAACGAAAGGGTGGAGACTGGCCGAACGTCTGGTTGTCCGGGAGAGGGAGGAATTATATTATGCAATTCCTGAGCACACTATCCGAAATGTATCCTGTAGAAAACCGAAAGGCTGGCTACTTTACGTCTGTGTTCGAGGCTGGTAAGATTGGTTTTAACCAAATTCGGGTCACCAATGAGCCTCTTAGCACGCCTTTCCATTGAGTCCGAAGCTGCTAGGTGGCATTTTGCAGCATCAGCCCATATATGACAGCAATACTTCATGCACTGCAACTATATAAAGTAAGTAGCTGTCCTGTCGTGAAGTATCGCCGCAACTTTGCAAGGATTCCCAGCTTCCTTGCAGCGGCTTTGGCCTTGGACTCAATGAACCGCCCGAAGTTCAAATTTGAGGATATCTTAAGCCCTAATAATTGAAGGAGGTCGGTATATTTCAGTGATACATTTCGGAAAGAAGGAGCCAAGGTGAGCTGGCTCCTTTTTGCAGTGAAGATACACACCTGTGTTTTGGAGGCGTTGAACTTCACAAGATTGGCATCGCCTCATTCGGAGACTGCCTGTAGTGTGAGAATCACACGCTCTACCACAGATTCTTTTTCGGATTGGATTTGATCCCGACTAACCCGATGATTTGGTTGGTATCTCTCAACAACTGTGCTATCGTCTGCATACCCATAAATACTGGGCATAATCAGATCATTAATATGTAGCAGGAAGAGAGTTGCGGAGAGAACGGGCCCCTGAAGAACACCGCCGTTAGTCGCCATAGGATCGGATGAGCAGCCATCGACGACGACCTGGAGAGGCCGTTCACTCAGAAAGTCTTTTACCCGTTCCATCAGAACAGGGGATAATCCGTACGCTGGAAGCTTACCCAAAAGGCTATTGTGCCAAACTCTGTCAAAGGCCTTCGAGACATCAAGGGAAAAAGCAAGTGTTTCCTCACTGTTCTCGAGTGCCTCGCCCCATATGTGTGTGGTATACGCTAGAAGGTCACCAGCTGAACGATTTCGGCGAAACCCATATTGCCGGTCACTAAGGAGGTCTTTCTGTTCTAGGTATGCCATTCAGTGGGCATTCAATATACGCTCCATAATCTTGCAGAGTATGGAGGTAATTGAGATTGGCCGATAATTCGCAGAGTCGGCACGACTGCTTTTTTTTTGGAACAGGCTGCATGGTGACCAGCTTCCAGGATTTTAGCACTATTCCAGTCCTAAATGAGAGTCTGAACAAGCGTGTCAACACAGGAGACAACAATCTCCGACATAGAGGTCCCGCAGTGAGGTAATTTTGGTGGAACGTTGTTGCCACTCTCCAGACGTGAATTGTAGGCAAAGAGAGACGCGAACAAGACCGCTTTCTCTTTAGCCGTATGCGCCAGTATGCCATCCGGTTTACCAGCGGAGGCAGTGTAGGTCGACTGAAGTTTGTCTCGACCGCTTTGGCGAGAGACCAAAAAGCTCTAGTGCCGGATGGTCTGGCAAAGAGTTTTGCACCAATATGTTTAATGCGATCGACACTAGCTTTCCGTAATGCTTTTTTGTAGGACTTGGCGGTCTGGATGAAAGTTCTCTTCTTGGAGCTAATATCCGGAGATTTGCGGTTTCGAGCGTCAACCCAAGATAGGTACGCTAAATGCTTGCGCTTTTCATCTTGGACGCGTTCAGTGTTAAACCATGGGCGAGCTTTGCTACCAGTGGGAGCGTCAGAGAAAGGGATAAAATACTCCATAGCTTGATGCAACACATCCGGTATCGCAATCGCGCAGCTCGATGGATCATCAGAAGAGAAACAGATCTCCCGCCAAAGATAAGATGCAAAAAAGTGTCGCATCTCCCAATCAGCTGACTTATACCGCCATATTCGTCGAACACCTTGGGACTCAAATAGAGTAAACGCAAATCACCTTTTATACGAGCTATTGTTGGGTATGCACCCAACAATAGCTCGTATAAAAGGTTACTAAAACTTAAAATTGTTTGATGACTGCCGCGTTCGTCCAGTAGTCGTGTACGTAGATCCTGGGTCAGGCCAAAATCATTCTCAGTAATAGCCCGTATTCAAAAAGTTTGCGATGCTTTACCCCCGTGCGTCGGAGTGCACGTATCCTGCGCCTAATCTCTCTCCGGTCGTGTCTATCGAACTATGAGAGTGAGGGAATAGAGAGTGCTGAGATACTGTCTTGTGCAGATGGTTAGGCTCCGTTCAGACTGGCCGTCATGACTGAAGTTTGGTCTGGAGGACATTAAAAGTATTTGAGGGCAATGTAGAGTCCGCCGCGCTGCATCACTGCGTGTTGGCTGACTTGATATATGCCCTCGAAATTTGTTTTTGAAGATACGATGTTTTCCTTCACCGTCGAATCAGCAGGGTTCACACTTGCGTAGTATTAAATTTTACTTTTATTTCTCTATTTTTACCGGTGTTGACTGATTGAGAATGCCATAAAACATCAAGTCCGTGCATTGTAACCTTTAGTTTATACTGCCTTACGATAAAGATTTGTTAAACAAATAAATGACCGTGTAGTGGCGATGTAAGAATATTCACTACCACATATCATCACATGGGTGTTGTGAGATGTAACAGAGGGAAACAAACCAGGACATGACCAGCAGTATCTTCCTAATAATAACCGCCAGCGAAACGTTGCAACAATGGCAAATATGCTCACTACTACTAGCCAATCTATGAGGGTAGCCTATGCTCAGCAGTGGACTTTTAATATGCTGTAACGGTAACGGTAAATAAATATATTCCTCTGAACTATCATGGAGCTAGTAATATACGGAGTGGCGATAAAGTTATATATCACATTAAATGAAAGGAATTATCCTGCATAACGTTCTTTGAACATATTATAACAATTAACATTCTAGTCGAGGTACCCCTTTTTTAGTTTTTGCCTAATTACCAATGAAAAATAATGAAAAAGTGTAGGTAGATAATTACATATTATGTAGACGTAGCGATGGCGATCCGATATCAATTAATCGAAGAATCGATTTTTCAGGGACAAAAGATAGATTTTTTAAATCGATATGCAATACTGAATCGATATTTCACCCTTGAAAATTGCCATTCAATTTTTTTTTGTTTTGGTATAAACCATAAAATCATTTACAATTAGTTGAATGCATCCGTAATAATACGGTATTGCCGGTTTAAGGGTTAATTACTTAAAAACTAGGAACTATAAATTTTTCATGTAATAAATACATTTTTAAAATAAATTTCTTTTTTCATACCTGATCTGACTTTGATATGGTAATAAAAATAATTTCAAAATAACTGTTATTATCGAATTCCCTGAACTAAAAGAAACTGATTTTACTGATAAGAGATCATTTATTATGGTGTGTTTCTTCATTTTCATAAAATGGATTTATATTTACATTATAAATACAAACTTGAAAGAATTTAAACCTCTATATTTTTGTGAATCGATACATCAGGTCACGATTTGAATCGATTTGAAAATCGATCTGTTTCCGAAAGAATCGACATCCCTATGTAGACGCGGCGTGAGCAATGCGCACGTGCCGCACCGTTGCTGCTTTTACAGGTGACTTCATGTGCCTAGTGCGAGATTTTGTTTTTACGCATTCGATATCGAGAACGTTAACTACGATTTATATAGAATAAAATCAGCGCCAACTAGTGGCAATAATCGGAATCACAATTCATTATTAGCTATTTGTTTATGTTTCGTAATTTGATCAAGGTTTCGACAGTTTGTCTTAGTATTATGAGATTGAGAATTAGCCATTTTATTTTAATGTAAATTATTGAAAGTATTAAATTGAAAGCAAAAAACATGAAGATGTTTTCATTCTAATATGATTTTATAGTGACATTTATGGAGCAGTAAATGTAATTTAGTTACTTAGTGTTAAGTGAACTTTGATACTTACTACTGACTTAATTATTAAATATTGATGGTAGGAACTTAGATTTATCAAACGCTATTTACACAAAAACTTGAATACTTTCTTGGAAAAGGCGATATCTATCCTTAAATTACCTACCTGTCATTGGGGTGTAACAACGGACTAAAATATGCACAAGCTCTTGCTTCAGAACTGGCTTTATAATAGTAGTCATCTATTATTATATAGTTATTAATGTCTTTGTGGCTGCAAACATCCTCCTAACGAAAAAAAACGGCCTACCTTAATTATATGTCGTTCTCACAAAATGAAATAAAATTAACTCTTCAACAATTATTCTCACTCTTCTATCTCACTGTAAAAATTTAGGTGAAAACTTTTTCGATATCGACCGCGTAAAATTTTACATCTCGAATGATCGAAATTGCCGCTCCAACCAATCACGTGCGTTAACGTTCTCACTGACGAATGAGAGTCAATGCTCGATGGTGATTCCGATTATTGCCACTAGTTGGCGCTGATTTTATTCCATACAAATTGTAGTTAACTTTCTCGGTATCGAGTGCGTAAAGGTCAGTAAACTAATATTATGAAGGTGATTTATTTCGTGTCAATTTTTACGCTTTTTATTTTGTTTGACAGATGCATTTTATATTTTTGGTATAATTGTTTACTTTATTATTTTAACAAGCATATATGAACTTGTATTTATTGCTGTGCTATTAACCTAATCGCCACCCAGTATAAAGTAACAAGAATATTGTAAAATGTTTTGGATAGCATAATATAGTATGAATCATGGTACTAAAGCTTTGCTTGTGGTTAACATCTAAGCTATTGAGTATATTGATTTGGAATATGTCACACGCGATAATGGATACACAGGCGCTCACGTGTCAACCTGTCATTTTCATTGACTCCGGTACGTATATATTGCAAACATTATATATCTCCTGTCGTTGCCGCGGCTAAACATGATAAATGAACAACTTGCTCATAGACTAGGATATAAGTTACAGCATATATACGTCCTACTGCTGGGCACAGGCCTCCTTTCATTTCTGGGTGGGTTTAGGACAAGGAAATGTTAACCGCGCTGCCCCAATGCGTGTTGGCGAACTTCGCTTTTCTTCAAAATATTTATTATCTTATTTTTCAGACAAGTAGGTTTCCTCACGATGTTTTCCTTTATTGCCGAGCATGTGCTAAATCAGCAATTAAAATTGCAATTAACAATTTCGTTGCTGCCGGCATCGAACAAGGGTTGCTCGCGTACTGTGAAATTTACAGCGAGCGCTAAGCCCCTGAGCTACCACGGCTCTGATATGATATATTGACAACAATTGTCTTTGGCACCCAGGGTTAACTGGCTACCCTTACTACTTTTAACTTTAAGGTGTTACATTTGAGCTTTTTAAATAAATAAAAAAAAATTGAGGCTTACCAAAGGGTGTTCGGCGGGTGGAAGGAAAAGGGGAGATCTCCCACCGGGCAAGGTGTTCTGCCCGGGGAGCGGCCAACGCTCCGAGTGGTGGTTCGGAGCTATTATATATATACTGCTTTAATTTGGGAACTTTGTTAGCGCGATTTAGGATTCGATGTGTTTCGCTTGTGGCGCGACGACAGCGCCGCCACAAGTTCTATTACTGAACAATACAACTGTTTCCGTAATGCGTATATTTTTTTAATGTTTGTGATCAAACTGTCTTGTGCGTAGGACTGAAGTTGCTTTTTACTAGTAACTAACCATTTTAGGAGTGTAAACGCTATTTACAACATAATATATAATGCAAAATATAATAACTGCATTTTAATTCTTAATTAACGATTGATGTAGGTGTCTATATATCACACACTACGTATTAATTTACCATCACGCAGACTTTGTGCTCCTTTGTCACCAACGGTTCTATAAAATATCTTAGTTTCTCTTCGCATTTTACATTAAGATTAAGATTTGTCTAATAAATAAAACCGTTTTATAAATTTATCCATACATAGTTTGTAATACAAAATGAGGAATCAAAGTATGAGTACGTGCTAAGGGATTCGATAATATTATATTCCATTACATATACTTAAGTAATTTCTTTTTTTTTGTGGGTAGTATAAATAAAACTACCCGATGAAGCTCTACTGTATACATATATTTTGCCATGTGGTGATGGCGTAGGAGATTTCATCACTTAACTTCGTCACGTTGCTGTCATAATAGTCTACACCAAAGAAAAGCCAAAATAATATTTGGCTATAATATTACGGATGAAAAGATATCCGTTTCTTAAAAAAAGACGGGTTCTAATGTTTATAGATGTACCTATGTCTGTTTCTTTGGGATCTCCTGCGGTCCGAGCTTCTTTGATTATGAAGAGGGAGATTGAATAGACGGAGTACATTCCATAAAAACAAGAAGATATTTGATATACATATAATATATTACATAAAGTTACACTTTATGTGATGGGGGATCGTGCTGCGTGCGTTTAGCTGGCACGGCCACCTTTGGTTACATTTTTCTCTAAAAATGTAAGTTACGTTGAAAAAGAAAGCAGTAAAAAAGCAGTACAAATTTACACGTGGTAGAGCCATGCTGCAGCTATATTAGTAGTATAGTTGTAGCTCGAATGGGTCGGCTCGACCGGGGAAGGACCACGCTCGCACAGAATACCAGCGTAAAATAGCAGCTTAACGCTGCTGTGTTTCGTATGGTGAGTGTAGAGAACCCACGGGTAACGACGCATCTGCATTTTGGTTCTTTATTGAGGATAAATATAGATGTCTATGGGTCACAGCAACCACTTACCATCAGGTGGACTGTGTGCTCGTTTGTTACCCTTATTCTATAAAAAAAGCACCGAAAACATAACATAAGACACCGTGTTCTGTATTTGATTTTAAGATTAAACTTGTTATAACATTATTTATTTAAGTAGACCAACAACAATAAAATAAGCTTATAAAAATACGTATTGCAGAACGTTGTCATTGGAGCCGCAAAGAAAAAAGAAATACGCGTGGGTACGGAAATAGAAAATGTCGGTGTCAGTCTGTCAGTGTCATTTGCAACCTTGCCTGTGCGTAATAACATTTGCATGTCGAGACTCTCGTTCTTTTCTGTGTATTTTTATATGTATTCACTGTTGTAGGTTAATACTTAAATCGGGCGTGGGGAATATATCAAGTAGTTCATACAGTTGATTCTCCTATATCAAGTTTAGTATCACTTAGAATAAACCGTCGTTTTTCCTATTTTGGATAACATTTGCTGATGAAGAAATTTAATACTTCGAAGTTATATTTTGATATACTTACATATTTTTTTTACATATTATTTTGTCAATATAAATCTATATTAAACTAAATCAATATTTGATTACCGTTAGCGTAACTAACGGTCTACTAAAGGCCACTGCTGAACATAGGCCTCTCCCATAGATTGCCTTATAGGGGGGATATATTTGCCATAGATGCCACGCTTGCCAAACGTCGCAACTATGTCATTATATTTGATTATGGTGAATCATCTAAAAATATTGCAATTGAGGGAAGTATGAGTGACTGTATACAAATAAAAAAATGGAAGTGTCTATTTGTAATGTCAAAATGACAGCTTTTTATTAAATGCATATGACGGTACTTATAACAAAAAAAATTTTTTTAAATTTTTGTCCGTCCGTCAGTCTGTCTGTTTGTTCCGGCTTATCTCAGTTTTAACTGAATTTTCACTCAAACAGAATTAGGGTTCCGCGCAAAGAAATTAAAACTCATAAAAAAACAATAGTAATAAATACCACGCGGGCGAAGACCCGGGGGACAGCTAGTATTCAATATTCAAACAAATAAGGTGTAGATTTGCAGACTTACTTCGACATAAAGATAAACACCAACCTTATCATTCGTAACGTAAAATAGTTTTTTTTTAATAATATTCTAAGCCAGCGCTTTACTACAACCCCACCTGATTGAGTGAGGCGCACTGACTTAATAAAAGCCTGTTCACTCTGCCTTGAAAACTCCGACATTGTAATTGGATGGAAACATAGATGCTGGCAACTTAGTCCACTTCTTTGCTGTACACATGACGAACGATGCAGCAAACCGTTTGGTTCGAATGCGTGGTAAGTCAACAACAGAAAGGTGGAGACTTGCCGAATGTTTGGTTGTCCGATGGTTTTTTTTATAGGACAGGGTGACAAACGAGCACACAGTCCACCTGATGGTAAGTGGTTGTTGTGACCCATAGACATCCACATCTATCCTCAATAAAGAATCAAAATGCAGATGCGTTGTTACCCGTGAGGACTAAGATGGAATGCCTCTTTTCCAGTAAAAAGGGTCGCCGGTTCTCTACACTCACCATACGAAGCACAGCAGTGTTAAGCTGCTATTTCACGCTGGTATTCTGTGAGAGCGTGGTCCTTCCCCGGTCAAACCGAGCCATTCGTGCTACAACTATACTGTGAATATAGCTGCAGCATGGCTCTACCACGTACAAAGTGTACAAAGGTGTAAGGGAGAGGGAGGAATTAAATTATGCTATTCCTGCTTAAACTTTTTTTATTGAATAGGGGGCAAACGAGCATGCGGCTCACCTGATGGTAAGTGACTACCGCCTTATTATCTTACCTTCTTATTCCAACAATTTATAATAACACTATGAAGCTTTACTAAATATATTATTACTATAAACTTTGTTTTAGTTTAATAAAAACAAAGTTTCCTAGAGTATGTAAGTCTTATGTTTATTTTATACCGACTGTATTCCATAGATACCAAATTCATTCCCGGTAAAGAAGGTCACACGAGGTAAAGGTATATTTATTTTAACTTCCGGATCGGAACTAGGGAAGTATAATATCTCGCTTCTGTTACCTAATTACGTCTCCGGTTCTCGATCGATAGCGTTATGCTAATGTCAGCGGGGCATTACAATAAGACGTGGTTATTATACATTGTCATTCTACTGTGGATTAGAATAATAAACCAATATTGATGGTAAATACAAATTGAAATTTAGTTTTGTCGTACTACGTAAAGGTATTAGGTAGTATCAATTTATAGTCGATGTATTTTTGTGTACAAGTGATAAAATTAAAATTTTGTACAACCGATTTGAATATAAATAAAATGAGAACATAATCAATGTAGTCGAAGTCAGTCAGATCTTGATAAAATTTATATGCAATCACATGAAAAGCACTAGCTTTCAAATAAAAGAATAATTCAAATTGTAACACACATAAAAAATATAGTCGAACTTAGAAATGCCACATTTTTTTTAAATCAGTTGAATAAGCTTAATTTTGGTTACAAAGTGTTATCACAATAAAATAATAATCCAGTTGCGGAATGATCTCACCGACAATAAAATGTATTAGAGTTACACCACCCCTGTGTACGATACTGCATCCTAATTTACCTTCGACTTTATAGCGTTACCATTTTGTGGCTTCCCGTGGTTTGAAAATTGACCGTACTCAAAAATCGGACAAAATGAGATCACGTTACGCTAATATTCCACGCAGGAGCTGGTCTATGACAGTGATGTCTCCATTAACATACCAAATTGACTGCCACGTGGTAGTTTTTAACAATCTCATTTATATGAAACAAAACATTTAAAATACACAATTAAAAATCTCAGCACGGTCAACTATGTCTTACCTTTAACGCGTCCTCGTGGGATATCCCGGAAAATGGCGTACCGTTGACCTGTAAGATGGAGTCCCCTGGGCGAAGACCCGCACGCTCCGCGACAGACCCTTCTTCCACCCGCGATATGTACACTCCGACTCCTAAGTAAATCAATAAAGACAAATTTTCACAATTAAAAATTGCAGTTTTAAAATTAAGCGTCTAATACTTCACAAAATGCCTGTGCTGGTTAGTTATTATATTTTCAAATTGTTTTTTTATATAAAATAATCCAATAAGTTTAAACAAAATTACACAGTCAGGTCATAAATTCTGTCACATGTTTAATATAAAATAATTGAAACAAGTTTATTCATTATGTAACCATTTATATACCAAAATGAACTTAACAAAACATAGATTCTTATGACACTAAAGTTTATTCAAAATGACCTCCGTGATTTTGAATACAGGCCTTCAACCTGCGCGGCCAGTCGTCTATCGCAGCACGAACGAGGTCCATGTTAATATCGGCGGCTGCCTTAATCAAGGCTGTCTTGAGTGACTCCAAATTGGGATGAGGCTATGAGCACGCCTTTTCCTCCAAGTGTTGCCATTTCTTGTAATCTAACGGATTCAAATCTGGACTGGAGGAGGGCCAGTCTTCGTGCCGGATGAAGTCGGTTTCACGTGCCGCCAGCCAGTCTTGTGTGCTCTTCGCTCTATGAGCTGGCGCCGAATCTTGTTGGAATACCCAGTGCCTGTTATTGAACATGGTATGAGAAACAGGTTCCACAAGGTTCGTCAGGACTGTATTTTGATACACAACTGCATTCGTTTTTACACCTTTCTCACAAAAATGTACCTCTGTTAAGCCCCAATAAGAAACTCCCAACCATACCATGAGCAAGGATGGGAAATGACCTCGTTGGACACGCGGAATACGGTTGCTCGCTTCTTCACTACTGTGTGCGTACACCTTATCATTTTGTTTGTTGTAGCTCTCTTCTACGGTAAAAATTTTTTCATCCGAAAAAAGAATTTTCCGATATTTTTTTCCCGCGTACCGCTTCAACAAAGCGTGGCATCTCTTCAGTCTCAGGTCCATTAGACGAGCATTCAAACGATGTCCTGTTTTTCTTCGATATGCCCGAAGCCCTAAGTCTTCATTTAACACCCTTTTCACCGTGGTTCTGCTTAACCCCATTTGAAGGGCCAACAGTTTCCGCTTACGTTTGGGATTTCTTTGAATTCGCGCCTTCACAGCTTTTATCACTGCTGGAGTCCTAACAGACCGAGGGCGAACACTTCTTGACCTGTCATCTACACTAGAGTCTTCATTGTGTCGTTTGATGGTACAATAAACGAATCTTTTGGTTATATTCAAAATTTTCAGTATGTCAAAAATTTGAATTGGCGCGTAACCGCAACGATGCAACGCAATAACTGCAACACGGTCTTCTTTAAGCGTCCACTCCATATTTAAAAATGAGTAAAATTCTAAAAAGTATACAGTTTTATTTTCTTGAACATTTCGAAATTCGAATTCAATAAACTTTTTTGTGGCCAGCATTCTAAAAGAAAAGTTTTTACTGTGTGACAATACTTATAACCTGACTAGGTATTATTGAAAAATTTAATTTTGTTTGTATTTATAAATTTTTATTTCAAGGTCAAGTAAAGATATAAAGGTTTTTTCTAGTGTCTAGCGTTAGTGTAAGAATATCCACTGCCCTATATCATCACGTGCGTGTCGTAAGAGGCGACAGAGAGAAAAAATCAAAGGCCTAGGCCTCCCCCATAGATTGCTTACATAAGGGGGAGTTTTGCCTTAGTTTCCACACTTGGCAAGCGATTTGGCAACAGCAGTATTTTATTTTTAGTCGATATTAGAAAGACGCTCCTGCATTTCTCCTGATTTTTTCTCTCTGTCGCCTCTTACGACACCCACGGGATGATATAGGGCAGTGGATATTCTTACACTGACACTAGACACTAGAAAAAACCTTTATATCTTTACTTGACCTTGAAATAAAAATTTCAAGGTCAAGTAAAGTCCGCCAACAAGCATTTGGTTAGTTTGCTGTAATCCCCCTGCCTTAAAACCCTCTTAGAAATGGGGAGGAAGCAGGCTGTTAATTACTCCTTTTTATTTTGTTTTCACAATTAATAATGTCTAGTATAGATATACTTGATCGAGAAATACGTTTTATGATAACATACACATATTTTTTTTATAGAATAAAGGTGATGAACGAGCACACAGTCCACCTGATGATAAATGGATACTGTGGCCCATAGATATCTACATTTATCCCTAATTAACATATAAATACGACCTTATTTCCAGCAAAAACGGTCTCGGACTCTCTACACTGATTATACGAAATACAGCAGCATTAAACTGCTCTTTTACGTTGGTATTTTGTGAGAGCGTGGTCCTTTCCTGGCCGAGCTGACCCATCCGTTATTAGAATCTTTTTAAAATACAGCGATAAATTTTGTACAATATCAGTTTCGTCAAAGCCAAACACACTCGAGGACTAATTTTTTATAATGAATAGAATGTGGAGTTACTTGTTAGAGAACTATTTGTTTCTTCTTCTTTATTAATGAATTATTAAAAACGATCTTTTGACTTAAATATAAAGGATCAATAATTGATATATAAAATAACCGTTGTGATAATATTTCCAATTTAACTTTTTTATTACGTTTCTACTAATTTATAAACTGGAGTTATTTGTTACAGAACTATTAGTTTCTTTTTCTTTATTACTAAATTTTTAAGAATGATCTATTAACTTATAATTAAAGGATCAATCATTGGCATGTATCCGTTATAATAAATTTAATATTTCCTATTTACACCTTATATTTTTTAAATATTTCCTATCAACTTTAAATATTTTTTTATTACGTTACTATTAATTTATAAACCATACGTCTATCGATGTTATAATTAATCATTTCAAATTAAGTTTGTCGTACCATTTAGCTACAAAATATAATGAGATGCAAGTACCTATATATTCATTTCACTATAATTCACCTTAACATTTACAAGTATTTTAATATAAACAAAAGCAGTATATCCCGCCATAAATTAAATATCCAGAGAGGATGTTATTAGTTGAAGAGTACAAGCCATTGATTAGATGGCTTTGTTTGATCACTCAGTCTATTTATATTCTAACTCCCAATTGGGTTGCTAATCGATAAGCCCCTGTCTGTTGCCTACTGTACCTTACGCTTGATTAAACTTATAAAACCACATTCACTGATTAAATAAATGTTAAAATAAACGATTTATATCCCTTTATTGTTTGCTATAATTTTCTCTCGGCTTGCATATTTCAATATATACGTGGTAGAGCCATGCTGCAGCTATATTATAGTTGTAGCACGAATGGGTCGGCTTGACCGGGGAAGAACCACGCTCTCACAGAATACCAGCGTAAAATAGCAACTTAACACTGCTCTGTTTCGTATGGTGAGTGTAGAGAACCGGAGACCCTTTTTTACTGGAAAAGAGGCATTCTATCTTAGTCGTCACGACTGACAGTGCATCTGCATTTTAATTTGCAAACGAAGATAGATGTAGATGTCTATGGGCCACAGCAACCATTTACCATTAGGTGGACTGTGTACTCGTTTGTCACCCTTATTCTATAGAAAGTGTATCAACCAAATTGGCGATATATTGAAAATGGACTAAATTATGAGTACCCTTAACCGACAAGCATGTATGCGTAGGTTTATGGTTGTGGAGGAGGCGAGAGAGGTGTGTCAGGATCGTGCCAAATGGAATTTCATAGTCTCTGTCTACCCCTCTGGGTGACAGGCAAAAGTGTTTATGTATGTAAGTTCTTCTTGAAATCATAACATCCGGCTCTAGATCTTGAAACGCGGAGCTATGTCAAAATTTGAAGCTTGAAAATCGGACACATTACAATAACTGAAGTTACAAAAGATATCATACAATTTTCTAATACTTTCTTACTCGCAAGGCTCACCTGCTTCTTTTCCACCTTTGACGCATATGCCAAAGCCATGAGAGTCAGCTGGGTCGCGGCTCATGGTGACGGTGCGCGTGGCGGGCTCAGCCGGCGGCGGCGGCGCTCCTCCCGACGAGTACGGCCTCTCCCGCTCGCCGCCACGGTATATCGCCTAGGGAAATTTAATGAATTTATTAACGAGTATTTGTTATAGCATGATGGCTCTTACGCCACTTAACACATCACCTAACGAACACGAATACAATCTACACATGATATTTCAGCTACACGACCCATAGAGAGTGCAATAACATCTTTACGTTCTTTTTTTTTTTTTGATTACATATTTGCTTTTTATAATTTTTAAAATTTATGTGATAGAGCCATGCTCCAGCTATGTTATGGTTGAAAAGAATACCATGCTCAAAAATAATACCAGCGTAAAATAGCAACTTGATGTGCTTTGTATCGTGAGTGTAAAGATCCCGGGACGCTTTTTACTTGAAATGAGGCAATCCATTCGACATGCGAACTACGCATCAGCATTTTAACTCCCAACCGAGGATAAATATATATATATATTGATGTCTATGGACCGCAGCATTCACTTACCATCAGGTGGGCTGTGTACTCGTTTGTTACAGCCCACAGTGTCTCAAAAAATTTATTCTGTCATTGTACTATCAGTATAATAATTAAAGCCTAATTACATTTCAGAATCTGAAAAAAAATATATCAACATTATATTTTTCTAAAAACAATTCATTTTCAGTGATGCTTCACAGATCTTACTTCAGAGATTTTTGTTTTCTTCCTCTCGCGACTTCCTTGTGGAATCGATTACAATCAGCGATTTTTCCGGACCGATACGACTTAGGGACCTTCAAGAAAAGAGCTTACTCCTTTTTAAGAGGCCGGCAACGCATCTGCAATTTCCTCCCTGGTGTTGCAGTTGTTCATGGGCGGCGGTAGTCACTTACCATCAAGTGAGCCGCATGCTCGTTTGTCCCCTCTCCTATAAAAAAAGATCTCATGGTTTCCCATAAAATTGACAACGGTCTAGTATCACTATATTTTATTTCCAAAAATTTTTTAGCGTGGGACTTTAGGCACTGGCCATTTTATTTTAATAGGGTTGGAGCAGGAAATAATTCACCACGTTGTCTGCAGGTTGGCGAACTTCACGTGTTCTCATAACATTCTCAATTCTCACTTTCTCAGACATTCAGGTTTCCTTACGATATTTATTTTTTCACTGCCGAACATGTGGTAGATCTATTATTAAAAAGACAAAAGTGTTTGATTGTGTATAGTACCAACTACCAACAAAGATCCTCAATAAAACTACAAAACAAAACCCGAATCCAAATTTTTGTTTGTTTATTGTGCACTGAACTACCAGCATTAGATTGGATTCAATGAAAAATGACAGGCACATATAGACTGCACTTCATAAGTAGGAGTTGGCAACTACTTCTGTAATGGCGCGTCTCCACCAAAGTTTTGTTGCCAACACAACATTTGTCAATACGTTTTGTCAACAAATATTTCTGTAATCACCTAGTTTTAGCAACAAAACGAAACAATGTCGGGAATCGTGTTTCTATTTTCGGCGGCAACATCAAAGGTATACGCTTGTTGCTGACATTTGTTCCCTCGGTGGAGACGCTTCTTGCAACATTTTGAAAAATTTTCGGAAACAAATGTCGTTAACTTTTGTTGATTTGTCAACAGTTGGAAACATAAATGTTGTCAACATTTTTGGTGAAGACGCGCCATTATGCATGCTAAAACATATATAAACTAATTCAACATATCCTTTTCTCCCTTGGTGTTTTGATACTTACGTAATTGATACTTTTTGTTAATGCTCATAATTATTATAGAAATCGTTAAAGTTTTTTCATCTTCTCTATTATTTTCCAAATATGATTAAACAGTACAAATTAAAAGTACAAACTATTCTATTGATTAACAAATTGTAGCTTTATTTACACTGTCCCTTAACATATGCGTCTTGCCCGGGCTTCCCCTATATTTGCATAATTACACTTACTCGACTGGTACTGTGAATGTCAATATCTCTAACAATGCACTACTGCTGATGTTGTTGAACAAAAATTGTATTATATAATGGAAAGGTTAATGTGATGCTATATTTTTTTTTTATTATAGAATGACAATATAGTGTGAATCTCCCAGTTGTAAATCATTTACACAACAAAAGACGAAACCTTTTCATTCACACATTACGTAATTTTTTATACAAGTAAGAGAGAAAATAATTAGCAGGGTGAGAGGGAACAAGCATACAGTCCACCTGGTTAGTATGTGATTGCTGTGGTTGATGAATATATTATGTATTTTACACTTGTATTTTGTAAAAGCTTGGTTCATCACCAGTCGAACAGGTCCATTTGTGTTTCCATGTCCACCACGACAATTAATCAATTTCTTAATATTTAATAAAATCATCATCATCATCATCATCATTACAGCCCTTCACAAGTCCACTGCTGAACATAGGCCTCCCCCAAAGAATGCCACAAAGCACGGTCCTGAGCCACCTGCATACCCCCCAATGACGAGAGTTAATAAAATAGATTACATTATTCAAGATTCAATTTAATACTTTTATAACAACATTTAACTGTTTGTAGTTGACAAGCACACCATAACCAATATTTTCTTTGCCATAACTATAATAATATAATGTAATGTATATGTTTCTATTGATTGAATTGACAATTCGTTCAACCATGATGTCTCTAAAGTTACTCGGATGGGTCAAAGCCGATTGCTAACTTCGTGACACCTGCGGCCTAGGGAGTTAGGGCATTGCTCAAACTATTTTTTATAAAACTGAAGTGACAAATGAACCACCTGCAGGCAAATGGACACTGCAGTCCATGGACACCTGCAGCTAACTTCAAGTAAGAAGCTTACAAATACCTAGTCACCCCTGAGGATTAAGGTTAAATGCCCCACAACCCGTAATTGTACTGGTTCACTACACCTTCATACTGTAGCACAGGCACTGCTGTTTAGTGCTAGAAATCGGTAAGAGAGTGGATGTTAGTATGACAAGGTAATTAGTATGAAAAGGTTTCAACAGTGGTAGAACCACGCGGCAGCTTTTGCTGTCTCACGGATGGGCCGGCTCGAACCGGGGTGGTACCACGACCTCATAGAAAACCAGCGTGAAGTAGAGGTTTACCTCTGCGTTTCGCTTGGTGAGTGCAGGTGGCCGGAGGCCCTTTTTACTGGAAATGAGGCATTTCATCTTAGTCCTCACGGGTGACAACACATCTACACTTTGATTTGGAATAGAGGATAGATGTAGATGTCTATGGGCCGCAGCAACCACTTACCATCAGGTGGACTGTGTGCTCGTTTGTCACACTTATCCTATAAAAAAAAATCCTACCACCTTATGCCAGAATACCACCAGACTTGCCTATTATGAATGTCCAAGGGCGTAACACTTGCTTGTAAGGTTCCGTTGTTACCGTTACAGCCTATTAAAGTCCACTGCTGAACATAGTCCTCCCACATAGATGGCCTCATAGGGGGGATATTTGCCATAGTTGTCATGCTTGGCAAGCTGGTCGGCAACCGTAGTTTTTTAATTTTAGTCGTTATTAGGGAGACGCTGCTGCCCATGCGATATGTTTCCCGCTGTCGCCTCTTACGACACCCACGGGATGATATGGGGTAGTGGAAATTCTTACACGGCCACTACACAGTACCCTGTTAGTTTGTCAGTTTTACTATAATTAAAAGGTGCGAAAACTTTAAAGCAAAGAATGCCTTTGAAATACACATTGTATAGTAACTGTCTGAACATATCGATTATACTCGCCTGGGAACAAAGAGAAATGCAAACAAATATGTATAAGAGTTCGTGTGAATTCTCGTTCACACTAACACATATATATGTATATATATATTAGTTGCTCACAATATTGTCGTGGATTATAACACATATTACCATAATTTTATATTTACTCTATAAAAGTCCGTAGACAAATTATATTGTAAACTTATTGCACCACCTAGGAAAGGGCAATGACTGCCGGGCTAACTGGTAATAAATTTAATAAACACAGGCAAGGTTCCATTTAAAAAAAACTGAAAACCAATCAACTTACAGTCCACCTCATAGTTAGTGGCTACTGTTGTCCATGGAATCCGCAGCCCACTTCCAACAAAGAGGGCTGCATCTGCGTTGTCACCTCTGAGGACTTAGATAGAATGCCTGTAATTATACTGGCTTTCTACACCGTACATACTGGAACTCGGCAGTGCTGACACTGCTTTCAGGTGGCAGAAATAACTAATATGTATCTACCCAGGCAGACTTCTAGGAATATAATAATTAAAAATTAAAAATTTTGTACAACCGACTTCAATATAAATTATTAAGAATAACTCAAAAACTATTAGTCAAACCTTGATCAAATTTATATGGGACCACATGTGAAGCACCAGCTTTCAAATAAAAAAAGAATCATCGAAATCGGTTCACCCAGTAAGAAGTTATGAGGTAACACACATAAAAAAACATACAGTCGAATTGAGTACCGGCTCCTTTTTGAAGTCGGTAGAAAAAGGAATCCTGCCAACTAGTAAGTACATCACCTTCCACTGTGACTGATTATACACAACACCAGTTGCCTCATAATTGAAAAGGTTTTTTTTATTATTAGGTAATTAAAGGTACATGGTGAATGGCATTAATATATTTCTTGAATTGTATGAGCTGACAATTTTAATAATACGTAACAATTACCTCATATTTCTCGGAGAAATCCAATTTGACACCAAAACCAAATACAATTCGCAAAACAATTTGAAACGTAATAACATAACGCACGTCTTAGATTTTCATTTTTTTTACTCAACGAAACTTTTATATTCGAAAAGACTACTTTTTTTTTTTACACAAAGACATAAAATGTTATTAAATTTTTGGTTCTCGGCCAATTACGAGCTGAAATAAAAAAATGCAGGCCACAAAACTGCCTTTAACGTATACACCGTGGGAATACTTGCAGGTGATATTTTTAGTGTAGCTCGTTTCAGAAAAGTTTAACATTCACATTTCCAATTTTTTTTTTGGTACAGTAAAATATATTCGCGATAGAAAATATATTTCTCCTATTTAACAACTAGTTCAACACAATTTCCTTAATACAAAGAAATAAGAGAGTATTACGGTTAAGGCAAATTTTGTGATATTTTTAATTAACGTTTTATATTAGCGGATGACGTTAACACGCGGTTTTCCACACCGTAACCCGACAGCGACTGTCAGGTGACGACATCACATTTCCACATGCGATCGCCAACCATTGAGCATAATATTGACAAGCCAATTTATAACTAAAATATAAACCCATGTCTAGTACTTAAAAATGTTATTGTGTAAGTGAAACAAAACATAGGATCAACGTTAACTTGCAGTTAGACAAGTTTCAACAAATAATTGCGGTCTTGTCCATTCGTTCCGTTCCTAAACGCTTACCGCAATGGTCATGAATAAAGTAGTGATATCGACGGGCGTCGCCCTAGAATTATTTAAATGAATGTCGACCCGCTGTAGTTACACTGTAATGTTCACACGTTGTGCCATTTTTAAAAATAAATGTTTTTGATTGACTTCATCAATTCTTAATAAAAAAATCATGCATTTATTTTACTATAATACTAGTTTTTACGTGGTAGAGCCATGCTGTAGTTATATTATGGTTGTAGCACGAATGAGGCGGCTGACCCAGGGAAGGACCACGCTCTCACAGCGTGCGCATGAGCCAGTGAGCCATCTGGTTTTACCAGCGGAGGCAGTGTAGACCGACAGAAGTTTGTCTCGACCGCTTTGGCGAGAGACCAAAAAGCTCTACTGCCAGATGGTTTGGCAGAGAGCTTTGTACCAATGCGTTTAATGCGGTTGAAACAGATTTGGCGTAATGCCTTTTTGCAGGACTAGGCGGCTTGGTTAAAGGCTCTCTTCTTAAGGCTAACATCCGGAGCTTTACGGTCTCGAGCATCGACCCAGGATAAGTACGCCATATGCTTGTACTTTTCAGCACGAGCACACTCGGCGTTAAACCATGGACGTAAATTGGCAGCTCAATGCTGATGTGTTTTGTATGGAGAGTGTAGTGTCTTCCCTTATTCTATTTTGCTCTTCAAATTTGTATGGGACCACACATGTGAAACGATTTTGATTAAAAAAAAACAAATTCGGTTGACAATTGGCGAAGATATGGTAAAATGAATTTTTTTTTTATAGGATAAGGGTGACAAACGAGCACACAGTCCACCTGATGGTAAGTGCTTGCTGCGGCCCATAGACATCTACATCTATCCTCTATTAGAAATCAAAATGTAGATGCGTTGTCACCCGTGAGGACTAAGATGGAATGCCTCATTTCCAGTAAAAAGGGCCTCCGGCCACCTGCACTCACCAAGCGAAACGCAGAGGTGAACCTCTACTTCACGCTGGTATTCTGTGAGGTCGTGGTACCACCCCGGTTCGAGCCGGCCCATCCGTGCGACAGCAAAAGCTGCTGCCTGGCTCTACCACTGTTATATGTATATATGTAAACAAAAAAACATCGAATTGAAAACCTCCTCCTTTTTTTGAAGTCGGGTAAAAATATACCCTTACTTTGATATTCCAAAGGAACATAAGAACAAATTTTTCAAAGACTATAATTTCATTGATGGATAAATTTTAGAAACGTTCAGTTTTCACAACATAATATTATCTAATACTTATAGATAAACTTTTTCACCATTCAAAATAAAATAATATTCATTATTAAATTTCATTGCATTTAGTCAAAAATAAATAAATTGCAAAAACAATACAACAAATTTCGCATAGCATCAAGTACAAAATCTGATCAAGAAAGATATTAAATATATTGGCTGCAAATGTAATTTCTTGCAAGATCCTACCGTAGGAAATGTAATTAAAAATAAATTGCATTCATGCCAGAGTACCTGACCACCTGAGTAGCATGAATTAGGACACGTGGCACTCGAATATTAAATTCATCAAATAGAACGTACGGTAGAGCGTTACTATATTTTCTATACACTGAGTATATTTTTACATCATCATCAGTATATCAATAATGTATTGACCGTGTAGGGGCGATGTAACAGAGGAAAATTAACCATAAAATGGGCAGCAGTATCTTCCCAAAAACAACTCGAAAATTAAAATTAAAAGCTACGATTTCAACTCGCCTGCCAAGCGTCACAGTAATGGCAAATATGAGACAATCTAAGGGGAGTGTTCAGCTCTGAACATTGCAACGCTGCAGTCCAGTGACCGCGTTACCAAAACTCACGCACACTAATAGTTGATGCTGAGTAATATTAGCATGTAAAGTGAAGTTGTGTGTGTATTAAAATGTATATATTGTAACGTTGTTATAAAATCGTTGTGAATGTTGTGAATAAAATCTTCTTTCAACGCTGGACGACGACCTCATTGCTATCGCTTAGACTCCTGGTAGTCTCCCTCTCACTGAGGCCAAGACATCTTTAGCCATCAGAACCCCTGATCAGTCTTGTGCTTGACTAGCAGTGAGAAAACCCCATCACCTAACCCTGACATCTTGTCTCCGTCTGCTAACTTAGGTCTCATGGTGCAAATATCCCGAACTTATATAATTTTTATATGGTAGGGTTAGTATTAGGGAATGCTAGAGACTGCTAGGTATAGGGAACCTAGTCAGGGTCTTTAAGGTCTAATACTCCTACAAAATTCATGCAGCCAGTTAATCCAGCTATTGAAGGGAATTTTTTGGGTTAATATTTAAACACGAGATTACACGTGGTAGAGCCATGTTGCAGCTATATTAACAGTATAGTTATAGCACGAATGGGGCGGCTGGACCAAGGAAGGACCACACTCTCAATACCAGTGTAAAATAGCAGCTTCATGCTGCTGTGTTTCGTATGGTGAGTGTAGAGAACCGGAGACCCTTTTTACTGGAAAAAAGGCCTTTTATCTTAGTCCTCACGGCTGACAACGCATCTGCATTTTAATTCGCAAACGAAAATAGATGTAGATGTCTATGGGCCAGAGCAACCACTTACCATCAGGTGGACTGTGTGCTCTTTTGTCACCCTTTTCTATATAAAAAAAAACAAATAGCTACCTGACTGTAAACTGCCCATGTTCAGCAGTGGATGTAACAACTGCCCCTAATATCAACCGCAGGTGCATGGCTTACACGGTGCTTGTGTATGAAGCTTAGATTTAGAAGAATAGTAAGAAAATATACGGTATACTTATATGATGTGGGCAATTGCGGTATACTTATATGATGTGGGCAATTTTATTAGGGCCCTTGTTGTATGCGGTATACTTATATGATGTGGGCAATTGTTTTCATTTTGCTAAGTTTCTTATGTACGCCGATTACATGAAAATTTACGCTTACATAAAATCTGAATCAGATGCTTATAAGCTACAAAACGACTTATATAGGTTTTGCAGTTACTGCCGTGATAACCGTATTGGCGTAAATGCATATAAATGTTTCCAAATTAGCTTTACTCGAAAAAGGAAAAAAATTATATCTCAATACTATTTGAATAACGTACCTTTAGAAAACACTGACAAAACCAAAGACCTCGGAGTAGTTTTTGATTCAAAAATGATGATGTCTGATCATATCTCAGCAATGGTTACAAAGGCTTATCAAAATCTTGGTTTTGTATTGCGGGTTTGTCAACCTTTTTCAGACGTAGAATGTATAAAGGTTTTATATTATTCTTACGTCCGTAGTGTCCTGGAATATTGCAGTGTTGTGTGGAATCCAAATTATATAACATACATAGACGAAATAGAACGAATACAGAAAAAAATTATTAAGGCATTGAATTTTCGATCCGAAAATAAAACATTAAAAAATTATAAAGAATCATGTAACTTTCATAAATTAATGCAGTTGAAAGATCGCCGAACTTTACTGCAGATGCTATTCCTACATGATATCTGCAGTAGTAAAATTGATAGCCCCGAATTAATTTCCTGCACTTTACAACTACGAGCACCTACTAAACGCACTAGACATACTTCCTTATTTCATGTTCCTTCAAGTCGCTCAAATTATGCACAGAATTCTGTAATATGTCACATACTAAAAACTTATAATAAAGAATTTTCTTCGACTGACATCTTCCACCAAAGCAAATCAATATTTAAGAAGGAAATTATTATATCATTAAGCAAGAGATAACCAAACACACACACACACACACACACACACACACACACACACACACACACACACACACACACACACATGCGTATCAAAGATATGTAATATAAATTTCATTTCTGTTAATTATTAGTTGTATAGTCGGACAGTATTGTTGTGTAATATTCTTCTTTTTTGCTTATTGCCTGTTTTTATGTTTTAAACTTATTTTTAAGATAACTTTTAAAGATCTAAGCACTATATAATTAATATCATTAATTTGTCAATTAACAAGCGATAGTATAAGTATTATGTATATAAAGTAAGAACCTGTTATTGGCATTAAGAATTGTATGAGAACTTCTATTTATATTTATAACGTGCTGTTGGTTCTATGAACAATAAAGAAAAAAAAAAAAGAGAATCAATCATCAGACAATGATAGCGCTCACCAACCAAGTTGTGGGATTGGTCAAATTTTTTTTCAGCAGTTATAACAAATCCAGACAGCATCATTCATTAATCATTACAACCTTTCATAAGTCCACTGGCAGCTGTACCAATACAGCCAATTATCGGTCAATCTCAACTAACTTTTTTTATAGGAGAGGGGGCAAATGAGCATGCGGGTCACCTGATGGTAAGTAACTACCGCCGCCCATGAACAACCGCAACACCAGGAGAATTGCAGATTCGTTGCCGGCCTTTTAAAAAGGAATAGGCTCTTTTCTTAAAGGTCCCTAAGTCGTATCGATCCGGAAAAATCGCTGGTGGTAATTGATTCCACAAGGAAGTTGTGCGAGGAAGAAAACATCTTCTAAATCGCACAGTGGTGGACCGCCAATAATCCAGATGGTATGGATGATATCGTAATGTGCAATGATGAAATTGAGCGGCTGGAATTAGTCCGAACAATTCCTTAGAGCACTCCCCGTGGTACATGCGATAAAATACGCAAAGAGATGCAACTTTTTTGGACATTCAACAAGTAGCAAACTAACTAAAAATCCCACTTGATGGTAAGTGGCTACTGTGGCCCATGGACACCTGCAGTCAACTTCAAATGAAGAAAGCTGGCTTCAGATGTATTTTTACCGCTGAGGACTAAGACGAATGTCTCATTGCATGTAATTATTCAACTTCTTTACCGCCCAATTTATGGCATGTCTAGACCAGAAGGATCTTCTCTCCGACCAACAGTATGGATCACCATTTTCAGTCTATAGGATCTTCTAGCGTATGCCACAAACATACGGAGCGAGGTTTTAGAGAAAAATGTAGAATGGAGTTCCCTTGTCTATTAGAAGGTATTTTACAAGGTCTGGCAAGCTAGCCATTTGGACAATCTTTCAGCGAACGGCTTATCCTGTGGCTCAGCTGGATGAAGGAGATTTTATAAACGAGATCGGGATAAGTATACAACATCTCTCCGAGATGTTGTATACTTATCCCTGATGAGTGAACTGCTCTACATAGCACTTCTCTCCGTACAACGGTCTTAAGCCTCCTGCATATATTGCCTCCCTGCATATATTATATATATATATATATATATTTGTTAATAATTCATTGGTAGAGCAAGTAGATGAGTTTGGGTATTTGGGATGTGTGTTTAGCAGGGATGGCAGATATGATAAGGATATAGAACGACGAGTGAATGCAGGAAATAGAGTGAATGGGGCTCTACACTCTAATGTGAAAAGTCAGAATGTGTCCAAAAAGGCACGTTTGGCAATTCACAATGCTGTGTTAGTGCCTACTTTAATGTATGGTAGTGAAAGTTGGGTGTGGCAGAAGAAGCACGAGAGTAGAATAAATGCTGTAGAAATGCGGTCATTAAAGAGTATGTTAGGGATGAATCTGAATGACAGAGTGAGAAATTGTTTAATAAGAGAAGAGTGTGGTGTGCAAGATGATGTTGTGACTAGGATTAAGAAAGGAATGCTTCGGTGGTTTGGTCATGTAGAAAGAGTGAATGAGGAAAGAATGACAAAGCAAATTTATATTGCAGAGGTGAATGGCAGAGTCGGGAAGGGTCGCCCTAGGCGAAAGTTTATCGACCTAATTGGCGATATTTTGAAAATAGGCCAAATTAAGAGCACCTTTAACCGACGAGCGTGTATGCGTAGGTATATGGATGTGGAGGAAGCAAGAGAGGTGTGTCAGGATCGTGCCAAATGGAAGTCCATAGTCTCTGCCTACCCCTCTGGGTGACAGGCGTGAGTGTTTTATATATATATATATATATATATATATATATATATATATATATATATATATATATATTGACGGCTCCGTGGCGTAGTGGCTTAGCAATGAGTTGCAACGCTTGGGGCCGCGGGTTCGAATCCCGCACGGAACAAGTATTTGTACGGCCTACAAATGATTGTTCCGGGTCTGGATGTTTGTCCTTGTGCAATATATGTTTGTAAACTGCCTCCACGATACAGGAGAAACTCCTAGTGTGGGGGTAACGTTTTTTACAAAAAAAAAAAAAAAATATATATATATATATATATATATATATATATATATATATTATATGTTGGATTGGATATTATATGTTAGATATAGTCAAAACTCACAAACACAGCGATAAAATGCTGCTATTTTACGCTGGTATTTTGTGAGGCGTGGTCCTTTCTCAACCGAACCACTTCATTCGTGATGCGTATAACGTAACATCGCTTTCCTATGCGTTACTTTAAACGAATCAAACATAAATAGTAAATGTGATCCGACGTGTAAGTACCTCACGAATTGCCCTGAATATGTTATTTGCAACTATTTTACATTGACAAAAACTGACTTTTTACAATCCAAATAACTATTTATGTAATTTTATACGAGCAATACTTTACTATTATAAAGCTTCTCTTACATAATTTAAAGTTCAACAGGAACGTAAAAATAACAGCATAAGAAATGTACCAGAGTTCTAGTTTTTTCTTTTTTTTCGTGTATCGTAATAAGTTCTTTTGTTAACTTTTTCTCGTTTTTCGACTTTAATGTGCGTTACTTATTATTTTTACTTTAACATGTTAAGTTAGCTTTTAAGTATAATGTGTACTAAATATTAGAATAATCAATTATTTGTGTAAACATTTTTTGTACAATGCGTCGTTGACGCTGCAAAGGGGCGTACCTCAAGTTTTCAAAAAATAATACAGGACAGCAAGAAAACATTTATTATTCCCCGATTATTAGTTTTTTTTGTCAGGAAATTAATCTTATTTGTAGTTTTCCTTTAAGTCTAACATATTTAATTTTGTGATGAAAAAATCGGGGAATAATAAATGTTTTCTTGCTCTTCTATAATTTTTTGAAAAATTGGGGTTCGCCCCTTTGCGGCGTCAACGACGAATATCATGTTGGCTTCCTATTAAATAAATAACCAATGCTGGGCACAGACTTAGACGAGGGTAATGAAGCTGAAAAAGTTCACGATGTTGCTATATTACACTATACTGTGCCAGATTAGATACATCCACATAAGGTAGTGGCGGCGTGAGGAATTCTACTATCCCATGGGTGTCGTAAGATACGACAAATTGGAATTAAACAGGAGAGGAGCTGCAGTAATAATAAAAAAGGTGTGGGGCAATTTATTGGATAATCTGTCTTTAATAAATGAATATATCATTGAAATATATGTATATTTAAATCCTTCGGAAAAGGTATTCGATGGATTCAGGTGGCTCAGGACCGTGCTTGTGGCATTCCTTGGGGAAGGCTTATGTTCCGTATTGACTTACTACGGTAACGTTGCTGCAATCCAATACGAACTTCCATATAAAGCTTAATTGATTCAATTAAGAAAGTAATTAGAAGTATTAATTATATACTGTAGTAACGAATAAATATGTTTTTTCTACTAACTATTTTTTTCTTTATTTCGTAAACCCCGAACAGCCTGATGGTGACGAGTAGCAAGAAATGGCGTGCGTTTCTGTAAGCCTCTGCACTCAACAACCATTCCTCACATCATAGTGTGTATAGTTATAACTTAGCCTAGCAAAAACCTTAATATGTTTATACCATTCTTGAAAAGATATATGAAGCCATGAATTAAAAGGACTTAAAAAATATCTCACAATACTGGTGTACTATTTAAAAATTCATCATTAAAATTTGTTAAATATGTCAAGGGATTGTTTTTAGTTTTAGTATTACACGTGAAAGAGCAAAGCCTCAGCTATATTGTATGTAGTTGTTGCACGAATAGGTCAACTCGACCGGGGAAGGACCATCCTCTCACAGAACACCAACGCATAATGCTGCTGTGTAGTATGGTGAGGGTAGAAAACCGGAGAACCTTTTCACTATTAACATATCATTTCATCTTAGTCCTCAGGCGTAACAACACATCCGCATTTTGGTTCTTATTCAATGAAAGATGTTGGTGTCCATGGACTACAGTATTCGCTTACCATCAAACTGAGTGTTCATTCGACACTCTTACTTCTATAGAAATTAATCCAGTGTTAGGAATGAGGGTAAAAAAATAAAAAGAAATACGAACAAATGAGGGTAGAACTGTAATCTCACACTTGTTCTACTCGTAGCAGTGTAAAATATCGCGCAGGCTAAGAGGGATCAGTCGGTAATTCTACAAGTCTCATTGTCGTTCTTATGCCTGTTGGCGTAAATTACCACAGTACCTACACATTAAGATTCTACCTAAGTAATCACTGTGTTATATTGCGAAGGGTAGTGTTGCTGCTGTTGGTTTACACACTTTTGTGTTATCATGTAATTATGTCCTTCATGTTACACCATATGTGATTGTGACGGGGACATATTATGGTATTGTCGAACTGTATTTGTTCTATACTGAGTCTTATTTTTTTTATAGGATAGGGTGACAAACGAGCTCACAGTCCACGTGATGGTAAGTGGTTGCTGTGACCCATAGACATCCACATTTATCCTCAACAAATAATCAAAATGCAGATGCGTTGTCTCCCGTGAGGACTAAGATGGAATGCATCTTTTCCAGTAAAAAGGGTCTCCGGTTCTCTGCACTCACCATACGAAACAGAGCAGTGTTAAGTTGCTATTTTACGCTGGTATTCTGTGAGAGCGTGGTTCTTCCCCGGTCAAGCCGGTTCATTCGTGCCACAATCATATTACTAATATAGCTGCAGCATAGCTCTACCACGTAAAAACTCCTGATAATGATCAATTGCGTAAGCAAGAGAGCAAGTCGAACATCCGCTCTCACACTTTTATTATTTTTAATTAACCTCCAGAATAATTTCTATTAACGGCAATATTCTTTTATTTAAATAATTTTGAGGATAACTTTTAACACCAGCATATTTTTATTTTTGGTAGCTTAAACGGCTAAACGCCCGTCCTAAATTTCACAATACGTGAGCGATCCGTGTTCGATCCCGGGCGGTAACAATGTAAATTGTTATTCGCAATTTTAAGTGCTGATTTACTACGTACTCGGCGGCTAAGGGAAACATTATGAGGAAACCTAAAATAGTTTGAGGAATTAAAAAAAGGCCGTGTTCCGGCAACTGGCGGTGAAGCAGCGCGGCCGAATAATTTTTATTGCTTCATAAACCTCTCCGAAATAAGACTAGGATTGCACCCAGCAATGGAACGTATATGGGCCGTTACTTAGCTTAACTTTTGTTTCGGAACATAAAAAACGGAAGGAATGTATATGCTTACATGATGCGTTGTGCTACTAGGGCTGCTCGCAGGCGAGTGCCGCCTAGCTGGCAATGGAGCAGGCACTGGTGCTGGTGGATGCGACGGCGGCAGCGCCTTGCCCAGCGCTGCAGCACCTCCCTGCCCAAACAGACGGAGCACCTGTTCAGGTGAAATGGGCCGCTTCTTGCCATTTGTTGCGCTTAAGTGGTTTGTGCTGTTCCTTAAGCTTGTTGCGCCTGTTTGAAAGAAAAAAATAATAGAGCTGACTTCATTATTTTATTAAAATTAATTAAACTCTGCTTCTTGTGAAAAACTTAGATAACAGACTAGCGAAAGGGAATATGCGGAGTGTAAGGCGGCTTCCCATTTGATGGTCTTAGCAATGGAATTGTGACGGGCTATAATGGTGATGATTTTTTATGGAATAAGAGTGACAAACGAGCACATAGTCCACAGTAAGTGGATGCTATGGCCCATAGACATCTACATTCATCCTCGATTAAGAATCAAAACGTAGGTGCGTTGTCAACCCTGAGGACTAAGATGGAATGCCTCGTTTACAGTAAAAACCATCTCTGATTCTCTACACTCACCATACAAAACACGACAGCACTAAGCCGTTATTTTACGCTGGTATTCTGTGAGAGCGTGGTCCTACCCCGGGCGAGCTGACCAATTCTTGCTACAACTATAATACAGCTGCAGCGTGGCTCTACCACGTACAACGTGATGAAGGAAACATTTGGTAACTTCAAGTCTATTATGATGTTTCTCTGCGTGAAAAACTTAGAAATGAGGATATCCGCAGTAGAACCAGAGAAACTGACATAGCCCTAAGGATTAGTAAGCTGAAATGGCAGTGGGCCGGCCATATAGCTCGAAGAACCGACAACCGACGGGGTAGAAAGGTTCTCGAGTGGCAGCCTCGTACCGGTAGGCGAAGTGTAGGGCGACCCCCCACAAGATGGAGTGACGACCTGGTAAGACATGCAGGAAGTCGATGGATGCAGGTGGCTCAGGACCGTGCTTTGTGGCATTCCTTGGGGGAGGCCTATGTTCAGCAGTGGACTTATGAAAGGCTGTAATGATGATGATGAAGTCTATTGTGATAATATTTTGATTTTCTATGCGTAGTTCATTCAACCCAGTCTATAATAATTCCAAAAATTCAACCCAGTATATAATAATTCCAAAAGTTTGTACATAATGCGTCAATGTTGCTCATTTGCAATGTCTAAACGAACTAATTACCCAGTTATTTTAAATACAATATCTTGAAATAATTATATCTTCTAATTTTACAATAACATTAGTTTACGGACTTTCCTTAGCAGTAAAGTCTGTTTTAAACTAAAGTTTTTTTGAAGATTCGTCTTTTTGCTGATATTTAGATAGTAAAGCAAGTGCTCAAAGTGCTGTATTGAAGGTCGCAACATTCCGCCCATCTTATTCCCGTTCTATCACTTATATAAATTCTGTAATGTCCTCTCAGTGCGTCAGTTATTCGTTATGAGTAGGTTACTAAAATAGCACTTGAAATTGCCCTACAGAAGATAGGTCACTGATAAAAAACAAAGATAAAAAGTAGGTGAAAGTAACATTAGAATAAGGCATTCTTCATGTATTGATTTTCCATTAATCATGGTTACAAAATTTGTCATACGTAGGTCACTCAGTAAGTTTTGAGATATACAAAAAGTATTCTAAAGACTATTAATATTTATTTCACATCTTATCCAAATATTCTCCATCATGCGCTATACAAAGTTCCATTCGCCTAAACCAACTCTGAAAACACTTTTGCCAGTCTTGATCTGACAGGTCGGAAATCGCTTCTTCGTAAGCAGCCACGGCTTCTTCGGCGCTTGAATAAAACTTGCCTTTTATTTTTTCTTTGAGTCTTGGGAACAAAAAGAAATCACAAGGAGCTAAGTCAGGGCCGTAGGGTGGGTGACTTAGAGTTTCAACACAAGATTCCTCAATAAATGCTTTTGTTCTAAGGGAGGTATGTGAAGAGGTGTTATCGTGATGCAGCATGATTCCGCGAAGCCCGGTCTTTGGTCTTCTCTCCCGCACAGTTTGAAAAACTTTGGGTAATGCAACTGTAGTATACCATTCAGAATTGACTGACCTACAATTTTCAAGCATTGACGTCGTCAAATGTGCACTCCGCGAAAAAAACTAGCCACCATTTTTTTGCCGACGTTGCGAGGTCTTTGCAGTTTAGTCGGTAACTGTCCTTCTGAGTAGACCCATACCGATGATTGCCTTTTATTTTCCGGATCATATTGATGGATCCATGTCTCGTCACCAGTAACGATTTCTGAAACACGCCTAGATGCCCCTTTTCAAAACGTAGACGCATTTCATGGTACCAATCCATACGAGTCTGTTTTTCGCTTTCGTAGAGCAAACGAGGGATCCATCGACAACAAAGCTTCCTCACTCCAAGATGTTGATCTAGGATGGTATGAATGCTCCCAAACTAATGCCTATAATCTTTTCGATATCCGTATATGTGATTTGTGGGCCTTCTCGCACCAACATTTCAGTAGTCCATACATTTTCTGCCGTTACTGCTGTTTGCGGGGCCCCGGTTCTTTGGTCAAATTTAAGATTAAATTACCCCTTTTGAATTCAGCAAACCACCTAAAAATTGTTGCGCGTGATGAAATGAAGCTTAGTCACCTAATGCATATTGTAACCGTTTTAAACATAATTGTTCGGTTAAACCAAATTTAAAATCATAATATATCATAGCGCGCAAAAGTTCACGGTTAAGATCCATCGTTTTAAATGAAAAGCGCGGAAAGCGTTGCAGGAAAATTAATAGAACTTTGTTTTTTTTATTGAGCAATTGACTTATAGAGTTCTATTTTTAAATAAATTTGCTTTTAGAAACATATAACACGGGTGCGTTCCATTTTTAAATTTCGAGCATCTCAAAACTTTTGAGTGACCTACGTATACGAAAATCTTGCTAATTGTTTTAATTAATTTGGGAGTGTAATATATTTTAATGAAATTAACCTTTATTAGTTGGTATGTCATGAATTTTAAATAAGAAACGGAAATTGTATCTATTAGCACATATACGTGAGGTACAGTTATATCCTTGTTCTTAGGTTTATTATTGGGGACTATTTTTAGATTATGGGTTTGTTTGAATTAATTGTGCAGTTTTTTTCAAATAAAAATAATTAAATGTAATAAAAATTTTGGGCCTAAACTTATGTTCAAATCACTTTATTTCTAAAAATGAATCCATCTGTTTTTCATTCATCTTCATTATATTATATGTTTGTATGAGTTTATTCCTCAAAAACTTTACCACTAAACCAACTATTGACGTAAAATAAAATTTACTTATAGGCTGTATACAAATATAGGGAATGAAAAACATGTTAGTTTATTACAACAACTTACTTAGGAAATCACAAAAATCATGATCGCAAAGGGAATACGAGTAATTGCAATCCTCGAATAGTCTCATTATATTTCTCTTTTTTCTTATTATTGAACATACCTGACCTTTTATCGATTTCGCTTCAGGATAGAAGTTAAGTTAAAATTAGGGATGGCTATAGACGTTTGGTACTTGATTTTAATTGTTTTCAGTTAAGGAGGCTTGTTAGGGTTAATCTTGAACCTTTTACAATGTTTTTGGATGTCGGAAATGCGTTTTGAATTAATTACGATAAAAATAAATTTCACTGAAAATTGTTTTTAACGAAATGCAAATATTGACATATTTTTTCATTATAATTTGGTCTAGTATTATGAAGTAGGCGTCGAGTACTTCATTTTAATCATGTTTTCGGTTTAGGAGATTTATCAGGGTTAATCTAGAACTCTTTATACAATTTTTGGGATTTCGGAAATACTTATTGATTTTTTTTTGTCTATTAATATTTAAAAAAATATAGTTTTATTATATACAATATTAAAAACTATAATAATAAAAAAAACTAAAACTAGAAACTTAATTATCATATAGTCCTAATTAAATAATCCTTGAATTAATTACCATAAAAATAAATGTGACCAACTAAAATTACATACATATAATGAAACGGGTCACCCATAAAACGTAGTAGTGCAGAGCATTCAAGATGTTTTTCAGAAAAGAAAATTATAGGAATTACCACTATCATAGCAGAGTTTAGGGCAAACTGACTTTATAGATAAGATAAGTCGAATCTGTACAAAAACTGAATCAGCACGCCCCGAATCCACGTAGTCTTGTCTGCCCTACCACTAGAGTGTTTTTGTAAAGCCATAAGCGCGGAGGGAGAGCAGCTCCCGCCCGCTGGTACCGTAGGGGCTGAGGCTGATCGCCCAAGGCGATAATTAAGCTCAAGCTGCGGAGGTAAGCATGGGTGCCTATAGTTGCTACGCAATAGCGAAGGGGCTGCACTTCCCGAAGCGCCGAGGCCGTTGCAGAAGTAACTCTGAGTCAATAATCCTGCGTGAAAAAGTGAGGCAATGATTAAAAATAAATTATTACTCATAAACTATACATTTCCGCGACGGAGCAAGGGTAGGTGGGGCTTCCTCTGAACCCACAAAATTAATAAAGAAGTTATTATTTGTTGCAAATATTTTTAAATTCTTTGGCGACAATTTCTACTCTGTGTGACTTTTTGACTACGGACTATTGTCTGACTTTGGCAGTATGAACGTAAACAAACATACTATGAATTTTTAGTTTCATTTAATTTAATTTAATTCAATGTATTTGTAACAGAAAGGCTGTAATGATGATGATGATGATTTGTAACAGAAATTATATACAAATTTGAACTTTCTGCACTCCTCCATTATAAACATCAACTATGACAAATCTCACACTTCTCTGTGCGCTTAATATGCTTAAAATGTGGTACAAAGTTTTCACGTAATATATGAATATAACACAGTATATTAAAATGTAAATAGTTGTTTAAATTTATGACAAAAAGAACATCACAACATAATACAGACAGTACATAATTATAATGTTATGTTCATTATTAAATCTTTGACAGTCCTCTGGCGTAGTTACTAAGCGTTTGGCTGAAGCACTGCGGGCCGCTAATTCTAATAATTTTAACAGTGGTAGAGCCACGCGGCAGCTTTTGCTGTCGCACGGATGGGCCGGCTCGAACCGGGGTGGTACCACGACCTCACAGAATACCAGCGTGAAGTAGAGGTTTACCTCTGCGTTTCGCTTGGTGAGTGCAGGTGGCCGGAGGCCCTTTTTACTGGAAATGAGGCATTCCATCTTAGTCCTCACAGGTGACAACGCATCTACATTTTGATTTGTAATAGAGGATAGATGTAGATGTCTATGGGCCGCAGCAACCACTTACCATCATGTGGACTGTGTGCTCGTTTGTCACCCTTATCCTATAAAAAAAAATAATACCGCACGGTTCAATTCATAATACTTGAAATAATTGTTCCTATTCAGGATGTTTGTCCATGTGCTTATTATGTATTTAGATGATAAGGTAAGGTTTGGTATATTTTGCGGGAAAATATACCAAAAGTTGATATTACCTACTTTGTATACGCTGATGAAGTTTTTATGACTAAACATAAAATATATGCCGAACGACCTCGAGTCCCGAAACAAATAGAACAACAATATGAGCAGTCGTATAGAGAATTGTTTTCCTTCAGCCGAAAAAATTGTATTATTCACGAAAAATATAAAAAATCTTTTTATATTTATGTTTATGATCGAATTGTGGAACTTAAAACATTTATAATTTTACATAAATCAAAGTTGCGGTGGAAGGACACCACTACTACACTATATTATCCCGTAGGCAGCAGTATTTTCTTGATAACTTAAAACTATAAAAAAACTGCGTTTGCCAGCATGCCTGCAAAGTGTGGCAACTATGGCGAAATCCCCCCCCCCCCCCCCCCCCCCCTTAGAGCAAAACTTTGGGAGAGGCCTATGTTCAGCAGTAGATTTTTATAGGCTGTAATGGGTGGATTAAACTGCCTTGTTGGTATATCGTAAACGCGGTTACTGATCATGAGGTCCCGAGATTGATCCCGGGTCGGGCCAAATTAGATATTGGGTTGTTCTGTAACGAAATCCTCAATAGCAGCCCGGAGTCAGTACACCCCGATTGCCACCACAATAACCCTGCTCTGCGCAGATGGCTAGTCTCCGTTGACAACGGCCACGCCGTGACTGAAATGTGGTCTGGAGCACATTATTGTAATTGATGGATAGATAAATCAAACTTATGACTTTCGATAGCCGGCATTATAACTAATAACTCACTACATGCCACAAATTTCGTTGGATAATCCTTCACCAACCAGGCGTCACTTCTCTAGAACTCCTTGCCCGAAGGCGTTAGAAAAACTAATAAGACTACTTTTAAAATTTTGGTACGTGAATACTTTTTAATGACATCAGACGTTAGTTAGTATGGCCAATGTTATCATTTGGTTATCTTTGTTATATGTTTATGTTATATATCTATACATTATTATTTAGACGGCTCCGTGGCGTAGTGGCTTAGCAATGAGTTGCAACGCTTGGAGCCACAGGTTCGTATCCCGCACGGAACAAGTATTTGTATGGCCTACAAAAAATTGTTCCGCGTCTGGATGTTTGTCCTTGTGCAATATATGTTTGTAAGCTGCCTCCACGATACAGGAGAAAATCCTAGTGCGGGGGTAACGTATATATATATATATATATATATATATATATATATATATATATATATATATATATATATATATAAAATACTTAGACCAGCGACCACCAGCAGCATCAGAGGTACCGAACCACTGGTACTAGGATCGTGAATCCGTCTGCCAAGTGTGACGATTGAGGCAAGTCCTACCTGCAACGTGGAAGGCCCATGTCCAGCGCCGAACTTTAGACGATCGTACCGATGAAGAGACTATTCACACAAGGAACTGCGTTCTGTTGTTTATACATATGAATAAAATTTAAGTGTCTGCCTTACATGCTAAAATAACCATTTTAAATTTTTTTGTCTGTATATCTGTCTTTTTGTCTGTCTGTCTATCTATCTGTCTGTGTGTCTGGGCTAATCTTCGGAATGGTTGAACCGATTGTGACGAAGCTTTATGAAATAGAGAGCAATGCCAAGAGAGATCTTGGCTAACTTTATCCCAGAAACAAAGATTTTTTTAAGATGTTTAATTACTTTGCGGAAATCCATTATATTAAAGATCTTAAATATATATTTGTTTATATTCGCGCAATAAAATAAAATTATGTGTCTTACCTAGTCTTCTGCAGACATCATTTAATTTTCTTTTACTACGCGGATATAAGCTAACAAATTTTTAAGATCTTTAATAATAATAATAATAGTCATTTATTTACCCTCTTAGTACATTACTGGAAGGTTACGGGAGGGGATTTCAGCTTCGGAGAGGAGGTACAAAAGTGACCCACCTTTTCTATATGGATGATCTCAAGTTATTCGCCTCCAGTCGCTCTCATCTTATGGAATTGCTAAACATCACTTGTGATTTTAGCAATTCTATTAGAATGGAGCTGGGGACGGATAAGTGTGCGGTCCTCCATGTTGAAAGAGGAAGGGTTGCTAACTCGGAGGGCATAGACTTATCTATGCCCATCAACATAAGCACCCTTTCCGGGGCTGAAACATACCGATACCTGGGTATGTCACAGAACATCGGTGTAGATGAGGCAGGTATGAAACAGTCAGTTTGCGATGTGTTTTATGCACGCTTGACCAAAGTGCTTAACAGCCTTTTGTCCGGTGTGAATAAGACGCAAGCATATAACGGTTGGGTCATGCCTGTTCTCATGTATACCTTTGGCATACTCAGGTGGACTCAGACCGAACTAAACGCTCTGGACAGAAAAGTCCGCACTATAATGACGTCCCACAGGATGCATCATCCGAGATCGTCAGTAATGAGGCTGTACTTGCCGCGGAAGCATGGTGGGTGCGGCTTTTTAAGCGCGCTTACCATGCATAATCGCGAAGTGTGCAGCCTCCGTAATTACTTTCTGACGAGAGCGGATGATCCATACTATAGGGACGTTATTTGTTGTGATAAAGGACTTACCCCTCTCTCCTTAGCCAACGAGCAATGGCAAGACCCGGCAGTACAGAGCATTTCCGACCGGGAGACCGTATGGAAGGAGAAAGAGCTCCACGGGAGGTTCTACAAGGCTCTACATGAGCCTTTCGTAGACACAGTCGCCTCCCTCTACTGGCTACGTTTCGGTGACCTCTTTGGGGAAACCGAGGGTTTTGTCTGTGCGATACAGGATCAGGTTATTAAGACCAACAATTATCGGAGATACATCCTAAAGGATGGCACCGTTGATGTCTGTCGAGCTTGTCGCCATCCCGGTGAGTCACTTAGGCATGTCATCTCCGGTTGTTCGGCGCTTTCTAACTCTGAGTATTTGCACAGGCACAACTTAGTAGCCAGGATTCTACACCAGGAGCTCGCTCTGAAATACGGTCTCGTGGATCGGAAATTGCCGTATTATAAGTACTTGCCGGAAGCCGTGCTCGAAAATGACCGCGCCAGGCTCTACTGGGACCGGGCCATCATCACAGACAGGACTATTCTTGCAAATAAGCCTGATATTGTGCTGATGGACCGGGCACAGTCAAGGATATTTTTGGTCGACATTACCATTCCTTATGACGAGAACCTCGTGAAAGCCGAAACAGATAAACTGACTAAATATCTGGACCTGGCTCACGAGGTGACCGACATGTGGGGTGGATTGCCGGCTGAAATTATACCTGTAGTCGTCTCTGCGAACGGGTTAATCCCAGTCAGCCTCTCGGGTCATCTGAGGCGACTGGGACTCCGTGACGGACCGCTCCAAGCTCAAATGCAGAAGGCGGTGCTCCTCGATACCGCCCGCATCGTCCGCCGGTTTCTTTCCCTCTCCCCCTAACCCTCGGCCGTTTGGTCTCCCCTGCCGAGGGCTTCCATCTGGTTGGGGTTTTATTTATTTATGTATTTTTTATGTATTATTTTATTTTGTTGATATTAATGTATGTTTATCATTTTCATTTACAATTATATATTTATACAGCCCAACCAGATGAGAAAACTATATAGATACCCCAAAATAATAATAGTCATTTATTTCAGGCTGTTTTTACACCCATTTCAAATATCAATAAGTGTTAAATGATAAAAATATTAAAATATAATTACAAATAAGATAGATAAAAGACAATTCAACTGTAATCATAGGTACTAAAAATACTAAAATTGCCCCCAAAAGGGAGTTCATTCTATCTGTTTACAGTTATTGTCGCGATTGCACGGCACACAAATATTTTAGTATGGGATTCTCTGGGTTAAAGATTTTTTTGAAAAAATCTTTGATTTACTTAAATCTCAAAAACGCTACATTAATAAAGGCCCAAGCGAAGCCAGGGCGGATCACTAGTCGCTAATATTTTAATATGTTTTCAATATCCCTTATCTTCTTTTTTACCCGCCTTGTTAATCAATTGCCTATCAAAGCTTTTAAGATACTTGTTGAAGCCACAAGAGTTTCACGACCTTTTCAAGATTACGTCAAACGACGGATTTCTTGAAGTATTTGCCGACACACACTACGCATGATACCCAGTTTAAAGAATTCGGATACATCGAATTTGGTAATACTTGTCTAAGAAATTGGTGTTCACCATACTATTGATGAATTCACCGCCGTAAGTCGGTCGACAGGGCTCTTTCGACCAATGAAAAAAGGAGTATATACCTTGTGTAAATAAGGTTGGCACTTGAAGAAATAGTATATTTTCCGTAGCACTCCCATTCTCTGTCTCTCTCTCAACTATAGAGATGACGTTAGAAGTAATGCAAAATTAATATTTTTATTACTTTGTTATAAAAGTCTAATTTACAACAATTCAAATTCATCATAATTGGAGAGAGACCCGACGGTATATTTTTGAGCCCTGGGGAGGAGGCAAAACCTCAGTGTGGGATGCTACGTGGTATACTAAAGCATATTAATACTAATTTAAAATTTAGAAATGTTGTACAACCGACTTAAATATAAATTATTAAGGATAACTCAGAAACTATTGGTCAGACCTTGATCAAATTTATATGGGACCACATGTGAAGCCCAGCCACCAGCTTTCAAATAAAAAAAATCATAGAAATCGTTTCGCACAAAAAAAAGTTATGAGGTAACACACATAAAAAAACATACAGTTTTTGAAGTCGGTAGAAAATATTTTTACAAATGAGAAATGGAAATAGCAGAAACATCCAGTGATGTACAAGATAATACCTTAAATAAAGTATCTGGAATAAAAAATGCAAAATACTTTTAAATTAAGTATTTCAGATATCAGATGCAAATAACTTTCTGGAATCTTTTGAATACTTTTTATATCTAAACTACTTTTGTACAAAAACCACATTTTTTTAAAGTAAAGTTTATTTTTTTACATGTAAATCGCGTTGATCGCGCAAACGTGACACAATATAATATTATATTTTTAAAGTTTTAATTGAGACTTAAGTAATACCAGCTCTTCAAACAGTTTATCACTCATTTCTCTTCGATGAAGCCTTACGATCATGCCCCCAAATGAGAAAAGTGACTCTTCTCCTACGACCAAACATTTACGTGTCTCCCTGAAATACAGACTATTATGCGGAATAATTAAAAATGACACGAGTCAAGGGGCTTAGCAGATGACATTTTGTAGAAAGAAAGAATTCCCACACCATCTATCAATTTACACCCAGACTAATAAGTGGGATGCGGGAAGTAAAGACTGTGTAAGAACCTCCGAAGGAGGCGGAGTTATAGCCGAAATAAGAATTTTTAGTTTTGGTTTTTAGCCATTTTGACCCCCTGGGAGTGTAATGAGAACTTTTTGCCCCTAATGAACCATGACCTCCATGACATCCTCTACATGATAGGCTATTCAAACTGACTAGGCTTAAAGATCAAGCCACCCCCCCCCCCCCCCCAAGCCCCCAACTCATTTCTAGTCTGTACTTCCAAAGATTCAATGGCGCGTTCAGTTTTGTCTACTACAATTTAAAACTACAAAATACTAAGATACTAAACAAAAGGTATTTAAATACAAGATGCGAAATTAATTTCTAGACATTGTTAAAGTTACAAGATACGTATTTTGTATCTTGTATCTGTATTTCAGATACTTATATTATAGATAAGTTACATGTCTGGAAACATCGCATCGCTTTCGAGGGATGAGAGTATAAGTATAATCACTTTTTTCACTAGAAGAGAAATACCCAGACCGAAGATTCAAACCCTCCCTACGTTCTACAATGGGCTTTTAGGGTCTGATGATAATAAAAAATATAAACAAATACAAATAGTATGTTACATAAAAGTTGGGTTACATCACCACTTACCATCAGATGTAACAGTATAGCCAAGCTCTGGCTTATAGTAGTTTGAAAAAGAGACTCTGGCTTATAGAGTTCATTTTGTAAGTTTATTGTTAGACAATAAACTTACAATATGAACTCTTCTAAAATGAATTAAATAGGTAAAAATAGTGGTCATAATTCATGAAGAGTTTATAGCATCCGAAAACACTATACAAATAAAAGCATAAAATTTTTTACTTTTTCTATATATTGCATTAAATGCAATAAACTTTATAATATAAACTCTATTTTTACCTATGTAATAAGACTAATGTCCCCCAGACCGTTTGGTCACTGCGGCCAGTCTCAACGGAGATTAGCTGTCTGCGCAAAAGACGTTTAAAGTTACAGCAGTGTGTGCTGAAAGAGTAGTATGTATTCTCTATTAACTCACTCTCATAGTCCGAGGGGACGGTAATTCGACAAAACTGGAGAAAGCAGGCGCAGGACTAACGGCTTTACGTGGTTTTCGTTTTATACGTGATAGAGTCATGCTGCAGCTATATTAGTAGTATAGTCGTAGCACGAATGGGTCGGCTCGACCGGGGAAGGACCACGCTCTCACAGAATACCAGCGTAAAATGGCAGCTTAACAATGCTGTGTTTCGTATGGTGAGTGCGGAGAACCGGAGACCCTTTTCACTGTAAAAGCGGCATTCAATCTTAGTCCTCACGGGTGACGACGCATCTGCATTTTGATTCTTTATTGAGGATAAATGTAGTTTTCTATGAGTCACAGTAACCACTTACCATCAGGCGGACTGTGTGCTCGTTATTTTGTTATTTTTTTTATAAGTTATTTTTTACACAATATCACCATAATTAAAAAGTTGCGTATTGAATTAAAAGTTTTTGATTTCTAGTGTTTAAACCTATATACACAAAACAATGCCACAGTGGTTGCTGTTTAATTGTCTGTATATTTTTAACTCCCTTTTTAACGATTCTACTTTTAGGAATATTTATAATTTGGTTTATCCATTTCATTGTAATTAATTTAAAATGTAACTAATCGGAAAGAAACATTAACTTTAATATTTTTCTAATATTTTAAATTCTCGTCCATGAAACCAGTCAAATCTTTGACATCGCTCCACAGTGGCGCCGCCCTGGTTGCAAAAATATCGTGGTTGCCTTTATTAGAATCCGAAAAAAAGTATTTTTTTATTTTAGTTCTTATTTTTTATTGCATTCCTTAAAAGAAAAAAATACACAGGGCGGACTTAATTCCTTGAGGCATTCTCTACAAGTCAAACCCATGCAACGGTGAGAAATTGACGTAGGTAGCAATACAAATACCACCACACAAAAACCACAATATTTTTTTTATATCCGCCAATTTACAAACAAGCAGATCGTAAATTGCGTCCATTTGTCTTTCTGAGTTTCAAGTTACTGAAAATATTTTGACTACATTTCGCAATCGAACGCCTAAAGTTTCAAATTACATGCCGAGCTACAGTAAAATTTCAATAATTTGAAACTGCCGTTCGGTTTTTCTTGACTTTCCTTCAGTTAATTAGCTTAAGCACAAGAATTAAACCATAATATTTTTCTGGCATTTCCCATGCTCGCCTCTTACTCACGAGACGTTATCGGGTGATGGGAGGAATTGACGAAAATTTCGTGTAATTGGGAACCAACTGCTTTTATGAAGTCGGCTAAATGAAATACGTTGCTTATTATCCTAAGTAAGCCTTTTAACTGATAATTATAACTTTTAACAAAAAGTAAAAACTGACTTCAAATTACTATAAAGAAATTATTTATTTGCTACTCTTAGGGGTGGAATTTTTCTCCAAATTTATATGGGACTACCCTTGAAGTACTAAACCTATTAAAAAATCATTAAAATCGGTTCTCAATCTGCGAAGATATATGAAACTCCTTAAGCTATTTTCCACATTTAAGGGCGATTTTTTTTTTCAAAATTTAATAGAACCAGCCTTTAGGTAGTCAATTCGACTGTGTTTTTTATATGTGTGTTACCTCATAACTTTTTACTGGGTGAACCGATTTCGATAATTCTTTTTTTATTTGAAAGCTGGTACTTCTCGTGTGGTCCGAGGTCAGATCAATAGTTTTTTAAGTTATTCTTAATAACTTATATTGAAGTCGGCTGTACAAAATTTTTAATTTTAAATTATTATCTATTGAACACGAACTCAACTCATACCCTACATCATCACCATCATCACTGTTATTGCAGCCTATTAATTGTTCTCCCCATTGGATTGCCACATAGGGAGGATTTTTGCCATAGTTGCTAATCTGAACAGTTTTTTATTATTTGGACGTTATCAGGAAGATGTTGCTGCCCATCTCCTGTTTCAGTTTCCCTCTGTCGCCTCTTACGACACCCACGGGACGATATGAGGTAGTGGATTATCTTATGCTGTTCCACACGGCAACTGTTCCTTGCTGTAAACTATATACTATTATTATTATTATAGGGGTATCTATATAGTTTTCTCATCTGGTTGGGCTGTATAAATATATAATTGTAAATGAAAATGATAAACATACATAAATATCAACAAAATAAAATAAATACATAAAAAATACATAAATAAATAAAAGCCCAACCAGATGGAAGCCCTCGGCAGGGGAGACCAAACGGCCGAGGGTTAGGGGGAAAGGGAAAGAAACCGGCGGACTATGCGGGCGGTATCGAGGAGCACCGCCTTCTGCATTTGAGCTGGGAGCGGTCCGTCACGGAGTCCCAGTCGCCTCAGATGACCCGAGAGGCTGACTGGGATTAACCCGTTCGCAGAAACGACCACAGGAATAATTTCGGCCGGCAATCCACCCCACATGTCGGTCACCTCGTGAGCCAGGTCCAGATATTTAGTAAGCTTATCTGTTTCGGCTTTCACGAGGTTCTCGTCATAAGGAATGGTAATGTCGACCAAAAATATCCTTGACTGTGCCCGGTCCATCAGCACAATATCAGGCTTATTCGCAAGAATAGTCCTGTCTGTGATGATGGCCCGGTCCCAGTAGAGCCTGGCGCGGTCATTTTCGAGCACGGCTTCCGGCAAGTACTTATAATACGGCAGTTTCCGATCCACGAGACCGTATTTCAGAGCGAGCTCCTGGTGTAGAATCCTGGCTACTAAGTTGTGCCTGTGCAAATACTCAGAGTTAGAAAGCGCCGAACAACCGGAGATGACATGCCTAAGTGATTCACCGGGATGGCGACAAGCTCGACAGATGTCAACGGTGCCATCCTTTAGGATGTATCTCCGATAATTGTTGGTCTTAATAACCTGATCCTGTATCGCACAGACAAAACCCTCGGTTTCCCCAAAGAGGTCATTATTATTATTATTATTATTATATTTCACTGATAATAATTTTTTTATTTAGTTTTTTATTGAGCCGTGGTAGCTCAGACAGCGCTCGCTGTAAATTTCAGAGTACACGAGCAACACGGATTCGATCCCCGCCAGCACCAATGAAATTGTTAATTGCAATTTTAAGTGCTGATTTACCGCGTGCTCGGCGGTGGAGGAAAACACCGTGAGGAAACTTGCATGTCTGAGAAATAATAAGAAAACACTTCGAAGACATATGAAGTTCGCCAACACGCATTGGGGCAGCGCGGCAGACATTTCCTTGACCTAAAACCCTCTCAGATATGAGAGGAGGCCTGTTCCAGACGTATATAAGCTGTAACTTTAATTTTTTAATATTATTTTTAATTACGTTTTACATCTTCTTTGTCAAATTAAAACGAAACAAACACTTCAAAGGGATTTCTTTACTTAAGGAAATTAAATTAACGTTGTTTAAACTAGAGTTGTTTTGTACGTAGCATATTTAAAGAAAGTTTAATTATGGAGGAGAACTGTTTACATAATATACATTGACTACCTCTTTGGTGCAGTGGTCGTAACCACGATTGCTTATCTGAGGTCCCGGGTTCGATCCTGGGCTGGGCCACAATCTCAGTTATTGGGTTTTATTGTCAAGAAATTTTCAATAACAGCCCGGAGTCAGGAAATTGGTGGTGTTATAACCCCTCCGCGCCTCGAAAAGCACATCAAGCCGTTGGCCCTGCATCTGATCTCTCTCCCGTCGAATCGGATTACTGTGCCATGAGAGTGATGGAATAGATAGTGCACTTGTGTTCGCGCATACACTCGGGCACTGTAATCTTGTCCTGCGCAGGTGGCTACGCTGCATGGAGAATGTCATTCTTGACAGAAATTCGGTCTGCAGGACATTATTTTATGATATATGACGGCATGACGGCGGCGTCTTCATGCGCCAGTACAGCATAAATTGGGGTCTCAAGGTAGTGTCGCTTCCGATACGGCAGAAAGGCCCTCCAGGCCAAAGCCAGTCCCAGGTGGTGTTTGGTGGGTAGGCACTTAGTTTTCATAGTGAGACCCACATAACTAGGCAGCCGGCTGCGTGGTATGCTAAGAGCATTCACCACCTCCCTCCCCCGCTTCCCGGAGGGTAGCCCTTTACTTTGCTTCTGGCCGCAAAAAAAAATGGAGCGGACAGTCTACCCACACTGCGATACTGCGATAGTGGTTCAAGTCGAGGTTTGTACCTCCTTCGGAGCGGCTCTTGCATCACATCGAGCCCTCCCCCTAGCTAGAGGAGCCTCTCTCCAAAAGCAGGGATCGGGGCGCCTCGCCGCCTATTTGTCAGAAGCGCTGCAAATTTGTTCAATAGCTCGTAGGTCGTCGCTTACGAGCCTAATTCGATAAAGCTTTAAAGGCCGCAAGGACTACAGCGTACACTCTCAGAAAAAAAAAGAGCGGGCTGTCTTGGCTCTGGCACGACTCGGTGCACTGGCTTTACCAAGCTGGCTTATCCTAGATGCTCACGGATAATTAATTTGAAATTATTATCATCAATTATAAAAGTGTTCTGGTGCAATTTATAATTAATAAAACTAAATATTATCTTGTAATCTCTGCCTTCTTATTCAGCATGGCTGACCCCTTTCTATTACATATATGTACATGTTACTTCTAAATCATTTGAAGACAATTATAAAAAAAAAACACTACAGGTTTTAATATTTTACCTGCGCTGTTTGGGATTGTGGAGGAACCTAAATATGGTGCGCGCGAGAGTTTTCCCGGATAGTGGTGATGTGAGTAGGGCGCGTGGTGACCATGCGACGAGGCCGGCCGTTCTACAATGGTGTAAGACGTCCCTGGTGGTGAGTAGTACACTCCGCCACGCGCACGCGCCCTTGCATCCTCCGCCTCGTAGCTCGTGTGCCGGTTGTCCTGCAACCACTGATTATATCCAACATGTTTTAAAGTACCATCCCCATTTGGGGTTTAGAAAAAAAACAATTTTTAAATTTGAAATGTAAATTCTGTAATCTTAAGCTTAAACAAAGCCTAAATGAATAAATAAGTTTGGATTATTACTTTGGTAATGGGAGGAAGCATTACCAGTATTTTCTGTTGTCTGCAATCTCAGATAAGTTGAACCCAAGCGTACTAAAGACTAAAAACGACAAATCTTTTTTATTCCTATCGTTGAGATAAGAAGGAAAAGGTTTTAAGTACATTTTATAACATGGAATAATAGGCGGATCTACCATTGTAGATGTACCATGTAGAATGGCTAGGCGTGTGGTCTACATATTTAAAGTCTAAAAAATATTTTATCAACTACCTTGTTACCCCAAAACTAATAGCTTAAGTTGAAAGTTCAAACATTAAACATTACATTTGTATTTGAGTAATCGTATTTTATACAATAATATAATATGAAACATTTCTATATACATACATACATATATTTTATATATATATATATATATATATATCATCATTATCATCATTACAGCCCTTCACAAGTCCACTGCTGAACATAGGCCTCCCCCAAAGAATGCCACAAAGCACGGTCCTGAGCCACCTGCATCCATCGACTTCCTGCATGTCTTACCAGGTCGTCACTCCATCTCGTGGGGGGACGCCCTACACTTCGCCTACCGGTACGAGGCTGCCACTCGAGAACCTTTCTTCCCCATCGGTTGTCGGTTCTTCGAGCTATATGGCCGGCCCACTGCCACTTCAGCTTACTAATCCGTTGGGCTATGTCGGTTACTCTGGTTCTACTGCGGATAACCTCATTCCTAAGTTTATCACGCAGAGAAACTCCGAGCATAGCCCTCTCCATAGCTCGCTGAGCGACCTTGAGCTTCCTCATACGGCCAGCAGTGAAGGACCAAGTCTCAGATCCGTAAGTCATCACTGGCAACACGCACTGGTTGTACAATTTCGTTTTAAGGTTTTGAGGTATGTCTGACGAGAAGATGTGTCGTAGCTTCCCGAACGCTGCCCAGCCGAGTTGAATCCGTCGATTGACCTCTCGGTCGAAGTTGGACTTACCTAGTCGGACTATTTGTCCCAGGTAAACATACTCGTCAACAACTTCGAGCTTAGTGCTCCCAACAACTACCGGCATAGGTGTGACATGGACATTAAACATAATCTTTGTTTTGTCCATGTTCATCTTAAGACCTATCCGTTGGGAGACACTATTGAGGTCATTGAGCATAGTGCTTAGGTCCTCCAGCGATTCTGCCATAAGGACTATATCGTCGGCAAATCGAAGGTGAGTGATGTATTCGCCATTGATGTTAATTCCGTATCCTTTCCAGTCCAGAAGCTTGAAAACGTCTTCCAATGCAGCGGTGAAGAGTTTCGGGGATATAACATCACCCTGTCTTACACCTCTCTGCAATTGGATAGGTTTCGTACTCTGGTTCTGTACTCGGATAGCCATTGTAGCTCTACTGTACAAACACTTCAGCACTTCGATATACCGACAGTCAACTTGGCATCGCTGAAGGGACTGCAGCACCGCCCAAATTTCGACGGAATCAAAGGCTTTCTCATAGTCCACATACGCCAGACACAGTGGTAAATTGTACTCTTCGGACTTCTGTACAATTTGCCGAAGGGTATGTATGTGGTCTATGGTGCTAAAGCCCTTTCGGAAACCGGCTTGTTCGGGAGGCTGAAAGTCGTCAAGTCTGCGCGTGAGACGATTCGTAATGACTCTCGAAAACAGCACGTAGACGCGGCTCAGAAGGGAAATCGGTCTGTAGTTCTTCAAGAGAGCGTTGTCGCCTTTCTTGAAGAACAAGACCACCGCACTTCCGCTCCACGCCTCCGGTGTAATGCCACCATGGAGGACGGAATTAAAGAGCCTCTGAAGGACTTCAAGTACCGGTCTTCCACCCGCTTTCAGAAGCTCCGCTGTAATTCCATCCTCACCTGGGGCCTTGCCGTTTTTAAGGTGTTGGAGAGCCATTCTAATCTCGCTCAGACTGACGTCCGGGATATCTTCGGAATAGTGTCGAATAAGACTCGCTCTTGGATCGTTACTCACACTTGCGTGTGGCTCCAACGATGACGTGTACAGCTGCCCATAGAACCTCTCAATCTCACTCAAAATCTCAGGTGCCCCGGAAACGATGCTGCCACATTCGGTCTTCAGCTTCGACAGTTGGCTCCTTCTGGCAGACAGATCTCTGGCAAAGACTTTGGAGCCTTGGTTCCGCTCGATCGCTTCTTCAATACGAGCTGTATTGAAGTTGCGCAAGTCCCGCCGCATGCATTTGGAGATCTGTCTGTTCAGTTGCCTGTATGCTGTCAAATCTGTTGAAGAATGTAGCCTCATCTCCCGTCTAACAGCCATGAGATTAAGAGTGTGATCGGAGAGTTTTTGTGTTCTTCTGCGGCGGGTCTTGCAGAACTTAGCTCCGACCGCATGGACAGTTTCCACGAGCTTGTCATTCATATCGTCCACTTCATTGCAGTCTTCTAGGCACTGAAAACGATTTTGTAACTCGAGCTGAAAGGTTTCGGGACTTTGGATTAGAGCACGAGGGGGACGGAGCGTTGACTTCATCAGACGAGACCTCTCCAACTTAACATTTAGGTTCAGTGTGCCTCTAACCATTCGGTGATCGCTGCCGGTTTTCACCCTCGCGATCACTGAGACATCACTGAACAGTTGTCGTCTGGTCGTCATAATGAAGTCAATCTCATTTTTTGTTGAACCGTCGGGGCTCGACCAGGTCCACTTCCTGTGGGGCCGCTTCTGGAAGAAAGAGTTCATCATAAAGAGTCCCTCTTTCTCCATGAAGTCGGCCAGCTGCTGGCCCCTTGGGTTCCGTTGCCCTATTCCAAATTTCCCTACTTTCAGCTCACCGTTCTCTTTTGTGCCTAGTTTTGCATTGAAGTCTCCCATTAACACCGTATATTGGGTTTTGGAGGAATGCATGGCTCTAGAGATATCCTCATACATTTCCTCCACCTCCTCATCGGGGTGTGCCGAGGTTGGTGCGTAAACCTGTATGACCTTCAGCGAATACCGTTTGGTGATTCTGAGTATAAGGTACGCAACCCTCGTCGACACACTCCCGATCTTTACAACGTTGTTAACGAGAGACTTGTGGACGATAAATCCGACACCTCCTTGGGACAGATGGTCGCCCTCCCGGTGATAGAGCAAGTTGCCGGATTCGAGGATTACCGTGTCCTCCCCCTCTCTTCGGACTTCGGATAATCCTATAATATGCCAGCGCAACTTGTCTATCTCTTCTTCCAGCTCCACGATCTTCTCGTCAGTCCTCAGGGTGCGTGCGTTGTACGTTGCCAGGTCGAGATATATATATATATATATATATATATATTTACATATAATAACTGTTATTACGGCGTACGTACATTTCCAATCCCTTTAAACAAACAAGACTTCAGATGCGTTAACACTCGTGTAAGCTAAGGACTGACTGCCTCACAAGCTGTAATTACAGTTTGTGAGGCAGTCACTCCTCCTGTTACATATACTGGCTGTACATTATGTAACCCCCAATTACATATACTGGCTGTACATTATAGTAGATGGTAGGACTCCTTTCCATCCTAGAAATTCAGCCAGTTAGTAACCACGCTCATAAATATTTCTGTCGGTATACCGGTCTAAAAGGTACAGGAAGCTAGAATAATTGCAGGGTTGTGAAGCATTCCACCTTAGTCTTTAGATAACGCATCTGTAGCCGTCTTCGTTTGAAATGGACCGCAGTAGTTTACTTACCATCAGGTGAACTATAAGTTCTATTGTCATTCCAGTTTTATAAATGTGCGGTCCATGGGCACCGCAACAAATTTTTTTACTTTTTTTAAGAACACCTTAAACTGCTCCTAAATCTATTACAGTTTTTATTTGAGTAATCATTTATGGTATCTGGTATACGTGCCCCTGCGAGGCACGAGTGGAAATGAATGAGTTGGTTGTATGACCTTGTATATTTGGGAACATTACGAACGCGCACACAGCCCGCCTGAAGATAATTTAATACTGTGGCCCATAGACATCCACATTTATCCTCAATTAATAATCAAAATACAAATGCGTTGTCACCCCTGAAGACTATGATGAACTGCCTCTTAACCTGTAAAAAAGATCTCCGGTTCTCTACACTCACCAAATGAAACAGCAGCATTAAGCTTCTATTTTACGCTGGGGTTCTGTGTGAGAGCGTGGTTCCCCCGGTCAAGCAGACCGACCCATTCGTGCTACAACCACAGCAACCATATTACAGCGTGGTGCTACTGTGTATATCTATAATACAATATATACATATAGATTTATAATATATCAGTATTAATTTGGAAAGAGTGTACATGCATATCCGAGTACAGAACCAGAGTACGAAACCTATACAATTGCAGAGAGGTGTAAGACAGGGTGACGTCATATCCCCGAAACTCTTCACCGCTGCATTGGAAGACGTTTTCAAGCTTCTGGACTGAAAAGGATACGGTATCAACATCAATGGCGAGTACATCACTCACCTTCGATTTGCCGACGATATAGTCCTTATGGCAGAATCGCTGGAGGACTTAAGTACTATGCTCAATGACCTCAATAGTGCTTCATGATGAACATGGACAAAACAAAGATCATGTTTAATGTCCATGTCACACCTAAGCCGGTAGTTGTTGGGAGCACTAAGCTCGAAGTTGTTGACGAGTATGTTTACCTGGGACAAATAGTCCGACTAGGTAAGTCCAACTTCGACCGAGAGGTCAATCGACGGATTCAACTCGGTTGGGCAGCGTTCGGGAAATTACGGCACATCTTCTCGTCAGGTATACCTCAAAACTTGAAAACGAGGCTGTACAACCAGTGCGTGTTGCCAGTGATAACATACGGAACTGAGACGTGGTCCTTCACTGCTGGCCGAATGAGGAAATTCAAGGTCGCTCAGCGAGCTATGGAGAGGGCTATGCTCGGAGTTTCTCTGCGTGATAAACTCAGAAATGAGGATATCCGCAGTAGAACCAGAGTGACCGACATAGCCCAACGGATTAGTAAGCTGAAGTGGCAATGGGCCGGCCATATAGCTCGAATAACCGACAACCGATGGGGAAAAAAGGTTCTCGAGTGGCAGCCTCGTACCGGCAGGCGAAGTGTTGGGCGTCCCCACACTAGATGGAGCGACGACCTGGTGAGATGTGCAGGAAGTCGATGGATGCAGGTGGCTCAGGACCGTGCTTTGTGGCATTCCTTGGGGGAGGCCTATGTTCAGCAGTGGACTTGTGAAGGGCTGTAATGATGATGATGATGTATATGCATGACGCTGCGATCTAATATGCCTTATGCTAGGGTTAGGTAGGCTCTAACCAGTGCTGGTTCAAAGTAATACCTGCTGGGAGCGCGAATGGCGCGCGAGGTGGTGTGCGGGCGGGTGCTGCGGGGTCGCGGAGCGCGCCCAGCCGTAGCCCTGCGAGTAGGGCGGCGGCCAGCGCGCACCGAACTCCGCCAGCTCCGAGCCCTCGCCCGCCTCCCCCGACCTCATGCCGGGGGATGCCGCTCCCTCTGCAACAAACAAACAATTTACGATCATCAATCAAGCACCTCATCACAAGTTCAATGCTGAATACAACTTGACATTGTGCATAAAGAAACTTATCGGTTCTTTGTAAGTTATTATTTTTTATAGAATAAGTGCGTCAAACGAACATACAGTCTATCTGATGGTAAGTGAATTTTGTGACCCACAGACATCTACATACATAGTCACTTAACAATAAAAATGCCTATGTGATATCACTCCTGAGTAGTTAGATGGAATACCTCGTTTTCAGTAAAAAGAATCTCCGGTTCTCTACACTCACTATACGTAACACAGTTTCATTAAACTGCTATTTACGCTGGTATTCTGTGAGAGCGTGGTCCTAACCCGGTCGAGCCGACCCATTCCTGCTTTAACCATAATATCGTTGCAGTGCCAACTACTACGTAAAATTTATTAACAAACAACGCTCCGGCTTCGCCTAAAAGTATCTGTTGATGTAGCGTTATTTACATTTAAGATAATAAAAAAAACATTTGTTTATCAATTTTCGCTCTTCAAAAAATCTATTGTACTACTTTTTCGGATAAAATATAGTCTAGATCGCTCCTGCCACTGCTCTCGACCTATTCGTAAAGATTCATCCCATTCAGTCCCGACAAACAGCGAGCCAGACAGATAGACAAACAAACATTTAAAAAGTGGTTATTTATGACTTAATAACATGCAATTTACTATTAGTTACTTCAATATTACAGAAATACCCTTCAATTTTATTTATATGTATAGATATATATTGTGAGTGTAGAATCAGTAAATTCTAAATACAACAACAAACGTCGGATATTATAAGAATTGTTAAAATAATATCTATAATTTTAAATTTTAAATTTTGTACAACCGACTTCAATGTAAATAATTAAGAATAACTCAAAAACTATTGGTCAAACCGTGATCAAATTTATATGGGACCACACGTGATGCACCAGCTTTCCAATAAAAAAAGAATCATCGAAATCGGTTCACCCAGAAAAAATTATGAGGTAACACCAAAAAAAAAATAGTCGATTTGAGAAACTCCTCATTTTTGAAGTCGGTAGAAAAGTAATCTCATTCTTATGGACGAGTATCTTCCTAGTTCAATTTTATTACAAAAGAAAATTTAATTCATTCTACATTAAAATACACAAATCAAATTAATAACTGTATAACATCATAAAAACTGCATCAGTGTAACGGGGCTATAGAGATGTGATAAGAAAGACTTGAAGTAGAACATATATTATTTAATGTTTTATGTAACTAAAATCCGCCTGCACGCCTCTACAACGACACAACTAAATCCTGTTTATGTGCGAATAGATCCAGCGCGGCAGTAAACATTGTACTCGTAGTACACCCACCGGCTGCTACCGCCTACGCTTTATCTATAATTACAATGCCGGCTTATCTTTTACGGTAATGATAAAACCATTGGAGCACATCTAAACAGTCTTGGAGTAAATTATTTTATGAAACGGTAAATTAGTTTCAGGACACTACCGATTGGAGTGTAAGTCATTACTCTTTAGCAATATGTTCTACCGACTTAAACGAGCCGGTACTCAATTCGACTATATGTTTTTGTGTGTTACCTCATAACTTTTTATTGGGTGAACCGATTTCGATTATTCTTTTTTATTTGAAAGCTGGTGCTTCACATGTGGTCCCATATAAATTTGATCAAGGTCTGACCAATAGTTTTTGAGTTATTCTTAATAATTTATATTGAAGTCGGATGTACAAAATTTTTAATTTTAAATTGTCTTTAAGTGCCGACCTCAGCTGCGAGCAGTGAAACTATTTTTCGTATAGAGGTGACGAACGAGCACACAATCCTGATGATTATTGGATTCTGTGGCCCATATACATCTACATCTAACCCCGATTAAGAATCAAAATTCAGATGCGTTGTCACTCTTGAGGACTAAGATGGAATGCCTCCAGTAAAAAGGGTATCCGGTTCTCTACCATACAAAACACAGCAGTATTAAGAAATCATCAAAACGTGCAATACCAAAATCCCAAGACTTGTTATAAAAAACTATAGCACAGGCATAAGCTTTGTATTCACCAACCCACTCTCCAGCATGATGCCTATAAACAATTTTCAAAACAAATTTTCTTTCTGGTATGAGTTACACAATTTTTTTTAATAAACTACATCTGTATATCTTACTGTTGTATTTTGATTGCAGCATGAATGGCTCGACCAGGGACAATGCTTTCACAGAACACCAGCGTGAAATTGCAGGTTAATGGTGCTATGTTTCACACGATGAGTACAGGGGACCGGAGAGCCATTTTACTAGACACGAGGCATTCCATCTTAGTCCTAAGAGGCGGCAGCACCTCAGCATTTTGATTCTTAATCGAGGATTTTTTTTCTGTGAGAGCGTGGTTCTTACCTGATGGTAAGTGGTTGCTGTGGCCCATAGATATCTACATCTATTTTCGTTTGCGAATTAAAATGCAGATGCGTTGTCAGCCGTAAGGACTACGATAGAATGCCTCGTTTCCAGTAAAAAGGGTCTCCGGTTCTCTACACTCACCATACGAAACACAGCAGCATGAAGCTACTATTTTACACTGGTATTGAAAGCGTAGTCCTTCTATGGTCCAGCCGGCCCATTCACGCTACAACTATACTACTAATATAATGATAATATATTATAGGATAGATGTAACGATATACTCATAGATGTTTATGGACCACAGCATCCACTTATCATCAAGTGCACTGTGTGTGTTCTTTTGGTCAAACAACTCTTTACGAACAATAAATTACACGTTTTTGATTCAAACTAAGCCTGTTCTGTTCTGTTGGTATAACTATTGTGTTTACAGGTTAACATTTAAATCCATCTGTGTAATTTGAATCTTTATTAAAATGTTTAGGTTGTTTATTAAATTATGGGTTTATTTTTATTTGTCCTTGAGTTTGACGGTCCAATTATTTTTCCGTTGCGATGTCAATGAAATTAATTAGCACAGATTAGATTAAAAATTAGCACAAATAATTTACGTAGTGTTAACAGTACATAGATTCATTTTATGTTTATAGCTATTTTCATTGCTATAAAAATCGAGATTTTTATATACACACAAAGAGCAATGGCAGAAAAATAGTTGACAAAAATTATAGCGTCTAGAAATAAGTTATATATAAAATGAGTTTTATTATTTTTCTATGATTTTTCAAATAAAATTTTATTTTAATTAAAGCTACAGAAAAAAACAAACATTTTTGAGAATATCAAATGACTTAAATCATTTTACTCTATTCAAATGTTGCCATTTAGAATATTCCTACTATTTTCGTATACACTTTGAAGACTACCAACACAACACACAAAATATTTTTATATTAAGTTATTATTAGTAATAACTCTACTATCAGCAATAATAAAAATAAAAGTGATATGGCTGAGAATAAGTCTCTTACAAAGAATTTCCTACAATAATACATTATCTCAATCATAGTACTATGTAACAATTTTATTTAATGTTATGCCAACACTAGCTAAAATAAAATGTCACTGTTTTTTATTGGCTTTATGGCTCTGGGTTCTAGCCCTTCTGAGAATGTCACTATGACACAAAAGACTTGGAGTCATGCCAGAAATATACATTTATAGTATGCAAATATATAATAGAGATACAATAATCTAAAAACTCTCAATTATGTATTATGTATTAAGCTAACATCAAACAACCACAGGAAGCATGACTTTTTCCAAGTGGCATAGGACATAACCTGAAAAGTTTCAAATGTAAATATCTTTTTTTTGACGCCTTCTCAATACAAAATTCTTTGACAGAGTTATTATGGGACCGACGCTTAACATTTTAAAATATTTTTGGTACATAGACGCTACAATTTCTTCTCAACTAATTCCATGTATGAAAGTCTGCCATTGTTCTTTGTATGGATATAAGCAGTAGAAAGATAATACCTATGAAGACTGATGTTTAATTGCGACGTAGTTATCTCTGAATCCGACTCCAATGCAAATTTTATGTTTGATATCAAATGGCATTGTCTTTATATATAAAAATTATGCGTCACATTGTTTGTCCGCGATGAACTTCTAAACTATTGTACTGATTTCAATGAAATTTTGTACACTGTGCAGTTTGGTCCAACTTGAGAGATAGGATACTTTTTATCCCGATAAGTGACCTTCAATTTTTTTATTGCAAATTTAAGGATTTTTTTATAAGAAGGGTCGTCCGAAAAGGCAGAACAACGTCTGCCTGGCCAGCTAGTAATTAAATAATTTTCTTCCACTTTTGTCCGCAATACGAACTGACATCATTAATAATTGGAAATATTACGAGTATATCATAATTATTAATACAACATCTAGGGTTCTATTAAATATAATGTACTAAGACATCTAAACTATTTCAACTACTTAACTAAAATTTGAACAAATGTCCGAAACACATACATACAAATATTTATCTTTTGAATTACAAATAAACAATATATTGGTAAATCCAATTGGGCATACCTTAAGCGCATTAAAAAAATTACGTATACCATGATTATACGGAATTTTTAAAGTAGTTTAAATACATTTCGACAGCACTATCGGCTTCAACATCCTCGAAAACCATGAAAATGACACCCGTGATGAAAAAATTGATACCTATTGCAGCCGCCATCTTGGATTTACATTTCGACAGCACTATCGGCTTCAACTCTCTCGAAAACAATGAAAATGACACCCAAGATGAAAAAATTGGCACCCACTTCAGCCGCCATCTTGGATTTACATTTCGACAACCCTATCGGCTTCAACTCTCTCGAAAACTATGAAATTGACACCCATGATGAAAAAATTGATACCTATTGCAGCCGCCATCTTGGATTTACATTTCGACAGCACTATCGGCTTCAACTCTCTCGAAAACCATGAAAATGACACCCAAGATGAAAAAATTGGTACCTACTTCAGCCGCCATCTTGGATTTACATTTCGACAGCACTATCGGCTTCAACACTCTCGAAAACCATGAAAATGACACCCAAGATGAAAAAATTGGTACCTCCTTCAGCTGCCATCTTGGATTTACATTTCGACAGCACTATCGGCTTCAACATCCTCGAAACTCATGAAAATGACACCCATAATGAAAAAATTAATACCCATTGCAGCCGCCACCTTAGATTTACATTTCGACAACCCTATCGGCTTCAATTCTCTCGAAAACCATGAAAATGACACCCATGATGAAAAAATTGATACCTATTGCAGCCGCCATCTTGGATTTACATTTAGACAGCACTATCGGCTTCAACTCTATCGAAAACCATGAAAATGACACCCAAGATGAAAAAATTTATATCTATTGCAGCCGCCATCTTGGATTTACATTTCGACAGCACTATCGGCTTCAACACCCTCGAAAACCATGAAAATGACACCCATGATGAAAAAATTGATACCTGTTGCAGCCGCCATCTTGGATTTACATTTCGACAGCACTATCGGCTTCAACACCCTCGAAAACCATGAAAATGACACCCAAGATGAAAAAATTGATGTATTTTGCAGCCGCCATCTTGGATTTACATTTCGACAACACCATCGGCTTCAACACCCTCGGAAACCATGAAAATGACACCCATGATGAAAAAATTGGTACCTAATTCAGCCGCCATCTTGTATTTACATTTCGACAGCACTATCAGCTTCAACACCCTCGAAAACCATGAAAATGACACCCATGATGAAAAAATTGGTACCTACTTCGGCCGCCATCTTGGATTTACATTTCGACAGCACTATCGGCTTCAACACTCGAAAACCATGAAAATGTCACCCATGACAAAAAAAATTATACTACTTGCTTTTAGTACGTACTACTATTATTTATTCTGTGCTTTTAAATATTGTAATAAAAAAATGTCTTATTATTATTATAATTAAGTATTTAAGAAATTTGGTTATTCGAATATTGTGTATTTGTACAGCGATCTTTTTGAGCCGCTGCAAACAACCGAAACAATGTCCACTCACGAAGGCGACTGAAGCCAAACCACAGAAAAAAAAAACAAAAAACCAGCACAAACTATATAGAAACACTACCAAACCAGTGGCATACAGTCCATACTATAATTTTTCTAAGAGGTATTATTATGTCATGACAGTTTGTCCATGTTGCAGTAGATGTCGCTTTTTTAAATTTAGCCATGCTTGGCCAATTAAGAATCAAACAAATTAATGAATAGTTTAAAATACAATCGAACCTTGCTAACTTACTATTTTGTTACAAAACAAATTTGTAATTAAATTTTTAGTATAATTTATTTATTTTACATTATTCCCTATATATAATGTACTCTGTGAGCCAAACTAAACTACTGATTACTACTCTGTGGCTGTAGCTTCCCATTTAGAGAAAGAGTTTTGGCGGGAACTCGACCGGCGGCGGCTTGCTGCTCCTGTATTATTGTTTAAATAATGGTTTGAAGTGGACTTTGATATGTAAAAGTAGTGCGATTTTGTGTATTAAGTGTCTGCGCATGTGAACTATTAATGGAAACTGTGAAACAAGTGCTCTGATGGTGATGGAATCTCAAGATAAGCTGTTTGTTTGCATAGGCGCCTTTAGATACCATCGCCAACTGTCAGCTGCCTGCTGGCTCAAGTTACCGTCAAAATCTCCCAAGGCTGCACAATGTGACGCATCAACATATTGTGAAGCAGTGAAATATGAAGGAAAATTATACATGAAGACAAGGCTGTATGGCATAGTTCCTTTGCCTGCTCTCTCGAGCGAATAATAAAAACAAAAACAACAACCATTTAGAGAAATATTTTTGTATACGAGGCTAACAAATCAACGAAAATTTCGCCATTTTGGAGCCGAAAAAAATTAATTATAGCTAAACAAAACAAAACTACACTGCCATTTACATTTAGTGGCTTCCCACATGATAGATGAAGAGATTAAAAAATAGATTGAGTTAAACAATTAATATTTTCAAAAGTTATTGTGTTTACAAGCCACAGGGACATGATAAATCCACACCATAAGCCACTAAAACCCTTTTTTTTATTTAAAAATAGCAATTAATCGATTTAAAAAAAATATTAATAAGTTCAACAATCATTTATCTTTCTAACAATGTGCTTTTTATATCATTTATATGTATAATATGATTGCTAGATACGATTTTATTCGATAAAATGTTGGAATCTTAATTTTTAGGCGATAGTAGAACATACCTTGCGCTTCCGCTTAAGGTATGCAATTATATTAATTGGTACGTGAACGTGAAAAATAGGTTCGTACATTACAGCGTACAAGAATAAAAGGCCCGAACTCAAAAGCTATTATGAAAATTATTTTATTATTTTTAGTTCACATCAACTCTACAACTCATCAACATCTAGAACGTTGCCAAAATAGTTACATTAAAATCTTCATTTCGTATTTTTCTCTCTTAATGGTGGAGTTTTTCTGGAAAATTACGACTGGACTCTCTCTACTCGAGGATATTGCGCAAAGACCATACAAAAACAAAAAGGACAGCTAAATTGAATACTCTCCCCGTTTTTTGAAGTCGACTAATAAAGGAAATAAATACTCATTCTCGCTGAAAAGTTTTCCTAGTTAGGAGAGTATACCCTAGATAAATTGTATGTCCCTACAAACACCGAGTAAGTTCATAATTAGCTTTGTAAAATAAATCCTTTTCGTTCCAACGTGAAACCGCAACTTTTTAAAACTCTCACACTTGCACGAGAATTTTTTACTGAATGGTGGCGACTTTTTATAAATAAAAACTGCACATAGACAAACATACACATAAAGTAAAGTAAAGTTGTAGCCTATTTACGTCCCACTGCTGGGCACAGGCCTCCTCTCATTTCTGAGACGGTATTAGGGCAAGGAATTGTCCCGGACCTCCTGTCCTGGACCGCGCTGCCCTAATGCGTGTTGGCGAACTTCACGTCTTCGAAATATTTTTTTTATTATTTCTCAGACATGCAGGTTTCCTCACGATGTTATCCTTGGTGGTGGTAAATCAGAACTTAAAATTGCAATTAACAATTTCATTGGTGCCGGCGGAGATCGAATCCGGGTTGCTCGAGTACTGTGAACTTACAGCGAGCGCTAACCATCTGAGCTACCACGGCTTTAATATCCACATACAGAACAATTGTTTGTTTGGCCATAGTACTATTATATACTCTGTGGTTCAGCGCAAAATTCAAACGTATGACCCGCTTAGAGTAATTACATACATACGCATGCATAGAGAGAACCTACAATTCAAAATTGAGTCAATATACTTGTCTCGCTTTTTCTAATTTAATGTTCAAGTGAGGCAAAAAGAGACAAATCTATTGAAAGATGTTGCGTGGAAATAGAAATGTCTTTGGTCTCTTTATACTATGCCAAATATGCATTGATATAAGAAAGGTAGAGGATAAGCTGTAAATTGCATATATATTTTTTGGTTATACAAATATCATGCAAACATGAACCTTGCCAACAAAAATATATCTGTCTCATTCTCACACGTTATGATTTTCAAATGTAAAAAGAGATAAGTACATATCTTAGACTTCAATTTTCTGTTGCCAGTTTTCATAAATGTCACCAAGCTCCACCTTGAAGCATGACGCCATTTTAGGATGACGTTCATTTGTGGTAGTTCGTCTGTCATCTAAGCCTTGTTCGGAGTTATTTTGCAGTGTTACAGTGAATTTTGACTATTTTGGAGCTTTTTTGTTCATTAGTAAAGGGTAGTTGAGCAAAAACAACATGACAAAGTGTTGCATCAATGGATGTAATTCAAATTCTCGTAAAAATGTAGAAGGATTGTCATTTTTCAGGTTAGTTGTAACTTTTTTCCATAATTGTATATTTTTTCGTGTGAATTGCGTTTCGTGTTCATGTTATGGGTTCTAAATCGTGTTTCCCGCTATTATCTAGAATTTCCAATGACTATTATCATGTAAATTTAAACAAGTAAACATTTTGATTGTTTACATTTTTACATAGTGTTGTCCTTACGTGTTGTCATGTTTTGAAATTATCGATATAAATTTTAACAATATTTTTTTATTAAACTGGCTTTACGGCTCTGGGTTCTAGCCCTTCTGAGCCTGTTTAACAATAACATTAATGTAGTCATGATCAAATAACGTTTTAGATACGTAAACTGTATATTTAATCAAACGATCGATTGGGAGCCTTTCGTTTAAGAAAAGAACTTGAAAATAGTGTAAATCGTAAATTTTCTATAATAGTTTTTTTCATCACAAGATTTGATGATGTTAAGATTATTTTTGATTGGTACTTAAGGATGCATAATATTTATTTTAGGTTGCCAAAAAATGAAGGCCTTCAAAAATTGTGGATTGAAAGTATAGGCCAGGAAAACATAAAACCTGCAGTAGTAAGAAGAATATGCTCCTTGCATTTTGAAAAAGAATGTATAAATAGAACGCTGGATGTAGTTCGGCTTAAAGGTGATTTGGTTCATGTCTAAAATAATTTTTCTGACTAAATAATATTATTTCGTCACGAATAAATGATTTTAATCAGTATACATTATTGTTATTTTATTTATTTTTAATCCTTACTCTATCGTTTACCTCCAGTATCCACCACTAATTACGCTACTGGTGGAAGTCATTACAACTTGCAGGTTGTAAACACTATAAAATTGATATTTTGTGGTGTTACACAAATGGGATATAATGAGAAATGAGTATGGAAGTGGAAGTCTGAAGTGGCGTAGCCACCCCTATTGATCGAAATGTTGCATGGAAATTGGTTGTCGTATGGTATGAACTTGGGATGCTGAAGATTGAGGAATACGTTAGGATAGTTAAATGATTAATGGATTGTGTGAACGGTGGTATGATTAGAAAGGGGCTGCTCAACTCGATTAGATTACTGAGAAAAATAAATAAATAATCTTTATTATCAAAAAAAGAGAGATGACGGCTAGTAACTATGTATGAAAGAACACATGCTCCACAAACTTTAAATAAATCAAGATAAAGGTCAGTCCACTGCACGTTCATGGTGACTTGAACTGGTAACCGACTATTACCACGAAAGAAAGGTGTTGTCGAATCTTTATGGCGGCTTGGAAGTTAAGAGCGAGCGCTAGTCCGTGCAGATATAGTTGAAAGAAAACTTGATGGTGTCTCAGATCAGAAGCGTGAAGGTACAGGACTTGCGCTCGCAACTAACTTCCCAGCCGCTATAAAGTCTATATATATGATATAATTCACGCAACCTGGACGCATACCGTTGGAGTTGGTTCGATATGGTGCACGACAAAACCACTGGAAAAAAGTTAGGGGAGACTTCTGCCTAGTAGTGGGACAGCATGGGCTGGACAAAAAAATCATACGGAGCCTAATACATTGCCTATAGTGGTGGTTTCGTTAATCTCTGCAGAGGAGAATAAAAATGCATGCGTCGACCCAGGGACGCACGGATGGAGTGCTTATGTGCAGATTGCCGTCGTTACGAAAAAACGTTAGCTCGCTGCACGAACTCAGTATAATATTCTGGTGCACGTCGTATACGTCTTCTGAAAAGAAAGGAGTTAAAGCTTCAATCAAGTGCTCTTTCCTTGGTCTCTTCGCTCACTTTTGACTGTTGCTTCACCATATTTTAAAGCAATTACAGTTTCAAAACTTTCCTATTCTGAGTTGAACGTAAGATTTATTTATTTATCATCTCAATACAACTATTATTACAGGATTAACCCAATGCAATAGTGTAGTGATCTAATATTTGTTTATTTAATATATACCTATGAGAACGATGGTACGTCATAATTAATACAATACAATACAATACAATAACTTTATTTCAGGCATCAAGGACTTAAAACTTAAGAACAATGGCCCATAGCAATATATACCTTAACCTAAAAATATATATAAAATATAGACATAACTTAACACTATCTAGGGAACTTTTTTCTTTGGCGCGTCCCTGTATCGGCGAAACACTACCCCAGAGGGCCAGAAATCGGGAGCGAGGAATGTCTCTTTATGTTTTGCAGGAACCTGGAGTACGTAGGATTTGAAGTTCGTTGACCTATTAGACTCCAGACGCTGCAAATGTAAAGAGATCGGATCCTCAATGCGGCATCGGCTTCGTTCTTCCACGAAACGCAGGACGTCTTCTCCCGACGTACTTTTGTCCAAACGGGAGATGTAGAGTTGTATAGTTGGCTCCACAGCACGCAGAGTTGTACTCGCGTTTATCTTGGCGGTCCCACGCTGGTTACAGACGGGTCGCGACCGACGTCTCTTCTCAACAAGAGTAAACCCGTCCTTATCAATCTTGTCTTGGGTCACCACTGGAACTGATTTTATTTCCACATTCTTCCGCTTTCGACCACAAGAGGGTGCCGGTTGTAAAGATTTTCGGGCAACATCCGCAAACGTCTTCCCTTGTTTTGAGGTTGGCTTCGGCGGAGGAGTACCAATGGGTTCAGTCAAGGGTTGAGGTGGTGATGCAATGACGACCGAGGTCGCCCTAGTTTCTCGGTCATCAACCCGCTGACAGACGGTATCGCGTGACGGAGTCGCAATCATCGGTGAAATATGACTACTATTCCGGTTACCGCGTGTCGTATTTACATTCTGCGACGGCGGTGAATTTGCAGATGTTGCAATTATGTTGTGCAACATATTGACTTGGTTCCTCAGCTCTGTTGCGGCTCGTTCCGATTCCTCAAATTTGGAACGGATGTCGTTAACATCGGCTCTCAACGTGGTGATGTCTTTCAACAATCTAGTGACGTCTACGTGATCGAACGTCACGGGAGGCAGCTTGTTGAGATCACGCGCGACGAAAGTTGGGATGTCATCAGGGTCGGTCTCATTGAATAGCCTGAAGATGTCTTGCAGGTCTTTCTTACCGCGTCCATCCCTGTGACGTGTGATAAGACGGATTTGGGTCACGGCTGAATCTGCTAACACCTTCTTCGCTTGGATGATCTCGTCCTCGGTAAAGCTTGTCATGAGTACCTGTTCCAGAGACACCTGGTCCATGACGTCCAATTTTTGTTGAACAAAGGCCAGGAACTCGTGGATTACGACGGTTTCGGAGCGTTTAGTTTGACACGCCATTTCGATTTATTTTTGCGCAGTAGGTATGCTTACGCTACAAAAATACTGTAGGTTCGGCATTAGAGCCGTCACGTCATTATGAAGCGACTGCACTAACCGGTAGTAAAATTGCGACTCGAATTAATATAGCATCGATACTGAAAATATCGACAAAAACAACGCTATTTCTTGTGGGTGGAGTCGTCGCCATATTTGAGTAACACTTGACTTCAGGTCACGTGACCACATGCCATATCCCCTATTCTTCTTATATCTATGCAAATATGACACTCGATATCTTCTGACTTATTAAATAAATAACATACATACCTATTGTATTAATATTTTATGCGACGTTACTTTACAAGGCATGACGTTTTTAATTTATAGTGATTTTTTCACAATATTACCAACAATCGACATCGATATACTCGTTTTTGTTTAGTTATTTATTTTTATTATTTTATTATATCTCTAAAAATATAAAGAAAACATGACTAGACTTATATATATTTGAACGATCAAGTAAATTGTTTTCTAAATCAAGTGATGATTGTTATATTTCATTGCAAATATTCGCATCGCAAACTATAAAATCTAATAGTTAGGGAGATATGAATACTAAGTCTTGACAGATACCCGGTACAGAAACGAGTTGAATCCCATTTGTAATCCCAATTTTATATGCTTACTAACGATCCGCGCCGGCTTCGCATGCCAGTTTCCTAGATCTCGACAACGGAGCTACTTACCGGGTCCAATTGTGAGTGTGAGTGTTCATCAAAATCGATCCAGCCGTTCTCAAATGATGATCTTTTATATAGGCGTCAATTAATTTTACTTAACGTAGATTTACTACTTGCTTAGTGGAAAACCATCTACTATATTCATCAAAGCTTTTTCTGCTTGGATCAAAATATTTCTATATCATAAAGGTAAGGTAAGTTCTTGATAATGCCGTGTAGCGGCGGCGTAAAAGAAACCACTACCTTTTTTTATAGAATAAGGATGACAAACGAGCACACAGTCCACCTGATGATAAATGGTTGCTGCGGCCCATAGACATCTACATCTATCCTCTATTACAAATCAAAATGCAGATGCGTTGTCGCCCGTGAGGACTAAGATGGAATGCCTCATTTCCAGTAAAAAGGGCCTCCGGCCACCTGCACTCACCAAGCGAAACGCAGAGGTAAACCTCTACTTCACGCTTGCTTTCTGTGAGGTCGTGGTACCACCCCGGTTCGAGCCGGCCCGTCCGTGCGACAGCAAACGCTACCGCGTGGCTCTACCACTGTTAAAAACCTCCTAACAAATAATATATATTATTACTATTATTACTAGCTCTAAGACCCCATACCATCCCGTAAGCATCGTAAAAGACGATATAGAGAAATAAAACAGGAGATAGGCAACAGTATCTTCCTGATAACAACTCAAAATAATAAAATTTGCGGTTGCCAAACCACTTGCTAAGTGATGGAACTATGGCAAATATTCCCTCTACAGCAGTGGACCTTTGATAGGCTGTAATTAATGAATTAGTGACGGATAATATTTTGAAGGAGCAGAGAGGAAAACGGGTAATACGTTTATAATCGATTTATTGGTAGTTGTGATCTAACGACAAAAGAGAAGGCAGACCGCGGTAGTGCCGCTGTAATTGTACTATCGTAGCAGTGCTCTCTGTGTACGTTCCGTGAAGCAAACCCAGTTTCGATTAAATGAGTTTCACAGGAAATAAAAATACAGTTATTATTTCCTGTAAACCCCATAATAAGTCTAAGGATAATTTGGCGGAAATATACCAACTGAATTTAAGTAGATTTGTACGTGGTAGAGCCATGCTGCAGCTATGTTAGTAGTATAGTTGTAGCACGAATGGGGCGGCACGACCGGGGTAGGATCACGCTCTCACAGTATGGTAAGTGTAGAGAACCGGAGACCTTTTTTACTGGAAATGAGGCATTCCATCTTAGTCCTCATGGGTGACAGAGAATCTTTATTTTTGATTGGTAGTAGAAGATAGATATAGATGTCTATGGCTACAGCAACTTTTTCATCGGTGGACTGTGTACACGTATGTCACCCTTATACTGTATAAAAAAAATCATAATAAACTTTTCACGATATATTTTAAATTATACATCGATAGTACGAAATTTCGCATTATCCGACTACGTAATTTTTGTAAGATGTTAGATGAAGCTTCCATAAACTTTCATTGATTTAAATAATTATTACGAACTGGACTAATAAAATCCCTAATTTAACGAAGTCATAGACTAAATGAATTTATCGACACCTTTTTTTTGTTTCGCTAATGGCACATCAATAGAAATGTCTATAGAATGGAAAAACGGCTACAACTAAACGTAGTGATTATTTTCTCTTTGGCTACAACCTTGTAAAAGAAAGAAGGTGAGAATAATATAGCTGTTTTATTTTGTACCATGTTAAACGTCATATGTATAAAAAGCTCATCTATATGAATTTTGTTCTTATTTTAAAACTCTCTCTATACTAGTAATTACTCTGAGACGACCGGCAGAACCAAAGAGAATATAATCACTAGGCAGAACCTGTAGACATGACAACTTCATGACAGTGTTTTATATATTTGTGGGTTGCCCTTGACCGCTTACATCGATAAATCATATTATAAATCATGAACGAATCATCGTCAAAAATCTAATTCCAAATATTATTGCAATAGGTAGATACAATAAAACATATTTCATAAAATATAATAAATACAATTTGTAGTTTCAGTGAAAAGTACTAAGCCAAAAAATAATCCATGACCCTGGCTGGAAGCACAATGTAATAAAAAGTGGTTTCTAATTCCGTGCTAAGTAGTTCTGCAGTAGACAAGCAATTTAGCGAGGGAAGTCGTAACACCTGAGCACAGATCAATTTATGAGGACGTCGACTTGAGCCCGGTTGCGAATACAATGAATTACGTTAGAGCTCGAAGGCAATATCAAGTATTACCTTCGACCAGGTTGACTTAGATTTCTCCTGCTTGTAATAAAACACACGAGTTCTACTTCAATCTGAGAACTTATGATATATTTTTTATTGTCGTTTATTGTTGGTGGTTCCAGTTGGCGATGTATGGGGTAATATGATATTTTCCGTTTAAGCGCTAACTTCACCCACAAGCTGTGCACACCACTAACTAACCATCTGGGTCCTGACGGCCAAATTAATTTTAAATTAATACATATAATAAATGGAAATTGATCCATATAATGTGCTGAAACCAAATCTCACTTTCACTCGCCAACCCAAAATGGCTCAACAAAGATAATTTTAGCGCATTCTTCAAAAGGCCTATATACGAATACTGTAATGGGTATATTTGAAGAGATGAAAAATCATTAAAATAAATTGTGATATTTTGGTTTATTCAAAGTTTTAAAAGTTACTTTTTGCAATAAAATATGTAACAAAGAAAGAATATAAAATTTATTGTATCTTATTAATGGGCTACATTTTCGCTAATTTTTCACGATACCATCGTTTACAGCTTAGATTTGGCGAAAAATGCTGTAGGCTGAGTCAATGTCCATTTTCTTTTTATTGGCATCTCATCACTTACCGACAATTCACTAATTTATTTACCACTTTCTTAATTACAATTTTTGAAGTTATACTTCCTTTGGCGCGTTTGAGAAAAATGATCCTAAAAGCGACAACTTCAGTTGGTAATTGTCTGTTAACTGTCAAGTTTTCGTGAGAACTGATAACTATTTTCGATGTTCAATATTCAAATATATATGAATCAATAAAACATGAATCAATAAAACTCCTGTCTCGGAAAGCACATAAAGCCGTTGGTCTTGCTTCGGTCGTGTGGTATTTCCGTCGCATCCAACTATGAGAAAGAGGAACGGTGGCGCGCACTCGTACTTTATGTTGTCCTGCGCTGAGGGCTAGTACGCATTGATAATGTACAGTCCTTGTAGATACTGATTGAAATTCCGTGCGGAGGACAATGTAAATTTAACACATGGTAAATCAGTACGTAGAAAATAATTAACAGTTTCAATGGCACCGACAAGTATCGAACTTGGGCTGAGCGTTTAGCCCCTGAGCTATCACGGCACTAAAAAAATAAAATATACAGCAAAAGTAAGATTCCAGGAATATAACAGCCATATTGGATTACAAATAAATAATTTAAACATATATTTAATGCTATAGGTATACAGTGTAACTGATAGTACGCTGTAAAGTCCAGTCTAAAATATTAACCCGTTTCCTCTTTTTATTGCTCTATAATTCATCCATACTTTGTGTTATTTATGACATTATATAAAGGGAGTTCTAAACATTTATACGACTGAAAAGCTTCGCGTTAATGATCGTTAAAATATGAGATACGATTCCATATTATCGACCATCCATTGATTTTCCATTTACGTCTATAAAAATATCGCAGGCTAGTGCTGCTCCTTTTTATGTTATTTCTAGATGTGCAACGAATATTCGGCTATTATTCGATATTCGTCCTACTCGGCTACTTATATCTTATTTGGTCAAATACTGAATATGTATTCGACCGAATACCGAACACTTAAGCTAGAGGTTTTCTTGTAGTCAGATGATTGGTGAAATGAAAATAAAGTACGTGAGGGTAATATGGTCACCTTAAGCTTTGCCGCTTTATTAAACCAAAACTAGGAGGAGGACAGAGACAAATATACAATCTCGTATACTATAACTAATATAACTTACAATAAACAATAAACAACAAAAAATATAATATACGTTTAGCCGATCATGCGGGGAGATCTGTTTATGACGTTGCCTTGGCATATGGTCTGACACAACTGGTGGAGGATCACTCACCTTCCCTGTTGGACCTTCTGCTGACCTCTCATTCGGACGGATATCAGGTTTCCGTCGATGCCCCTCTTGGCTTGGCTGGCGGAGTGTGGTGCCACTCACGCTACCCTCGCGGTTGCGTTCTGCAGGTTGCCGCCGTGTTTGGCATTACAGGTCGGCGGATTGGGACGGAATGCGGTCTTTCTTTGCATTCTACCCATGGGGACGGATTTGCTTCTCGCCGAATGATCCCGGCGCTGCTGCTGACTCCGTCACTGATGTTGTGCTACAGGGAATGGAACTATTTATTCCATCATCTGTGGTACCCATAGGAGGCAGATCTCAGCCTTGGTTTGGTCGCTCCTGTAAGACTACATTACGCAGTAAGCAGGAGTGTTATCAAGCCTTGGCTGCGGCTTCAGCGATTCGGGATGTAAACACCAGCATACTTAAAAAGAAGTATAACTTCGCCTCCAGGTCCTTCAAAAAAGTTATTGCAAAGGTAAAATCTGAGCACATAGGCAGAATTGGCGAGAAACTAGTTCGCCTTCCTTCGGAAACCCGTGCATTCTGGTCTCTCGCCAAGGCTGTCCAAGGGAATTTCTGTAAACCATCACTACCATCTCTGCACAGGGAGGACGACTCACTGGCCCAAGCCGCAAAAGACAAAGCCGACCTTTTAGGCTCCCTTTTTGCGTCCAACTCGACTCTTGATGACACGGGAAAACACCGCCGACCATCCCGCGGTGTGAGTGCTCCATGCCGGATGTGCGGTTCTCACAGCACTCGGTTCGCAAAGCACTCCTCTCCCTGGACATGCAGAAGTCAAGTGGGCCTGACGGAATCCCCCCAATTGTGCTGAGGACGTGTGCTCCGGAGTTGGCACCAGTCCTAACGCGTCTTTTCCGGTACTCCTACTCCCTAGGCGTAGTCCCGAAATCATGGAAGACAGCTTTTGTCCACCCGATTCCAAAAAAAGGTGACCGCTCAGACCCGTCCAACTACAGGCCTACGCCATCACCTCCTTGTTCTCCAAAAAAATGGAATCCATTATTAACTGCCAGATCATGCGGTACCTTGAGGGTCACCAGCTGATTAGTGACCGCCAATACGGTTTTTGTAGGGGTCGATCAGCTGTTGATCTTCTGGTCTACCTGACTCATAGATGGGCGGAGGCAGTAGAGTCCAAGGGGGAGGCGTTGGCCGTTAGTTTGGACATTCCGAAGGCCTTCGATCGGGTTTGGCATAAAACGCTTCTTTCGAAGCTCCCTTCCTATGGGCTTCCCGAGAAATTGTGCAATTGGATCACCAGCTTCCTTGCAGATCGGAGCATCAAGGTCGTTGTAGACGGTGCATGCTCCGACTACAAGCCTATTAACGGTGGTGTTCCACAAGGCTGTGTGCTATCACCAACACTATTTCTTCTGCATATCAATTATATGTTGCTAACTGATAACATTTATTGCTATGCGGATGACAGTACTAGTGATGCTCTATACACCGGCCGTGCCAATATTTCTCGGGAAAACGTCGCCGAGTGCCGGAACAAACTTATGTCTGAAGTCGAGTCTTTGCTGAACAAAGTCTCGGATTGGGGGCGACTAAATCTAGTCCAATTTAATCCTCAGAAGACACAAGTTTGTGCATTTACCGCTATAACGAACCCCTTAGTCGTATCTCCTCAGGTTCAAGGCACTCCCCTTCTTGCCTCAGCGAGTATCGGAATCCTCGGAGTCGACATATCGAGTGACGTGCAGTTTCGTGGTCACTTGGAAGAGAATGCCAAATTGGCCTCTAAAAAGCTTGGCGTGCTCAGCAGGGCGGGACAGTATTTCATGCCGGTACACCGCCTGCAACTTTACAAGGCGCAGGTTCGGCCTCACATGGAATAATGTTCCCATCTCTGGGCAGAGGCTTCCCAGTGCCAGCTCCTTCCACTTAACCGCATCCAGCGCAGAGAGGCTCGAATTGTCGACGACCGAGTCCTTTCCGATCGGCTCGATTCATTGGCACTGCGAAGAGATATTGCATCCTTTTGCATTTTCTTTCGCATTTACCACGGGGAATGCTCTGAGGAATTGTTCGGATTGATCCCAGCCGCCAAATTTCACGAACGTACATCGCGGCAGAACTCCCGATACCATCCACACCATCTGGATGGTTGGCGGTCCACCACTGTGCGATTTAAAAGATGTTTTCTTCCTCGCACGACTTCCTTGTGGAATCGATTACCATCAGCGATTTTTCCGGACCGATACGACTTAGGGACCTTCAAGAAAAGAGCCTACTCCTTTTTAAAAGGCCGGCAACGCATCTGCAACTCCCCTAGTTCCCCTGGTGTTGCAGTTGTTCATGGGCGGCGGTAGTCACTAACCATTAGGTGAGCCGCATGCTCGTTTACCCCCTCTCCTATAAGAAACGTGTTTAGTTTTGTATAGCATCGTATAGATTTTTTTAGGGGAAGGCCTCTGTTTTACAGTGGCTGTAATAATGATGATGATGATGACAATGATATCAGCTTGAATGAATTCCTAGCAAAACAAATAGCTTTTGATTTTTTACATTCAGTTAAAATTACAGTCTATATAGGTCCCATAGCTGAGAACAAGCTTCTTCTTATATCTGAGTGCCATCCTCCGATGATGCGTCGTTGTATTTATCCCACAGCTTCTGCACCAAATACCACATTATTTACGTGGTAGAGCCATGCTGCAACTATAATAGTAGTATAGTTGTGGCACAACTGAGTCCGCTCGAACATGGGAGGGCCAGGCTCTTACAAAATACCAGCGTAAAATAGCAGCTTAACGCTGCTGCGTTTCGTATGGTGAGTGTGGAGAACTGGAGACCCTTTTTACTGGAAACGAAGCATTCCATCTTACACGAATCAAAATGCAGATGCTTTGTATCACGGGTATCAACGCATCTGCATTTTGATTCGTAATCGAGAATAGATGTAGCTGTCTATGGGCCACAACAACCACTTACCATCAGGTGGACTGTGTGCTCGCTTGTTATCATTTTCCTATAAAAAAATATACCTATAGGAAAACTCTATACATAATCTCATCAATTTTAAATCCATTCATCCATTTTAGTTTTATCACAGAATAAATAATAGTTAAGGAACTATGCTCGAAAGCTAAGTATCCCAACAAAACCGTACCTTTTTCGGGATAATTATTATCCTGTGTTATTCCAAGACTAATATAATAAGCGATTTTGAATCATCATCAGATGCTATTCAATAAAAGAAATCATCAAAATCGATTTACTAACGATACATACATAAACAAAAATTAAAATTAATTACATTTAGAATCTCCACAACTTTGAAGTCGCTATACTTACGTATAATAAAAGTTTTTAGGACATTAAAAATTCTACAATTAATGCCATATTGTAGCCCGGTGTTTCGGCCAGATTCCGAGTGCCGCAGTGAACTATCGATGAACTATTGATAGCTATCGACTCTAGAGCCATCGGCGTTCGTTGCCCGCAGTGCAGTCAAAACATTAGTGTATTATTTATTTTCTAGTGGTCTTGGCGACCACCAGAAAATAATTAAAATTTAATGAATTACGTAATTCATAATATTTTTAAGTTTGTTTATTTAGTATGCTGTATTTAACTTTCAATTTCACATTAAAACACAGATCTCATACACAAAATAACTCTTTTTGTACAACATACACTCTAAATTCTTTGATGACAATCTCTACTCCGTGTGACTGTTTGACCACAGATTATTATGTGTTTGACATTGGCAGTATGAACGTTAACAATGAATGTTTTATTTCATTTTATTTAATGTATAGGACAGTGTAGTGACGGTGTAATCCACTACCCCATATCGTCCCATTGATATCGTAAGAGATGACTGAGGGAAACAAACCAGGAGATGACAACAGCATCTTTCTACTAATAACTAAAAAATTAAAACTGCGGTTTCTAACACGTCTGTGAAGCGGGGCCACTATCAAATAGCTCCCATATGAAGCAATCTATCCGGAGGTTTACATTCAGCAGTGGATAGTCCGGATTCGAATACCTAGTAAATAATTATGTAATAAACAAAGAACATAATTGGTATTAAATACAAGGTCAGCTGCTAATAACAGGAAAATCTAAGTGTACGCTTGGTATTTGGTCCGGCGAAAACTTTCCTGTAAAAATAGAATTGATTTATAAGGATGATATATTTTATAGGCTGCAGTAGAAGTAATGTATTCCCAACACATACTCCCCATACATTTTCGCTATCTGTAGTGTGCAGATAGCTAAAATGTATCTTTCTTTATTTAAACTTTAACTATGCCAAATCTTACGCTCCTCTGTGTACATAATAAGCTAAAAAAAAACTGGCCAAGTGCGTGTCGGGTCACGCACAATGTAGAGGTAGGGTTCCGTAGTAGCCCGCGACAATACGTGGGCTTTCTTGATAATGAGCATAATAAGTGAGTATGCGGTTTGACCGCTATAATGACTAAAAATGGGCCCAAATAGGAAGATCGTAACTGAAGGACTTATTTTCAAATCAGACTTAGGAGTGGAATTCAAAAGAGATTAATAAACTTTTCGATTTTGATAATAATACAATTTACAACAAATCATTCACATGCCAAGGTACAAAGATGATCTCATAGTTGACTATCTATCTATATATTCCCGACAGTGCAACCCTAAGATACATATATGACCATAACGAACATAACCTTAAATTATCCAGAGTAACTCAAGAGTATGACGAATGTCATGTCATGTATGAGTTATGTTAATATACAATAACTACCAACTAAAAAATAAGTGAAAGTAGTAGCAAGTAAGTAAGAAAGATCCTCCCTGCCTATCCCGACAATGAAAATGTAAAGCTATAGTAGTAAAGCATATATTAAGTCCTTTTCTTCATAAAATGTTTATTTTTAACAGTTTACAATAACATTACGAAGTTATTAATGCAGCAGCTAGCTTTAGGTCATTTTCTATGGAGTTGTAACGAAATTTTTACTAATCCAAGTGCATTTTATAAGTTGGTCGACTGCTACTAGTTAACTTCTTATTTCTACTTAACTGTCATAGTTTTCCTTTTAACTTCATATATACTACTATGGTGTATACCCTTCACATTTCCAAAAACATCGGTTTAGTTAGTAAAGGGGGGAGGGGGGACACATGACTAATGAAAAATACCACTTTAAAGCTAAATATTTCGCAACCGGACCCCTGAATCGAAAAGATGGTGTTCCACACCCCCAGTGTTTTTGCAAGACCTATCCATCTATAACCCCACATAATGGAATAGACGAGTAAAAAAAATCATCCTCCATTTACTTGTATTTTATTTCATAGGTTTTTAGGCGTGATTAATATCTATAACTATGCCAAATTACTGATTTGTAGCACCTAGGGTCTCTGAGCAAAACCGCGGACGAACGGGTAGATGGACAGATGGACGGACAGACATGGCGAAACTATAATGGGTTCCTTGTTGCGTAACTGCGGAACCCTAAAAAGTGGTACAAAGTTTTTCCTTCACGTATTAATATAAAGATTGGTAACTTCGCGATATCACTTATTGTTACTACTTGTACTATTATCTATTCTGTGCCGTTACCAAAAAAACTATGTACTTAGGTATGCCTGTACAAAATTGGATTCGATTTCACTCAGTCAATATGACATGAATATAATGTAAAATAAAAAATTTTGTACAACCGACTTCAATTTAAATTATTAAGAATAACTCAAAACCTATTGATCAGACCTTGTTCAAATTTATATGGGAACACATGTGAAGCACCAACTTTCAAATAAAAAAGAATCATCGAAATCGGTTCACCCAGTAAAAAGTTATGAGGTAACACACATAAAAAACATGAAGTCGGTAGAAAAGAGTTGAATTTATATAATTTAAATTTAAAAATTTTGTACAGCTGACTTCAATATAAGTTATTAAAAATAACTCAAAAACTATTGGTCTGACCTTGATCAAATTCATATGGGACCACATGAGTAGTACCAGCTTTGAAATAAAAGAAATCATCGAAATCGGTTTACCCAGAAAAAAATTATGAGGTAACACACATAAAAAAAAACAAAAACATACAGGCGAATTGAGTACCGTCTCCTTTTTGGAAGTCGGCAGAAAAATATACAGATTTTTTTTAAAAGTTTAGAAACTTTGATAGTGGCTTTATTCGTAGATTGACCCGTATGAGTTTTAAGCCGGCGAGATTTGGATCACTCTTCCTTTGTTATATCAGGAAATTAAACTTTCAACGACAACCCTGAAGATCAGATTAGTATGGCTCATCATTATTCAAATTATTATCATTGTCAAAAGTCTTAAACATCAGTTACACCAGTCCGACAGCGCTGAAAGCTTCCTGGCTTACAGCACAAACATTACCGTCGGTCAAAGGACATGCTATATGGGACTTTTCCCATAGTTGGGAGAATTTTCATGGATCATCACGCTCAGCAGGCAGTTTGAAGATCTCATTATCAGACTTCTATCATCTTCCTCGCTAAGTAGCGCCTGCCACTGGTTTCCTAATGTTATTTATGACTTATACACATGTCTAAATAAGTCTTACATAATTTCCACTGTATCCAGACCACATTCCCCTTTGGCGTAAAAATTGTATACATACATACATACATATATATATATATATATATATATATATATATATATATATATATATATATATATATATATATATATATATATAAATGAGTGTGTGTGTTGAAAATTGCACACGAGCAATTTTCATCGAATACTATATTCTGTTGATAAGCTTGTGTGTTAATCGTACAACCCCGCTGGCGAGGCGCCAATCAGACTCGGCACTGTAACAGCAGACTCGCATCCTTCTTTTATCGCTGTGACATTGCGAGATTGTGACGCATAACTATCTGAATATGACGTAGTAGATATATATAAATGTAACCCCATATAAAGGTTATTTATAGATTCATGGTCAATAAAATTCGTTCTATTTTCTGCTTATTATTCTAATAGCATCATTTAGAGATAATTTATGGAACTTTCTTTTTAATCATTAAAATAATCTTATTATAAATGTCGGATTTTGACGTCCATTACAAATATTAATATGCGCAGAACCATGAACTCCGTCGGAGTCATCGGTTCTGTTATTAAGTTTATCGGTGACAAATCACTATCACACCACAATAAAATAGCAATTGACTTATTATTTCTAATGAGAATAGTTTATTATATATATAATTACAGATATAATAGAGTCCACAGTAATAACTGATTAAGAGAAATAATAGTACGGTTTACTTATTTAATACTTAAATTACTCACACTCAAGCGCGGACCAGAGATAATTATTAAACAATTATTACTCAGTTGAAACTCAAATTCCATAATAATTACGATAATCAAAACAACCATATTTAAAATTTTTATAATTGAGCTTTTAAACAATTCAATTACTATTTTACTAGTAGTTATTTTACATGGAATAATTAAATTGTCAACAGGGGTAGAGCCAAGCAGCAGCTTTTGCTGTCGCACGGATGGGCCGGCAGCGTTTAGTAGAGGTTTACCTCCACTCCTGAGCGTGGGTGCTCAGGCTGCCCCGCATATTCTATAATTCCGTTCGCGACTATTACTGCTCCGGGCAAGCGGAGCAATAAAACCAAGGCGACCTCTGTCACGCTATCCGAAAATTTTTGCAACATCAGGGAACTTCATTCCAACCTTAACGCTGTCCACTACCATCTAGAGACGGCGAAGCCGGCCTTGCTCATTTTAACCGAGACTCAGGTGTCCTCTCCGGCTGATACTTCATATCTCTCCTACCCGGGGTACAAATTAGAACACTCCTTTGTACCCTGGGCTAGAGTTTACGTATACTTCAGAGAGGACATCTATTTTCGACGCCTCGACAGTCTTGAAGTTGCGGACCTGTCCATGCAATGGCTGCACTTAGACAGTGACGACCATCCCCGCGTCTACAGGTGCCTCTATAGGTCCCATAGCGGTAATGCCGAAATAGACCGACTCATCGACCACGTCCAAATAGCTACAGATTCCTTGTTACAGCAGATCCCATCCGCAGAGTTCGTGATCCTTGACGATTTTAACGCCCACTACGCCGAATGGTTCAGTTTACGTTCAACCGATCATGCAGGGAGATCTGTTTATGACTTTGCTTTAGTATATCGTCTTACACAGCTGGTTACTTTGCCTACGCGGATTCCAGAGGTGAAGGATCATGCACCTTCCCTGTTGGACCTTCTGCTGATCTCTCATCCGGGCGGATATCAGGTTTCCGTCGACGCTCCTTTAGGCTCGTCGGACCATTGTCTTGTCCGGAGTGCGGTGCCACTCACACTAATGTCGTGGTCGGTCGGCCGATTGAGATAGGATGCGGTCATTTTTTGCTTCTCGCCGGAAGATCCCAGCTTTGTTGCTGATTCTGTTGCTGATGTGGTACTTCAGGTTATGGAACTTTTTATTCCATTCTCTGTGGTGCCTATTAGAGGCAGATGTCAGCCATGGTTTGGTCGCTCCTGTAAAATAGCATCACGCTATAAGCAGGAGGCTACTGGGCCTGGACTGACGTATCAACGTCTCGAGATGTAAGCACCAGCACTCTTAAAAAGAAGTATAATTCAAAATAGGCATTGCTAAGGCAATGACTGCATTTTATATCGAATCTACTTCGGGGAGTGCTCTGAGGCTTTGTTCGGATTAATTCCAGCCGCCAAATTTCACGAACGCACATTGCGTCAAAATTCACGATACCATCCTCACCATCTGGATGATTGGTGGTCCACGACTATGCGTTTTTTTAGGAGTTTTCTTCCTCGTACAACTTCTCTGTGGAATTGTTTACCACCGGCGAATTTTCCGGATCGATACGATTTAGGGACCTTCAAGAAAAGAGCTTACACCTTTCTAAAAGGCCGACAACGCATCTGCAATTCCCCTGGTGTTGCTATTGTTCATAGGCGGCGGTAGTCACTTACCATCACGTGAGCCGCATATTCGTTTGCCCCCTCTTATATAAAAGAAAAAATTACAAATATTACTAAGTAATAATGTATTAAATTTTGTGTGGCAACTATGTCGAATACCCCCCTATGATGAGAGTAACAAAGAGACGACCCCAGTTCCCGGCGGCCCCGCTATTCCTGGCTATGGTGGCGACCATGGTAACGGCGGGGCAGGGGGTGCTAAGAATCTCCGGTGGAGGTTCGGTTGCCACCTAAGATGACTCGACCTGGTAACATACAACGCACGCATCCTGAGGACTGACGAGAAGATCGTGGAGCTGGAAGAAGAGATAGACAAATTACGCTGGCATATTATAGGATTATCCGAAGTCGGAAGAGAGGCGGACGAGACGGTAATACTCGAATCTAGTAACTTGCTCAATCACCGGAAGGGCGACCATCTGTCACAAGGAGGTGTCGGATTTATTGTCCACAAGTCTCTCGTTAACAACGTCGTAAAGATTGCGAGTGTGTCGACGAGGGTTGCGTACCTTATACTCAGAATCACCAAACGGTATTCGCTGAAGGTCATACAGGTTTATGCACCAACCTCAGCACACCCCGATGAGAAGGTGGAGGAAATGTATGAGGATATCTCTAGAGCAATGCATTCCTCCAAAACCCAATATACGGTGTTAATGGGAGACTTCAATGCAAAACTAAGCACAAGAGAGAATGGTGAGCTGAAAGTAGGGAAATTTGGAATAGAGCAACGGAACCCAAGAGGCCAGCAGCTGGTCGATTTCATGGAGAAAGAGGGACTCTTTATGATGAACTCTTTCTTTCAGAAGCGACCCCACAGGAAGATTTTTTTTTTATAGGATAAGGGTGAAAAACGAGCACACAGTCCACCTGATGGTAAGTGGCTGCTGCGGCCCATAGACATCCACATCCATCCCCCGCTACAGATCAAAATGCAGATGCGTTTTCACCCGTGAGGACTAAGATGGAATGCCTCATTTCCAGTAAAAAGGGCCTCCGGCCACCTGCACTCACCAAGCGAAACGCAGAGGTAAACCTCTACTTCACGCTGGTATTCTGTGAGGTCGTGGTACCACCCCGGTTCGAGCCGGCCCATCCGTACGACAGCAAAAGCTGCCGCCTGGCTCTACCACTGTTAAAGTGGACCTGGTCGAGCCCCGAAGGTTCCATAAAAATGAGATTGACTTCATTATGACGACCAGACGACAACTGTTTAGTGATGTCTCCGTGATCGCGAGGGTGAAAACTGGTAGCGATCACCGAATGGTTAGAGGCACACTGAACCTAAACGTTAAGTTGGAGAGGTCTCGTCTAATGAAGTCAACGCTCCGTCCCTTCGTGCTCTGTTCCAAAGTCCCGAAACCTTTCAGCTCGAGTTACAAAACCGTTTTCAGTGCCTAGAAGACTGCAATGACGTGGACGATATGAATGACAAGCTCGTGGAAACTGTCCATACGGTTGGAGCTAAGTACTGCAAGACCCGCCGCAGAAGAATACAAAAACTCTCCGATCACACTCTCAATCTCATGGCTGTTAGACGGGAGATGAAGCTACATTCTTCAACAGATTTGACAGCATACAGGCAACCGAACAGACAGATCTCCAAATGCATGCGGCGGGACTTACGCAACTTCAATATAGCTTGTATTGAAGAAGCGATCGAGCGGAACCAAAGCTGCAAAGTCTTTTGCTAGAGATCAGTCTGCCAGAAAGAGCCAACTGTCAAAGCTGAAGACCGAGTGTGGCAGCATCGTTTCCGGGACGCCTGAGATTTTGAGTGAGATTGAGAGGTTCTATGGGCAGCTGTACACGTCATCGTTGGAGGCACACGCAAGTGTGAGTAACGATCCAAGAGCGAGTCTTATCCGACACTATTCCGAAGATATCCCGGACGTCAGTCTGAGCGAGATTAGAATGGCTCTCCTGCACCTTAAAAATGGCAAGGCCCAAGGCGAGAATGGAATTACAGCGGAGCTTCTGAAAGCGGGTGGAAGACCGGTACTTGAAGTCCCTCAGAAGCTCTTTAATTCCGTCCTCCATGGTGGCATTACACCGGAGGCGTGGAGCAGAATTGCGGTGGTCTTGTTCTTCAAGAAAGGTGACAACGCTCTCTTGAAGAACTACAGACCGATTTCCCTTCTGAGCCGCGTCTATGTGCTGTTTTCGAGAGTCATTACGAATCGTCTCGCGCGTAAATTTGACGACTTCCAGCCTCCCGAACAAGCCGGTTTCCGAAAGGGCTTTAGCATCATAGACCACATACATACCCTTCGGCAAATTGTACAGAAGTCCGAGGAGTACAATTCGCCACTATGTCTGGCGTATGTGGACTATGAGAAAGCCTTTGATTCCGTCGAAATTTGGGCGGTGCTGCAGTCCCTTCAGCGGTGCCAAGTTAACTGTCGGTATATCAAAGTGCTGAGTTGCTTGTACAGTAGGGCAACGATGGCTATCCGAGTACAGAACCAGAGTGCGAAACCTATCCAATTGCAGAGAGGTGTAAGATAGGGTGATGTTATATCCCCGAAACTCTTCACCGCTGCATTGGAAGACGTTTTCAAGCTTCTGGACTGGAAAGGATACGGTATTAACATCAATGGCGAGTACATCACTCACCTTCGATTTGCCGACGATATAGTCCTTATGGCAGAATCGCTTGAGGACCTAAGCACCATGCTCAATGACCTCAATAGTGTCTCCCAACGAATAGATCTTAGGATGCATGGACATAACAAAGATCATGTTTAATGTCCATGTCACACCTATGCCGGTAGTTGTTGGGAGTACTAAGCTCGAAGTTGTTGAGTATGTTTACCTGGGACAAATAGTCCGACTAGATAAGTCCAACTTAGACCGAGAGGTCAATGGACGGATTCATCTCGGCTGGGCAGCGTTCGGGAAACTACGACACATCTTCTCCTTAGATACCTCAAAACCTGAAAACGAAATTGTACAAGCAGTGCGTGTTGCCAGTGATGACTTACGGATCTGAGACGTGGGCCTTCACTGCTGGCCGTATGAGGAAGCTCAAGGTCGCTCAGCGAGCTATGGAGAGGGCTATGCTCGGGGTTTCTCTGCGTGATAAACTTAGAAATGAGTATATCCGCAGTAGAACCAGAGAAACTGACATAGCCCAACAGATTAGTAAGCTGAAGTGGCAGTGGTCCGGCCATATAGCTCGAAGAACCGACAACCGATGGGGAAGAAAGGTTCTTGAGAGGCAGCTTCGTACCGGTAGGCGAAGTGTAGGGCGACCTCCCACGAGATGGAGTGACGACCTGGTAAGACATGCAGTAAGTCGATGGATGCAGGTGGCTCAGGACCTTTGCTTGCTTTGCTTTGTGGCATTCCTTGGGGGTGGCCTATGTTTAGCAGTGGACTTTTGAAAGGCTGTAATGATGATGATGAATGTATTAAATGATTAATTAAGATTTTATTTGAAGACCGAAGCGCGTGCGGTGACATATATATTTTGCGATTTTATTTTATTTACTTATTTATTTATTTACTTTATTGGAGACAAAACAGAAACAATAGAAATGAAAGTAAACATACAAGTAAAATGAGACAATGGTAATTACAATTGTTTCCTACAAACTGTCTCACTAAGAAAATACATAATATTTATATTATGAAGCAAGTCATAATTGGTATCGTCTGCACAACAAGCAGGGTAACAAGTCTGTACTTAAATAAAAAGAAATCAATTATCTGAAAACAATCATCTAACATGTACAATACTAAATACTAAATATCCTTATTATCTAATTCATAATTGTTACTAAAGTACTTTTTAATTTAGTTTTAAAAGCTGAACGGGAGTTAGAGAACATATCGATGTCGTTAAGCATTTTATTGTGGAGGACACACATTCTGTGTAGTGGTGCTCTTTTACCAATATTGGTCCTGGTTTTTGGTATATGAAATAAATTTTTTGATCGTGTGTTTTTGGGTGGTATTCGAAACCTTACCTCGGATAATAACTGTAAACACTTAATCTCACCAACACAGATATTCCTAAAAGTAGTGGCGTCGATTAAAGTGCGTCGGTCTTTTAATGATAGCATTTGATATTTTGTTAAGAGATTTTCATAGGAAACGCGAGGTGAGTGCATTCGATAGTTAACAATACGTAAGAATTTCTTTTGGACCTTTTCTATTTTATCTTCATAAACTGAGTAGAATGGATTCCAAACGGGGGACACATATTCTAGATGAGATCTAACCACCAACTTTAGGAATAGAAATGAAAATAAGTACTTTTTTATTCAATATAGATTCTAAGGAATACTGAAATTGAAAGTTATTATTATGTTCAACCAGCTGTTCCCCGCCATTTCGCCCGCGTCGTATTTATTACGATTGGATTTCATGCGTTTTAATTTTTTTGCGCAGAACCCCAATTATTTTTCTAAAATAAAAGTAGCCTAAGCTACTCCTGTAAACATCAGCTATCTGACGATAACATCAGCCCGTTAATACTGCACTGCAATATTTCTTACTCTTAATATTACCGAAAAGCCAAAATGCTGATCAAGAAGTCCACGTCACAGTTGTTTCTAACAAACGCGAAAGCTCAAGTGACTCGTTCTGCAACATTCCATTTAAAAGTGCTACACGTCTTCAGTAATCCCACATTCACTACAATTGGGTGACTCGGCAAACTACTTTATTTTTGCGTACATAATCCAATTTGTTTTTAAGTCTTCTTAAGTTTTTAAGTTGTCTCTTCTGTATATTTATATATTATGGCACCATTCTACACAACCAACAAACAAAACCGCCGTGGTAGCTCAGATGGTTAGCGCTCGCTGTAAATTTCACAGCACGCGAACAATCCTGGTGTGATCCTCGCCGGCACCTATGAAATTGTTAATTGCAATTTTAAGTGCTGATTTACCACGTGCTCGGCGGTGAAGGAAAAAATCGTGAGAAAACTTGAATGTCTGAGAAATAATAAAAAAAATACTTGGAAGACATGTGAAGTTCGCCAACACGCATTGGGGCACCGTGGCGGAGATTTCCTTGACCCTCTCAGAAATGAGAGGAGGCCTGAGCCCAGCAGTACGTAAGGGACGTATGTAAACTGTAACTTAAACTTTTAACAAAAAAAAGCTGTAAATTAAACTTTGCGTTTGGCATACAACTAGGTTAAAGGAAAGTAAATTTTAATTGCATTGTGAAACGTGTAAAGATAAAATGGACATTAGAATAATAACAATTTCTGCAAAAACCCATTTTAAATTTAGTAGCGTTGAAATAAACTATAACTTACTCGTACTTCGATTATTCCACTTATTTAAGTATACTGCCTCTATCCATATGTTAACGACAAATTTAAAAAAAAATAACAATTTCAAATTAACATTTATGATGAATAATTAATTAATTCATCGTGTCTCGGGAGGTCTTTACAGAAATGTCAATTGGCATGAACAACTGGAATGATATGTCCATGCTCATCAGATTGGGCAAGCGTATAAATAGAACATACGCTGATAAATTTGCATTGTTCATGCTGCTTCCGTCGTCGAGCAACTATCATCCGTCCGCAGTAAACACCGCGTGCAGCTGAGGTTGGTATTTGGAAGAGACTAAGGACTGTAATGATGAGGATGATATAATGCAAATACTTGATTTTATTAGATTATCGAAAAAAAATATTTTCCATAAATATTTAACTTTATCAAATTTAATTGCTATAGTCGCAGCCCCATTTTTATTATTTTCAGAAGTAACTCAATAAAAAAGCTTTTAAACTGTGGAAAAGTACTCTCATAAATTTTATTTACCAAGCAGAAGCGATTCAGTCAAGTTACAAAATAAAACTAAATATATTTTACTCAAAATAATGTATCTTTTTAATAATATTTTAATTTAATATATATTTATTGATAACGGTGTCTTTGTCGTAAAAGAAAATTAATTAAAAATCGATTTTATGGCAGTATTTGTGGAGTTCTATTATCGTTGATGGACTTGTGATGGGTAATGAACATGATAATGAAATACTATTATCGTACGAAACTATAAAATTGTCAGATTGTCCACAGCTTAAGGTTGCACACACAAAGTCGCGCAAAATACAATAGAATTTTACTATATATAGTAAATTAAGTTCAAAATTAAAAACAAAGATATCTAAGGTTAATTCATTAGCATTCTAAAGTACTTTAATTATTCCAATACGTAATATGAGGGCGGCACTGAAAATTTCGGGAATCAAGGAAGTGACTCAACATTAGCATTTAAAAATATATTTATTGCTTTTCGAAGTATTCTCCGCGAAATTTGACACAATTTTCCATACGATGGAACCAATCATTGAAGCAACCATTCCATTCAGAAGTTGGGGTCTCCAAAATGGCCGTTTTGTAGGCGTCCACAGCTTCTTCAGGTGATGAAAATCTCTGTCCACGCAATTTATTCTTTATTTTAGGGAAAGTATAGAAATCATTAGGGCTTAGGTCGGGGCTGTACGGCGGATGGTCTAATAATTCTATGTTTTCTTGCTCTACAAACTCTTTTGTTCTGTGTGCGGTGTGAGAACTCGTATTGTCGTGATGGAGGATGATGCGGCGGTCGCAGTTCTCTTTACGGAGTTCAGAAACGATCTGTGGCAAACAAATGCTAACATACCATTCTGCATTAACCGTTCTTTGCCCCTCAAGAGGAATAGTCGTAACATGGCCGGTTTTGGAGACAAACGTGGCCACCATTTTTTTGCAACACTCCGTGAACGAACAATTTTTGTTGGCTTTAACTCATTTTAGAACACCCAAACTCGTGACTGGTTTTTTGTTTCGGGTTCGTACGCATATATCCAGGATTCGTCACCTGATACGATGTTTTATACAGCATTTGAGGATCCTGCGTGGAATTTTTCGAGAGTTCTGACGCACCAAGTAACGCGAGCCGCTTTTTGCTCTTCACAGAGCGAATGCGGTATCCGTCGGGAAAACAACTTTTTTACACCTAATTATTCATGCAAGATTATTTGTATTTGACGCATGCCAATGTCTAAAGTTGCCTGAATTTCGCGGTATGTCACATGTCGATCTTCCTCAATCAGCTTACGCACAGCATCAACGTTTTCTTGGGTGACTGCAGTTTTTGGACGACCTTGACGGGGATCATCACTGAGCTTGACACGTCCACGTTGAAATTCAGCAAACCAGCGATGAATTGTGGTTTTGTATGGGGCTTCATCAACAAATGCAAAAATCATCCGGTCAATACACTGTTTTTGTGTTAAACCACTTAGAAAGTCATAATAAATCATCGCTCTTGAATTTTCTCGAGTCAATTCCATTTTCTCAACGACTAAACAAGTTTGACAAAACCTTGTGACAAGACCGAGAATCTTTTTTTAAATAAATAAATGGTATTCAATTTTTAAAACCAAGGAATTTTCAATTAAAAAGATTTTAATATGACAGGAACAGTGGAAATATTCCATTCCCGATACTTTTAGTGCAGCCTATGTAAGATAATAGTTTCACGAAAATAAAAACACAAAGTCACCTCCGTTTTTCGCTATTATATAAGTTCTGTTCTCAGTAGGATGCGACAAAAATAAGAAATATACAATTACTAAGTTAACATTAAAAATATTCAAATTATTGCGTTTTTTTAAATTTGCTATAATTTAAGACTTATTAAATTAAAATACTTTTGGCGGTTTATCATTTCCATTTCCATCGGGCTCGAACTACATGCATGCATTCGTTACGTTCTGTTTCACCAATCCTGATTGATATCAGTCTCAAACATTTGAGACGGGGTTTTGTACGCGTCTCGCGTATAGGCTTCGATGTTTTCCTGACTGACCTAGGTTTATAAAATTTGGATAAAGATCAATCTTTGCTTGATAAGGACGTGTCTGGAATTTAGTGTTCATTTACTCAGAGGAGATACTATGTAGTAACTCCACAAAGTAATGATTGATCTTTTAATGTAACCCATAGAAGCATATATTTACAGATAAGTAAATAGGCGTTAAAATTCGTGAGTAAGGTGTTGTTGTTGCTCATAACATATATAACAAATGCGTTATATTACTGTTGTGAACTAGTATTTTGCCAGTGTGTTTCTCCTTGGCGATGCTAATTAATCAATAACCTTCATTCACATATCCTAAGCATAACTTCATATCAATTCTTACTCTAGACAAAAATGCGAGCTTACCAAACTGAATATTATCATTTATTGAATGTTTTATAAAATTAAAATTTAATTAATTTTATAAAATGTAGCATTTTAAGCGAACGTAGCATTTAACTATGGTAACTATTTCAAAATAATACGTATCAACGTATGCAAGTAACCTGTCGAGAAAAGCCGGCGATCCGGAAAATCAGAAAACACCGTATACCTACTAAGTAATTACTCTAAGATACAACCGAATGGAAAATGTGTTTGACGCTGTCATAACGAACCAGTGAACTGTATGCACCCACATAATAAAATTAATAACGTACGTACACGTGACATATGTGAAATACGTGAAAATAATAAATTCCGTTATATCGTTTTTGATAACTCAATCACCTTCTGTGCTCGAATAGCCTGCCTGGAATAAGCTTCGTTATTTTTACCATGTACTGAATACTGATGAATGTAATTATTTTTCTACCGACTTCAAAAAGGAGAAAGTACTCAATTCGATTGTATGTTCCTTTTTTTATGTGTATTACCTCATGACTTTTTTCTGAGTTAAACTTTTGATAATTTTTTTTTATTTGAAAGCTGGTGCTTCTCGTGTGGTCCCATTTAAATTTGATCAAGGTATTATTCTTAATAATTTATATTGATGGCACTTGTACAAAATTTTTATTCGTTTTTTCACTCCCTAAAAAATCCTGCAAGACTGGTTTAAATAAAGTTGGCTACAGATGTGTCGCCATCAGCTGAGGACTATGTTAAAATGCCTTACAACCTATGATACGAACTTACCTTTTTAACCAAAACCCGACAGTGAGTAAACTGCTGTTTGATGAAAAAACAGGCAAAATAGTTTCAAACCAAACGAACTCCCAACAGAAAGAAGCTTAATGAACAAAATACTGACATTTTTTGTTTCATTATCTATATTTGTGTTGTATTTTTACGTGATAGAGCCACGCTGCATCTATATTATGGTTGTAGCACGAATGGATCGGCTCAACTGGGGTAGGAATACCAGCGTAAAATAGCAGCTTAACGCTGCTGTGTTTCGTATGGTGAGTGTAGAGTAACGGAGACCCTTTTTACTGGAAATGAGGCATTCCATCGTAGTCCTCACGAGTGACAACGCCTCTGCATTTTATTTGTAATAGAGGATAGATGCAGATGAATATGGGCCGCAGCAACCACTTACCATCAGGTGGACTATGTGCTCGTTTGTCACCCTTATCCTATAAAGAAAAATGAACACACATACAAAAATCACAAACACTTTTTCTAAAACTTTCTAATGCTGAGTCAGAATGTGTGTTTACATGGTTAATCTGTTGACATATGGTGGTACATTCATTAGCAGCTAAGCACACAGTAAGGGGTTTTTATGACGTCACAGGAGCAGGTCGTTGAGGCGGCGGGGGAGTAGGGGTTCAAGGCCGAGAATGTAGGTCAATGGGACACGGGCGAAGTTGGGCCACGCGAGTTACTACGGACCGTGCTGTCTAACAAATTAAGGCAATTCCCTGTATTTCTCCTTGTATATTAGCATAGTTAGAAATAAATACACAGTTTACTAATAGGATTTTGTTCTCAATTAAAAGTGAGTTCAAAATGAAATGCAATACAAATTTTTTACCAATATTAATATCATCTGCATTAGCAACACTGCTTACAATCCCAGCCTATGGAATTTGGCTTTGAGATGTTTTGATTGATTGAGTTTATTCTGCCCTTAATCGGAGACACTTGTTTGTTACTCACAAATTGTTAGACAACGGGGTAAGCCTTTTTAATTAATCCAACTCTTTAATCTTTACGCCTCTTTAATAAAAATAGAGTTTATTTTAGTCTTTAAATTTAAAAAATGTGGCATATGAAGTAATATACTGTAAAGCCCAATAAAAATGATTGATTAAAATTATATATGAATTAATGGTAAAATTTAAAAATGCTGACGTTCTTTCGTAGTTCTAAAATACTAAAACTAATGAGGAGGAACAACGAGAAAGATGCGAAACGTGTGCTACTGTAATTGCTAATCCGTCCGCCAAACGATGGAATTGTGAAAAACTATCGACTGTAGGTAAAGCACATATCCAGCTATGTATTGATATTACTTTAAGATGATGGTAATAACGTTTCGTTAAGAAAAAAATAAGCACAACACCTAATGCAATATGTATTCATATCAGTTTGGAAAATATAAATTGTAATCCTGATGTATTTTCGATGACATAAAAAAAGCTGCCCCGAAACACGTAAATAACGAAAAGGAGCAAATAAATTCTCCATTTCTTTTTCGAAGATAACCTTGAGCCACCCGAATAGGTAATGAAGACCTCGACAAAATGGGCGATTTGAATGAAAGTGTCATTCACGAGATGTACTGACACGCGAACATCGGGCATGCAAAGCGAAAATAAAAGAAAATAAACTAAATTAAAAGGTTTATTACCCTTGAATATGACGATTTAAGACTACGTAAGTCTAAGGAAGGTGCATATTATTTTATTACGGATCATGTTTCTACTTCAGTTACATATTTCTTCTTTATATTTCGTTCTTTTCTTGTTTTATAAACCTCTATTTGTACTACTTGTACCTGTATTTGATAGTTAGAAAATGAAAGGTGTGTGCGTATCGCCTTTTTATTCCGTTCAGGGACGGACAGGGAAACTACGTTTTGAAACAAAAATAACGTATGACAATTACAATTATTTTTTTACATTTTCATATAAATAGTATCTTTATATAGATGATTCTTTTATACGTGTGTTTGTCACTGAACTCCTCCTAAACGGCTGGGCCAATTATGATGAATTTTTTTGTGTGTGTTTAACCGGGTCCCGTGTTGGACTAGATTTACAATTGGACCCAGTAGGTGGCGCTGTTTTCGAGATCCAGAAATCAACCGTGCGAAGCCGGGGCGATCACTAGGCATATATAAATTAATTATGATCCATATATAAAACGCTTGATTGTCCATTTTATACAAATTCTCTACAATTTTGCTACTCGTTCAAAATGTCCTGGTAGATAATTTTGTCCACGACTACGATCTTTTCACAATCGTAATGACTGATGATAGTAGTTATCCAAGTGTACGCAAAATAGTGAGTCATAGACTCGTCTTCAACTATTTTAATCTCATGAAACGGTTTTGCAATAAGTTAGCGAGGAGTTACGTTTACATTCAATTTCAGAAACACGAGGACAATCACAAAACTACTGGATCCGAAACTCAAAAATACAAATTTTTGTTTCGGCTATAATTGAGAGGCGAAATTTAATCTCGAAATCAATATTCTCTCCTCTTTCCTCTTTTCACTCACTCAGATTTTATATAATGAATCAGCCTAAATACGAGATTTTATTACCATAGATTTTTCGTAAGATAAAGTTTTCAATATAAACTCCATAACGTTCATTTAGGTTATAGTTAATTGAAAATTTTAGGATTATTATTATTATTTGATCAATAAGAACATGTAGCCGTGGTAGCCCAGATGGTTAGCGCTCGCTATAAGTTTCACAGTACTCGAGCAACCCGGGTTCGATCCCCGCCGGCACCAATGAAATTGTTAATTGCAATTTTAAGTGCTGATTTACCACGTGTTCGGCGGTGAAGGAAAACATCGTTAGGAAACCTGCATGTCTGAGAAATAAGAAAAAAAAAATATTTCGAAGACATGTGAAGTTCGCCAACACGCATTGGGGCAGCGCGGCGGACATTTCCTTCCCCTAAAACCCTCTCAGAAATGCCTGTGCCCAGCAGTGGTACGTAAACAGGCTGCAACTTTACTTTACATTTTACTCAATAAGAAAGTATGATAATTCACTGCTATGTATAGAAAAATTTAAATAAAATACAAAACGAAAACACTTGTAACCTCGTATCAAAACGATCATCAAAGGTAGCATTTAACAATTTGATGACCACTTTAGCTTAACATTTATTCTAGAGCGACTCCGTTCAAGAGGTACTTGATGCGATAGCCTGTCACTTTAGTCTTTAATTTAGAAAGCTCTAAGTGGAACTCAAATACAACAATGGGATATTTTAAACCGTTCCTACCGACAATCTCCCTAAAACAAGTTGCAAATTATACCGCCGTGATGTCGTTATTTACATACAAAATCTACCAATTTGGATACAGGGGTCTCTACGTGCTGATAACGAAATTTTCAATAATTGATTTCTATGGTCGGGTTAATTTTTAATTTTAGAAAAAAAGGCAAACAGAACATCTTTTATTTTTTTTAATTCGTTATATCAACAACGGAAAGAATTTGTGTCGAAGCGACAACATCAATCTAATACACAAAGCATTGTAGGGCGAATACTACTAAATGAGATACGACCTGATGGATTGGCGTGACGTGTACGGTCACAGAGCATGCAAGTAGTTGAACATGTTTTTTTATAGAAGAGGTGGCAAACGGCACACGGCTCACCTGATCATAAGTGACTACTGCCGCCCATGAACACCTGCAACACCAGGGGCAGGTGCGTTGCCGGTCCATCAGAAAGGAGTAAGCTCTTTTCTTGAAGGTCCCTAAGTCGTATCGAGAGGTCGTACGAGGAAGAAAACCCTTAGTAAAATGTACAATGGTGGACCGGATGTGCGTGAACGTGCTTTATGATTTTTTTATTAATATTTTATGGATATCATAACATTTTGTCCATAAAATATTTATTATACACGAAGATCGGGACATAGTGACCATATCAGGCGCGCGTAGATTAAGACAAGTAGGTTCTCATGTATTTGCGCCGATTTGTGGATCTATAATTTTCTTCCACAGTTCACAGCTTCTACTTAAAATCAGCGAAAAGAAAATCATTACGGAGGTTTTACGTAGGCTTTTTTTCTTCGAACGAAATTTTCATTTATTTCATTGGAATTTGTTTACTAAACAAAGAGAAATAAAATTTAAATTACATTGTTACGCGGAGCGAAACAGACAAAACGTTTGAATAAAATCCTTGGCAAATTTAAAGCCCTGTAAATCCAATTACAGACCAATTATATGTGGAATGTAGCATCACTTTAAGAATTCTCATTTATATTTTCAGAATGAATTTTAAGAGAAAGTAAAGTTTTTAAAATACCATATAGTTCCACTTCTGGACACAGGCGTCCTCTCATTTCTGAACGGTTTTAGGACTGGAAAGACGCTACCACACACCTCAAAATATGCGGGCGGTCTTCGGATGCCGTCGAAATATTTTAATTTCACAAACATGAAGGAAGGATTGCTCCTGAATCTTAGTGCTGATTTAAGCTAGCTGAATAAAGATCGTTTGACAATATTAATAACTAAACACAACATTGCTATTTCATGACATGGTCATATCGTCAAATCGTTTTTACCGCTAACGGCGCTGATAGCGTATTTTTAATAGAAACAACACCACTTTATGCTTATTTGTATAATAAATAAATGTTCACGGCTTTGAGGTGGCTCTTGAGCCAGTCGCACCCCAAACTACTATCGCTGATATTACGAGATGGTATAGTTTTTGATTTCATATTTTAATGTAACAATAGCGCCATCTACTTTCTGCTCAATAAACTATGCTACTGAATACTTATTCATGCAGAATCAAAATTGTCATACTTAAACAGACTGGTGACCGTTGTCTGATTTACCGCAATGAGGGCATCCACGACTTTTTCTGCCACCAGGCCGGCGCCACTTTCGAGTGAGGTAAAATATTTGACAGATTTCATAGCGGGGACGATAATTTCTTAGGAAAATGTAATCTTTAAGGTTTCTTTCTGTATTATTAGTTATATTTTATATTAATGACATTAGAAATGAATAAACCAAACTATAAATATAACTAAAAGACGGCTTTTAAAAAAAAAGAGTTATAATGTGCAAAAAATTAAAAATCAAACCATTGACGCATTGTGTTATATATTAATAGAATACTCTAGATAATGATAAACTATTATTTAAAACTAATTTCTCAATTAAATGACGCTGTGTAACAAAAAACTTTACCTCAGTCGCTAGTAGCGACATCTGGTGAGTGGAAGATTATTAGCCCTCATTACTACGTTGGGCAAAATGACTAACGACACTGTGACTGGTACTGTACATAACACATGTGTTTTGTGTGCACAGTATCTGGTACTGTGTAAACAAAACTGAGATTAAGAGAGAAGCTCTTTAGTTGAATATATTGGAAGTCTATCGGCATAGTTTTTATTTCACGAACTGCATTTGTTATCAAGTTATCTGATGTAAATAATTGAGAATTGAGTGCGCTGTGAAATTTTTAACTATATTTCATGGAATAGTTCGTGACATCGTTGGATGTCTATTTATTACGTAGATGTTGTCAACGATCGCGCAAAAGCTTTGTTTCAGTTTTATGAATTTTATTTAAACAAATACGAGAGCCGTGTAGTGTAGATTTCATCATGGCACTAAAGCAAAACGTGTACGATCCCTTTGAGGCAAAATTAATCTGTAATGGGAATTTTTTCGTGCCGACTTACCACGTGTCAGGTAAAGTGGTGAAGAATAACTACATGGGGAAACTTAGATGTGTGAGTAGCTAAAAAAGTCGTGGAAATGGGAAAACCGTTAATACGCATTGAAGCATTGCGGCATACCTACTGTTTTTTGCCCACTAAACACTGAGCAGAGTTTTGCATTCAAAATAGATTATAAATAATTCTTATTGAAAGACATTTTTTTTTATAGGATAGGGGTGACAAACGAGCACACAGTCCACCTGATGGTAAGTGGTTGCTGCGGCCCATAGACATCTACATCTATCCTCGTTTGCGAATCAAAATGCAGATGCGTTGTCACCCGTGAGGACTAAGATGGAATGCCTCATTTCCAGTAAAAAGGGCCTCCGGCCACCTGCACTCACCAAGCGAAACGCGGAGGTAAACCTCTACTTCACGCTGGTATTCTGTGAGGTCGTGGTACCACCCCGGTTCGAGCCGGCCCATCCGTGCGACAGCAAAAGCCGCGTGGTTTTACTTTGAACTCTGAAACGATACCTGTGTCCTGGTAACCAACAAGATATCCATGGGGACTATTTTACACCGTTACGTCACTTCTGATCTTTCAAATACATCAAGATAAGTTAATTGTTAAAAATAGTTAAATTAAAGTGTGAGAGCGGATGTCCAACTTGCTTACGCAATTAATCATTATCAATAATAAGACAGAGTAACGCACTATACATATATAGAGCAATTACAGTCGACCATACCGTAATATGTCCCCATCAGAATTACATACTGGTGTGACGTGAAGAACATAATTATACTTACTTACTTACTTATCTCCACGCACAATCCCTGACGGGGTAGCCAGAGAGAACAGATCGCCAAGTGTCACGATCCTTACATACCTCTTTCGCTTCTTTCAGCTTCATTATCTTCTTCATACATGCACGTCTAGGTATTCAAGTACTCTTGACCCTCCCCTCTTCGAGCAATTTGCTCACATGGCCTTCGAAAGTTAGTCTCGGTCTACCTCGACACCTTTTAATATTAACTTTCGCGCTATATATTTTCTTCACCATTCGGTCTTCACTCATTCGCTCAACGTGCCCAAACCATCGAAGCACGCCCTTATCAATTTTTGTGATAAGGTCATCTTTCAAACCTGCCATATTGCGAATCTCTTCGTTTCGCTTTCGGTCGGCCATGGTAACGCCGCACATTTTACGAAGAGATCGCATCTCCACTGCATTCAACTTGCTTTTATGCTTCTTCTGGCATACCCAGGTTTCGCTGCCATATAACAAAGTCGGTACCAACACTGCGTTATGTATTGCAAGGCGTGCACTATTCACTACGCCTTGCCTTTTGACTAACGCAGTCAGGGCACCATTGACTTTGTTCCCGGCAGCGACACGCCTGTCCACATCTAAATAACATCTTCCATCCCGACTAAAAGCACTCCCCAAGTACACAATTTCATTTACCTGTTCTAGACATTCCTGATTTACCCATATTTCACACTTCGTTCTCTCTTCGTCCCTTTCAAATACCAGAACCTTAGTTTTATTAGCATTCAAACGGAGACCTTTAATTTCACACTCCTCTTTCATACACGTGACTAATGCCTGCAGTTCTGCATCTGATGGTGCAATAAGCACTGCATCATCAGCATACAGTAGACAATTTACTTTTATGTCACCCAATTTCACACCCAAACAGATATCTTTCAGCTTCTGTAAACAGCCGTCGAGATATACAGTATGAACAGCCAGGAAGACATGACACAACCCTGTTTTACGCCCGTTTGGATGCTAAGCATGGGTGACAGGTCATGCCCTACCCGCACACAGGCTTTACAGTCACAGTAAAGTGACTGCACAGCCCTTAGCAATCGACCATCCACACCGTACCCCGGCAATAGTTCCCACATTTTCTTCCTTACAACCTTATCAAATGCTTTCTCAAGATCCACAAAAGCACAGAAAATCCTCTGGTTAGCATCCAGAAGCTTTTCCGTGATCATGCGGAGAGAAAATATTTGATCCGTGCATCCTCTTCCAGGTCTAAATCCGCATTGTACCTCCCATAGAAATTTTTCCGATTTCTCTTGCATCCTACGTGTCAAAACCTTCGAGTAAACTTTACTTGCTAAACTGGTCAAGCTGATCGCCCGATAGCACCCGCAGTCAAAATGTGAACCTTTACCTTTATATAAAGGCACAATGACTGCGGATCGCCAATCATCCAGGACATCCCCCGTCCGCCAGCACAAATTGTACAGCAGATGAAAGCTGTCCCAGACGCGAGGCCCACCATACTTGACCATTTCAGCAGTAACTCTGTCTAGTCCCGCAGCCTTACCACATTTCAAACTTCGAATCGCACGTTCAATCTCTTTCATGCTGATGACCTCAGTGTCATCGAGGTCCGAGTCTGGCGTACCAGTCACGGCGTCATCCCCGGATCCCCCACTAAGATCATCACACGCATACATTTCTCTATAAAATTCACTCCATCTATGCATGAAGTCCGATTTTTGAGGATTTGTGAGGACGTCATTAGATCTTGAAAGCACTTTGTTCATTCTTAAGGCCGTCGCACCACTTCGGGTCCTTCCAACCTCTTTCCAGAAGAGTTTGGAGTTCTCCTTAAAGTTGTGCGACAACCTTTCGTCCGCTTCCATTCTACACCTTTCACGCACTTCCTCAATCAATGCTTTCGTGTGAACTTTCTGCAGCTTATATCTTTCTTTCATCTTCTCTCTCATATCCTTATCATTACTAGAGGCCAAGTAGTCGAACCATGCTTTCTTCTTCTTCTTTACAGCTTCTTTCACTTCATCATTCCACCATGCATCTTTTTCTTATGGAATAGGTGGCAAACGAGCATGCGGCTCACCTGATGGTAAGTGACTACCGCCGCCCATGAACAACCGCAACACCAGGGGAATTACAGATGCATTGCCGACCTTTTAGAAAGGTATAAGCTCTTTTCTTGAAGGTTCCTAAGTCGTATCGGTCCGGAAAATTCGCTGGTGGTAATTGATTCCACAAGGAAGTCGTGCTAGGGAGAAAACTTCTTCTAAATCGCACAGTGGTGGACCGCCAATCATCCAGATGGTATGAATGGTAACGCGAGTTTTGTCGCGATGTGCGATGGTGAAATTGAGCGGCTGGAATTAGTGCGAACAATTCCTCAGAGCACTCCCCGTGATATATGCGATAAAATACGCAAAGAGATGCAACATCTCTACGCATCTCTTCTTTTACTATTGCCTCTTTTTATTGGTCCACACACTTCTTCCGCTGCACTTACCATTACATCCCTAAGGTTCTGCCATGTTCTTTCAACACATTCTTTTCTGCCGTCGATGGTGTCAAGCTTTTCGGCTACCCTCGCATGATATCTGTCCCTAGTATCCGCTTCCTGAAGCTTCCAGCTTCGGATGCGACAGACCGACTGTGGTTCTGTTACTGCCGTCCGGTAGTGCCAACCCGCGAACAGACCCCTAAATCTAGTAATCACTAGATAGTGATCCGTTCCCAGGTTAGCACCCCTGAATACTCGCGTATCCATCACATGTTTTCGCAGTTGGTCATCCACCAGGAACAAATCGATCATACTTCTCTCATTCTTTCTTTCTCTAGTATACATATGGATTTTCTTGTGATTAAACATAGTGTTTGTCACAAGAAGAACCTTTTCCTTGCATACCGCCAGTATAAGCTTGCCAGCAACATTAACCCTTTAATCGCCAAACTTTCCAAGCACCGACTCGTACCCTGGTCGAGCGGTACCAACCCATCCATTCAAATCACCACATACAACAATTCTTTCGTTTCCCCTAGCCAAATCTAGAACTTCTCTTACATTCTCCCAAAACTCCTCCAGCTCAGCCCTGGACGATGAAGCTACCGGCGCATAAACAGCCAAAAGGAATAACTTCGTCAGTCCCAATTTAAAGCGAACCCAGAGAAGTCTTGAGTTCACAACCTTATATTCAGTCATAACATCGACCAACCGAGACGACAGCAGCACCCCCACTCCCTGGCAGGCGCTCTCGCTCTCCGGGACTCCGGAACATAGAGCTAACGCCCCGCCAGGGAACTCTTCAGTACCACTGCCCTTCCGTTTGGTCTCCGACATACACACGACATCTAATTCTCTTTCTTTCATTATTTCGATCAACTCATTCGTCTTATCTCTCATGCCTCCTCTAACATTCCACGTGCCAACTCTGCACTCCGTCCTCCACCTTCCGCCGTGTCGGGCTGTGCGTGACGGGTGACGGTCCCCATCGCCGCTTTGCGCGCTGCATTCCACACCAACGGGGACGAGCTGGTGTGTGTCGCCTTGGAGGACGCCCTAACCCTCGTTGGCATGGCAATTATATATTATATAATTATATATATATATATATATATATATATATATATATATATATATATATATATATATATATATATAGATATAGATATATATATATATAGTGATAGCATCAAAGTATGCAAACCCATAGCTACACCACCCATCTCAACATAACACAGGGCAGCCTCTCAGCAACACAATCCAGCACCAGAAGAACCACCACAACGGATAGAACAACGACACTATCTTAGCACTCCTAGAATGACGTCATTGGCGTAGAAAAAGTCTTGTGTGACTGACTCATCTATCAACGCACGTTGACGTAGAAATCTGAAATGTGGTCAGTAGCTGCCTTTAAGCACCCACTAAGATAGGGTTTTGAATAATTCAACCCTAAGCGGGTGAAATAGGGTGTTACAGTTTCATACACTTTATATTTTACGGTGTGATTAACTTGAACTTCCTGAAAATACTCTGTAAATAAAATAAATGAATACGTATATTCCAATTTTTCACAATAACTCCTTACGGGGGAGGGGGAAAGCAGAAGGTGTTCAAATTTGTATAGAAATAAATAATAAATTTTTATATGAGCACAAGCTAGCTCTCCGTATTATGTGAATAAGTCTTGTGATTATGACTGTCCGGACGTTACAACTACGCAGGTAACACCGCGGGGCATAAATCTAGTAGGTACAATATAAAATAGATTGTACAATTATTCACATCATTCATTTATGAAACAGCTTGGAAGCGATTACTTCACTCCCAGGGTTATTATCAACTATGCAATCATTTATATTACAATAAACCTTTACATAGTATCTGTTTAATAAATAATTTAAACATAGTAATCGAGAGATCTCGTATATTTTCTGCGATTTTGTTATAATAGCGTAAACATTTCCCATGAATGAATTACACTTGAGCAACTGGTAAAAGTAGCTACAATACAACAACTACCAATAGTAAAAGTAGAATAGTACCACTTGTGGGAGGGTGATACTGTAGTGTTATGCTACTTACATTTCATTGTACACTAATTCTTCATTCTGTTTTGATATTCTGCATTCATGTTTTGCATCACTTTATACTATTTTTTTCATTCTGTTTTTGATTTTCTGCATTTATATTTTGCATCACCTTTATTTCTATAGGATCCTGTAACGTTTTTACACAATAACATATCATTTTACTGCGTATTTTCACACTATTTAGTACTTTTAAACTAGCTGTCAACGAAGCCTTACCTTTTTTTGGTCTTTTATTGAATTCTCTGTAACTCTACAATTTCAGGCTTCGGCGCGCTGTCGCGCATCAGTTTTTCCTATTTGAATAATATCTCATTTCATACTTAAATGTAATAATTTCTTAATAAAAGTCCAAAAACCAAAAATTGGTTTTTATGACAACTACTATTTATACCGTTGTCATGGCAATTTTTATTCAAATTCGTTACCGATATGATGTTTTATCTCGATATTTTCACATAAATACTCTTTTGCTCTAGGTCATTTACAATAAATTTCCTTTTAATTTAAATAATTTTTCCGTTCTCTCTAGAAAGATATAAAAACCGAACAATCGGTGAAGAAATTCAGTCTTGCTTCAGTTCTCGTATCGGAAGCATCTTCTAAAGGCCTTATCCCGGGGCCGCTCAGCCCCGGGATCCTGCAAGCCTCTATCCTGCCTGAAGCCACTGGACTCTACGATCCGTTGCTCTGCCTGAAGTCGCCGGATCCTACAAAACGTTGCTCTGCCTGAAGTCGCCGAGATCCCACAAGTCTCTACTCTACCTGGAGTCGCCGGAACCTACAAACCTCTGTTCCGCCCGAAATCACCGGAACCTACAACCTTTGTCCCGCCTGCAGTCACCGGATCCTGCAGGCCACTGCGCTGTCTGAAGTTGCTGAGGATCCTGCAAGCTCCTGTCTGGGCTGAAGTCGCCGATCCTGCAATCGCCGCATTCACCTGAGGTCGTCGCCTAGAGACGCCCACGCCTACCCACCTACGCCGTGCGTGCTCGTTCCAGGCGCTGAGAACACGCTTGGGATCTTCGGACTCAGCTACGACATAAATCTTTTTTTATTACCTTTTTTTTTTTAAAAAAATAATTTGTAAATCACATCATCCATCCTCACATTCATACTCCATTTTTGATATATAAAATTGTAAATACTCTTTTAAAAACTTAAATATATTATTGTCTTGGTCTATTTGGTTGTTTTGCTGATCGTAGGTTAGGTTTTCCTTCTCTTTTAATTGTCGCTTTACGACAATACATACTACATATTTTATCTTTTCTCAAATAACTTTGTGTCTTATTTTAAATTTTCGCAAACTATCTCGAGTATATTAGCTATACATAATATAAGAGAGTGTTCTATTTATGGTTTATTCTGCAACACATTCAGAGACTTTTACGCGTGAATAAAAGAATAACTCTCCTAACATTTCCCGCGGGTGAATGTGTAAAGCTAAAACTACATTTTTCAAAAGCATTCTTCGTCGAGAACTTTGTTACCTACCGCACAGCGTAGCAGATTGCATTTGTCTGAATTTCATAATAGATGCTATCACATTCACTGATGTTCTATTGTGTGTTTTTAAAAGTATATTTCTAAGTCAAAGTTCATTCGCCGTGTAGAGATGGCGTAAGAGAATCCACTTCCATCATCTGGGTGTCGTAAGAGGCAACAAAAGGTATTATTTATTCTGTACTGAAAAAAAGAAAAAAACATGCATCAGTGTCGTAAAGTTCCTTTCATAGTATATTATTATTGATAAACGTATTATATTAATGATTAACGAATACAAATTAATTAATTATTAGCGTCTATTAACATGAAGCGTCATTTAAAATAATATATTTTTCAAGGCAAGATAAGAAAAAGTGCGAGGGAGATGAATATTATTCCACCTCGCTCGCACTAAAAAAAAAGGGGTCGTGACGGAAAAACCTTACACTTTTTCTCGCCTAGCCCCCATCCGTCAAATTCGTACCACGCGATAAAGAACTTCGTCCAAAAAAATACTGCGATTGCCAACCAGCGAGTCTAGCGCGGCAACTGGCTGACTATGGCGAAATCTCCTTTGAGGTTAGCCATGGGAGAGCCTCTTTAACGGTGGACCTTTGATAGATTGTAATGAATGATGAATTATGAATGGTATATGCTCATAAGTTAGAATCGGATAATTTTACTACGATTTTATAACAGCGTTGTGGTGTAAATTTTCTGCGGACCGCGAGCTCGAGTTCCACACGGAGAAAGTATTAGTACAAATAATTGTTCCAGCTCTGCATGTCTACATATATTTTTATTTATGTAAAAGGCCTCCACGATACAGAGGAATTCCTAGAAGAGAGTGGGGGACGTTTCACGACATTTTTTCGTTGGAAATCGACGTAGAAATAAATTAAAGTCATTCACACAATCATGGTTTCTTGCCTGAATGTGTGAACGTCAGATATCTTAAATGGATCAATATTAATGTAATACAAATTATAAAAATACTTATTATTTCTTGTAATTCATAAAAATAAAACTTTCTGTAAAAATTATTACTCGAATCTTTAATTACATAATAAGATGGCGCACCTTTGTAATAAATATTATTAGTATATTTACTCTAAGAATAATAGATGACGTCAAAAGCAACGTTAATGCAGAGACCGGTAAGCCTGTGCCTGATGAATATTGTAATAACGCTTAGGCGATGAGACCAGTCCAAAAGCAGATAATAGTGGCAATCACAATACGACTCGAAAACTATAAAGTTTAAAGTTAAATTTACAGTCTATATACGTCCCACAGCTGGGCACAGGCCTTCTCTTATTCTAAGAGGGTTTTAGGGCAAGGAATTTTCCGCCTCGCTGCGCTGCCCCAGTGCGTTTTTTTATAGAATAAGGGTGACAAACGAGCACACAGTCCCCCTGATGGTAAGTGGTTGCTGTAGCCCATAGACATCTACATCTATCTTCGTTTGCGAATTAAAATTCAGATGCGTTGTCAGCCGTGAGGACTAAGATGGAACGCCTCTTCTCCAGTAAAATGGGTCCCCGGTTCTCTACACTCACCATCCGAAACACAGCGGCATTAAGCTGCTATTTTACGCTGGTATTCTGTGAGACCGTGGTCCTTCCCCGGTCGAGCCGACCCATTCGTGCTACAACTATACTATTAATATAGTTGCAGCATGGCTCTACCACGTATAAAAACGTGTTAGCAAACTTCACATGTTTTCGAAAAATTTTTTTCTTATTTCTCAGATTGTTTTTTCTTATTACGCCGAACACGTGTTCATCAATCAGCGCTTAAAATTGCAATTAACAATTTAATTGGTACCGGCCGGGATCGAACCAAAATTGCTCGCGTACTGTAAAATTTACAGCGAGCGCTTAGCCCCTGATCTACCACGGCTACTTCGTACCAAACCATAACTATCTTGGAAACCAAAAATAGAGGTAAGACACATCATTTTATTTTATCTAGCGGATGTACGCAAAGTAATTTTTTGTCAAATTTAAGAGGCAGCTTTTTCAAATGCTTAATCCGGCTGGAATTTAAGACCAGAACCTACGACATAGTAGTTAGGTACTTAAAAATGAAAGTATTATCTTAGGTCTTTAAAATGAAAGTATTATCATAGCAAAATGAATTTTGTGGTCTACAATCTGTTTGTAGACCACAAAATTCTGGTCTAAATATATTTTAAAATAAATCGTTGCATAACAACTGAACAGTAAATATAGTTTCAATTTTATAATATTCATTCACAGGCAAATTTCAAGACCAAAACGTAACATACTAAAGAAATTTATGTCAATATGCTTAAACCCTTTGGTTTAATTAAAATCCTAACCAGGCCATAAGTCCCAGAATCTGAACAGCTGTGAAATTCTAGGCATAATTAAATTTAAAGAGACGTCAGTAAATCTTAGAGTTCAAGCTAGGAAATGCCAATGGAACTGAGCACATCCTTTATTTTCAAATTCGGATAAAAAAGAAGTATACTGTGTATATTAGTAAATTCTAGAACGCCTGGTTAACTATTTTATACACACAAAAATTTTTACCATGATCAATTTTAATTTTACGAAATAATGATTGCTTTAATGCTCTCCGATATGCCTCAATAATACCTGCTATCTTTCTTCGAAATTATCTGGTTATTTGTTTCTTTATTTTATGTTCAGAAAATGGATGCCATAACTTGCTTAGCGAACAATATTATCCACTTTTCCTTTTATAACTTAACCCATAATTAACACAAATCACAAACTATAGCAAACCACTTTGCGTGATAAAAGACCTTTAAATATGATTATTAACGAAGCTTTAACTGCTGGGGAACTTAACGAAGAAAAATGTAAAATAATTATATATATAATCGTTCGGAGCATGGAATACCGCGAAGGTTTATTTATACCTTGCTCACGTTTTTTTTTTAACGGAAATTCTCTCTTCTGCATTGAAATCATTCTTGTTCGTGTGCGGATAATAAATGACCTCATTAATAGATCATCAATATTTTGATAAAGGTAGCGTTAATAATATATTAATTATCATTGTCATCATCATCATCACCATCAACAACAAGATAACAAAATTTCCAGTCTACTGCTAAACCTATGTTCATTCTTCTGTCGTTCAGGAATACCACAAAACATAAAAAAAATATCTATGTATAGTCAATCCAATTTCAAAATTATTATATTTTCTAAGGGTTTTCTGGGTTTTCCCATAGTCACCTCTTACAACAGCCACGGGAATGAAATAGGATGTTAAATTATTTTACTCCGCCACCTCAAGCCGGCCTGAAAGAGAAAATGACGGTATAACCATGTCGCATATCCATTACCGTTACCGCTACAGCCTATTAAAGTCCATTGCTGAACTTAGGCCTCCCCATAGATTGCCTTATCTGCCGACTTCCAAAAAGGAGACTGTACTCAATTCGACTGAATGTTTTTTATGTGTGTTACCTCATAACTTTTTACTGGGTGAACCGATTTCGATGATTCTATTTTGATTTGAAAGCTGATACTTCTCGTGTATGAATCCCATATGAATTTGATCAAGATCAGACCAATAGTTTTTGAATTATTCTTAATAACTTGTATTGAAGTCGGCTGTACAAAATTTTAAATTATAGGGATATATATTACGTCTGAATAATAGATATGTCGCATATATCAGACGTAAAATAACCGGACCAAAGTCGGAGAACTGGGTCAAAAGTGCGAGAACTCCCGCTGAATCCTCTTGTGCGATATAAGATTTTTAGCGAACTTCGCTATTTCAGAAGAGACACAAAACCAGAATGGGACTGTTTTTGGTTGATAATAAAAATAGTAATGTTACCTAAACGAAACATATAACAAAACATGATTTGTTGTTAAACTTAGTACCCACTTAAGCTAAAATATTTTGGAACTTAAGAGCTTAAACATAGTGAAAGTTAAGCATTTTCTTTTAGAACCCACTTTCCCATTAAGCCACTCATTATACCGCACCCGTTCCTGTGGCTACTTTATTAAAGTTTGTAGCACTTTGAAATGGCGTACCGCACTCCGAAAATAACTTGCGTGCATTTCCCTCTTCTCTCGTAAAACTTTTATTTTAATATAACAAACGTATTAAAAACATTGTCGTAAACTGTAATAAGGATTTAATTAAAGTATACATATACTTAATGTACGTGGTAGACCCATGCTGCAGCTATATAAATAGTATAGTTGTAGCACGAATGGTTCGGCTCGACCGGGGAAGGACCACGCTCTCACAGAATACCAGCATAAAATAGCGCCTTAATACTGCTGTGTTTCGTATGGTGAGTGTATAAAACCGGCGACCCTTTTTACTGGAAAAGAGGCATTCCATCTTAGTCCTTACTTGATTCTTTATTGAGGATAGATGTAGATATCTATGTGTCACAGCAACCACTTACCATCAGGTGGACTGTGTGCTCGTTTGTCACCCTATCCTATAAAAACAAAATCTTGCTGTAGGTTTAAAAGACTCATACATTTTTCTAATTTTCTTATTTGGAGACAGCTCAGTACGGTTTCTTTATTCATGAGGCTCAGGTTAGCATGTAGTGGCGCTGTAAAAGTATCCACTAACCCATATCATACCTGGCAGCAGCATCATTCTGTTACCCCCCTGACCACACTCGTCGAGTGGCATGGGAAGTAGCGAGGAAAGGAGGCAGAGACGTAGTATGGTCATAATACTCATCATGCCGCACGTCATGCTCCTCGTCATACCCATCGCTCTCTGTTTTGTCAGTTTTTTTGAGCGCGAGTCAAAGGACTGGCAATATCAGCGCGAGTGTCTGGCCACATACTCGCGCGAACGCAGTCGGTATCGAGCTCTCGTTACGGAAGCGTCGTTCTATTGCGATGAATAGATGTCATCCACCATCTCTGTTGGCGAGGATGACGGCGTATATTTTTTTATGAAATTGATATAATTAGCTATACTAAATATGCATGTATTGCACATGCTGCCGCAGCTTCAACATACATTTTGTTGCAAACGCGAGCGACCTAGTGCGGAGCGTTGCGATTAATTGAGCGAGTAGAGCAGTGTGTGGGCAGAGAGGGCAATATCGCAGTAGTGCGAGGAGCAGCGCGAGGAGTGTGGCTGAGCCATTAACAACTGAAAATAATAAAATACTGCGGTTGGCAACCCGCCAGCCAAGCGTGGCAACTATGGTAAAATGAGAAGGGCTATGTTCAGCAGTGGATTTTAGATAAATTGTCATAATGATTATGATGAGACAGCTTAGTTATACATTACCTTGCAAAGTCATTTTGCGTACTACTTGAATACGTTACGATTCAATTATCGTAATTGATATTCCTTACAATCCAGTAATTAATCACTATCGTAAAAAATCCAATCATTCTTTTAACTTAAAAATTTCCTAAAATTTGACGGTAAAAAACAAAAAGGTCGTTTTTTTGTGCTTTTTTGTCGATGACACAACAAAACATTTTATCTTATTAAGCCAGTGTTCGACTACAAACCCACGTGGGGGTAAGTGATGATGAAGCTCTAGATGATAAATCGATAATACATGATATTCTTTCATAGTCCTCAGTGATAACATAATACACTGGCTGACAGTTCTTACAATTACTATGTACCTATCTCTTTCTAATTAATGCAATATTTATTTGTAAAACCAACTACAAAAACAAAGGTTTCGCGACGGTGTAATTTTAAAAAAAATTACATGTAATTTTAAATGAGCTCATATCTCCTCGTCTCAAATTTAAGAGACTTGATAGACTTAATATTTAAACTTTTTAATTGCGTATTAAAATATTCTATTTCGTTCTTTATTACTAGCAGTAAACTATAACGAGGTTGCCATTACAGTTTACTGCTGGACATACATAGATTTCTCGGATTAATTGAAGGATTTGTCGTATTTGTCCCGCTTGTCAAGAGATCTTTGACGCCGTTCTCCATACACATTCGAGTAATTTTAAATCTGGCTTGTACGAGATAGTTTACCGTCATATTTCGAAGATAATTTAGCCTTTCTTGCCTTTAACATAGGTAGTTGTATATTACTACAACCAAGGGACAAAATGCAATTATGGAATATTTTAACAGGTATATAGTTACAGCATATTTACGTCCCACTGCCATGTACAGGACTCCTCTCATTTCTGAGAGGTTTTTGCCGGGTTGCTCGCGTACTTTGTAAATTTACAGCGACCGATTAGCCTCTAAGCTACCACGGTTCTTATTTTTATAGATTTTGCAAAAATACATTGACTGTATAATATATAGATAGAGTACAGTTTCAATAACCTATTCCAGTAGTCCCTAAGATCAGTGGTGGAATACTTCATTGCACGTAATGCCAATTTATAAGAAATAAGTACATTACTATATTATCATTCCTTATTAAGATTTAATTTAATAGTATTCCTTACAAATCACAAACTAAGTCAGTGCGTTGCATGCTTCAAGAATTTTAAACTAGATCATTAACAAGATTGTGACTTAAAACAATGTGAAATGCCACGAACAGGTAATAAAAATTAATGGGAATATAAACAGTTAAGTAAAGGTTGGAATAAAAATTTCTGCTTTTTTTAATTCTTTTCCACCTGGCTTTCAAAAGAATTTAAGGGTTATACCCTGTATTTAATCTAATTTTATTGATTAATGATGCAATTAGATCGCAACAAAAGCTAACAATTATTTAAAACATAATATATTGTTGTGTTATTATTATTATTTTAATAGGATAGGGTGACAAACGAGCACACAGTCCACCTGATGGTAAGTGGTTGCTGTGACCCATAGACATCAAAATCTACCCTCAATAAAGAATCAAAATGCAGATGCGTCGTCACCCGTAAGGACTAAGATGGAATGCCTCTTTTCCAGTAAAATGGGTCTCCGGTTCTCTACACTCACCATACGAAACACAACAGTGTCAAGCTGCTATTTTACGCTGGTATTATGTGAGAGCGTGGTGCTTCCCCGGTTGAGCCGACTGATACGTGCTACAACTATACTACTTATATAGCTGCAGCATGGCTCTATTTTAAAATCATACTATTTCAAAAAGTAATTCCGCATATTTAAATATTTTAGCTCTGAATATTTATTTATTCATTACATAATAATAAACTCGTAAATCTCCCCCATAGGATGCCTTTGGCAGGCGGGTTGGTAGTCGCAGTTTTTTTTATTATTAAAGTGGTATCAGGAAAACGGTGCCGCGTATCTACTGTTTCAGTTTCCGTCTATCGCCTCTACTATCATTTATTAATTACCACATTCACGGCTTAGCCTAATACACTGGAATCGCTTCGCTAATTGCCGTAGAATAAGTAAAGTAGTTCTAGATACGAGTTTAAATTTCAAATCATTTAGTTGCATATTATTAAAGATTAAGAGTTTGCTACTTTTATCTAAAAACAGCAAAAACCTTAAATACAGAGGCGGCGCACGGCGTGGGCGACGCGACGTGGGTGACCGCCTACGACCTCGCGGTCTAAAGGACCTTGGACCAAGAAAGTTCAAAGAATTTTTATTCGAGAAAAATATTACACTAGAACGATGAAAACTCAAAATTATTTAGAGGCGTACAACTTGTTCCGTGCGGGATTCGATCCCGCAGCCCACAGCGCTAAAACCAAATGCAACAAATGCTTAGCCAGTGCGCTGGGACAGAGACACACAAGTCTCAAAGGACACACAAGAGCACACACTAAAGATTCATACTATTTTGCCACTGAGGTAAAAGACCTAAGTCTTACTGACAATAAAACCATTGTCAATTTTGACGTTCAGTCTCTATTTGTATGCCTACTTGTTGAAAACTGCATCCCAATTGTAACTAGAAAACTACAGGAAAACATCATACCTGCAGAATATACAGTACTACTCAGACATTGCCTTACATCTGGCCATCTATTGTGGAAGAAAGAGTTCTACAAGTAAGAAGATGGCGTGGCAATGGGCTCATCTGTATCTCTCATTGTCGCCGGCTAAGAGAAAACCCTACTTACTTCTAAACTTTAAATCCAAGGTTTCTTATCCTTTTTTCTAATATAAACGGTACCTAGACAATACCTTTACAATTTTACCATTAGACAAAGTAACTATTTAGCATATTTAGAACATCGTAAAAACTAAAATTCAATTTACTATAGAGTTAGAGGCAAATAATTCCTTAGCTTTCCGAGATCTGTTAGATTTCCAAAATCCTAACAATACAATAGGTCACTCTGTATATAAAAAAGATCCATATTTACCGATATTCAAACGGTGACTCTCACCATCATCCTTCACAGTTAGCTACCGTGAGCAAATCTTCGGGCAACCACAAGCTTTGGGTCACGCGCCTACATCACAGTGACCGAGTGAAGCCGGCCACAGTAAAGCGTGTGAGTCACAGATAAGATTGGCTACATCTTGAATCGAGATTCTATTACAACATTCTACAAACCGCCGAAAAATATTAGTCAGATCTTACCATCCGTCAAGTCAATATCCCTCTACAAGATTCAGGAGTGTACAAGCTTGATTGCGAATGTGGTCTCTCTTATATTATAGGGCAAACAAAACATCAATAAGAATAATCCGCGTAATCCGCTGACATAAAACACCAACGCTCCGGGATGTTTCAGTTTGTGATCGACGGCCCCCGCCACCACATCAGATTTGATAGACCACAAATCCTCGCGATAGTATGTCGGTTCCTATCAAGGATGATACGTGAGGCTATTGAAATTTAAAGTAAACGTCCTAATTTCAATGGAGAAGGAGGCTGGATACTACCAGCTGCTTCGTAACTTATAATTAATAAAATATAAGTAAACCCAAGCATACCACTACAAGACTTCAAGACACGGTAAGCGTACAGTGTATTAATCGTATGGTAATATAAACGTATATACAGCTCATTTTGCGTAGATTGAACCAAAAGTAATAATTTAAAAACTGAAGGTTCTCCGGGATAACTGATGTACTGTGATGACACCAGCTTGTCATCACCTCAGATGCCCGTCATCATGGGTGCTGCAAGGAACCTAAACCCCGAAAATAAAAAAAGAAAATTAAACGCGATAAAATCCGTAAAAATTATTTTATTCAATATTATTTATTGTATATAAACTTTTTGTACTTATTTTTACACATACCTGTTTTATCTCTGCACTACTCTAAGGTAAACTGGTAGATAATAGCTCAGACATTAAGTTCGTCTATATACATATGAAGTTAAATAAATAAATAAATATAATGTATTTTTTTAACTTCCCGCTTTGAAAATTAATAATTTTCAAAAGTAGGAAGCTATAGATTTCGGTCCGATTTTGAGAATGCGAGCATCAAATCTCCAAGATTTGAGGTCCTGTGAGGTGAGCGTGAGTGTGTGTCTGTGTGCGTGTGCGTGTGCGTGCGTGTGTGTGTATGTATGTATGTATGTAAATAAAATTTTGTAGTACAGTATCTTTAGAACGAACCAACCGATCGAGATGGGACGACGTTCATTGAGACTTCAAGCTGATTAGATTTTCAAGTCAATCGGTCGAGCCGTTTCCAAGATTTTCAAAAACAAATTTTAAAGAAGAGATTTAGCGTTGCGCTCGAAAATAAGCCAGAAGTACCAGGGCCTACAGGGTCAACCGTATTTTTTCTTTAGAAATCATTACCCCAAATAGTCTAGGATTTTTTCATATAACATAAATTTCACAAGAACAAACATCCAGACCCGAAATAATTATTTGTAGATCATACAAATCCTTGTTCCGTGTGGGAACAAACAAACAAACCCGCGATCCTCATCGATGCAACTCATTGCTAAGCCACTGCGCCACGGAACCTTTGAATTATCACTTAAAAAAACCAAAACTAATTTATTTCTTTTAAACTGAGGTATCAACAATGGCCCAATAATTTCTTGCCGGCTATTCTGTTTAGAGATTTTGTGTAGGATTATCTTTCGAATCCGTGGTAGATTTTAACATTCGTAAGAACTTTATATAAGTCTAAATTTAATAAAATGTTTTTGAGCTTTTGGCTGTGACTTTGTGAAAGAATTTGCCTTAACTTGCCAACACTCCTGCGCAAATTAGTGTTTAAACAGGCACTTTTTGCCTGCAGGCGCTTTCTTGAAAAACTTTTCTCCACCAGTAAACTTAAAAAATGGATAAGAAGAATAAAATATAAATAATCTAGAAATTTTCTCCTAAACCATCTGGGTTTTCTTTTCTTTAAGAGCTGAAATGTTGATTGTTATTGTAAAGTCTAATATTTACGATGTAGAAACATTCTATAACTAGCTCTTGTTTCTTTGACATTTTAGTTCAAGAGCGGTTGAAGTCTCGAGCACGCTCCAAACAGCCAGAAACATTAACCTCTTTTAAAAACATTTCCATACACCGAATTTTTTAATCTTAAAGTACCCTAAGGTAAGTGTTATTGTTTTTAGCTTTTTTCGTATTACTAGTAGTTTTATTTCATACCTTGTCTTATTTTCAGAATAATACTAATTTATTTTTCAACCTTCAATTTTTCTTAAAAAAAGAAATTAATCAATGAACAAAAAATATTTTGCACCTATTTTTTTTTATAAGATAAGGGTGACAAACGAGCACACAGTCCACCTGATGTTAAGTGGTTGCTGCGGCCCATAGACATCTACATCTTCTCTATTATAAATCAAAATGTAGATGCATTGTCACCCGTGAGGACTAAGATGGAATGCCTCATTTCCAGTAAAAAGGGCCTCCGGCCACCTGCACTCACCAAGCGAAACGCAGAGGTAAACCTCTACTTCACGCTGGTTTTCTGTGAGGTCGTGGTACCACCCCGGTTCGAGCTGGCCCATCCGTGCGACAGCAAAAGCTGCCGCCTGGCTCTACCACTGTTAAAATTATATATTATTATATATATTTGACCTCGGGAGGCTCAATAGGTGAAAACCATCTGGTAAAGGGAAAATATAACCTGGCATCTCGGTCGATCCCCTGCCTTGAGTTTTGAAAACTAAGTCCCTATGTACACTTGCGGCTCGGAACGCAAGCTTCAAGGGAGAGCACCCAGAGAGAAATGAACGCAAAGCTTATGTTCTTGTACTTGACAGTTTATGTTCGAAAAATGAAGGTCGTGGGGCGACGGTGTTGCCTTCTGCGCCAATGATATTTCCGGAGAGAGAAAGGGGATTAAAACGGCAGATATCCAAATCCGCAACAGGAGACGGCCCCTTGGCGCAGTGACCAGTTAGTAATGAGTTGCAGCGCTAAGGGCCGCGGGTTCGAATCCCACACGGAACAAGTATTTGTATGGCCTACAAGTAATTCTTCCGGGTCTGGATGTTTGTCCTTGTGAATTTTATACATGTAAACTACCCCCACGATGCAGGAAAATTCCTAGCGTGGAGGTAACGTGTTTTAAAAGAAAAGAAGAAAATAAAGAAGAGAGTCAGGCGCCGCTGGAGAGCTTGTCAGGCACCCCTATCCTCTAAGTTTGGTTTCTAAACAGAATAATAAATTGTACCTACAAGAAAATAAAAATAGAACATAAAATAATTTAATAGGAAGTGATGGAAGCAAATAGAAATTCTCAGTAAGTAAAGGTTTTCACAGCAAGTTCATTAAAATTCAAAACGTATTCTGGGCATTCATTTAGTATTCGACGGGCGTTAGCTATTTTCGACTGAAAATTAGTTACCTAATGCACTCGACGAATACACAAAAGTTGTATTGTGATGGACTGTAATATTGTAACTCTAACATTATCAATGACGTAACAGTTACGTTGTTTAGCCACACTGTACCTTTGTTACGGCTGCAGCACGAATGAATTAGCTCGATTGGAAAAGGACCATTAACTGACATAATTTAAAATTAAAAATTTTGTACAACCGACTACAATATAAATTATTAAGAATAACTCAAAAACTATTGGTCAGACCTTGATCAAATTTGTATGGCACCACATGTGAAGCGCCGGCTTTCAAATAAAAAAAGAAACATCGAAATCAGTTCACCCAGTAAAAAGTTATGAGGTAACACACATAAAAAAGACATACAATCGAATTGAGTATCGTCTCTTTTTTGAAGTCGGTGGAATCGTCGGAAAAGTCGGTCGGTAGAGCCACGCGGCAGCTTTTGCTGTCGCACGGATGGGCCGGCTCGAACCGGGGTGGTACCACGACCTCACAGAAAACCAGCGTGAAGTAGAGGTTTCCATCTTTTGTTTTGCTTGGTGAGTGCAGGTGGCCGGAGGCCCTTTTTACTGGAAATGAGGCATTCCATCTTAGTCCTCACGGGTGACAACGCATCTACATTTCGATTTGTAATAGAGGATAGATGTAGATGTCTATGGGCCGCAGCAACCACTTACCATCAGGTGGACTGTGTGCTCGTTTGTCACCCTTATCCTATAAAAAAAAAAGTAAAATAATACCATGATACTATAATGTTGTAGAACCACGCTACAGCTATATTATGACTGCAGCATGAACGAGTCATCCAGACCGGGGAAGGACCACACTCTCAAAGAATACCAGAGCACTATAACCATACTGCTGTGATTTTGTGGTGAGTGTAGAGAACAAGATACCCTAGAAAGTAGATACCAGTAAAGACGCATCTTAGTCCTCAGGGATGACAACGCGTCTATATCTTGATTCTTAATCGAGGATGGATGGAGATGTCAATGACCCAAAGCATCCATTTACCATTAGGTAGACTGTGTGCTCGTTAGTCGTCCTTGTCATTAAAAACATCATGCTGCTTAGTTTTATACGGGAAAAGAATTAAACGCGATAAAATCCGTACTAATTTTACATTTAACTGTTTTATACGGTTATTGTTTACTTCGTAAAATATCCAGCCGTGCAATTGGCAGCGGCGCCAAAGGTGCGAGGCGAAGGTCCTCCCTACAAAGGGGAGACGCATTACTAGCAGTGGGCTATTTATATACTGGTAGGAAAAAAACCACGCAATGTCAATAAATTATCTAACTCAAAAAATGTGATCATAAATTACTACATGTCACAAAAACATCCCACTATATTTTTTCACATAATGAAACACATTTTATAAGACTACTGAATTCAACACGTCTTAATAGATGCTTGGTATAAAACACTAAGCGTGTTATCGAAAATGCGGTTCAAAAGACCGAGAAAAACAATTCACGCATTTTGACAAGAGTCCTGACTGGACTCTGCTGCTTATAAAAGTACTTGTATGTCTATTTAACAACATTCTTGTGTGCGAACCCTTATGCGCAAATGTAGCATCCATCTGAGGGTGATTAGTAAAGGATCTCACATTATAGTTTAGGTGTTAGCGTTAAAGTATAGCCCAAGGGAGTGATCATAATAGATCACAATGGTTGCAGTGATACTAGTCTCACGAGATTTGAATAGATGCTCGCACACAATAAAAGAATACGTCCTGACTAGAAAGTTATAGGTGGTACATATATTCATATTTTAGAACTTTACAAAATTTGCATATTCAACGATTAAGGTGGATCGATAAAAATCGGTATTTGAACTTTTGTATTTTCTACGAAACAAAGATGGTTAAAGCGGTATTCTCTATTCCAGAGGTCTTAGTCTCGACGTTAGAACTTAGACACAGGTTTAGTTATTTAAAAATTACTCAAAATTACAAATGTACCAATTTCAAATGTCCCTCTACATTTTTACCAGCTAAATTGAAATATCGTATTCCATTGAAAAATGGATCTGCGTCGGGAACACTTTGCACGATGTTTATTCACAATTTCAAAATATCGCATAAAACCGGACGAATCGTTTGACCACCGTGTACAGCTGTACGTAGCCGTGTACAGCAGTATAAGTACGCGCGGTTGATTTACCTTGAGATTCGAAGAAAGAAGTGAACGCGCTTTAACGGCTGTTATGTAAAGAAACGTGCAGTGAAAATTTACTTACAGAGATTAGACGAAATACGTACCCGTATGAAGAGATTCAATACATACTGCAGATAAGCTTCAATACACGTAAATTACCAAAGCAGAATTACATCAGGAGGTATTCATTAGAGCGTCCACATTGTACACGAACATCTTCATGTGAGAAGGATAGTTTTCCGTTGGGTGCCGCAAAATGTCACCAATGCTCAAAAGCAGGCCCGTGTCCGTGTGGTATGGTGGCATAACATAATTATGTCTCGGATTTTGTACAATAATATTGTAGAAAATCCGAGACATAATTAAGTTAGTATAGTGTTTAGGTTATGAAGTTTAGAGTTATAAATACGACTCAGAAACGAGGTGCCAGTCGACGGTTTCGATCGACAACGAAGATGCACTAGCAACGTTCGAGCAGGTCGTAGTAGCGGTAATTCATAATTCATAATTCTTTTTTATCAAAAATAAATTACAAGAAATTTTATGAAGTCTCTGACTCCTAAACTAGACGAGTCTGTATCTTAGGAATCAGCGGCCTCTCCCAAAGTTGTAACACAGGTAATACTAAAAGAACTATGCATGTTTTCATTGTTATAGTAGAAACTAAAGAAAAGTAAACAACTTTACAAATTTAACAAATTTACAAAATTAAATCAAAAAATAATAAAAGTTGTAATATAATAAAGTATTCTATATGTGTTATATTTAATACTAAACATCTATACTATACATATATTTAATATACATATATACAAGACGAGTAAAAGCGGTGTCTGAGTAGGACTGGGAAAATTATTTCAAAAATTGTTTTAGGCGCATAAAACTTTGTAGAGATGCTAGTGGAGAGATTTTAGATTTTTTTTATTTAGGATAGGGTGACAAACGAGCACACAGTCCACCTGATGGTAAGTGGTTGATGTCACCCATAGACATCTACATTTACCCTCAATAAAGAATCAAAATGCAGATGCGTCGTCACCCTTGAGGACTAAGATGGATATCCAGTAAAATGGGTGTCCGGTTCTCTACACTCACCATACGAAACACAACAGTGTCAAGGTGCCATTTTACGCCGGTATTCTGTGAGAGCGTGGTCCTTTCCCGGCCGAGCCGATCCATTCGTACTACAACTACACTACTAATATAGCTGCTTCATGGCTTAGCCACATATATAATAAAAATATTTAATAATAAAAATTCTAACTATACAACTTTCACAGTTTCGCAAAACTTTTTAGAAAACGTGAAGTTCACGAGCTATTTGCATAGACACAAATTTTAATTAAAATTTCTCTAAGTTAAACAGTTAAAGTAAATACAATTTAAGTTGAAATGTTAGCTTCTCGTTATTTTACGAACTAAGTTACAATATTGTTTTACTATTACGTAAGTTGTTTCTTCGAATGAGCTTTATTGATAGACTAATTAGAAAGGATAATATTTACTTTGTTAGAATTTCATTCATTTTCAATATTAATTTTTTTATAGAATAAAGATGACAAACGCACACAGTTCACCTGATGATAAGTGGATGCTATGTCCCATGAACATATACAACTAACCTCGATTAAGAATCAAAATAATGTGTTTCCAGTAAAAAGGAACTTCGGTTCTCTACACTCACAGACACAGCAGTATTATTAAAATCCTAGTGTGGGGGTAACGTTTTTAAAAAAAAATAAGAATAAAGAAAGAATATTATGAAGAGTAATTTAAAATTAAACATTTTGTACGACCGACTTCAATATAAATTATTAAGAATAACTCAAAAACTATTAGTCAGACCTTGATCAAAATATATGGGACCACATGAGAAGCACCAGCTTTCAAATAAAAAAAGAATCATCGAAATAGGTTCAGCCAGAAAAAAAGTTACGAGGTAACACGCGTAAAAAACATACAGTCGAATTGAGTACCGTCTCCTTTTGAAGTCTTAAATAGATTTGCTAGTATAATTAATGTTTTTGGCTCACTGCTTACAAGCGAAAAGCAAAGATTAATTGCGTCTGCTAAAAGACTAATTGCATGTATGTGCGAACTTGGAACAGTTGACCAATAGAATTAACGTAGGTTGACAGAAATTAGTCGCCGTAATTACACGTTGCAAGCTAAGTTTAATTGTATAATTAAATAAATAAATATACATTTTTTCTTTGAAATTTTTTCGGTTTGAATATTACGTACAATTTTAGAGAGTGACTTAAATTCATATCATTTGACATCTTGAGAAACTTACTACTTTAAACTAAGCTTTAGCCTTTTTGTTATTATTTTCATTCATTAGAGCCTTTAAAAAGCCCATTGCTGTACATAGGTATTCCCCATAAATTGCTTATACATAGGGATATACATGGTACATTGTGTTGTATATGATACTATTTTTTTACCTGCAGCTCCCCTCGTGTCTTATTATAAAGTCGACAATTCGAAATTCGAATTCGTAGAAATTTTTCAGCTAAAAATTAAAAGTCGATACCGATTGAAGGCAGCATATAAACTATGAGTAAATATATGAGTTGCTTTGACCACAAAGGAATATAGATCCCGCATCCCCAGATCTCAGGCGTCTACCTGTTTATCAAAGCGTTTGCCCGGGTACCGGTATTGCACCGCAGCAGTCTCGGTTGTTCTCTGTGTGGCAAAATGTATTAATTCTCAAATTGCAAAACTTTCCATTCGTGGAACGCTTACATCCTCTGTGTGGCCTGAGCTTTAATTATTTAGGTATATTAAAAACTGTTATGTGTGATTTATAATGTACATAGCAGTATTTAGATACTTTCTTTTTATTATCAACGAACTTTTTTGCGTAAATTATTTTCATTCATAACGTAATATTTTATTTAGTTCATATTTGGCAATATGAACTAAATAAGATATTTGTTCAAATACAAGATAATAAAAAGCCGTTAGCCAACCCGCTTACCAAGTGTGGAAACTATGGCAAATATCGCCTTATAAGACCTATGAAGGAGGCCATGTATAGCATTGAATTTTAGATGGGCTGTAATGACGATGATAATGAAAATGATAATAAAGATGATAATATACATAAAAACTACAACGTTAAACTTTGTTAATAACCTTATGCGCTTCTGATTAAGATTATCTATATCTGATTAAATCATCTTAATTATGTTGAATAAAACAGACTTGCAAAAATTAAAAAATACGAAGCAAGATTAATTCGTAGTTTTAAGTTTGACGACTCTATGTACATGAACCAATACACAATTTTGTAAGTATCCCACGTATATGATAAAATTCTAGAGTATTTAATTTATCTGGATGGTAAACAGATATTTAAGTCATATTTTTAGATTTTATTAGATCGAGAAATACCTGCAATGAATAATGCTGCCCAGCTACACAGCTTCGACACAGATTCATACGAGTACACATTGATTTGTGTCTGTCACACGATTTTACTGCCTCCTTTGGGAGGCCAACTAATACGAAGAAAGTTACCAATAATAATACAGCATCCACTATGCAAGTAACCATCCGATTTAAATATTTGTCTGTGAATTAGAACCATTTGTAAGTTGATTTAAATTAAAACAAGCTTCTACTTCTTGTACCATTATTTATGCTGTGCTTCTACGCATGTTTACTGTTGACTTTTAATAAGTTCCTATGGTACTCTCGTATTTATTTTAATCGTTTCTTTATCGATTTATCACTAACATTGAAGGTTATTTTAAAATTGATCCGCTTGTACTGTAGCTATCTATACGTCATTATCGACTTCGGTATTCAAGCATCTACGCAGCTACGAACGTCTACGGGGCTACTACTTGTACTAACTCGATGGCCCGTCATTGAGGTCGATATTTACGTAATTAAAGCGAATCAAAGAAAACCCATCGGACATTCTTTGCGGCACCTGGTCTACATACGTCGCTAATATTGCATACAGTCATTGCATTATCGGTACTACGACTGAAACTCATATCTATAGCTGAGTCCGATAAAACTATAAAAACCATCTGATTCCCAGCACTAATCACAGAAAATAGAGGAACTCATATTGGAAAATAACACAAACTTTCAATTTATTCATAGTTACATAGGTACTCATATATCAAAGAAAAAATAATACACGTCGGAAAAACAAACGAGCAACTGATATTTTCAAATCAATGACATAGCATATAAGACGAATGCACAATATTGAGCTTTTAGATAACAGCTGTTTTGTAAAGTAAGGATATGAAACAAATGTATATTTTATTACATATTCTACTCATCGAACAAAAGCACAAAATATAATCGCAAATTCATTTTAAATGTCCCGACCTACCGTGAAAAAAGTTTTTTTTTATAGGATAGGGTGACAAACGAGCACACAGTCCACCTGATGGTAAGTGGTTGCTGTGACCCATAGACATCTACATCTATCGTCGTTTGCGAATCAAAATGCAGATGCGTTGTCAACCGTGAGGACTAAGATGGAATGCCTCATTTCCAGTAAAAAGGGTCTCCGGTTCTCTACACTCACCATACGAAGCACAGCAGTGTTAAGCTGCTATTTTACGCTGGTATTTTGTGAGAGCGTGGTCCTTCCCCGGTCGAGCTGACCCATTCGTGCTACAACTATACTACTAATATAGCTGCTTCATGGCTCTACCACGTACAAAAAAGTATAACTATTTGTCGAAAATCATATAAATAAAGTGGAAGTGTTTGTCTGTGGTATCGACATAACTGCCTTTTATTGAGCTGTGGGGTGTGATTTGCATACAATTAAGACGAAGAGTAGAGAAAGAAATAGAGTGTAATCTGGAGTGATTTAAGCTATAATTTATCCGATAAAGTTGGAACAGTTTTTTGAGAAATCGAAAATTTGATAAAATAAATATTGTGATGATTATCTTAAATCTAAATGCATGTATGCATGCACCACATTAATAGATCGTACCCAGGCGAAGCCGGGGCGGGTCGCTAGTAATTATATTTGCAAGTTTATTTCTGTCCATATAATGCAAGTCTTTGGCTTTATTTTAATATAGTTTAATTTAATTATAATCAATGCTAACACTTTATAAAACACATAACCTAATACGTCTATTTTATTAGTAGATAGCACCATAACAATCCTTTGCTGCATTAATAATAAGCTATTTTAAAATAGAACATATTGAATGCTTTACAAAATATAATTTAGCAAAAAGTGCATTTTTTGTATTGTTATTTTAGTGTACAAAATCGCAGACTAACCAAAAATGAATCCGAAAAGTGTCCGATTGACACTACCAACTTTTACGTTTATCGCCACGGAGCTTAAAAATAATCCGAGAGAATAAAATGTCCAAATATTTGGAATGTTTGTTGTTTGTGTTTTACCTGTTACTTTTGTACCTAACCTAGGCTTTAGTTTGCAAATGATTTCATTTTTCGTTTAAATTTTTTTAGCATTTTATGTTAAAATGCTTAAACTAGGAGTGGTTCATACACGCGGTCAGCGGCAGTATCAATCAGGCAAGTTTTTCCTGGCCCCATTGCCTACGCGTAACAGTCGAGGTCGTGTAGAAAGAGATGTCTGTGTTCCGCTGAATTGCTTGCTTATGAAAAAAACTGTGAAAAAGTTGTCCTACCGCATAGCAGCCACCAAAAGGCGGCTAGAGTTGGTGGAGTAGCGGATGTGTGCGAAAGCGTTCCCGACATCCTGTCCATATGCAACGAAGGTGAAACGCCATAAATTTTTACACCTTGGGCATTTCTCCAGGAAAAAGGGAGAGTGATTCACTATAGTAGTTCCTTCCTCTACCATTAGGATACTGTTATTTTCTGATAATTAATAGAATCATGCGTTACTTTGCGGAAATCCATTATATTAAATTTGACAAAAAATTACTTTGCGTACATCCGCTAGATAAAATAAAATGATGTGTCTTACCTTGGTGCTCTTCAAACTAGGTAAGACACATCATTTTATTTTATCTAGCGGATGTACGCAAAGTAATTTTTTGTCAAACTTAATATTGTTATTTTCTGTCGTTTCGCTCAAAATTTGTGTGACAATAGGCTTCAAGTCACAAGTAAAACTGACTGACGCTACCGCTTTTTGCCGGAAGCCGACATAAAATCATCAAAGCGAGACTTTGGCCTAAAGCACATATTCACATTGCAGGCCCAATATTTAGACAGCCTTAGGATCGATTACTTGTGCTTAATCAACGCACACCGTTGTGTGATTCATATATTATTCGCTTTGTTGTATGTCGTTCGGTGGTAAGGCGAACGCGTAAACCATATCCAGTCGAATGTTTTATTTTCTGTCGAAGGGTCCGTATCCTTGTTGTTGATATTCATGCATTCGAACTAAACGCTTTGTTTCATCCTTTGTAATGCGTATAAAAGGAGTGGAATAACTTGCCGACGTATGTATTTCCGTCCGATTAAAAAATAAAATAAAATAAACCTTTATTATTTTCTCCCACAAATTGTACAATTACATATTTTATCTTTTAAAAACATATATATTTTTTATAAACAAAACAAAGAGGTACATAAATTTGTGGGAGACGGGAGTCCAAACTAGGATACCCTGTGCTATGGATCTCCCGGCTCCCCATTTAGAATGATCAACTAGATGTTTTCATTTTTTTATTATATGTATATAGCAGAGACTTTTTTCCGTTTGCGAGAGAGCATACGCGCAAGCAGTTAATCTTATTGTTTGTGTGTGTGTGTGTGTGTGTGTGTGTGTGTGTGTGTGTGTGTGTGTGTGTGTGTGTGCGTGTGTGTGTGTGTGTGCGTTTATGTGTGTGTGTATGTGTGTATGTGTGGGTTAACTCGTACGTGGTATGTTAAGATGCAATTTGCAGTAATTGTTCTGTTTTTTCATAATCAAGTTTAAGCAGCCAATTTGAAATTATCCTTTTACATTCAAATTTAGTTAGGTTAATGATACGGTGTAATTTGTTTGCTTTGTTATATAATCGACTACCTCTAAAACTGAAAAACTTTTGAGCAAAAAATGTTTTTACCGGAATAATTTCACAGACTTCATAATCTCTCCTCGTACCAGAGTTCCTTATATTATCCAACAAATCAATACAACTATGTTTTTTTAAGATTATTGATAATATGTAAATTTTTCGAACCGTTAACACATTGGCTTCTGCGTATAAGTTCGTAGTCGGATACGTCCTAGGTTTTTTTCAAGGCAATTTTTAATATCATCCTTTGTACCTTTTCAACTTCCATCATTAATGTTTTACTAGAGCCTCCCCATACAGAAATGCCATAGGACAGGATAGATTTACCTAACGATTCATATACAGTTTTAATTAAATTCCAATTTGCGATATGTCTTAAGTTTTTAAATATGTAGATAAGCTTTCTAATTTTTTGAACTAAATAGTTTATATGTTCTTTGAAAGTTAGATTCTTGTCTATTATTATGCCGAGGTACTTTATGTTATTTGTATTTTCAATATCAGGACATTTACAATTTGAAATAGAGGTCATATTACATGAATGTGCTATGATTTTAAATTTATTTGTAATACAGGTTGAATTTCGGATGGAAAACATTACATATTTGGTTTTATCGGTATTTAAAGTGAGACTATTTAGAGCAAGCCAGTGACACACTATATTGAAACCATCCTGTGCAATTTTGAAAACTTCTTCCCAAGAGTCACCGTAGAACGAGAGGGTTGTGTCGTCAGCATATGAGATTATTTTACAATTTGGGATGTTTAATTGACAAAGATCGTTTATGTAGCAAAGGAAGAGAGTTGGACCGAGAATACTTCCTTGTGGTACTCCGTAATTGATTGGTCTTTCATCACTAAAAATCTCTCCTATCCTAACACGTTGTGAGCGATTTTGTAGGTAATCTCTAAAAAGTTGTAATTGTACATTTCTAATACCCATTTTTTCAAGTTTCTCGATCAGTTTAGAAGATGAAATAGTGTCAAAAGCTTTTTGCAGATCAATAAAGATTGTGATACATTTTTTATTGGAATCTAATTTTTGCACAATAAATTCTGTAAAAATATGTATAGCGTCCGTAGTTGATTTACTCTTTCGAAAACCGAATTGACCATTTGAGAGAATTTCATTATCTTCTAAATATTTTATAAGTCTAGTGTTTATTATTCTTTCAAGGAGCTTAGACATAGACGGGAGTAACGATATTGGACGATAGTTAGTGATGATGTCACGCTTTCCGTTTTTAAAAACTGGTATTGTGATGGACCTTTTTAAAACTGTTGGAAAAATACCTTCTTCTAGACACCTATTAAAGCTATGATTAAGTGGGGGGATTATAAATTCTTTAAGACATTTTAAAATTTTTGGCGTAATACCATCCCAGCCAGCACCACAATCAGTCTTAAGATTAAAAATGAGACGTTCGAGTTCTTCTTCACTTGTTTTAAGTAGGACAAAAGACTTACTTTTGACTGTTACAGGATTTACAGTGGTAGGAAGAGGCGGAAGATCTGTTTTAAGTTTATTTGACAAGTTAGAGCCTATATTTGCAAAAAAAGTGTTTATAAAGTTGACGGAACTAAGCGGGTTATTTTCAATCTTGAGAAGTTCAGCTGGTAGCTCTTTTGTTTTATTTAAGTTATTTATATTTTTAACAACATTCCAAATTTTTTTATTATCATTTCCAGCAGCTTTCAATTCATTTCTTTCATAATGATTCTTTTGTTTTTTTAATATATCATTACAAAAATTTCTGTATCGCTTATAAGTACATTTTAAAATTTCATTTTGAGGATCTTTATTTAATTTATAATGCATTCTATCTCTGGTTCTTATACATCTTAATAAACCAACAGTTATCCAGGGTTTTATTGTGATTTTGCTTCGGGGTATTCTAATTTTAATTGAATTATTAACAATTATTTTTTGTATGTGTTCAATAATAAAGAGTATAGATTCATTTGGATTAAGTTCATTATTATATATCTCATTAAAATTTTGGTTTTTACAATCTTCATATAGGTTAGCGAAATTTAATTTATTAATGAAATTATTTTTATTGTTAATATTTTGTTTTATGGATTTAATGCAGAAAAGAACCGGTTCGTGGTCAGTAATGGAAGTTAATAAAATAAAAGTATATGTGGGATATTTCGTCTTTAGAATTACATGGTCAAGGCAGCTATTACCCCTAGTGGGATGATAATATGCCGGTATCATTCCATAGAAAGCCAGAACTTCTAAGTAATTAGATGACAGCGAATTAAGCTCAGCAATGTTAATATTTAAATCTCCCATCAGGAAAGTATTTTTAAAAGAAGATAGTTCCGTTAAAGTGTTTTGTAACGATAGTAGGAATTTATCCAGCGATAGGTAGCTAGGGGATCTATATATAGCAATTATAGCTGTCTCGTTATTAATTTTTATTAATAGGGAGTTCGCTTCAGATATATTAGGTTCCTCTACTTCAAATTTTAATTCTTTCTTTATCATAACGACAACACCTTCGTTTTGATTATTATTCATCATAGTTTTAAAGGAGATGTATCCTGGGATAACCGGAAGGTTAATGACACAAGATAGCCAACATTCCGAAAGGATTAAAATATCACAGTCAAATTTCATCCTATGTAGTAACACGATTAAGCTGTTAAAGTTTTTGTTTAAGCTTCGTATGTTTAACTGTAATATTTTTAAGTATAAGGATGGATTCAATATAAAATTTATACATGATTCAGGTTCGCAGATTTGAAGATCTGTTTGTTGGAAGTTGTCTAAATTATTTAAGTTATTTACGTCAGCGAAATTTATTTAAATATAAAAAAATATATAATAATAAGTAAATAATTTTGTTTTTCCGATAAAAACATTTCAATTTGCAGTACTATTGAGCTTATTTTACTTAACTGGGTAACGCCATTTTGTAAGATATTTAAAAAATGTTTGTGTGAAAAGTGTGAATGTGTTGGAATTGTGAAAAATAATGTAATGTGTAGATATATACTAACAGGTACTGTACATTGTATTAGGTTATACACATGAGAAATTATATAAATCGGTCTAGCATTTAAATAAGAATAGTACATCGAGTAAGGTAACCACATGCATATACATTGTATAATATTGCTTACAATTAAAAAAGTACTCTTAAATACTTGTAGGCCGTAAGTGTAACGTGTAAATAAATCCAAGTGTGATTGAAAGATATTATATAAAAGCATGTCTACTTCTCCAAAATACAAATATTCGTAGAATTGAAGAACCGCTATACTTGTAAAGTTGCATAAGGAAAAATAACAGACATCTATGTTAACTCTCGTACTAAACATAGCAAAACATATTATAGAGTATCGCTGAACGTAATTCACAGCATGCATTGTATCGTGAAACAAGACAAAACCTACTTTAAACATAATCTCACACAAGAGTATACGTTTATATAAGGTGAAATAAAATATTAACAACTTTACATAGTAGTTTATAGTAAGGACAGAAAGTACAGCAATTAAGAATACAAATGTTACAACGCCTGAGCCAAAAAATAACCTAAGTGTACCATTACTATGTAAAAGAATAAGATAAGAACAAAATTTAAATAAATTAAACATCAAATTTAAGCAATACAAAAAACCTTTACGATATCACTCTCCATATGAATTCGCCGTTTGCTTGACATCGAATCACGCCTTACAAATATATTGCCGTTTTTTGTCCATACATAACGCCAGTGGTTTCGCTGCGCTTCCTGTCTAACCTTATAGAAAAGTTGCTTGTTAGTGTACGTCAGGCGTTCATTTAAATAAAAGCGCACTGTATGATCGTTAATGTTGAACCCAGACGTATCGGCTCCTCGTCGCACGCGAGCGGCACGCAACAGTTGGTCGCGAATAGCACGCCGCGCTAAGCGAATGATGATAGGTCTCGGACGCGGCGGTTCAGTGGCTGTACTCACTCGATCTCGACGCATACCAGATCTCTCTACACTAACCACATCACGTTCATCCAGTTCAATGCCTAATTTTTGGGCGACGAGAGAAAATAGATGCATCGGGTTTTCTCCATTTTGTTCAGGCACGCCCGTGAGCTCCAGGTCATTTAAAAGAGCAGCTTGATCTTTGTAATTTAGGTCACGCTTTAGTTGAGCCACAGTTTCAACCAACTCACTTGCAGGTGCAACCTTTTTTTCATCCTTCGCTTGAAGTTCTAAGCAGGTCACGCGGTTTTCAACGCTGTCTAATCTTGAGTTAAACTCCGTCATAGTGGCATTCAGTTTCCCAACTTCCTGGCGAAAATTAACCATTTCTCTCGAAAGGGTTTGCAATTCTGTTCGTAAAAGCCTAATTTCCTGCGCTAATAATCCTTCGTTAGAACCCTCCACCCTTGCATCCATAAATGTTTCAGATATCACCTCTGTTTCCGCATGTGATGGACTTTGTCGCGGCGTCAAATTGACTCCCGAACATGAGGCCTTAGGTTTACAGGTCATGCACATCCACTTTACACTAATTTTCGTGTCAGGGTTAATGTTTACACAATGGCGATGGTATGCTGATGGACACTTTGAACATTTAACACCATCTGTTTGAGAAAGGAACTTCCCGCAGAGACCACATTTATTTGCCATGTTTAATTTAATTATCACTAAATGTTCCCGTATAGTAAACTTCGCCAAACTGCACTAACTACACAATATAATATTTATAGCGACGCTTGAGTTAAGAATACATAAATGTAAAACATTTTACTTGTTGCGGGTACATACAACAGCGGATTGGAAAAGTTGATTATGTTACGATAGACTTTAATGATATTTTAATCACACTGACTCAGTCTTAAATGTAAATAACACTAGTATCACTTTTTAGTACTATCTTAAATAGGAATATACTGTTTGTATGTACAAAAACCACGTTTAATTATTTTATTAGCTCAAATAATCACGACGTGTATGCACTACCCGCCACGTCTCGATAGGGGGGGATATATATAATTGCGGCGATAAAGGTAATAATTCTTTCGATATTAAATATTTCTTATGACGTTGTCACGTTCAACTATCGTCAGTAAACCGACTTTACAGACAACCGATTTTTTTTATTCAATATTGATTATTATATAAAGAAGCTGATGATACTTAATCTACGGCAGAAAATAATATTAAAATAATATTGGCTCATTTGCGTCAAATTAGCAAGGTAAAAAAGCCGAGTTGTCCCTAAAGAAATAATGAATTGGCTTTTGTTACGTTAACAAAATCCAATTTACGATCTAGGGCTTTAACACCGCTTACCACTAAGTGAGATAATACGATAATCAAGCATTGGCTCATCAAATAAAAAAGCCGGTCGACCACCCGCCGATATTTTATTCGTTGATAGCACGGTATTCCACTGTCCTGTCCTCTTCATTCAGACTTTCGACAAAATGTTCGTGGCCAGCATTTTACTAGATAAAATAGAATAATACATTGAACATACACCAACATGCAGCAGTAGAGATCTTACTAGGTTCTTTCCTTCTCTATTGAAATAAGGATGTGTTTGATTTGAATAGCCTCACGAAACATCCTTAGTAGGAAGCGTTAATATTTTGCAAGGATTTGTGGTCTATCAAATCTGATGTAATGACGGAGCTAATCCTGTACTTGTTCATGCCATCATTAATTTCCGAAAAGGTTTATAGTAAAAATTCAGCCCCACGCCATTTGATTTCGTTTTCCTTTTTATTTCATTGGCTTGTTGGCTTTTACTTTCTATTAAGTTTAACTTACTGAACCTTTTGAGTGGACCAAAAAATATCACAACATACCAAATTTCACCTAATTAGTTAGGGGGCGTTCAAGTATTACGTAAGAAAACTTTCTTTGATTCAGCTAAAGTAAGGAAAATTTGGACCCCCTCCCCCTAAGCCTGCTTACATAATACTTGAACGCCCCCTTATATTAAAAACATCATCTCCTATTTGTCCACAAGACTAAAACAAGAAAAACATAAGCTGTGCATTTGAAGCAGTAATAAATCAAACAAGATCCTTAAAGTTGCAGAAGTCACCTTCCCGAATTTCCAAATTAGGCACTACTTAACACATGACAGTGGAGTAAGACAGATTATTGGTGACACTGATAAAAAACTAAAGAGCTATACATTAAATGACTTATGTATAATTTTAATTGGAGAAGATGACTTTCGAAAACAAATAATTATTTCGATTTGACAGTTCATATTCGTGAAACTCTATTAAAAATAAAACACACAAATATTCTTTTATGCCTACCTACCTTCAAACTAAATGATAGCTCCATGATGTTTAACAATAGAATAGAAACATTTAATAACCTTTTATATCTAGATAATTGCACTCATAATTATGCATGGCTATATGATTCTAACCTAAACCTATCATATGATTATAAAATGTTTGTGAGGAGCAGTGGTACTCTCAATAACCGCGGTATTAAAAATATTTTTGAAAATCTTAGAGAAATGATAAATATTGAAGTAATGGAGTATAATAAAGATACACACAGTCCCTTAGACATAGAAGTAATAAGATCTTCCTTTCAATACTGTACCGAAACTAACACAAAGGAGCTGTTGTTTCTCTAGTCATTATCTCAATGTACTACATCAGAATATCGCTGGCCTAATAAAAAAGTCAAAAGCTCTTGCTGTATGTTTGTGTGAGCTATATGGAAAACAAATAAATGTTGATATATTGTGTATTACCGAGTATTTTATAATGGAAGGCTATGAAAATCAACTATATGTACCGAATTACTCTTTAGCCTCATAGTATTGTAGAAAGGATGAAAATAGAGGTGGAACTTGTATCCTGATAAAAAACGGACACCAATGGAAAGAGCTACCAACAATAGCGAAGTTATCATTGCCAGGTGTGCTTGAACGCTGTGCTGTCGAACTTATTAATTATAAGACAATAGTTGTCTGTATATATAGAATACCAAATGTAAGCAATTTTAATGATGCTATGAATAAACTTGAAATTATTTTACAAGATATATCAAACATGCGCTTTAGGAATATTATTATCGCCAGAGATTTTAACATTGATATACTTAAAAACAATAGTCGAACAATAGCATTTGAGTGTCTGCTTTTAAGTTTTAACCTAAAACTAGCATTGAAACAGTCAACACGTATGGCCAGCATGACATGCATCGACAACTTTGCGTACAACTCTGGTAAGCAGAGTAAGTCTAATATGATAGAGTTATCAGATCATACAGCACAGATTTTACAATACCCAGTTCAGAAATGTTATGTTACTAACTACTGTTACAATACTAGAAGGGATTATAATTACGAAAACATGTTAAAGTTTAAAGATTGTTTAAAAAACCTTTCCTTTTCAGAAATTTACTGCACAGATGATCCTAATGTAGCATACAATAATTTTATCGATAGTTTAAAACTATTTTATGATCTATGTTTTCCGGTTATCGTACACAAAGTCAATGTTTTAAAAAACCAAGGTGGTTATTTCGAGGTATTAAATTATGTAGTAAAAAGAAACGAAAACTTTTGTGGCTGTCGAGATTAAAACCAAACCATATCAATAAAACAAACTTTAAAAATTATTCTATTATATTCAAAGAAAATTATAAACCTAACTCAAAAGGCACAAAATAGCTATAAAATAAAAACTTGCAAAAATAGGTCAAAAACGACTTGGCAGATAATAAATCAAAACAAAAACAATACTCCAAAACATTATATAAATAAAATTGAGGTAAATGGCCAAGTTATATCGAACCCAGCGAAAATTTGTGATGTATTTAATAACTACTGTGTCGATAAAATTCAGCTAAAACTTCATGCCGAAAGTAAACCAAAAGCAATTAAAATAAACACTATACCTAACTCTATGTTTTTAGAGCCTAGTACATCATATGAAGTAAAGGAAATAATAATGTCTCTGAAAAACACATGCAGTGAAGGTTATGATGATATTTGTACAAAGGTAATCAAATATGTGGCTAATGAGATATGTGATCACCTGACTTATATAATTAATCTTTGCATTTGTGCTGGCATATATCCAGATGCCTTAAAAATCTCTATAATAAAACCATTATTTAAGAAAAAAAATAGAGAGTTAATTGAAAACTATAGACCAATTTCACTCATTCCCATAATTTTAAAAATAATTGAAAAGTACTTTTACAATAAATTATATAAATATGTAGAAAAACATAACATATTGTGTTAGGAACAGAAAGGATTTAGGCAGCTTAAAACAATAAATATGGCAATATACGATTATGTAGACAATATTGGTAGTAATATGGACACAAGAACACCAGTTTGTGCCATATTTTGTGATATGACCCAGGCGTTTGATTATGTTCACTACCCTACACTCTTATATAAACTACACGCCTATGGCATCAGAGGTAATGTACTTAACCTTATAGAATCTTACCTTAAGAATAGAATACAAATAACTGAAATTAAGAATTTTAATAAGGTAAATAAATACGAAGAGTCATTTCGATCATCGGAACGTAAAGTCAGCTTTGGAATTCCGCAAAGGAGTATCCTGGGACCGTTACTATTTATATTGTATATTAATGACCTAACTGAATACGCAGAAGAAAATTTGACGCTTTTTGCAGATGACAGCACCATAACAGTACCTTGTAAAATATTCATCAACATCATTACAGCCTTTCATAAGTCCACTGCTGAACATAGTCCTCTTCAAGGAATGCCATAAAGTACGGTCCTGAGCCCCCTGCATCCATCGACTTCCTGCATGCTTTACCAGGTCGTTACTCCATCTCGTGGGGGATCTCCCTACACTTCGCCTAACGGTACGAGGCTGCCACTCGAGAACCATTCTTCCCCATCGGTTGTCGGTTCTTCGAGCTATATGGCCGGCCCACTGCCACTTCAGCTTACTAATCCGTTTTTCCGGGCTATGTCGGTTACTCTAGTTCTACTGCTGATATCCTCATTTCTAAGTTTATCACGCAGAGAAACTCCGAGCATCGCCCTCTCCATAGCTCGCTAAGCGACCTTGAGCTTCCTCATACGGCCAGCAGTGAAGGACCACATCTCAGTTTCGTAAGTCATCACTGGCAACACGCACTGGTTGTACAATTTCGTTTTAAGGTTTTGAGGTATGTCTGACGAGAAGATGTGTCGTAACTTCCCGAACGCTGCCCAGCCGAGTTGAATCCGCCGATTGACCTCTCGGTCGAAGTTGGACTTACATAGTCGGACTATTTGTCCCAGGTAAACATACTCGTCAACAACTTCGAGCTTAGTGCTCCCAACAACTACCGGCATAGGTGTGACATGGACATTAAACATAATCTTTGTTTTATCCATGTTCATCTTAAGACCTATCCGTTGGGAGACACTATTGAGGCCATTGAGCATAGTGCTTAGGTCCTCCAGCGATTCTGCACTAAGGACTATATCGTCGGAAAATCGAAGGTGAGTGATGTACTCGCCATTGATGTTGATACCGTATCCTTTCCAGTCCAGAAGCTTGAAAACGTCTTCCAATGCAGCGGTGAAGAGTTTCGAGGATATGACGTCACCCTGTCTTACACCTCTCTGCAATTGGATAGGTTTCGTACTCTGGTTCTGTATTCAGATAGCCATCGTAGGTCTACTGTACAAATACTTCAGCACTTCGACATACCGACAGTCCACTTGGCACCTCTGAAAGGATTGCAGCACCGCCCAAATTTCGACGGAATCAAAGGCTTTCTTATAGTCCACATACGCCAGACATAGTGGGAAATTGTACTCTTCGGACTTCTGTACAATTTGCCGAAGGGTATGTATGTGGTCCATGGTGCTAAAGCCCTTTCGGGAACCGGCTTGTGGAAGTCGTCAAGTCTGCGTGCGAGACGATTCGTAATAACTCTCGAAAACAGCACGTAGACGCGGCTCAGAAGGGAAATCGGTCTGTAGTTCTTCAAGAGATCGTTGTCACCTTTCTAGAAGAACAAGACCACCGCACTTCTGCTCCACGCCTACGGTGTAATGCCACCATGGAGGACGGAATTAAAGAGCTTCTGAAGGACTTTAAGTACTGGTCTTCCAACCGCTTTCAGAAGCTCCGCTGTAATTCCATCCTCGCCTGGGGCCTTACCGTTTTTAAGGTGCTGGAGAGCCATTCTAATCTCGCTCAGACTGACGTCCGGGATATCTTCGGAATAGTGTCGGATGAGACTCACTCTTGGATCGTTACTCACCCTTGCGTGTGGCTCCAACGATGACGTGTACAGCTGCCCATAGTACCTCTCAATCTCACTCAAAATCTCAGGTGCCCCGGAAACGATGCTGCCACACTCTGTCTTCAGCTTTGACAGTTGGCTCTTTCTGGCAGACAGATCTCTGGCAAAGACTGTGGAGCCTTGGTTCCGCTCGATCGTTTCTTCAATACGAGCTGTATTGAAGTTGCGTAAGTCCCGCCGCATGCATTTGGAGATCTGTCTGTTCAGATGCCTGTATGCTGTCAAGTCTGTTGAAGAATATAGCTTCATCTCCCGTCTAACAGCCATGAGGTTAAGAGTGTGATCGGAGAGTTTTTGTGTTCTTCTGCGGCGGGTCATGCAGAACTTAGCTCCGACCGCATGGACAGTTTCCACGAGCTTGTCTTAAAAATATTAATACATACGAATATGACATAAACAATTCCCTAAAAACAATTATAAAATGGCTAGATCACAATAATTTAATAATAAATTTAAGCAAAACAAAGATTATACATTTCAGTCAACACAAACATGATAATAGCAAACTCATAATACAATGTAATAACTATAACATTGCCGAAGTTGAAAGCACGAGATTTATGGGGCTGGAAATTGATGAAAAATTGAATTGGAAATCGCACATTAGGACTCTTTGTAAAAATATAAGTAAATCTGCTTATGCTCTAGGCATATTGTCTCCTATAATTTGTACGGATGGACTCCTTACTGCGTATTATGGTACGGTAGAAACATATCTACGATATGGTGTAATATTTTGGGGTAACTCTTGTGAAAAAGAAAAGGTATTCACGGCCCAAAAAGGTGTATACGATCCATGTTTAAGCTGAAGAGGACCGATAGCTGTAAGCCATGTTTTAAACAATATAAAATATTAACTCTACCTTGTATATATATATTAGAGATAACAGTATTTGTAAAGTTGAACCAGAACCGTTTTAAGTGCCTGGCAGACCTTGCCCCAAGAAACAGACACGACAATAGTAGAGTTTACATTCCTAAGGGAAAAACAGCACTAATACGCAACAGTGTCTGCTGTATGGGGCCGGCTGTTTACAACAAATTACCCAAGTGTTGCAGGGATCTCAACACTTCATTATTTAAGACAAGGCTATGAATCTTTTTAGCGGACAAGGTGTACTATATTATTAATGAATTTTTAATGGACAAAATGTTGTGTTAAAATTTGTACGTATGTCACATGAAGATTTATTTATAAATTGTATTATTATTAATGTAATTAATTTGACCATGGCTTATAATAATGTACCGATTGACTAGACTTACATATAATTTGAAGAGGTTTTTTTAATTTTCTTAATCTAATGTTAAATTGTGTTGTGAAGAAAAATATCTACGTAAATTGATAAAAAAAATATATTTTTGCATGCCTTCTGGTAAAATATGGTGGAATCTATACTATATATTTGTCACCACATTCTGTATCACCCATATTTGCAAAATAAAGATTTTTGCATTCATTCATTCATTCACAAGCAAAACTTTTACTATCGCGTCAAGAAACACTTCTCTTGCAGCGTATCATGCATATGTCGCTGCTGTATTAAGATATGGCCTCATATTATGGGAAAACTGGGCAGACATAAACTTTGTGCTTTTATAGCGCAAAAACGCTGTATATGAGCAATTTGTGGCGTCGGGCCACTCGTTTCTTGCAAAATCCTTTTAAGCACTTTTTAAAGAACTAGCTGTTTTTACTTTACCTTCCATGCACATTTTTGAACCATTAATATTCGTAAAAAAAAAGTATCCTCACTTTTTTACTAAACTAAAAGGTAGAGTAAAATATAGTAAGTATATTACTATTTATGGTATATTATATTACTATTCAAGTGTTAACAAAGTTTCAAATGATATAAAGCAATTAGATTATAATCAATTTAGACGTATAATTTATGAAAGTGGCTTTTGGAAAAACAATTTTATTCGGTCAATGAACTGCTGAAAATAGAAGAACTTTTCTATTGATTGTTAAACGCAGTTTCTTCTTTGATCGTGGTTTTAAAGGGTTAATACTAAAATTGTAAATTGATGCACGTTTAATTTTACCTTAACATTGTATTTTCTAACTATAAGTTTTTCATATACCAAAACTGTTGAAATATGTCCTAATTTATTATTTCATACAAACATCAAACATATATATATATATATATATATATATATATATATATATATATATATATATATATATATATATATATGTGTACATGTGTCCACTCCTGAAGTGTAATCTATTTAATTAAAATAATCATTGAAATCGGTTCATAATTAACAAAAATATCGAGTAACATACTGACAACAAAAATACATTCGAATTGCAAATCTCCTCTTTTATTTTAATTCAGCTTAAAATATAAGAAAAAAAGTCCTGCAGATAAACAATCAATACAAAATAGCAGCATCAACAACATCAGCCTTTTTAATTTCACTGCCACTGAACATAGTACTGCGCCTTTTGGAATAGATCACCTACCAGAAAGATCATAAACGTGGGAGACACACTGCAGTGAGTTACAGCTGCAGTAATAATTAAAAATTAAAAATTTTGTATAACCGATTTATACGTGGTAGAGACACGCTGCTACTATGTTAATAGTATAGTTTTTTACAGTGGTAGAGCCACGCGGCAGCTTTTTCTGTCGCACGGATGGGCCGGCTCGAACCGGGGTGGTACCAAGACCTCACAGAATACCAGCGTGAAGTAGAGGTTTACCTCTGCGTTTCGCTTGGTGAGTGCAGGTGGCCGGAGGCCCTTTTTTCTGGTAATGAGGCATTCCATCTTAGTCCTCACGGGTGACAACGCATCTGCATTTTGATTCGCAAACGAGGATAGATGTAGATGTCTATGGGCCGCAGCAACCACTTACCATCAGGTGGACTGTGTGCTCGTTTGTCACCCTTATCCTATAAAAAAAAAAATAGTTGTAGCACGAATGGGTCGGCTCGACCGGGGAAGGACCACGCTCTCACAGAATACCAGCGTAAAATAGCAGCTTAACACTGCTGTGTTTCGTATGGTGATTGTAGAGAACCGGAGACCCTTTTTACTGGAAAAGAGACATTCTATCTTAGTCCTAACGGCTGACAACGCATCTGCATTTTAATTCGCAAACGATGATAGATGAACATGTTTATGGGCCACACCAACCACTTACCATTAGGTGGACTGTGTGCTCGTTTGTCACCCTTATTCTATAAAAAAAACGACATCAATATAAATTATTAAGAATAACTCAAAAACTTTTGGTCAGACCTTGATCAAATTTATATGGAATCACATAAGAAGCACCAGCTTTCAAATAAAAAAAGAATTATCGAAATCGGTTGACCCAGTAAGAAGTTACGAGATAACACACATCAAAAAAACAGACAGTCGAATTGAGTACCGGCTTCTTTTTGAAGTCGGTAGAAAATAGGTCCGCCTGATCACGCTCTAACAGAATAACCAGCATGAAATAACATGTTAAAGCTGCTGACAAATGTGCTAACGAAATACATATGGCAAGTGGCGGAAACCGGAGGCCACTTTTTACTAGTAAAGAGGCATTCCATCCTCAGTCCTCAGGGGAGACATGCATTTTGATTATAATTAAGGATCTCTTTTGGTTTTAAATAAATGTTTATGAAGCTCAACATTCACTTACCATCAGGTTGACTGTGTGGTTATTTGTCACCCTTACTTTAACATTCAATATCATGCTGGATAAGACAGTTTGTGAGCGCAAAGTCGACACTAACCCCCTGGTAATTTTTAAAGCCAAATTGCACAGACAGCGGTCTGTGCAATTAGGGGTTCTTCATTGTTTTTTTCTGTCATCCTTAAATAAGCATCAAAATATTGACTTCCGTGTAAGTGAAATTGATATTAATTTGGAGAAAAATTTGGTTTAATATTTTCAAAAAAAATTCCATTCTTCTTCTTCATCATCAATCCATGAAATTACGTCAGTTACAGGGAGAATTTGTCATAATCGCCAATCTTGACAGTCGGAAGCGATAATCGGTTATTTTACATAAATATAGTAAGATGGTGACACCGTCATCTTTCGGAAACCATGACATCTTTCTGACATCTTCCACAGTTTAATCTCTCTATGCTCACAAAACGAAATGGGGTGATTACTTTCCTTATGATTACGCCGCGATTACACGTCGTTTATACAGGGTTATTTTCAAAGAGTAGCATATATATGATATATCATTATTGCAATTTTTGAAAATACGAGTAAATAAGGCTTCTACTTTTATTTGAAATTATCGTCAAATTGAATGTGATTTATGGGCAACAACGTTTATGCCTACCGATCGACCCTTACGAATATGTTAGTGCGCAGTAAAATCAGTTAAAATAATGCATTACCACGCAAAATTAATAGATAAAAAGGCCAAAATATTTGAGAATTTTTTTATTAATTTCTCTTCACCTTGCCTATTTTACTAATTCTGAACCTTGTCTGCAAATTTGGCCGGTTATTTCAAAATAACCCTGTATACACATATATTATTTGGATTAATTGTTCTATATCAGATGTCGGATCTTCCATAGCATAAAGGATTTAGTGTAAAATCAGTACGGGTAGCGCAAATATGTACTTTTGTGAGTGACAATATAAGATATATTTTATATATATAAGAAATATATCCGCGTTTAAAATTAGGAAGACGATATGTTGATCGCGTAGCCGCTTTCAAACGTGGTATTAAAAATATCAATAAGTCCATAGCTGGACATGGCCTACTCCAAGAAATTCCAAAAAACATAGTCCTAAACCACCAACATTCATTGACATTCTGCATGCCTTACCAGTTAATTAATCTTCATCTTGTGGGATGCCCTTCTATAGAAAAGTATAAATTTTCAATTGAAGAATAGAATAAATTGAAGAAGTGTTATTATTATAATTAAAGGTTTGAGTTTGTGATTGGCCTCATTAGTTATATCAGAAAACGTTATAAAACAGAGCAGAAAAAGCTTGCAAATAATTGTCTTGTTAAGCGAAGCACCACTTTTAACTTAAATTTTGCCTTACATGGATTTTCGATTCATAACACTCAATTGTTTTACCTAAATGATTAAAATCATTTTTATAATAATTATAGATATCATTAAAACTAATTTGTCACATGTACCCTTTTACACTTTTTCTACTTAGGGGAACTCACCTTCAGTATCAGTATCCGGCGTTCAGTTCAAAAACAGTAACTTCACAATAGTAAGCTGTTAATTTAGTTCTAATTCTATTAAAACTTTAATTGATACCAGTGAGGTAACTGATGGGGGAAATCATTTTCTTGGGTAAGGTAGGCTAAGAAGACCTCGTGACTTCGCTACAAATGGCGGAACCTAGCTTTACAGCAGTATGTCAGTCAAGTTTAGAAAAGAGAACAGCAACTCATGGGCAGTGTATTTACACGAACTATTTTGAGCTAATTTTTTAACTTCAGTATCAAAGAACGTAACGGATTTTAATTTAAATCCATTTATGAACATTACACATACGATTACGATTTTAGGAACTGGTATGGAACTTGGTATACCTGTGGTATACCAACTCTTTTAATATTGTTTGCATTGAACTTGGCCCTTCCTCACAAAAACTCCTGAACATCTTCTATCAGCCTTTAGATGTAGATTGTAGAATGCATCAGATATCGTTCGTTACTTGAAGGGCTTGTACTCCTCGCCATACTGAATAGGGTGGTCGATAAGCAAAGAGCTTATATCCTAGTAATGCTACTTCCCATTACCAATCGTACGGCGTACGGTGTTTCTTAATGAATATATTTATCATATCGTAAAAACTCATTCGTTAGGAAATTAGCACTTACATACTTATTAAAATAAAAATAAACATGGACAAATATTTTCTCTATGAAAATAGAGGAGGTTTGAGTGTCGAAGTATGCACTTACTTAAGAGACAGAGACTAATATACCGACTAATATCACAGACCATCTGTTCAGCGCTGTTTTTTTTTTAATATAACTTATTTTTGGAAAGTTACGTAACAGCTTTTGGAAAGTCCTATTCCCAGCAATAAATTTAAAAGGATGACAATGATATAGAGGAAAGATACTTACTTACTTATCATCACGCACAATCCCTGACGGGGTAGCCAGAGACAACAGATCGCCAAGTGTCACGATCCTTACATACCTCTTTCGCTTCTTTCAGATTCATTATCTTCTTCATACATGCACGTCTAGGTATCCGAGTACTCTTGACCCTCCCCTCTTCGAACAGTTTGCTCACATGGTCTTCGAAAGTTAGTCTCGGTCTACCTCGACACCTTTTAATATTAACTTTCGCGCTATATATTTTCTTCACCATTCGGTCTTCACTCATTCGCTCAACGTGCCCAAACCATCGAAGCACGCCCTTATCAATTTTTGTGATAAGGTCATCTTTCAAACCTGCCATATTGCGAATCTCTTCGTTTCGCTTTCGGTCGGCCATGGTAACGCCTCACATTTTACGAAGAGATCGCATCTCCACTGCATTCAACTTGCTTTTATGCTTCTTCTGGCATACCCAGGTTTCGCTGCCATATAACAAAGTCGGTACCAACACTGCGTTATGTATTGCAAGGCGTGCACTCTTCACTACGCCTTGCCTTTTGACTAACGCAGTCAGGGCACCATTGACTTTGTTCCCGGCAGCGACACGCCTGTCCACATCTAAATCACATCTTCCATCCCGGCTAAAAGCACTCCCCACGTATACAATTTCATTTACCTGTTCTAGACATATAGAGGAAAGACGGCTACTTAGTTTTCTTACAGTAAGTCTTGTAACAACACTGTGTGCCTCAACACTAATTTGATATTAGATTATTAGATGAGTATGTTAAATTACATATAATTTTTCAGTTAAACCCAAACTAAATTAATGCAAATAAATATTATCATTAGCGATATAACAAGAGTTACTCGGGTAATATTTTCTACATTGGGTAAGTCATAGCAACACACAATTCCATTTATCTAATGGCGTCCTTAATCGGAGTTCTGACAGATAACGTTTATCATGAGATGAATCAGCTCAGCTTAATCAGTTCAACACATTTCGTGTCATGAAATAACCTTTTTCATCTCATGACACGAACTGTATCCTATTGACAGCTACACCCAGTTTCGATAAAGAAACAAAATGCTAAATTATCCCACCATTTTAACCCTTTCGGGTTATTCCTATAAAGCTTATAATGCTTTATTTCCAGTAATTATTATACTAGAACTTTTCATGAACCTCCGATAAGAAACGAATGCCAGTGGATCAGAGTCGTTGCATTGTTTTCCACGGCATGCGTGTACGGCGCCCCGTGCCCGTGTCACGCAAACTTGTGTCACGTTATATTATAATATTAAATAATTTGTGTGTCGAGCTTAATGAAAAATAAGGTCTCATTTTCTTTCTTAATGTGATTTAGACTCTAACAGAGCAGGCGACTGAATAAGTTTTAATTCATTTAATATTAGCGACAATCACATTTAGACAATCGGATTTATACTAATCTAACAAGCTATAACTATTAGGCTCCAGGTGTCAAGAACAAAATATCTTCAATGCATTGGGGATAGTGAGGGAATTGCGGACACTTAACTTAATATAACAATAAAAACTGTACATTAGCAGTAATAAGTTTTGTTTGAATATAATTAAACTTTGGTTATATGATTACAAAATTAACATAATCCTTTTTTTAAATTAATCAACTACTATTTAATATTTCAAAAAGACCAAAAGCTTGCTGTCCGTAACTACCCGGTGCATATCAGGTAAATGTGGAGACCAGTTATGGTAACTTCAAATCCCCTGGGGTAATTACGAACGATCTATTATTGCAAACCACCAGACGTGGACACCACACAGAGTTGCTCTGCGGGAGATGACACATCCAAGCGATAGAAGAGTATTTAATATTTTTTATCTTCCTTCTCTTGCGTCGAGTATGTATTGGTGTTTGTATCAATCTTGGAGTATGTATTGGTGTACGTAGTTCACTCAATACGTTTTGAGATATACAAAAAGTATTCTAGATACTATTAATATTTATTTTACATCTTTTCAAAATATTCTCCATTATGCTCTATACAAAGTTCCATTCGCCTAAACCAACTCTGAAAACACTTTTGCCAGTCTTGACTGTCAGATCAATCGGATCGGAGATCGCTTCTTCGTAAGCAGCCTTGGCTTCTTCGGCGCTTGAAAAAACTTGCCTTTTATTTTTTCTTTGACTCTTGGGAACAAGAAGAAATCACAGGGCGCTAAGTCAAGGCTGTAGAGTGAGTGACTTAGAGTTTCCACACCAGATTCCTCAATAAATGCTTTTGTTCTAAGGGAGATATGTGAAGAGGCGTTATCGTGGTGCAGCATATTTCCCCGAAGCCCGGTCTTTGGTCTTCTCTGCCGCACAGCTTGAAAAGCTTTGGGTAATGCAACTGTAGTATACCATTCAGAGTTGACTGACTTACAATTTTCCAGCATTGACGTCGACAAATGTCCTCTCCGCGAAAAAAACTAACCACCATTTTTTGCCGACGTTGCAAGGTCTTTGCAGTTTTGTCGGTAACTGTCCTTCTGAGTAGACCCATACCGATGATTGCCTTTTATTTTCAGGATCATATTGATAGATCCATGTCTCGTCACCGGTAACGATTTCTGAAACACGCCTAGATGCTCCGTTTTCAAAACGTAGACGCATTTCATGGTACCAATTCACAAGAGTCTGTTTTTCGCTTTCGGAGAGCAAACGAGGGATCCATCGACAACAAAGCTTCCTCACTCCAAGATGTTGATGTAGGATGATATGAATGCTCCCCGAACTAGTGCCTACAATCTTTTCGATGTCCGTATATATGACTCGTGGGTCTTCTCGCAACAACATTTCAGTAGTCCATATTTTTTGAATTCAGCAAACCACCTAAAAATTGTAGTGCGTGATGGATCTGCGTCCCCTAATGCTAATTGTAGCCGTTGTAAACTTAATTGTTCGGTTAAACCAAATTTAAAATCATAATATATCGTAGCGCGCAAATGTTCACGGTTAAGATCCATCGTTTTAAATGAAATGCGCGGGAATTGTTGCAGGAAAATTAATAGAACTTTGTTTATTTTTTAATATTGAGCAATTGGCTTATGGAGTTCTATTTTTAAATAAATTTGCTTTTTAGAGACATATAACACGGGTGCGTTCCATTTTTAAGTTTCGAGCATCTCAAAACTTATTGAGTGACCTACGTACTTCTTTTTCTTTATAACATTTTTATAAATATTCTCAGCCTTTGTTCTCTTTTATCTACTTCCACGTGTTTAACTTAATTCTTCTGCAAAAGAAGCAGCTAGGAAGCTGAAGCAGCTAGAAGCAACCAGAGAGTTATAAAGATTGCCACACACTTTCGCGACAGTTGGAGGAACATTCTGTGAGCTATATGCAACATATTGCTTGTGAGAGGTGATGAGATGACCATTCACAAGAACATATCATCATCACAAGTAAAAAATCAACACAGTTCCCATTCTTTGCCTTAGCACCAAACAGGACGAATTGCTGATTAACATTTAATTCCTTTGGCCCATTACCAACTCTCCTTTCGACTTTGCTCTAGTGAACTGTTTTATATTATAAAAAATGGAATAAAGTTTAAGATAGAGAACTACACACAATTCGTTTAAATTTTATTACTAATGACTTAATGTAATTATACTAATTTTAGTAACGGGTTTTTTATTACGTCAATACCAGTTATTCAAGATTTTATCAAGTTTAAAAGCAGTGCATGAATAATAAGTGTTAAGCATAGACTGTAAAGTTAAAATTAAAGTTACAGTTGCATCCGTCGTTGGGACAGACCTCCTCTCAGTTCTGTAAGGGTTATGGACTTATGGAGCATTTAGTCCACCGCGCAGCTCTAGTGCGGGTTGTTCTCGAAATAGTTTACTTCTCAGACTTGTTTCTTCGCGATATTTTCCTTCGCCGCATAAATAGTATTTTATTATAATATATATAAGAGTTATGTAAGAAAAATACGAAATTAGGCATCATCTTACAATTTTCTACTAACTTCAAACTATAACTCTTTAAACTACCATAACAACAAGAAGAACATAATCATATACTGGCCAATATTTAACTCAATAATTAATAAATACAACGAGTGTGTTCTTTAACTAAGAACTAATAGAATATGTAAAACGATGTGAAGAAGTAATAATATGTATAACTTCTGTACCTCTACTATAATCAGATTGAGGCAGTTATAGGGCTTCAGTGTACACATCGGCCGCTCCCACGAGCCAAGTGACCGTAATCATAAATATAGGACAGCACAATAGATTTACGCTAATCTAAAGCGATTCACTCACCAAATGATCAGTTTACCGCCGAAGAACACTTGAAACATCGTCAGTTTAATTAATGAAATGGCATTTTTACCAAAATAATTGACTTACTTCTGTCAACTTAAGAGATAAAACTTAAGGGCTCACCTTACTATTACATTTTTCGACTATCCCCATCACGCCGCATGCAAGTAGGCGAGCACAGAGGCAAGAAATCACATATCAGATGTCCCAGCAAGTCGAGCTCACGTGGCACGAGCACAACACGCACCCGGCACCGAGATACGAACGTACGATCAGAGGAAGTTAAAGGCGCGTATGTTGTTGTTGTGAACAGCGAGATACTCAAAGACTGAGTGGCGATGAAGCGAGGCGCTCGGGCGGGCGGTGGAACGCGACTGCGCGGACCGAAGGCTTCCCGCTCGATACGATGGCCATGAAAATTTCAGCCAAGCTGTCAACCGGTGGCGGCACGCAGGTGGAGCGCGCTAGCACGCGTACCTTCAACCACCCACCGCACGTCCGCCCGTCACCAACATACCACAATTTCTCATTAAGGTCGCTATGCCACTATTACACATTGTCAGGGCATTCCACCTTTGTATCACAACGGCAATATTAAAATACTATCGCCAACCTCAACGGCCAATTTAAATACTCTAACAGCAATCTTAATATGAGCCGTGATAGCTCAGATGGTTAGCGCTCCCTGTAAGCTTCACTGTACTCGAGCAACCCGGGTTCGATCCCCGCCGGCACCAATGAAACTGTTAATTGCAATTTGAAATGCTGATTTACCACGTGCTCGGTGGTGAAGGAAAGCATCGTGAGGAAACCTGCATGTCTGAGAAATAAGAAAAAAAAATTTCGAAGACATGTGAAGCTCGCCAACACGCATTGGGGCAGCGCGGCGGACATTTCCTTGTCCTAAAACTCTCTCAGAAATGAGAGGAGGCCTGTGCCCAGCAGTGGGACGTAAATAGTCTGCAACTTTACTTTACTTTTTTAATCTTAATATGTGACCTCAGACCAACAAAGACAGTCAGAACACTACGTACATTTTAAGTGACGCCGAAATCATGCTCAACTGCTTAGACACGACCCACTCACACATCTTTCTTCTTTTTTAAATAGCCGAAACCATGGTTTGTACGGTGGAAATAATTTTAAATGCTTATGTGTTACAAGTGCGTGAGTGCGTGTATAATTTCGGCTTAGTTTATGCCACTCACTGACTCACTGGACATGAATGTAGTGCCCTGTCCACCTTATTTTGTTGGTCTGAGTATGTGACAAAATAAATACAGTACATTTTCTGCAATTTATTGCATGCCTTAAGAGCAAAGCGCGTAGGTATGTTCTACTAGCGCCTAAAAATCAAAATTCCAACGTTTTCTCGCATGTAATCGTATCTAACAGTCATATTGAACTTATAAATTATGTAAAAAGCACATTATCAAAGAGATAAATGATTGTTCAACTTACTTTTTTTAAATCGATTAATTGCTATTGTTGCATAAAAAAATGCGATTTTAGTTGGCTTAAGGTGTAGATCTATCAAGTCCGCATGGAGGCGTAAATAACTTTTGAAAATATCAATTGTTCAACTCAATCTATTTTTTTAAATTCTATATCTATCATCTGGGGAGCAATGGAATGTAAACGGCAGTTTAATTTTGTTTTGTTTAGTTATAATTTCTTTTTTCGGCTGAGAATAGCGAAACTTTCGGTGTTTTGAACAGCCTTGTATTATTTTATTTTACTATATACACTTTGCGTCACTCCCGGCCACAGAGTACTTTTTTACCGCGGGCTCAGCCGCCGTTGTGAGTGGTCGTTTGTTTACAGCGGTTCGTGCTGAAAAATAGCTTTAGAAATACAAAACATTCCAAAAACCAAAATTGATGCATAATAAACTATATTTTAAATTATAATATAGTTTATTTGCAAAATGAGTATATTTAATTTATGATAGATATAATATGGCCCCTAGAGGGGCGCCGATGAGGTGCTAGGCTAACCTAATGCGCAGTCGACTTTAAATCCGCCTCTGCCTCCGAACTTGATATAATGACCTGAAAGTGTACTTCGATGAATGCTACTGGAACTCCTCGACAAGTAGTAACATGTGTGCCGATTTCAGGCTCGTTTTGTTAGTTAGGAGAAGACCTTACCTCCGGACTTGATAGAGTGACTTAAAGGTGGACTTTGATGACTGCTACTGGAACTCCTCCACGAGGAGAACTAGATGTGACAAGTTTGGGCTCGTTTTGTTAGTTATGAATAGACCTTACCTCCGGACTTGACGGAGTGACTTGAAAGTGTATTTCGATGAACGCTACTGGAACTCTTTGACGAATAAAACTACAATTTACATTTTTTTTTTAATTTTTTCTCTATCATATGAGCATTATGAGTCGTGCACTTTCGGATTTTCCAAACTTTTTTAAATTTAAGTTTGACATTAAATTATTGGAAAATTGGAAGTATAGTAATACGGTTCTTAGTGAAAACTTGTGTGTATTTAGCCTACTTTAAAAAAAATTGGAGTGTTATACGTACTTGTTTTAATGCGCTTAAGGCATGCACAATTGGATTTACCAATAGTTTCTTTTAAAAAATTAGGGTGACAAACGAGAATACAGTCCACCTGATGTTGTGTGGATGATGTGGGCCATAGATATCTACATTTATCTACTACGTGAGGACTAAAATGGAATGGCTCGTTTGCTGTAAAAAGGGCCTCCAGTTTTCTACTACATTCACCATATGAAACTTATTTATTTTAAAGTAATGGTTAACCCAGCGGCGTTCAGCTATTATTTTACGCTGGTTTTCTGTGAGAGCGTGGTCTTCTTCGGACGAGCCGACCCATTCGTTCTATAACTGTACCACTAATATAGCTGCAGCATGGGTCTACTACGTATGAAACTTTACAGTACTTACTTTAAGTTTAGTGATTACTTTAAGGTATTTGCAAAAATATATAATATAAAATAATTATAAGAATTAAGCGTTGCTTTACGGAAAATCATTATCTCTTTATCAACAATCAGTTAACTTTATTTAGCAATCATTTAATAAACAAAATAATGACGATTATCTTACAAAGAATGCAAAAAGCGATTTAGATGCAATTTTTTATAGGATAAGGGTGACAATCGAGCACACAGCCCACCTGATGGTAAGTGGTTGCTGCGGCCCATAGACATCTACATCTATCCTCTATTACAAATCAAAATGTAGATGCGTTGTCACCCGTGAGGACTAAGATGGAATGCCTCATTTCCAGTAAAAAGAGTCTCCGGCCACCTGCACTCACCAAGCGAAACGCAGAGGTAAACCTCTACTTCACGCTGGTTTTCTAAGGTCGTGGTACCACCCCGGTTCGAGCCGGCCCATCCGTGCGACAGCAAAGGCTGCCGCGTGGCTCTACCACTGTTGATTTGTATGTATGTTTTCTCCTTACGTTTTCACTCTCCAAAGAGTAAAATACCAAATAAAAGTGAAAAATAAGATAATAATCCAAGGTAGTGAGACCTTTGATGTTGTTTTAAATCCGGTGAAAATTTGAAAAAAATATTGCTCTATTCTTAACAAATGTTTATCCTCACGATACCTACAATTTTTTTATATTGCGACTGAATTACATAAATTTATTTTATACATGGGAGAGCTATGCTGCAGCTATATTAAGGTTGTAGCACGAATGGGTAGTGTTCCTTAAACATCGATAGACTATCGATTAATCGATAGTGTTTGCACTATCGATTCTATCGATAATTTGGTTAAACTATCGATTGCCATCCTTATCGTAATTTTGTCTATAGTAGATGTCTCCCTTTAGTCTAAGGCCAGGGAAATCAACTGTAATAAACTGTGTATGGATAGCTAATTAATATGTGTAACGCTGACGTAAGTCACTACTTGTGCGAGTGCTAGAAAGGGCGGTCGATCTTGCGTTTTATAGTTTACTGATTTGTTTTGTATTTGGCTTCATAATGAATCGAGAATTTATCCTAAAAATCAATCATTAATGTGGAGTTATTTCTAGATAGTGGGCAATAATAGTCCGTTTGTAAAGTGTAACTGTTATAATCAAGAATATAAGCATTTAGGAAATACGACCAATCTAAGAGATCACTTGAAAAGAAAACATGCCGATAAAATAGATAGGTTAGAATCGGAAGAGGGATAATCATCTGAACGTCAAGTTCAAAATGAAGTGCACCCAAAAAAATCTAGAAGTTCTTTTAAAACTTCTTTTTAATAGAAATCAGTTGATGAAGACAAAGCCTATTGTAATTTTCCTTCACAGTTCTACACTAGCCAGTGACAAATTCCGTATTTCTCAAGGACGAGCAAATAAAAAAGTGCAATAATTACTTATTGTTATTATTATTTGTGATACCTGCTCAAAAACAATCGATAGTCTATCGATATATCGATTGAATTATAAGAAACTATCGATTACTATCGAATACTTCAACAATCGATGTTTAATGAACACTACGAATGGGTAAGCACGACCGAGGTACAACTACAGCAACGTAAAATAGCAGCTTAATGCTGCTGTGCTTCGTATGGTGAGTGAAAACCGGCTACCTTTTTACTGGAAACGATGTATCTCATCTTAGTCCTCAGGAGTAACAACGCATCTGCATTTCGATTCTGAATTGAGGATAAATGTAGATGTCTATGGCCACAGCATCCACACAACATCAGGTGGACTGTATTCTCGTTTGTCACCCTAATTATTTAAAAGAAACTATTGGTAAATCCAATTGTGCATGCCTTAAGCTCATTAAAAAAGGTACGTATAACTCAGTTAAATTTTTTAAAGTAGTCTATATACACATACCCACGGGAATACAGACACCCACAGGAATATATGGGGTAGTGAATATTCTTACCCGCCACTACACGGAAATACATTTTATTAAACATATATATATATATATATATATATATATATATATATATATATATATATATATATATATATATATATATATATCTCTTAAAAATAAATATCTTATAAAGATATAAGATTAAGTTATTTATGACAGTAGTAGAGTAGTAGATAAAGATTTTTCTGATTTCAAGGGTAGCGAAGATGAATAGAACTCTTCATTTTCATCAATACATCTCAAAGTCTCAAAGTCTACTACTGAACGTAGGCCTCTAGGATATCTGCCGTAGTTGCCACGATTGGCAAGCGGAGATGCTGCTACCTATGTAATGTTTAAATTACCCTTTGTCACCTCTTAAGACACCCACGGGACGATATTTATTTATTTAATTAAACAGTGTACATGCTGGCTTGCAGTATGCCCAAAACGCCGGCATGCTAATGTACAAATTACAGTTTTAAATATTAATAATAATAATACAAGATAAACGTCAAAAAGGTCAAACAAATTATGTGATGTGAAATAGATTACATGTCCAATAGATTAAGCAAAATGTAATAGATTAAATAAATATATTACAATATGTCAAAATTGTATATATATAAAGTGATGATGAAGTTATCACGTTAAATGAAAAGACGTATTCTACACAAAGTTCTTTAAATATACACAACTAAAAAAATATAACAATTAACATTCTAGTCGCGGTAGCTTTTTTTTCGTTTTAATATTAAACAACATCATGTAAATGCATCAGATATCACCTGCTGAATACTAGAAGTTCAAAGACCCATGGCCCGTGAAGGCGAAGATATCTAGTTGCCAATTGGAGTTAGTCAAATAAAGTAATAAATTGAGCAAAAATGTACTTATGGCTAACAATATAAGGCATAATTCTTATGCGCGAAAATAAAAACAACGAGACCGTATGCTGCGGGTGTGTGAAAACAAATTCAAGCGAAAAATTTATGTGCATGCTCTTTGCGCGATGTGACAAGAAATGTGGGTGTCGGGAGGGTGCGTGTTGTGACTGGCGCGTGCGACGCTAAAGTAAGACAGCAAGTCACTTAGTCCGGCGTCGGCGTCCTTGGGATATTTTCATAAGTTTCTTGGTTGGTTTGTGATAGTCATAGATTACCTCCTAATAGATTCCACATACAGGGCCACAACCGCGCGCAACACATACTTGCTGTAGCTAACATACGAAGTGACGCTAAGAATCACGACATCAGTGTCGACCAAGTTTGAGACCCGTAGGCACGTCCGAGTTCTCGACAATTTAAAAATAGTTTTATATCCAAATACATTACAAATGGCTTCTTGTGCAGTGAAATGATGTGGCAAGTCAGCTAAAATATCTAGTTATCAAAAAGATGGCATAATATTTCATCGGTAAGTAAATTTTATTCTTATCACGTTAACCTATTTCAAATGAACCGGAGATCAACTTATACTGGTACAGTAATGGTGAAAAGTGATAACAATTAAGCACCCGTTGAAGTCTTTTTCAAATGTCCCTTTCACTCGTTACATAAATTACAATAGTTGTCTTTGTCTAACAACAGCACGTGTATCGATAGTGTTGTAATTTTTAAGTCGATATTTGTTTGGTCATCGTTTAATTATTTTTTTGAAGTCATATTATTTTATGAAAATAATGACGTATCATTGTGGTACCTACATATATGTTATAGGTTTCCTAAATGCCCCGAAAGGAAAAAGATGTGGATCGAATCAACTTGTCGAGGGGACGAATGGTTTTCCACCGAAAATAGTGTGCTATGCTCAAGACACTTCACAGACGACAATCTTCATATTATGAAAAACCATATAAGGCTGTTGGATTCCGCTATACCATCTCTATACTTGCCAGTTTTGGTATGGACTTTTACATTTTTTTAACGATTAGTACCAATGTAATAATAGCATTAAGTGGTTGAGTGAAACATTATATTCCAATATTAGGGTGAATGTTACATGTCGAAAACAAACTATTTTAACGGATTTATAAATCATAAAACATGTAAAAGTTATAATGCGATTATTGTTTTGACTTGGTGTTACATGGACTTCAGTAATATCTTTCTATTATTATTAAGTACATCTAAATTTGGAAGAGGTGCCATATGGTGTATTAATTAATAATACTACTTCTAGGCACCCGTCCCTACCATAGGTATAGGTGCAAGTGCAGATATTGCAACTAAAAATACGTAAATTCCTGTGGCCGGCACATGGTTGAAAAAATTGGTATGGTTATAATAAGAATTAATTACATGATTATAATTTGTATAAATGAATAATAAACGTATTATAAGTACCTTAATAATTATTGGTAATATTTATTATATTTGAAAAGAAACGAATACGTTTTTCAGATTACTGATTCACCGTTGGAAGACGCAAAAAACTAGCCAACACCTAAAAATCAGAGCCGAATTTTCTTCTATACCTGATACGCCATCTGCATTAAATACTCCAGTTAAAAACATCTTTATAGAAGAATCATCAAATTAACCAACGTAATGAACAGAAAAGATAAAAAAATTAAAAGGTTAAATGATTCCAACAGAAGACTAAAAAGACAAATAGTTTCTTTGAAGTCATTATTGGTAGAATTAGGAAACAAAAATTTATTAAGAGCCAAAAACAATAACGTTCCTTAGTAGTCAAATGTGGTGAAATTATGCGTCGTCAAATACTGAAAGGAAAATCAGGCAAAATTGTTAGAAAAAATATTCACTACAGTTGAGAACTTTTACACCCACCATAAATTTTTACTCAACTGAGGCTTATAATTATAAATAATAAATAATAAATAAATAAATCTTTATTGACATTTTATAGTTTACATACTTTTACAAATATATGCAATACATCAAGAGGACTAATTTGAAAATGGGTAGAATCCTGAGTCTCCTAGCTAGGTTACTTAGTAACCTGTATTTAGGAGATACAGACCTATCCCCCCTTTTGATTAGGAATACATAGTTGTATTGTTTAAATTTTTGCATGTAAAGAACGCAAACGCAAAAATTATGTACGCAAAACAATTAATACTTGTTTATCCTCTGTAAAAACACTAAGAAAGTGGTACAGATCTGTTGATGGTCGTACAGGTTTTGTAACACAACCATTAAGCAGTTTTTTAAATGATGATATTTTTCCTGAAGTAAAAAATCACCAATTCGATCACGAAGCTTGTAATCATGTCATTGATTTGGCTAAAAGTGTCATGGCAAAATACATAAACGTAGGATTACTCTACTTATCCAGGAAGACAGATCCTAAGAATTCTGCGAGACAATTTTATACTAAGCTTATCCATTTTAAAAATCAGTCAAATATATATTTAATGATGCGGTATCTATTAGGGGGTAATCTATGGTGATAGTACACGTTAATACTATAATAATAATTGTGTTAAGAAGGTGGTGTGACTATTTGTGAAAATTGAACGCTTTCTTTTACTGTATTGTATTTTTTTATTTGTGATAGGACACGTTAATAATAGAGAGTCATATTTAATAACTTATTGGTGTGACGGCCCGTGCGCAATTGGACGCCTTTATTTTTTTTAACGCATAACTTTTTTTAAGTTTTAAAATGCCTCGTATCAATTTACGTTATTGGAATACACCAATATGGTTTTGATTTACGGAAAATACCACCAAAACGCATCCCTGGCATTACGAACATACCGAGAGAGGTATAATACCACACGTGTATGTCCTACAGACTCACGTATTTTTATACGGGCAGTCCAAAGATTACGTGACGGCGAACATTTGATCCCGCGTCAGGTTGAAATTCCTCCGCGAGTCGCTGTGGCTCAGGAAGAACAAATATTAAATTATTTCGCTTGTAATCCAACGTCAAGTCTCCGTAGAGCAGCTCGCCAATTCTGTGTACACCACAAGTCTGTTCACAGAATATTAAAAAAAAAAAACAAGCAACGGCCGTTCAAATACGTAAAGGTACAGGATTTATTAGATAGAGATAAGCCAGTCAGGGAAGCCTACTGCGAATGGCTCCTGAGCAAAGTAGCTAATGACTCTTAACTTTTTAGCAAACGTAATGTGGACTGACGAGAGCATATTCACGCGCAACGGAATATGGAATCGGCAGAACTTACGATACTGAAGTCAAGTAAATCCGCAACTGTGTCGAGAGTCTGTACACCAATACAGATTTTCCGTTAATGTTTGGGCTGGAATACACGGAGATCAAATAATTCGCCCCGTGTTTATCGAAGGCAACCTTAATGGGCCTAAATTTTTGGAACTGCTTGACGGCGCAGTGGCGGATTACATTGATGGAATATCGTTGGGAGCCAATATACGGTTATGGTATCAGCTTGATGGAGCACCTGCTCATTCAGTGATGGCTGCCAAGCAGCACCTTACTGATATGTTCGGAGAGAAATGGATTGGCCGATACGGACCTTCTCGGTAGCCAGCACGGTCTCCGGATCTAACACCGTTAGATTTCTTTTTATGAGGTTACATAAAAAATGAGGTGTACTCTACTAAAGTAACGACTGTCGAGGACTTAAAAATGAGAATAATGCGGGCTTTCGACAAATTAAAAAAATTTGCAGCCAATGGTGACCTACTTCGAAAAGTCCGAAATAATATCATGCGACGATGTCAATTATGCATTCGGGTACACGGCGGACATTTTGAAAATTTAAAAATTTGATTTGTTTAATAAACTTGAGTGATTTCAAGATTAAAGTGATTATTTGGATAAAAAAATACCATGAAATTTGTGATTTGTTGATAACATCGGATCAGCATCGCCCTACGCGTGCCTAATTACCTAGGTATGGGCAAGTGTAGGTATTATAATTACCTATGTCGATGTCGCGTAAGCACTACACCGCTGGCCGCGCCGTTGCCACTTTTACAAGTTACTTCAGGCCAGTAAACTAATATTATCAAGGTAGATTTATTTCGTGTAATTTTTTACGCTATTTATTTTGTTTGAAAGATGTTTTTTTTTATTTGTTTTTATTATTGTTTATTTTATTATTTTGACAGACATATATCAATTTGTATTAACTGTTGTGCTATTTAACGTGGTAATCTAAGCGCCACCCAGTACATAAGCCCAGCTTCTCGACTTCTATGGAGGCTTCGCTACCGCCTGCCGAGGGTTTCCATCTGGTTAGTTTTTATTTATTTATGTTAATATATTAAATATATATTAACGTTTATTTATTATTTCCTTTAATATATTCATTCAGCCCCACCACATGAGAATACTATATAAATACCCCCATAATAATAATAATAAATATAAATATAAAATTGTGCGCACCGTCAGGATGACGTTTGCTGAGACAAATACGAGGGCGGCACTGAAAATTTCGGGAATCAAGGAAGTGACACATCACTACTTTTTAAAAATGTATTTATTGCATTTCGAAGTATTCTCCGCGAAATTTGACACATTTTTCCATACGATGGAACCAATCATTGAAGCAACCATTCCATTCGGATGTTGGGGTCTCCAAAATGGTCGTTTTGTAGGCATCCACAGCTTCTTCAGGTGATGAAAATCTTTGTCCACGCAATTTATTCTTCATTTTAGGGAAAGTATAGAAATCATTAGGGCTTAGGTCGGGGCTGTACGGCGAATGGTCTAATAATTCTATGTTTTCTTGCTCTAAAAACTCTTTTGTTCTGTGTGCGGTGTGACAACTCGCATTGTCGTGACGGAGGATGATGCGGCGGTTGCAGTTCTCTTTACGGAGTTCAGAAACGACCTGTGGCAAACAAATACTAGCATACCATTCTGCATTAACCGTTCTTTGTCCCTCAAGAGGAATTGTCGTAACATGGCCGGTTTTGGAGACAAACGTGGCCACTATTTTGTTTGCAACACTCCGTGAACGAACAATTTTTGTTGGCTTTAACTCATTTTCGAACACCCAAACTCGTGACTGGTTTTTTGTTTCGGGTTTGTACGCATATATCCAGGATTCGTCACATGATACGATGTTGTGTACAGCATTTGAGGATCCTGCGTGGAATCTTTCGAGAGTTCTGACGCACCATGTAACGCGAGCCGCTTTTTGCTCTTCACAGAGCGAATGCGGTATCCATCGGGAAAACAACTTTTTTACACCTAATTGTTCATGCAAGATTATTTGTATTTGACTCATGCCAATGTCTAAAGTTGCCTGAATTTCGTGGTATGTCACATGTCTATCTTCCTCAATCAGCTTACGCACAGCATCAACGTTTTCTTGGGTGACTGCAGTTTTTGGACGACCTTGACGGGGATCATCACTGAGCTTGACACGTCCACGTTGAAATTCAACAAACCAGCGATAAATTGTGGTTATAGATGGGGCTTCATCATCAAATGCAGAAATCATCCGGTCAACACACTGTTTTTGTGTTAAACCACTTCGAAAGTCATAATAAATCATCGCTCTTGAATTTTCTCGAGTCAATTTCATTTTCTCAACGACTAAACAAGTTTGACAAAACCTTGTGACAAGACCGAGAATCTTTTTTTAAATAAGTAAATGGTATTCGATTTTTAAAACCAAGGAGTTTTCAATTAAAAAGATTTGAATATGACAGGAACAGTGGAAATATTCCATTCCCGATACTTTTAGTGCACCCTATGTAGCAGTAGCGCGTAGCGTAGCTCACAGGGTATCTCGATCACAAGGTGACTGACATGTGGAGTGGTCTGCAGACCGAAATTATTCCTGTGGTCTTTTCTGCGAACGGGCTAATCCTGGTCAGCCTCTCAGGTTATCTGAGGCGACTGGAACTCCGTGACAGGCCACTCCAGGCTCAAATACAGAATACAGTGCTCCTCGATACCGCCCGCCTCGTTGCCGGTTTCTTTCCCTTTCCCCCTAACCTTTGGCCGTTTGGTCTCCCCTGCCGAGGGCTTCCATCTGGTTGAACTTTTATTTATTTATGTATGTTTTATGTATTTATTTTATTTTATTGATATTTATGTATATTTATACCTTTCGTTTACAATTATATATTTAAACAGCTCAAACAGATGAAAAAACTTTATAGATAACCCATAATAATAATAACAGAAATATAGAAACTCCAACAGCAGAACAGTTAGACGAATTTTGGTCTGGTAAATGGGAACAACAGGTATCACATAATGAGAATGCTGTCTGGATAACTGAAGAACTGAGATGGAGTAGAATAGAAGAAATGAAGTTATGATGTTGTGTGCGCTAGTCTGTCCATTTCCGCGGCATCTTCTTCCTCGTAATCTATAACCCCGGTTAACAACACTGAGGTCTGAGTTGAAGTTGCTGCGTTCACATCACTTGAAGCACATTCTTTGACCTTATTTTTTTATACATATTTTAGAACACGCCGAAGAAAGCTACCAAATCTTTTAATTTTTTTATTTTCACACATCTTTCTACTTGATTTTATTTTGATGAAAATGCCCCGTTAAATGTATTTTTATTATTAATTGTATTAATAACTAGCTGTTCCCCGCAACTTCGCCCGCGTATAATTTAGGTTTTAATTATGTTGCGCGGAACTCTAATTATTTTTCTTAAATATAAGTAGCCTAAGTTACTCACTATAACATCAGCTATCTGCCAGAGAAAGTCCCGTAGAAATCGGTCCAGACGTTTCGGAGATTAGTCGGAACAAACAGACAGACAGACATAGAAATTATAAATAGTGTTTTTGTTATAAGTACCGTATATATTTTCATATGCATTAATGTAATAAGATGTAAAAAGCTGTTATTTTAACATTACAAACGGACACTTCAATTTTATTTATTAGTATAAATTAAAATAATTAAATATTTTTTACGTGGTAGAGCAATGGTGAAGCTATATTAGTAGTGTAGTTGTAGCACGAATGGGTCGACTCGACCGGGGAAGGATCACGCTCTCACAGAATACCAGCGTAAAATAGCAACTTAACACTGCTGTGTTTCGTTTGGTGAGTGCAGAGAACCGGAGACCCTTTTTACTGGAAAAGAGGCATTCCGTCTTAGTTCTCACGGGTGACAACGCATCTGTATATTGATTTGCAAACGAGGATAAATGTAGATGTCTATGGGCCACAGCAACCACTTACCATCAGGTGGACTGTGTGCTCGTTTGTCACCCTATCCTACAACAAAAACTTCCCCAAAATTTGGTTATACAGTTTGGTGTGTATGTATAGTTTTTGTCAGGTGTTTTATTTTTTTAATTTAATTTACAGATTTAGTTATTTTAAGCAGCTTTAATTTAATCTGAGTACAGTAAAAAAAAAGATTTTTAGATTTAATTATAGGCATATTTAATACAAACTATTTTGAGAATATGTACTTAACCAACCAACGCTCTTTCTTCTGCATATCAATGATATGTTGCAAACTGGTAGCATTCATTGCTATGCAGACGACAGCACTGGTGATGCCTTATATACCGGCCGTGCCAATATTTCTCGGGAAAACGTCGCCGAGTACCGGGACAAACTTGTGTCTGAAGTCGAGTCTTTGCTTAACAAAGTCTCGGATTGGAGGCGACTAAATCTAGTCCAGTTCAATCCCCAGAAGACACAAGCTTGCGCGTTTACCGCTAAAAAAACCCCTTTGTCGTATCTCCTCAGTTTCAAAGCACTCCCCTTGCTGCCTCAGCTAGCATCGGAATCCTTGGCGTCGACATATCGAATAGTGTGCAGTTTCGTGGTCACTTGGAAGGGAAGGCCAAATTGGCCTCTAAAAAGCTTGGCGTACTCAGCAGAGCGAGACAGTATTTCATGCCGGCACATCGCTTGCAACTTTACAAAGCGCAAGTTCGGCCTCAGATGGAATACTGTTCTAATCTCTCTGATTCTTATTGGTCACGGGTGTTTCAACGAGCGTCTCCTAAAATTCAACCTTAGGAACTCCTGCTTATGCCCCTACGGCTCAGCACTGGAGAGTCGTGACCATGCTCTCTGGGATTGCGATCTGTATATTGAAGAGAGGAACGCATTATTGGACAGCCTACAAAGAACAGAAATAGGACCAGTATACTTCCGGGACCTAGTGTGCTGCGAATCCAACTTTAAGGAGTTTAGGAGATTTGCGCATGCATGGCATCACAAAAGGAAACAGTATGAGGACTGAAAATACGACCAGATAGCTGCGAACGCGAAGTGTCGTCGCTGTGGAGTCACGCCCCAGAAGGGGGAGAAGTGAAATGTAGAGAAAAGGGACGGAACAGAGAGATTTGTAGGAAGTCAAGTAAGCGCACGTGGGAAAGAGCCACGAGCAAGTACCGTGTGCGTCTCCCGTGATTCGGTCCGTGTGCCGCAAGGCGGGAAGGACCATGGCATGGTGGAGGGAATGTTCTCATCTCTGGGCCGGGACACCCCAGTGCCAGCTCCTTCCACTTGACCGTATCCAGCGCAGAGCGGTTCGAATCGTCGACGACCGAGTTCTTTCTGATCGGCTCGATACACTGGCACTGCGTAGAGATGTTGCATCTCTTTGCGTCGTTTGCCGTGTAGTGGCGGTTAAGAATATCCACTACCCCATATCTTCCCGTGGGTGTCGTAAAAGGCGACAAAGTGAAACAGGCAGGAGATGGGCAGCAGCATCTTCCTGATTAAAGCAAAAGTACAATAAACAAAACTGCGGTTGCCAACCCGCTCGCCAGACATGGCAACTATGGCAAATACCCCCAATGATTAAAGCAACAAACAGACAACCCCCAGTCCCCGGCGGCCCCGCTATTCCTGGCTACGGTGGCGACCATGGTAACGGCGGGGCAGAAGGTGCTAAGAATCTCTGGTGGAAGTTCGGTTGCCACCTACGACGACTCGACCTGGCAACATACAACGCACGCACCCTGAGGACTGACGAGAAGATCGTGGAACTGGAAGAAAAGATAGACAATTTACGCTGACGTATTATAGGATTATCCGAGGTCCGAAGAGAGGGGGAGGACACCGTAATCCTTGAATCCGGCAACTTGCTCTATCACCGGGAGGGCGACCATCTGTCTTGAGGAGGTGTCGGATTTACAGAAGTCTCTCGTTAACAACGTTGTAAAGATTGAGAGTGTGTCGACGAGGGTTGCGTACCTTTTTTTTATATGATAAGGGTGACAAACGAGCACACAGTCTACCTGATGGTAAGTGGTTGCTGCGGCCCATATACATCTACATCTATCCTCTATTACAAATCAAAATGTAGATGCGCCGCCACCCGTGAGGACCAAGATGTAATGCCTCATTTCCAGTAAAAAGGGCCTCCGGCCACCTGCACTCACCGAGCGAAACGCAGAGGTTAACCTCTACTTCACGCTGGTTTTCTGTGAGGTCGTGGTACCACCCCGGTTCGAACCGACCCATCCGTGCGACAGCAAAAGCTGCCGCGTGGCTCTACCACTGTTAAAAATACCTTATACTCAGAATCACCAAACGGTATTCGCAGAAGGTCATACAGGTTTACGCACCAACCTCGGCACATCCCGATGAGGAGGTGGAGGAAATGTATGAGGATATCTCTAGAGCCACGCATTCCTCCAAAACCCACTATACGGTGTTAATGGGAGACTTCAATGCAAAACTAAGCACAAGAGAGAACGGTGAGCTGAAAGTAGGGAAATTTGGAATAGGGCAACGGAACCCAAGGGGCCAGCAGCTGGCCGACTTCATGGAAAAAAGGGACTCTTTATAATGAACTCTTTCTTCCAGAAGCGACCCCACGGGAAGTGGACCTGGTCGAACCCCGACGGTTAGACAAAAAATGAGATTGACTTCATTATGACGACCAGACAACAACTGTTCAGTGATATCTCCGTGATCGCGAGGGTGAAAACTGGTAGCGATCACCGAATGGTTAGAGGCACACTGAACCTAAACGTTAAGTTAGAGAGGTCTCGTCTAATGAAGTCAACGCTCCGTCCCCCTCGTGCTCTGTTCCAAAGTCCCGAAACCTTTCAGCTCGAGTTATAAAACCGTTTTCAGTGCCTAGAAGACTGCATTGAAGTGGACCATATGAATGACAAGCTCGTGGAAACTGTCCATGCAGTCGGAGCTAAGTTCTGCAAGACCCGCCGCAGAAGAACATAAAAACTCTCCGATCACACTCTTAATCTCGTGGCTGTTAGACGGGAGATGATGCTACATTCTTCAACAGATTTGACAGCATACAGGCAACTGAACAGACAGATCTCCAAATGCATGCGGCGAAACTTACGCAACCTCAATACAGCTTGTATTGAAGAAGCTATCGAGCGGATTCAAAGCACCAAAGTCTTTACCAGAGATCTGTCTGCCAGAAAGTGCCAACTGTCGAAGCTGAAGACCGAGTGTGGCAGCATCGTTTCCGGGGCAGTATAATCTGCCACTTCGCCATGCGTATGTGGACTATGAGAAAGCCTTTGATTCCGTCGAAATTTGGGCGGTGCTGCAGTCCCTTCAGCGATGCCAAGTTGACTGTCGGTATATCGAAGTGCTGAAGTGTTTGTACAGTAGAGCTACGATGGCTATCCGAGTACAGAATCAGAGTACGAAACCTATCCAACTGCAGAGAGGTGTAAGACAGGGTGACGTTATATCCCCGAAACTCTTCACCACTGCATTGGAAGACGTTTCCAAGCTACTGGACTGGAAAGGATGCGGTATTAACATCAATGGCGAGTACATCACTCACCTTTGATTTGCCGACGATATAGTCCTTATGGGAGAATCGCTGGAGAACCTAAGCACTATGCTCAATGACCTCAATAGTGTCTCCCAACGGATAGATCTTAAGATGAACATGGACAAAACAAAAATCATGTTTTATGTCCATGTCACACCTGTGCCGGTAGTTGTTGGGAGCACTAAGCTCGAAGTTGTTGACAAGTATGTTTACCTGGGACAAATAGTCCGACTAGGTAAGTCCAACTTCGACCGAGAGGTCAATCGACGGATTCAACTCGGCTAGGCAGCGTTCGGGAAACTACGACACATCTTCTCGTTAGACATACCTCAAAACCTGAAAACGAAATTGTACAACCAGTGCGTGTTGCCAGTGTTGACTTACGGATCTGAGACGTGGTCCTTCACTGCTGGCCGTATGAGGAAGCTCAAGGTCGCTCAGCGAGCTATGGAGAGGGCTATGCTTGGAGTTTCTCTGCGTGATACTGAAATTTAGGAATGAGGTTATTCGCAGTAGAACCAGAGTAACCGACATAGCCCAACGGATTAGTAAGCTGAAGTGGCAGTGGGCCGGCCATATAGCTCGAAGAACCGACAACCTATGGAGAAGAAAGGTTCTCGAGTGGCAGCCTCGTTCTGGTAGGCGAAGTGTAGGGCGACCCCCCACTAGATGGAGTGACGACCTGGTAAGACATGCAGGAAGTCCGATAGATGCAGGGGGCTCAGGACCGTGCTTTGTGGCATTCCTTGGGGGAGGCCTATGTTCAGCAGTGGACTTGTGAAGGGCTGTAACGACGATGATGATGATGATCTCTTTGCGTATTTTATCGCATCTATCACGGGGAGTGCTCTAAGGAATTGTTCGGATTAATCCAGCCACTCAATTTCACAATCGCACATCGCGCCAAAACTCACGTTACCATCCATACCATCTGAATGATTGGCGGTCCACCACTGTGTGATTTAAAAGAAGTTTTCTCCCTCGCACAACTTCCTTGTGGAATCGATTACCACCAGCAATTTTTCCGGAACGATACGACTTAGGAACCTTCAAAAAAAGACCTTTCACCTTTCTAAAAGGCCGGCAACGCATCTGCAATTCCCTTGGTGTTGCGGTTGTTCATGAGCGGCGGTAGTCACTTACCATCAGGTGAACCGCATGCTCGTTTTTCCCCCTCTTCTATAAAAAAAAACCTAGTTTTTGGTATGCTTAACTTGCTAAAGTAGTGGTGGTTTAAAACTATTTAGTCTATAATTTAAAATTAAAAATTTTGTACAGTCGACTTCAATATAAATTATTAAGTATAACTCAAAAACTATTGGTCTGACCTTGATCAAATTCATATGGGACCACACGAGAAGTACCAGAATAATCGAAATCGGTTCACCCAGTAAAAAGTTATGAGGTAACACACATAAAAAAATGCAGTCGAATTGAGTACCCTCTCCTTTTTGGAAGTCGGCAGTAAAGAAGAAAATGACTTAAGGAAATCCTCTTTGATTTATCAAAATCCATTTTAGATTTAATCACTATTGGATTCACTTGTTTAATCACCTGTTTTCGAAACTTCTGCCAATTACCAATGACATCATTACAGCCCTTCACAAGTCCACTGCTGAACATAGGCCTTCCCAAGGAATACCACAAAGCACGGTCCTGAACGACCTGCATCCATCGACTTCCTGCATATCTTACCAGGTCGTCACTCCATCTAGTGGTGGGTCGCCCTATACTCACAGAATATCAGCGTAAAATAGCTAAAGCTAAATGCTGTTGTGGTTTGTATAGTGAGTGTAAGAAACTGGCTAAACTTTTTACTCCAAATGAGATATTCCATCGTTGTCCTCGAGCATGACAACGCATCTGCATTTTGATTCTCAATCGAAGATAAACGTAGATATCTATGGGCCACAGCATCCCCTTACCATCAGATGGACTGTATGCTCCTTTATCACTTCTAAAGAACGTCTAACAGCCATGAGATTATTTCTGCGACGGGTCTTGCAGAACTTAGCTCCGACCGCATGGACAGTTTCCACGAGCTTGTCATTCACATCGTCCACTGTATTGCGGTCTTCTAGGCACTGAAAACGGTTTAGTAACTCGAGCTGAAAGTTTTCGGGACTTTGGATTAGAGCTCGAGGGGGACGGAGTGTTGACTTCATTAGACGTGACCTCTCCAACTTAACGTTCAAGTTCAGTGTGCCTCTAACCATTCGGTGATCGCTGCCAGTTTTCACCCTCGCGTTGCCATCTAGTCGTCATAATGAAGTCAATCTCATTTTTTGTCGAACCGTCGGGAGCTCAACCAGGTCCACTTCATGTGGTGTCGCTTGTGGAAGAAAGTGTTCATCATGAAGAGTCCCTCGTTCTCCATAAAATCAACCAGCTGCTGGCCCTTTGGGTTCCGTTGTCCCATTCCGAAAATCCCCACCGTTCAACGTTCAGCTCACCGTTTTCTCTTATGCCTAGTTTTATTTTTATATCTCCCATTAACACCGTTTAGTGGGATTTTGGAGGAATGCATAGCTTTAGAGATATCCTCTTACATTTCCTCCACCTCCACATCACGATGTGCCGAGGTTGGTGAACCTGTATAACCTTCAACGACCTTTACCTGTACCTTTTGGTGATTCTAACTATAAGGTACGCAACTCTCGTCGACACACTTCCAATATTTACAACGTTGTTAACTAGAGACAGAGAGGGCGGGTTGGCAACCGCTGTTTATTATTGTACTATTGCTGTTATCAGAAAGATGCTGCTGCTCATCTCCAGCCTCAGTTTTGCTCTGTCACCTTTTACGAGACCCACGGGAAGATGTGAGGTAGTGGATATTCTTCACCGCCACTACACGGCAACAATGTAGTAATGTAATATTGTCGCACCTTTTCTCATTTCCTTTTTTTACTTAAACACAAAAAGGTCAACCAAATAAACGTAAAATAGCACAGCACGACGATTTGCCTGGATTGCTTTAATCTGTTTCTTTCTCGTATACTAGGTCATTATTAGGTAACCGGTATTAAAACGGTAACCTAAATAGAAGTAATATGTGTTTCTTCTTCTTGCTTACCTATCTGGGTATAAACCTTATTTCATCATGATCATTATTCATACATATATACATATAATCACTCCTCTTTCCCGTAGGAGTAGGCAAAGACCACTTCTTTCCACTTGCTACGATCCTTACATACTTGTTTCGCTTCGTCCACTTTCATTATTCCCTTCATACAGATGCTCTTTGGTTTAGGGTACTCTTGACCTGACCCCTTTTCAAGACGTCCCTGATTTGGTCTAGAAAGTTCCGCCGAGGTCTACCCCGTCCAACACTTTCATTCACACTCGCCTTATACACTTTTTTCGTCAATCGTTCTTCATTCATACTCTCGACATGGCCAAACCATCTCAGCATACCTTTCTCAATTTTTGTCACTACATCTTCTTTCTTTCAGACCACAATGTTTCCTTATCTCACTATTTCTTACCCTGTTACTCACCCTGTTCTTAACGCTCTCGTCTCAACTGCATTTATTCTGCTTTCATGTCTTTTCTGCCATACCCAACTTTCACTTCCGTACATGAGTGTCAGAACCAACACCCCCTAATGCACACTCCTCATAAAAGAGTGCAAAACTCCATTCACTATGTTTCCTGCATTCACTCTTCTTTCGATATCACTCTCACACTTTCCATCTCTTGTAAACTTTGGACCCAGATACACAAATTCTTTCACCTATTCAATTTGTTCATCTCCAATCACAGTCTGTCACTGCCTCATCTCTTTCAAACACCATCACTTTCGTCTTCCTTACATTGATCTTCATTCCCTTTCTAACAAAAGCTCCACAGATAGCAGTTACCATCTCCTGCAACTCCTCGGCCGAAGACGCAAATTATACTTGGTCATCGGCATAGAAAAAACATTTGACGAGTAACTCATTCATTCTCTTTTAAATCTGTCAAACAATTGTCCATGAATAGATTAAACAGCCACGGTGACGCTACACATCCCTGTCTAACACCTTTTTCAATATTAAACCATTCAGTGTATGTTCCGTTTATCCGTACACAAGCATTAGAATCCCTTTAAAGAGATTGCAATGCGGATACTGATGAATGAGGATACTGCTCACACCGTTCACGGACAGTGCTGACCACAATTCATTCCTCACCACTCTATCATAGGCCTTTTCTAGATCCACGAATGCGCAATAAACCTTCTTGTTTTTAGCCAAACACTTTTCGGCTATGCACCGCAAGGAAAAAACCTGATCCATACATCCCATTCCCTTTCTAAATCCCGCTTGTGCTTTTTTTTTATAGGATAAGGGTGACAAACGAGCACACAGTCCACCGGATGGTAAGTGGTTGCTGCGGCCCATAGACATCTACATCTATCCTCTATTACAAATCATAATGTAGATGCGTTGTCACCCGTGAGGACTAGGATAGAATGCCTCATTACCAGTAAAAAGGGCCTCCGGCCACCTGCACTCACCAAGCGAAACGCAGAGGTAAACCTCTACTTCACGCTGGTTTTCTGTGAGGTCGTGGTACCACCCCGGTTCGAGCCGGCCCATCCGTGCGACAGCAAAAGCTGTTGCGTGGCTCTACCACTGTTATACTTATTCGTCTGTTTCATTCACAGCCCTTTCAATCAACAATTTCGCACACAATATACCAACGACGCTGAAAAGGCTTATACCGCGGTAATTTATGCAGTTCTGCCGTGACCCTTTTCCCTTATACAATAAAATTTCGGCCGAAAGTGAACAGGTTTTGAGATATACGGATTTTAAAGATTTTTCAATAATCACCCAGAATGTCGTATTAAATTCTAAATAAAAATAAAACCTCAATAGCAGCTTAACACAGCAGTGTTAAGCTGCAACAGTGGTAGAGCCATGCGGCAGTTTTTGCTGTCGCACAGATGGGCCGGCTCGAACCGGGGTGGTACCACGACCTCACAGAATACCAGCGTGAAGTAGAGGTTTACCTCTGTGTTTCGCTTGGTGAGTGCAGGTGGCCGGAGGCCCTTTTTACTGGAAATGAGGCATTCCATCTAAGTCCTCACGGGTGACAACGCATCTGCATTTTGATTCGCAAACGAGGATAGATGTAGATATCTATGGGCCGCAGCAACCACTTACCATCAGGTGGAATGTGTGCTCGTTTGTCACCCTTATCCTATTAAAAAAAAAGCTGTTATTTAACACTGGTATTCTGTGAGAGCGTGGTCCTTTCCCGGTCGAGTCTACCCATTCGTGCTGCAACTATACTACTAATAGCAAGTAGCTGCAGCATGGCTCTACCACGTGAAAATGAATACCTCGCAGAGAAATAGCATTTTGTTTGGGTTACAAAGTTTAAATAATTCGATACACCGCGTATTGGAGTTCAGCGGAAGGGAATGGCAATTTTTTCAAACTCACCATATGAAAGTCTGCTATTTTACGCTGGTATTTTGTGAAAGCGTGGTCACCCCGTCGTGGAAACCCCGGTCGGGCCGACCCATTCGTGCTACTACCATAATATAGCTATATATAACTTTCTTTTAAGTTTATTTATTTTCTTGAAGCTTCAACCAAGCGAATACAATCATAATAAATATTCTTAATGTGTCATAAAACGTTTCGTACTCCAAAAAATTACTATGATATGAGACATAAAAATATTTTAAAAAACATGCCCATTTAATCAGCTATCCAAAAATGTAATAATATCCCGGCGAAGACATATCTATACATTCATACATATCATCATACACGTACAGTGAATTAAAGTAATGTGGGTAATTTCTAAAGTTAAACAATTTTTTTTACTAAATTTTTTAAAGATCTAGCTAGCTAGCTAGCTGCATAGCTATGATGATAGCTAGCTTAAATGGGCATGTTTTTAAAAATATTTTTATATCTCATGTCGTAGTAATTTTTTGAAGTACGTAACATTTTATGATACATAAAGTGTAAAAGAAGAAAAAATAATTTATTAAGACCCATAATTTTTTATTGTGACTACTTTTGTACTTTTTATGATTTTATTCGCTTGGTTGAAGCTTCAAGAAAATAAATAAACTTAAAAGATAGTATACAAGCAAAAGATTTTATTTTTATTTAGAATTTAATACGAAGTTCTGGGTGATTATTGAAAAATCTTTAAAATCCGTATATCTCAAGACTTGTTCATTTTCGGCCGTACATATGGGGGGGGGGGGGGTTAAATGTGTAGCATTTTGACTCCCCTATCACGTCCTCCCAGGAAGCTGTCGAGTTCCCCGTAATCCTGTATAGAGAGATATATATCAGATTAGCGAAATTATAAACTTAAGTTTTTTTAAAAAAATTTAAAAATACGAGTAAATAGGACCTCTACTTTTATTTGAAATTATGCCAAATTGAATGTGATTTATGGGCAACAACACTTTTGCCTACCGAATGACCATTACGTATGCGTGCGTGCGGAGTAAAATCAGTTAAAATAATGCATTACCACGCACTCTAGGTAGAGACTGATTTTTGTGTTTTGTGACCACGCATTTTTAATTTAAAAGATAAAAGGGACAGAATGTTTGAGATTTTTTTAATTTTCTTTTCTTCTGCAAAGGCCGGTTATTGCAAAATAACCCTGCATAATATATAGGTAATATGGAATAGGAATAAGAGATTTTTTTATCATATCTTGCATTGTTAGCCGAATTTGAGTTATATTTAAAATTTCAACTTTCCAGCTCATCGGGAAGTTAGTTTAAAATCAATTATTAAATTCCACCCGCAGCGACAGACAAATAAGAAAGTGACTTAATAAAAATGTGGTAAAAATATTAACACAGCATTTTTCCAATTCCAAAATGTTTATAAAATAAGTGCATTAAGGTTTAAGTTACTCTTTTTATGTAGGTTTGTAGTTTATAGGTGTATACTATTTTTTTTTAAATTGTTTGATGAAAATTATCAAGATTTACATGTACGTATTCCTAGATGAATATTCCAGCATCATCATCTTCATCCTCAGCCCATCAAAAGTCTACTGTTAAACATAGGCCGCCTCCAAGCAATGCCACAAAGAACAGTCCTCAGCCACCGGCATCATTCGACTTCCTATCTTTTATAAAATCGTCACTCCATCTAGTGCAGGATCGCCCTACATTGCTTTCCAGTGGAGGATGCCACTCGAATACCTCGAACCGACCCTATCGGTTATCAGTTCTTTTAGCTATATGGCCGCCATGTTGTTACTTTAGATTACTGAACTGTTGCGCTAGGTACTTATTACGATATCCTTATTACGGAAGTCTATCGCGTTGAAAAGCTATGAGCATAGCGAGATAGAGAGTTTCCTCTTACGGCCAGCATAATAATAAATAGGAAATAAGAAACACTACAAAAATTATTATTTAGGTTTTATTAAACAACTTAAACATGTTATTTAGCTGACACTGGTGAAAAACTAAAAAATTACACACCTAAAAAAGATACACTTATTTACAAACAGATAAAAAGGTAAGTAGTATAAATATCGAACATCACTAGAAAAAAATTAACATAATATACAAGCCTATTTATTTCGTGGAATACATTTTACACTACCAGTGTCTAACATACATATTGAAGACCATTTACAATATAAACACAAATATTATTAACATATAGGCACATTGTGTTTCTCGAACAGCGTGAATAGAGGCATTATCAAAAAATTTTCACCCTTTTTCACATTTATTTATTTAAGTCAACTGTAAGACCTTCTAAATAATAACTACCTAAGGTAGTTATTTAATAAATGGCATTCTGGAACACATCACTTGGTAGTATAATTATTAAGTTAATGACGCCAATTGTTAGTTTTAATAATAGGAAGTTGTATTAACTGTTAATATATTTAAATTGAAGTTTTATAACACAGGTGTCTGCATGTCACAACAAAGATTGGTATTCAGTATAGAAAAGTTAATTTAAATGATGTCTTCTTAAAACGATGTCTTCTTTTTTGTATATTGAAAGGAAACTTTTTAAATGGTTAGGAACGCAGAAAATGCTTCCCCCTGTACTTCTGACTTACTTTTGAAATTGTTAAAAATAAAAAAATTAATTTCTGTTATGCCTGGTTTCTATGTTGAAAAAACTTTGTTTCTCTTTACCCGTTATTCAGTGCAGAAAGTATAAACCATTTATAAAAAAGTACTAGTTTAGCAACTTACGAAGCTTCAGTTGTTTCATTTCAAGTTGTCTGAAGTTGTCTAAGTTGGTTAGAAAAACTGTTTTTGCATACATAAAGATAATGATAGATTACTTAGATAATATAAACATCGGACATAAAACACAGTTTAATTTAATAACAGTTTCAAATTATTACTTTTAAATACAGTACATGCAATTTTATCAAAACTACTCAATATTCTATTAAACCCCATACATTAATGTCGAACACCCAATGAGCGATATTACAATAGACTTTAGTAACTCAACATTTATTTATTTTTATCGTAATAACGGGCACTTGTAATTCAATCTTCATCAACTTAACTTTGAGTTAAAGATGAACTCATCGGTGAGTAAAATTTTATCATAATTTTGTTCAAATTCTGTACCATAATTTAACTAAGCACCTACGTCAATAGAATAACCTGTTAGATCAAATTACGAAATTCGGTTTGTTAAAAAGTGTTAGTATTAAAGCTTCTCAAATATTTAGATTTTAGAACAAACACGAGACAGCACCTTGCTAGGACATAACAATTGCCTTTGGCTACATTAACAATACATTTTCTAAACTAATATTACTATACGAGATTCTTATTAAACTTTTACAACGTTCGCTATATACAAATTGGTTGGGTTAATTTTACATTTAAATAGAGTATAATATATCACACCGGAGGTAATATTGTAAAATTAAAAGGTGGTCTTATTTATACATGATATATACAAAGGTTCGGATGATTATGACAATTTGCGCATTGTGAGTAAGTACACTACGAACACATTTGAATTTCAATGCAATACGCATTCTTGTAAAGACTTCAAAACACATTACTCAATGACACAGTACTAGGCTAAACGTTTGAGAATCGCAGGTAACATTGTTGCAAGCTGTTCTAGTGTATCTTCTGTGTTGCTGCACTAAACCACTTCGATTTATTTTTTTATGCTCTTGAACGACACTCAAATTCATTGAAAAAAAAAACGTCTTTACGTACAAGTATTATATCACGTTTAAAATATCGAATTTCCTATTACATTTAAAAATTGGTGGAAATGTTGCGGTAAAAATTACAAATAATTTATTTAACAACTATATTCATATAAAAACTCAATAACGTTTATTTCGCGCTTTTCCGTTAACCACAGGTTCCACTGGCTGAGTTTTTCGCGAACGTAGTATAAAGTTGAGATTGTATGCTGTGTTTACTGCGTAATAAACATTAGCATTCGCTGGAAGCACCATTTCTGTAAAAAAAAAGATAACCATTATAAAATTATTACAATAGAACAGAGTGATAAATGCAACCGAGATAAGTTTTAAATGTTATAATACTCGAGAAATCCATTGTAAAACAAAGCAGCAAAATCATTAAGGGGCGTATTACAAAAAATCGCTAAATTACAAGGTTTCCTCGTTGAAATTTTATGTTTATCGTTCATTGCTTGAAATAACAATTACTTGGTAAAAATAGTTCGTTTTCTCTCCTCAAATAAGCTCGGAATGGATTTTAGATAACTTATTTATTTAATCAGTAATAATCATTCTCCCAAAGCATGTTTAGGCAAAAACTCTCGAAGACATGATTTGGGAGCTCTAATTTGTAGATTCTATTGAATATCGACCATCAAAAAAAATATTTTTATCTCCCAAATATCCTACACTTTAATAATAATGGAATGTATTTTCGTTATATGCTTTTCAGGCTAGGAAAAAAAATCGACATAATTCAAAAAACGACCAAAAAAGCTTCGATACAAGCCCCTATATTTCCGAAGTTCTACATCATTTAGAAGTAAAATTTATACCAAAATAATCATCAACATTTGCTTACACTATACTATTATTTTTACTTTTTAAATCGTTACTATTATATTTTAATTAATTAAATAAAAGTACTATATATTTCACTGTGCCGGCCATCTGCGATCATTAACGCGCGAGCGCTTGCCGAGGGTGGACCTGCGTCAGTTTATTTCGGGCGCTGCATCGTTTCGATTCTACCGTAGTGTGCGTCGATTGCTATCGTAGTGTGCGTCGATTACCTGCATACTAGAAAATCGTCAACTACGACCGCAATTTTTGATCGATCGGTTTAAAACTATTTTATATAGTTATAATTTAGATTACGTCTCTTCAAAAATGTGGTCTATTCATTGACATAGATCATTGTTATTTGAGGGCTTCACCTAATGGTTTATACAGCAACGGTCTTATTGAAGTTAAATGTCCTATTTCAGCTTTCGGAATAGATTTTGATACGGCCTTTCGACAAAAAAAAGTTAAAGGTTTATAAATTCAGTGATTCAAGTGTAACATTAAATCAAAATAATGACTGGTTTTACCAAATCGAAGTCCAGCTTCATTTAGCAAATAAAAATGTCTGAATACTTGCCATAATATGTATTGGCCCAGATTAATGCATTAAAAGTACTAAAAATTTACAAATACGACCAATTTTAGATTTTCAATATGTTACCCAAGTTACAAGCTTTTTATGAAAAGTGTGTACTGCCTGAAATTATCGAATCGAGAAAAGTTCGGTCAATGCCGTCGCAGCAAATATTTTTCTTATAAAAAATATAGTAATTGGCTGTAAGTACCGATTAAAAAATATTAGTTACATTTGGTTGTTATATTTATTAAAACAGGTTGCAACCGTTTATTCATTTATACCACTATTCTACCGGTAGTAGACATAATCGATTATTAACATTCGATTACAGCGTAACAATTAAAATATTTATGTGTACTTATTTTGACACTAAATTTCATAAATAATGAATAATATATCAAAATGGTATATAATAATAAATAATAAATTATATAATTATATAATAATAAATTAATAAGATAACATTAAAATGACACACCAAAAAATATTCCATCCACTGAAGTCCATCCTAAGAAAACTTTGTATTATGGAAGATCAAGATCGTTTAGTCGCCATACTCACAGTATTATAGTGCGAGCGAGTGAATAGATATGAAAGAAAGTATCGGTCGCGTAACTTGCCGCCCGCTCGGTGCGTAAAATACCTAAATTTGCGAAACGCCGAAATGTAAGAGGGCTCTTAAATTATGTTGCATGTGTACATTATTCCTTTACCACTTTGGAAGTTAAGTAGCATACTGAGCGCTAAACATACAATAAAATATGTATAGAAATAAATAAAATTGAAGTGTCTGTATGTAATGTCACAATAATAGCTTTTTACTAAATTAATACTTATAACAAAATAAAAAATTCTAAAATATTTTTCTGTCTATCTGTTTGTTCTGGCTAATTTCTAAAATGGCTCGACCGATTTTGACGGGACTTTCAATGGCCGATAGCTGATGTTATAAGGAGTAACATATTATGCTACTTTTATTTTAGAGCTGAAGGGCCATTTACATGCCTTTAGGACAAAATAAACCATTTTTTAATGTTTGTCCGTCTGTCTGTCTGTTCGGATTAATCTTCGAAATGGCTGAACCGAATGCAATGAAACTTTACGAACAGATATATTTCAGTATCAGGAATGACCTAAGCTATATTTTATCCAAAAAAAGTTGAGATTTTTTTTTATGATACGAACAAATTGATAAAATAAATGGTCAGTGGTGATAATTTTAAAAAATCTAAATGACGCCACATTAATAGATCCCACCCAGGCGAAGCCGGAGCGGGTTGCTAGTATAAAATAGTACAAAGAAAATTTACCAACCTCTATCCGGTAAAACTTGAGCCAGCGTGTAAGTATCAGGATCACCGTCGAGATTAAGCTTAAGCATAGCGTTTCGGATAACTTGTGGAGTTCGCTCGTTGTTACTTAACATAATCGATTTGTATAAAACTACACCCTCCGTCTCCACACAGTCAGATTCATATGTCACGCGAATTATATAAAAATCAGGACCATTACGTGTATTTGCATAGGCTGGACTCGCGCCAGCAGCCTTTCCATTGGCTGGCTTCTGGCCACTATTCCCACTTGACAACGAAACATCAAGTGAAGGCAGAGACGATGATGAAGATCCATGCGAAAGCCTCGTAGGTGAAATTCGCCTCTCTAAGCTATCCCTCTTCCAAGAGTTGCCAGCACCATCGGTTTCGCAATAAAATTGCGAACTGTTACTTGAACTTGTGCTTGCGATTGAATCATTTTTTCTATGGCCTTGATTGTTATTGTCGTTGATTTTCTTAGGTCGTCTGTCTTTGGGCGGATTTGTCGGTGGTTCTATCTGACAAGAAAGCTGATACGCCTCCCGGTCATCAAGTATGATCACGGAGTCAAACCATCTGTCGAACATAGCGTCGCAAGGTAAGTGATAAGCGTTCGCGGCACCTTGTAACAGTTTTATTTGAGCTAGCACCTCGAATTCTTTACGACGTTTGTCGAAATTTATTAAACCATCCGCCACTGTATCCGGTATAGCAGTATCTATCATAGTAAGATCTGTCAAAAAAGTTCCTAAATATGGTATAGTACCGTGGCTGACTCCAGGCGACCCTCTTTCATGTAAAAGCTTTTGTAATTGGCGATCGTTCTCGCCGACAGTATCTGCGAATTTGGCTGTACCCTCGCGCATTAAAAGTTCTCTTTGCGCCCAACGATTGTTATCTTCACTGAATATACGAGCGAGCTCTTCAAACAATTCTGCTTTTTCCTTGGGTAATAATGCCCACGTTTTTCTTAACCTATACACTGGATTACTTTGTAACCCTGATATAATTGCTTTTAACGATGAAAAATTTTTTAGCACCCTCAATTCACGTGCTATATCTAACCAGGCGGACAGTATGTCTGCGCGCTCCAGTGGCCTTAAATTTGGTTCCACAAGCACAGTTGATATAACTCTAAAAGATACTGCATTAAATTGGTTTACGGTGGCTAAGACAGTGGCGGCGTCGTGGGAACGATCTTTGTCTCTTCTAGACCATATTGCTCCAAGACATTGATGTGGTACCAGCTTCTTGAAGAGTTCCATGTCCATTCGGGTGAGTTGTTCGGCAAAATGTCGGTGGGGTACGTGGGGTAGACGATAGGTACTGGTGTGATGGGCAGTAAGCCGCATCCCTGGAGCTAAACACACTCCAGCACCAGTACCAGCGCTCGTACCGCCATTGCGCTCTGCACTGAAGACCGCTAGCTTCTGTAACACCTATAAATAAAAATATTGTTATAACTATTCATAAAGGCGTAAGAAAACGTTAAAATAAGATAGTAAAAGCACCTTCAAATGTAGCTCCGAGCCAGGCAGATGAAGCTGTGTGAAGGCGAGTAGCTGCTGCAGTGCAGGATGGTGCGGAGGTTGTCGAAAGTCCTCCGGATAGGTATCCAACCAAACGTGGAGACATGCCACCAGAGTCCTAACAACGAAATAACTTTTATTAAAAGACGAAAAAGTGTAATACTCGCTCCAAAAATATGTCATAACAAAAGGAATAAAGCATTAGCAATATAAAAAAGCATAGTGTAAAAACATAAACAAGCTTCAAACGTAAATATTACTTACTTTCGATGTTGTTGAGAATTATCAGTAGCAGTTGGTAGAACATCCTCCGAAGCTAAGGCTTCATATCGCCGGAGCAACAAATCTAAAACCCGGCTGCATTCTGCGAATGAGCTGTAAAACGTAAAATTGATATTAATCTTTAAAAAATGGTATAAAATATCTAGCTTTTCGATATTATTATTGTCACTTAGTAAACGATGTATTTATGATCAAAAAAACTACAAACAAATATTAGGTATGCTAATTAATAATTTCATATTCAATAGAAATATATAACATAATTTCATAGAAATATTTTCATAATTTTTCACTTCGTGTATTAGAAAATTACATCAATTTAAAATTATATTTGCATTAACAGATAATTATTTAAGTACTTCTTGCAAGAAAATTTATAGGAAACTGATCCGCGTGGAACTTAAACAAAAAACCTGCAGATAAATGGTCTTTGGGCACATAGTTCAATTATAGAAACATCACTTTATACTCCGTGTTTTGCTATTATAACAAAAGTATTATGTGCGATATGGCTAAAAGGTTAATAAACGTTGAAGATATATTAATTTTACTTCAATCAAGCCGAAATTCATATTAAATACTCAAGTCTACTGTCCCTTAGAGCTGTGAAAAAATCAAACTTCTAAGCCAACGCAATCAAAAGATACAGCCGTTTATGCCGTAAATTTTCGACATTTGCAAGGGAATCAAAACCTACAGGGTACTTCCCGTCAACTCAGAATCTTGAAATTTGGTACGAAGCAACGTTTTATAGCACAGATAAAGGAAAAATTGCGAATAGCATACATTTTTAGTTACATCGTATAATAAAAATATTTTTAATAATTTTAAACTTATATACCTACAGATTTGTTCGGAACCCTCGGTGCGCGAGTTCGACTCGCACTTTGCCGGTTTTTTTTAAGTCACGTAAGGCAATTTGATTGCAATTTATCCGAAAATCCGTGCACACGCGAGTACACGTCTACAAAACTAAAAAAAAATGCTCATACGTTGTAACCTGAGGACTAAGATGAAAAGGGGTCCGATACTCGTCACTCACCATAAGAAACAGCAGCAACGTGCTGCAATTTCACGGCTGTACGAGCGTAGTCCCGGTGGAGCTGACCCATTCGTGCTGCAGCTATAATACGCTGCAGGGTGGCTTACTTCGTACAAATCCATGAGAAGTTCGAAAATAGTCTAGTTAAATAAACGTTGAAGATATATTAATTTTACTTATAAAAAGAAGACCTTATCCTATATGAGCTTTGTGAAGTGTCGATACGCGGCGCGAGTAGGTATTTTCAAAAATACTATCTGTTTCATACCACTCGCTCTGCCTTCCTCCTCGTGCGATGGGGAGAGTAGCAAGTCTTGGAGGCAATTGCCTGCATTTCCTTTTTGAAATATTGTTTCGGGCGATAACGTTTTCACTCCTCTAAACCGATCGAAATGAGAAGATTTTCTCATAAGATTCAGTTCACCTTAATCTAGGTCAGTACCTTTTTCTTTTTTAGTAATAGGTCCGCCAAATAACTTTTTTTTTAAAATGCTATTAAAAAAAACTACTAAATATTTTTTCAAATTTCTTTTTTTATTTGAAAGTACAATCCTTCCGGTTAATGATGGAAAATAATTTCATTCAAATGGCTGCCTCGGCTGGCCATGCAGTAGCCTACACGATCGGTCCAATTTTTGAGTACATTATCGATTGTGTGCAGCTGTATTTCACCAATGGCTTCACGAATATTGTCCTTTAAAGCGTCAATTGTCTCTGGCTTGTCGGCGTAACACTTATCTTTGACGGCACCCCACAAATAATAGTCCAACGGTGTCAAATCGCAGGTCCGAGGTGGCCAAACGACATCAGCTCTGCGGCTGATAATGCGATTTTCAAAAACAGGGCGCAAAACATCAAGTGTAGCGTCGGCTGTGTGGCACGTTGCGCCGTCCTGTTGAAACCAAATGTTGCCAATATCCTCCTCTTCAATTTTTGTGAACAAAAATTCGTTCAACATGGCCCGATAACGGTCGCCATTGACTGTAACGGCCACACCTTGCTCATTTTCGAAGAAAAATGGCCCAATTATGCCTCTGGACCAAAATCCGCACCAAACAGTGACTCGTTTTGGGTGCACCGGCTTTTCGATGAATGCCGCGGGTTTTCTGTGCCCCAAATGCGACAATTCTGCTTGTTTACATACCCGCCAAGTTCGAAATGAGCTTCATCTGAAAAGATGATTTTTTTGGCAAAATCCGCATCTTCTGCAAGTCGATCGCAGGCCCACTTAGCGAAGCGAAAACGCATTGGATGGTCAGTTGGCTTCAACTCCTGAACCAATTGGATTTTGTACAGCGTCATACCAAGGTCTTTACGCAAAATTCGTCTCAATGATGTCTCCGAAATGTCCAATTGTTGAGAACGACGGTGAACCGATGTTGATGGCGTTTCACGCACACTTTCGGCCACAGCAGCAATATTCTCGGGTGTACGCACTGTTCTTGGCTTTTCACGCGTTGGTTTATCGATGAGGATGCCAGTTTCTTTCACTTTTTTCACAAGGTAACGAACATACGGAGCTGACGGTGCTTCATTTCTTCCAAAATCCGTACGCAATTTTCGCACACATTCTGCAACATTACCATGATTTTCAAAGTAATTTCGCAATATTTCCCAGCGTTGTTCAAGCGTATACACAACCATATTCGTTCAGCGGAAGTATAAAACTAATTATCTGTCAAATTAGACATGAGCTAAGTGTTGCCATTCACGAAATAAGCACTAGTTGAAAAAAAAAAGTTAGATGGCGGACCCTTTAATTCATATTAATTTAATTTAAAAAAATAAAAACTCTCGAAGAAGTTTTTAAGTCAGAAATATAGATATTTAGATGCTAGTAACTCATATCGTACACAATATTTCTTTAAAATAAAAACGTGCGGACCTAGTTGTTCGTTATATTATTTATTCTGTGATTATATCTACAAAATTACCAAAAATTATGAAAATTTTACTATGTTTACGGGGGGAACGTTATCGCTTTTTGTATGAAAATTAACAGCCTCACAATCCTCTTAACACTCTTAACTGTTAATGAGGTAAAAAAAAATGTTAAAAATAGATTTTTCATAGAGTATAAAGTGTGTAAAAGGACCTTTTTTGTATAAAATTATAAAACCAATAAAGTTTTGTTGGATTTTTTTTAAATCTTTTCATTTTATGAGATAATTATTTTATCAGGTTCATCATGAAATCTCCATCTAGTGGGGGACCGCCCTACACTTCGCCTATCGATGCGAGGCTGCCACTCGAGAACCTTTCATCCCCTTGGGTTGTCGATTCTTCAAGCTATATGGCCGGCCCATTAGTTTTAGCTTACTAATCCGTTGGGCTATGTCGGTTATTCTGGTTCTAGTGCGGATATCCTCGTTTTAAGTCTATCTCGCAGAGAAACCTTCAAACTGGCCGGCCCATTTCCAGTTTACTAATAGGAGAGGAGATACAGAAGAACCATGTTAGCTCAGGGGATAAGTACTCTTTGAAAATTTAAAAGTACACGAGCAAGTCGATTTCGATTTGCAGCATTGGGTCATATACAGACTTCTAACTTTAATTTTACTTTACGGGACGAACAGTTATTTATAAAAGAGAAAGTTTCAAGTTATGTTCTAAATTGCTAGATTATACATTCAAAGTCGCCATAAATACATACAAACTTACTACTACATTAGGTTGAATTAGTAAAAGTAACACATCGTGTGCATCGACCCCTGACATGACTGTGAACGCAGAATGAGAAAGTTACACACCATTAACACGTCAATAATGGTTTTTATTATTATTCTAAGGGTTATTATAAATATTACAAGGAGGTTAATGTTCATATGGATATGCAAAAAAATGTCGTGAGTGTTATAAAGATCATTAACACGTCTAACGTCACTTTATACTAACTCTTTGATTAATTTTATTATAACGTAAATATATAAAGTCGGAAGTGCACTGTACATAGGATTACCAGATGAAAAAAATAAAAATCCGCAGAAAAGGCCTGATATCCATTTAAAAATCCTGAGAATTTTTACAGTTTGAGAAGAAAACCTTACTTAAAAAGGTATCTTCACATATTAAGTATGATAAAACTATTTAAGTACCTGCTTGGATAAATAAGTTTAGATTTTAATTGTGCAATTATTGCCAAAGGAAGATTATTTTTAGTTTGCTTAACTTTTTATTAAAAAGATCTTCAAAATATAAGCTATATTGTATTGAAAGTTCTAAAAATCCTGAGAGTTCATGAGATTTGCAAAATCCAGCCGCAATCCTGAGAAGTCTAAAAATCCTGAAATCTCAGGACAAATCCTGAGATATGGTAACCCTAACTGTACACATAAACCGCTCCGAATGTTTTCGCAGTGTGGTTAGTTTTGGAGGCACATTCACCTATTCTTACATTTAGAATAATAAATATGCTTAATACACCACAATGTAGCTAAACAACGGGTACGTTTGGTGTTTAAACTAAATAAAACGATATTATCTATTTCCTGTTCCTTTATTTAGTTAAGTGAAAGTAAAAAAGCGTGAGAATGGCGACATGAACCACGGTACCACCATAGATATATGAATGCTCATAGACATAACTTAATTCCAAAAATGTCAACACAACTAATTTATGTCTATGACATGTGTATTAATATCGGAGGCAGATGAAAATTTACTACGTGCACTCGTATTTTAAAAATAACTTTAAAGGAATATCTTATGCAAGATAGTCCTTTATAGTTTTGACTGCGCTTAAATTCTTACCTATGTAGGTAAGATCTTAAGTAAAGCAAAAAACTTTGGCAGGGCACAGTGAAAATAGTCAACTTTTCGCTCCTAGTCCTTCAATGTTTGGACATAAGTTATGTATATCGATTGTATACCGTAATGACCAAGTATTTGGTTGCGGCACTGTTAGTTACGGAGTGTAGGTTTGGCTCACAAATTACGGATCTAAATATACTATGTCCATGTATAATTTGTGTAAGTAAAATGCCCGAACAAAACATGAAACACTTATAGTATTTTTTTAAATAGTTTTTTTTTTAAATAAAACCCGAGTACAGAACCAGAGTACGAAACCTATCCAACTGCAGAGAGGTGTAAGGGTGACGTTATATCCCCGAAACTCTTCACCGCTGCATTGAAAAACGTTATCAAGCTTCTGGACTGGAAACGATATCTACGGTATTAACATCAAGGGCGAGTACATCACTCACCTTCGATTTGCCGACGATAATTTCTTTATGGCAGAATCGCTGGAGGACCTGAGCACTATGCTCAATGACCTCAATAGTGCCTCCCAACGGATACGTCTTAAGATGAACATGGACAAAACAATACTCATGTGTAACATCCATATACACCTATGCCAGTAGTTGTTTGGAGCACTAAGCTCGAAATTGCAGACGAGTATGTTTACCTGGGACAAATAGTCCGACTAGGTAAGTCCTACTTTGACCGAGAGTCAATCCATGGATTCAACTCGGCTGTGCAGCGTTCGGGAGATTACGACACATCTTCTTGTCAGGCATACCTCAAAACTTCAAAACAAGATAGTACAACCAGTGCGTGTTGCCGGTGATGACTTATGGATCTGAGACGTGGTCTTTCACTGCTGGCCGTATGAGGAAGCAGCAAACTATGGAGAGGGTTATGCTCGGGGTTTCTCTGGTGATAGACTTAAAAATGAGGATATCTGCAGTAGCACCAGAGTAACCGACATAGCCCAACGGATTAGAAAGCTGAAGGCAATTGATCGGCCATATAGCTCAAAGAAACGACAACCCTTAGGAAATAAAGGCATAGTGGCAGCCTTGAGTGGCAGCCTCGTATCGGCAGGCGAAGTGTAGGGTGGTTCCTCATGAGATGGAGTGATGGTTTATTAAGACATGCAGGAAGTGGATGTATTCAGGTGGCATCTAAAATATTAGTGGGTAAGTAAATAAATAAATGATGGTAAATAAAATATTAATAAATCAAAAATAATAAATAAATAAAAACAATACAAATAAGTTGACGGCTCCGTGGCGCAGTGGCTTAGCAATTAGTTGCTGCGCTGGGGGCCGCGGGTTCGAATCCCGCACGGAACAAGTATTTGTATGGCCTACAAATAATTGTTCCGGGTCTGGATGTTTGTCCGTATGCAATGTGTGTTTGTAAACTGCCTCTACGATACAGGAGAAAATCCTAGTGTAGAGGTAACGTTTCTTTAACATAAAGAAAAGAAAGTAAAGAAAGTGCTTATTAGATATAGGTATCAAATATTTGTTAATATTAATATAAATAAAGATTATTTCATAGAAAAAAGGATGATAATTTAATAATAAATATGTTTTCCAACCGTCCCGTTATAGAGCTTTAGCGGATGCGTCCTTGAATATTTCTATAAAAAGAAACTATTAATAATATTAATTAACTTAGAAGAAGTGAATTAGTACTTAACATTTATTTTCTTAACAGTTTAATTCATATTTTTATAGTGCTAAATAGACGTAGAAATATTTGTTAATGGTTGTAAAACTAAAAAAAAAAGGTTGTTTTATCTATATGTACGTAATATAAATAAAATTGAAGTGTCTGTCTTTAATATTGAAATAACTAGCTTCTATTAAGCTCAGGGGGTTATTGGCATGTTAATAACATAAATATACATTAATAAAACATTTGTCTATCTGTATGTCTGTCCGGGCTAATCTTTGAAATGGCTGAAGCGATTGTGATGGAACTTTACCAACAGATAGAGAGCAATGCCAAGAGGGATATTTTTTTTTTATAGGATAATGGTGACAAACGAGCACACAGTCCACCTGATGGTAAGTGGTTGCTGCGGCCCATAGACATCTACATCTATCCTCGTTTGCGAATCAAAATGCAGATGCGTTGTCACCCGTGAGGACTAAGTTGGAATGCCTCATTTCCAGTAAAAAGGGCCTCCGGCCACCTGCACTCACCAAGCGAAACGCAGAGGTAAACCTCTACTTCACGCTGGTATTCTGTGAGGTCGTGGTACCACCCCGGTTCGAGCCGGCCCATCCGTGCGACAGCAAAAGCTACCGCGTGGCTCTACCACTGTTATAAACTATATTTTATCCAAAAAATTTAACAATTTTTCAATGACTTGTGGGATGGAACGTTTTTGTATAACTAAGTCATATGAAGATGTCAAAATAATTAGATCTGTATATTTAACTCATTTTTGAATGACTTGTGGGTTGGAACGTTTTTGTATAACTAAGTCATATGAAGATGTCAAAATAATTAGATCTGTTTATTTAACTCATTTTTGAATGACTTGTGGGTTGGAACGTTTTTGTATAACTAAGTCATATGAAGATGTCAAAATAATTAGATCTGTATATTTAACTCATTTTTGAATGACTTGTGGGTTGGAACGTTTTTGTATAACTACGTCCCAATAATCTAAATAAGGTTACATTAATGCATATTATCCAGGCGAAACCGGAGCGGGTAGTTATTCAATAAAATTGTTTAATATGAAGGAAATATTATTTCTATATACCTAATATATTTTGCGACAGTCTATATCTTTTTAGGGTTCCGTACCTCAAAAGGAAAAAACGGAACCCTTATAGGGTCACTTTGTTGTCCGTCTGTCTGTCTGTCTGTCTGTCCCTTTTTCTCATGAACACGTGGACCACCACGTTATTTTTTAATTTTATATTTTCATTTTACTTCAATCAAGCTGAAATTCATATCAAATACTCAAATCTACTGTCCCTTTGAGCTGTGAAAAAATCAAACATCTAAGCCAACGCAATCAAAAGATACAGCCGTTTATGCCGTAAATTTTCAACAATCGCAAGGGAATCAAAACCTACAGGGTACTTCCCGTGAACTCAGAATCTTGAAATTTGGTACGAAGCAACGTTTTATAACACAGATAAAGGAAAAATTGCGAAAAGCATAAATTTTTAGTTACATCATATAATAAAAATATTTTTAATAATTTTAAACTTATATACCTACAGATTTGTTCGGAACCCTCGGTGCGCGAGTCCGACTCGCACTTTGCTGGGTTTTTTCAAGTCACGTAAGGCATTTTGATTGCAATTTATTCGAAAATCCGTGCACACTCGAGTACACGTCTACAAAACTAAAAAAAATCTGATACGTTGTTACCCCTGAGGACTAAGATGAAAATGGGTCCGGTACTCGTCACTCACCATAAGAAATACATAAGCAATTTCACATCTGTACGAGCATAGTCCTTTCCCGGTGGAGCCGACCCATTCGTGCTGCAGCTATAATACGCTGCAGGGTGGCTTACTTCGTACAAATCCGTGACAAGTTCGAAAATAGTCTTAGATGCAGTGTCAGAAAAGAGACGGCAACTTTAAATCATTAAACACTTTAATAGAATAGAATAGAATAAAATATTTTTTATTCAATATTGATTATTACATAATACTTATTGAAAGTAATTTTTTATTTACCACTGGTTCGGAAAATACCTCAGTCCTGGGAAGAACCAGCAAGAAACCCATCGGGACTTTTTTTTAAACATAATTTCACTTAACAATAATTTTGTTTATACAATTTTTAAATGATATTTTCATAGAACCAGCATGGTGACGATCACCCTATTCCCAGGGGTTATTTTCATTCATGTATTCCTTGATATTATAATAACCCTTTTTGTACAGTTTTTCTTTAATAAAACTTTTAAACTTGTTTATTGACAAACTTTGAATATGTTCTGGGATTTTGTTGTAAAAGCGTATACATTGCCCCATAAATGAATTACTGAAACAGAAACAGAAACTTTTTTATTCAAGATAGATTATAAATAATGCTTATTGAAAGTCACTCTTTTGTATAATTACCACTGGTTCGAAAAAAAAACCTCTGTCCTGGGAAGAACCAGCAAGAAACCCAACGGGACCTTTTTTTTTAAATAACAGCTTACAATCATGTATGTTACACAAATTAACAACACAACAAATTAGAAATAGCTTGGTAGCGATCACCTGTTTTCCAGGGATTATTATTATCTATAAATTCTTTAATACTATAATAACCCTTTTTATACAAACTTAGTTTAATGAAGTTTTTGAACTTTGAGCAGGTCAAATTTTGTATATTTTCTGGAATTTTGTTGTAAAAGCGTATACATCGCCCCAAGAATGAATTACTGACTCGATGGAGTCGAGTAACCGGTACTACTAGCTTGTGTCTGTTCCTTGTATTTACAGAATGAATATCACTTATTTTTGTAAAAGTACTTTTATTTTTGTGTACGTACATTACATTTTCATAAATGTATTGAGAGGCCAAAGTTAATACATTAATTTCCTTAAATTTTTGTCGCAGCGACTCTTTAGGCTTTAAATCATAAATTGCTCTTATGGCCCTCTTCTGTAAAACAAATATAATTTCAGTGTCAGCTGCGTGTCCCCATAGCAAAATACCATACGACATTATGCTATGGAAATAGCTAAAGTAAACTAGTCTAGCTGTTTCAACACTAGTTAGACTTCTAATCTTTTTTACGGCATATGCTGCAGAACTAAGTCTGCTTGCTAGTTTTGATATATGGGGGCTCCATTGAAGCTTCGCGTCTAGTGTGATTCCAAGAAAAATGGTGGTATCTACAAGACTCAGTTTCTCCCCATTTAAAATTACATTAGTATTTAATTGTTTGACATTTGGAGTCATAAATTGTATACATTTCGTTTTAGTGCCATTTAAATGCAAATTATTAACATTGAACCAATTTACTAATTTAGATATAGCATTATTTACTTCGTCATATTTTAGCAATTGTCGACTTAATTTGAAAATTAAAGAAGTGTCATCTGCAAATAATACTATATCATGGTTATCTCCTACTATATACCGTATACTCCTGATTCTGTGGAGTCTAGTAACTGGCATTACAAAGCTTATGTTTGTTCCTAGTATTTAAAGTATGCACATCCTTATTCTTATTAAAGCTATTTATGTTTTTATGCACATACATTACATTCTCATAAATATATTGCGATGCCAAAGTTAATATGTTTATTTCTTTAAATTTTTCTGTGAGGGACTCTTTACAATTTAGGTTATAAATCGCCCGTACTCGGCTATCTTTTGCAAAATAAATATAGCTTCAATATCAGCCGCATTACCCCATAGCATAATTCCATAAGACATTACGCTTTGAAAGTAACTAAAATACACTAATCTAGCTGTCTCAACATCTGTGAGACTTCTAATATTTCTTACAGCAAATGCTGCAGAACTAAGTCTGCTTGCTAATTTAGATATATGGGGGCCCCATTGAAGTTTCGCGTCAATAGTAATACCAAGGAAAACAGTGGTATACACAAGACTCAACTCCTCCCCATTTAATAAAAATAATACTGTCGGTTAGTATTCAAACCGCGACACTTAAACCACTCTGAACAGGCGGTTTCATCAAATATACAAGAATCATAGAGAAATTTCTTACCGGTACGTGGCGAGGAATACGTTGACATAGGTGGATTCAAGTTCGCCGTCATCAGTGGCGAGCGCCTCCACCAGTCTCTCGACAGTGCCAGCTTTGACGAACCGGACACGGACCGTCTCCCACTCCAGATGGGAGATTTCGTCATCTGACTCCTGAAAGCGCCAGGTGGAACCATTAATTTTCAAAGATACGTGATGTTGCACTGTGCAATGGATTTAATTGCAGTTCTTTGAATTGTTTTTAATGAAAACAGACAGCATTACTTATTACTGTAATTATGGCTGGCTGTCTATACCCTTTGGACTGGACCACAGCAGTGCACACGTTTCTATTTGGCGGCAGAAACAAGTAAGAGGTTAGTAACCTACCCAGACAGTGTCCTAAGAAGAAAAGGAATCTTTTTTTTTATAGGATAAGGGTGACAAACGAGCACACAGTCCACCTGATGGTAAGTGGTTGCTGCGGCCCATAGACATACATCTATCCTCTTTGCGAATCAAAATGCAGATGCGTTGTGACCCGTGAGGACTAAGATGGAATGCCTCATTTCCAGTAAAATGGGCCTCCGGCCACCTGCACTCACCAAGCGAAACGCAGAGGTAAACCTCTACTTCACGCTGGTATTCTGTGAGGTCGTGGTACCACCCCGAGTCGAGCCGGCCCATCCGTGCGACAGCAAAAGCTGCCCGCGTGGCTCTACCACTGTTACGTTAGTTAGTCTAACCACCAAGTATTTTTTTCCTTCATCGCCGAGCACTTGATATGTGCATGTATGCATATTAATTTGTATAGATATAATAATAATATATTTATGTATTTTTTATGTATTTATTTTATTTTATTGATATTTATGTACGTTTACCATGTTTATTTACAATTATATATTTATATTGCCCAACCAGATGAGAAAACTTTATAGATACCCCGTAATAATAATAATGTCCTCCAGACCGAATTTCGGCCACGGCGGCCAGCCTCAACGGAGACTAGCCATCTGCGCAGGACAGGATTATGGTGCCCAAGTGTATGCGCAAGCACAGGTGCACTCTCTATTCCCTCACTCTCATAGCCCGATGGGACGGTAAACCGACACGACCGGAGAGAGATCAGGCGCAGGACCAACGGCTTTACGTGCTTTCCGAGGCACGGGGGTGAAACACCGCCAACTTCCGGACTCCGGGCATATACTGAGAATTTCTTGATGGAAAAACTCAATAACTGATTTTTTGGCCCGACCCGGAATTCGAACCCGGGACCTCATGATCAGCAGTCGCACTACTACAACCACTAGACCAACGAGGTAGTCAATTTTGTACAGATAACATAGAACTCATAGTTTATTTGCAAGTTCTGTTAAGTGTCTGTCTGTAATATAGAAATAACTGCCTTATATTGAGCTGATGGATTATTTTCTTGACATCAAAACATGAATAAGCATTATTAAAATTTTTGTCTGCCTGTCTGTCCACGCTAATCTTCGGAATGTTTAAACCAATTGAAATGAACCGTCACTACAGCAATGCCAGGAGTGATCTAGAATATATTTTATCCGAAAAACTTGGCAATTGTTTTTTTTTTTGAAAACTGATTAATTGATAAAATAAATGGTCTTTGATTATCTTAGATCTAAATAATGTCACATTAATAGATCCTAGCCAGGCGAAGCCGGGACGGATTGCGAGTATTAATATAAGATTAATAGTAATAGGTTCCTTTATATTCAGTCTTAAACTGGTATTGGTTTATTTTATCAATTTATACTAAGCCAGTATTTTTCTTCTAAGCATGAAATGTTACTTAAATATCACTCAAAAATACACACATAGGTATAATACTTGGCTATAGAAATGAGTATCGTCCTCATCATCATTATCATCATCATCATCATTACAGCCTATCAAAATTCCGCTGCCGAACTTTTGCCATAGATTGCCTCATAGGGGGAATTTAGTCATAGTTGCCATGCTTGGCAGACGGTTTGAAAACCGCAGATTTTTATTATTTTCATTTATTATCTGGAAGATGGTAGTGCCCATCTCTTGTTTCAGTCTTCCTCTGTCGCCTTTTCCGGAACCCACGGGATAAAATCGGATAGTGGATTTTTTGTACAAATACAATGCATTTAATGAATATAATTTTAATATATTAATCTACAACTATTTAAAAAGTAATAATCTAAAAAATTAGAAAGATTAACCTTTAAAATTTGCTAGCAGTTTCGAAGGAAGTCCTGCATTGTTATCGTTATGTAAAATATTGATTTTATTAGAACTAGGTCGCGGCTAGGGTTGCCATCTGTCCGGCTTTAGCCGGACATGTTTGGCTTTTGCGGGTTGCGTCCGGCCAAATTTTTGTGTCCGGCCTGTCCAGCTTTTGTTAGGCTTTTTGTTAGTGCAACGCGCACACATCGCTTGCAGAATAAATAAATAAGTAACATACACTTGAAACTATTCTGTGTTTGATTAATAAACAATTAACGTATGTAACGGAGCATTTTAGTTTTTTCTTCTCGGGGATTGGAATTGGTGAGATTTTTGGCTGCATGGCCTCAGAAAGGTATGTTTGGCTAAAAATTACTTCCGGCTTTTAGGGCCAAAAGTTCGGCTTTTGGAGCGCCGAGTCCGGCTTTTTCATTTTAGGAGATGGCAACCCTAGTCGCGGCTAATGCAGTTTAAGCACTACTCTCCAAATTATGAGTCGAATCAACGTTACTAGTTTTCATAATGTAAAACTAAGGTTGGATATAAATCGTAAAAACCGTGAAAAGGCTTGTAACCATCAGTAAACTTGACTAACGGAATCTCTAACGAATAATAACTAACGAGATAACTCGAAGTTTGTTAACGGGCCGGGCTCGTGGGTAAATCAATGAAAGAGTGATTTTTTTACCATTTCTTTACTTATTAATAAAGAAATTTATTTGTTCATTAAAATTTTAATAAAAATTTTAGTAGTGTAGTTAGGTATCAAACTTTGGTTGCTCGCTTATAAATAAATTTTAAGACCAGCTCTCCTGTATGCTTCTGCTCGCCGTGTAGTGACGGCGTAAGATGATTCACCAACCCATATCATCTCGTAGGCGTTCATACGAGGCCATAGACAGAAATGAAATAGAAGATAGGCTCCAGCATCTCCCCGATAACAACTCAATATAAGACTGAGGCTGCTAACCACAGCCAAGCGTGGGAACTACGGCAAATAAACTCTATGAGGTAATCTATGGGGGAGCGAACTTTTGACAGACTGTTATATATGAATCTTTGGCTCCCGAGCTACTACTACCACCACGATGTTGAACTATACGTTGAAGTGCAAAGGTCAATGAATTGGTCACAAAATGGTTACTTACACTTGAAGCACTCCGAGTGGGTCGATGATAGCGAACTTTCTTCAAATAAACGGTGTAAATGGCGCCGTCCACCCGCTCTTCGCCCCACAACCGCCATGTCGGCTGCTGGAACACATCGTAAGTTGCTCAACACATGTCATGTAGAATTAATTTTAATGATAATACTACCAGGTGGAATACCGATCGCAATTAGACATTACGCACCTTTTAACGTGCTTCTCTTCGCTAGTCTGTATATTTTTAAGTGCGACATATCAAACAACAGTAGATACATGTGCGACTGAGCTGTGCTCGGAGTTAGAAAAAAAATATCTCATGGATGAAACCTATCTAGATAAACTTAGAAGGCGCACGATATTACAGTGTTACGTATGCTGAATGTGAGAACCGGAAACCCTTGTTAAGTAACAATGCATTTTCATCGTTTACACGTTAGTACGGGTTTTCAAACTATCTGCAGTTTGATTCTAAATCGAGGATAGATATACATAACGAAGCCATACGTGTCCCACTTTGAGGTGGACAGTCCAATTTTTTAAACTGTTTATCCCACTTTACTCATAATACGTAAAATGTCGCGCTTCGACAAACAAGAACCTAGCATGCAAGTCCTGTCGTCCGTACTATAATCGTAGGTCCGCAAAGAGCATACCAATTTGCCAGGTTATGTTGACATATCTGAAAAGTTACATTTTTAAACTAAATTGGATCAGCTGGAAGTATATAATATATCTACACTTCAAACTAAAAATTTGAAGCATACGAATTTCCGAATAACAATCAAATACCTACACTTTTTGTTTGTCTGGCAAAACACTCCAGACGAAAGATTATTTTCCATATATAATATGGGAAAGTACTCGCTCCAGACAAAAGAATATTTCCCATATAATATGGGAAAGTACTCGCTTCAGACGAAAGAGTATTTCCCATATGTAATAAGGGAAAGTAGTCCCTCTAGACGAAAGAGTATTTCCCATATAATATGGGAAAGTAATCGCTCCAGATGAAAGAGTATTTTCCATATATAATAAGGGAAAGTAGTCCCTCCAGGCGAAATAGTATTTCCCATATAATATGGGAAAGTACTCGCTCCAGACAAAAGAATTTCCCATATAATATGGGAAAACAGGCGCTTCAGACGAAAGAGTATTTCTCATATATAATAAGGGAAAGTAGCCCCTCCAGGCGAAAGAGTATTTCCCATATAATATGGGAAAGTAATCACTACAGACAAAAGAGTATGTCCCATATAAAATGGGAAAGTACTCGCTTTAGACGATAGAGTATTTCCCATATATAATAAAGGAAAGTAGTCCCTCTAGACGAAAGAGAATTTCCCACATAATATGGGAAAGTAATCGCTCCAGACGAAAGAGTATTTTATTACTAGTATTTTATGTTATTAGTATTCGTTTTGCTCGCAGGAGTCGCAGTGTTTAAAGCCATTTTGATAACAAAGGGTAATAATAACAAGTCCTTAAATGAAACTAATTTTTACGAATTTTATCGCGTTTAATTTAACTTTTTAATTCCCGACGTTTAAGGTGCTTTACAGCACCCATGGTCACGAGCGGACTGAGTTGATTGACGTACCGATGTCATAGTTAGCACAGCTACCTTCTATTGCAATTAGGATGTTTTTTAATTTCAGATTCGCGAGGCTATTAAAATTAAGAAACATACTAATTTCAATAGAGAAGATGGATGGGTTCTGCCATCTGCTTGGGATCCTATAATTAATAAAATTAAATCCAAACCCAAGCATACCACTACAAGACTTCAAGATACTGTAAGCTCATTCTGCGTAGATCGGACCAAAAATTAATATTCATAAACTGAAAGTAGCCGGGCTAACTATGACATCGGGACGTCAAACACCTCAGCCCCCCCCCCCCGTGACCATGGGTGCTGTAAAGCACCGGAAACTTCGGAAATTAAAAAGTTAAATTAAATGAGATAAAATCCGTAAAAATTATTTTCATTTAATGTGTAGTCTTCGCGTAAATATAAGAAATCATTAAATAACAAGCCCTATCAACAGTGCCATTTACATTTAAGAAAAAAACGTGATATTTTAAAGAAAATTTGTTATCGTTAAAAATATAAAAAGCCCGGAATGTATAAGACTAGTTCTCACTGCCACTTGATCATTAAGCAATCCATAAACGTGTTTTATTTTTAAAATCATAATTAAGGACGTCCCGCTTTGAGGGAAGGAAGTACAGGACAGCTGGCTTGCATTTCCTGAAATAAATCATCATCATTTTTACGGGCTGGTGCTAAACATTTATAATGCGATAATTAAGTCTTAATCGGTAACTTATTTTTAATATTCTAACCTATCGGATTTTGATCATAGCATGTTTAAGTAGGTTTATATACACCTGATCTCTATTTGGTCGTGTCAGAGAGTAAGGAGAGGACGTCTGTACGTGTGTGCACACACACACACACACACACATACATTAAATCCTGCCCTGCGCAGATCGCTAGTCCCCATTGAGATAGGCCGCCGTGACCGAAATTTTGTCTGGAGGACGATACTTGTTTGTCTAGCGGGGAATTCACTTGCCGGACATGCCCGCGGGCATGTCTGTCGCCGCAATACACTACACAGACTCACTAGTTTATTTTATGTCTGTGCCCACGCAGTCAAAATGGGATCGCGCGGAAGTTCAACAGGCAAGCCTCTTCACTATCAAACCTTGCACAGATCTATAGTAGCGATGTTCGGCAGGCATGTCTACAGACATGTCCGCGGGCATGTCCTTCAAGTGAATTCCTCGCTTTAAAGGGCTGGTAATGTTATCCTGCGCGAAACTAAACTCACTGTCATTTGCAGTTTTTAAACATAAAAAATCAACAAAATTAGTAAATAAAAAAATATTTAAAAATATTTATGAGGACTACAATTATTTGGAACGGCTCACAAAAATTTTTATTATTGCCGTGTCGTTGTGGAATAAGAGAATCGATCACCCCATTTCGCCCTGTGGTTGTCACATAAACACACTTGTATGATTTTAGTGTATCCATAATGTATCAGCTCTCCGATGCGTGCCATAAACATGCATAATTTTCCCTATTGTGGACGTAAAATGATACGTGATCACGTTACACGCCGTAGCTTTATACACCCCAATCTGTATATAACCGCGTATCTGATACTGTGTGATCGGCAGAATGATCGTAGTATGGACGCATATTGATACTGTTTCACGATAAGTCTATGTCATTTGATACATGATACACTGCAATCCATCTCCAGGCGGTTTTTTCCCGATAATCAAAGGGGATACGCAATGCCTATACACGACCTAGACAAGTTTGGATACGAGGATCGTAGAAAAACTTGAGCGTCTACGACACACGTTGGTGATACGATGACAGGATACATTACCTTAGGTGTGGACGTGGTTTATTGCATGACTGTGACATGACACGGTGAGAGATACGATACGGTCGAAATGGACTTTCACAAATACGACACAGATACTCGATACGATAGTGTGATATAAATGTGGACCCAGCTTAAGGCGATTATGAGATATCTCAGAAAGACTGACACATGGCAAAACAATCATCTCATTTGCGTCAGGCGTGAATCAAAATTGCACCAACAGTGAACTCTTACGGGATGATGCGAACGATGAATAATCTGATTTTTAAAAAAATATTATAATTATTACCTCACCACGATATCCACAACTGCGGAAGCGGTTTGAATTCTACCGGCAATATAAAATCGACTATTGCATTGAAAATCATACCGGAATTATTATAGCATTAGCTGATACTCAATCACATGTTACATGTTACATAATATGTTTATAGAACTGCTATTTATATAACAAGTAGGTAGGCAGTATATTAAATATTGGTAAATCCAATTGGGCATACCTTAAGCGCATTAAAAAAACTACGTATAACATGATTATACGGAATTTTTAAAGTAGTTTAAATACATTTCGACAGCACTATCGGCTTCAACATCCTCGAAAACCATGAAAATGACACCCGTGATGAAAAAATTGATACCTATTGCAGCCGCCATCTTGGATTTACATTTCGACAGCACTATCGGCTTCAACTCTCTCGAAAACAATGAAAATGACACCCATGATGAAAAAATTGATACCTATTGCAGCCGCCATCTTGGATTTACATTTCGACAGCACTATCGGCTTCAACTCTCTCGAAAACCATGAAAATGACACCCAAGATGAAAAAATTGGTACCTACTTCAGCTGCCATCTTGGATTTACATTTCGACAGCACTATCGGCTTCAACATCCTTGAAACTCATGAAAATGACACCCATAATGAAAAAATTAATACCCATTGCAGCCGCCACCTTAGATTTACATTTCGACAACCCTATCGGAGTCAACTCTCTCGAAAACTATGAAATTGACACCCATGATGAAAAAATTGATACCTATTGCAGCCGCCATCTTGGATTTACATTTCGACAGCACTATCGGCTTCAACTCTCTCGAAAACCATGAAAATGACACCCAAGATGAAAAAATTGGTACCTACTTCAGCCGCCATCTTGGATTTACATTTCGACAGCACTATCGGCTTCAACACTCGAAAACCATGAAAATGACACCCAAGATGAAAAAATTGGTACCTACTTCAGCTGCCATCTTGGATTTACATTTCGACAGCACTATCGGCTTCAACATCCTCGAAACTCATGAAAATGACACCCATAATGAAAAAATTAATACCCATTGCAGCCGCCACCTTAGATTTACATTTCGACAACCCTATCGGCTTCAATTCTCTCGAAAACCATGAAAATGACACCCATGATGAAAAAATTGATACCTATTGCAGCCGCCATCTTGGATTTACATTTAGACAGCACTATCGGCTTCAACTCTATCGAAAACCATGAAAATGGCACCCAAGATGAAAAAATTTATATCTATTGCAGCCGCCAACTTGGATTTACATTTCGACAGCACTATCGGCTTCAACACCCTCGAAAACCATGCAAATGACACCCATGATGAAAAAATTGATACCTGTTGCAGCCGCCATCTTGGATTTACATTTCGACAGCACTATCGGCTTCAACACCCTCGAAAACCATGAAAATGACACCCAAGATGAAAAAATTGATATATTTTGCAGCCGCCATCTTGGATTTACATTTCGACAACACTATCGGCTTCAACACCCTCGGAAACCATGAAAATGACACCCATGATGAAAAAATTGGTACCTAATTCAGCCGCCATCTTGTATTTACATTTCGACAGCACTATCAGCTTCAACACCCTCGAAAACCATGAAAATGACACCCATGATGAAAAAATTGGTACCTACTTCGGCCGCCATCTTGGATTTACATTTCGACAGCACTATCGGCTTCAACACTCGAAAACCATGAAAATGTCACCCATGACAAAAAAAATTATACTACTTGCTTTTAGTACGTACTACTATTATTTATTCTGTGCTTTTAAATATTGTAATAAAAAAATGTCTTATTATTATTATAATTAAATATTTAAGAAATTTGGTTATTAGAATATTGTGTATTTGTACAGCGATCTTTTTGAGCCGCTGCAAACAACCGAAACAATGTCCACTCACGAAGGCGACTGAAGCCAAACCACAGAAAAAAAAAAACAAAAAAACCAGCACAAACTATATAGAAACACTACCAAACCAGTGGCATACAGTCCATACTATAATTTTTCTTAGAGGTATTATTATGTCATGACAGTTTGTCCATGTTGCAGTAGATGTCGCTTTTTTAAATTTAGCCATGCTTGGCCAATTAAGAATCAAACAAATTAATGAATAGTTTAAAATACAATCGAACCTTTCTAACTTACTATTTTGTTACAAAACAAATTTGTAATTAAATTTTTAGTATAATTTATTTATTTTACATTATTCCCTATATATAATGTACTCTGTGAGCCAAACTAAACTACTCATTACTACTCTGTGGCTGTAGCTTCCCATTTAGAGAAAGAGTTTTGGCGGGAACTCGACCGGCGGCGGCTTGCTGCTCCTGTATTATTGTTTAAATAATGGTTTGAAGTGGACTTTGATATGTAAAAGTAGTGCGATTTTGTGTATTAAGTGTCTGCGCATGTGAACTATTAATGGAAACTGTGAAACAAGTGCTCTGATGGTGATGGAATCTCAAGATAAGCTGTTTGTTTGCATAGGCGCCTTTAGATACCATCGCCAACTGTCAGCTGCCTGCTGGCTCAAGTTACCGTCAAAATCTCCCAAGGCTGCACAATGTGACGCATCAACATATTGTGAAGCAGTGAAATATGAAGGAAAATTATACATGAAGACAAGGCTGTATGGCATAGTTCCTTTGCCTGCTCTCTCGAGCGAATAATAAAAACAACAACAACAACCATTTAGAGAAATATTTTTGTATACGAGGCTAACAAATCAACGAAAATTTCGCCATTTTGGAGCCGAAAAAAATTAATTATAGCTAAACAAAACAAAACTACACTGCCATTTACATTCAGTGGCTTCCCACATGATAGATGAAGAGATTAAAAAATAGATTGAGTTAAACAATTAATATTTTCAAAAGTTATTGTGTTTACAAGCCACAGGGACATGATAAATCCACACCATAAGCCACTAAAACCCTTTTTTTTTATTTAAAAATAGCAATTAATCGATTTAAAAAAATATTAATAAGTTCAACAATCATTTATCTTTCTAACAATGTGCTTTTTATATCATTTATATGTATAATATGATTGCTAGATACGATTTTATTCGATAAAATGTTGGAATCTTAATTTTTAGGCGATAGTAGAACACACCTTGCGCTTCCGCTTAAGGTATGCAAAACAATAGTCTAGTACCAATCTAGTCAAATGAATACGGAATAATAAAACATAAAACATGACAAGAAATCTGGAAAAGTTTTTTGTTTTTATTTTAATTAACAAAGGTAATACAGCCGACTCTCGTTAATTCGAAACTCGAGGGACTCTTAAAATATTACGAATTATCGAATGTATGAAATATCAAATGGTTCGAAATTTTTGAGAGAAAATAAATAAAACTTCGAATTATCAAGTGTTGATCAATTATTATTTATCAACTGCTATTTTTTAACAATGACAATAGTTTAGAGGTACATTCGTGTATATATTCATAATGTGAATTAATTAATCTTTCGAAAGAACTCTGTTATACTGGTTTGCTTCAAAGCACATAGTTGCTGCTCAGACTGCTCAATAACTTCTTTTGGGAGAAAAAATGCTTTTCTCTCTGCAGCTTTGAATTGTCGAGTATTTGACGCCGATGAGTTCGAATTAACGCGTCGTTTTGTTACCTAGCAATGATATTTCGTTCGAATTACCAAGTGCATAAAAATGTATTGATTTAGTTCGAAATATAAAGAGATTTTGTAGGGAACTCGTGATAACTTTGAATTATAGAGAGGTTCGAATTATTGCAGGTTTGGATTAACGAAAGTCGACTGTATATGTATGTATATTAAACCTTTCAAAATATTGCAAAGACAAAACTTATAAATCACCCCTAGAATCAAACTGGAATAGTCATTGGTTTTTTTTTATGTTATAAGAATGACAAACGAAATGGCTATTTGTAGGTCTAGAAAACTAACAAAAAACTGTAAACAAAGAAGAAAAAGAAGAAAAAGAAGGCAACAAATGAATATCGCCCCAGAGAACTAAAATCAAATGCATGTACCTAATTACACTCACTCTCTTACCCTCTAAAGCGTAACTAACGTAAAACGGAATTGTAAGTAATAATTTATAATCAATATATAATTATTTTAAAAAAAATTTGATACAGGGTCCTCTAAGGCACGCTACTCCACTGCTTCCAACCCAGATATGAATAAGAAATTTACGTACAATCACTAAAAAATTATTGTATTAATTCATAAATTAAAAAATAGCTTTATAATTGATTGCTATGTTCACATCCGTTATTGATGAGCCAAGCAATAACTTAAGGATATAAAAAATCGGAAGATTTTATCATAAAGAAAATATAAACAAATATCGATATGAGATGTTCTATTTATATTAGGTAAAATGACGCTTACATAATCATCGTTAATTGCAGCAGCGAACAGTACGGGCTCGGCCTTACTGTTGCCGCATATCTTCCACATGGCCACTGGCCCATGTTGTTTGTTGTCGTTTAATCACGTCAGCACAGCTGAGCGTCGCGCATGATAAACACTTTCACTGCAGCATTGCTCTGTGCGAGTACAGTATCTTACAAATACAGCTGTATTTGGCTCAATCGAGATCTACGCCACAGAGTACCTTTATATGTAATCTACGCAGTCGAGTATGCAAGACGCGCGAACGTGCGTGACGCCGGTGAAATCGCATCCGCGACACACTTGTAAATGAAGGTATCCGGCAAGGCTTGTCCTAACGATTATATAATTTCGACACCAATTCATTCATACATTAACACATACTAGAAGATTTTTTTTTTGATTTTTCTAAACCACGGTCCAACATCGGTAAACACTGCTGTTATTTCACTTCCGGTTGAAACAGAAATTGTGCTTTGAATTTCTAATCTACGGTATATGTACGCAATACACTTTCTTAACTACACTCCCGACTTGTGAAACAAACCTAAAAATATATATTTGCCAAATATAATCTATTGTACGCTCGGAATATATCTAATGTAAGAAAAGAGACGCGAAGGCAACGGCGCGGACGCAACAAGACTGCTCTCTCGCGGAGAGATCGCGTGGAAAACTGTGATGAAGCACGTCAATGAATGTTCAGAATCACAAGAACACACATTGAGATGAATGTGTTCTTGTATTATGTTCCAAAATACTTTACACACGTTCGATACATATCATATTAAATATTTTAATCGTAGCACAAACGGCTACTGCCTATTCCGTGTCAATTTGGGTTTATACACAAAATAAGAATTTTGAAATACATCAGCAACAACAAATCAATACTACGCCTTGACTTAAACGGTTTGACTAACAGATGTATTGAGAGTCAATCATAATAAATTCTTCATACTTGCTCACTTATTGCTTATGTCCACTTATAAACAACAATATCAAACATAGCTAAGGTATTCAACACAAGAAAAAACAATGTGGTTAAAACAAATAAATATGAGTGACAATTAAAACATGTTTTGCAGCTATTTGTATAAATGAGTATAATTTATAAATATCTGGTATTTATTTTCTTTAAGAGTAAAATATATTTCAAGATACTACGTGAACTACAGTAGTATATTTTTGTATATCTAATTACGTTAAGCTTGTAAGAAATTATATGAACACTAACCATGCGGTGTTTACATGTATATATATATATATATATATATATATATATATATATATATATATATATATATATATATATATATATATATTATATATTGTAAGAAATTATATGAACACTAACCATGCGGTGTTTACATGTGTACTTAGTATAACATTTCTCCTCTTCTTCCGAGAACGCACAAGCGAGCAGACGTGTATCGCGTCGATCTAAAAATTGTACTTAACTGATACGCTAAACAAGCTAGCAAAACTAAGTGATTAAATACGAAATTCCCATAAACAAGAAAAAGCAAATTAAATAAGTGCATCGGTCACGGCAATCATCTGCGAGCGGAGGGACCTCATTCACCCCCGCGAGAACAATACAGACTGTTATTTTTGAACTCGCTCCAACATTGCACCGCAAACATCTACTCCAGTGCTACGGTGGTCGCTACAAGCTCCGCCCCCCTGCTACGTGCTACGAATCTACGACTATCTGCTACGACGTGCCTTTGGTTTCGCTTCGCTACGAGTGTATAATTGTCGTGTTTAATAGTAAAATGGAGCATGCAATGAATAAATCAGTCTCTGAATCCAACATTCCTGGACTTATGGACGAGTTCACTCCACCAAATTTCGTAACCCGGCGTGTGAAAAGGAAAGGCAGTCACGACCTGGACTGCGAATTTAGTGACTTCAAAGAAGAAATTAAAACCATGATTTCGACAATGTTAACTGCTCAAGGAAACCAATTTAAGAAAATTACCCCAGTCCTAGCAGACATCAAGGAAACTAACAATAATATTGAAAAATCTATGGCTTTCCTAGCTGCCCAAAACGAAGAGCTGAAAAAGAAGTTAGACGGATTTGAGCTTCAAGCCAAGAAAGATAGGGAATACATAACTTTTTTGGAAGAAAAAGTTGAGGACCTGCAGAGAGAAAATAGAAAATCAAATATACAGATTAAAAATGCTCCGAAAGTTGCCAATGAAAGTGAGAAAGAATTGTTAAATATGGTAATGAAGCTATCGGAGAATGTAGGCCATTCCATTACGAAGGCAGATATAAGAGATATCTACAGAGTTAATAACAAGAAAGGTGAAAACAATAGCCCAATTGTTGTGGAATTATCGTCCACTATGTTAAAGAAAGACTTCTTAAGATCCACCAAGACATTCAATATAAGGCACAAAGAGAAACTCTGTGCGAAGCACTTGGGACACACCAAAAATGAGAACACACCTATATACATCTCCGAACAGTTGACTGCCAAAGGTGCCCGACTCCACTTCCTCGCACGAGACCTGGTAAAATCGAATGAATACAAATTCTGCTGGACTGCTCATGGCCGGGTCTATGTTAGAAAGAGTGAAAACACACCAGTAATCTTAGTAAGAAGTGAACAACAGGTGCAAAACTTATTACAGTTGAAATGACTAGAGTCAAAAATCATCTGGCTGTTATCGTTTTCATCTCTTGTAAGTTATTTTATATTAGTAACTGCTCGTACACAAACACCATTCACGCAAAATAATTGTACTTATTTACTACACAACAACTTCAAATATCTTAATCATTACACATTCACAAACAAACACTTTTTTAAACCAAAAAACACACACAATGTCAAAAAACTTACTACACACTTTTACACTCATTGTCTCAGACCATATACAATTCTGAAATCTGTAACACATAATACTGATAATATCTATTTTTTACCATATACTGCTAACGAATTAAGAATTCTTAAAACAAAACATGAATCACGTTCTTAATAATATTAATGCAATAGATAATTCTGGCACGTTTTCTAATTTTGAATGTAAAATTGAAAATCTGAAGAATATTATCACAGTACAAAATACAGACTTTACGATAATATCCCAAAATATTAGAGGTATATATGCCAATTTTGATGACTTTCAAGTAAACGTATCCGCCCTTGACCTCAACTCTGATCTTATCATCCTTAGTGAATGCAAATTGAACCCTGATAAACACATCCCTCAGATAATAGGTTATAATTCTTTTCAAACATTTAAGCATCTAAATCAATCTGATGGAGTAGTCGCCTATGTCAAATCCACTCAGGAAGCTAACGTATCTGAAGTCTATCTAAAACATGCGTCGTGCCTGCAGATATCTTTACCTCAACTTACAGTTCTTGGTATTTATCGTTCACCCTCTAATCGCAAAGCCGAGCAATTCATTAACTCATTATGTACTCACCTGGAACTTATTAAAGGGACTAAAAATATCATCATAACTGGAGACATTAATATAAATCTAATCTATAGACATGACGAACAACCCTATGAACGCAGTAATAGACACAATTACCTGGAAATGTTAGCTTCACAGGGCTTCCTTCCAGGTCACTCCATTCCAACGAGAGGACCTAATTGCCTCGATCATTTTATTCTAAAACTCGATTACGCACATCAAAATGTGACTACTGCTGTACTCGATGCCACTATCACTGATCACAGTATGATCTTTCTAAAAATATCTTGCCCTGATAAACCAAAAATAAATAACAAAACTATAACTAAAATCAACTACGACAAAGCCCTAGAATTTTTAAAAACAACGAAATTACCTGATCTATTACAATATACTGACCCTAATGTAATAACTGAACTTTTAATAAAAAGACTGCAACAGAGCTTAAAATTAAATACGACTATTACTTTCATCTCAGCGAACAAAAGGATCTTAAAACCTTGGGTTACTCCAGGTATGCTACGCTGCATCAGAAACAGAAATGACATGCAAAGAAGGCTAAAACTTGACCCATATAATGACACTTTAAAAATAATATATAAAAGGTACCGTAACTACTGCAGTTGTATCTTAAAAAAGTTGAGAAGGAACTATGATCGAGGCCAGCTGACCAAAGCTCAAAAAAATCCTAAAAAGTTATGGGATACTATAAACGGAATAACGCAACGTAAATCCCCCAAAACCCATAACCTTGAACTCCTGCATGCAACTTCGTCTCCACAGGCATCGGTAGATATCACTAACACCTATTTTACAAATATTGGAAAAGACCTAGCAGAAAAAATTAAAATATTAAATTCTCCGACAGTGAAACATAACACAAACATAAAACAAGTTTCATCATTTGTCCTATACGATACTGATAGTGCTGAAATATGTGAAGTTGTTAAGACTATGAAACTAAGTAGCTCCCCGGGATGGGATAATATCCCAACTTCTTTTCTAAGACTCGCTCTTAATGAAATTGCGCCAATTATTTCCCATATGGCCAACTTGTGTTTCGAACAGGGAATTTTTCCAACTGCACTCAAGCAAGCTTTAATAACACCTATATATAAGGATGGCAGCAAAAGTGACCCCTGTAACTACCGACCAATCTCTGTTCTCTCATCAGTGTCTAAGCTTCTAGAAAAATTAATTAATATTAGACTCACAAAATTCTTGACAAAATATAGCATCATAGCAAAAAATCAATTTGGTTTTCAACGAGGCTTATCGACTGAAAATGCTGTACAGGCTCTTACAACTCTAGTAGTAAAAGAAGTGGATTCTGGAAACAAATGTTTGGGAGTAATGCTCGATCTAAAGAAGGCATTCGACACAGTGTCGGTGCCCATCCTGTTAAATAGACTAGAGGAAGTAGGGGTGAGAGGTACTCCTCTCAAATTACTCAAAGATTACCTTACTAACCGAAAGCAGCGTGTTCGAATAGGCAACCACACTAGCCAGGAAGCCACTTTAACATTCGGTGTCCCACAGGGGAGTGTGCTGGGACCAACTCTTTTCCTGGTGTATATAAATAATCTCTGTCTTCTAAAACTATCCAATGGTACTGTATTTTCTTACGCAGATGATACAGCTATCGTGTTCTCTGGAAAATCCTGGTGTGAAGTAAAAATATCGGCAGAAAACGCACTGGCAAAGATAGCATCCTGGTTGGACACAAGCCTCCTTACCTTAAATGCAGCTAAGACTCAATATATCTGTTTCAGTAAAAACATTTCAACTCAACCCCCATCAAATTATAACATAAAAATTCACAAGTGTGGTGACCCGTCTGATACTGACTGCTCGTGCACTGGAATAAATAAGGTCGCTTATGCTAAATACTTAGGGATTCTCGTCGACCAGCGTCTTTCTTGGCAGCTGCATGTAGAATTGACCATGAAAAGAGTGAGAAAGCTGATCTGGACTTTTAAAACTTTACGTCACATTGCGAGTAAAGAATTACTTATTCAAACATATGTTGCACTCGCCCAATCCATACTGGTATACTGCATATCAGTGTGGGGCTCGGCTGCTAAAACTTCTCTACTATGTCTGGAACGAGCACAAAGGTTGCTGATAAAAGTAATGCTTCTAAAACCTTATAGATACCCCACTGAAAATCTTTACCGGGAAGCTAATCTTCTATCAGTTAGGAAACTATACATATTGGACATTGTTCTTAGAATGCACAAATCTCTTCCCTTTGATGCTAAGTTGCTAACCAGGAGAAGAAACTATAAAGTTGCCTTAGTTCCCACAGTAAAATCAGACTTTGCAAGACGGCAGTACTATATGCAGTCTGCCTCAATCTACAATAAAATAAATAAGTATCTTAACATATTCCCTCTTAATAAAAAAGATTGTAAGAAAACGGTTTTGAATTGGCTAAAAGCAAGAAGTTACAGTGAGACAGAACTGATGCTTAAAAACTAACTAACACACACACACACACACACACACACACACACACACACACACACACACACACACACACTCACACACACACACACACACACACATACACACATACACACACACACACACACACACACACACACACACACACACACACACACACACACACACACACACACACACACACACACACGAGCAGAAGGAAATTAAATAAATAAATAAATCTAATATATGTAAACTTATAATAATAATATATTAAAACTTGCTTGTTTTAGTGTATATTCGTTGTAATTTAGTTTTCTATGTAACTGATTGTAAAAAGAGCGGTTCTCCCTAACACAGGCGATGTTTTGCCTAAAGGGGAGTTCCCACAACTAATATTTGTAATAGACTAAGTTACTGAAATAAAAAATATTTATTATTATTATTTATTATTATTATTTCTTGGTAAACCAAATAAATAAATAAATAGTATTTGTTATGTAAATACCACTGATCCAATAGCTTTCATGGTTAACATAAATGTCAGACTATGATTTTTCAGCTTATATACATAAATTTTGCTCAATATTCTGAAAAACTAAATTCTCGAAATTTCAAAACACTTGTAAACGTAACGACCGCAAAACTCACTGAGGCTACAACGTATAGAAATTAAATACTCTAAAAGATTCAGTATTTTTAAAATAATAATATCCAAGGACTGATTTCGTCTTTTATAATTAAATGAACCTTTTTAAATACACTATATGCCTTACCAACAATATAACACATAGCATTTATGTCATCTGTTGTTAACACACCAGTATCAGCGGTAGTACTATTTACTTTGCGTATCCAATTAATAAAATCGGTCAAGTGCAAGGTATACTTGCTTTCTTAGTGCTTTGTTCTATTTAGCTCTTAGTGTTAAAAACAATCACATCTAAACAAATAAATAGAATTGAAGTGTCTGCTTGTAATATTAAAATAACAGATTTTTACTAAATGCATATGAAAGTATATAAGGTACTAATAAATAAGAACAAATTTTCTAGAATAATCTCCGAAACGGCTGGCAGATAGCTGATGTTATAAGGAATAACTTAAGATACTTTTATTTTAAAAAAAGAATTAAGGTTCCGCGCAAAAAAATTAATACCCATGAAATCGTAATAAATACCACGCATCGCGGGTGACAGCTAGTTTTGAAATAATTATGTAATGGAATTTTATTTATAAAAACTGCTTTATAAGACTGTTCCATCACTATTTGGCAACAATTTGTCGCAAAACTTGCTCATACTCATCACGGAATTTTTCCGCAAGAGGTTGCATTCGTTCATTGTTGTTCTGATATTTGATACAAAACAGTTCTAGCTTAAATTCTGCTTCTTTTAGCATATTCTAAAATCAGTCCTCTTTTTAGAGTAATTGGGGTTTAAGTTCAGCATTTAAGATTATAGGTATCTGTTTCAACATGAGCGACGCCTACCGCAGCTCAATTTAAGTTTTAACAGTGGTAGAGCCACGCGGCAGCTTTTGCTGTCGCACGGATGGGCCGGCTCGAACCGGGGTGGTACCACGACCTCACAGAATACCAGCGTGAAGTAGAGGTCTACCTCTGCGTTTCGCTTGGTGAGTGCAGGTGGCCGGAGGCCCTTTTTACTGGAAATGAGGCATTCCATCTTAGTCCTCACGGGTGACAACGCATCTGCATTTTGATTTGTAACAGAGGATAGATGTAGATGTCTATGGGCCGCAGCAACCACTTACCATCAGGTGGACTGTGTGCTCGTTTGTCACCCTTATCCTATAAAAAAAAAGTTAGGATATTTTTTGGAGCTAGGAACGCTTTCATGTTATATTTCAGTTTACTAAGGTCGACGGATCGTCGATCGTAAATCAGCAGGGTCGTCGCGTGCAGGTGATACGTGGTAGACCCACCATCATGCATTATATTAATTATAGCTGCAACACGAATGGGTCTACTCGACTGAGAAAGGACATGCCCGCACAGAATACTAGAGCGAAATAGCAGCATAATGCTTCTACGTTTTGTATGGTAAGTGAGGAGAACCAGAGACTTCTTAAACGAGGCATTCTCTCTCTGTTCTTTGTGTTTTACCTAGATGTCTATGAGCCATACACCATACACTCAGGTGTACTAGGATATCGTTTGTAGCCCAAAAAAATCTAAGGAAATGGACAAAAAAACCTAAAAAAATGTGTGTTTGACATTTGGATATGGATATTCATATTCTCACGTATATTAAGTATATTTATTGATAAGTGCCATTCTGTCGCCTATCAAACATCGTGTTGAAAAAAATTATCGAATGTCTATGTGCTTTCTGGGTAGTACAACATGAAAAGAATAATATCACTTTTCAAGTTTAACTAAGCAACCTGCATAGTAAATATTAGTAAACATACGCCATACGACAGTATTTTTGTAGGTAAGTTATTACTTATTACAATTGGGATAGTAGCAATAAAACGCAGTGCAAGTTTGTTCAACGACGCGTCCGTAGCCGCCTAGGCGCCATGTGACCTCGCTTAACCTTTCACATAAAAATAGGGTTGCCATTTACAAAATCACAGACTCGGAATAAGTAGTCCTTACGCTCCATGTTTTACGACTATACCGCAGACCATAATTTGCTCAGAACCTTTTCAAATTACCATTAATATTTAATATCGTACAGCATTCTAAAGTTCACTCTTCAACACGAGCCTTGTGTAGGGAACTACACAATTCCCCATAAAAGATCTGAAGTTAAATACTCTTGTATTACACATGAGTGCAAAAGTACGTAATGCCATTGGTCCTGAGCCTGATTTCTCTCCGGTTGTGGCGGATTACCGTTCCTTCGGACTATGAGAGTGAGGGAATAGAGAGTGCACCTGTGTTCATTCATACACTCGGGCACTATAATCCTGTCTTGCGCAGATGGCTAGTCTACTTAAGACTGGTTGCCATGATCGAAACTCTGTCTAGAGTACATTATTTATAATGTTTAAAATCATGGAAACCTGCAGCGATGAAGAATAATTATATTTGGAAGACATATGAAATCTGCCAACACGCACTGATGCATGTACCCTGCAGTGGGACATATTATAAGCTGTAGCTTTGTTTGACTTTACTATTATTATTTATTGACGGCTCCGTGACGCAGTGGCTTCAAAGGGTTGTTGTGCTGGGGGCCGTGGTTTCGAATCCCGCACGGAACAAGTATTTGTAAGACCTACAAATAATAATTGTTCCGGGTCTGGATGTTCGTCCTCGTGCAATTTATTTTTGTAAACTGCCTCCACGATACAGGAGAAAATCCTAATGTGGTTTAAGGTTTTTTTATAAAATATGAAGAAAAAAAAAAGAAAAAATATTATTATGTCATTAAACACTTTTGTAGTTTCGTATATAGATTTTTTTCCTCGCCATTTTTCGAGCCTACATACAACGGAGTACATCTATTATTTTTTTGTTAGATTGACATCTTTATTTTATTTTTTTCAAAAAAGTTTACATACAAATTAAATTTTCCATCATTGAGAAATTTTACATACCTAATTTGCACATGGACAAACATCCAAATTCCAAAACCCGGAATATTATTGGTAAACCATACACACTTATAACCAACCAAACGTTAAAATAAAAATGCCAACGACCAACAGTTAGCGATAATTCTGCTCTAATATTCCGAACTCAAATCCCACAAACTGGGAGCCGCATCAGCTGAGCCTATCGGTGCTTCTTAAGCCACGTATCCAGCAAAAATGTTGACAACAGTTATGTTTCCAAATGTTTACAACTGTTTCCAACAAGCGTCTCCACCAAGGGAACAAATGTTTGCAAGAAGCGTATTCCTTTGATGTTGCCGCCGAAAATGAAAACACGGTTCCCGACATTGTTTCAAATTATGTTAACGACTGTTGTGTTGGCAACAAAACTTTGGTGGAGACGCGGCTTTAAAAGGCATTTATGGATCAGCAAACTAAATAAGCCTAAAGATTCCGATGATGATATGTTTCGAGTTCGGATGTATCTTGTCATAATGCGTGTTGAATAGTTTTATCGCTATTTTATATTACTTAGAAATTTAAAAGATATAGGTACCTAGATGGTATTCCAGTTTAACCATTACTCTATGACATGTTTGACTTATTAAATTATAAGTTTTTTTTACATCACATGATATTCCATAACAACTTTAGGTACTTAATATGTTGTGTTGCTAAATACAACGGAGACTAAGTTTTATATCAAAAACGAGAAGGTTAATTCGACATCAATGATTCGACACGACGTTTTTATATTATGTACTCGTATGTTCACCGGCTTCTCGGAAGCGATTAAAGCGATTTAAATGATTATTTTTTTATTAATGAGGTTATATTTCGACGGTGGTTTTATATAAAATAGGCAAAAAAAGACATTCTAGCTGTTACCAGGATCATATAAAATTATGTCTGCCACCTTGAACCACTCAAAATTGTAAAATAATTTCCAATTTATGGCTTCTGAAATCAAGGCATAATTTCGAGTAATAATTATTCAATACACTTCGTCTTATTTTAAGTTATATTATTTCCTTAGTAATTCAAGTAGCTTAAAAGTTTTATTAACTCTTAAGATTAATGATTAATCTATTAGTCTGGTAGAAAAATTCTGATCAATGTCATGGTCTATGGAAATAACAGAATGTTTATAATCAGTGTATAATTATTAAATGTAATATGTTGTAATAATTATTAAGTAGGTAGTATGTAATTATAGTAGTGGAAATACATGTCTATGTTCGCCCAATTTTGACGGCCTGGTAAATATTACTTACTATATATATATATATATATATATATATATATATATATATATATATATATATATATATATATATATATATATACTATATTATAGCTCCATAACATATTTCGTAGGTTAAAAACGTAGAGTGTACATAAGCTTATGTATACTCTATACTCTTTTTATGTTTGTTTGTGTATTTGTATTTATGTTTTTAACAGTGGTAGAGCCACGCGGCAGCTTTTGCTGTCGCACAGATGGGCTGGCTCGAACCGGGGTGGTACCACGACCTCACAGAAAACCAGCGTGAAGTAGAGGTTTACCTCTGCGTTTCGCTTGGTGAGTGCAGGTGGCCGGAGGCCCTTTTTACTGGAAATGAGGCATTCCATCTTAGTCCTCACGGGTGACAACGCATCTACATTTTGATTTGTAATAGAGGCTATATGTAGATGTCTATGGGCCGCAGCAACCACTCACCATCAGGTGGACTGTGTGCTCGTTTGTCACCCTTATCCTATTAAAAAAAAATAGTAAGTAATATTTACCAGGCCGTCAAAATTGGGCGAACATGAATATATCATATAAGACGTATTAACGTCATTAAAAACGTAGAGTATACATAAGCTTATGTATACTCTACGTTTTTAACCTACGAAATATGTTATGGAGCTATAATATAGTATATATATAGTAAGTAATATTTACCAGGCCGTCAAAATTGGGCGAACATAGACATGTATTTCCACTACTATAATTACATACTACCTACTTAATAATTATTACAACATATTACATTTAATAATTATACACTGATTATAAACATTCTGTTATTTCCATAGACCATGACATTGATCAGAATTTTTCTACCAGACTAATAGATTAATTAATGATTAATCTTAAGAGTTAATAAAACTTTTAAGCTTTTTTTTTTATAGGATAAGGGTGACAAACGAGCAAACAGTCCACCTGATGGGAAGTGGTTGCTGCGGCCACTAGACATCTACATCTATCCTCAATTACAAGTCGAAATGTAGATGCGTTGTCACCCGTGAGGACTAAGATGGAATGCCTCATTTACAGTAAAAAGGGCCTCCGGCCACCTGCACTCACCAAGCGAAACGCAGAGGTAAACCTCTACTTCACGCTGGTTTTCTGTGATGTCGTGGTACCACCCCGGTTCGAGCCGGCCCATCCGTGAGACAGCAAAAGCTGCCGCGTGGCTCTACCACTGTTGAAATAAATTTGTTGCTACTTCAATTAAGCTTACTTAAGCTTGCTTATGTATAGTCTAAGGTCCAAAACAACACAGTCAATAGTCCAGTACATAGAACACAATTACTCTGTACAATACATTGACTAGTGAAATCGGTGCATGTAATTAATAATAATTATATTATAATTTTTTTTATTTACTACAGTGTCTGATCATTACAAATATGGCTATGTGGTTGGTATGCAATTTGATAATAATATATGCACATTTGGCAAAATGCGGAGAGCAAATAAATCCTACACTAGATATATCTACGCTCATATGATATATTCATGCTTTTTGTGAAAAGTCGAAATAATTTATATATAATACTAAAATATCCGCGGATTTGTGGTGGCGAAAGGCCGCAAGGACCACACCACAGCTACACGTTAGCCAACTGCCGTTGGTGTTCTCACACGTTTTTTATTTATGGTTATGGCCCACAACAAATACACTAATTTCTGCATTTTTCGAAACGCTTTATATTTTAAACTAGCTGTTCCTCGCGACTTCGCCCGCGTGTAATTTAGAGTTTTAATTTTTTTGCCAGGAACCCTAATTATTTTTCTAAAATAAAAATAGCCTAAGTTACTCCTTATGACATCAGCTATTTGCCAGTGAAAGTCCCGTCAAAATCGGTCCAGCCGTTTCGGAAATTAGCCAGAACAAACAGACAGACAGATAGACAGACAAAATTTTAAAAAGTGTATTTTTGTTATAAGTACCATTTATACTTTCATATGCATTTAGTAAAACGCTGTAATTTTAACATTACAATCAGACACATCAATCTTATTTATTCAACGACTAGCTGTTCCTCGTGACTTCGCCAGCGTATAATTTAATTTTTAATTTTTTTTGCGCCAAACCATGATTTTATTCTCAATAAAAGTATCCTAAGTTACTCCTTATAATATCAGCTATCTGCCAGTGAAAATCCCATCAAAATCGGTCCAGCCGTTTCGGAGATTAGCCGGAACAAACAGACACACAGACAGACAGACAAAAATTTTAAAAATTGTGTTTTAGTTATAAGTACCGTGTATACTCGTACTTTAATATGCATTTAGTGAAAAGCTGTTATTTTAATATTACAAACAGACGCTCCAATTATTCAAATTATTTATTTGTATAGATATAGATTATTTATTTGTATAGATAATTATCCAAACACGATTCATATGTACTAGTTGCTAGCATTATAACATCCTTTATGACATCATGTTAATTATTTAATTACTCACAGAAATACCAACAACGTAATATACAAAGTACTTCCTTTTCCTGTACCCTTTTATATTAATACTTAGTACACTGTGTAGAAACCGAGAAATATTTAATTGGTTTTTTTTTTATAAAATTCAAATGACAAACGAACTCACAGTCCACCATAGGAGACTACGAATGCGTTTGTCACCTAAGGTGTGTCTCACAAGCCTGTAATATTATTTTATATGATAAGGGTAGCAAACGAGCACACAGTCCACCTGATGGTAAGTGGTTGCTGTGGCCTATGGACATCTATATCTATCCTCGATTATGAATCAAAATGCAGATGCGTTGTCACCCGTAAGGACTAAGATGGAATGCCTCGTTTCCAGTAAAAAGGGTCTCCGGTTCTCTATACTCACCATACGAAACACAGCAGCGTTAGCTGCTATTTTCCGCTGGTATTCTGTGAGAGCGTGGTCCTTCCCCGGTCGAGCCGACCCATTCGTGCTACAACTATACCAGTAATATAGCTGCAGCATGGCTGTACCAGTATACTGGCTCTCTAAACCCTTGATACCGAAACACAGCAGTACAGGCGATGCTGTTTGGTGACAGAAATAGGTAAGAGGTTGGTCACCTACCCAGACCGATCTAGGTAGAGAAAGAGACCCGCCACCTAGTCGTCTCTTTCATTTTGCGACGTCATAGTTTTCATATCTGATCCCTCTTTGTCTCTGTCTCATAATTCTTTATTAATGACAAAAAATAAACAATGTTACTTATACGTATACTGAATATGCATCAATATTTTAAATCTCTGTTTAAATATACATTTTAATTACAACAGTCCCACAGACTATTCTCATAATTATTTTTTATAAAATACACTGAATTCGGCGCAAACAACTTCAAGGCAAACACGGGACATTTATTATGCGACTGGTTTTATTTCTCCCAATTATTATTGTGAGATGTTAAAGCAGCGTGATAGCGGTGTTTGATCATCCGTCACTCCATTTCATCCCGTGTGGGACGAAGAAGCGACTAGGAAAAAAGCCTGTAACACTTCCGGATCACCGTTAATTGACGGTATAACATCTAGTATCAGAGGGTATATATATACCCTCCTAGCCTAATTTAATCTGGACCATAACTTCGAAACAAAACAAAAATTTGGAAAATGGGTTATTTATAACTAAGTATGTGGTTAATGTTTGAAATGTACATTCCTCTAATTACGAAGAATTTTTTAGTTGATAATATTTGTAGTTGAAACCACTAAAAAACTTATTTTTGAAGTAAAATGTCCAAAAGGCTGGCATATGATCGATTTAAGTTATTCTTTTTTTTTTTATTAAATGCTTAATTTAAATTTCAGAAGTAGTCCGGTATAAATTTGAAGAATAAATTCCACTCTGAAGCATGAAAAGCAGTGTATAATTTTTTGAATGTAAATATTTAGACGACGAATTTAGGATATTTCAAACCTTTAAAAATTCAAACTCCGAAAATATTAACTTTATAGTAAAAAGTCATAGGACCTTTTTGTATACCTACTTTATTCTTTTTCTTTATTATTTTTAATGGGTCAAAAGTATCCGAATTTGGGATTTTTCAAACCTTTAAAAATTCATACTTCGAAAATATTAACTTTATCATAAAAGGCCATGGGACCTTTTTTATTCGTATTTTTTAAATAATATAAAAAATGTGCCGTTTGAAAATAACAATTCCTTGCAATTGAAAAAATCGGTTTAAACAATAATCAACACCATAACATGCATTTATATCATCAGCAGTAGGATAATTTGAAAATAATTGCATAAAAAAATTGTGCCGATCCCTCCTGGACTACATTGTTACCTTGAGCTTGTCCACTTAAAATGGTAGAAATACTAAACTTTAAAAAAAAAGAAAAACGAACTTAAAAACCCAAATACCTTGCAACCTTAATATGTAGATTACTATTGGGATGTTACGGAAGTGGTTATATCGGAACCGAATTCGGAAGCGGAGTTTTTAAATTTTGTTTGTCGGAACCGGAACCGAAATCGGAACTGGAATCGGAGGTGGAGGCAGAAGAGATGTGTTAAGCGCAGGTCTATTGCACTATATTTTTCTTTTCAGTTTCAAATTTTTTGAATTCTTCGAATTCAGTGGCATGCAAAGACTAAACTTTTTAATGAATTAGTCGTACCTTACTTTCGTGAATATATCTTCTCACATAGTTTACACTTTGCCGTATTCTCTGAAACTTCATTGAAATAATTTCAAATGGCACTTGATTTTGGCTACATTGTCCAATTCAAATAAATTTGTTACACGTCAAATAAAACACTACTAAAACTAATCGAAGACTCGAATAGGTATAAATGAAGTGCGAACGCACAACATGCCAATTGCCAAATACGAAACAAAACAACAAGTTAAAAGAGTATTCGACAGAAGGCACGGGGAGAGGGAGGTTCCCGGGGCGACAACCGACAAGTATAAAATTGTTTGTACACGCTGATCGCGGCCGCCGCCACCTGTGCAACGACCTATATATAACTTCCGATTAAAATTTAACGGAACCGAAATCGGAATCGAAGGTGCAAAATCAATCGGAAGTTCCGAACTTTCGGAATCGGAATCGAACCTCCGTAACATCTCTAGGTTACTACCACGACTACCTGTAATTAAATAAATTGGAAAAATGATACCGGCAACTTTGTAAATCGATCGAGCTACAAACATGCAGCGGTACCGTGAAGTTCTAAAAATAGCGGCAGAGAAAACTGTCGTGCCCTACTATCCGCCTTTTCCACGTGTTTCCATCTTGAGTGACGGCGGCAATTAATTTGCAACTTAACCGTACCGTATCGTACCGGAGTCGGCAATGCGGCATTACAAGATGATCTAGCCCTATCTAGCACTGCTTTTTGGCAACAAGAAAGGTAAGAAGGCACCTTACCATCTACAAAATATTACTTTCTGCCTCGGATGATGGTTAGTAATTTCGAATTTATGTAACGTAGCTTTAGGAACGTAAATATTCTGTTAAGATGAGTAAGAAACTCAAGTAATGTTTTTAAACAATTACAATAATAAAAAGGCAGAGTCGGGAAGAGACGCCCTAGGCGAAAGTTTATCGACCAAATCGGCGATACATTAAAAATGGGCCAGATTAGGAGTACCCTTAACCGACGAGCGTGTATGCGTAGGTATATGGATGTGGAGGAAGCGAGAGAGGTGTGTCAGGATCGTGCCAAATGGAAGTCCGTAGTCTCTGCCTACCCCTCTGGGTGACAGGCGTGAGTGTTTATGTAATAATAAAAATCCGTTCTCAATAATCTCCGAAACTTTGTAAATGTGTATTGCTTGCTCCAACTTGAGATATTTTTTATTGAAAATTTAAGGATTTTTTATAGGACAAAGGATCATCGAAAAGGGCAGAACGTCTGCCCGACCAGCAAGTATTATATAAAAAAAAACTAGCTGATACCCGGCGCGTTGTTGCTGCAGAAGAAATAATTGTAAAAATATCGTTTTAAATTTAAAAGAGTTACATTATTTAATTACGAATGATAATACACTTATTGAAATTAAATGATCTATAACTTTCAAATAAATTTATCGGTACGATACGCGCGCCACCTACTGTAAGTTAATTGTACTATGCCTACTACATAATATGTATAATACCTTCACGCAAGCAAAGAAAATATACACTACGAGGCAAGTGCAAGCAAAAAGTTGACAGTTTTAACGCATTCTTATGAACGGTATGGCAGTGCATAAAATACGAACAAACAAAAATTAATTTTCATTTATTAGATAATACAATAAAATGCATTTTTATGAATAGTAATACAGCAAACGAGTGCACTTTATTTGTTTATTTAAAAGGATGTGTAACTATGGGTAAACGTACTGCCAATTTCCATCACGATACTTATATTTAATATCACATCACAGTTACAATAATTACGCATAAAATTATCTCGAAGTTTAGATTGACCATTACCTTACTGATCGCTGTGTCTTTTAGAATTATTGGTTAAAGAAAAACAATACTACAACTAAACGTAAACCACCATACATAAAATCGGAACAAAAAACAAGTTTAAAATGCACGAAAAGTAGTTTTATAGTTTTAACCTCATGTCAATAAAAAAAAACTGAAGTATGAAATATCACTAAATTCAAAGACCCCACGACCCCGACACGACGTTAGCCAAGATGCATTGAAGCAAGCGGGTCAACCGCTGGGCCGCGGGCAGAATGCGTAACGGACGCGCTCTGTCGCCACTGCACACCCTACGCAACGAACTTGCCCGGAAACTGAGACCCAGCTATTGGTTAACAATGTTTGCCTGACACTTCAGGCAAACATTGTTAACCAATATAAGCTTAATTTTTTTAATATGAGATTTACAAACTGGCTAATATAGCTGATGTTAAGTACCCAACTACAATCAACTACTACAATCAACTTCAAAGGGAAAAATGAAGGCGTTGCAGCTCCTGGAATACGAGTAAAATACAATGCCTCACATCCTGTTATTATATCACATACATATATAGTGAGTGCACTATGATACTCGTAGGTAAGTACGGATTAGTAAGCTGAAGTGGCAATAGACCGGCATATATCTCGAATAACCGATCACCGATGGGGAAGAAATATTCTCGAGTGGCAGCCTCGTACCGGCAGGCGAAGTGTTGGGCGGCCCCCCCCTATCTTAATAGTCTACTTACTGCATGTTAACCGATTCGTTGCGGCACCGATTTTCGACAACTTTTAGCTGTGGCGGCGAACAAATATTTCATGACACGTCTGGCATGTCAAGCGCCACAGACAGCACATTTTTTATGCTTTTTTCACTTGTTTAGACCTAATTAAGTTTAATTGACATCAAACATCAGTTACAATCAGAAGGATACTTGTTTTTAGTGGGTAACTACGTGTTTTTCTACGTGTTTTCTTTGAAATTGAGAGTACGTGACTTTTTTATGCAGAAGTTACAAACATTTTGTACTATTTTTTGTTTTATAAAAAAATCATTTACATTTGTACCTACTTGTACAGCTAAATCACCTTGGAAAACCTTGGTTTTTATTAAATTTAATTTTCACCTAATAATAATATTTGTGAATATCAAACAATCAAGAACCTTAATTTGGCAAAAACAAGGTTTATGATTCATTAATATTTACAAATGTTAAATATTATTTAATGTTATACAAATGTAAAAGTAAAGTCGATTTTAAAACGTCTAATTAGTAAGAATAGCAAAACAAGTGTTTTCAAAAGGAAACAAACGCCGGCGCTATACGGCGGCAGATTGACAAAAGACTATTTATTAGCGAACTTTTTTATGCATGAACTTTTTTTATGGTTTCAAACTGTTTCAAGCAAAAATAAACCTTATACCATATTACAAGAGCATATGGTACTTTGTAGGTCTATTCAGCCATATGATAGTAATAAGATGGCAGTTCAACCATTTTAAGCAAAATTAAACAATAAGACAAACGCATTGTTTTTTTTTAAGAGGACACTTGTTTTCCAGAAATTTATTTACAACTTGAGTTTGTGAACGATCGCAATGAGTGCTATTATTTGTTACTTATTAGACTATTTTTCCACAACATGATTGAAAACCCACAAAGTAAAAAGAGTACCATGTACAAGTTAAAAAAAGGTTGTCAAGCCCTAAAAATTTGAAATTTTCAAAATATCCAGAAACGAAGCCGCAGGCATGAACTACTTGCAAAATAATGAATATTTTGTTCTGGATAAATTTTCCAAAAACGCAATTTGAGCAAGTTATAACGATTTTTAAAAAGCCACGACTCGTGTGTCATACGCCACACACAAAAGTAATCGATGGCACGCCTGGCGTGCCATTAACACTGAACCGGTTAAGACATGCAGGAAGTAGATGGATGCAGGTGGCTCAGGTCCGTCCTTTGTGGCGTTTCTATGTACTTTTTGGCGGTCGACTTGTGAAGCGCTGTAAAAATGATGATGATGATGATGACTCATATGTGTTTGGTCTTAAAAAAATATGGTAGTTGTGTACGTTATTAACTATTCATGCGAAGTGTTCCAACATCTCTAACTAGTATCCCAGTAAGTCTATTTTAAAATAAACACTACGTTTAGGGTACTAACCGCGGATGCAGCTGTTGATGCCTTTTAATGCGTACTTTCGTAGAGTTCTGCTGTATCCATAGAATTTTTAATTACTTCTTTAAGTTTTTTATTTGGTTTTTGGAACACTTTGCAGTAAATACAAACTACAATTTTCAACCATAACCTTCTAAAATAAAAAAGTTCTGCTGAGTGTAATGCACATCTTTATACGAATTCCCAAACAGAAAGATATTAGGTATTAATATACTTTATATTAACACCTAAAATCTAAAACAAAAATTATAATTTGAAAGAATAATAATACTATATTCAAAATCGTTACATTTGTAACAAAAAATATTGTTTTAATAATATTAAATTTAGTCTATTTCTATACATACATACATATTATTTTGCATTAACCGGCCAAATTTGCAGAGAAGTTTCAGAATATCTATAATAGGCAAATGGTGAAGAAAAATTAATTGTTCTTTTTATCTTTTAAATTCAAAATACGTGGTAAAATGCATTATTTTAACCGATTGTCGTTCATAAATATCTAACGTCTACAATTTTACTTTGTATGTAAGGGTCGATCGATCGGCAAAAACGTTGTGAATTGAATCGCACAAAGATGAGCACGCGTACTCGTATTTGTTACTCATATATATCACATTAAATTTGGAATAGTTTCAAATAAAATAAGAAGCCTTATTTACTCTTATTTTCAAAAACTGCAATAGCGGTATATAATTATATATAGTATATTTGAACTTTGTTAAATATTTGGCTATTATTTGAAAAACAACCCTGTATAAATAAAAAGTGTATGTCCCTAATATTGAAATAACTGTCTTAGCTGAGGGAGTTATTTGCATACTAATTAATAAACTAACAAAACAACCATTTTTAAAATTTTAATCTGTCTGTCTGCCTGAAACGTCACGAGCAGATAGAGAGCACTGCCAGGAGTGATGTAGGCTATATTTTATGCGAAAAACTTGAGATTTTTTAGAGACAAAAAAATTGATAAAATAAATATTCTTTAACTATAATAAATCTAAAAAAGGGACAGTTTACGAGTAACTATTAAATTAATGCTACACTAAATGATTTAAAAGTAACACAAAGTTAAAAGTTATTATTAGAAACAAGATACGTAAAAGCTTCGAGAGGGAGATAAATGAAGCTGTAAAAGCCAAAGGTGAAGGCTATGATGCGCACGAAACGTAATTGTATCACTCTATATAATATAACGTCATTTATTTCAATACCATTTTTTGTTCGACGTATTCTTAGATATTAATTTAATTGAAATATTTTATGACTCGCATTTCTTTTCTTAGTTAATTTAGGAAGCTTTTTGACCAAACTGTCGGTATGCTAAAGATGGGTTAAATTACCAAAGAGCATGATTAGTATTTCCATAAATTTTATTTTCTAGTATTTGTCTGGTACAGACGTGTTTTTTTTAAACTCGCCAGAGCACTAGAGTTATCATCAATGAAGTGCTTTTACTTTAAAAGACTGGCCGAAAAAATTACTGATTTAAGGACGCAATTTGAAGTTACCCCACACTCAGCCCATACCACAGTAACAGAGAGGATTTAAAGTAAAATTGATTTGTAAACCATATTTTTATGTACCATATATTTAACCGTATGTTTTACTATTTTCCGCCAGCGGGTGCAAGTTTCAGGCGCTCGATAATCTCGAACAGGCAACATATAAATGTACTGAGTACCCAAATGAATAGTAATCACTTTTAAAGTCATCCTGAGCCTTTTGAATAATGAGATATTTAATGTTCATAATAAATGCTAAGGTAAATTATTTTTAATAATTGGTATGCGTTAAATCAAAATACTCTTTCTCTAAGCTGCTCCAATCAGAATAGTGGCGTTTATATTATTTCTACCTACACTTACATCAAGGTTATGCATCAGTATAAGTGGGATGTAAGTTTTAGCTCCAGCTGATGCGAATTCATGATAAAAGTATCCTGACGTTATTCGAAAGCATCTTTATTATATACTAACTGCATCAAAATCCGTTTAGCCATTTTCGCATTTTTTTTTAATAGGATAAGGATGACAAACGAGCACACAGTCCACCTGATGGTAAGTGGTTGCTGCGGCCCATAGACATCTACATTTATTTTCGATTACGAATTAAAATGCAGATGCGTTGTCATCCGTGAGGACTAAGATGTAATGCCTCGTTTCCGATAAAAAAGGTCTTCGGTTCTCTACACTCACCATACGAAACACAGCAGCGTTAAGCTGCTATTTTACGTTAGTATTCTGTGAGAACTTGGTCGAGCCGATCCATTCGTGATACAACTATACCTACTACTAACACAGCTGCAGCATGGCTCTACCACGTAAAAATATATTACACAGAAACTGCATTTTCACTTCGATAATAACAGTAAATAAAACATGTACATTTATATAATAATAATTGAAACAAAAAAATCTTATTAGTATCATGTTTTTATCATTGTTCGTACAGCTCGAATCAAACCAACTGTAGGTATTTCCCCGTGTATTGTCGGCGTAAGGGAATCCCCCCATTAACGCATATCATCCTCTGGGATTCATAAGAGCCGATATGCGAAAACTGAAACAGGAGATATGCAGCAGCGCAGCATATTGCAATAAAAGAACTGCGATTGCCAAACCGTCTGCCAAGCGTGGCAACTATGGCACATATCCCCCTAATGAGGCAATTCATGTGGACGTCTATGTTCAGCAGCGGACTTCGAAACACTGTAATAAATTATTTTTTTTATTCGTTTTTTAGACTTAGTACATAAACAGGTAAGCAAATGCACTCTGTTACTTCAAGTAAAGATTTCTCTAGGATATTGCCGAGCTATGTACGGCTCATACATAATAAAACAGGTATGTTTCTCTCGCTTTCTATGACCGCGGCTTCAATCTTGTACTGTGGTGAACTTCTGAGACGTTAATAGTTATTTTTTCTGGACTACAGTAAATATAGCGAAATTAATAAAAATAAATTCTAGTGTCTAGTAGCCATTGATTTACTCAATGCTAGTAGCGGTGTAGAATATCCACTACCTCATATTGTCCCGTGGGTGCCATAAGAGGCGGCAGAGGAAAATTTTACAGGAGATGGGCAGCAGAGTCTATTAACAACTAAAATAATAAAAAACTAATGATGCCAACCCGTTTGTCAAGCTTTAGTAACTAAAGCAAATATTCACCCTATGCGATAGTTTATGTGGGAACAGTGGGAGGCCTATGTCCAGTAGTTAACATTTGATAGACTGCAACGGTAACGATAAAAAAAATTGTAAAATGTGTTTCTACTTTTCTTGTAGACTTTACGATGCTGTTTATCCTTGGGTCTACAATCTCTACATGCAAATATTTTAAAATGTTTTATTTTCTTAATAATGTATATTTTTATATGGTATTATTTCTAACTTGAACACAGACTGTAGTGCCCGCAGATTTTTTTTATAATTATTTAAGACAATTTTAATACCATTTCTATTTATATCATTAGAAAAAAAATTCTCGTCGATATGTTGGCAGTTTGACCTACTCAGGTTGCATATCTGAAAAAATAGCTAATACTCTTCGACAGAGTGGCGTTTACGTGGCGTTTAAAACAAACAATTCACTTAGGAATATCTGTAATAATAAAGATAAGTTAGATATTCGTCTAAAGTCTGGTGTTTATAAACTTGTTTGTGACGAATGCCAAGCCGATTACGTAGCTCAGACTGGTCGCAACTTCGAAACACGTTATAAAGACCATTTAGCCGCGTACAGGAATTGTAATCCCGATAAATCATATTTTGCTAAACATCTCTTGGACACTGGACACAGCTTAGCCAATGACCACTCCTTTAAAGTTATACTCGTAATAAAGGGTTACGACTGGGTGTGCTAGAACAGTAAGAGATATTAAAAAATAATAGCGGTAACGTGGGAAATTGTAAGACCTCTGACTGAAAAGCTCCTCCACAAGCTCAATTTAATCGTAAGTGACCTAAAAATTTGCCATTCTCACCGATACTCCAGGAAAGAAAGCTATGTATTGTTTGTGGCGTCTGGTATAATGAAGATTTATCAGTTGGTGACAGGATTTAATATATCTTTTGCAATGGTTGAGCCCAAGCTGGGTGTATCAAAAGCGACATCACATCATTCAATTGCCTGAATTGTAGTTCGGATAATGAGTACGAATAGATTTCCTTTTGTTATACTTTATTTAGTTCCTAATCGTTGATATTTTTTAGTATTTTTTGAATTTATAAAAAACTAAATTTTATCCATGTTGTGTAAGTTAGAGGAAAATACCATTTTCCACCTCATCTCGTCTCGTTCTTTGCATAATTGTTTAATTCTTCGCATAGAACCTATAACTGATGACCGGTGCAAAACTGATAAATGTTAAGAAAAAGTGACCAAAAAATATTGATATCTAAAATAGTTTAACGAATAATTAAACGGGTTTATTTTATTTTCATGTTGAGTTATTTTGTGATTTGTAATATAAAAGAGATGCTCCAATTCAAACACGTCTGTATTAATAGCACTTTTATTAATAAAAAAAAATTCCATGCATACCTATATTTGTTTTCTTCTTGAATAGTTAGGCATAACATAATGTTGATACTTATCTCAGAGCTGTTAATTCTAGCCCCGTTGATGGGGTAAGAATTAACAACTGACTTTATTGAGAAATAATGTTCCATTTAAGACATCACTTATTATATGTTTGATTTATGTTAATAACATGATACTTGAACAGTTAAAGCATCATGTCACATTAAAATTTAGTCTTAATATTCAATAATTTAGAAGGTACAACTAAAAATGCAATTTTTGTTAATTGTGGCCCCGGTCTCCCCTACCGTATATTATACTTTCATATGCATTTAGTAAGAAGCTGTTATTTTGACACCACAAACAGACACTTCTCTGCAAATTCGGCCGGTTATTGCAAAATGACCCTGTATATTATGACAATTAATAACGATACCTATGAATAGTCTATATTTTTATTTTATAGATTTAATTTGTTAAACTCAAGCTCACCAAATGAGTGCGTCGAAGTGGCACGGGTTCGTCGCCCTCGATACCTTTGAAATCGATATTACAAGTATCTAGCAGAGTTCCAATGACCACTTATTCAGTCGTGAACCTGTCGTTATTTCCACACTTTATATGACAATTAACATTTAATTAATTCAAATGTTGATTAGAACTTTTACTAATTGTAGTCGCTATTAGAGCAATAGATACGTCAATTTGTAAATATTCATAGCAATTTGTAATGGAATAACTTTTAGATCGAATTAGTAAAATAATACATAAAAGAGTAGAAGAAATTTAAAATATGTTTGTGTAACTATATATTTTAATAACCATTTTATATTGACTGTTTCGACGCCACAACATAAACATTGATCGTAATCATCATTACACGTCAATCACAATTTCCCTGTTGAACGTACGCCCCGGCAATAGATTTCATGATTGTTTTATTGATGATGATGATGATGATATGATGATGATAATGATTATTGCACAAGGCATGGTCCTACGCCACCTGCATCGATGGATTTTTACAAACTGAGTTCGTTTGTAAATAATATAATATTTTTTTTACAAACGAACTCACAGTTCAATTAAATGTAATTGGTTGGCCATGTACAACTGCAAATAACTTTAAATAAAAGAAAGATGACTACTTATTACGAGTATGTATTAGAGACTAAAATGAAATGCTACACAATATTAGTAATTATTATTATTTAATATATATATATATATATATATATATATATATATATATATATATATATATATATATATATATCTTTATATATAAAAATTACGTGTCACATTGTTTGTCCGTCATGAATTCCTAAACTATTGAATTAATTTCAAGGAAATTTTGTACACTGTGTGTAGTTTGGTCCAACTTGAGAGATAGGATACTTTTTATCCCGATAAGTGACCTTCAATATTTTTTTATTGCGAATTTAAGGATTTTTTCATAGGAAGGGTCGTCGGAAAGGGCAATACAACGTCTGCCTGGTCAGCTAATATATATAGGTCATAAATTCTGTCACATGTTTAATATAAAATAATTGAAACAAGTTTATTTATTATGTACCCATTTATATACCAAAATGAACTTAACAAACCATAGATTCTTATGACACTAAAGTTTATTCAAAATGACCTCCGTGATTTTTAATACAGGCCTTCAATCTGCGCGGCCAGTCGTCTATCGCAGCACGAACGAGGTCCATGTCAATATCGGCGGCTGCCTTATCAAGGATGTCTTGAGTGACTCCAAATTGGGATGAGGCTTTGAGCACGCCTTTTCCTCCAAGTGTTGCCATATCTTGTAATCTAACGGATTCAAATCTGGACTGGAGGAGGGCCAGTCTTCGTTCCGGATAAAGTCGATTTCACGCGCCGCCAGCCAGTCTTGTGTGCTCTTCGCTCTATGAGCTGGCGCCGTATCTTGTTGGAATACCCAGTGCCTGTTATTGAACATGGTATGAGAAACATGTTCCACAAGGTTCGTCAGGACTGTATTTTGATACACAACTGCATTCGTTTTTACACCTTTCTCACAAAAATGTACATCTGTTAAGCCCCAATAAGAAACTCCCAACCATACCATGAGCAAGGATGGAAAATGACCTCGTTGGACACGCGGAATACGGCTGCTCGCTTCTTCACTACTGTGTGCGTACACCTTATGATTTTGTTTGTTGTAGCTCTCTTCTACGGTAAAAATTTCTTCATCCGAAAAAAGAATTTCCCGATATTTTTTTCCCGCGTACCGCTTCAACAAAGCGCGGCATCTCTTCAGTCTCAAGTCCATTAGACGAGCATTCAAACGATGTCCTGTTTTTCTTCGATATGCCCGAAGCCCTAAGTCTTCATTTAACACCCTTTTCACCGTGGTATTCTGCTTAACCCCATCTGAAGGGCCAACGGTTTCTGCTTACGTTTGGGATTTCTTTGAATTCGCGCCTTCACAGCTTTTATCACTGCTGGAGTCCTAACAGACCGAGTGCGACCACTTCTTGACCTGTCATCTACACTAGAGTCTTCATTGTATCGTTTGATGGTACGATAAACGAATCTTTTAGTTATATTCAAATTTTTCAGTATGTCAAAAATTTGAATTGGCGCGTAACCGCAACGATGCAACGCAAAACTGCAACACGGTCTTCTTTAAGCGTCCACTCCATATTTAAAAATGAGTAAAATTCTAAAAAGTATACAGTTTTATTTTCATGAACAATTCGAAATTCGAATTCAATAAACTTTTTTGTGGCCAGCATTCTAAAAGAAAAGTTTTTACTGTGTGACAATACTTATGACCTGACTGTGTGTATATATATATATATATATATTTTTAATAATATTGAAGAGACAAATGAACTTACAGTCTACTTGATGGTGTGTGGCTACTGAAGCCCATGGACACTTGCTGGTTTCAATAATATAAAAAAGCTATAGATGCGTTTTTACTTCTTATCCATAAACCGACGAGCATGTATCGGCAGGTAATTATTGTTAATATTAACGTCCACATGAATTGCCTCATTAGGGGGATATGTGCCATAGTTGCCACGCTTGGCAGACGGTTTGGCAATCGCAGTTCTTTTATTGCAATATGCTGCGCTGCTGCACATCTCCTGTTTCAGTTTTCGCATATCGGCTCTTTTGAAATTCCAGAGGATGATATGCGTTAATGGGGGGATTCCCTTACGCCGACAATTATTACTAATATGGATGTGAAGGAGGCGAGAGAGGTGTGTCAGGATCGTGCCAAATGGAATTCCGAAGTCTCTGACTACCCCTCTGGATAACAGGCGTGAGTGTTTATGTAAGATGGAATGCCTCACAGTCTCTAATTATACTGACTCTCTATACCCTATAGAGATCAGACCAGAACACTGCAGTTCATGCACAAATAGGTACAACGGTTAAACGGTGGTACCTACCCAAACAGACGTCTAGACAAACAAGGAGACCTGCTACCTGATATAAAATATGATTAAATTCGCTGAATAAAACTACTTTTACGGATTTTATCGTTCCGTCATTTTGGGTGCTTTGCAACACCCATGGCCACGGGGGCTGATGCAAAGCACCCGAACCCCGAAAAAACTCGTAACAGTAATTTTATCTAATGTGTAGTGTTCGCGTAAATATAAGAAATCATTACGATATGTTGGCTCTGTTATCTTTTGGACCGGAATTGTAAAAAAACTTGAAACTTGTAAAAAAAACCAAGTCTCGCAACTTCGTACTTATACCGTAAAAAGTTGTGAGATCCATGTAATACCAAGTCGGTAAATATATTCAGTCCCAACTTAAGGGTCCTTCTGTCTTAAGCTATTACGTAATTAACTAACCTAACAACATCTTATAGTGACATTAGCTGTGCCCCGCGGTTTCACCCGCGTCATCACGTGTCCGAGGTGTGCGACATGACCTAGTTCAAGCATTTTATAAAGGCTAGGGTTTAAGCGTCGTTCGCGCGCCCAGCCAAGTATTCAATTATTTTAATTTTACATTATCTCTTATACTATGCGTCCAAATAACGTGGTATAAAAAAACAAAGTTTATCTTCATAAAATTGTCTTGATGATGAAGTAACTTTCGTTCGTAAGGATAAATAGGCCAATAATAACGCTCATAAATCACTTTTGAATTTTTAAATTTTTTTATTGTCACAAAATACCAAATTATGGCTTATGTATAAGAAATAGACATATGGTATCGCGGACTTTTTTTTAGACGGAGTAAAGGTCTATATTTTTCTAGAACATTGTATTTACGTATCCCTAACGATAACAGCAGCGTACGCGGATAAATCATTTCAGGAGTGCTTTTTCTTCTGATTTGCTTAACAAATATCCATATTTAAGGCTAGCTGAGTAATATAGCTTAATGCTAGATAGCCTATACTATACCACATGAATCTGGCTATAATATACAAAAAGAATTTTTCAAATCAGACTGGTAGTTCCAGAGATTAGCGCGTTTAAACAAACAAAAACCAAAAAAACTCTTCCGCTTTATTATATTAATATAGATATCAATATTAAAAATCTTTTATTTTTTAAATAGATTGACTTGGCCATCGGATGAAAACACAATTTATCTCTCAAGTAATACATATTACATTAAATTAGATTGTTTAGTGCGATTGCCAAGTCAATTTATTTAAAACATTAAAAAAATGTAATTTTGATATGGTCACTATAAGATGTTGTTAGGTTAGCTAATTACGTAATAACTTAAGACAGAAGGACCCTTAAGTAGGGACTGAATAAATTAACCGACTTGGTATTACATGGATCCCGCAACTTTTTACGGTAGAAGAACTGAGTTGCGAGACTTAGTTTTTTTTACAAGTTATGTTTTTGATGGCATGACATTTACACGAATACTACACATTGAATAAAATGAATGTTACGGATTGTATCGTATTTGACATATTTTAATTCTTAACGTTACTTAATTTAATAATGAATTTGAAACAAGCAAATTAATTAATTGTGTAATGCGTGATTTGGTTATTTCTTTAAATTTAAGGTAATTTACTGGTCTTTGTTCACTGATTGTTTAGCGCCGACTCGAAATTACTTAGGTATACTTTCATTAGTTTTAGAACTTAGTTATTAAGGTTAATTAAAAACTCAAAATAATTACAAAAATATATACTTAGGTATACTTAAATTAGTTTAAGAACTTAGTTATTAAGGTTAAATAAAAAGGTTTATTATTTTTTGCTTTTTAGTTTTTTCGGCGGTTTAATTTTTTTGTTAAAAAGTTTTTATTTTATAATTTTTCGTAGCTATAATCTACTAATTACTACATGCTTAATTTTAGAATACTTTCAAATTAGTTACCTACCTTACTATAGCTATTAACTGTTATATAATCCTACTTTTACTATTATTTGTTGTAGAATATAAATACTTTAAAAAAACAGGCTTTATATACCACCATGGGTAGGCCTCCAAAAATGCTGCTCGAATGAGAAAGAGATATTTAGAAGAATGTAATAATGAGAAAAAAAAGGTGGGAAGCAAATAGAAAGAGAATTAGATTAACACGTTAACAGGAGAGTTTAGATCATCGCGAGGAAAGACTGTAAGCATAAGAAGCAGGCTAAAAGATAGCTATGGTTGTGTGAAGTGGTAGCAACTTTTCAAAGTACGAAGGGTTATGGCGACTCTGAGCGCAGGATGTTGCCGATAATTTTATGCTGAGCCGTCACGGTTCACAAATTACAAGGTACGACCCTTGATAAAGCTGTAATCGACCTCGGAAAGAAAGTGTTTGCCAAAGGGCAAACACTGTATATGTGGCACTGAGTAGAGTACAAGAACTTGAGGGTATTGCTTTATCTAATCTAGAGCCAAATAAGGTATTACACAAACCTCAGGATGAACGAGCTTTAGCAGAAATGCAGAGACTGAGAGGTCTACACACAAGAAACTGATAAGTCTAAAGCTCATTCATCGTGAGGTTTTTTGTAATGTAATGTAATGTAATTATTATGTAATGTAGTAATACACAACTCAGCATTAGAATATGTGAGTAAACAATAAATCACCCCTATTTTACCACCCTTAGGGTAGACGTTTTGTTTTCAAATTTATACGGGACCAATTTCGGGATATACCCTAACTAATAAAAAAAAATTATCAAAATCGGTCCACTATGTAAAAAGTTATGCGTGGTCTAACATAAAAAAAATATACACGTCGACTTGACTCCGTTTTTTCGTCGGTTAATTACTAATTTTGTTAACCGACTTCTAATATTTTTTTTTATTTATGGAATAAGGATGACAAAAGAGCACACAACCCGCTGGATGTGAACCATGATGTGGCCTATAGACATATTTATATTCAATTAAGAGTCAAAATTACCTGAAGGTAAATTATTACTATAGCCGGTGTGCATCGTCAACCGATTTCAAACAGTTCTTTTTTTATTTTAGACATGATAAGGCCACGCCGAATTATATATAATACTAGCTGGCCAGGCAGGCGTTGTTCAGCACTTTCCGACGACCCTTCATATAAAAAATCCTTAAATTCATAATAAAAAATATTGAGTGTCACTTATCAGGATGAAAACTATCCTATGTCTCAAGTTGGAGCAAACTTAACACAGTGTGCAAAATTTCATTGAAAGTATATTAGTTTAGGAGTTCATCGCGGACAAACAATGTGACACGTAACTTTTATATATAAAGATTATATGAATAGGAATGGGTCATCACGGCTAGGAAAAGAATATCTTCGCACACAATGCGTGAAATAGCAGCATAATGTTGATGTGTTTAGTATGATTAGTGAAGAGGTTCCATTTTATTCGTAATAAGGCATTTCATCTTATTCCTGAAATTCTTCGGTGACAAAGTATCTGTATCTTGTTAATTAAAGATACTTGTACTTGTACCTATATGTCTATGGTTCACAGGATCCATATACCATCAAATAGAAGATCCCAGCCTAAAATCTTCCGAAAATCTATACGATTACGATTATACGATTTTGTTTAATAATAAATCAATTAAGCTTTAAAATTTATATACCTTATAATAAAATGCTTACTGTGAGACCACATCAGAATTAAAACTGTGTCAATATGTACTTCATTTAAATCAGGCGCGCCCTATTTCAGCTTTTCCGTTTCCACTCCGACGTTCCAACGTTAATGATGCAAATGTCTCTACCTGTCAGTATCTACATGCATATACCTTAGCTCTGACATATTTTTACTCAAAGAAATCTCTTTAACAAATACTAAACCTACAAATTTACAAGGAAAAATAAGTCAAAAGTGATTTAATTGTAATATCACGCGAATATGCGAAAATATGGCCATAACAGATATTATGGTAAATGGTACATTGATACAAACAAAAGATAATATAATGCATGGTAGATAAATTGACGATGACTTCACATATAAAAGTGCGAATCATAAATATTAGTTACCTTTTTTGGAAAGGTATACTTACTAAAAGAAAAAAGTAAAATTTAAGTTTATATGCTCGTACATACGACCTGCAGCTTGGTACAAGTCTCATTTCATTTCTGAAAGGTTTATACATGTTTATGAAGAATTTTATTTTTGAGACTGCTTGTTTGTATGATTCCTTAGCATGTTTTACTTCACTAACTCAAAACAAATCAGTGAAATGATAACTTTAAAATACAAGTAACATACAAGGTAAGGAAGCATTACATAACTAACTAACACAACGTTGAAAGTCTGGTATGCGATGATGCATTCTGCATTCAGATCTGAACGGGCTGTTGCAACATCCACAAAGCGAATATCGACATTAACGTCGCCCTCACATAACTCGAGCCTTGACCAGAATGGTTAATGACGTATACGTTATACGATTGCCTACGTGTACGAGGGGAGTTCAGAGTGTAGAGCTGAATACCGAGTTGTGTATTCGACTCTACGTGGGTCCTGGAGTAGAGCTCTAACAAGAGTATATTTTGTAGTAATTTAAAAAAATACTAGTAGCCTTTTTAACATTACAAATACTACCCTGAACCATTCGCTAGTGTTAGGAGTAATTCGCGATCAAGACAGTAGTCGAATGTTGGATTCGAACCTTAAACAGTAGGTTACTGCCGCTTCTAATTAATAAATAATTAATTTTTAGGTATAAAATTGTCCGCGAGTCGCCATCACTGTATTCAAAACTATCCCGGATGTCATAATTCTTCTGCGTTCTTTATATTTACTCACTGGATAAGCAAAAAACAAGCTGTGTCAAACATTTTAATCGTTTTTCATTTCAAGTTGTGTATGAAATGTGTATAGAAAGTTACTTTAAAATACAACGTATTTTAGTATTTATAGGAGGTTACATAATATTACCACATTTAACTACGTGTCGTCTTCCACCCCCAAAACTTAAAAAAATGCAATTAAACATCTGAATAGATAGTTTAATTTTTAATTTAATTAAAATAATGGAGGCAGTAACATTTAAACTAAAAAAAAATATTAAAGATAATCCACACGGCATCTACCTTACGCGAGTCCCTAACAAACACTTACCTATTATGGTCAATATTTTATAGCTGACTCACGAAGTGAATTTCGCCACTAAACGGCGTTACCGAAAAATCATCGTTCATGTTTTAATATAAATTTATGAAACCAGAAATCATACTCAATTGTACATTTTTTTACGAATCGCACGTAAGTTAGTTCACTTCCTTTTTAATTCTCAATACATGTTTGTGCGATTTAAAAATGAGTCATTGTTTTGTGGCTACTTATTTATCATACTAATATTTGAAACAGTTACAGTCATTGATTCGTCAGTTTTACACCCATAAAACAATGGAAGCATAGCGTATAAAAAGTATTGTATATGCGGGAAAACAAATCAGTACTATTCATTCCACATAATCAGTCTTCTTGGAATTCAAGTTAGATTAGATAAGTTAATCAGCAACTACATGTGATTATGATTGATATTTTCGTCAGTTCAACATTACTGACTATAATTCTTAAATTTTCCATGAATTACAAACCTAACTAATAGGTCTTACAGGTATTCTCATATTAGTAAAAAATATTTTGATAAAATAGATATATAAATAAAATAAATAAAATTAGGAAACTTTCATCATCTACTCAGATATATCCAAATCCAAGAACTCCACTAACCTTAACATACCATCGCGTTTGCGACTTGCGGTGTCTTGGACGGTTCCGCTCGACGCTGCGAGATTCCTCTCGCGCCGGCGAACACAATGCATGGTATTTCGCCGCCAGAGCCTTCGTCCTCTCAGCAAGTGAATGCCGAAGCTCACCCCCAGCGCAACCGCGCACCAACATCCCTTCTCATCCACCCTCTAGCACTTTTCCCAACACCTTTTCTTTTCTCATTGAATTATTCATGTCTAACCAACTTTCACAATAACCAAGTTCTATTTATATTGATTATTTCTAGAGATGAAAATTTTGTAGCCAATGTCAAGTTTAATTCCTTAAGAGCATTAAACAAAAAAGTTTTAATTTTAATGCAATCGGATAATGATTTCTTATATTTACACGAAGACTACATATTAAATGAAACTAATTTTTACGGATTTCATCGCGTTTAATTTAACTTTTTAATTCTAATGCAATCAGAGTTATGTGTCATCAGCTGAAGTCATTGTAGACATTCGTATGAGCTCCTTTACCGTTTCTGAGTACTTAATTAGTCAGGGTCTAGGTCAAAGTATATTACAGGTTGAGTGAAGCTATTTATATCTTGATAAATGCAATAAACTCGTACTGGTAGCATATGGTAGTGGACTCGGTAGCGAAATATCTAAGGCGGTGCGGAGCCGTAGATCGCCTCGAACCCCCGAAAATTATAGTTCTGAGTATGGATGTTTGGTCCATGTGCAAAATCTTTGTGCAAAATGTTTGTAAAACGCCTCCACAATACAGAAGACTACGACACTAATGTGGGAATAACATGTTTTAAAACAAGAATGTAAAGTGGTAAGACTCCTTTTCTGCCCATTTGTTGGCCTAATGACAGAGCTTACACAGCTGTGTTCCTGTTTGAAGGATATATTTTTTTTATAGGATAAGGGTGACAAACGAGCACACAGTCTACCTGATGGTAAGTGGTTGCTGCGGCCCATAGACATCTACATCTATCCTCGTTTGCGAATCAAAATGCAGATGCGTTGTCACCCGTGAGGACTAAGATGGAATGCCTCATTTCCAGTAAAAAGGGCCTCCGGCCACCTGCACTCACCAAGCGAAACGCAGAGGTGAACCTCTACTTAACGCTGGTTTTCTGTGAGGTAGTGGTACCACCCCGGTTCGAGCCGGCCCATCCGTGGGACAGCAAAAGCTGCCGCGTGGCTCTACCACTGTTTAAATGTAGAGAGCCAATGTAATTACAGGCTGTAAGGCATTCCATCTTAGTCCCTAGCGATGACAGCGCATGCGCATGTAGCCTTCTTTGTTTGAAGTAGGCCGCAGTAGCCACTTACCATCAGTTGGATTTTTAAGTTCGTTTGTCAATTCAGTTTTATAAAACAATGCTGTCAACTCGGCCCTATGTATATATTTAAAAATATATACTATAAAATGTGTATTGATAATGTAATATAAATGAAATACGGATGATATGTTTATGTTACTATAATACGAGGGTGGATTGAAAAGTACTCGGCCTAACACAGATCCATTCAATTCTAAAAATCAAATCTACCCACATTATTTAGTTCAGTTCAGACTAGTTCATTGTGTGAAGTTCGAAACGTGTGCGATAATTAGTTGTGATTTTATAAATTTATTAACAAAGTAATCGGACATAATTTCCGCGAATGGAGCAAATCGAGCAGCGTGCCGTCATTAAGTACCTCCATAAGAAGGGGCTATCATCAAAAGCCATCCATGATGACATGGTCAGTACATTAGGCGAATGTGCTCTGTCATATTCATCCGTCAAAAAATGGATAGCAGAATTTAAGCGTGGTAGAGAGAGTGTGAAAGATGAACCCCGCTCTGGAAGGCCTTCGACGTCAACTACTGACGAAAATATTAAAAAAGTACTTGATTTAATAATGGGAGACCGCAGATTAAAAATTAGAGAGATAGCCGAGATTATAGGCATCTCTTATGAACGAACTCAAAACATCATTGTCAACGAGTTGGGTTTCCACAAAGTGTCTGCGATGTGGGTTCCGCGACTGCTTTCAGTTGAACAAAAAAGGACGCGATTGACAATTTCACGCGACTGTTTGGATTTATTTGAAGCCGATGCAGATGATTTTTTGAATCGTTTTGTTACTATAGACGAAACATGGGTTCATTACTGTACACCGGAAACAAAACAACAATCAAAACAGTGGAGAAGACCTGGTTCACCACCCCCTAAAAAGGCTAAGTCGATTTTGTCGGCAAATAAGGTGATGGCTTCAGTATTCTGGGACTCGAAAGGTGTGATTATGATTGATTATCTTGAAAGGGGTCAGACTATAAACTCTGATTACTACTGCACCTTACTACGTCGTTTACGAGAGGAAATAAAAGAAAAACGTCGAGGAATGCTCAGAAGAAAAGTCCTGTTTCATCAAGATAACGCCCGTGTTCACACGTCAGTACAGTCAATGGCTGAAATTCACAACTGTGGCTTTGAACTGTTACCGCATCCGCCGTATTCACCTGATCTGGCACCATCAGACTTCTTTCTGTTCCCTAACCTAAAAAAGCACTTGGGAGGTCAAAGATTTTCGACAAACGACGAGGTCAAAGCAGCTGTAGACGCATATTTTGACTCTAAGGAAGAATCATTTTTTTTCAACGGTCTAAATGCTTGGAAGGGAAGGTGGCAAAAGTGTATTGAACTTGATGGTGATTATGTAGAAAAATAAAAATATAACTGATTTAGTATGTGTTTATTTTCTTGGTTAGGCCGAGTACTTTTCAATCCACCCTCGTATGTTACAGTGACTACTGGATTCCATAGACATCTGCAAGTCTGAAAACAATTTAAAACAAAATAACCAGAAGGCAAAGAAGCTACTTCGTACCTGAGAGTAATAAAATGGAACATGGAATGCCGCGCATCGCATCCTATAACTATACACGCTACAGAGCAAATGTCCTACCAAGAGCAGTAAAGTTATAATCCTTTCGATCGTAACCACTTAATAGTTCCCGACAAAGCCGTTAAGCATTGGTCTGCCCCATAAATGCCTCATGAAGTGGATATTTGCTTTAGTTGCCACAATGTGCAGGCGGGTTGGTAACCATAGTTTTTTTTAAAATAAATATACCTTTAACGATTTTATCACGTTTAATTTACTTTTAACTTATTTTAACTCCCACCGTTTCGAGTGCTTTGCAACACCCGATACGGTCAAAGGGCAAAGAGTATAGTAATTACCTGTATACAGGAACACGGAGTACTATATATCTTGAAGTATTGCCAAGGTATACTTGGATTTGGATTTAATTTCATTGACTACAGGATCCCAAGTTTTTGTAATTTAGATAAAAGTCTACCATAAGAAAAATCATTAATTTTATAAACACTGAGATAAGAACTAAACAAGTTTGTATGATTGTATCGATTTCTATTTACGTTTGGCTGCAACTTTTGTGGTAGCTAGTTAAAAATAACAACTTTTGTTACAATGAACCCTGGAGCCTTTATTAAACTCTTTTGTACTCTTGATGAATTCACATTCCCAAAAAATAAATACAATATGTATTTCATTTTATCTCAGCGATTCTTGTCTGATCTTAATGTCATTTTTAGGGTTCCGTAGCCAAATGGCAAAAAACGGAACCCTTATGGATTCGTCATGTCTGTCTGTAGGTATGTCACAGCCACTTTTTTCCGAAACTATAAGAACTATGCTGTTGAAACTTGGTAAGTAGATGTATTCTGTGAACCGCATTAAGATTTTTACACAAAAATAGAAAAAAAAACAATAAATTTCGGGGGTTCCCCATGCTTAGAACGGAAACTCAAAAACTTTTTTCCATCAAACCCATACACGTGGGGTATCTATGGATAGGTCTTCAAAAATGATATTGAGGTTCCTTATATCATTTTTTTCTAAACAGAATAGTTTGCGCGGGAGACACTTCCAATGTGGTAAACTGTGTGTCCCCCCCCCCCCACCCTGTAACTTCTAAAATAAGAGAATCATAAAACTAAAAAAATATATGATGTACATTACCATGTAAACTCCACCGAAAATTGGTTTGAACGAGATCTAGTAAGTAGTTTTTTTTTTAAACATCATAAATCGTAAATTATGTTATTTGCTGCTACGGAACCCTTCATGGGCGAGTCCGACTCGCACTTGGCCGCTTTTTTATTACTCAAGAGGATAATATCTGGACTGCAAGAGTTTATATCGATCCACTGCTGTCGTGCTGTGCCCGAATAATCGAGCCAGACAACCGAGAGAGACAATTGCAGCTAGGACGTTATAATATTTAAGACTAAATCATCCCCTGATTTCTCTGAACCGAACTTTTTTGAATTTTATTTTCATGCATAACATATGAAGGATTGTTAAAAATAAATGTTATTTTTTACGATTGTTAAAAATAAAACTTTTATGCGAAATGTCTGCAAAAGACGGTATAACTAGGCAGTTTTTAGCAATTCTAGAAGGTTCCTGGTTTTTAATCGACTTTAAAAAGGAGTAGGTACTCAATTAGACTGTATTTTTTATGTGTTACATTATAATTTTTTTTTTCTAGTTCTTATTTTTTTACTAATTCTTATTTTATTAGAAAGCTTCTCATGTGGTCCCATATATATTTGATCAAGGTCTGACCAGTATTTTTTGAGTTATCCTTAATAATTTATATTGAAGTTGGTTGTACAAAATTTTTAATTTTGCCACTTCTTACAATAATTAATTTATGGAAAGAAAGAAAGCAAGGAATGGCAGTGGTAGAATGTAGATATTATCGAAAAAAGAATCATTATCTCGGGAGAAAACGGAGGAATACACGCCGCCCGGAAATCTTTAGTTAGGTATTACCTACTAATCTTTTATCAAAAATATTATACGTAATACTCTGTGACTTCTACACACGCCTTGACATTTCGTGGCAACCTAATATTTGTTCGGGTTATCAAACGTCAAGTTTTTTGTTGTTATCTTTACATAAAATAATATTATACAATATAATACTTAGTATGAATATAATATGTAAAATTTAAGTCATAATCTCTCCGGAAAGTGTTCTGTGATCATGATCTGAAAGACATGTATGTAGTATGGACCTATGAGTCAGCTAGTTAGAATTTATTTATTATTTCTACCTATTACCCTAATACCACAGAATAAATAATAGTATAAGAACAGATATAGTGTAAGAGGTTCGCAAAATTTGATCGCGAGATATTGTTCATGGATATATATTTAAATCATTGCACATCAAGTTATCATTTAACAATGATAATCATCACATCATAATTATTGAGTAATTTGAATTCTAAACCAAGTATAACTAAAAAAAATCAGTGATAGGTAGTTTCAGAAAGTGCACAATGTAGATTTTCTTAGAAGTAACGAAACCAACCCAGTGTCTTATTTACATTTAGTTAACTGTAGTGACAGCAGTCGGAAGTGTTTAATCGTAATTAATTTTTACAAAAGCAATAAACATTGTTAACTTATTACCAAACAGGGACAAAATATCTCCATATGGTTTTCGACGTGAAAGCTTAACTTATATAAACTCGGACAGGTGGCAGGCGAGCCAGATCGCACACCTGACGTATATTCAATTAGGGTCATCTACCTGCGTCCCGAACACTGTTATCTGAAATATTTAAAGCTCCCTCTCTCTCTCAAAACGAAATTGGAACACTATTCATTTTATTTAGAAGTTTTAATATCGCTTCTAAAATATATTCAAAAATTAATAAGTATTCACTATCTATGGACCATGGATTACACAAAGTGTTAACGTTTCGAAATAAATATGGATCGATTTAATGTAATTAAATTGCATTAAAAACAAAGTAACAGACCCAACGGATTTAATAAGCAAACTTTGGACAAACCCGTCTTTTATCCTTATAATTAATTATTCTTTACTCAATACTGAGTCACAGTGGTTACGAATAGGGCAACCAAATATTCACTTTTAGGACGGACTAATGCATTAAGCGGTTACTGCAGAACATTAACAGTTGTAAACAAAGGTCACAAATAAGTTATATATCATAGCTTTAGTTATACTTATATAGCTTTAGTTTTTCCTTCAAACCTGAAAACAGCAGCAGGTGCACTGCTGCTTACCGAAAGAAATAAGTAAGAAGGTGATACCAAGCCTGACAAACACCTAAGCATAAAACGTACCATCTAATATAGAAAAGGTACTATCAAGTATTGAAAAGGACTTACCACCTACATGTGTTGACTGCCTCGTTGGTGTAATTGTCTTAAGATCGTTAAGATCATGCCTGATACTTTGCAAACTGATAGTCTACAAGAGTTGATCGCATCTGTAACGCTTACCAAATATTTTAGATTTGGTAGCTTATACAAAATCCAAATCTATATGATGAGAAAACGTTAACTATACGATATGACAAAATTTCGACGGAATCAAAGGCTTTCTCATAGTCCACATACCCAAGACAAAGTGGCAGATTGTACTCTTCGGTCTTCTGTACAATTTGCCGAAGGGTATGTATCTATGTGGTCTATGGTGCTAAAGCCTTTTCGGAAAACAGCTTGTTCGAGAGGCTGGAAGTCGTCGAGTCTGCATGCGAGACGATTCGTAATGACTCTCGAAAATAGCACGTAGCGTGTTTGGAGCTCTTATGTATTGACAATGGAAGTGAAATCTGACTAAAGATATTTTAATTCGACAAGTCTCAAAGGATATCATATGCATAATGTAAAAACTTTTTTACTAGTTTACGGTGTACGTTTTCTGCCTAAGAGTCCGGCCGGGAAGTAACATTCTCTTACTTCTTCTACTAAATAGGAATGCTTACACTGCTGTGTTTCAATCTGATGGGTATATAGCATTACTAATATTCTTTTATAAAGTAAATAAAAACAGACCAAATATAATTACAAGTTGTGAGGTATTCAATTTGAGACCGCCGCGACGTTATTATTTTTCGAAGTTATTATTATTACATTGTATAAGTGTTGCCAAGTACTGGCGGCAAGAATTTATTACCCCATTTCATCCTGCGGGTGTCGTATTAGGTAATAATGGTAAATGCCATATTATATAATATCTTACGGCTTCCAAAAAATGGTAGTATAACGATCTCGTTTATGCCAGGCATAAATGTCCAGAAAGGCGACGATTAGCAGCGACAAAGTTGCGAGTCGTTCGGTACTGCAATTGTCAATCCGCATGATGTATGTATAACGCAGCATTACAACGAGGAAAACCCATGTCCTACAGTGGACTTTTACGGACTGATGAAGAATAAGAAGACATATAAGTGTAGTTTCCGTGTACTTAATGCCTATGTTGTAATAACCAACGAAGAAATTGTCTCTTCGTTAATAATGTAAAAATTTAATTGTGCATATTCTTTTAATATGCGTGCTTATTGCACTGAATTCAAAGATGCCTTCGATACTATTAATATTAAGCTTGTCTATGATTTCGTGCCAAGCAGGTTACAGCTTTATTTTGTCCGGTTATAATTTCAAAACAATTGGCGACCCTAGTATGAATGATGATGTAAAATGTTTCCGTGTGAATATTAAGATTTAATGTATTATTTTGAATCCACCACTGTATTTTTACCTGTAATCAACTTTAAATAAAAAAAAAGGTTAAAGATGCGTTTACACCACCACTAAGATAGAATTTGTCTCTCTTTAGACTGGAAAACACCAGTGCGTACACTGCTGTTTTGCGGCAGAGGTAAAACTTTGGTGAAACGTTGGTAGGTGGAAATTCAGATAGATTCCTGAACAGAAACAGAGAAAAGTGTTGTATTCAGAATATTTAATGAGCGCCTAGCATAATGTTTTATACGTTTAGATTATACAGGGTAGAGTGTATCCCCATAGTACAACAGACTTACAAAAAAAGTTGCGTAACATTTATTATGATAATTATAATTTGAATTATAGAGTAATATCCATCACACCGAATTACGATCACGAGATCACGGCGGCATCTCAACGGAGACAAGTCATCTGCGCAGGAGAAGATTATGGAGCACGAGTTTGTGCGCAAGCACTTCTTTGCAAGTAAGGTCTTTTTTTCTTTTCACTCTCGTAGTCCGATGGGACTGATCAAGCGCAAGACTACAAGGCTTTACGGATATTTTCCGATGCATGGAGGTGAAACACCGTCAACTTCCTGACTCTGGGCTGCTCCTGAAAATTTCTTGACTGAAGCACACAATAACTGATTTTGGCCTGACTCGTGCTTGGAAGTAGTAAACCAACGATGCAGTCGCCTAGAGTTATATAAAAAAAACGAAAGTCACAAATTATCATATTTATTTGCCTATATTTCTATGATCTCCATCTTGTGACTTGACACTAGAAACTAAAATATCAGAATGAGGCACTGATGATGGCAGTTTGAGTCTGTGTATAAATCTTTTTTAAAGTAACTAGGTGTAACATAAATGGATCGTACCATAAAATGCAAAAACCCTGAATATATATTTTAAATAGACAATTTATACTTAATATAAACATACCTATGATATAAAAATATATTTATTACAAAGATAATTAACACATCGCATAACACGTTTATCTTGTACTAATTAACTTAAACTATAATAGTCATGAGTTACCACATACATGAAACACATTAATATATTAAATTAAGAAAAAACATTTTTGATCGGATAGTTAGCAGTGTTTTTATCAAAACAAATTTTGTATATATTTTTAATAAATCCGATTAAAAAAAAACTATAGTAACAAATAGAGGGAAAGTTTTATCGCATTGACAAATATAAATTTAACCTGGCATTGGCTACATCCTGTGATAACTGGACCCTAATTGATGTACCTGGCGGTTAATTACCATGCAAATAACTTGTGACTGTTTCATACACGCTCACATAACTTGAAACACAACAATTTTGATAGATATCACTGATAATAAACCCCACTGAGTCGCATACAATGCAAAAAATAATAATAGTTTAGTCACTAAACAAAATTGTTAATGCAAAAAATAACACAGCAATCTACTCGCGTATATAATGAAAATGAGCTAACTAAAATGCCCTTCCGCGCACTACGCCCGGCGTTGTGTGACTGATACCCAGCCTGCTCCGAGCCTTCGAGTTGACGTAGGTAGGTAACGAGAGACAAACACCGAGGAAACCACGCATGTGCGGGAACGTCTCGGCTTTTCCGAATAGTCGTTCTGATTCTGATGTCATTGTACTACGTAGTATATAGTGGTTTAAGTGCGTGACGTCGTCATGTCAACTACCGGCTGATACGACGAATTACTCACAGATGTTATGGCTCGTTGTTTTAAATATTGATAACTGTAACATTTAAGCGACGGGATCAATTTTGACAAAAGTTTGATTTCAACGTTTCTAGTAATAACGTAACTATAAAAAGTAAGTACAAATACAAGAACATCCCGGTAATAAATAAACATTGGATATATACATTTTATCAGTACTTATATATTGCGATTAGTTTTTTTTTTTATCAAACTGAAGTACCAAACGACTAACAGTCCATTTGATGTTAAGTGGCTACTGCAACTCAAGGACACTTGCAAGCAACTTAAAAAAACAAAGCTACAGACAACTAAACAAAGTTACAAAAAAATCTTTCGGGACCAAGATGGAATGCCTCACAGTCAGCAATAATTGTACTAGCTCTACCCTTCCCGTCAGTAGTATTACGACAGCAATACCGTGAAAGGTCAGGATCCTATTGGGCTTTAGCGGGCAGTGGCGTAGCAAGGCGGGGGCCGAAAGGGACATGGCCCCGGGCGGCAGACAGAGGCGGCGCTAGGCGTAGGCGACGTAGGCGACCGTCTACGGTTTCGCAGCTCAAAGGGCCTCACATCCCAAAAGTTCTAAGAATTTTCATTTCATTTTCATTCCAGAAAAATAATGTACTCTGTGGCTAAAATCATGAAAAGTCAAGACATCTTTAATACACGCTTATCTAGTAACTAATACCAACCAACTCATACTAACTATCACGCATCCTGCGATACGTCCTACATTTGTAGTTTATTTTAAAACTAGCTGTGCGCCGAGACTTCGCTCGCGTGTAATTGAGGGTTTTAATTATATTGCTCAAAACTCTAATTCTTTTTCTCAAATATAAGTAGCCTAAGTTACTCCTTAGAACATCGGCTATCTGCCAGTGAAAGTCCCGTCAAAATCGGTCCCGCCGTTTCCGAGATTAGTCGGAACAAACAGACAGACAGACAGACAGACCGACAGACAGACAAAAAATTAAAAAATTGTATTTTTGTTATAAGTACCGTATATACATTCATATGCATTAAGTAAAAAGCTTTTATTTTAATATTACAAACAGACACTTCAATTTTATTTATTTGTATAGATGTATAGATTTGGTAAAGTAACATTTGCCGGCAATGAAGTGTCTACATACATACATACATAAACATAAACACTCACGCCTGTCACCCAGAGGGGTAGGCAGAGACTATGGAATTCCATTTGGCACGATCCTGACACACCTCTCTCGCTTCCTCCACATCCATATACCTACGCATACACGCTCGTCGGTTAAAGGTACTATTGATTTGGTGTCTACTGACGCGAAATTAAATTAAACTGCATCTACATGCTTTTTTCTCGAGTCATTATGAACCGTCTTGCACGCCGAATTCGTGACTTCTAGTCTCCCGAATAAGCTGATTTGAAACCTACCTAGTACTATGCTCAATTTAATCTATATAGTGTCTGCCAAAGGTTAGGTTTCCAACGGTTAAGTCGTGAAAAAGATGTCTGAGGTTCATGATACACCCATACGGGGGTTATCGGAAAACTATGCTCACAATAATTATTGAAGAATATGTCTAGTATACAAATATCGCTATCTTTCTTCATGGGACACCATGCGAAAGGCTATATATTTCTTAGTTGATTACTTTGTCTTATTTAAATTTTTAATGGTTTTAATATGAGCGCTGTCGTGTAAACGATTCAGATCGTAGATAGTATTTTCTGTCTTTTACAAGAGGGACCCAAGAAATTATCACACTAGGCATTCCAACTACAAACAAAATGGTCAACAGACGAATCCAACACGACCGGGTAACTCCAATAAACCTCAAAATTTCAAAACAAGTGTACAACCAGTGCGTGTTGCTGGCAAAACATCGCTGGCGATGACCTATGGAACCGAGACATGGTCCTTTACTTTTCGATCATGCGAAGACTTCGTTCTGCAAGCTGTGAAGAGAGCTGTACTCGGAGTTACTTTGCGTATCAGAATTCGTATCGAAGATATTCTCAGCAGAACCAAAGTAAAGAATGCGCCATAGTTTGAAGAACCGGCTACCTATGAAGAAGAAAGATTCCTGAGAGGCAGCCTCCTGGTAAGCGGAGCGAGGTCACCCCCTAACTAAATGGAGACCGAACGACCAGGTAAAATAAAATATACAATATATTGCATTCTATACCGCGCAAAAAGGTGCCCATTGTCTATGAAACCACGCTAGAACGGGCTGATCGCAGCGATTGTAACAGAAAACGCGCTCATTGTCGGTCATCTGTATTATTTTGTCATACAAATGACAGCTGCCAGATAAGCTTCCTTGCAAAAATTTTACGACTCCTTTAGTGTACGTTAGGTTTTTAAAAGTTTTTGCTTATTTATCTCAAAATGGACAATAATACGTAGACCACTCAATAAGTTTTAAGATATATGAAAAGTATTCTAAATATTATTAATATTTATTTTACATCTTTTCAAAATATTCTCCATCATGGTCTATACAAAGTTCCATTCGCCTAAGTCAACTCTGAAAACACTTTTGTCAGTCTTAATCTGACAGGTCGGAAATCGCTTCTTCGTAGGCAGCCACGGCTTCAACACTAGATTCCTTAATAAATGCTTTTGTTCTAAGGGAGGTATGTAAAGAGGCGTTATCGTGATGCAGCATGATTCCCCGAAGCCCGGTCTTTGGTCTTCTCTCCCGCACAACTTGAAAAGCTTTGGGTAATGCAACTGTAGTATACCATTTAGAGTTGACTGACCTACAATTTTCCAGCATTGACGTCGACAAATGTCCGCTCCGCGAAAAAAAACTAGCCACCATTTTTTTGCCAACGTTGCGAGGTCTTTGCAGTATTGTCAGTAACTGTCCTTCTGAGTAGACCTATACTGATGATTACCTTTTATTTTCCGGATCATATTGATAGATCCATGTCTCGTCACCAGTAACGATTTCTGAAACACGCCTAGATGCCCCGTTTTCAAAACATAGACGCATTTCATGGCACTGTCGACAGGAGTCTGTTTTTCGATTTCGGAGAGCAAACGAGGGATCCATCGACAACAAAGCTTCCTCACTTCAAGATGTTGATGTAGGATGGTATGAATGTTGCCCGAACTAATGCCTACAATCTTTTCGATGTCCGTATATGTGATTCGTGGGTCTTCTCGCACCAACATTTCAGTAGTTCATACATATTCTGCCGTTACTGCTGTTTGTACGGCCCCGGTTCTTTTTTCATTTTTAAAACTAATTTTATCCGAATGTATTAACTTACCCCACAAATAAATTTCATGCTAATTAACATGTATTTTATTTCATTAGTGTGTTTATGTAGTTAGACATTGTTTATGATCATCAATTAATTTGTAAAATGTAAAAAGCAGATCGTTGTGACAATGAGCACCTTCTTGCCTTTTACATTTGGGAGTTAGGTAATTAAATTACAAACTATTGTTTATTTACCAACCCAATCTTTTAAAGTAACAATTTATTATGTTAAATATACACTGTTCCTTTTTAATATGGGTACAAATCATATTCTAGTAGATTTGTAAGTGTAGAAATTGAAATTTTAGGTTTAATTCTTTAATTACTCGAAACAATGAGAATGTTAATGAGCTCCTTCTTTTCCTGTGCCCTTCAATTGAAAATGTTCATTATTATTCTTCTAAATTCATCTTGACCACACCAAATTTAGGTCTTACTTCACCTCTGACGGCAAAGTTTAGATGGCAGAATTTTGGTTAAAATCGCAAAAAAATTTGAAAAAGCTGTATACACTTATTTTTTATCAAAATACTTAATTATTATAAACACTTATAACATTTAAGATGAAATAAAGACACCCACACAAGCACACACGCATGCTAAGGTCAACAATATTATATTGTTTTATTTATTTTTAAATAAGAAAGTATGGAAGACTTCTGTCCATTTTATACCTTTCAAGTTCAAAATACTCTGAAAATGAGAATGGGGAGTTAGAGGCGGCGTTATATTACGCATTTATTTAATTATAAATATTTCCGGATGAAGAAGTACTACATTCCCTTCAGCGGTGCCAAGTTGGCTGTCGGTATATCGAAATGTTGAAGTGTTTGCACAGTAGGGATACGATGGTCTTCGGAGCACGGAACCTGACTACAAAAACTATCTAACTGCAGAGAGTTGTAAGACAAGGTGACGTTGTATCCCCGAAACTCTTCACCGCTGCATTGGAAGACCTTTTCAAGCTACTGGACTGGAAAGGATACCTTATTAGCATCAATGGCGAGTAAATCACTCAACTTCGATTTGCCCATGACATAGTCCTTATGGCAGAATATCTGGAGGACCTAAGCACTATGCTCAATGACCCTAATAGTGTTTCCCAACGGATAGGTCTTAAAATGAACATGGACCAAACAGAGATCATGTATAACGTCCATGTCACACCTATGCCGGTAGTTGTTGAAGCAAGTTCTGTCGAGTATCTTATATATACCTAGGATAAATAGTTCGACGAGATAAGTCCAACTTCGACGGATTCAACTCGTCTGAGCAACTTTCAGGAGTTTACGACACACGAAACTTGAAAACAAGACTGTACAACCAGTGCGTGTTGGCAGAGATGACATATGGATCTCAGACGTAATCTTTCACTGGTGGCCGTATGAGGAAACTCTAAGTCGTTCAGCGAGCTTGGAGAGAGCTATGCTCGAGGTTTCCCTGCGTGAAAGACTCAGAAATTAAGATATCCACAGTAAAACCACAGCAGCCGACATAGCCCAACGGATAAGGAAGCTGAAGTGACAATAGGCTGGCTATAGCTCGGAGAACCGACAACCGATGGGAAGGAAAGGTTCTCTACTGGCAACCTCATACGGGTAAGTGAAGTGTAGGACGGCCCCTCATTAGATGGATTGACGACCTGGTAAGATATGCAGGAAGTCAAGACCTCAGGACCGTGCTTTGTGGCATTTATTGGAGGAAGCCTATGTTCAACAGTGGACTTGTGAAGGGCTGTAATGATGATGACGATAATGAAGAAAAAGAAATACTGACCAACTCTAGAAGTCTATGACCCTTATTTGAAATTTTATAGAAATTAATCAAATTGTGAACAACAGAGGCTTTGCGTGTTTCCAAAGTGAATGTTATTTAACAAATGAAAATGCTTGCAGTTTATGAAATAAATTACAGATACTTTTAGATACTTTTGTATTTACGCAGTTTGGTTAGGTAATCTTTCGGTGTGGTAAAAGGCTACCATAACAAATGCTAGAAAGATGTTGTAGTAGAAAGCTTCTCATAGATGGTGGTATGATCACCTCATATATTTTTTTGTTGTTATTCACCGGAAAAAAATTAAAATACCCATATCATCGACTACAACAGCGTTGAATGTGAGATACATCGGTATTCGTATTTGCAATCCATCTTCACCACGTACGTAGTACATATAACTCAATGTTTCACCACAGCACCTTAATGTCTGCTGCTACATGGGGCCCTCCTGAAATAAGCAAGATTTGCACAGCCAGTTGGGCATGATATATACAGTTCGGCATGAATAGAACTATCAGTCGACTGTCAGAGCCTCATTTGTCATCTCAGTATTAAAAAAAAATATGTAATATGATATTTAAGATATATTTTTTACTCCGGAAGTTTCTACCTAACACTAGACTTTGTAAATATGCTAAATATACAAAAAATAATTTAAATATGTAAATTTGAAAATCAGCGTCATAGATTACGACTACCTTTAAGAGTCCCAGCAGTCTCCAAACTTTTGTTCTACCAGATTGAAGATGTAAGCAAGTGCGTAGGTACATAAAATGATTCGGTAACGACCGATCAATAAGTTTGTTAGGGTACACGATTGGCTTCAAACTGAATTTTCGGCGAATGCTAAATCAGTGCTTTTCTACGCGTGCTCATTTTTGGTTTGAGGCAATACGGTCGTGTAATGCGCTACAGTGAGTGTATGCGCCGACATGTAAAAATATTCTTTGGTCTGAGGTGTCCGTTCTAGCAGCCGAACTCGACTCAACTATTGGCCGATAAAAGGTCTGCAGGCTTTTTTTATAAAACTAAAGTGATATGAATGAAGGTAAGTGGCCACAGCTGTTATATACAATATTGCGTTGTGGCAAAATAAATATTTTCTTTCTTTCTTTCCATGGTCACCTACAGTCAACTTCAAAAGGAGTCTGCTACAGATACGTTGTCACCTCTGAAGGTTAAGATGCAATGTCCCACTATCTGTAACTATATTAGCTCTCTGTACTTTTCAGACACTATTAAGTAAGAGGATTGTATCTACCCAGATGGCCACCTTGGCAGAAAAGGAATTCTACCACCTAGGAAGGTAAGAAAGTGCCAGTGTGAACTGTTAAGAAAACAATGATAATTTATGAAAATTACAACTAAAACATAGTGATTATAAACTTTTTGAGTACAATTACTGTTATAAAAGTATCCCTAATTCCACTCTTTAAAATTGTAATTATAATAACGTCCTCCAAATTAAATTCCGGAGATCTTTCGAAACGAATTTTCGGAAAATTTATATACTCATACACTTTAATTATTAATAATTTTTAATAACCACCATTTTAAACAAAAAACATATTACTCACTGCATTTAAATAACATGAAACTTACTCGTTTTAAATAACATTGACGATGTAATTTATAAATTTTGCAATACGTTCAGGAAATAACTACACTAATTTCATTCTTAAGTATAGGTAATTTATATCCCGTGTAGTGGCGGGTAAGAATACCCACTACCCCATATGTTCCCGTGGGTGTCGTAAGAGGCGACAGAGGGAAACTGAGGCAGAGGTTGGGCAGCAGCATCTTTCTGATAACAGCAAAACAACAATAAAAAACTGCAGTTACCAACCCTCTCGCCAAGCGTGTGGACTATGGAATTATACCCCCCATGATTAAAGTTACGAAGAGACGGCCCCCAGTCCACGGTGGCCCCGCTATTCCTGGCTACGGTGGCGACCATGGTAACGGCGGGGCAGGGGGTGCTAAGAATCTCCGGTGGAGGTTCCGTTGCCACCTAAGACGACTCCACCTGGCAACATATAACGCAGGCTCCCTGAGGACCGACGAGAAGATCCTGGAGCTGGAAGAAGAGATAGACAAGTTGCGCTGGAATATCATAGGATTATCTGAGGTCCGAAGAGGAGAGGGGGAGGACATCGTAATTCTCGAATCCGGTAACTTGTTCTATCACCGGGAGGGCGACCATCTGTCTCAAGAAGGTGTCAGATTTATCGTCCACAAGCCTTCGTTCACAAAGTTGTAAAGATTAGGAGTGTGTCAACGAGGGTTGCGTACCTTATACCCAGAATCATCAAACGGTATACGCTGAAGGTCATCAACCTCGGCCAAGGTCGGAAAAGAGGAAAGAAAAAAAGTAACAAAAAGAAATACTCCGAAAAATTAAATCTCGACGTGAATTCGACAATACCATCATATGCCAAACCACCTAAGTTCTATGGGTTACCGAAAATACACAAACCAAACGCTCCACTACGTGCCATAATAAGTCAGATTGATTCACCAACTTATGAGTTGGCTCAACACTTGGCAAAAATATTGTCACCACTGAGAGGATACAACAGAGCACACACAAAGTATTCCTACCATTTTGTTAGTTAGATAAAAGACCTACATCTCGCTGACAGTGAAACTATGGTCAGTTTTGATGTTCAGTCACTATTCACATGCTTACCAATTGAAGACTGCATCTCAGTTGTAACTAGGAAGCTAGAAGATAACAACACGCCTACAAAATATGCACTGAACTGATTTCAATGAAATGTTTCACAACGTGTGCAGTTTGGTCCAACTTGAGAGATAGGTTAGTTTTTATCCCGATAAGTACATATATATATATATATATATATATATATATATATATATATATATATATATAGTTAGTTATACAGCTACTCGACGCCAAAGAGTCAGGAACTCCTTCATGGGGCAATGTATACGCTTTTACAACAAAGTCCCAGAAAATATGCAGACCTTTTCTATCAAAAGGTTTAAATTATATATTAAGCAAAAATTGTCTAGTAAGGGTATACTACTAAAGAGTACATGAACATCTGGAAATGAGGTGATCGCTATCATGCTTTCTCTAAATGTTTTCATAACAATTGTATAAAATATTATATTGTAAATTGTGCTTTTTAAAAAAAAAGTCCCGCTAGGTTTCTTACTGGTTCTTCTCAGGAAGTTCTTACAGGTTCTTTTGCGAACCAGTGGTATTATGTATTGTTATCTATATTGAATAAAAATGATTCTATTCTATTCTTCAGAAGCTTTTTAATTACGTCCTCCATGGTGGCACTACTCCGGAGGCGTGAAGCAGAAGTGCGGTGATCTTGTTCTTCAAGAAAGGCCACAACGCTCTGAAGACGTGGTTGTACAGTAGGGCTGCTACGATGGCTATTCGAGTAGTACAAAATCAGAGTACGAAACCAATCCATCTGCAGAGAGGTGTAAGATAGGGTGACGTAATATCCCCGAAACTCTTCCCCACTGCATTGGAAGAAGTTTTCAAGCTACTAGACTGGAAAGGATACGCTATTAGCATCAATGACGAGTACATCACTCACCTTCGATTTGCCGACGATATAGTTCTTATGGCAGAATCACTGGAATACATAAGCACTATGCTCAATGTCTCTCGGATAGGTCTTAAAATGAACATGGGTAAAACAGAGATCATGTATAACGTCCATGTCACACCTATGCCGGTAGCTGTTAGAGCAAGTTCTGTCGAGTATGTTTATCTATGACAAATAGTCCGACGAGGTAAATCCAACTTCGACGGATTCAACTCGTTTCAATAGTGTTCAGGAATTTACGACACATCTTCTCGTCAGGCATACCTCAAAACTAGATTGTACAATCAGTGAGTGTTGCTAGTGATGACCTATGGATCTGAGACGTGGTCCTTCACTGCTGGTTGTATAAGGAAGCTCAAAGTCCCTCAACGAGCTGGGTAGAGGGCTATGTTCGACGTTTCTCTGCGTGATAGACTTAAAAACGAGGATATCCGCAGTAGAACCAGAGTAACCGACATAGCCCAAAGAAGTAGTAAATTGAGGTGGTAATGGTCCGACCATATATCTGGAAGAACTGACAACCGATGGGGAAGAAAGGTTCTCGAGTGGCAGCCTCGTACCGGTAGGCGAAGTGTAGGGCGTCCTCCACTAGATGTAATGACGACCTGGTAAGTCATACAGGAATTCGATGGATGCAGGTAGCTCGGGGCCGTGCTTTGTCTTCGTAGCATTGCTTGGGGGAGGTCTGTGTTCAGCAGTAGGCTTGTGAAGGGCTATAATGATGCAAAATAGCAGCTTAACGCTGCTGTGTTTCGTATGGTGAGTGTAGAGAACTTTACTTTTACTTTTTTTACTTTTTTTTGCTTAAAAGAACCTTTTTATTGGAAATGAGACATTCCATCTTAGTCCTCACGGGTGACAACGCATCTGCATTTTGATTATTAATTGATCTGGGGTCAGTTTTATCATGTTTTTAGAAATTGAAACAAAATATACGAATTCCGATTATCCAACTTGTATGTCTTGGTAAGATGAACGCGCGTTTACGAGTATCCACCCTAGGTTAGATGTTTTAGGGTAGATAAATTGAATAACCGAATTTCGGTCACGGCGACCAATCTCAATGGAGAGTAGTCATCTGCGCAGGAGAGGATTATAGTGCCCAAGTGTATGCGCAAGCACAGGTGCACTCTCTATTCCCTCACTCTCATAGTCCGATGGGACGGTAATTCGACACGACCGGAGAGACCAACGGCTTTACGTTCTTTCCGAGGCACGGAGGTGAAACACCCACAACTTCCTGACTCCGGGCTGATACCACAGAACCGCTACTGAGAATTTCTTGACAGAAAAACTTATAAGTGATTTTGGCCCGCGTTTACGACCATTAGACCAATGAGTCAGTCAATTGATATTATAATATGTAGGTAATGCAAAGTCATTCATTAATCCGTTATTCTTCAATTCTTGTTATGATTTCGTTAAAATTGGTACTGAATAACCTACAAAACGATACCCTATACATTTTAAGCTTTAGTTTTCTTATTTATAGTATGGCAAACAGACACGCCACGAACCAGGAAGTAGTTGTTCGATAAGGTCCACGCCGCTCACTTACACTTTCTACAGAAAAATGCGGTTGCAAATTAGTATAGAACAACAAGCAATCGTAAAAGTTACACCTGTGCAAATCGATGTAGGACATTTTCTATAAGAATTTTAAAAAGGTTTGATTTTAAGGTGCATTACAAATACTTTTTTATTTTATAATTTAGTTACTAATATAATAACATTAAAAGGCCTTATGCTTTATGCCTGTATGTGTGAAATAAGTTAACGTATTACTAAAATTTTAATTATATGCGATATCAGCCTATGACACTCAAAACCTATTTAAAATATTGAATACAGCGAAAACAGTGGAGTCATCTACGTATTTCGTCTTTTTTTCATCGTATTGAAAGTCTGTTCCTGCCTAATGTTAAGTTTTCGCTTGATTGCTACAGTTGCGAATGCCGCTAAGCATTAAGTCAGCTACTTACAACATGATAGTGCTTCGTTTAAAGTATTATAAAATAGCGATTAAATAAATAAATTAATAAGTGGATACTTGAGAATCCTTTTTCCCATATCATCCCGTGAGTGTCGTTGGTGGCGACAGAGGAAAACTGAAACAGGAGATCGGCAACAGGATCTTCCTGATAACTCTCAAATCTTTCAATCTCAAATCACTCGCTCAAATAATAAAAAAGCTGAAGTTGCCAACCAGTCACCAAGCGTGGCAACCATGGCAAATAGCCTTACTATGAGCACGTGAGTAAATAACTATGAGGCAATCTATAAGAAAGGCCTATGATAATGAACTACAAAAATAGACCTGTATAACTCAATTTATTTTAGCCGTTTACCGCATCGTGGATCATATATGAACCTAATCATATTATTGCAAACATTTTCAAGTAGCATATAAAACTTGTTGTTTTGTGCATTATCATATCAAATTAGTTCCATTGCCTCATTGTAATGTTTAGTATACCGCCATCTGATAGCGGCTTTTACAAACTAAATCATCATTCGAACACACCGAATAAGAAACCGGATCCAAGTGTATTTTGCTGTTTAAAAATTGGGAAATAAATATAAAATAATACCTTACCGCTATCAAATAAATATAACAGGGAAAAACGATACTTGAAAATTATTGATAAGTTAACTTTTTTCATTTTACCCCATTGTATTACCGTTTATGAGTCGTTAATCGTATGGATGAAATTCGGCATAACACGCAGAAATATTATTTTTCGAATGTGCCGTATTTGTACCAATATGCACAAAAGTGCTTTTTTTTTTTTGTTCGTAAGTGTGAAGTGTGAATGAATTACATAGTTTCATGAATATTTACAATGTTATAAAATTTTAGAAAACTTGGTGAAATGGATCCACGACGGTTTTACGGCAGTATCCATACGATACTCAACAAATTTCCGGACGTCAGCACTGATGAGGATGAATTTGGGACGAAGAGAAGCCGACAATTACCACCTTTATATATTCCAGATACTGACGAATCTGACTCTGAATATGACGATAATATACCTACATCTCAACTTGCTTCCTCAACGAGGGCTTCAAGTGCTGAAAAACCTCTTTAATTGATTTATAGTTTACTGCAGATATGTCTCTACCGATGGGTATCACAACATAGGATACCCCTTTACAGTTTTTTGACTATTTGTTCACCGATGATATTTTTACAAATATATATACATCAAGAAACAATTAATATGCTGTTGAAAAACAACCCTAAAAGCCTAGCAATATTACTGTAAAAAAACTGGAACAGTTCATTGGTATATATATGTCTTAATATGTGAGTTACAAAACCGTTTTCAGTGCCTAGAAGACTGCAATGAAGTGGACGATATGAATGACAAGCTCGTGGAAACTGTCCATGCGGTCGGAGCTAATTTCTGCAAGACCCACCGCAAAAGAACACAAAAACTCTCCGATCACACTCTTAATCTAATGGCTGTTAGACGGGAGATGAGGCTACATTCTTCAACAGATTTGACAGCATACAGGCAACTGAACAGACAGATCTCCAAATGCATGCGGCGAGACTTACGCAACTTCAATACAGCTCGTGTTGAAGAAGCGATCGAGCGGAACCAAGGCTCCAAAGTCTTTGCCAGAGATCTGTCTGCCAGAAAGAGCCAACTGTCAAAGCTGAAGACCGAATGTGGCAGCATCGTTTCCGGGGCACCTGAGATTTTGAGTGAGATTGAGAGGTTCTATGGGCAGCTGTACACGTCATCGTTGGAGCCACACGCAAGTGTGAGTAACGATCAAAGAGCGAGTCTTATTCGACACTATTCCGAAGATATCCCGGACGTCAGTCTGAGCGAGATTAGAATGGCTCTCCAGCACCTTAAAAACGGCAAGGCCCCAGGCGAGGATGGAATTACAGCGGAGCTTCTGAAAGCGGGTGGAAGACCGGTACTTGAAGTCCTTCAGAAGCTCTTTAATTCCGTCCTCCATGGTGGCATTACACCGGAGGCGTGGAGTAGAAGTGTGGTGGACTTGTTCTTCAAGAAAGGTGACAACGCTCTCTTGAAGAACTACAGACCGATTTCCCTTCTGAGCCGCGTCTACGTGCTGTTTTCGAGAGTCATTACGAATCGTCTCGCGCGCAGACTTGACGACTTCCAGCCTCCCGAACAAGCCGGTTTCCGAAAGGGCTTTAGCACCATAGACCACATACATACCCTACGGCAAAGTGTACAGAAGTCCGAAGAGTACAATTTGCCACTATGTCTGGCGTATGTGGACTATGAGAAAGCCTTTGATTCCGTCGAAATTTGGGCGGTGCTGCAGTCCCTTCAGCGGTGCCAAGTTGACTGTCGGTATATCGAAGCGTTGAAGTGTTTGTACAGTAGAGCTACGATGGCTATCCGAGTACAGAACCAGAGTACGAAACCTATCCAATTGCAGAGAGGTGTAAGACAGGGTGACGTTATATCCCCGAAACTCTTCACCGCTGCATTGGAAGACGTTTTCAAGCTTCTGGACTGGAAAGGATACGGAATTAACATCAATGGCGAGTACATCACTCACCTTCGATTTGCCGACGATATAGTCCTCATGGCAGAATCGCTGGAGGAGCTAAGCACTATGCTCAATGACCTCAATAGAGTCTCCCAACGGATAGGTCTTAAGATGAACATGGACAAAACAAAGATTATGTTGAATGTCCATGTCACACCTATGCCGGTATTTGTTGGGAGCACTAAGCTCGAAGTTGTTGACGAGTATGTTTACCTGGGACAAATAGTCCGACTAGGTAAGTCCAATTTCGACCGAGAGGTCAATCGACGGATTCAACTCGGCTGGGCAGCGTTCGGGAAGCTACGACACATCTTCTCGTCAGAAATACCTCAAAACCTTAAAACAAAATTGTACAACCAGTGCGTGTTGCCAGTGATGACTTACGGAACTGAGACGTGGTCCTTCACTGCTGGCCGTATGAGGAAGCTCAAGGTCGCTCAGCGAGCTATGGAGAGGGCTATGCTCGGAGTTTCTCTGCGTGATAAACTTAGGAATAAGGATATCCGCAGTAGAACCAGAGTAACCGACATAGCCCAACGGATTAGTAAGCTGAAGTGGCAGTGGGCCGGCCATATAGCTCGAAGAACCGACAACCGATGGGGAAGAAAGGTTCTCGAGTGGCAGCCTCGTACTGGTAGGCGAAGTGTAGGGCGTCCCCCCACAAGATGGAGTGACGACCTGGTAAGACATGCAGGAAGTCGATGGATGCAGGTGGCTCGGGACCGTGCTTTGTGGCATTCCTTGGGGGAGGCCTATGTTCAGCAGTGGACTTGTGAAGGGCTGTAATGATGATGATGATGTGTATAATACAGTTAGTTACCCTCAAGAAGATGCTATTGGAATGATAACTTAGGGCACCCAAAAGTTAGTAAAAGTCTTGCAATCGTTTTGAAGAAATCAAACGTTTTATTAATTTTTAACAATAATTCTACACAGATACCGAAAGGTCAGACAGGGGACTTGGAAAACATAAGGCAAAGGATTTTAACAGTTCCTAAAGAAGAATATATGGCTGTTGATGAGCAAATTATACCGACTAAGAGCAGATCATCTATGCGGCAATATAATCCTAAGGAAGTCCACAGGTGGGGTTATAAGAATTCTGTGTTTAGCGGCAGTTCTAGATTTAGTTACGATTTTGAAATTTACAGCTCATGGTCATATTCAGAACGGCCCTAATGTACCAAAATATCTACTCGTAGTTCGCCTTTGTAGTACAATACCAGAAAGACTTAACTAAGTACAAGTTATTTTTTGACTTTTACACGTCAATGCCGCTTTTGGCCTACCTAAACAAGAAATCTATTTTACCATTAGGCACGATAAAAGCTAATAGTATCCCAGGTTACAAGGTTCCAGCTGAAAAAGATTTGAAGAAAAAGGAAGAGGAGCTACTGTAGAAAAATTAACAAATGTGGACAATACCGATATTTCTGTAGTTACCGGGTACGACAATACGGTTGTGAACTTGGCTTCAACTTACGTCGGTAGCACACCACTGGCTGAAGTTGGACGTTTCAATAAAAAAAGACAAAGCTTATCAAAATGTGTCGTGTCCGAAGGCATATGGGTGGGGTGGACTAATTAGACGACTCTTCTTGGCTAATACAGGATTCAGATTAGATCTAAGAAGTTTTATCACGGCATATTTTTCCACATGATTGATATGTTAACTGTTAATACGTGGTTGCTATACAGGCGAACTCGGACTGGACGATTCGGAACCATCACTGCCTTTAGCAGATTTCAAGTGTGCAGTATCTGAAGGTTTATGCCAAACCAAAAAACCAACAATAAGTGCCAAACGGGGACGTCCTTCTTATGACCTGGAAAATTCCATTGAAGCAAAGAAATTGAGAGGATCTATTGCAATCATGCCGGCCAGAGATGTACGGCTGGACCAAATAGATCATCTGCCTATCTGTGGCAATAGACAGCGGTGTAAAGTACCAGAATGTAATGGTAGGTCACATGTTGAGTGCCAAAAATGTGGGGAAACCTATGCCTCAATAATAAAAGAAATCGTTTCAAACTGATTCATAAAACATAATTTTATTTTATTTACAAATTGATTGCATTTACTAAAAAGAAGACTAAAGTAATAATTTTGTATTTTACGCTCACGGGACCAAATATTTACCAAAGAGAAAAAACGGAATATTTTCCTTTTTTTTTTGCAATATTTAGAAAAATGCTGAAACCGTGTCTTTTTATTTCTTATTTTCCATCATATTATATATTTTTTTCATCAACCAAGAAAAAATCATACGGTAAGGGGATAATTTGACTTTGAGTTGCCTCATTCGTCTTGTGGTCGTAAGCGTTACTTCTGATTATGAAATCCGCCCGGGTTGGTATCTCGAGTTAGACCAAAATCAGTTATCGGATTTTTTCCATCAAGAAATTCTCAGTAGCAACCCGTAGTTAGAAAGTTGGCGGTGTTTCACCCACGTGCCTCGGAAAGCACGTAAACAGATCGTTTCGGATTGCCACCTTGTCGGATTATGAGACTGAGGAAAGAGAGTACCTACACCTGTGCTTGCGCACGCACTCTTGCACTATAATCTTGTCCTGTGCAGATGGCTAGACCCCGTTCGGAGCGGCCGCCCTAACCAAAATTCGGCCTTATTCATTCATGCATTACAGCCTTTTGCTGAACATAGGCCTTCCTCAAGGAATGCCACAAATGTTGAACAACCTGCATCCATCGACTTCCCGCATCTCTTACGGGGTCGGCCCTCTATATAGTGGTAGCCGCCCTACACTTCGCTAACCGGTACAAGGCTGCCACTCGAGAACCTTTTTTCCTCATCGGTTTTCGGTTCTTCGAGCTTTATGGCCGGCCGTAATACGTACAGAATAGCAGAAAAAAAATCGCATTTTACCTAATTGCGCGCAAAGTCACACTGTGTTTGCTGTTTGTATGTATGTGAGGGAATAAAACCTCGAAGCATTCAAATGGTTGGATGGATTTTAATCAATGAAATTTTTGTAAACCGTGCGAAGGTAACTAGGTTTTGTTTTTATAAAAGCAAAATAGCGGCCGTATACTACAAAACGGTGGTAGAGAAAAAATAGCGTACCTTATTATTAATCTTACCTTATTATTATAGAATTGCATACACTGAATAGATCTTTCAAAATGAAGATTATGTTTCGTATTTTAAAGTCATATGCCCCGTTTAAGAATTACAACGCTACTTGAAAATTGTGTAGGTAGTATCTCTACATATTTTTGTTATTTAAAGGTAGGTAGGTACCTAGGTACCTACTAATTTCCAAAACGGAACGCTATCGATATGCGTTAGATGAAACTTATTAATATTTTATACTGTCATGAATTCTTTTTAGAGTAGCCAAATATAAGAAGAAGAAGAAGAAAAGTTATTGATGAATACATTCCAAATAAAATACATGCCTCAATAATTTGTCAGTAATGACGAACAAACTGAAAAGGAACCACAATGAAAGAGCATTATATTAAAAATAAAACAAAGTGAATGAATTATTAACGTCGCTATTATTAAGTACGCGTTTATTGCATCATCTACCGTGTATCAATAACAACGGGTCCCACGTACACTTTCGAAACGAATAAAATTGCTGAAATAAGACAATTAAAATATCGCAGGTTTTGTACTATGTCGCCGCGATAAACAAGCATTCGGTATGTAATTGAACAGTCCAACATTTACTTTAAATATGTAAATATTTTCCACAAAGTTAACAAGAAACAACAGACATTAATTGAAACAATATCTTGGCCTCTTCAGCTAGCTTATACTTACAAGATGGTTGTGAAACCATCTATCGAAGGCCAGGAAATCCTTCTTTCTTGCATTATCCATATCCTTAGCATACCCTTACGACACCCACGGGAGAAACTGTAATTTGGCTTTTCTTACACTACCTCCACACGACATTTTATACGTGGTGTAAGTCATAGTTAAGAGTGCCAAGAACTCTGCCGCATTTCCTCTCAGAATCCTTATAATGAACATCACAGAGGGAGAAAGAAACTGGGATCGCCAGTTGTTTTTGGGATATAGGTACCTAAAGTATAGCACAAAAATTTGTGTAAGTCTTCATAATCATAGTTTAGATCACAGCCAGTCGACTGCTGAACATGACAACCAAGGAATGTCACAAAGCACGGTCCTAAGCCACCATTATCCATGAACTTCCTGCATCTATTACCAGATCGTCACCGTCACTCCATCTAGAAGGAAAGCGCCCTAACTTTCGCTTACCGGTTCCTTTCTTTCCCATGGGTTGCGTTCTTTGTAGGTTTTTAGCTAAATTGTTGGCACATTGCCACTTAAGCTTACGGATCCGTTGGGCGGTCGTTTCTATTGCCGATACCCTCATTCAAAGTCAGTAAGTCTTAATATTGTCTAATCAAGTAATAAGATTTCCTTTACTTTCTTCAATATGTTAATTTGCAAACTTATTTTTTTTTAACATACAGATACAACACAACGACGTTTACCCGAGTAGAAGAGAATAGTCGGAGTAAAGAGGGCGTGGAACGAAAATCCCAACATTCATGTATGTAGCACAGATAGATATTATACTATATACTAAATAGATAATTTATAGGATCTGGTGTTTAGTGTCACATTGCGTTACCAGTAATCCTTGAGTGTAGAGTAAATTTTATAAGTAAAACGATATTGCCTAAATCTATATTTTTTCCAGACGAAAACATTGTTTGACACGTTTTTGTATACCTATTCAAACACAAATGGCGCATTTAATACTAGAAAAAATGGTGCTTGGCTTCGTGGCAAAAGCCTAGTTTACCTAGTATCTCTAAAGAATTATTATAGATAAATATTTTTTTATTATAGGTGCAAAACATCTTTTAATCATTTTAATGAGATGCTCACTCATTAAGACTATTTTGCAATTTTGCCTGTTACCCATATTTTTAAGTAAATAATCTAAGATTTTTAAGGACATTCAAATTTAGTAACGGTGTGGCCATTAAAGGAAAGTATTTTTTTCATGTTTTTATTCAATATATATATACTATAATAATGTTGACCACAATTACACGTAATAGGTATGTAGGTTGGAATCGCGATGGATTTTTTGACTAGAGGCCTTTTTGAGATTGGAACCAATATTTTTAAGTAGCCTTGAAAATTGCCGAGTAGAATCAGCGTAGGTAATGTTAACATTCTATATCATCATTATAAATAGAAGGATCGAAAACGCCTTCTGCAGGCGTACAAATTCGTCAATATGGTGCCGTTCTTCGTCGAGGCCACACGATTTTTAAGTTATTTTATTTTGTTGAAACAAGCAAAATAATAATTCTTAGTTAAAAATGACATTACCAAGCTCTCAGCATCTTGGTTCATCGTTTTCCGCGCATGGTTCCCGTAGGAGAGTTGCGCCCGGGCGGCGCTACGGCCATAGACCAGGTAACCATGCACACTCCACCATCGCACCTCACCACAACAACACACCACATTCCATCACTGCATCCGCGTTCAACATATGATCGCCGCGGCCGGTCAGTCTGACGTCACTCGCTTTCTCGTAACGCAAGGTTGTATTGCATTTGTTCAACTAACACTCGCCGCAAACGCCTATAACTGGGTCACTTAAGAGCAAACACTGATCTTCCTTATTTTATAAAACAATTTGTTTCGCTTAATCGTACCGAAGGAACTTCGCGTGTAAAGCAAATGCGATCGCAGGTGACGCAGGTAATGACTTTCGCGCACGAACTGAGTGAAGCACGTCCGTGTCGTGGCACCGCCGCCACCGCCGGTCGTCGCGAGCGCACACGTAACGGATTGAATTGAGGCCCCCGCCACCGTCCCGTAGCCCCGGCCCACGAACCTGACTGCCTGGTGCCTGTCTCTGTTTATGCTTACATTATGCCCCACACATTAAAATATATACCTGTTATGCTCGCAGCTCAATCAAAACACAAACATAACAAACATTCTTCGCCTACTGACTAAACCTTTATTATTGTACTTCATCGTTATTTTGTAGACTATCAGCATTCAAACACTTAAAATTTTTAGTTTTTTCATATTTCCTGGTGAATATTTATTTATTCATTTTATATATTTTAAATCAATGTAGGTAAGTATAAATTTATGTTGCCACAAATAATAGCGTAATTTTTTTATCCTGATAGTTTCGGCTCAATCTAACGAGCTGTGTCCCGCCAGCAACGCAGTCAAGAATTTGCATTTAGGAAACCCCAAAATTAGGGGCTTTATAGAAATGCTAATTAGGTGCCAAATCTAAAAATTTGGTGTTCTAAAATTTTTACCGCTACGAACTGTTAAAATTTGCAATGAAGTTATTAGATAACATATGATAAATGTTAATAGCAAGGAATTAAGTGCTAATTAGGTGCTGCAAGTATAGGCAATGACAAGGCGCCCCTAATGTTTGAATTAAAAGATAATGTTGAAAGTTTAAAAGATTGTGCTCCACAGCAAAATCTTTACATATTAGCAACAAAATTAAGATCGCTAAAAGTAAAATTAAAATGACGTGGAGTATAATTAATAGCGAAATTGGTGAAGACAAACCTCGTAACACAAATTATCAGTTGAAAATTAATAATGAACCGACTAGATCAAATCAAGAAGTCGCAGCGGTGTTTGAGAAATATTTCAATGATTACCTATTTTGACAACAAAGTCATTGAATACTTCTCCAACTGTCGCCGATTCATTACTCAAACAGAATGTTAATACCTGTTGATTTATAAAAGTATTACCACAAGATATTGTAAAATATTTCATAACCCTTGATGTAAAGAAAACCGCAGATTATTGAGGGATTCCCGTTACAGTTATTGCGTCCATAATAGATTTAATTGCACCTCATCTTGCTATTATTTTTAATACTAGTATCCAATCTGGTGTGTTTCCTGATTTAATTAAATATAGTAAAGTTAAACCCTTGACCATTATTTAAATCTGGTAGTACATTGGACCCCGCTAAATTTATACCTATTTCTATACTACCAACTCTCAGTAAAATTTTATTGAAAAGATAATTTTAGATCAATTGTTAATTTTTTTTTAATAAAAATAAATTACTCCATAAAAATCAATTTGGTTTCAAAAGGCGTCGCTCGACGACTGACGTAGGTATCCAGCTTATGAAATATATGCCTGGGAGTTCACAAGATGCCTTAGATACTTTTTGTATTTTGGGTTTTTCTGAATGCGAATTCCTAACTTTGCGTTGCAGGCGATACACAATCCATGTCTAAGATTTTTCTGAAGAATTTGGTAATATGGGATAGTGGGTTCAGCAATGATGCAGCCTTTTCTAGAAAAAAAAATAAATAAAAAAGATACTTATAACAGTTTTTAGAGTTTCATATCACAAAAGGAAAATACCGAAACCTTATATTTCGTATAACGAATAAAGGTATATTAAGTTAAAACTAACATCAAATACTAAGACAATGCAAACAAAAGATACTGATTTATGTCACATATTTTGATACTTACTAACTCACTCATCAAAACCTATAGGATACTTCCCGTTAACCTAGAACGATGAAATTTGCAAGAAGCAAAATGTCACAGCAGTCACGGAAAAAGCTGCAAATCATTAATTTGTAGTTATATCACGATTTTTACCAATTACAAACTTACATTTGCAGTTGAACCGTCGACCGTGATGTACATAAACCGATGTACGGGAAAACATTTTATTCCACTACAAAGCTAAGTTTGTCCTTCAATCTGACATCATCATCATTCATCATTACAGCCCTTCACAAGTCCACTGTTGAACATAGGCCTTCCCCAAGGAATGCCACAAAGCACGGTCCCGCATCCATTGACTTCCTGCATGTCTTACCAGGTCGTTACTCCATCTAGTGGGGGGACGCCCTACACTTTGTTTGCCGGTACGAAGCTTCCAATCGGGAACCTTTCTTCCCCATCGGTTGTCGGTTCTTCGAGCTATATGGCCGTCCCATTACCACTTCTGCATATTAACTCTTCGGGCTATGTCGTTTACTCTGGTTCTACTGCGGATATCCTTGTTTTTAAGTCTATCAAGCAAAGAAACGCCAAGCATAGCCCTCTCCATAGCTCGCTGATCAACTTTGAGCTTCCTCATACGGACAGTAGTGAAGGACGACGTCTCAGAATCATAGGTCATCACTGGCAACACGCACTGGTTTCACAATCCAGTTTTGAGGTTTTGAGGCATGTCTGACGAGAAGAAATGTCGTAATATCCCGAACGCTGCCCAGCCGTGTTGAATCCGTCGATTGACTGAATCTCTTGATTTTCTGCAATTCTGATCTCTTGATGGTAAATTTGACCATATAGTTTCACTAGATGGTAAATTTTACCAAATAGGGCTTCATCCCTAGATGGTAAATTGTACTGTCTTATCGTACCTAACAAAAGACTATTCACACTTGCCTAGAAGCCAGCCAGATTGAAATCATGGGGAAAATAGACGCTGGCAAATTATTTAACTTCTTTATTTTACTGTACCTACGCATTAGGAAAGACGAAGCATACCGTTTGGTTCGTTTGCTTGGAATGTCATTTGCAAGCAATTTAGTGGAGACCCGCTGAGTTTGATTGTCCAATGTTGGAAAGGGGTGAGAGGAAAAAACTGATGTAATTCCTGTGCACACTCTACGGAATGTATCTTTTAGAATACCAACTGTTTACTCTGCGCCTTGTCGTCAGAGGAGTCACAAACAAGATTGGCTACATCTTGAAGTGAACTTCCTACTATACAAGCCGCCGAAGAAGGTTAGTCAACTTTTACCATCCGTCAAGTGTAATATCCCAAGATACAATACAAGATGCAGGAGCGTACAAGCTCGATTGTGAATGTGATCTCTCGTACATAGGACTAACAGATCTGTAAAAGCCCGCGTAAAGAAACATATAGCTGACGTGAAGCACCGACGTTCCGGCAAGTCTGCAGTCTGTAAAAATGTTAATGATCGATCCCGCTGTTAGGTACATTAGATTTGATAGACTACAATTCTTCGCAAAAAACACCGATCCTATCAATGATGATTCGCGAGGCTATTGAAATTAAAAAACATCCTAATTTCAATAGAGAAGATGGATGGGTGCTACCGGGATCTTATAATTAATAAAATTAAATCTAAATCCAAGCATACCACTGCAAAACTTGAAGATACTTGCGTAGATCGGACCAAAAATTAATATTCAAAAACTGAAGATAGCCGGGCTATGACATCGGGATGTCAAACACCTCGTGACCACGGGTGCAGTAAAGTATCCGAAACGTCGGAAATAAAAAAAACTTAAATTATATCCAGCAGTACCTACTGTCACATACACTGTTATATGTATAGCGGTACAAGTTTTTTTTATACCTGCTCAAGCGGGCTTCACTTTGACTTTTATTCGGACTGAATTATTTTGACACGTACAAAAAACAATATTGTAACATTTTTGATAACGGCCTTCATACAAAGAAAAATTAATTTTTAATCTAAAGTAAATGCTTCTTTTTCGTTTTATAAAGTCAGATTTAATTTTCGTTACAAGTTTTACATTTTTGAGTGGACTATGAATATCACGATCTGTATGTCGCATAAATAGTTACAAAAATAAATTTATCCTCTATTTTGCCAACTTTAGGTTTGGATTTGTTTCTCCAAGTTTATATGAGACAACCCAGGTATTTAAAGTATTGGTAATTACCAATTAACATTACTAATATTATTTTTAATAACTCCTGATAAGTTTAAAATGCTTGTGTTAGGAGTGGTTCACGACAGTAATCGAATGGTGGATTCGAACCCACGACATTTTCTGCCGACTTCCAAAAAGGAGACGGTACTCAATTCGGGTGTATGTTTTTTTTTTATGTGTGTTACCTCATAACTTTGTACTGGGCGAACCGATTTCGATGATTCTTTTTTATATGAAAGCTGATAGTTCTCGTGTGGTCCCATATGAATTTGATCAAGGTCAGACCAATGGTTATTGAGTTATTCTTAAATAACCTATATTGAAGTCGCTTATATTGAAGTCGGCTGTACAAAATTTTTAATTTTTAATTATAATTCGCGGTCCTCATCCTGGCATTAGGCTACTGTCGCTTCAAATGTTTTAAAAAATGTAAGTACCTATACAAAACCGTACACTCGTCTTGAAACCCTTTTCCTTTTTTGATGCTGGATAAAAATAACTAAAATTTATTAGCTCTTAATTGATAGAATCAGGCGTTACTTTGCGGATATCCATTACAATGGGGTTGTTATAAATTAATTTGCTTAATTCCGCGTAAAGAAAGAAAATGATGTGTCCTGCCCAGCTTTAAGGGGGACCTCCCACCCTCCCTCAATCGCGCGCACTATACCCGTCGCCGTCAATCCCAGCACTACCATCCTCAGCACCACCACACTAGGCAGGACACACCACTCTCGATAATACGACACGTGTTTCGCCTCTACACGAGGCATCCTCAGGTGAAGTAGACTCTGCGGAGGCTGGCCGCTAAACGGCACTAGATTTATAATTTTTTTTCAACTCTACTTTCCTGTTTACTTAATATAAACGAGCCTATTTCATTCACGCATGACAAGAAGGTGTTAAGCAGATTATTTATTATTATTATTATAATTATCACATTTTCATCGTATCCGTAGATAGTTGCAATATTTTCATCCGTAAATACTTAGCTTAGGAAACTAGCCCAAAAGGCTACAGTGCCAAACCCTGTCAAAAAAATTTGAGACTCCGAGGGAAACAGCCACAGAGTACTTTGAATAATCAGAAAGAAACAGCAAACGCTTCACTGTTTTCGAGGGACTTGTTTGAGTGGTATACCACTGGGTGCTAGGACAAGACTGGTGTCCTGTGGAGTGTGTGACGTAAGCGTGACCTTAAAATAATTAATACTTTTTCTAGTGCGTCTAATTTTTGAAAAAATGAAAAAAGTGGCGCAATGAAAGCGCCGACCCAATGATTTCCTACCTTCTATTATAAATCTAGAAATAACTGTCAAATAATTCTATGTTTGTCAAACCATTTGGATAACATTAGACAAGTTTTATTTAATAAGCAAGCCAGTGCGGATGTAGTTTGACTGAAGTACACCACTTTTACATTACACATATTTTTGTTGTTTTATAGAAAATGAAGTGGAAGAATATTAACCGATATGGTCATTACGACTGTTAATCTATTTATCAATGTGAGATAGAAAACCCTGTGTTAACAGGAAACAAAAATAATCTATGTTTTTGGTCATGAAAAACTGCGGTTGCCAAGCCGCCTGCCAAGCGTTGCAACTATAGCAAATATCCGTACAATGGAGAACACTCTGTTGTAAAGCTTCTTTATTCTTACACGATATTGCATACAAAAAAACATTGTCTGCATTCCTCAATAGAGTTGAAACAACTCACCTTGACTATAGCTGCAAGAGTTACGATACCCTCCCGCTGTGTGCATCGTTTGTCGCTGTGCCTTATTGTAAACCAGACGCTGATAGGAAATAAAAAAAAACTTGTGTATGAATAAAACTCCAGGAATAAAAAACATTCCCCGGCATCACACGCAGTTATAATTTGCTTCTAATAGGGGAGACCGGGTACAAAAGTAACATTTTGTACTTTTACTTTGGTTTCTCGTTAGGTGTAATTATTTTCAAGAAATTAATATAGCCATATATACATTCCGTTTATGTTCTTAACATTAGGATATTGATTTATCTTATTATTGTGTATTTTATATGAATCACAGAGACTTCAAAAAAATTCGTCAGTTGTTACTTTCGACCACGTAGGCAGGTCGAAAGTAACACGTTGTGGGTCGAAAGTAACAGGACAAAGGGGTTTGTAATGAATATATTTTGACATATTAAATCAGCAAATTATTTACTAAAAGACTTTGTATTATTAAAACAGATAAACATTTGCATTTTAAATGCTCAAAAATTATATATTTTAAGAAAACAAAACAAATTATTCTTGCTTTAAATAAGATCAATTATTATATGATAATATTTTTTTTATAATCAGACTATTCAGTATTAGTCTTTTACTCAGACTTACAATTATGGTACACATAAATTTTATCATCGTTGATGCATTCAGTATGTGACACATTTGGTACATTGTATCCATTGCTATTTTGGTCAAATGTTGTTAAAAAGTTTCTAAACAAACGAGATACAAGCTCTTCGTGTAACTTTTTTTTTTGCTTTCTTTTAGCTGCCTTCTTTGTCTTTTTCCTTTTTCCTTCCCTTCGTAGATATCAACTTCAACTTGCTATTTCCAGTATCGCGTTGTAAAACCGTTTTTCGGATTTATTTATTTGTTGGTATTCTTCTTCAATTACGTTTTCTTCAGATTTCATATTATGTTCTTTGAAACTCAAGGCCCGCGACAGGCTTGTTGTTTGAGCGCACCTCAAAAAGAGGCTCAGGTCCGTCAACCAGTTCTTACCTGCCATTTGAGTACCTACTGTGCCACTTTTCAGGAAATGTTTTCCCATTTCTTATCACCTATCTATATGCCGGTTTACGTACTTCAGATAGAGATAACCTAAAATAAACTCCAGAGCACTCGATCAAATAGTCCTGTAGACATTTTTCTTCATCAATAGTAAAAACATGGTTGACGCAATGGTAGCCCACAACTGCGCTAGTATTTCCTGCTTTAGTTTTTTATGTATCTATTTAATGTTACATGACTAACATAATATTTTTTCCAGAGATTAATTTTATACGCTCTTCAGCCGCTTTTCGGAACACTTCCGTGAACTATCACACGAGGAACTACTGAAGTTCCTCGTGTGATAGTTCTTATGCATTGTCAATATGACAAAGGCACATAACAATATTAAGTATTTTTTTTTTATAGGATAAGGGTAACAAACGAGCACACAGTCCACATGATGGTAAGTGGTTGCTGCGGCCCATAGACATCTACATCTATCCTCTATTACAATTCAAAATGTAGATGCGTTGTCACCCGTGAGGACTAAGATGGAATGCCTCATTTCCAGTAAAAAGGGCCTCCGGCCACCTGCACTCACCTAGCGTAACGCAGAGGTAAACCTCTACTTCACGCTGGTTTTCTGTGAGGTCGTGGTACCACCCCGGTTCGAGCCGGCCCATCCGTGCTACAGCAAAAGCTGCCGCGTGGCTCTACCACTGTTAAATAAGTCAATACGGGGACAAAAGTAACATGTTACTTGTGTACCCATAGGGCTATGTTACTTTTGTACCCGACGACATTTTTGTTAAAACATTAAAGATAGCCTTAAAACGGAACGTGCCAGACAAAAACGAATTAAAACACTGTGTAATCAAGAATTAATAAGCAAATATTTAAAATTGTATCATCCTTTTAAGACTACGAAAACATTAAAAAGAAAACGTCAAAAAACTTACTTTTGACTAGTGAAATCAAATACCGTCCTCTCACTCATCCTAACAGCATGTGGCGTGCGCGGCGACTTAATGCCAGCGAGGGGGTCATCACCGGCTATCACCTTATGGCAGCAAAGCGGTGTTTGTCTATTGGATAAACCTACAGAGCATTTGTTACTTTCGATCCGCCGTTACTTTTGTACCCGGTCTCCCCTACGTTCCGCTGCAAATAGGTACGCTATTTTAAATCAGTACCGTTGCTAACTTAGGTGGGCTTAGATTTTTATTTCTAAATAGTAGGTATATTATAAGCACACCGAATATTTTTTTTTATAAAATGGGGATGACCATCGAGCACAAAGTCCACCTGATGGTAAGTGGATGCTGTAGCCCACAGACATCTACATTTTTATCTTTGATTAAGAATAAAAATGCAGATACGTTGTCACCCCTGAGGACTATGATGGAATGCCTCGTTTCCAGTGAAAAGGGGCCCCGGTTCTCTACACTCACTATACGAAACATAGCAGTAATAAGCTGCTATTTTACGCTGGTATTCTGTGTGAGCATAGTCCTTTCTCGGTAGAGCCTTTTGCACGAGTTTGCATAACAAAAATCCGGGCGCAAACGCGTTCAAAAATCAACAAGTATATGAACCAACCGTAAACAACGTCTACCCATGTGTATTATCTATGATCCACCCTCCTCATGCGTCTGCCTGCGTTTACGGGTCGCGCACTATGCTCGGCTCCGTGGAAGCGGCGCGCTGCGCGTCCTTCTCTCTACGATTCATCTATACTAATATAATAAAGTGGAAGAGTTTTTTTGTTTGTTTAAACGCGCTAATATCTGGAACTACCAGTCCGATTTGAAAAATTATTTTTGTATATTAATGGCTGAAGATTGTGATGCAACTTTAGGAACAGATACAAAGAAATGCCAGTGATGTAGGCTATATTATTGTTATCAAAGAAACAAAATGCAGGATTATTGTAAATTTGAAAAACTGACAAAACTAATTTCTTTTTTATTTTATTTTCTTTTCGTTACTATCTCTTAAACTATGAAAGATATAAAAAAAGGTAGTTTCACCCAAAAAAAATTCTAACACTTTTTTTATATTCCATGTAATAAATTTTAGACGCGAATAGACATTTTTATATTTTGTTTTAATTCTAAACCCCGTGTAGTGGCGGGTAAGAATACTCACTATTCCATATCTTCCCGTGGTGTCGTAAGAGGCGACAGAGGGAAACTGAGGCAGAATATGGGCAGCAGCATCTTTCTGATAATAGCAAAACAGCAATAAAAAAAACTGCGGTTGCCAACCCGCTCGCCAAGCGTGTCAACTATAGCAATATACCCTCCATGATAAAAATTACAAAAGGACGGCCCCCTGTCCCCGGCGGCCCCGCTATTCCTGGCTACGGTGGCGACCATGGTAACAGCGGGGCAGGGGGTGCTAAGAATCTCCGGTGGAGGTTTGGTTGCCACCTACGACGACTCGACCTGGCAACCTATTACGCACGCACCCTGAGGACTGACGAGAAGATCCTGCAACTGGAAGAAGAGATAGACAAGTTGCGCTGGAATATCATAGGATATTCCAGCACAACAACACAAAAATTATCCGAGGTCCAAAGAGAGGGGGAGGACACGGTAATCCTCGAAACCGGCAACATGTTCTATCACCGGGAGGGCGACCATCTGTCCCAAGGAGGTGTTGGAGATATCGTCCACGAGTCTCTCGTTAACAACGTTGTAAAGATTGGAAGTATATTGAAGCTATATTTGTTTTGCAAAAGGGAGCCGTTCAGGCGATTTATAACCTAAATTGTAAAGAGTTCCTCAGACAAAATTTTAAGGAAATAAACATATTAACTTTGGCATCGCAATATATTTATGAAAATGTAATGTACTTATGTACATAAAACCATAAATAGCTTTAATAAGAATAAGGATGTGCATACTTTAAACACTAGGAACAAACATAAGCTTGTAATACCAGTTACTAGACTCCACAGAATCAGTAATTCATTTACGGGGCAATGTATACGCTTTTACGACAAAATCCCAGAACATATTCAAAGTTTATCAATAAACAAGTTTAAAAGTTTTATTAAAGAAAAAACTGTACAAAAAGGGTTGTTATAATATCAAGGAATACATGAATTAAAATAACCCCTGGGAATAAGGTGATCGCCACCATGCTGGTTCTATTAAAAATCATTTAAAAATTGTATAAATGAAATTATTGTTAAGTGAAATATGTTTGAAAAAAAAGTCCCGCTGGGTTTCTTGCTGGTTCTTCCCAGGACAGAGGTATTTTCCGAACCAGTAGTAAATAAATAAAAAATGACTTTCAATAAGAATTATGTATGTCTAGAAGATTGCAATGCAGTGGACGATATGAAATAAAAAGCTCGTGGAAACTGTCCATGCGGCCGGAGCTAAGTTTTGCAAGACCCGCCGGAAAAGAACACAAAAACTCTCCAATCACAGTATTAATCTCATGGCTGTTAGACAGGATTTGAAGCTGCAGTCTTCAGTAGATTTGACAGCATACAGGCAACTGAACAGACAGATCTCCAAATGCATGCGGCGGGACTTCCGCAACTTCAATACTGCTCGTATTGAAGAAGCGATCGAGCGGAACCAGGGCTCCAAAGTCTTTGCTAGAGATCTGCCTGCCAGAAAGAGCCAACTGTTGAAGCTGAAGACCGAGTGTGACAGCGTCGTTTCCGGGACGCCTGAAATTTTGAGTGAGATTGAGAGGTTCTATGGGCAGCTGTACACAACATCGTTGGAGCCACACGCAAGTGTGAGTAACGATCCAAGAGCAAGTCTTATCCGACACTATTCCGATGATATCCCGGACGTCAGTCTGAGAGAGATTAAAATGGCTCTCCAGCACCTTAAAAACGGCAAGGCCCCAGGCGAGGATGGTATTACAGCAGAGCTTTTGAAAGCGGGTGGAAAACTGGTACTTGAAGTTCTTCAGAAGCTCATTAATTCCGTCCTCCATGGTGGCATTACACCGGAGGCGTGGAGCAGAAGTGCGGTGGTCTTGTTCTTCAAGAAAGGTGACAACGCTCTCTTGAAGAACTACAGACCGATTTCCCTTCTGAGCCGCGTCTACGTGCTGTTTTCGAATCATTACGAATCGTCCAGCCCGCAGACTAAACGACTTCCAGCCTCCCGAACAAGCCGGTTTCCGAAAAGGCTTTAGTACCATAGACCACATACATACCCTTCGGCAAATTGTACACAAGTCCGAGGAGTACTATTTGCTACTATGTCTGGCGTATGTGGACTATGAGAAAGCCTTTGATTCCGTCAAAATTTGGGCGGTGCTGCAGTCCCTTCAGCGGTGGCAAGCTGACTGTCGATATGTCGAAGTGCTTGTACAGCAGGGCTACGATGGCTATCAGAGTATAGAACTAGAGTACGAAACCTATCCAATTGCAGAGAGGTGTAAGACAGGTTGACGTTATATCCCCGAAAATCTTCACCGCTGCATTGGAAGACGTTTTCAAGCTTCTGGACTGGAAATGATACGGTATTAACATCAATGGCGAGTACATCACTCACCTTCGATTTGCCGGCGATATAGTCCTTATGGCAGAATCGCTGGAGGACCTAAGCACTATGCTCAATGACCTCAATAGTATCTCCCAACGGATAGGTCTTAAGATGAACATTGACAAAACAAAGATCATGTTTAATGTCCATGTCACACCTATGCCGGTAGTTATTGGGAGCACTAAGCTCGAAGTTGTTGACGAGTATGTTTACCTGGGACAAATAGTCCGACTAGGTAAGTCCAACTTCGACCGAGAGGTCAATCGACGGATTCAACTCGGTTGGGCAGCGTTAGGGAAATTACGGCACATCTTCTAGTCAGGTATACCTCAAAACTTGAAAACGAGACTGTACAACCAGTGCGTGTTGCCAGTGATGAACTATGGATCTGAAACGTGGCCCTTCACTGCTGGCCGGATGAGGAAGCTCAAGGTCGCTCAACGCGCTATAGAGAGGGCTATGCTCGGAGTTTCTTTGCGTGATAAACTTAGAAATTAGGATATCCGCAGTAGAACCAGAGTGACCGACATAGCCCAACGGATTAGCAAGCTGAAAGCCATATAGCTCGAAGAACCGATAACCGATGGGAATAAAAGGTTCTAGAGTGGCAGATTCGTACCGGCGGACGAAGTGTAGGGCGTCCCCCCACTAGATGGAGTGACGACTTGGTAAGATATGCAGGAAGTCGATGGATGCAGGTGGCTCAGGACCGTGCTTTGTGGCATTCCTTGGGGGAGGCCTATGTTCATCATTGGACTTGTGAAGGGCTGTAATGATGATGATGATGATGAATTCTAAACCATTTTATGAAATGTATGGATGAGATTATAAGGCCTTTTTTACTTTTACGTGAAATTAATTCAATGATGTTCAATTTTTATTCTAACACCATTTACTTTTTGAGATAATAGCAAAATACTGAATTTAAATCAATTTTTCGATAATTAAACTACTTCCCCAAAAATATCATTATTAAATATTGCAGGTTTTTTGTTAATATAATACTCATAAAACAATATTAATGATTGAATCTTATATCTAAATCATAGACAAAAAAATAATAAAGCGCGTGTGATTTATTTTATTACTATTTAGAAATTTTATTACATCAACAACTTTGTTTTATTATCATGAAACACATTTTTTTGGATTATGCCTCAGAGTATAATTATATTATGTATGTAAGCCCTTATTGCACACATCTTTTGAAATCAATGCTATCAGCATAGCGTTGGTGCTAGAAATTGTATTTTTCTTACATGGTGAAAAATATAAACATATTTATTACGCTTCATAAATTTAACAAATATAAGGCATTCACTATAAATTCATAAATTAAAAGATTACCACTAAAATTATTTCTCTATCAGGTATATATATTATATCGCTCATCAAATACAAAAGGGCCACAAATGAAATAATTTAATAAAAATCGTTTTACTGCAAAAATATGATCTCATTTTAGCTTAATTCATTACCAAAAAAAGTAACCTCCCTTTTGGCATTTGTATATTATGCGAACTTCAGTGCAAAACTGCCATTTTGTCAGTTGTCAGGGACCTGACCATACTACTCTCGCCAGGGAGTAGTATATTCATTGGACCTGACAATCATCTTTAACGCACAATAATTAAGTGCAACAAGGAAATTATTATAAGCAAAAGTGCCACATTTTGGGAAGTGACTGTTTTTCATAAAAAAAATCAAGTATTACTTACAATAATTTTTTATTGGTAGTCATCATCATTACAGCCCTTCACAAGTCCACTGCTGAACATAGACCTCCCCCAAGGGATGCCACAAAGCACGGTCCTGAGCCACCTGCATCCATCGACTTCCTGCATGTCTTACCAGGTCGTCACTCCATCTAGTGGGGGGACGCCCTACACTTCGCCTGCCGGTACGAATCTGCCACTCGAGAACCTTTTTTTCCCATCTGTTATCGGTTCTTCGAGCTATATGGCCGGCCCATTGCCACTTCAGCTTACTAATCCGTTGGGCTATATCGATCACTCTGGTTCTACTGCGGATAACCTCATTTCTAAGCTTATCACGCAGAGAAACTCCGAGCGTAGCCCTCTCCATAGCTCGCCGAGCGGCCTCGAGCTTCCCCACCAGGTCAGCAGTAAAGGACCACGTCTCAGTTCCATAGGTCATCACTGGCAACACGCGCTTGTTGTACAGTCTCGTTTTCAAGTTTTGAGGTATACCTGTAGAGATGTGCTGTAATTTCCCTAACGCTTCCCAACCGAGTTAAATAAGTCGATTGACCTCTCGGTCGAATTTGGACTTACCTAGTCGGACTACTTGTCCCAGGTAAACATACTCGTCAACAACTTCGAGCTTAGTGCTCCCAACAACTACCGCATAGGTGTGATATGGACATTAAACATGATCTTTGTTTTGTCAATGTTCATCTTAAGACCTATCCGTTGGGAGATACTATTGAGGTCATTGAGCATAGTGCTTAGGTCCTCTAGCGATTCTGCCATAAGGACTATATCGTCGGCAAACCGAAGGTGAGTGATGTACTCATCATCGATGTTAATACCGTATCCTTTCCGGTCCAGCAGCTTGAAAACGTCTTCGAATGCAGCAGTGAAGAGTTACGGGGATATAACATCAACCTGCCTTCCACCTCTCTGCAGTTGGATCGGTTTCGTATTCTGATTCTGTACTCGGATAGCTATCGTAGGCCTACTGTACAAACACTACAGCACTTCGATATACCGACAGTCAACTTGGCACCGCTGAAGGGACTGCAGCACCGCCCAAATTTTGACGGAATCTTTTTCTCATAGTCCACATACGCAAGGCAAAGTGACAGATTATACTCTTCTGTATTCTGTACAATTTGCCGAAGGGTGTGTATGTGGTCTATGGTACTAAAACCTTTTCGGAAACCGGCTTGTTCGGGAGGCTGGAAGTCGTTGAGTCTACGTGCGAGACTTATTGGTAGTACTTACTTGTAATATTATCATTATTTTTTATAGGGTAGGGTGACAAACGAGCACACAATCCACCTGATGGTAAGTGGTTACTGTGGCCCATAGACATCTACATTTATCCTCGTTTACGAATCAAAATACAGATGCGTTGTCACCCTTGAGGACTAAGATGGAATACCTCTTTTCCAGTAAAAAGGGTCTCCGGTTCTCTACACTCACCATTCGAAACACAGCAGCATTAAGCTGCTATTTTACGCTGGTATTCTGTGAGAGCGTGGTCCTTCCCCGGTCGAGCCGACCCATTCGTGCTACAACTATACTATTAATATATCTGCAGCATGGCTCTACCACGTCGTAATATAATAGTAACCATGCGAATTATTTGCTATGAAATAATAAACGCATCAGAGAATTGCAGGTTTTCATAAGAACTGCAGTGATGAAGAATTGTACTTCTACAAGATTCCAAATGAAGGGCGATGTACATTCTGTAAATACTAGAAACAAGCACCAGCTAGTAATATCAGTTACTCGACTCTAAGATTCAGTAATACCTCAATGGGATAATGTGTAATCCCAGAAAATATCTAAGTATTTATAGCTGCAGCGTGGTTCTACCACTGCTACATATAATATTTGTAGAGCGAATAGGTTGCATCGACCGGACCCACTCTCTCAGAATACGAGAATAAAATAGCAGCTTAGTGCTGTTACGACTGTGAGTTTAGAGAATAGAATACCCTTTTTACTGGTAATGAGGCATTCTAGTGTAGGTGTCTACGGGCCATAGAATGCACATAACATCAGATTATATGCATGCTGTGGTTGTGACAAAGTTGATTTACAAGGCTACACTATTAAAGAATCAGCATGGCAGTGATCACCTCATTTTCAGGAGTTATTATCAAACATGTCATGTTTGATAATAACTCCTGAAAATGAGTTGATCACTGCCATGCTGTTTCTAAATGTTTTCATATTTAATTGTACACAAATACACAACATATTTATTTTTAAAAAAAAATTAAAATGTTCTACTGGGTTCCTTGCTGGTTCCGCTTAAAGCGGGTTATTCACTTGACGGACATGTCTGTAGACATGCCTGTCGGACTTCGCTACTATAGGTCTGTGCATAGTTTGATAGTGTAGGACCGTCACAGTCGGTCTGGCAGACTTGCCTGTTGAACGTCCGCGCGATGCCATTTTGTCTGCGCGGGCACAGACATGCTCGGTCTAAGACAAACTGATGAGTCTGTGTAGTGTATTACGGCGACAGACATGGCCGCGGGCATGTCCGTCAAGTGAATTTCCAGCTTTAGGATAGAGGATTTTTACGAAACAGTGGTCAAAGCTTAAATGACTTTCATTTAATAATATTAGAAAAAGAAATGGAAAATTTTGGTTGATATTAATTTTTCTACGGTTTTTCCATATTATTATATATTTTTTATTTCAAATTTTAATGCAAAGAGACTTGTGTTATTTTATCTGCGTGGTTATAGTTATTACAAAGTTCATATTCCTCATAGTACATAAAAATACAGTATAAAAAACGCAATTAATGATGTAAGAACATAATAATATATTGTTGTTGCATAAAAATGTAAAAACAATCCAAAAATTCATCTTTTAAATTTTGTTTGGTTGTCCTGTAAAAAATGCAGTTTTTGATTTGTGTCAGTTTTATATTTAATGAACGATATATTCTTTAATAAATATTAGTTACCAAACTCTCGCTGCCGCACTCAGAGAGCTTCATTAAATTCATCCTAACGAATAATTAACAAATTACAATTATTTTCGTTAATAGTAATGCGTCCCAGACTAAATTTAATGGTTCATTGGCTAATAAGTAACTTATGGACGCATGTGGCTGTGCTAAGCAATATCGATAGATGTCGATAAGTCGTAAGGGTTGTTACCAATATATTTATGGTTTATTTACATAGCAACCCTCACGACTTATCGGTTTAAACGAGCGTCTCCATGTTTTCAAATTCGTTTCTTTTACAAAAATACAGTATAAATCTAACATATTTTAGGAAAGCACTGAACTTAAAAGTCGTTACACGATATACTATTATACAAATTCACAAGTTTGCGCGTTTACCGCTAAAAATAACACCTTTGTCGTATCTCCTCAATTTCAGAGCACTTCCCTTGTTGCCGCAGCCAGTAGTGGAATCTTCGGCGTCGACATATCGAATGACCTGCAGCAGCATGGTCACTTGGAAGAAAAAGCTAAATTGGCTTCTAAAACGCTTGGCGTACTCAGTAGAGCGGGACAGTATTTCATGCCTGCACATCATTTGCAACTTTACAAGCGCAGGTTCGACCTCACATGGAATTCTCACCTCTGGCCCGGGGCTTCGTAGTGCGAGCTTCTTCCACTTGACCGCATAGATAGCAGAGCAGCTTGAATCGTCGACGGCCGAGTTCTCTTTGATTGGCTCGATTCACTGGCACTGAGTAGGGATGTTGCATCCCTTTGCATTTTATATCGTATTTACCACGGGGGGTGCTCTGAGGAATTGTTCGGATTAATTCCAGCCACCAAATTTCACCAACACACATCGCAACAAAACTCAAGTTACCATCCACATCATTTGGTTGCTTGGCGGTCCACTGCCGTGCGATTTATTAGAAGTTGTTTTCTTAGGAATCGTTTACTATCGGCGATTTTTATGGACCGTTACTTAGAGACCTTCAAGAAACGAGCTTACTCCTTTTTAAAAGACCGGCAACGCATCTGCAATTCTCCTGGTTTTGTAGAATTATATTAAAATTTTATAAAGAAGGCTATCTTGTCGACTGGTTGTACTAGTTGTACTGGTTATACTGGCTGAGATAGACGTTTCACGTTAAAACCAAAGGCCGTGTGCCCCGACACAGGCCCACCCGATTTCTTTATTGATGTATGACAGTATCGTCTACTGTTTCACCTCCTTAAATATTGTAGATTATTAAATCTGCATCCTGTATATTTTTTTATCGATAGCACCTATCGATAAACGTTGTCAATCACTAACTCATTTGGTGACGTTACTGGATAACAGAGGGCGCTTATTACAATGATGATAAATGTTCTAGAACAATCTACCAGAAATAATAAAATTTAAAAATTATGGGGTAAATATACATTATACTTGCAAAAATAAACCGAAATCGCATTCAGTTTTTGCTACATATCGGGACTTACAATGTCTTAATGCACAATTGGACATATTTTCTTTAAAAAAAATATTTTAATTTAGGAAATGAATGCGTCGTGAGCTTTTTATGATGTCACAAAGGCTAAATCACACAAATCCGAAATATATCCTATAGGACATAAGTCAGACGTGACCATTGTGTTGCAGTTGTCCGGTCTATTACTACTATTTAAATGTAGATAACATACAATAATTGTCTAATTCTCGACAACTAATATCACTTGCAAAAATTGATTTAAAGAATTCTTAGGACTGTGTAAATTCAACCCCAAATACCAACAAGACCATGGCTTTTAAATTTAGTTCTTCTAACAAACAAGTTACATCTACAATTCGGAACAATCTGCCATCCACGACCCGGTCATGCACTGCCTTGTTTCTAGCCAAAATTAAAGTTAAAAATCATTCACTTGTGAATTTGGTCTGGGTAATCCCCGATTCCACGTATGTCAATATTATCTTAAAAAATATTTAAATGTAAAATATTAATCTGTTACTATTAATTATTAACTTTAGTGGGATTCCAATTTTCTAATCCCTATTTCGGCTATTTCCCTCCCATAACTAGATGTTTGTTCTATATTATAGAGTTGTCCTTAATTCAGTACATATTTATTTTGGATTTTTTTGTCACATTTTCACCTAATAAAAATTACTTTTAATAAAAAGTTAAATCTGACTTCAAAAAACTAAAAAAGGATAAAATATTTTTTTTGAAGTTAGCATGTATAGAATAATTAAATCCTACACTTGAAAATATGAAATTATTTTATTATTTTTAGTTTGATGAAGACTGCTTGAAAATGAGTTTTGCGGAAACTTGACCGGCGACGGATTGCTGCTCCTGTATTATTGTTTAAATTTAATGGAAACGGTGAAACAAGTGCTCTGATGGTGATGTGATTCTCAAGATATGGTGTCTGTCTGCTTAGGCGCTCTAAGATACCATCGCCAACTTTCAGCTGTCTGCTAGCTCAAGTTACCGTCAAAATATCACAAGGGCTGCACAATGTGACGCATCAACATATTGTGAAGCACTATACTATGAAGGATAATAATTATACATTGTAACTTCAAGCTATAACCCAGAGCCGTAAAGCCAGTTATTAAAAAAAAATAGAGTAGAATAAGAAATATCACAATTTTAATGTCCTCTAAATAATTTCATTAGAAACTTCATCCATTATTTTGCCACTCTTAGGGGTGGAATTTTTCTCTAAATTTATATGAAACCACCGAAAAGAGTCGTCAAAATCAGTTCACAATTGACAAAAGATATTGTATAATATAATATACATACAAAAAAAAATATACAGTAGAATTTTAAACTTCTTATTGTAGTCTACTAAAAACTGGCAACTCCTTTCTCAGGAAGACCCAAAACAAGATACGATAGATTAAAGACACGGCATTGTCAGAATTATTTTTCGTAACCACAAAATCAAAGGCCATGATAGAAAATAAAAACAAATAATTGCCTAAAATATTACGCTACATTTGAAATTATAGGGCATATTATATGCTTAACATGCCCTTGTTTATTATTCATTCATTTTGCTTTTTCAGATCCACTTTTTAATGAAGAAGTGACATATGTAGGTTTTCCATTGGCATCCCATGTAGTTTTGCACTTTCTAAATACAAATGCCATATATACAGCTGAAAAAGATAATAATTTTTGGTTAATAATGTATTATGTTGGGAAAATCAAAGCAATATTAGGCCCTTATCTATGAACCTGCCATTTTCTAATAATAGCTATTTCAAGTTTCATAAATATTGACTTGAAATTCTAAATTAAAATTATAGGCATGTAAAAAAATTTGAAATTTTCGTGTATGAGTTTCGTCATAGCTCTTCATCGTAATATACTGCAGATGGCATGTAATATCAACATTTAACAACATGTACAGACCAGTATGGCAAGTGAATGCAGTGTTATTTTAGTTTGATAACTTCTATTCTGCAAATTTGGACCTGAACAATTAGCCGCTTGGAAAATGGGAGACTAAGAGTCAGTAATAATAAATTGAAACCTATAATGCATACCACTTGTCAAAGTTAACACAGCTTCTATAATAATATAATTATAGTAATAAACAATATCGATTCATTTGTGTCAAATTAGGGCACGACTACAGTTCTTGCGGTGTCACGAATTGAGGGTGGATTCGCATAGATCTCGACGAAAATTTTTCGACATCTCGCTTAGTTTCCGAGATATCAATACTCAAAAAAAAACATTAAATTGGTTTTTAACATTATTCAATTTATTTTTGGAAGGTAAAACTATAGACATCCGGTAGTTGCGTACGGGGATGGTTTCAGGGGAAGCCCTCCTATCCTGAGTAATTAATAACCATTGAGTTATATGTACTACGTACTAGAGAAGCCATTCCAAACAAAAATTGTGTCCTACTCTATGTCTTCGCGCATGCGCGGTAGTAGTAGTCGCGCATGAGCGAAGACTTTAATTTGATATAAAATAAGATATTTATATAAAATAAATATAAGAATTTATTATAAAATATCTTCATTTAATCTAAACAAACATATTTCTAAATAAAATGTAATAATAATTATTTTATGGAATAAACAAATCTTCAATTTACACAATATTTAGTTTGTATGGACTATAGGGACTGCACTACAGTTCAGTTGAACATAGTCAATGTTCGGAATGGCTTCTCTAGTACGTAGTACATATAACTCAATGTTAATAACAATGTGGGAAATATGTTCATAATATAGAATAAAACACATTGGTCGAATATTGTTATGTATTAAGCTTGGTAGCATTACAAAAGAAAAGTGTCATAAGTGAATATTGAATTAACTACATTCAATTTACTTTATTAATTAACACAGTAAACAAGTACACCCAAATAGAATGACAATAAATCTTTGAATATGACATACCTTCCCCATTAGTAAGTAAGTAACCTAAGCAATATAATTATTTAAACAAGATACATAACACTTCAAATCAATCACATCTAATATAAGATACTAATTAATACACATGATACACATATACAAACTTAAGATAAATAAAGATTTCTCTATTAGCATTTGATCTTTCATATGGTGTTTTAGAATGTAAACTTGACTTGTGTTTTATCTATCTACTTGTTGAGTGTTGTCTCTGCTGTGGATGGTATTCTTAACATCCACATTTATTAGAGTCTGGAATCTCAATTATTATATCAGTCTTGACTACTTTCTTGATTTCCTTCATTGTTGACACTATCTGAACTCTCAGGACATACACCCTCTACTGATTCACTGGCTCTAATCATTCTTTCTCCCTCCTGCATTTCAGAATTCTCACAATTAACATTAGGCCCTTTTTTAATTAACCGATCAATATGTCTATTGACTATTGTATCATTATTGGTTGTGATCTCAGAACTTGATGGCCCTTTTTTTAATTACTTTTCCTGGAAGCCATCTTGGGCCAGCACTGCTGTAATTGCGGTACATAATCACCTGACCTACATTCGTTTCCCTGTTTTTCCTGACTGTTATTGATAATTTGTGTTTCAATTTTTGCTGAATCTGGATGTATAGTATCTAAAAGTGTACGTAAACATCTGTTCATAAGTAGTTCAGATGGGCTCTTATTGGTTGCGGTGCATGGTGTAACTCTAAGACTAAGCAACAAATTTGGTATTTTAGTGTCCCATGCTAGATCCTCCATTTTGCACAGTTTGTCCTTAATTGTCTGTACCATTCTATCTGACAACCCGTTTGTAGATGGGTGGTATGGTGCTGTAGTTATATGACGTATGTTATTAGCTTTTAGGAATTCTTTCATTTCTTTAGAGACAAATGATGGTCCATTATCAGAAACCACCACTTCACATAAGCCATGTGTTGCAAATGTTGTTCTTATAAGTCTTATAACTGTCGATGAGGTAGTGTTATTTACCATAAATAATTCTGACCAGCGTGAGTATGCATCCATTATGATTAAAAAATATTTTTTATGATATAGTCCATCAAAATCAATATGAATCCTTGACCATGGTTTTGTGGGTGTAATCCATTCATGACTATTTTTGAGGCATATGGCGATTCTCCAAACATTTCGGACAGCCTCTTACCAGTCTCTATATCCTCATTAAGATTTGGCCACCACACATAGCTCTTTTAAAGTGCTTTTGTTTGCACTATCCCTGTGTGTGTTTTATGCAAAATTTCTAGTTTTACGGCGCATTAATTTTGGTACTAATACACGGCAGCCCAATAATATACAGTCCTCTTGTAGTGATAACTCTGCACGATGAAGCCAAAATGGGCGTAAATCTGTGTCTGTTATTCTAACAGGTCAACCACATTGAACATAATAAATAATTTGAGATAAAGTAAAATCGCGTTTCGTTTCTATGGTTGTTCGTTGACTGGATGTGACCATCGACTTAGACTATCTGCATTACCTATTTGTGATCCCGGTTTATATACAATCGCGTAATCAAGAGACATTAAAGCAATCGCAATCCTCGTTAATCGAAGAGACAACATATTTAACATTGGTTTTTAGGGTTAAATATACCAAGCAATGGTTTGTGGTCAGTAATTATCCGAAAATTTCGACCCATGAGGTAAATGTGAAAATATTTAATGCCAAACATAATTGACGTGGCTTCTTTATCTAACTGAGAATAACGTGTTCATGTGCATGAAGGGCTTTCGATGCTATTGCTATTGGCCGTTTTGGACCATCCTCCATTTCATGTGACGATACTGCTCCTACCCCATATTCTGAACTGTCACAAGTAAGAACTACTGGATTATTAAGTGGCGAAGCTTGCGAAGTCACTTATTGATTTCAAGATGTCTGTCCGTCTGTCCCACGATTATCTCGAGAACGGTTTCGAATTTGCAAATTCTGTTTTCAGCAATCGATTACTGATCACCCAGGCATCTGAACCTCCTATTTTGAAACTGATTGCTCAACGGCAACCGTTAGAAACCGCTACAAAGCTGATTGCTTCGCCACTTTGCTATGCTGTTAGCTTGCTATGTTTATTTACATCATAATGAAGTAGAGTTAAATCAAATGCGAGTAAGCTTTTAGTCATGTCAAATGAACTTTGCTCACATTCAGACCATGTCCATGTCTGTGAAGAGTCTAATAATCGTTGCAATGGTTCAAGTATTGTCGCTTTATGAGGTATGAACCTTACATAAAAATTGTACAACCCGCGAAAAGCTTGCAGTTCTCGTTTATTTTTGGGCGCTGGAGTATTAATAAGTCATTAAGCGCTGGAAAATTCCTGGACTTGCTTTTACTCCAAAACCCAACCTATGCACTGTATATAAACCCTCGTACTTGTTTAATATTAGAAGCTTTGACGTATTATTTAACAGTGGCAGAGCCACGCGGCAGCTTTTGATGTCGCACGGATGGGCCGGCTCGAACCGATGTGGTACCACGACCTCACAAAATACCAGCGTGAAGTAGAGGTTTACCTCTGCGTTGCGCTTGGTGAGTGGTGAGTGCAGGAGGCCGAAGGCCAAATTCCCCTCCCCCCCCCCCATCAACATGGTAGCGAAATTAAAGAAAAGACTACCCCAGGAGGGTACCAGCACCCCTGGAGAATCCCTCGCTGAGCATCCACGACCAAACTACTCACTACTGAGCGTGGGTGCTCAGGCTGCCCCGCGTATTCTGGGCGACTAAAACTGCTCGGGGCAAGCGGAGCAGTAAGACCAAGGCGACCCCTGTCACACTAACCGTGATTTTTTTCAACATCAGGAGACTTCATTCCATTACCATCTGGGGACGGCTAAACCGGCCTTGGTCTTTTTAACCGAGACTCAGGTGTCCTCTGCAGCTGATACTTCATATCTCTCCTACCCGGGGTACAAATTAGAACACTCCTTTGTGCCTCGGGCTGGTTTGCGTATACGTCAGAGAGGACATCTGTTTTCGACGCCTCAGCAGTCTTGAAGGTACGGACCTGTCCATCCTATGGCTGCGCGTAGACAGTGACGACCATCCCCGCGTCTACGGGTGCCTCTATAGGTCCCATAGCGGTAATGCCGACACAAACCGACTCATCGACCACGTCCAAATGGCTGCAGACTCCATACTACAACAGGTCCCATCCGCAGAGATCGTGATACTCGGTGATTTTAACGCCCACCACGCTGTATGGCTTGGTTCCCGTTTAACCGATCATGCGGGTAGTCTGTCTATGACTTTGCCTTGGCATATGGTCTAACACAACTGGTTACTTCGCCTACACGGATCCCAGATGTGGAAGTCCATGTACCTTGCCTGTTGGACCTTCTGCTGACCTCTCATCCGGACGGATATCAGATCTCCGTCGATGCCCCTTTGGGCTCTTTGGACCATTGTCTGATCCGGAGTACGGTGCAACTCACGCTCCAATCGCAGTTGCAATCTGCAGCTTGCCGCCGTGTTTGGCACTATAGGTCAGCCGATTGGGACAGGATGCGGTCTTTTTTGCATCCTACCCTTGGGAGCGGGTTTGCTTTTCGTCGGAAGATCCCAGCGTTGTTGCCGATTCTGTTGCTGATGTGGTACTTCAGGGTATGGAACTTTTTATTCCATCCTCTGTAGTGCCCATCGGAGGCAGATCCCAGCCATGGTTTGGTCGCTCCTGTAAAATAGTATCACGCTATAAGTAGGAGTGCTACCGGGCCTAGGCTGATGCATCAACGTCTCGGGATGTAAATACCAGCGCACTTAAAAAGAAGTATAATTCTGCCTCTAGGTCCTTCCAAAGCGTCATTGCCAAGGCAAGGTCTGAGTACATCGGCAGAATTGGCGAGAAGCTAGTTCGCCTTCCATCGAGAACCCGTGCATTCTGGTCTCTCGCCAAGGCTGTCCAAGGTAACTTCTGTCAGCCATCTCTTCCATCTCTCCACAAAGAGGACGAATCACTGGCCCATGCCGCAAAGGAGAAAGCCGATCTTTTAAGCTCTCTCTCTTTGCGTCCAACTCGACTCTAGATGACGGGGGGAATACACCGCTGACCATCCCGCGGTATGAGTGCTCCCCATGCCGGATGTGCGATTTACACAGCGCTCGGTTCGTAAAGCACTCTTCTCCCTGGACGTCAGCAAGTCGAGTGGGCCTGATGGAGTCCCTTCCATTGTGCTAAAGACGTGTGCTCCGGAGTTGGCACCGGTTTTAACGCGTCTTTTCCGGTACTCCTACTCCCAAGGCGTAGTCCCGAATTCATGGAAGAGAGCACCCGATCCCTAAAAGAGGCGACCGCTCACATCCGTCCAACTACAGGCCTATCGCCATAACCTCCTTGTTCTCCAAAATAATGGAATACATTATAAACTGTCAGCTCATGAGGTACCTTGAGGATCACCAGCTGATTAGTGACCGCCAGTACGGTTTTCGTCGGGGTCGATCAGCTGGTGATCTTCTGGTTTACCTGATTCATAGATGGGCGTAGGCAGTAGAGTCCAAGGGGGGAGGCATTGGCCGTTAGTTAGGACATAGCGAAGGCCATCGATCGGGTCTGGCACAAAGCGCTTCTTTCGAAGCTTGCTTCCTATGGGTTTCCCGAGAAATTGTGCAAATGGATCACCAGTTTCCTTGCTGGTCGGAACTTCAAAGTCGTAGTAGACTGTGTATGCTTTGATTTTTTTTTATAGAATATGGGTGATAAACGAACACACAATCCACCTGATGGTAAGTGGTTGCTTCGGCCCATAGACATCTACATCTATCCTCTATTACAAATCAAAATGTAGATGCGTTGTCACCCGTGAGGACTAAGTTGGAATGCCTCATTTCCAGTAAAAAGGGCCTCCGGCCACCTGCACTCACCAAGCGAAACGCAGAGGTAAACCTTTACTTCACGCTGGTTTTCTGTGAGGTCGTGGTACCACCCCGGTTCGAGCCGGCCCATCCGTGCGACAGCAAAAGCTGCCGCGTGGCTCTACCACTGTTCAAGCCTATCAACGCTGGTGTTCCACAAGGCTGCGTGCTATCACCAACGCTGTTTCTCCTGCATATCAATGATATGTTGCAAAGTGTTAGCATTTATTGCTATGCAGACGACAGCACTGGTGATGCCTTATATACCGGCCGTGCCAATATTTCTCGGGAAAACGTCGCCGAGTACCGGGACAAACTTGTGTCTGAAGTAGTCTTTGCTTAAGAAAGTCTCAGATTGGGGGCGACTAAATCTAGTCCAGTTCAATCCCCAGAAGGCACAAGTTTGCGCGTTTATCTCTAAAAAGAACCCCTTTGTCGTATCCCCTCAGTTTCAAGGCACTCCCCTTGCTGCCTCAGCTAGCATCGGAATCTTCGGCGTCGACATATCAAATAGTGTGCAGTTTCGTGGTCACTTGGAAGGGAAGGCCTCTGACTATCCTCTAAAAAGCTTAGCGTGCTCAGCAGAGCGAGACAGTATTTCATGCCAGCACATCGCTTGCAACTTTACCAAGCGCAAATCCGGCCTCACGTGGAATACTGTTCTCATCTCTGGGCCGAGGCACCCCAGTGCCAGCTCCTTCCACTTGACCGCATCCAGCGCAGAGCGGTTCGAATCGTCGACGACCGAGTTCTTTCTGATCGGCTCGATACATTGGCACTGCGTAGAGATGTCGCATCTCTTTGCGTATTTTATCGCATTTACCACGGGGAGTGCTCTGAGGAATTGTTCAGACTAATTACAGCCGCTCAATTTCACCATCGCACATCGCGACAAAACTTGCAATACCATCCATACCACCTGGATGATTGGCGGTCCACCACTGTGCGATTTAGAAGATGTTTTCTTCCTCGCACAACTTCCTTGTGGAATCGATTACCACCAGACCAGACAGACCGATACGACTTAAGGACCTTCAAGAAAAGAGCCTACTCCTTTTTAAAAGGCCGGCAACGCATCGGCAATTCCCCTGGTGTTGCGGTTGTTCATGGGCGGCGGTAGTCACTTACCATCAGGTGAGCCGCATGCTCGTGTGCCCCCTCTCCTATAAAAAAAATTATCATCCACAACTACTTGTGTGTAGGCTCTATCTAGATCTAGTTGTAAAAAATCTTTCTCCAGCTATGGTAGCGAAGACTTCATTTGCCGTGGGCATGGGATAAATATCAGACTCTGTTGCTTCATTAACTGTACTGCGGTAATCTCCACATAAACGAATCTCACCAGATTTTTTTATTATTGACACAACTGGAATGGCCCACTCCGAAAAAGTCGTTGGACGTAAAACTCCTTCCCTTTCCAGACGATCTATTTCTATCTCTACTATTTGCTTTATAGCAAGTGGTATAGTGCGCGCTTATGCAAATTTTGGGATAACTCCTGGTTTATTTATTTATTTACACTTTATTGCACCTTAATAAAAGGATTACAAAGGGCGGACTTACCCTTAGGACGGAATACTGGTTTAATGTGTATTGTGCATCTTTGAATATCTCTTAATGTTTCAATAATACACTATCCATTTCCAATAACTCAGCACTAGAAACATAATTGACATTCATTGTAATATTAAGAGGGTTCAGCCAGTCTCGACCCAGAAAGTTGGGCTCATTACTCTTCGCTACAATAACACATAGGTCCTTCGAAATATTCTTGTTACACACAGGCAACATAATTTACCCAAGAAGTTTGACCGGTGTTTCAGTCCAGGTCCGCAACGATACTGAAATAGGTTGCAACGCAGCATCCGATAACTGAGTGTAGTATGTGCCATGTCCGTTCGTTAGTTAGAGAAAAACTAACTTGCATATGGATTGGCATGCCTGCAAGTGACAACTCCACTTCGTATGGTGGAACACGGCTATTAGTATGAACGCAATAAACTCCATTTAAATGATCATCTGATTCTGATATAAACTTTATTTGCTGAGAAGAATTCTTCTTTTTGCTTATGTAAATTTTCTCCAAATGTCCTTTTTTCTTGCAATACTGACACACTGTATTTACAAAACGACATTCTCCTAAATGGCGGTTACCGCAACGATAAAAAAAAAGCGAACATTTGCTCTTGATTGTACAGCATTTATATCCATCGGTTCACTTGTACCACTCGCTGAACTGTATGGTAATGCTAGTTCTAACTGAATCATAGCTCCTGTTGTGTTGCCTTGAAAATATCTCGCCCTGCCTTTCGGCTGATAACATCGCATCAGCTACATCTTGATAATGCAAATTGTCTCATTTCAATAACTCATATTGAAGTTTACTGTCACACAATCCGCATACCAGTCTATCACGTAACATTCTATCTAAGTCAGTAAAGTTACATCCCGAACTTAGTTTTCGTAAATGAGCAATGTATTCTGAAGCACCTTCATCACGTTTTTGATTGCAATTATAAAATTTATAAGACGCAGAAATTTCGGTAGGTTTTGGGCTCTAATGATTTGTTAAAATTATTTCTATTTCACTGAATGTCACATCAACCACTTTTTTGAAGTAATTAATGCAAGTAATGTTTCGTAAACTCGTGAACCACACACTGTGAAAAAATTTGCTCTTTTACCAGAATCTAATATGACACCGTTAGCTTCGAAACAAAATTTTAAACGGTCTAGATAATTGTCCCAACTATCTGTTCGAGGATTCTACTCATCGAATTTCACTGATTTTATGTCCATTTTTAACCATTGAGTTATATGTACTACGTACTGGAGAAGCCATTCCAAACAAAAATTGTGTCCTACTCTATGTCTTCGCGCATGCGCGGGAGTAGTAGTCGCTTGCGTGAAGACTTTAATTAGATATAAAATAAGATAGTAATATAAAATAAATATAAGAATTTAATAGAAAATATCTTAATTTAATATAAGCAAACATATTTCTAGATAAAATGTAATAATAATTACTTTATGGAATTCACAAATCTTCAATTTTCGCAATATTTAGTTTGTACGGATTGCACTACAGTTCAGTCGAATATAGTCAATGTTCGGAAAATATATATGGTAATTATAACAAAAACACAATTTTTAAAATTTTTGTCTGTCTGTTTGTTCTGGTTAATCTCCGAAATAGCTGGACTGATTTTGACGGGACTTTCAATGACAGATAGCTGATGTTATAATTATAAGGAGTAACTTAGACTACTTATATTTTACAAAAAGAATTAGGATTCCGCACAACATAATTAAAACCCTAAATTACACACGGGCGAAGTCGCGGAAAACAGCTAGTAGAGAATAAAACACATTGGTTGAATATTGCTATGTATTAAGCTTGGTAGCATTACAAAAGGCAAGTGTCATAAGTGAATATTCAATTACCTACATTCAATTTACTTTACTAATTAACAAAGTAAACAAGTACCCCTAAATAGAATAACAATAAATCTTTGAATATGACAGTGGGGTTATGACTTTTTGTAAAATCATAACCCCACATTTTTACACAGGAATATTGACCCAAAATTACTTCTGCCTCCAGCCCTCACCAGCCTCAACCGATATGGCTCGCACAGGTGACTGCTATTTGCTACAGCAGACAGGGGCTGCTCTTCCACCACACATACGGCTTTAAAAAATCACTCTAGGGGTAGGGCAGACAAGACTGTTTAGTCGGGGCGTGCTGATTCGATTTTGGTACAGATTTGACCTATCTTATCTATAAAGTCCGGTTCCCCTAAAATAATGGTTTTCGAGTATCGTGAAAAATTTTATTCTTACTTTTTAGCATATCTTGTCAAGATCTATAGGAATCCACCTTCAAATCGTGGTGCCACAGGAACAGTAGAAGCCCCCAAATTAGGAAACAAAAAGGTAAAAGTATGTAACTTTTTAAAAATTTTAAGGACAGCAACAAACTATGATCAAAGCTTGTACGTTTTTGTTTAAATAACACACAATTTGTGACGAAAAATGTATATGCAAATCTATATATAATGTCTATATGTATATATAAAGTATATGAGGCAGCGAACCTATCGTAAACACAAGCTCAACACTGACTCAAAAGACTCCACTTGTGAGTTGTGACTGTATGGTGGACCTGTACCAGTATTATTTATATAACAACTTTTAAACATCTATCACAACATCTACAGAAGTAATGGAAAACAATGCATCATTCAACATACTTGCCAGACCTTGCTCTTGCTAATTTCAAGTTTTTCAAAATTTTTATAATGTGTAAAAGGCATTTAAAGAATTAATTAATTTCCACCACCACAGTTATATAGCAATGTGTTGAAATGGCTCATACTTGTATTCAAGAATTAAAAATTTTTCAAATAGTTGTTAAAAATTTTCCTTATAAAAGGGCAATTTCATATTTAAGGATGTAAAAGCTATTCTTTCTAATCTTTGTATTAATTGTAAAGATACAATAATTGTTCATGTCATAAAATAATACTATTCCTATGCATTGTAATCTAAAACTAAACACCATTTTTATTTTGGTTACTACAAATTAAATTTTCTGATTTACTTTTTGTTTAAATAGTTATCACTAGTATAGCACGCGTCACGTAAAAAGAACGCTGGAAGAAAGTGGTGGGAGTGTGTTTGCGCATGGGTACTACGCGGGAAGCAAAGCTCAACTGATGAACCAATAGCGCATCGGTAAACATGCGGCGCGTGGCTCACCCGCCTCGCGCCCTACCTCATACCACCAAGTAGACCGATAAATCGCCTATGCGCAGCTTGACCGCCAGCGTTCTTTTTACGTGACGCATACTATACATACAATTAAAATTGGTTATAAAAAATTTATTAAATGTAATTGAAAACATTTCTTCCATACAACTGGCACCAACTAATAAGCATAAGAAAAACAAATTGCTGCTTGTCACAGGGCAAGTGACACCTCAGTTTTTAACTTATGGGTGGGAGTTCATTTATATATGATCACCTACATAATCATTGCAGCCTACCAAAGTCCACTAATGAATATACACCTCACCCACAGATTGCCTCATATCCCAATATTATTATTATTTGCCACTTATTTGCCATAGTTGCCACACTCTTCAGGCATAATGACAGTTCAATTTTTATTATTTTAAGAAGTTATCATGTATGTTGATTAAAGATAATAGATTATTTTGAAATATTATATTAAATGTATTTTATTCACTATTCAACTTAATATGTATAATAAAAACACAAAATTATAAGAATGAAATGAATGGTGATAACATAACAATTGTTATTATTTTTTACGTAGCTAAGAATTTATAATTTCGATCAATATTTGTATCATTTCTGTTATCACCCATTTTTATAATTATAATGATTTTTTACTACAAGGATGGCTCTATGCACATATTAATCTCCGAAACAAAAAAGTTTAATAACAATAAGCCATTATATAATATTTTTATTATTTACAATATAATACTCACTTGCTACTTCCCATTCACTAGAACTTATAGTTCCAAGATTAGAATTTTCAGTCATATCCCTTTTATCCTCCCAAAATGTTTTTGCATGTTTATACTCTGCCTCCTCAGCAATCAATTCCCTACCAGGTGGCGCTGGATAATTTTCGAAACACTTAATTCTATGCAATAACTGTTTATAGCTTTCAGAATATTCTTTATAAAAATCTGAGAATCCTCCTTTATAGATTAATTCAAGCCCATATTCTGCAGCAAGTTTGACAAATAAATTAAAGTTTACTAAAAACTCTGGACAGTCTACTACACCCTCTAAATGGAAGTCATATTTTGCACCAAAAAGGGGATATCCATCTTTGGGGTCAAACAATAATTTTATTTGATATATTCTGTTACCAAATGTACCATCACAAGATTTTTTTGCTCTAGAAACAATTTCATATGCATTAGGTATAGTACCTAAGAAATATCCACCTGGTGCTAAGCACTCTGATATGTTAGTCAGCATTCTTCGTGCTTGACCTAAGCTTTCAAAACTGTAATGTAAACCAAATTGACAACTAACTATGTCAAAACTTATGGATGGATCCCTATATTTATCTCTCAGGGTACCTTTAGTGCAATCCACTGCAATAAATTCGGCAGAAAATAAACGCCCACATCGCCGTTTTAAATCTTCATAACGTACTTCACATTGCTTCACTGAGATCTCGGCTATGTCGGCGAAAACTACGTGATCTACTCGCGCCTTTTGCCACTTGCTTAAATCACCTCCTTTTCCACAGCATATGTCTAGTACCTTTATCTGCTTCCCATAGTTTTTCTGCCTAATTTTATCTATAAATTCTTGTATCAATACACTTTTGACCCAATTATTAAAATTCCTTAAGTAAAATATAGGAGAATTAAACCTTTCTTTCAATCCTTTTTCTTCAAGATGATTATAATGAGCGGCCACTACACTCGCATGTTCCACGTTGCTACTAGCATTTTCATCATTACCCTGATACTTTATAGTATTCTCGTCGTTATTCGAGGTTTCTGGTTCATTAGCTTCTACACTGTGACTCATTGTTTTAAACTTTAGTTAAAAGTTATGGCATATATTTTTATGGTATTTAGAAAATATACCCAAATTACCTGAAACTATTAATGATTGAAAATAACAAAATCGCAAACTAGACTTACTAACTTCTTGCAAAGTGGAGTTAAAATTTCAGAACATTAATACTTTTGAACTCTCAAACTACTTATGCACTGGAACTGGAATACAAACAAAAATGAAGAAGAGAGAGGTACTAACGTAGGTGAAATAATTTATGAAATTAAGTCTACTTTACAATACAAATAAATACTTTAGAATTGAACTAAAATAAAATAAACAATTATTTTACTACGATGCAAAAAATGGAGAATAGCTTGCTACATATATATTTATCTATGATGGAGAAGTAACGTTGAAAGAACCCTCAACCTAGGGATGTTCGATGATTATCGATGTTCGAAAATCACCGGTGTTAAAAATTAAAACATCGATGTTTTAACATCGATGTTGACACATGTCAAACATCGAAACATCGATGCCAATGAACCCATAATCGATTATTGGGAACTTTCAAACAATTCGAACCCGTGAAATCAATATCAACTAAATCTTTCATCTGCTCTGAAGATTTTAAATTTTGTACAATTCAGAATTCCTGAACGCATTGATAACCTAAAAAAATATCACTATGGTGTGTCAAACTTAATTGTTAAGTGTCACCTGTAATGTGATAGTGGTCAGTGCTTTCGCCTTATTTTGTAGTGTCGTTGTCAGTTGTCGCATAATAACTATTCTACGTAAATTAATATTCAAGTTAATTGTTACCTTTTACCTGTATAACCATATAATTTTGAAACAATATGTAAGAATCTACACATCTATATAAAAAACATCGGTAATGATCAACATCGATGTTTTGAGTAGGCTAAACATCGAACATCGATGTTGAACTATCGATGCCAACATCGATGTCATAATCGAAGTTTCTGCAACATCGATCATTCCTACCTCAATCCCACACGTCCCCTATAAGCACCATAGATAAATAAATATGTATGTAGCAAGCTAAGGCCGGCCACATACAATCGGAATCCCGATTTTACCGCAAAATTTCGAACCGAAAACTACTGTACGTGTGTGACGGGTCTTTGATTTAATATGGACTTGCTGCGTTCAGAATCTCGAATCGGAATTCCCAAATGGAATTCCAGCTGGCCTAATTAACTAAAGAAACACAGAAGCAGAACCACATCCACGTAGTAGATACTTTTTTAGGCCCGCCAGATACATACGGAATTCCGTTTTGGGTTTCCGAACGTAGCAAGTCCATATAAAATCAAGGACCCGTCACACACGTACGGTAGTTTTCTGTTCGAAATTTTGCGGGCAAAACGAGATTCCCTATGTGTGGCCAAGCCGCAACATACATACGGTATTCTATATGTATGTTGTCTATATGTATATAAATATGTATGTTGCCGGCCTTAAGCAGAAGCAGAACCTATTTTTTTAGGTAATTGAGCAGAACAGAATACTAATAATGATGAGTGTAGTTGACTATTAGGCCTGCCACATACATTCTGAATTCCGTTTCGGAATTCTTATTTGGGATTCTGTAAATACGTCACACACATACGTTTATTTCCGTTAGGAATAATAAGGCTCAGTTGAGAGACGCTAGACATTGAGTCTAGACATTCTGCTAGCGAATAATGACGATGATTTTCTAATTTCGATTCCATTGATGCTATATCATTGTTAGAGGCCGCATCCTCTTAACACTCTAAGAATGCACTATAGTCAATATTATGTAAAAAAATCTATCTATCTATAGTTTTTTTTTAATATGGATATCTATAAACTCTATTGACGAATTATTAAACAAAACAAGATAAAAGGTTATGAAAAGAGATACACATATAAGATTACATGTAAAAATGTACATAAATAAATTTACACGGGGTAGAGCCATGCTGCAGCTATATTACTTGTATAATTGTAGCACGAATGGGTCGGCTCGACCGGGGATGGACCACGCTCTCACAGAATACCACCGTAAAATAGCAGCTTAACACTGCTGTGTTTCGTATGGTGCGTGTAGAGAACCGGAGACCAGGTGGATTAGGTGGACTGTGTGCTCGTTTGTTACACTATCCTACAAAAAAAAACGAAAAACAACAATATATATAATTTTAAATAGAATATCGTTACCTAAACTTGACATTGCCATGCTTTAAACATTTATATTTATTTGATTTCATTGACTTGCTTACTTATGAAAATAATGATTTAATATATTATGTTAAATAATTTTCACATGCCAAATGTGGTAAACATGTGAACTATGCACAACTATTTGTCATCCTTAATGTACCATGTTTAGCGAATAAATGCTATTATTATTATTATTATCGGAAAAGCTTAAATTTGCTCAACCTTTTTGAAAAAGTTGGTCATAACTGTATTTACGGGCCTTTAGCCAAGTAAATTACAGTGTGTGGTGTGTGTTTGTTGTAGATGTAGGAATTGTTGGACTTTAAACTATATCATTTTCCTCCAACTGCAGGAACTTTCTCACTATCCTGCAAGTATTTAAAATTGCGGCTTTTTGTAGGGTTATATATGTGTTTTCTGTTAATTCTATAAGTTTTAGGTTATTGAAAATGTTATTTGGGACGACTCCAGTGGTTGAGATGACTATGGGCACTATATATACTTTTTCTTGCTTCCATATTCTTCCAATTTCTTCTTTTAAGTCAGCATATTTACAAATTTTCTCAGCTATTGTTTTTTGAATGTTATGCGTATTGGGTACTGCAATATCTATTAAGTACGTGGTTTTGTTATTTTTATCTTGTAGAGTAATGTCTGGTCTATTGTAATGAATGGTTTTGTCAGTAAGTATAGCTCGGTCGTAGTAAAGTTTATGTGAGGCATTTTCTAAAACTGTTTGTGGTGTGTATTTGTAGTACGGGATGTTTGTGTTTTGAATAAGTTTATGTTTGAGTGCCAATTTTTGATGTATGATGTTTGCGAGCTGATTATGTCTGTGAGTGTAATCTGTCTGTGTGAGGCTTGTACATGCTCCAATTATGTGTTGTATTGTTTCCAGTTGACTTGCGGCATTTATCGTTTGTGACTGTGGGATCTTTGATAATGTATTTTCTATAGTTTTTTGTGTTAATTACCTGGTCCTGTATTGCTATTAAAAATCCTTCTGTTTCTGTGAACAGGCTACCTTTTTTAAGCCACATGTTGGACGCTTTTGTGTTTATGTGGGGTTGGCTTATGTCGTGTGGGTGTCGCCCGTGTAGTACTTTTTTCTTCCAGTTTTCTATTTTCTTTTTCTGCGGATCACTGTTGTTTGGGGTTAATGGGTCTGTTTGTTCGTCAAGGTTTAGTGGTGTGTAGTTTTTGTCGTTGTGAGTTATAGCTTTGTGTATTTCACTTGTTTGCGATTTGTTATGAAAGAATGTTTTCAAGCCGTACATCTGCTTCTGCCATAGGTGATGAATATCTATTAAACCTCTACCTTCATCTTGTCTCTTGATTGTGATCCGTTCTATTGCAGACTTTGGGTGTAGGTTGTTGTGTTTTGTCAGTGTGGTACGTGTCATTCGTTCTATATGTTCTATATCCGTTTGGCTCCATTTTATGATTCCAAATGAATATGTTAGAATAGGGATCGCATAAGTGTTAAGAGCTTTTATTTGTTTTTTTCCTGAGAGCTGGGTTTTACATATGGCGTTAATTCTCTTTTTATATTCTAGAGTAATTGTGTTCTTTATAGATGTATGGTCTAGTCCTTTAAGTTGTTGGAATCCCAAGTATTTGTATAAATCGGTTGGCTCCATTGCTGTTATTGTATCTATGTCATCAACTGCATAGTCACCAGGCTGGATCTTGCCCTTTACTAAATGAATAGTTTTACATTTATCCAGTCCAAATTGCATATTTATGTCCTTGCTAAATTCTGTGGTGATTTTTATTAAAGTTTTCATTTCTTTTTCTGTCCGTGCATAGAGTTTAATATCGTCCATATATATAAGATGCGAAATTATTGATTCACCGCTATTGTGTTTAAGTCTGTACCCAGCCTGTTTACCATGCAGCTGGTAAGATAGCGGGTTCAGTGCGAGGCAGAACCACTGGGGGCTCAAGGAGTCACCTTGATAGATACCTTTCTTGATGGCTATTTGTCTTGTTTTGATGCAGTTATTTCGGGTGCTTAGTTGCAGTGTGGTTTTCCAGTGTGTCATGATGTTACGTAAAAAGCCTATTATTGCAGGGTTAATTTTGTATATTTCCAGTATTCGTATCAGCCAAGAATGTGGGATGCTGTCAAAAGCTTTTTTATAGTCTATGTATGTACATTGTAAATTTCTGTTTCTTGCAGTAGCGTGTTTTAGGATGGTTGAATCTATAATGAGTTGCTCCTTACTTCCCATGTGGCCTCGCCTGCACCCTTTCTGCTCTTCGGCAAGTATGTTGTGTCGTTCTATATGTAGGTTAATTTTCCTCGCAATTGCTGCAGTCAAAATTTTGTAGATAGTTGGTAAGCATGTGATTGGTCGATATTGGGCCGGTTGTGTGGAATAATTACCCTTTGGTAGCATGTATGTTATACCTGTAGCAATGAATTCGGGTATGTTCTGTTTTGAAAAAATGATGTCCGATAGGTTTTTGGCTATAGTCTTATGTAGGCATGTTAATTTTTTAAACCAGTAGTTATGCACTTTATCGATACCCGGAGATTTCCAGTTATGTAATCTTTCTGTAATATTTCGGATCTCATCTTCTGTTATCTCAGTAAACTCCATTTCTTCTATTGTACTCCATCTCTGTTCTTCTTCAGTTATCCAGATGGCATTTTCATTATGTGGTACCTGTTGTTCCCATATACCAGACCAAAATTTGTTTAACTGTTCTGCTGTTAGAGTTTCTACATTCCTAATTTCTGCGTCAGTCTGTGGATTCCCTAAGTTTCTATAAAACAGTTTTTCATTAGTGGCAAGTATGATATCATCGTTCTTCCTTTGTTGTGCTCTTTTGTATCGTTTGAGTCTGTGAGCTTTGAGTGCTAACTTCTGTTTTAATGTGTCCAATAACTCTTCAGGTTTACTGTTAGTATTTTCGTGTCTTGTATGTATGGATGTGTTTCTAAATATAATTTCAACTCTGTCAACTATTTTCTTAGATCTATTGTTGTTGATGTACTGAGTAAGTTTTCCTATATCTTCCCCCAATTTTGTAATATCTTTTTCTAATCTTTGTTGCCATGGTGGTCGATTTTCTTCCTTACGTCTTGTGTTTTCCGTGATTTTGTATTTTAATTCCTCCGAGATGACAATCGCAGTGCAATATATTAAGGTATGTATATCTATTAGTTGTGTGTCTGGTGAGATGTAATCTTTAAGAATATCATGATTAAATAGGTACCTATATAAGTTCATTAAGTTTGGGGCAATATTTCAGTTTGGCCTAGCTGTTGGGTCCATTCCTGAGTACAGTGTTAAAGTTGTTCTGAATTTGTCTTTTATTTGTTGGACATATGTTTTGGCGGCATTATTGGTGTTAACGAATGTCTCAACGTCGTTTTCTATTAATAGGGTTATTGATTCTGTTTGTGTCGATGTATGTGTGGTCTGTGAATGTTGGTTAGTTGAAATGAATGGTTGTGTTTGTGAGGGTAACATTGATTGGATGGTTGAAGGTGTGAGTTCAACTGTGGCTTGTCCTTCATTGGTGTTGTAAACTTCTTCTTCCTCTTGTAGTTGTTTTCGTACTTGTTCTTTTAGTCGTTCAAGGGCGTCTTGAGATAAAAGCTTATTCCGTTCTATTACTCTTTTCTGGTCAGAAATTCTTTGTTGTGACACATTCACATCAGGATATTTTAGTAAGAAACGTTCGTGCAGTTTTTTCCTATATACATGGTTAAATCGGTCTCTAGTTTTGTAGTAGTAGGTACGCATGATAAATAGGTTTACTTCGTGGCTCCATTTCATCCGCACCCTAGTTTTACCAGCATTGGTGGACGCAGGTAAAAAGGCATTTGCCTCCCGCGCAACTACCAGGGCTGGCGTTGATAAATCCCTATTACCCGAGGGGGATGGTGATGACTGTACCGAGGGACTGTATGATACGGTACTCGGGCTAAAAGGTTCATATGGGCTATTGCTTCTACTGTCCGTGTTTCTGTCCAGTCCGGCGTTGTCGGCTGTAGCATTTTCGGGTTGTGAATCCCCGGTGGGAGCCCGCTTGCTCAACTCCTCACCGCTGACGGATCGTCTACTGAAACACCCAGCGTCAGCTCCAGGTGTGCCCCGGCGATTGTCCCCGGGAAGCGGCCCTCTCAGTTTACTTTTTGATCTGGTCTCCATTTCTAATGGGTTACCAGGGCCACGTTAGCCACGCCAGTAATTTCTCATCGTGTGTCCGCCCCCACGTGATCTGATGGTCGACCTGGACGTGTGGTTGGATTTAAGGGCGCAATATTATTATTATTATTATTATCTTATACTCAGAATCACCAAACAGCATTCGCTGAAGGTCATACAGGTTTACGCACCAACCTCGGCACTCCCCGATGAGGAGGTGGAGGAAATGTATGAGGATATCTCTAGAGACATGCATTCCTCCGAAACCCAATAAACGGTGTTAATGGGAGACTTCAATGCAAAACTAGGCAAAAGAGATAACGGTGAGCTGAAAGTAGGGAAATTTTGAATAGGGCAACGGAACCCAAGGGGCCAGCAGCTGGCCGACTTCATGGCGAAAGAGGGACTCTTTATGATGAACTCTTTCTTCCAGAAGCGGCCCCACAGGAAGTGGACCTAGTCAAGCCCCGACGGTTCGACAAAAAATGAGATTGACTTCATTATGACGACCAGACGACAACTGTTCAGTGTTGTCTCAGTGATCGCGAGGGTGAAAACTGGTAGCGATCACCGAATGGTTAGAGGCACACTGAACCTAAACGTTAAGTTGGAGAGGTCTCGTCTAATGAAGTCAACGCTCCATCCCCCTCGTGCTCTGTTCCAAAGTCCCGAAACCTTTCAGCTCGAGTTACAAAACCGTTTTCAGTTCCTAGAAGACTGCAATGAAGTGGACGATATGAATGACAAGCTCGTGGAAACTGTCCATGCGGTCGGAGCTAAGTTCTGCCAGACCCGCCGCAGAAGAACACAAAAACTCTCCGATCACACTTTTAATCTCATGGCTGTTAGACGGGAGATGAAGCTACATTCTTCATCAGATTTGACAGCATACAAGCATCTGAACAGACAGATCTCCAAATGCATGCGGCGGGACTTACGCAACTTCAATACGTCTCGTATTGAAAGTCTCCAAAGTCTTTGCCAGAGATCTGTCTGCCAGAAAGAGCCAACTGTCAAAGCTGAAGACAAAGTGTGGCAGCATCGTTTCCGGGACACCTGCGATTTTGAGTGAGATTTAGAGGTTCTATGGGCAGCTGTACAGGTCATCATTGGAGCCACACGCAAGTGTGAGTAACGATCCAAGAGTGAGTCTCATCCGACACTATTCCGAAGATATCCCGGACGTCACTCTGAGCGAGATTAGAATGGCTCTCCAGCACCTTAAAAACGGTAACGCCCCAGGCGAGGATGGAATTACAGCGGAGCTTCTGAAAGCGGGTGGAAGACCGGTACTTGAAGTCCTTCAGAAGCTCTTTAATTCCGTCCTCCATGGTGGCATTACACCGGAGGCGTGGAGCAGAAGTGCGGTGGTCTTGTTCTTCAAGAAAGGTGACAACGCTCTCTTGAAGAACTACAGACCGATTTCCCTTCTGAACTGCGTCTACGTGCTGTTTTCGAGAGTCATTACGAATCGTCTCGCGCGCAGTCTTGACGACTTCCAGCATCCCGAACAAGCCGGTTTCCGAAAGGGCTTTAGCACCATAGACCACATACATACCCTTCGGCAAATTGTACAGAAGTCCGAAGAGTACAATTTACCACTATGTCTGGCGTATGTGGACTATGAGAAAGCCTTTGATTCCGTCGAAATTTGGGCGGTGCTGCTTTCCCTTCAGCGGTGCCAAGTTGACTGTCGGTATATCGAAGTGCTGAAGTGTTTGTACAGTAGAGCTACGATGGCTATCCGAGTACAGAACCAGAGTACGAAACCCATCCAATTGCAGAGAGGTGTAAGACAGGATGACGTCATATCCCCGAAACTCTTCACCGCTGCATTGGAAGACATTTTCAAGCTTCTGGACTGGAAAGGATACGGTATCAACATCAATGGCGAGTACATCACTCACCTTCGATTTGCCGACGATATAGTCCTTATGGCAGAATCGCTGGAGGACCTAAGCACCATGCTCAATGACCTCAATAGTGTCTCCCAACGGATAGGTCTTAAGATGAACATGGATAAAACAAAGATTATGTTTAATGTCCATGTCACACCTATGCCGGTAGTTGTTGGGAGCACTAAGCTCGAAGTTGTTGACTAGTATGTTTACCTGGGACAAATAGTCCGACTAGGTAAGTCCAACTTCGACCGAGAGGTCAATCGACGGATTCAACTCGGCTGGGCAGCGTTCGGGAAGCTACGACACATCTTCTCGTCAGACATACCTCAAAACCTTAAAACGAAATTGTACAACCAGTGCGTGTTGCCAGTGATGACTTATGGAACAGAGACGTGGTCCTTCACTGCTGGCCGTATGAGGAAGCTCAAGGTCACTCAGCGAGCTATGGAGAGGGCTATGCTCGGAGTTTCTCTGCGTGATAAACTTAGAAATGAGGATATCCGCAGTAGAACTAGAGTAACCGACATAGCCCAACGGATTAGTAAGCTGAAGTGGCAGTGGACCGGCCATATAGCTCGGAGAACCGACAACCGATGGGGAAGAAAGGTTCTTTAGTGGCAGCCTCGTACCGGTAGGCGAAGTGTAGGGCGACCCCCCACGAGATGGAGTGACGACCTGGTAAGGCATGCAGGATATCGATGGATGCAGGTGGCTCAGGACCGTGCTTTGTAGCATTCCTTGGGGGAGGCCTGTGTTCAGCAGTGGACTTATGAAAGGCTGTAATGATGATGATGCCCGGTAAGTTCCGTAATAAGTCGGAGCCGTCGAGTAAATAGCCATTAAGACATCTACTGGATGCACGCGCTGCCACGTCGAACACTACTCTTGTCTTCCCCGGCTTGTTCGGGTTCCGTACGGCGAAGTATGGCAGGTACCAGCTCTTGGGGTCCTCTCTCTCTGTCCCCTCGGCTTCCCTTGCGTATCCTTTTGCCAGGATGTTGTCTATCTGGGCCGTGTAGGCGTCCCGAAACTCCGGCGACTGGTCTATTTTTCTTTTAATCGTCCGTAGTCTTCGAGCTGCCATTTCATACTGGATGGCATCCGCACATTGTCGTCCTTCCATGGCAGTCCAACTTGGTATTGCTCGCCGACCTTCTTGACGGTGCGCTGGAATATGTTGACAGCGCGCTCCTCTTCCCGTCGCGGCCTACTCTTTAGCGAGATACCTATAGAATCTATCTCGTACTGCCGTTTGAGGAGTTTTGTTAGCTCCTCGTCCTGACTGGCAAACGTTCGGATGTCCCTATCTGACCGTCCGCTAGCGCTTATGACGTGTAATACGGTCTCGCCGTCTTCCCTACACGTTAACCGCGGAACGGTTCCCTGTATTACCCACCCTAATAACGTACGTGCAGCTATGGGCTGCCTACGGGTGATTATTAAATGCTAGTTGTCGGCGCCTAACAATAATCCCGGTTTTGCGTCGTCGTAACAAACCGAACTCGGTAGGTCGCATAAGTGCTTTAAACGTAAGCACTCCCTACTTACAGACTGCGAACCTATCTTTAAATTTGCTTTTGTCCGCGCATTTATATTATACACCTCACTGCGCGTCTTGTCACGTATGCCGATGTTAACTAAGCTACTATCGGCCTCGCGCTAACTATTATTTACGCCTCTAATATTGAGCGACTTTACCGGTCCTTCCGCTCCTAACTCGCGAGCTAAGTCGTCGTCGATTAACGAAATAGTAGAACCTTCGTCAAGCAGCGCATACGTATCTATTTCCCTACCACGCGGTCCGCGTACGGTAATGGGACACACTTTCAACAATACGGACGCACTACTACCAACGTTCGACGCGACGAGCACGGTCTTATCCGGTTTTGCCGATGTCTCAGGTGCGCGGGTCTTGCGGGCGTGAAGGAGGGCATGGTGGGGGGCGTTGCAGCTGTCGACGCCGCATTTCCTAGCTTTACATCTAAATCGTCGGTGTTTACTGTTTAAACACCTAAAACACACCCCATCTTCCTTAACCCATTTCCACCGGTCGTCCAAACCCATTAGCGCTAGCTTCCTACATTTGGCGATTGAGTGTTCACCCCCACAACACAATACATGAGGCACTACCGGTGTCCTCCTGGGCGGTGAAAGTCTTTACGTCGCGGGCCCTATCCTCTACGCGGCGTGTCAATATAACCTTTTTCGACGGCGGCGCCTCTCGTCTTACGGGCGATTCCTTAGTCGGCGCTACGGACGTATAGGCATGACTTAACGCACGATCAGCCTCTCTCATCATGAACCGGGATAGCGTGACGATGTCCGGTTCGTCCGCACTTCCGTAGTGCTCCGCATAATCGCACCAACGCGACCGTAAGTGAGGGCTAAGTTTGCTAGTGACTTCCCTAGTTAGCATCGGATTTTGTAAATATCTTTTGCCGTCGACGTTCTGCAAAATTCACACTATATTTTGTAACTTAATCGCGAACGAATTTAATTCCTGGGCGGTTTGACCCGGGCGCGGAAGGCGTTTCAATGCCTCTAACGCACGATCTATAATTACTTCCGGGCGGCCGAAACACTGCTCCAGTGTTCGCATAATATCTGCTGGATCCTTTGCGGTAAACAGCAGTGCCGATACTACTTCCCTAGCCTCACCACGTAGACAATTCCTTAACCTTGCCATATTTTCCCTATTTGTGAATCCATATAAACGCGTGGATTCTTTCATCGCGGCTTTAAACGCTAACCATTCCGCGGCCGAACCGTTAAAAATAGGCAAGTCCTGCGTCTGCTTCGCGGCGGCAGGCCTGAATCTAATCATGTTTTCTAGAACTTCCGCTAGTCGTTCTATACCCCTCTCTTTCCCTCGCGGAGTAAGCGACCTATCTCTATCCCTATCTCCCTCTAGCCTACGCTGTGGCGCTGGCGTCCTATGTACACCTACGTCCTTATAACACGGCGACGATATTCAACGATCCGCGTGGCGATGTGGCGATGGCGATCTATGTATACCTACATCCCTACACGGCGACGGTGATCTACGATCCGCGTGGCGATGTGGCGATCTATGTATAGGCGATAAAGTGCGGCGTTGGACGCGCGACGGCGACGTAACCCGTACACGGCGATCCACCTGGTTCATTTCTACGGCGACTCCATTGTCCCTCTGTATCGTTTCTACGCGACGCGGTTGAACATCATTCGCAACCGACACCCCCTGGGCATCTTCAGCGTGGTCGTAACCGGTTCCCCTATTCGGTGGGGCCTGCTCTATCTCGATGCGGCTCGCGGGCTGAGACGGGCGGTAGGGCGTCTCCCCCCGCACAGTCTCCACGTTCTCTAACCACCTATCAACGCGTAGCCTACTTTCCACTAAATCGTCTTCGTTTAAACTTTCCCTATCCGTTTCTTCCTGCAGTTGAGCGACGTCCCTAGCGTATTTCTTATTGATAACATCTTCTTCGATTTGCAATTGCTTCCTTCTAATTGCAGCTAGTTCCTCCGCGGTATTATACTCGATTTCTTTTAACTTTGCTATCGCGCTAGCTGTCGACCGGGTTGAACGGACCGACGGGGCGCGGGGCGCGGGCCTATGTACAACGTCTGCTACAGGCGCGACGGTACGTACTATCGAACTAGTTTCTGTAGTCGGAAGATCTTCTATAATCACGGCGAGTGTCTCTGTGCGCGGCGCGGATGTGCTAACCTCTCCCAAACGATCGGTCGTAGACACGGACATAGCGGGGCGCGGCGGCGGGGGCGCGGGCGCGGGCGTAGATGCGGGCGCGAGCGGGGCCTGGGGCGCGGCAGAGGGCGCTTGTGCCAACGCGAGATAATCGGACGGGGACGCGGGTGCTTCTTCGAATATCCGCATTCCTACCGGTGTTTCGTCGTCGTTCCGTGTCTTCTGGCTTCGTGTCTTCCTCATGACGTCCCACGTTGCGACCTCAGATTGTCTTCAAAAAGACGCACGTATTGGACACCGTACCCGCCACAAGGGCGTTACCAGATGGTCACAGTTTGGCACCGTTAGGGAGCAACCACCTGGCCGCGTAAACGCGGTTTAAGAAACAAGAAATTGTCTGGAAACAGACAATATGACGTAGGCTTAATAAGAAACAGGGAAGAAATTAGTACCGACGATCTTCTCTCTTCGTCGACGAACTTCTTTCTTCCTTGAAGATCTTCTGTAATGATCTTCTCTCTTCTGTAATTACCTTCTTTCTTCTGTAATTACCTTCTTTCTTGTTTCTTCTTACTTCTGGCTTGAATCTTCTAGCTTGAATCCGGCGACGATGGACCAAGAATATTAGGGATATAAGTGGACTGTATTTATTTGTTACTGTAGCTAGTGGACTGTATTGACTATTGACTGACTGATCTGAGGTAAACTATGCTAGGAGACTGCTTGAAGAAAAGATGGTACTGTAGAACTATACTGTGTTCAACTATTTACAATAATTCGGCACTATTATTAACTATGATAATATGTATAGAGAGGTCTTCACTTATGGAGTCTTGATTTTCTTTAGAGTCTTCTTTCTTCCAGTGCCGCTTCCGAAATGAACAGCTCACAGACTAAAACGCCCTTCTTATATCCCGCAAGAGAGCGTCTTAGTCTGTGAGTAGTGCCGCGCGACGATGCTGCACGCTCATTAGTCGTCGCTCGGCTCCGGTGTGCGGGGTGTACGGGGCGCAACGGGGTATGAAGGGGCGACGGGGCGGCGGGTCCCTCGCTGTCCGCAACATTATTATAGAACGTTTTTTACCCACAAATCTCTTTATTACTCTTTCTGAGATTTTATGGAGCCATTGAACAAATTCGAACTTACATTTTAAACTAATAATCATAACTTTCGATAGAATTAACCAAATTTAATAAAACAAAAATTAAATATAACTTGAAGATACGCTTTATGATTTTCTTAACGATTTCTTTTAAAAAATGTTTACTTTAGATGTGATGCGTTTATAAAAAACAGACAGACAGACAGACAATTCTAAAATTATAAAAATGTGCTTATTTAATTATTTTTATTTCCCTATAATGATTTTAAAGTGATTTATAGTACAAAAACAGACACAACATGTTATCACCATTTTTATTACACAGTCAGGTCATAAGTATTGTCACACAGTAAAAACTTTTCTTTTAGAATGCTGGCCACAAAAAAGTTTATTGAATTCGAATTTCGAATTGTTCATGAAAATAAAACTGTATACTTTTTAGAATTTTACTCATTTTTAAATATGGAGTGGACGCTTAAAGAAGACCGTGTTGCAGATATTGCGTTGCATCGTTGCAGTTACGCGCCAATTCAAATTTTTGACATACTGAAAAATTTGAATATAACCAAAAGATTCATTTATCGTACCATCAAACGATACAATGACGACTCTAGTGTAGATGACAGGTCAAGAAGTGGTCGCCCTCGGTCTGTTAGGACTCCAGCAGTGATAAAAGCTGTGAAGGTGCGAATTCAAAGAAATCCCAAACGTAAGCGGAAACTGTTGGCCCTTCAGATGGGGTTAAGCAGAACCACGGTGAAAAGGGTGTTAAATGAAGACTTAGGACTTCGGGCATATCGAAGAAAAACAGGACATCGTTTGAATGCTCGTCTAATGGACCTGATACTGAAGAGATGCCGCGCTTTGTTGAAGCGGTACGCGGGAAAAAAATATCGGGAAATTCTTTTTTCGGATGAAAAAATTTTTACCGTAGAAGAGAGCTCCAACAAACAAAATGATAAGGTGTACGCACACAGTAGTGAAGAAGCGAGCAACCGTATTCCGCGTGTCCAACGAGGTCATTTTCCATCCTCGCTCATGGTATGGTTGGGAGTTTCTTATTGGGGCTTAACAGAGGTACATTTTTGTGAGAAAGGTGTAGAAACGAATGCAGTTGTGTATCAAAATACAGTCCTGACGAACCTTGTGGAACCTGTTTCTCATACCATGTTCAATAACAGGCACTGGGTATTCCAACAAGATTCGACGCCAGCTCATAGAGCGAAGGGCACACAAGACTGGCTGGCAATGCGTGAAATCGACTTCATCCGGCACGAAGACTGGCCCTCCTCCAGTCCAGATTTGAATCCGTTAGATTGCAAGATATGGCAACACTTGGAGGAAAAGGCGTGCTCAAAGCCTCATCCCAATTTGGAGTCACTCAAGACATCCTTGATTAAGGCAGCCGCCGTTATTGGCATGAACCTCGTTCGTGCTGCGATAGACGACTGGTCGCGCAGATTGAAGGCCTGTATTCAAAATCACGGAGGTCATTTTGAATAAACTTTAGTGTCATAAGAATCTATGTTTTGTTAAGTTCATTTTGGTATATAAATGGTTACATAATGAATAAACTTCTTTCAATTATTTTATATTAAACTTGTGACAGAATTCATAGCCTTTCTTTGATTTCGCGCACTCACTGCACTAACACTACTCGCCGACTGCAGCTGCAAGTCTGGGGAAATGAGTGCACGCCGCCGCCATCGTCGCCATCTCCACACGAACACCGCCACCAAGACTGCTGCCACTCCGATTAACACGTAGTTGAGTGCATAGTGATGGATGTCGTGCGACGATAATGTTGTTAATTGCACGTTATCCTTTTTCAGGTCTTTTATTTGACGGTCTAAGTTATGTAAACGAAGAACTGTTTAAATCTGATAAGTTGGTGTCATTTTCGTCAAATGGTTCTAAAGGTATGCTTATTTTGATGATGTTATTTAATGAGTCAATTTTTGGAAGAATTAAGTCCTTAGTCATCTCAATTTGATGGCTGTAAATTTTGTGGGAGAGCAATGTAAAATCTTGACCGTTTAGAAAACATCCCTTATCGAGAGATATCACTCCTGCTTTAGTAAGGCGTTCCCCAATTACACGATCAGGGCTAATAATTTTAACATCATATGTGTTGCAGCAGTGGAATAGGTATTGTGAAGGGTTATTCAGCCGTAAACATTTATTTGTACAAGATGTCTTATAGATCCTGCATCTACTTGTTGTTTGATCCAATTGGCAAAAATTCTTGTCTTCTGAAAGATGATAAATGGGCTGTCGAATAGGACACAAATAAACATCCTCTTCATGTAAACATAAATATAAGTCCTTGTTTGTTATTTTTAAATAAGTATCCTTTCATAAACTAATAGCTGTGTATTCTGCAATTGAAAAAATGCTTATCTCTATATTATTTTCCACCTGGTGTGGAATTGTTATAATTTTGTATAATTTGTATTTGTCTCTATTCAGAAGGGGAAATTTTACCTCGAATATAAGATATTTTTGCATCATTCTAGCTTTGACTTTAAGTAGTTTACAAATTTTATGAACTTCTTGTTGTACATTTTCTATCGGTAATGTTATCTTCTGTTAAATGACCAGAAATTATGTGGAGTTCTTCTCGAAGTTATTCGGCTGTTAATAAATGCATGTTAAATTGAACATGGTATATGTCTGTTATAGTTTCAAGAAGATTCTCCTGAGTGATTTTTATGTTTTGAAGCATATTGCTGGCTATTAAAGAAGACATAGTAAAATCTTGCGCCATTAACATGTTTTTTATTTCCTTTTGCATGTTGTTGGTCTGTTTTTCCAAGTTTATCAAATGTCTGTTAATAATTTTATGTTGGTTGGCTACCAAATCTTCGGTAAGTTTTAATAAATTATATTCAGACTCCAATACAGACGTTTGGTTCTTCCATAAATACAATAAATGGTTTTGGTTTTGTCTAACAAGTTCAATATCCTTACTATACTGTTCCGCGAAACGTTCGTCCAATACGCCGAACAAACTATTTGCCAAGTAACCTATTCCATTCACAAGTCCCCGTCGCTGTCTGGAGCGTCCGACGAAATGCTGATTTAACAGCAGCTCATTGTAATATTGCAGTTCCGAGAACTCGTGCTGTAGTTGTAACAATATCATATGGCACAAGTGATCTGCGTTTATGTTCATACATCTTTCGTTTAAATCAAAGATGTTTTGACCTATAAAACATCTTTAGTTTAAATGTTTTAAAAATATTTCAAATGCTTTAATTCCTTCCCAATAAAGATCTAAGTTGTAATACACAATAAGTGTCCATTTATCCTGGATTATCGGCATTTTACCTATCGGATCGAAGTAAATAGACTGGTTATTGTTTAAAGTTGTATTATTGTATGAGCTTGTACTAAATGCAGGTGTAATTAAACATACAAAAAACATTACATTCATAACAATAAAGCTGAATGTGGAGCGGGTGCCTTGTAACTTATTTTCTTGTTTATGGGTTATTTTCTGTATAAAGTTGCTCGTCCTGTCTTTCTGTTAATTTTGTTGTGATGATAGTTCAATGGGTAATAATGATAGTTTACTGACCTTCCTTTTAAGATTTGATTGCAAAGGTTGTACCGGTGACTCTATCCAAATAATTTTTTGATAACGCTGGTCTTGTTCATTTATCATAATCTGCCGATTCATTTTCTCAATATCAGCGGTGAAAGCATATTTATATTGACGCCATTTTAAAAATAAGCACTGTAAATCTCGTTGTAAATTAGGGCCTGTATACGTTAAATCATTAAGACTATATCCACTCGAAGTTTTTGCTGATGCGTTAAAAACGACTCCGAGGCTTATGGTCATTGACTCGGCACGCGCTACACCGTGGTGAGGAAGATAACACTCGGGCATCGTATGACCGTCTGATTGTTTCATATGATTCATACTCTTTAATAAAGGCATTATATTTTTCCGCGAAATTATAATTTTTTACAAGTATTCTTTCCAAATTCCGAAACTGCAATTGCCATTGATTTTGTTGATCCCAATTTTGTTTTAATTTCGGGTTTTAAGGGTAGCCTAAACTCATAACGACCATTTTCAAGACGTTTCGTAGTTGAAGTATAGAATTGTATACAATGCTGTTCTTCTAAGGACAACTCTGGATGTTCCGTTATTTGTTCTATTTCCCAAAATTTCTGAATGTTTTCAATGTCGTTTGTGATAACATTACTATAATGGATCGAAGTGGACTGTATTTATTTACTGGAGCTAGTGGACTGTATTGATTGATTACTGTACTGATATTACGCTAGGGGACTGCTTAAAGAAAAGATGGTACTGTAGAACTATACTGTATTCAAGGTATTTACAATTCGGCACTAATAAACTATGCTATATGTACAGAGAGGGGTCTTCACTTATGGAGTCTTGATTTTCTCTTGAGTCTTCTTTCTTCAAGTGCCGCTTTCGAAATGAACAACTCACAGACCAAAACGCCCCTCTTGTATGCCGCAAGAGAGCGTCTTAGCCTGTGAGTAGTGTCGCACGACGATGCTGCGCACTCATTGGTTGTCGGTCTGCTGCCGGTAAGCGGGGTGCGAGGGGCGCAACGGGGTATGAAGGGGCGACGGGGCGGCGGTTCCCTCGCCGTCCGCAACAACCTCCCCCCGGCGTAGCCTGCGAGCCTAAGCTTCCTTCGGGAGCACGGCTAACTTCCTGACGGGCCGCTGCAGCACTCCGCCCCTGGTCTTCACCTCGACGTTGCGCACCACGCCGTCCGGTCCAGGAAAGTCGTCACAATCCCCCGCGGCCACACGTTTCTGTGTAGGATGCCATCTGCAACCACGACGAGGTCTTCTTCCTGGATTTCGCGCTGCTGAGCATCTCGGGAGTCCCCGCGCGCAACCAGCGTCGGCAGGTACTCTTTAACCCAGCGCCTCCAGTATTCATCGGCGAGCCCTTGCGCCGCTCTCCACGCCCGACGATCAGTAGGTGTGCACGGCGCGGTGACTGGTAGGCCCGATGGTCCCAACAGTAGGAAGTGATTGGGTGTCAGTGCCTCTTCGTCGTTGATATCGACCGGTACGTGCGTCAACGGTCGAGAGTTCAACGTATTTTCTGCTTCTGTCAGGAGTGCCGCTAACGTCTCCTCCCGTGGGCTCTTCTGATGCAGAGTGGCTTCGAGTGTGGTCTTCACTGAGCGCACGAGACGCTCCCATGCGCCTCCCTGGTTCGGCGCGCCCGGTGCGATGAATTTCCAATCTGTTCGCTGAGTCAGCGCGTAGTGCTTCAGCTGCGGTGTCCACTCTTCCATCGCCCGTTGCAGTTCGGTATTGGCCCCATGAAAATTTGTCCCATTGTCCGAGTATATGACCCGTGGCCACCCACGCCTAGCCGCCATGCGCCGCAATGCCGATATCGCCGAGTCCGTCGTAAGGGAGTATACTAATTCTAAATGCACCGCGCGCGTAGTTAAACAGGTGAATAACGCTACCCACCGTTTTTCGTGCCGACGTCCTATTGTTACTGTTATAGGCCCGAAATAATCGATTCCGGTGTAGATGAATGGTCGCGCGAATGCTCCTAATCGTTCAGGTGGTAGGTCTCCTATAACCGCTGGCCGTGGTGTCGCCTTGCGTACCCTGCATCGCAGACATCTCCGCTCCACTTCTCGTACTGTTGGTCGTAATCGGAGGATATGATATCTGGTGCGTAGGTCGTTGACCACCCTCTCCCTGTTGGCGTGGCTTGCCTCCTGATGTGCCTTTTCTACAAGCGGCTTCACGAAATGGTGGCGTCCATTTAATATGATGGGCCTCTTCATCTGGCTGTCCACGTCGGCTGCGTCGATTCTTCCCCTGGCTCGTAGGACACCATCTTCCAATATGGGGTCGAGCTTCCTTAGCGCGCTGCCGGTTGCCAGGTTCTTTCCCCGCTGAAGTCGACTGATGTCTTCAGCGAAGCTTTCATGTTGGCTGTGCTCTATCCACATCCGCTCTGCTCTCTGGATGTGCTGCAATGTCAGTCCGTGCGCCGTTCCTCGTATGGCATCGACGAACTGCAATACTCATCAGATCAGTGGCCCTGATCAATCTCTCGTAGGAAGAGAATCTTTCTATATCTGGCAGGTGTGGAGCGTCCTTGGTGTCGCTCTGGTGCGCCGCGATTTCCTCCAGTTCTTCACCATCCCCTGCCTTCTCTTCCTGACGGCGAGGCTATCTGTCTTCGTCCTCGTAAAGTAATAGTGGTCCTGTGAACCATTTGTCACTTTCTTCCTTGCTTGCATAGTTTACGCGCGTTGCCTGATCCGCGATGTTTTCTGCAGTCGGTATCCACCTCCATTGCTCGGGTGACGTCTTTTCCGCTATCTCCCCTAACCTATGAGCCACGTATGGGGTGTAACGCGCCCTATCATTTTGTATCCAGTGGAGCGCCGTAGTGGAGTCTGTCCAATACACTACCATATCGGCTACCACTCTGTGCTCGCCTTGCACGAATTCCGCGAGTCGCGCGCCTATTAAATTTGCCTGCAACTCTAATCGCAGTATATTTTGCGCCTTAATCGGAGCGACTTTCGCCTTGGCCGCCACTAATCGTACTCTAACCGTTCCGCCGCGATATCGTATACGCCAATATGCCGCGGATGCGTACGCACGTTCGCTTGCGTCGTTAAAACGTGAAGTTGACGCTCTACCACTCCCCCCGTAGGAGCATAGCACCTAGGCAGTCGCAGTCGTGATACCTCCTCGACGACTCGCAGCCACCTCTGGAACTCATCCGCTGCCTCCTTGGGTAGTTCATCATCCCATCCGACCTTCTTCATTCGCCATAGGTCTTATAGCAGGATCTTGGCGGTGATGGTGAGGTAAGTAGCTAAGCATTCCGAGCGAGTCAAACACAGACATGACTGCGCTTAATGCTTCCCTCTTGGTCGGTGGTCGCTGTAGCGCCTTTACTTCCTGCGGCACCCTATTCATAGAGGTGTTGAATGTTAGGGCGTCTTCGTCGGCCATCCATAACAACCCTAGGGTTCTGCCTGGGCTGTCTTGCCTTAAGCTTACTTCCTTAGGCTTGCTCGCCAGTAGTTCCTCCGGCTTGTCTTCCAATAGGGCTGCGTGGTTAGAATTCCAGCCTGCCAAGGTGAAACCGGCCTTCTGGTGCACTTGCGTAACCTGCCTTGCCGTATTTACCGCTTCCTCTACCGTTGCATAACTGTCTAAATAGTCGTCCATATAATGATTAATGACTCGCACGATAGCGTTAAGCGCCAACGGATGTGTTTCTGCGTGTGCGCGCGCGTTATGATCTCTAATACTATGTGCGAGAAACGGCGAGCTCCTCGCGCCGAAAATCATTGACGTCATAACGTACTCCCGCGGTGGGCTGTGTCGCTCATTTCCTCGCCAGAGAAACAATTACGCGGGTTGGTCGATTTTTACACGCAAGAACATTTCCCTAATATCCGCGGACACGGCTATCTCATTTTCCCTAAACCTAAACAGTACGCCCGGTAAGTTCCGTAATAAGTCGGAGCTGTCGAGTAAATAGTCATTAAGACATCTACCGGATGCGCGCGCTGCCGCGTCGGATACTACTCTTGTCTTCCCCGGCTTGTTCGGGTTCCGTACTGCGAATTGTGGCAGGTACCAGCTTTTGGGGTCCTCTCTCTCTGTCCCCTCGGCTTCCCTTGCGTATCCTTTTGCCAGGAGGTTGTCTATCTGGGCTGTGAAGGCGTCCCGAAACTCCGGCGACTGGTCCATTTTTCTTTCAATCGTCCGTAGTCTTCGAGCTGCCATTTCATAGCTGGGTGGCATCCGCACGTTGTCGTCCTTCCATGGCAGTCCAACTTGGTATTGCTCGCCGAACTTCTTGACGGTGCGCTGGAATATGTCGACAGCGCGCTCCTCTTCCCGTCGAGGCATACTCTTTAGCGAGATACCTATAGAATCTATCTCATACTGCCGTTTGAGGAGTTCCGTTAGCTCCTCGTCCTGACTGGCAAACGTTCGGATGTCCCTATCTGACCGTCCGCTAGTGCTTACGACGTTTAATACGGTCTCGCCGTCTTCCCTACACGTTAACCGGGGCACCGTTCCCTGTATTACCCACCCTAGTAACGTACGTGCAGCTATAGGCTGCTTTCGACGTCCTATTCTCAAATTACGCGTAATTATTAAATGCCAGTGTCGGCGCCTAATAATAATCTCGGCTTCGCGTCGTCGTAACAAACCCAACTCGGTAGGTCACGTAAGTGCTTCAACCGTAAGCACTCCCTACTCACCGACTGCGAAACTATCTTTAAATTTGCTATCGTTCGCGCACTTATATTATACACCTCACTGCGCGTCTTGCCACGTATGCCTATGTTTACTAATCTACTATCGGCCTCGCGTTGACTGTTATTCACGCCTCGAATGTTAAGCGGCTTCGGCGTCCTTCCGCTCCTAACTCGCGAGCTAAGTCGTCGTCGATTAATGAAATAGTAGAGCCTTCGTCAAGTAGCGCATACGTATCAACTTCCTTACCACGCGGTCCGCGTACGGTAATGGGGCACACTTTCAATAAAACGGACGCACTACTATTAACATTCGACGCGACGAGCACGGTTTCATCCGGTTTTACCGACGTTTCAGGTGCGAGGGCCTCGCGGGCGTGAAGGAGGGCATGGTGGGGGACGTTGCAGCCGTCGACGCTGCATTTCCTAGCTTTACATCTAAAGCGTCGGTGTTTGCTGTTTAAAACACCTAAAACTCTCTTAACCCACTTCCACCGGTCGTCCAAACCCATTAGCGCTAGCTTCCTACATTTGGCGATTGAGTGTTCACCCCCACAACACATACATGAGGCACTACCGGTGTCCTCCTGGGCGGTGAAAGTCTTTACGTCGCGGGCCCTATCCTCTACGCGGCGTGTCAATATAACCTTTTTCGACGGCGGCGCCTCTCGTCTTACGGGCGATTCCTTAGTCGGCGCTACGGACGTATAGGCATGACTTAACGCACGATCAGCCTCTCTCATCATGAACCGGGATAGCGTGACGATGTCCGGTTCGTCCGCACTTCCGTAGTGCTCCGCATAATCGCACCAACGCGACCGTAAGTGAGGGCTAAGTTTGCTAGTGACTTCCCTAGTTAGCATCGGATTTTGTAAATATCCTTTGCTGTCGACGTTCTTCATAATACACACTATATTCTGTAACTTAATAGCGAACGAATTTAATTCCTGGGCGGTTTGACCCGGGCGCGGAAGGCGTTTTAATTCCTCTAACGCACGATCTATAATTACTTCCGGGCGGCCGAAACACTGCTCCAGTGTTCGCATAATATCTGCTGGATACTTTGCGGTAAACAGAAGCGCCGATACTACTTTCCTAGCCTCACCGCATAAACAATTCCTCAACCTTGCCATATTTTCCCTATTTGTGAATCCATATAAACGCGTGGATTCTTTCATCGCGGCTTTAAACGCTAACCATTCCGCGGCCGAACCGTTAAAAATAGGCAAGTCCTGCGTCTGCTTCGCGGCGGCAGGCCTGAATCTAATCATGTTTTCTAGAACTTCCGCTAGTCGTTCTATACCCCTCTCTTTCCCTCGCGGGGTGAACGACCTATCTCTATCCCTATCTCCCTCTAGCCTACGCTGTGGCGCTGGCGACCTATGTACACCTACACCCTTATAACACGGCGACGATAATCTACGATCCGCGTGGCGATGTGGCGATGGCGACCTATGTATACCTACATCCTTACACGGCGACGGTGATCTACGATCCGCGTGGCGATGTGGCGATCTATGTATAGGCGATAGAGTGCGGCATTGGACGCGCGACGGCGACGTAACCCGTACACGGCGATCCACCTGGTTCATTTCTACGGCGACTCCATTGTCCCTCTGTATCGTATCTACGCGGCGCAGTTGAACATCATTCGCTACCGTCCTCCCCTGGGCATCTTCCGCGTGGTCGTAACCGGTTCCCCTATTCGGTGGGGCCTGCTCTATCTCGATGCGGGGCGCGGGCTGAGACGGACGGTAGGGCGTCTCCCCCCGCACAGTCTCCACGTTCTCTAACCACCTATCAACGCGTACCCTATTAACCTCTCCCAAACGATCGGTTGTAGACACGGACATAGCGGGGCGCGGCAGCGCTGGCGCGGGCATAGATGCGGGCGCGAGTGGGGCCTGGGGCGCGGCGGAGGGCGCTTGTGCCAACGCGAGATAATCGGATGGGGACGCGGGTGCTTCTTCGAATATCCGCATTCCTACCTGCGTTTCGTCGTCGTTCCGTGTCTTCTGGCTTCGTGTCTTCCTCATGACGTCCCACGTTGCGACCTCCGATCGTCTTCAAAAAGACGCACGTATTGGACGCCGTTCCCGCCACAAGGGCGTCACCAGATGGTCACAGTTTGGCACCGTTAGGGAGCAACCACCTGGCCGCGTAAACGCGGTTTAAGAAACAAGAATTGTCTGGAAACAGACAATATTATGACGTATATGACGTAGCCGTAAGAAACAGAGAAGAAGTTAGTACCGACGATATTCTCTCTTCGTCGACGAACTTCTTTCTTCCTGTAATTACCTTCTTTCTTCTGGCTTGAATCCGGCGACGATGGACCAAGAATATAGTGGATCCTTGTTTCTAATCTGGCGGCGAAGGACCAAGAATATAATGGATCGAAGTGGACTGTATAATTTATTTACTGGAGCTAGTGGACTGTATTGATTGATTACTGTACTGATATTACGCTAGGGGACTGCTTAAAGAAAAGATGGTACTGTAGAACTATACTGTATTCAAGGTATTTACAATTCGGCACTAATAAACTATGATATATGTACAGAGAGGGGTCTTCACTTATGGAGTCTTGATTTTCTCTTGAGTCTTCTTTCTTCAAGTGCCGCTTTCGAAATAAACAACTCACAGACCAAAACGCCCCTCTTATATGCCGCAAGAGAGCGTCTTAGCCTGTGAGTAGTGTCGCACAACGATGCCGTGCGCTCATTGGTCGTCGGTCTGCTGCCGATGCGCGGGGTGCGAGGGGCGCAACGGGGTATAAAGGGGCGATGGGGCGGCGGTTCCCTCGCCGTCCGCAACAATTACATTGAATTGTTTTGACATTACCACAGAACAACCACCCTAGCTGTGTTTGTTGTGCGATAGGCTGCGATGAATTTCCCTTTGAAATGCCACTTAACATGATCATAGAATAAATATCAGAACCGAAGAGTAAGTCCCCGGGACGACTGTTATAAAACTCAGGATCAGCCAAGTTTATGTTTTTTATAAATAAGTGACCATGAAGGCTTTGCGAACGATTGGTTTGGCAAATGTTTAACTAAGTTGTTCATCATATAAACATTGGTGTTGAAAGAATAATCATTAACCACACATGGATGTACACGTCATATTTGACATGCCCTTGCAAATGTTTTCTTTTTCCCCGACGCCATATATAACTCCCTTGCAGTGCTGTCTTTTTAGGCCTAAGGTTTGTGCAGCATTTTCCGAGATGAGCGAAATTTGGGATCCTTGATCTATCAATGCCCTTTTGATCTGATAGGTTCCATCTAACGCCTTAACTTTCACCAAAGCTGTCAATAACAAAACTTATCCTCCTAAATTATTTTGTGACAATATGTGTACTAGCAGCGGATCCCATGTTTTAATATCTACTCCTAAGGCTTTGATCGTGTTTAAACACTCTAAAGTTGTATCATGTAATTTTTTTATTTGATTCACCGCATGCTGCTATATTATACGCATGCTGCTATATACTATATTAGGGAAACCAAGCTATAGGCTAATGTGAGATACGAAAATTCGTCGCTTGTTGTCTAACCTATGACTCAGAATTCCCCAACAAGTTACGTAATTTTCTGAACTAATATTCAAATGCCATATTAAACACTCTGCATCCCCTTGAAGCTTACTATCCTTGAAACTCGCGAGGATCCAATTCACTTTTCAAAGAACCAAAAATGTTTATTTTTCGCTCGAAAGACCAAAAATGTTTAATTTTCGCTCGAAGGACTAAAAATGTTCGGGTATTGGACGAATGTTCAATAATAATTTAAATTTTATGTTAAAACAGTTTAATAAACAAGTAAAAAATAAAAATAAAATATGTTGAATAATGCTAAATGTTAATGTTAAATGTTGTGTTAATGAGTTCGCGTCCGTCGCGGTTACGGTGAAAACGTGAACTAACTCAGTTTTATAATTGTCAAACTACGCAATGCAATCTCTATACATTGCGTAAAATGTTAACGCCAGCAGAAATGTACGGTTGGACCGTACAAGGGGTCTGTTGCGAAATATTTAGCTTTAAAGTGGTATTTTTAATAGTCATGTGCCCAAAAACTAAACCGCAATTTTTTTAGAAGTGTGAAAGTATGCAAGATAGTAATACATATAATGAAGTTAAAAAGAAAACTATCACAGCTAAGTAGGGTTAGCAAGTTAACGAGTAAAGTCGACCAACTAATAAAATGCACTTGGATTAGCATATAATAATACTAGCTGACCAGGCAGACGTTCTGCCCTTTCCAACGCCCTTCCTATAAAAATCCTTAAATTCGCAATAAAAAATTTTGAGGGTCATTTAGCGGGATAAAAATTATCCTATCTCTCAAGTTGGACCAAAATGCACACAGTGTGCAAATTTCATTGAAATCTGTTCAGTACTTTAAGATTCCATCGCGGACAAACAACGTGACAAGTACTTTTTATATATAACTAGGTCGCCAGGCAAGGCAGACGTTGTTCTGCCCTTTCCAACGACCTTCCTATAAAAATCCTTAAATTCGCAATAAATAAATTTGAGGGTCATTTATCGGCATAAAACTATCCTATCTCTCAAGTTGGACCAAAATGCACACAGTGTGCAAAATTTCATTGAAATCAGTTCAGTAGTTTAGGAGTCCATCGCGGAAGAACAACGTGACACGTACTTTTTATATATAAAGATAATATATAGTAAAATTGTAACAATTCCATAAAAAAATTACCTAAAACTAGCTGCATTATAAGTAATCCTCAAATGCAGGCTCATTTTTAGTCCTTATGCCGGTCAAATCGTGAATTCATTTAAAATTCTCAGAGTATCAAGAAGGCTACATTGTGCGTGGACCGACACGCACTTGGCCAGTTATTATTTCAAAGCAAAATCTGCAATAAAACACGTGTTATACAAACCACTTACAAAACTTATTGAAGAAACTTCTTGAAAGCAACCACCTCATTCCCAGGGGTTATTATCGACCATTAATATATTATAATAACCCTTTTTATACAGTTTTTGTTTAATAAAATATTTAAACTTGGTAATAGAGAGACTTTGTATATTTTTCCTGGACTTTGTAATATCGCATACGTTCCCCCAACAATGAATTATTAACTCATTGGAGTCTAGAAACTGGTATTATTAGCTTGTGTTTGTTCCTCGTGTTTACAGACCAATTTTTTTATCACAAAAACAAACTTAGTTTTAAGGTTTGTTTTTGAGGACATTCATTTAATTTTTGTAAAAATACTAAGAGGTCAAAGATAATATATTTATTTCTTTAAATATTTCGCAGAAAAATTTCTCGGTTTTAGGTTGTAAATAGCGCTTATGACCCTTCTGAAAAACAAAAATAGTTTCTAAATCAGCCGCATTTTCATATAGCAAAATCCCATAAGACATTATGATACGGCAATAACTGAAATAAAGTAATCTAACTGTCTCTTATATTAATACTTCTAATCTTTTTTCAACATAAGCTGCAGAGCTTTTAGTTTAAAATTGTATCTTTTCAAACACAGGCAAGAAACTTTCAATCAAGACACGCCGGCATGTGGCAACACCGAATTCACCTGAAGTTGTTTATTATCTATATCTACGCGTAACGCATGCGCATTCGTCACCAGTGGTGCCAAGTTAGGCGACTTTTCGCCTTTTAGGCTATCTCGAAGGGTGTCGGGGCGACGAAAAATTGCGATTGGCGACTGGTCACAATTTAGGCTACTTTGGAAAAAACAAAGACACTTTTTGGTCATATAACTGTTACTCTTATTAAGTAAGTCCCTTAGGATATATAATAAAAATGCGAGTAATGAAACATATGTTTTTGACACGAAAACTAGATTTGAATATATATATATATATACATATATATATATATATATATATATATATATATATATATATATATAAACGAACTATTTTCTTTACTTCATTAATCTCTTTAACAGTAAGTAAAATAGTTAAAATAGTTTCAACTTCTGAAATATTAATAATGATGAACAGATAAAATACATAATATTATAATTTAAGTGTGCCGTGTAGATGGCATGCATCTACACGGCACACTTAACTTATTATATTATTTATAGATGCGTAGATGGCATGCAGGCCGTGTAGTGGCGGTCAAGAATATCCACTATAGTTCGGCCGTTCAGAGAATGCGTTCCTGACATCTATCAGTTAGTCACGACTAGTGATGGGCACATCATAACACTGAGTTCGTTACCGTTCCTCCAAAATGAACTGCCGCGTTATTTTTAAGATTATTTTCGTTTTAAATTGGCGGAATCATTTAAAATTTATATTTTAGTAATTTTTTTTTATAGGATAAGGGTGACAAACGAGCACACAGTTCACCTGATGGTAAGTGGTTGCTGCGGCCCATAGACATGTACATCTATCCTCTATTAAAATTCAAAATGTACATGCGTTGTCACCCGTGAGGACTAAGATGGAATGCCTCATTTCCAGCAAAAAGGGCCTCCGGCTACCTGCACTCACCAAGCGAAACGCAGAGGTAAACCTCTACTTCACGCTGGTTTTCTGTGAGGTCGTGGTACCACCCCGGTTCGAGCCGGCCTATCCGTGCGACAGGAAAGCTGCCGCGTGGATCTTCCACTGTTAAAAATTAAAAATTTAAGTGGAAACGAAAAAAAAGGTAATATTAATATAATAAAATTGTTTTATTTATTCTTTGTTAAAAACATGTCCGCCATTTTGCCCCTCCCGCTCAAAGTAATCTTGCAGCTTGATGATTAACTCACGGGCTCCACTTTTCATTGTTTGTCCACGTTTAGGCATTATTATGCACCAAAAGTAAAAAGAACGCAATACAAAACACAATCGAAGTCCGATTTAGCGATTAAAAACAGATCAAAAACACTTGAAGAACGTGGTCTATGCGCACGAAACGACAACAGACGACTGTTTTGGGGTCCAAAATGGCGGCCCATAACGCCATTTGGGGTTATCATTTTCAACCTAAATATAAAAATGCTACTTTCTTTCGCGCGTTCGGTTTGGTCGTAGTTTTATTTTTATATTTAATAAAAGTTATCTTATAGTCCATTATTTTCAAATTCTTAAAAAGAAAAACAAAACGTATTATTTTATAAAGTATAACTGTATAAGAACAGATTACGATACTGTTATTGCCTGTTATTGTTAGCACAGCACTACAAATATAAAGCGCTGACATAACCTTGTAATAGCGCAGTAAATATTTAGAAAAATATTGTTTACCAAGTTATTTGACACTCAGTTTAGCACAAAGTTATAACATTCATTGATTATTGATATAATAATGTATTTTTAATGCCAGCCAGCTATATGCAACCAGCAAAAATATTTTTGTCGTAACTGCAACGCCATTAAAAAGTTACGTCGTCAGTTGAATCGCGACGTGTCAGGAACGCATTCTCTGAACGGCCGAACTATACCCCATATCCTCCCGTGGGTGTCGTAAAAGGCGACGAAGGGAAACAGGCAGGAGATGGGCAGCAGCATCTTCCTGATAACAACAAACTTACAATAAAAAAACTGCGGTTGCCAACCCGCTCGCCAAGCGTGGCAACTATGGCAAATACCTTCCCTATGATGAGAGTAACAAAGAGACGGCCCCCAGTCCCCGGCATCGCCACTATTCCTGGCTACGGTGGCGACCATGGTAACGGCGGAGCAGGGGGTGCTAAGAATCTCCGGTGGAGGTTCGGTTGCCACCTTAGACGACTCGACCTGGCAACGTACAACGCACGCACCCTGAGGACTGACGAGAAGATCGTGGAGCTGGCAGAAGAGATATACAAGTTGCGCTGGCATATTATAGGATTATCCGAAGTCCGAAGAGAGGGGGAAGACACGGTAATCCTCGAATCCGGCAAATTGCTCTATCACCGGGAGGGCGACCATCTGTCCCAAGGAGGTGTCGGATTTATCGTCCACAAGTCTCTCATTAACAACGTTGTAAAGATCGGGAGTGTGTCGACGAGGGTTGCGTACCTTATACTCAGAATCACCAAACGGTATTCGGTGAAGGTCATACAGGTTTACGCACCAACCTCGGCACACCCCGATGAGGAGGTGGAGGAAATGTATGAGGATATCTCTAGAGCCATGCATTCCTCCAGAACGCAATATACGGTGTTAATGGGAGACTTCAATGCAAAACTAGGCAAAAGAGAGAACGGTGAGCTGAAAGTAGGGAAATTTTGAATAGGGCAACGGAACCCAAGGGGCCAGCAGCTGGCCGACTTCATGGAGAAAGAGGGACTCTTTATGATGAACTCTTTCTTCCAGAAGCAGCCCCACAGATAGTGGACCTGGTCGAACCCCGACGGTTTGACAAAAATGAGATTGACTTCATTATGACGACCAGACGACAACTGTTCAGTGATGTCTCCGTGATCGGGAGGGTGAAAACTGGTAGCGATCACCGAATGGGTAGAGGCACACTGAACCTAAACGTTAAGTTGGAGAGGTCTCGTCTAATGAAGTCAACGCTCCGTCCCCCTCGTGCTCTGTTCCAAAGTCCCGAAACCTTTCAGCTCGAGTTACAAAACCGTTTTCAGTGCCTAGAAGACTGCAATGAAGTGGACGATATGAATGACAAGCTCATGGAAACTGTCCATGCGGTCGGAGCTAAGTTCTGCAAGACCTGCCGCAGAAGAACACACAAACTCTCCGATCACACTCTTAATCTCATGGCTGTTAGACGGGAAATGAAGCTACATTCTTCAACAGACTTGACAGCATACAGGCAACTGAACAGACAGATCTCCAAATGCATGCGGCGGGACTTACGCAACTTCAATACAGCTCGTATTGAAGAAGCGATCGAGCGGAACCAAGGCTCCAAAGTCTTTGCCAGAGATCTGTCTGCCAGAAAGAGCCAACTGTCAAAGCTGAAGACAGAATGTGGCAGCATCGTTTGCGGGACACCTGAGATTTTGAGTGAGATTGAGAGGTTCTATGGGCAGCTGTACACGTCATCGTTGGAGCCACACGCAAGTGTGAGTAACGATCCAAGAGCGAGTCTCATCCGACACTATTCCGAATATATCCCGGACGTCAGTCTGAGCGAGATTAGAATGGCTCTCCAGCACCTTAAAAACGGTAAGGCCCCAGGCGAGGATGGAATTACAGCGGAGCTTCTGAAAGCGGGTGGAAGACCGGTACTTGAAGTCCTTCAGAAGCTATTTAATTCCGTCCTCCATGGTGGCATTACACCGGAGGCGTGGAGCAGAAGTGCGGTGGTCTTGTTCTTCAAGAAAGGTGACAACGCTCTCTTGAAGAACTACAGACCGATTTCCCTTCTGAGCCGCGTCTACGTGCTTTCTACGTGTTTTCGAGAGTCATTACGAATCGTCTCGCGCGCAGACTTGACGACTTCCAGCCTCCCGAACAAGCCGGTTTCCGAAAGGGCTTTAGCACCATAGACCACATACATACCCTTCGGCAAATTGTACAGAAGTCCGAAGAGTACAATTTGCCACTATATCTGGCGTATGTGGACTATGAGAAAGCCTTTGATTCCGTCGAAATTTGGGCGGTGCTGCAGTCCCTTCAGCGGTGCCAAGTTGACTGTCGGTATATCGAAGTGCTGAAGTGTTTGTACAGTAGAGCTACGATGGCTATCCGAGTACAGAACCAGAGTACGAAACCTATCCAATTGCAGAGAGGTGTAAGACAGGGTGACGTCATATCCCCGAAACTCTTCACCGCTGCATTGGAAGACGTTTTCAAGATTCTGGACTGGAAAGGATACGTTATCAACATCAATGGCGAGTACATCACTCACCTTCGATTTGCCGACGATATAGTCCTTATGGCAGAATCGCTGGAGGACCTAAGCACTATGCTCACTGACCTCAATAGTGTCTCCCAACGGATAGGTCTTAAGATGAACATGGACAAAACAAAGATTATGTTTAATGTCCATGTCACACCTATGCCGGTAGTTGTTGGGAACATTAAGCTCGAAGTTGTTGACGAGTATGTTTACCTGGGACAAATAGTCCGACTAGGTAAGTCCAACTTCGACCGAGAGGTAAATCGACGGATTCAACTCGGCTGGGCAGCGTTCGGGAAGCTACGACACATCTTCTTGTCAGACATACCTCAAAACCTTAAAACGAAATTGTACAACCAGTGCGTGTTGCCAGTGATGACTTACGGAGCTGAGACGTGGTCCTTCACAGCTGGCCGTATGAGGAAGCTCAAGGTCGCTCAGCGAGCTATGGAGAGGGCTATGCTCGGAGTTTCTCTGCGTGATAAACTTAGGAATGAGGATATCCGCAGTAGAACTAGAGTAACCGACATAGTCCAACGGATTAGTAAGCTGAAGTGGCAGTGGGCCGGCCATATAGCTCGAAGAACCGACAACCGATGGGGAAGAAAGGTTCTCGAGTGGCAGCTTCGTACCGGTAGGCGAAGTGTAGGGCGACCCCCCACGAGATGGAGTGACGACCTGGTAAGACATGCAGGAAGTCGATGGATGCAGGTGGCTCAGGACCGTGTTTTGTGGCATTCTTTGGGGGAGACCTATGTTCAGCAGTGGACTTCTGAAAGGCTGTTATGATGATGATGATGATAATTTAAGTTGATCTTTTCTTTCACAGTTACGATAAAGTACTTAAAATTTTGTCCTGTTAAAATTATAAATGAGGGATCTACGTTTAAAAATAGCCTTTATAGCCTAACTGACAATTCCGTAGGCAATTTTAGGCTACATAACAGAAAAAAAAATTGGCAAATTTAGGAAACTTTTCTTTTATATTTTCGGCGACTCGGAACGATCTAGACTTGGCAACACTGTTCGTCTCTCACGGCACTTAGAATTTACGTTCGCTGTTCGCACGACCGGCCTCCGACCTCATGTAATCTCGAACAAGGGGCAATACGTGGGCAAAATGAGTGTAGAAAATCCAGCCAGTGATAATGATTGTGATGCAGTAAGTATCCATATTAACTCAAAATTTCCTATAGTTTCATTTTGTGTATGTAATACTGTGTAATAATCTATGAATTTCCTTGTTTACTGATGTTCAGTAGTGATTCGAGACGAAAATTTTCTAAGTCTCAATATGGCGTCAACGATTCCCTAGTCAGTCATAAGCGTCAGTTGGCTGGTAGAATTTTTAAATGTAACATCTTAATTAAAACATGGGGAAATTTATAAATTTACCTTTAAAAAAATAATGTTGTAATAAATTACGAAATTCTTTATTTTGTAATACGTTTTCATTGCAACTATTTTTCTCTCAGGGAAAGGTAAACGGTAATAAAAGTGAACACGTGAACGGCGTCCACAACGGATACAGCAGTTCTGAAAAACATAAGAGTAAAAGCAGCAGTCACAAATCTTCGAGCAAAGACAAGCACCGCGACAAAGACCGTGATCACAAAAGCTCGTCCAAACATAGCAGTAGCTCAAGCAGGTTAACATTCCGGAATTTTCCAACAGATACTACTTTGGTCATTTTATTATTATAACTGCATGTTTAATAACAAATTCTCTTACAGGGATAAGGACAAGGAAAAACATTCAAGTAGCAAAAGTCATAGCAGTTCTCACAAATCCTCAAGCAAAGATAAGGACCGTGGAGATCATAAAGATCGTAGTGATAAAAATAAAGAACGCTCAGACAAAGAGAGGGATCGCAGTGATAAGGATAAACACAGAAGTGACAAAGAAAAACATAGAGAAAAGAGTGACAAGGAAAGGAGTGATAGAGACAAACACAAGCACAGTAGTAGTGATGGAGATAAAAAATCATCTTCGAAAGACAAAGATAAGGAGAGAGAACATAAAAGCTCTTCCTCATCAAAAGATAAAGAATATAAGTCAAAGGACAGAGATAGAGATCATGAAAAAGACCACCACAGAAGTGATAAGCATCGTAGCGATAAACACTCCAGCTCCAAAGACAGACACAGGTTGCTCATTATTATCACAACTTTCATATTGTTCTAAATTAAATATAATAATAGTTTAATCACTTAATATATTTTTTTGCACTTAGCTCTAAGAATAAGGAAAAGGGTTCTTCTGATCATCTGGACAAAATTAAATCAGAATCAGATTATCAAGAGTGTGTAGTAAAAGAACAGCCTATGCAGGTAAATATTTTTTTGTAATATTAAATTCCTTTGTAGACTGCTATGGAATTAACTACCCAATCAAAGTTAATTTGTGTTACATATAAATTACCCTATGTTTATTTATGCTAAACTGTGTCTATTATTATCTCAAAAAAAAAATGGTATATATTGAAAGATTTACCTATCAAGTGGCACAATTATTTAAATTACTATAATTGGTAGAGCTATTCTCTAGATTTTTTTTTTATAGGATAAGGGTGACAAACGAGCACACAGTCCACCTGATGGTAGGTGGTTGCTGCGGCCCATAGACATCTACATCTATCCTCTATTACAAATCAAAATGCAGATGTGTTGTCACCCGTGAGGACTAAGATGAAATGCCTCATTTCCAGTAAAAAGGGCCTCCGGCCACCTGCACTCACCAAGCGAAACGCAGAGGTAAACCTCTACTTCACGCTGGTATTCTGTGAGGTCGTGGTACCACCCCGGTTCGAGCCGGCCCATCCGTGCGACAGCAAATGCCGCCACTTGACTCTACCACTGTTAATGAAATATGATTCTAGTACAAATGGGTCGGCTCAATCGAAGAAAGACTAAATTCATAGAATACCTGTACTGTACTGTTGTTTTGTATGGTGAGTGTAGAGAATCAGAGACTACTTGAAAAAAGGCATTGATTCTAAATTGAGGATAGGTATCTGTGGGCCACACATCCACTTACTATCAGGTGGACTGTGTGCTTGTTGTTCACCCTTTGCATATTATTTACAGATCATTTTTTTTTAATTTACTGAAGATCTTTGCGAATATATTCTTTACATCATAACAACAACATCGGTAAGAAAATAAAATATATTTCTTCAATTTTTATTTTCATACAAAAATTTAAGTATTGTAATTGGACCTTCTAAACGGTAATAGTTCTAGTATTAGCAAAGCGCGTGGTGGGGTAGGGGTGGAGGGGTGTGTAGGAGGCGGCACTTACTCATATGAACTTGACCTAATTACCTATGTCGTCAGGTTGGTCGCTTCTGATGCGCCCGCAACTCTTGTTCCTTCCGTAGTGAGAGATTAATATTGCGAACGTCGAACATTTGCCTCTCAGTGATCATACTTTATAATTACCTGTTATACATTTTAATATTTGTGATTTTTTAATCTTATTTAATTATGTGCGTTGATTTCAACACAATGTGTGACACTGATATAAAAAAGGCATTTTCTTCGACGATTTATTCAGAAATTGTTTAGGTACTACAAAATATAGACTTACAAGGAATCAGACACGACAATAAAAACTTAAAAGTAGTTTTTTTTGTAAATGTATTATATTCTGTAAAGAGTGATTTTGCTAAAATTGTTTGTAATGATGCAACCAGTATATTTCCAAAATGTCTTTAGTAAATTAAAAATGACCCTGTATATGTATATGTAAATATGATATTTTTATGATATATACCAACAGACGTATATAAAAAAAATATCATAAACACAATAACATGTACACAAAATTATTTATATATAACTAAAATTAATATTGTATTTCTACATAAGATAATGTTACATTACTAACACACTATTTTTTTAATACAGGTTGATGAAGCAGAAGTGAAAAGGGAAATAAAGGAAGAAAGTGAAGATGGTTTTACTGGGTTAAATACAACTGCCTCATCATGTGATTATTCTTTGTCACAGTTTAAAGATGAACCTCTTTCAGAATTGCCCCCTGAGGAAGATAGTGAAGAAGATACTCCATTGGTATGTATACATCTTAAAATATTGTTGAAATAATTAAATGAAAAATAATTTATGGAAGAATTTGTATTAGTTTAACATTTTAGTTAACCATTGTACTGTAATTCAAAGAGGAATAAGTATTGTGTCAATGATTGCGTTTTACGTTACTTGTTCTTTAGCATATTTAACTTGTTATATTATTTTTCTAAAGTTAGAGCGAATGGCTGCAAAAAAACGTGCTGCCAGTGAAAGTGAAGAGGATACTCCTTTACTCCAGCGCAAGAAATCAAAAAAGAAAGTGAAGAAGGGTTTGTATTCTTGAATTGCTTTTAGCATCTTTAATTCTTAATATTTATGATTGATATTTCCATGTGTTATTTTGAAAACATAATTAATGAAATATCAATATCATAAATATGTAATGCTTTAATATATTGGACTGCTGGAGCAGGTCTTCTCTGTCATTTATGAGAGGATTATGCAGCAGCTAGTCAGTATGCTGCTCCAGTGTTTAGTTGGTGGATTTCATATGTCCTCATGAATTTCTCTCTAATAATGCTTTCTTTTAACATGGAGTATGTGGGACATCAGCTTTTAAATATTCAGTAATTCAAGCAAAGATCACTTAAATCAAAAGTTGAGCCTTTGAATAACTACTTAATTTTAACTTTTTAAATTTCCAACAGTTCAGGTGCTTTACAGCACCCCATGGTCATGGGAAGACTGACTGTTTGACATCCTGATGTCACATTTTTTTACCTTAGCGTAAGGGGTCCTAAAGTTCAGTGAATTATTTTTTTATAGGATTGGGTGACAAACGAGCACACAGTCCACCTGATGCTAAGTGGTTGTTGCAACCCATAGACTTCTACATCTATCCTCATTAAAGAATCAAAATGCAGATGCGTTGTCACTACATGAGGACTAAGATGGAATGCCTCTTTTCCAGTAAAAAGCGTCTCCGGTTCTCTACACTCACCATACGAAATACAGCAGTGTTAAGGTGCTATTTTACGGTGGTATTCTGCGTGAGCGTGGTCCTTCCCCGATCAAGCCGACCCATTCATGCTAAAACTATACTACTAATATAGCTGAAGCATGGCTCTACCACATACAATATGATGATTATCTTTTCCATAAGTGAAATATGAGCTGAAGTAAGCCACCTGATGGTAAGTTAATACTGCAGTCTGTAGACTTGCAACTCACTTCAAAAAAAAAGCTGAAGATGTGGTATTGTCTATGATGTCTAAAATAAAATGCTTCACAGCCTGTAATGGCATTAGCTCTCCTGCCCATAAAATTGGAACACAGTTGTGTGTGAACTCCTGCTTGGAAGTGGAAACAGATAACATGTTAGTACCAATTCAGACAAGCTGCTATGCACAAAAGGTACTATGTATCTTAGAAAGATGTGACAATCATTATTTATTGTAAGGGTTAAAATTTCTACCAACTACCCTGCGGAGTACATCATGTTATTTGAATAATTTATATACATAATCTTTTTTTATTGTAATTTTAATTACTTATAGAAACTAATTACGATGATGACATGGAGGATGATGATGATGTCCCAAAAAAGAAAAAGAAGAAGGTTGAAAAGACTAGACCTGTGAAAGTGAAAACTGAAACAGATGATGGTCCTAGTCCAACGAAGCGTAAAAAAAAGCAGGATGAAGAACAAGAAGTGTGGAAATGGTAACTTATTTTATTACCCTGAAGGCCTGTTTTTCAATTGTCAGATAAAAGTTATCTAGTTTAAATTTGAGTTGTAATGTTGCAATCATTCTGAATATTTCTATAAAATTAGAATGTATGAAAATGGACTAGGTCTATGTACATTATCTCAAATTGAAATATCCATGTAAATCAGAAAAAAAAACAATATTCAAATATACATATACAATATTTATTACCATAATTAAAAAATAAAACAAAAACTTAAATTATCATACAGTTCTACTCCCTGCAGTTATAGAGATAAAAACACTGGCTGCAGTTTGGCTGTTGTTCGGCTGTTGTTCAAAATGATTTATTAATCAATTATTAATAGTAAGCTACCAATATGGTATCTCAGCCATAGATTGAAGTGAACTTTTGGTATTAGTAGTAATTGTGTTTAATTTGTTTGAGTTTCTCGAGTTCTTTTCAACAACCTGGAAATTATTATGCCAAATGTAATTGATCAAACTATGTATCTGTTGTGTATGACAATTTTAAGTGTAAAATCTTATTTTCAAACAGTAAAAAATACATTTCAAGAAATGTATAATTATTAAATTATTTATTAATACTATTTTCTAATATAGTTTAAGTAGTATACAAAGTCCTGGCCAGACTCAATGCATACTAAAACATCTGATTAGAGTTACATGACTGAGTAAATGAAGCATAATTATTGATAATTATTATAATTGAATTTCCATAGCATTTTTTTATTTATCATAAGCTAGCAATTTCATCTGATGGTAAGTGGTGGTGTAGCCCTAGATGATAAATCGCACTATCTTATTGTAACACAAGCCTATTCACTCTTGCCTTGAAGACGCCCAGATTGTATTCAGATGGAAAAATAGATGTTTTTTATTTATTTCATTATCTAACTATTAATCAATCATTACATTTAAAGTTACCTCCCATTTCATTTTAAACTCTTTGTAATAATCAGCTTTTAATTTAAGATCTTGTGACTTGTTTTTGGAGTTAGCTAGTACAAATTAATTTTGAACCAATGAGGGCATTCATGATTTTCTGCCACCAGCGCGGCGCCACTTAAAAATTAGGTATAATATTTGACAGATTTCATAGCGGGGAAGTTAATTTGTTGGGAAAATGTAAAGATTAATGTTTCTATGTGTACTATTAGTTATATTTTATATTAATTAGTCATGTTCACGTTGGCCCCCAGGCGTTTGCGACTGTCGAGTTGTCAGAGGTTGTGAACATGACGATGAACTTTTTTTTATAGAAAATTCTTACACTAAGTGGGATATGACAAAAAGTAGAATTGGAGTTTACAAAATTAATAAAGAAAGAGAATTGGCAGAGGCTAATAAGAGTTAATTGCGTTGAATGATTGATTGTTTGTAGCTACAAGTTCAAAATTGTTGATCTTACTTGAAGTCGCGAGTTAAACGCGCGCTCCGCTGCTAGTTCGACGTGAACACACACAAACAGCTTTATACATATGACATTGCTGCGAGCGCGCCGTGCGCGATCATCGCCAGCTTGCCCGCTACATCCACCGCTCATTCGTTTTGTATGTGAACACTTGCATATAATGCTATGTGTTTGATATTTAGTGACCGCGCCCGCGGATTAACGTGAGCAAGCACTAAGCTTGTAGTAGTGTAGTTATCATAGCGCAGTTGTATGACTATGAAGCTTTGCCGTCGGTTTCTTTACTTATTATTTAATATTTCAAGCTATGTGACGATTTCGACATGTTATTATCGGCTATCAGCAAATTATGCTGTTGTCAATTAAAGTCTAAAATATTCGCAAAGTGGCGCAGCAGTCTTGTAAAAAAATTAAGAATAAAATACTTGTGAGACCAGGCTGTATGGGTATAGATCCCTTTGCCTTTAAATAATTTAAAAAAAACTAGCGAGTGACATAATGTTTGCAGGTTAAGCTTATAAAATAAAATGTTTGTTACATTAGGCATCAAATTATTTCGAATAAGAACAACTGTTTGCATTAGTTCTCATAATTTGTTAATATTTAAACAATTTAAATTTTCAGAAATAATAAAGTAACCTTATTTTATTCTTTATTAAATGTGTTTCTTAAAAAGGACTAAATTAACGTTTCATTTATGTTTGTTATAATAGGTGGGAAGAAGAAAAGAAGGATGATGGAACAAAGTGGACTTTCTTAGAACATAAGGGACCCTTATTTGCACCAGACTATGAACCTTTACCAGAAAATGTCAAATTTCGATATGATGGAAAAATTATTAAATTATCTCAAGATGCTGAAGAAGTTGCCGGATTTTATGCTCGTATGTTGGATCATGACTATACTACCAAGGCTACCTTCAATAATAACTTTTTTGCTGATTGGCGTAAAGTTATGACCCATGAAGAAGCTAAACTAATTAAGGATCTCTCAAAATGTGATTTTAAAGAAATGAGTGCATATTTTGCCAGTGTGGCAGAGAAAAACAGAAATCGTACAAAGGAGGAAAAAGCTGCATTGAAGGCCAAAAATGAAGAAATACAAAAAGAGTATGGATTTTGTACAATAGATGGACATAAAGAAAAAATTGGGAACTTTAGGATAGAGCCCCCAGGGCTGTTTAGGGGTCGTGGTGAACATCCTAAAATGGGCATGTTAAAAAAACGTGTTATGCCTGAAGATGTTTTGATAAACTGTTCAAAAGACAGTAAAATACCTAAAGCTCCACCTGGACACAAATGGAAGGAAGTGCGGCATGACAATACTGTTACTTGGTTGGCATCTTGGACTGAAAATGTTCAGGGGCAAGCGAAGTATGTAATGTTGAATCCTAGTTCAAAGTTAAAAGGTGAAAAAGACTGGCAAAAGTATGAAACTGCTAGAAAGCTTCATAAATGCATTGATAAAATTCGGGAAACATATCGCAGTGACTGGAAAGCAAAGGAGATGCGTGTTCGGCAGCGTGCAGTTGCCCTATATTTTATTGATAGGCTTGCATTAAGAGCTGGTAATGAAAAAGATGATGACCAAGCTGATACAGTAGGTTGTTGTTCATTAAGAGTTGAACATATCCAATTACACAAAGAGAAAGATGGTAAGGAGTATGTAGTTGTATTTGATTTCCTTGGTAAAGATTCTATTAGATATTATAATGAAGTGCCAGTAGAAAAAAGAGTATTTAAGAATCTCGAGCTCTTTATGGAGAATAAAAAAGATAGTGATGACTTGTTTGATAGACTTAATACCCAAACACTTAATGAACATTTGAAAGATCTGATGCCAGGATTAACGGCTAAAGTCTTTCGTACTTACAATGCTTCTATTACCTTACAAAGACAGTTAGATGAGCTTACAGATCCTGATGCCTCCATACCTGAAAAGATTCTGGCATATAATAGAGCAAATCGAGCAGTTGCTGTACTTTGTAATCACCAACGTGCTGTACCTAAAGGTAATTCTTTTTTATATTATTTATATACAATGCAATATTAAAGGTTTAGTTATTTTTTTAACCCTCATTTTGTGTTTTTAAGGTCATTCAAAATCAATGGAAGCTCTAAAAGAAAAAATACAAGCCAAACGAGATCAAGTTGATGAGGCAGAGGAGGACTTAAGAGAAGCTACAAAGGCTGCTAAACGTGGGTCTGTAAAAGAAAAAATTGCTTGTGATAAAAAGAAAAAGGCTTTAGAGAGACTGAGAGAGCAATTAAAGAAATTGGAACTACAAGAAACTGATCGTGACGAAAATAAAACTATTGCACTAGGTACCTCCAAGCTCAACTATCTTGACCCTCGTATCTCAGTTGCTTGGTATGTAATTTTTGTTAAATACTGTAAATTGTGTTATCGTGTGTTTTTAATAATATAGAAAAAGTTAAATCTGTTAATCTAATGTTAATTTCAGGTGCAAAAAGCATGATGTCCCCATTGAAAAAATCTACAACAAAACACAGCGTGATAAGTTCCGTTGGGCTATTGATATGGCCGGTCCGGAGTATATCTTTTAAGTTACATTTTAGCATTGGCTATACACTATATTTTTGTTATATCTGCAAACGTTCCACTTTATACAAATTTTTTATGTTTTTACATAATATTTATTATTTTATGAACTTATGACCAGGTTAAATTTGAAGGCATGTGTTAGCTAGTAGATTAATTCAAAATTTAAATACAAATTGTACAGCATTACTGTAATTTGTTATTGTTCCTCCCATGATTAGGATTCAAATTAGAAGTCTGATTCTAATTTATCTTTTATAACATTAGTTTCGAATTTGCTTGTAGTTTAGTTAAGTTAGACATAGTCTAGTATAAGTCTGTGCAGAAGTGCAATCTTGTCAAAAAACTTCCACCATTTCAGTATCATGTACTTCATCTTAATTACTGTAAATTGTATGAACATAGAAATAGTGGAAAGTAATGAATTTATTTGACATAAGAAAACATATTTATGTAAACTACATTTTTATCATCATAACAAATGAAAAATGTGGCGAACTACAAAGTATATAAATGAACACACTGTCATTACCTAAAATTTGTATATAAGCTCTTCATTTCTTTAATATCATTAGATTACCACCTTTTAGCAAATTGATGAGTGGAAATAAACAAAAAAATATTTTGTTCATGTAAGATACTTGTCACCTAATGTCGTCCTGTGAAGTCTTTAGACATTGTAAAAATGACTTCTTGAGTATTTAATTGTGCACAATGTGCAAGTAGTAAATGTTGTAAAGTAAATAATTGTTATTTTATTTTTATATACATAAGATCGAAATTTGTGACAAAAGCTGACAGTTTAACAAATGGTACAATGTTTTAGGTAAATTTGTAATGTTAAAGTAATGTGTGAAGCCTTGTAAATAGTGAATTTTTACCATGTCATACAATTGTAAAACGAGATTATCCCAAATAAAAAATTGACACTAGGATTATCTTCATTTTGCACTTTAAACAAAATTAAACATAGTTTCAAAGGTAACAATTTATTAGCATTTTTGCAACCATAAATGCAATTTCCACAAAACAATAAAAGTGATAAACATCTATCTCCTTTCATAGAATCATTTAAGATTAGAAAAAAGTATCTTCAATCTAAAACAAAATTGTAAGTTTTTCCCTAATCAAAAATCAAGTATTGGTTTTAATATGGTTTTTACTGCAATTTTAAAAAATTAACATTTTCCATACCCTCTGGCATATAATTTAGACCAGACTCATTTTTGTGAAGAAGATTGTAGCCTTTCGCATATCCTAAAAGAAAAAATATTGGTTAAAATATATCTCATCACAAGATAAACAGTCTACTGCAAAATAATGTGCCTTTACAAAAATATTTTTTTTAAATAATAATAATAATAAATATTCATTGCCACACAATAATAAGTTTACAAATGAAAAGTTTACAAAGTAAGTATACACATAAAAATGATTAGACTTAAAATAAAAAAAAAATAAACATTCACAATTAACAGATTAACTAATATTACTCAGTATACGATTATAATGTGAGGCAACGGGCACAGGCTCAGTATTCGCTGGGCATTATGCTCAGCACTGTTTTTCAGCCAGTCCCTGCTGTTTTGGATATATTTTGGTCGCACGCACATCGTACTTAATTATGTATTGTTGGTAAACCTCTATACAGTCAATATGTGTTAGATAAAAATACTTTATTACAGAATAAACATACAGTTATTCGGCCTAAAAAGATTTCTGTTCGTGTAATAACTCCTTTTTAACCTTTTTTTTAAATGTTGAAAATGTAATATTAAAATTTTCTTTTAAGGGTGGTGGCAAATCATTCCATATTTTTGCGGCCGAATATTTAAAACATCCTTTGAAGTTTTTAGTCTTATGGCATGGAATATTCAGCATGTTTGAGACTCTTTTACGTGTATTTACTTCATGGGCATTCTTACTCCAATCTAATTTATTGTATAAATACAGTGGACTTTTGTTACTAATAATTTTGTGAACTAAGCAAACCAAGTGGAGTTTCCTACGTGCGTCCATTTTTAAAATATTATTTTCATTAATATATGGAGTAATGTGAGCTCTTTTTGGGACGTTAAAGCAAAAACGAGTACATGCGTTTTGCACGCGTTGAATTGCCTTTTTTGTTTTTACATACAGTCGTGGGCCATAGACGGTATCGCAGTAATTAAAATGTGATAACACTAACGACTCAACTAAGGTCTTCCTGATCGTTACTGTTAAGTATTTTCTTATGCCATATAAAACCTTTAAACGATAAAAAGCATTACGTACTTTAATATTTACATGTTCATTAAATCGCAGTTGGCTATCGAGGGTAAGACCAAGGTTAATGACCAAGGGTAATTAATTTATTATCACGCTTGTCATGGAAATTTGCGATAGAGTGCAAGCCATTTTGCACTTAGAAGCTGGTTTCTGTCGTAGGTAACCGCAAGATTCCTTAGTCGAATGATACACCAAGACAGGATATTATAGTTTTCCAAAACAAACATTGCTTATATTAGTTCGGAAGGACGACATTTATTTTATTATGTATTACTGGATATACGCGTACGAACCCGAAATAAAAACCAGTCACGAGTTTGTGTGTTCGAAAATGAGTTAAAGCCAACAAAAATTGTTCGTTCACGGAGTGTTGCAAAAAAAAATGGTGGCCACGTTTGTCTCCAAAACCGGCCATGTTACGACTATTCCTCTTGAGGGACAAAGAACGGTTAATGAAAAATGGTATGCTAGCATTTGTTTGCCACAGGTCGTATCTGAACTCCGTAAAGAGAACTGCAACCGCCGCATCATCCTCCATCACGACAATGCGAGTTCTCACACCGCACACAACAAGTTTTTAGAGCAAGAAAACATAGAATTATTAAACCATCCGCCGTACAGCCCCGACCTAAGCCCTAATGATTTCTATACTTTCCCTAAAATAAAGAATAAATTGCGTGGACAGAGATTTTCATCACCTGAAGAAGCTGTGGACGCCTACCAAACGGCCATTTTGGAGACTCCAACTTCCGAATGGAATGGTTGCTTCAATGATTGGTTCCATCGTATGGAAAAATGTGTCAAATTTCGCGGAGAATACTTCGAAAAGCAATAAATACATTTTTAAATAGTAATGTGTCACTTCCTTGATTCCCGAAAATTTCAGTGCCGCCCTCGTACGTACTAGAAACAAACTCTTTTCTTAACTCATTCGTTGCCAAGGACTCGCCTGGCGAGTTTATTAGAACTGCATAATGGTGGCCTAGAACTCGATACGCGAGTCCTAACTATTTATCGTATTTTCTTTAAAAATACAAGGGAAAAAAATATAAATTCTAAATTAACAGCCACTTTAAATATTGTTTTACGTCATAAAACCGTGGCCCGCATGTCAGGTAAGTATTTTTTTTTAATAAAAAAAAATCAAAGATGAGAATGATGGGTAGGGGCGGGGATAGCGAAAATTGACTTATGTTCATTTTGATTTTAGAGACTTTCGTCGGGATCGTTCAGCTGGTGATCTTCTGATCTACCTGACTTATAGATGGGCGGAGGCAGTAGAGTCCAAGGAGGAGGCACTGGCCGTTAGTTTGGACATTGTGAAGGCGTTCGATCGGGTTTGGCACAAAGCGCTTCTTTCGATGCTCCCTTCGTATGGGCTTCCCGAGAAATTGTGCAATGGGATCACCAGCTTCCTTGCAGATCGGAGCATCAAGGTCGCTGTAGACGGTGCATGCTCCGAATACAAGTCTATTAATGCTGGTGTTCCACAGGGCTGCGTGCTATCACCAACGCAGTTTCTTCTGAATATCAATGATATGTTGCAAACTGGTAACATTCATTGCTATGCAGACGACAACACTGGCGATGCTCTATACACCGGCCGTACCAATATTACTCAGGAAAACATCGCAGAGTATCGGAACAAACTTGTGTATGAAGTCGAGTCTTTGCTGAACAAAGTCTCGGATTGGGGGCGACTAAATCTAGTCCAGTTTAACCCTCAGAAGACACAAGTTTGCGCGTTTACCGCTAAAAAGAACCCCTTTGTCGTATTTCCTTAGTTTCAAGGCATTCCCCTTATTGCCTCAACCACTTTTTTCGTGGTCACTTGGAAGGGAATGTCAAATTGGCCTCTAAAAAGCTTGGCATGCTCAGCAGAGCGGGACAGTATTTCATGCCGGCACAACGCCTACAATTTTACAAGGCGCAGGTTCGGCCTCACATGGAATACTATTCCCATCTCTGGGCTGGGGCTCCCCAGTGCCAACTCCTTCCACTTGACTGCATCCAGCGTAGAGCGGCTCGAATCATCGACGACCGAGTTCTTTCCAATCTGCTCTATTTTTGGCGCTCCGAAGAGATCCCTATGCATTTTCTTTCGCATTTACCACGGGGAGTGCTCTGAGGAATTGTTCGAATTAATTCCAGCCGCCAAATTTCACGAACGCACGTCGCTGCAGAACTCCGACACCATCCACACCATCTGGATGATTGGCAGTCCACCACTGTGCGATTTAGAAGATGTTTTCTTCCTCGCACAAATTCCTTGTGGAATCGATTACCATCAGCGATTTTTCCGGACCGATACGACTTAGGGACCTTCAAGAAAAGATCATACTCCTTTTTAAAAGGCCGGCAACGCATCTGCAATTCCCCTGGTGTTGCAGTTGTTCATGGGCGGCGGTAGTCACTTACCATCAGGCGAGCCGCATACTCGTTTGCCCCTTCTATAAAAAAAAGATCTGTTGAAATGAATTCGTAAGAAAGTGAAGTTACACAAAATAATAAAAATATTGGAATAAACTCTTCGTGATCATTTGGTACCTCTAGTGTACCTGTAAAAACAAGTATCATATATAAAAAAAATTCTTTAAAAATAAAAACTTAAGAAAAAAAAACAGAAACAAGAACAGACTTGTTCTTACAAGTACCAAATGATCACGAAGGATTTATTCCAATATATTTATCATTTTGGAGTAAAGTAAGGTGCTCTCGCCATCCTGGCGCACATAAAATTTGTGTATTAAATCTCTACTTCAAGCCAAAAGTATTTTTTTCTTACACATGTTAAAACAAAACCGAAGTGTTTATTCAAATTATTTTTCTTAACAACAAAGAAGTTTAATTTCCAGAACTAGTTTGAAATCTTTTTCCTCAGTAAATTTCGCTGCTAACACCTTAAAATGGGCAAATATGCATTTAGATGTGAACTCCTCATTTTTACGGCCAGCGACTCGCCACGCGAGATGTATCTTCCTCGTTTGTACGGCCAACGACTCGCCATCGCCATGCGAGTCTCGGCAAATTATAGTGGTGGCCCTACGTATGACATTAGAAAATTATGGTGCGGCAACGAATGAGTTAAAACGCAACTTTTCAATGATGATGGCACTGTGTGTTAAGTTCACCTTAGTTCCAACTAGCGACATCTCGTGAGCGTTAGATTATTAGCCCTCATTGAGAACCTTCTGTTATTTATAGGAGGGGGGCAAACGAGCATGCGGCTCACCTGATGGTAAGTGACTACCGCCGCCCATAAACGACTGCAACACCAGGGCAATTGCAGATGAGTTGCCGGCCTTTTAAAATGGTGTAGGCTCTTTGCTTAACACATTCATCACCACTACGATTTTCATGATGTCTTCTCGGATGCCGCCTACATTTTACGGTTGACTCGTCAGGCGAGTCGCCGGCACTGCAATATAAATTGAATCGACTCGCCACGCGAGTTCACCGGCACTACGTAAGGGTATATTCTATGTTTTGTTATTTTTGTGGCCATCACAGTGTACTTACCGTGTTTAACGCAATTAAAAAGTGTTAGGACTATTCAGCTTGTAAAAATGGCAAAAAACTCTTTGGATAAAATAAAAGGTAAGTTTGTTTCGTAATTTAAGCAGTGGTTGTCAATCTTTTAAATTGTGGTTATTGTTCAGGTTATGCTTTGAATTTCTTATACTTGTGAATAGACAATTTTACCCTGAAATAATTTAATACGGGCTTTCAGTTTTAAGAATATGTTCCTATTTTTATTTTATTTTATAAAATATCCAAAATTTGACTGAAGACAACTCGATGAAGGTTCTGTTTGAAAATGATTCTAAAGACTGGGATGACGACAATAATAACTATCAGACACATTTCAACAAATACGACAAACTAAAATCTTACTAAAAGTAGCACTCAAACTAATACTACAGATAATTCAAAGTATATAGAAATGGCCAACGAAAGCTTTGGCATTTTCATTGGACGTGAACTTCTAAATGTGCCAATGTTTAAAAAGCGCTTTGTTATGCATCAGATTATTAGACTGATTGAAAACAATTCATAAATTAATTAAGATCTGATAACACATAAGAACACTCAAAGTCCAGTAAACGTTTGCCAAAGTAGTTCAAACAGTACCCAAATAGGTCCAGTAATCGTAAGTAAAGGTATAGTCGAAACAGCACTCAAACAAGTCCAGTAATCACAAGCCAAGGTAATCAAAACACGGGAGTCCAGTAAACGTAAGCCAGGTCACAAAGGTAGAGAACAGATAAACGCATGCGATGACGAAAGGGTCGTACAGAGCACTGATATTGAAAACAAAGTTTACAGAAGTTTACTAGAGTAGGCAATGACGTCACAAATAGGAATACAATGGGATCGACGAAATGTTTAGTTGCAAGTGCATTCTTGGAGTACGATTTAACATTAGTCAATGAGAGCTTCGCAAAAAACAATGTTATCAGAGCTTTTGTTCTTCAAACACAACGGCGAGCCGGTGTTTTTTGCCGGCTGTTTTATCAATGTCGACCCTTTTTCATAAATTCATTTTCAACCCTATTACAAAGATACAAGATTTATAATATGGCTACTAGACATGTGATCTCAAATATTACGATAAGTTTGTATTTCTAAATCTTGTTTTTTATTCTAATGAAACTATAGTATGTGCCAAATCGATTGAGAAAAACGGACAATGACCTTTCGGTCGTTTAACCAGGGGTTACAAACCTTCAATATATAGGCACATTTTATATGTAGTACTTTCTTTATTTATAATGATTTTTTTATAATGATTGATATAATATATATTTATTAACTATTATTAAAAAGTTATGTGAAAGATCGCTGTAGAAGAAAAATCATCTATTGTTATAAAGTACTTTATTCATTTAACAACAAAAAACATTAATTTATAACACATATAAAGATTCGAGTGATAACGACACCGAATAAGTACGTACTTATGCAAAAGATAAAACTTTATTTTTAATATTATATAAGAACTTTATTTTTATTCGGTGCAATCATCACTCGTATCTTCACTTGATGAACTATCTGTAACATTAATTATAAAGCGATCTGCAGTTTGGTCAATTCTATCATCCATGCCACGCATTTTTTGTTCAACCTTAAGGACATGCTGAACACAGTTTTTCCATTTATCTGGCGTGATTTGAGTTAAACCATCTTTAAGTAAATTTTTAACATCTTTTAACTTGAAAGTTGTATTTTTTCGTGCAACGTACCCTTTCACATCTGCCCACACAAGTTCAATGGGGTTAAGCTCACAGTGATAAGGAGGTAACCTTACCACTGTGATGCTTTTTTCTTTTGCCATCTCGTCGGTGACGTAACTTCGATAGTTATCTTTAACTGCCTTTATTTTTTCCATTAAGTGGGTCTTTGTGTCCGAGGGCACGTATGCGATCTGTTTAGATTCTAGCCATTCCTGCATATTTTGTTTCCGCCAAGACATTGTTGGGGTTTTTTCTAAACGTCTGGAGTGGTAACTAGCGTTATCCATAACTATGACATCGCCGCTTTGCAGTTTTTCTATTACTTTTCTAAACCAGTCCTCGAAATGGAGAGCGTCCATACTCTCATGGTAGTCACCAGTAGATGATGATTCAAATACCCAATCACATCCCTCCAAAAAGCCATTTTCATTGCCAACGTGTACAACTATTAATCGCTTTCCTTTACCCGAAGGGGCTTTCGCGCCAGTAGAGTAGCCTTCTAACCGTGATTGACGAGAAGATTCAATTGTGGTGTCTTCCCATACCTTTCCCATAGTATGACCTGCGTTAATCCATGTTTCGTCAAGGTAAAAAATGTTACGTCCCTCGTTTCTTAATATTTGTATTTCTCTCAAATATCTGGTACGCCACAGAACTATCTCTGGGCGATCTATTAGACCACTTTTTCTGTTTCTCTTTATATATTTGAATTTTAAATGGCGCAACACACGTCGCAGGGAAGTTTTGCTCAAGTTTGGCAACTGGTCATCTTGATTTATACTGAGCAAAATTTTGTCTAAAGTCGGTAATTCTCCTGCAAGAAAGAACTGATGCACTTTCGCTCTTATAGCCGATTTATCAAAATCGTCCAACTTGTCAATTACAGACTTTTTTCTTTTATTAATTATTCCCTTTTCTGGTATTTTATGGGAATCTCTATACACGCTTAATACGCGATATATAGTGCTCTTGCTGACTCCTGAGATCTCCGAAACCTTTTCTACCATATTAACGTTTGAAGGATACACGTCTTCGGGCCAGGTGTTTTTGACATATTTGTATACATTAATGATAATCTCTTGTTCCCCGACCGACAAAGTGGTAGGTTTTCTCTTTTTTACTGGTGACGTTAAAGGTGCTCCAGAAGATGGGCCTGTAAATAAATGACAAAAATATACTACCATAGTACTACATCACATAAATACATATTGTTTTAGAAAATAAATACCACATGGTCACATAAAAAGAGCGCTTTAAGAAATAGAAAGGCTACGTCGTCGCATTTGTACCTATTTGTACGTACCTGCTACGTTTATTATGGGTCGGCGACGTCTCTTTCCACTTGATGTTGAAGGACCGGGTCCTTCACCAAATTCTCCTGAACTCATGTCGATTTAGTAACGACCGTCACAGTAAAACTAATATAACAGATTCAAAAAACAAAAACTTAACGATATAACAAATTTAACAGTAAAAACTCAACTAAAACAATGCAATGAATGCTATGAATTACCCGAGACGTACACACGCAAGCGCTATCCGAACACGAATGAAAACAAAATGGCGGACCGGCCCAAAAAAGGTGACGCATCTCTGGCTGCCATTGTCACGTTTCTTTTAGAACGAACTGACGTAACGCGCGTTTTGTTTATTTTAAAGGGATGAATTTGCAAAAGCTCAATATGGTGATTATATTGCTTCAAATATTTTTTTAATATGAAACTGTTATTAAATGAATTGCTGCGTTACTTACCATAAATTCAAATATAAAATATAACACATTTTTCGCGATGTACCGTAAGATTTTACTATGTTTATAGGAACCACAGACAATATTATTTAAGAAACAAAAAAACAAAACATATGTGCTGACCTAGAAGTGGGAATAATATCAATATTTAAATATTGTTATCACATCTAAATTGAGATTTTGTAAGTTACGCCTTTTGACACTCGGCTCATATCTGAGGTCATTGTCCGTTTTTCTCAATCGATATGGCACATACTATAGTTTGTTGTATATTAGTCCCATATCACAAGTATGTAGGTAGTCCATTCTACTATGTTGACGTCGTTGTCTAACAAGTACATGGTTGAGGATCTATGTCAGGGAACTCGCCTAGTGAGTTCAAGGCATTGCAGAATAGTTTGTTTCCTTTCAAATATAAACGGGGTCTCCACACCCGGCCCACCACGTAAATCTTTAGTTTAGCATATATTTAGTCTAAACTATAATTTTAAGCAGAAAATACGGATGCATTTTGGAAATATTAGTGAAAAACACTGAACTCGCCAGACGAGTCGCCGGCACTTGAATAAGATTTACGTGAACTCTCCGGGTGAGTCGGTGGCACTGAACGTGAATAAGTTCTCACACTCGAACTTTACAATGCTTTCATTAGGAGCTATAAAATTAAACAGCTAAGAAGTTAACTATAAAGCTGATTTTACACAATTTTGCAGCTACAGTACACGATTAATTAGTGTAAATAATAAAACTTTGAGGGCATAGATAAGTCTGTCATCAACTTAAGGGACCCTTTCCAAGGCTGAACCATACAGATATTATGTCACAAAACTTAGTTATCGATGAGGCGGACGTGAAACAGTTCGCGATGTTTTTTGCACGCCTGCCAAACATGCTATGCAGTGCAGCTTTCGTAATTATTTCCTGACGAGATTGGATGATCTATACTACACAGACGTCATTTCGTGTGAGAAAAGGCTTTATCCTTATCGAACAAGCATAACCAGGATGTGGCGATACAGAGCATTTCCGACCAGGAAACCAAATAGGACGAGAAGGAGCTCCACGGGAGCGGAGGTTTCTACTTCTACTCAGTGCCGTAGCTATGTAACCAAGAGTCCCGGGCAAAAATTAAATTGGGGCCCTATTTAAACTAAGCTAAATACTTTAAAGGTGCAAAACTACTTCATTATCAGCTACTTGTCACCCACTGCGGTGCATAATAAAGCAACGCTACTTATTACTAAGTATTATGTGTAACGCATAAACAATGACGAAGTAGATTACAGTTAATATATAGGCAGATAACATAACAGTGGAGGCGCCACACGGCAGCTTTTACTGTCGCACGGGTGAGATATACTAGATGGAGTGACGACTTGGTAAGACATGAAATCAAGAGCTGTAATGAACGAATGTAATTAATGGATCGACCAGCTGTGACCGAGGAGACCCACGACCGTACAAATAACGAGTAGAAGTTTATACTTCGTCTGTTAAGTAGGTCGGAGGCCCAACCCCTCTTCCCCTCTATATGGTAGTGTAATTAAATAAGAAACCATCCAGGACCAGCCGAGCACCCGTGCTATAGGAGAACCCCTGGCTGAGCACCCACGCCCAAGCTACCCTACTCTTCCTTAGCGCACAGGCTGCACAGGCTGCCTCGCGTATCCTGGGTAGGGCGGGGGAGAGGGGGGGGGGACGAAATTTTGTTCGCGACTAATACTGCTCGGGGCAAATGGAGCAACAAAACAAAGGCGACCCCTGCCGCGTTATACGTGAATTTCTACAACGTCAGGGGACTTCATTCGAACTTTAACGCCGGCTACTACCATGTGGAGATGGCGAAGCCGGCCTTGCTCTTTCTAACTGAAACACAAATGTCCTCTCCGGCTGATATTTCGTATCTCTCCTACCTAGTGCACAAATTATAACACCTTTGTACCTCGGGCTGGAGTTTGCGTATACGTCAGAGAGGATATCTGTTCTCGACGCCTTGGCAGTCTTGAAGGTCAGCGACGATCAGCCTTGCGTCTACCGGTGCCTCTATAGGTAATGCCGACACATACCAACTCATCGACCACGTCCAAATCGCTGCAGACTCCGTGCTACAACAGGTCCCTTGAGGATAGGGGGAGGGCATGCTTCTCGCCGGATGATCCCAATCCCTGTCGCTGATGTGATACTTCAGAGAATGGAACTCTTTATTCTATCATCTGTGGTGCTTGGTTTGGTCACTCCTGTAAAATTGTATCGTGTTATATAATAGGAGCACTTTACCAGCGCTGTTAAAAAGATGTATAATTTCATCTTCAGGTCGGTACAATACGGTTTACACAGCGCTCGGTGCGCATATCACTACTCTCCCTAGACGTCAGGTCGAGTGGGCCTGATAGATTCCTCACATTGTGCTAAAGACGTGTGCTCCCGAGTTGGCACCGGTCGTATCGTGTCTTTTCTAAAAGTCATTCTCCCTAGGCGTAGTGCCGAACTCAAAGAAGACAGCTTTAGTGCACCAGATCCCTAAAAAAACCGAAAATCAACCGCTCAGACCTATCTAACTTGTTCTCCAAAATAATAAATACCATTGTGAACTGCCAGCTCATGAGCTCACCTTGAGGATCACCAACTGAAAAGTGACCGCCAGTACGATTTCCGTCGGGGTTGCTCAGCTGGTGATCTTCTGGGTTGCCTAACTCATAAATCGGCGGAGGCGGAGAGGGAGACCCTGGCCGTTAGTTTTAACATAGCTAAGGCTTGGATCAGGTTTGGCACAAAGCGCTTTTTTCGAAGCTGCCTTCCTATGGGCTTCCCGAGAATTTGTGCAACTGGATCAGCAGTTTTCTTGCAGATTGGAGAAACAAAGTCGTAGTAGAAGGTGCATGCTCCATTTACAAGCCCATTTATGCTGGTGTTCCACAAGGCTACGTGCTATCACCTACGCTGTTTCTTCTGCTTATCAATAACATGTTGCAAACCAGTAACGTACACTGGTGATGCTTTATACACCGGCTGTGCCTATATTTCTCGGGAATACGTCGCCGAGTACCGGAACAAACTTGTGTCTGAAGTCGAGTTTTTGCCAGATAAGGTCGCTGTGATCGGTGACTAAATCCAATTAAATTCAATGCTCAGAAGACAGAAGTTTACGCGTGTACCACTAAAAAGAACCCCTTTGTCGTAACTCCTCTTGTTACCTCAGCCAGTATCGGAATCTTTCGCGTTGACATATCGAATAAAGTGCAGTTTTGTGGTCACTTGGAAGGAAAGGCTCAACTGGCCTCTAAAAAGCTTGGCGTGCTCAGCAGAGCGGGACAGTATTTTATGCCGGCACACTACTTGCAACTTTACAAAGGGCAGGTTCGGGCTAACATGGAATACTGTTCCCTGGGCCGTGCCTACCGCCTTCCACTTGACCGCATCCAGCCCACTCCCCACACTCCCCGTGATAAATGCGATAGAAAATGCAAACATCCCTTTGCATTGCGTTGCATTTTGTTATCACGGGGAGTAACTCTGTCTAGTCCCGCAGCCTTACCACATTTCAAACTTCGAATCGCACGTTCAATCTCTTTCATACCGATGACCTCAGTGTCATCGAGGTCCAGGTCTGGCGTACCAGTCACGGCGTCATCCCCGGATCCCTCACTAAGATCATCACACGCATACATTTCTCTAGAAAATTCGCTCCATCGCTGCATGACGTCCGATTTTTCTGTGAGGACGTCATTAGTTCTCAAAAGCACTTTGTTCATTCTTAAGGCCGTCGCACCACTTCGGGTCCTTCCAACCTCTTTCCAGAAGAGTTTGGAGTTCTCCTTAAAGTTGTGCGACAACCTTTCGTCCGCTTCCATTCTACACCTTTCACGTATTTCCTCAATCAATGCTTTCGTGTGAACTTTCTGCAGCTTATATCTTTCTTTCATCTTCTCTCTCATATCCTTATCATTACTAGAGGCCAAGTAGTCTAACCATGCTTTCTTCTTCTTCTCTACAGCTTCTTTCACTTCATCATTCCACCATGCATCTCTTCTTTTACTACTGCCTCTTTTTATTGTTCCACACACTTCTTCCGCTGCACTTACCATTCCATCCCTAAGGTTCTGCCATGTTCTTTCCACACATTCATTTCTGCCATCGATGGTGTCAAGCTTTTCGGCTACCCTCGCATGATATTTGTCCCTAGTATCCGCTTCCTAAAGCTTCCAGCTTCGGATGCGACAGACCGACTGTGGTTCTGTTACCGCCGTCCGGTAGCGCCAACGCGCGAACAGACCCCTAAATCTAGTAATCACTAGATAGTGATCCGTTCCCAGGTCAGCACCCCTGAACACTCGCGTATCCATCACCTGTTTTCGCAGTCGGTCATCCACCAGAAACAAATCGATCATACTTCTCTCATTCTTTCTTTCTCTAGTATACATATGGATTTTCTTGTGATTAAACATAGTGTTTGTCACAAGAAGACCCTTTTCCTTGCATACCGCCATTATAAACTTGCCAGCATCATTAACCCTTTTATCGCCAAACTTTCCAAGCACCGACTCGTACCCTGGACGAGCGGTACCAACCCATCCATTCAAATCACCACACACAACAATTCTTTCGTTTCCCCTAGCCAAATCTAGAACTTCTCTTACATTCTCCCAAAACTCCTCCAGCTCAGCCCTGGACGACGAAGCTACCGGCGCATAAACAGCCAAAAGGAATAACTTCGTCAGTCCCAATTTAAAGCGAACCCAGAGAAGTCTTGAGTTCACAACCTTATATTCAGTCATAACATCGACCAACCGAGACGACAGCAGCACCCCCACTCCCTGGCGGGCGCTCTCGCTCTCCGGGACTCCGGACCATAGAGCTAACGCCCCGCCAGGGAGCTCTTCAGTACCACTGCCCTTCCGTTTGGTCTCCGACATACACACGAGATCTAATTCTCTTTCTTTCATTATTTCAATCAACTCATTCATCTTATCTTTCATGCCTCCTCTAACATTCCACGTGCCAACTCTGCACTCTGTCCTCCACCTTCCGCCGTGTCGGGCTGTGCGTGACGGGTGGCGGTCCCCATCGCCGCTTTGCGCGCTGCATTCCACACCAACGGGGACTAGCTGAGTAAGTATTAGTAATATTAAATAAAAAACTGCGGTTGCCAACCCTTTGCCAAACGTGGCAGCTATGACAAATATCCCCCCTATGAGGCAATCTATGGGGAATCTAATGTTGAGCAGTTGACTTTCATAGGCTGTAACGGTAACGGCAACATTACATGAAACTCAGACTCACAGGTAAGGTATTCAGATTTAATACCACATAGTATAATTGGCCATTACTGTAGGAGCAAGGGCAGAATCAGAATTGATTTTTGAAAGATATTAAATTTTAATATTCCATCTGTAGTAGTGGCAATGGGCCGGCCATATAGCTCGAGGAACCGACAACCGATGGGGAAAAAAGGTTCTCGAGTGGCGGCCTCGTACCGGCGGACGAAGTGTAGGGCGTCCCCCCACTAGATGGAGTGACGACCTGGTAAGATAATATGCAGGAAGTCAATGGATGCAGGTGGATCAAGACCGTGCTTTGTGGCATTCCTTGGGGAGGCCTATGTTCAGCAGTGGACTTGTGAAGGGCTGTAGTGAATGAATGAAAAAAATCTGCAGTCAATTTACATAATGATAAGACTGTATAGAATCGTCTGATAGAAAAATTATATGGGTGGGTGTAATCGAAGATTAGATAGATAGAACGCGATGCCGAAGACAACCAAAAGCATTCTCATCTCATGGCTGTCGTAACAAGCTTGTTTAGGGAACGTCCAGAAGATCGTAGGCTTCGAAAGATGGCAGTATAAAAACCTCATATTTGTAAGTCTGCCAATCTGCTTGCCCAACATTGAAATTACTTCAAAACCTTCGTACTATAGACTAGACCCATGTCCATAGTAGGAATATTTACTGACCGGTAAGAGAAATCATGAGCTGTTGTAGCTCTGATGGTCAGCGCTCACTGCAAATGCGCAATTTTAAGTGCTGATTTACCACGTGCTCGGTGATGAAGGAAATCATCGTGAGGAAACCTGCATGTCTGAGAAAATAAAATATTTCGAAGACTTCGTCGTTCGCCAACACGCATTGGGGCAGCGCGGTAGACATTTCCTTGCCCCAAGACCCTCTCAGAAATGAGAGGAGGCCAGTGCCCAGCAGTGGAACGCCTAGCCTGCAACTTTACTTTTTTAACTTTAAGAGGGATCATCACACTAAATATTGACATGCGAAATTAAAAAAATCAAACCTAATTCTTTCATGAGTTTCGTGGGTGCGTTTCGTAAATGCAACGGTATGGATGGAAGCGGTCCCTTTGTCTCTTTTAAATAGAGTTGACACTTTTTCATAGCGTCATACACTTCCCGGCTTTTAGGAGCCCTGGCGAGGCTAACAGCACACTGAACTAACAATACATCGCTTTCTGGCATTCCTATGTGCTGACATCCGTGAAGACACGCTACAGCCTCGACAATTGCGTTTTGATCACCTAATCCTGTAAAAATAACAAGGATTAAGAAATGATGGACAAAAACTAAATATTCACTTATTTCATATTCATACTCATTAAAATAACTCTTTTAAAAGTTTAATGAGGGAAGAAAAATAATAAAGTTTTCCAGGATGAGTGTGCTAATAGCGGCCTTCCTCAAAAATACAAACATCTACTGTTGAAATTAAGAATAATATTATAATCTTAAGATTATTAACTAATTGGTGTATATCATATACCGAGTTTGAAACATATTGCTCCTTCGGAATAAAACATAGTTATGACTTTACGAAGGATTCTGCATTGGCGACTATACAACGTGTAACAAAAACCCTGTGGTTCCCTTTAAGTACGTTATCGGAGTCAGTATTCAAATGTAAAGAAATAACTGTTTTTCAAAAAACTTGAACATTAAAAAATTTAATTTTAAATAAAAAAAATTAATTTGCAAATTTTATGTGGTTTTATTACCTCTAACTGCCACGAGCATCGGTGAAGAGTGGTCTTTCACAATCCTCTTATTCTCCGGATAATGCAATAAAACCACATACAAATCGCGAAGTATTTTTTTATCAAATTATTTTTTATGTTCAAGTTTTATGAAAAAAAGTTATTTCTATAGGTTTGAATACTGACTCTGATTACGCACTTAACGGGAACCACAGGGTTTTTGTTACATGTTGTATATCATAGAATTATTTACTTATTATAAGTACCTTTATTTTTAACCTAAGTTCATGCTGTTTTCAACTTATAACGTATAGTGACGAACACGCGTCATTTGGCGGTATGTCTTTGCATGAGTACCAACCTCTCGCCAGAATATGCCCAGCGGATACGTGTAGGGATTCAGTCAAGATTCAAGTAATTCATCAGTTTCATCCTCCAATAATACTTTAGTTTATTCTAACAATCAATTCGACCCAAATGAAAAAAAAAACAAGTAAAATATTTAATTCAAGAGCATTAGTAAAGTCCACGATAATAGTAACCAAGTATTCGCAGTTCTTTAAAGTGCTGTAAAACACGGTCAAGGAAAAAAATTAACAAAATCCTCGTGGGTTCTTACTATGCAAAATATTACCATTGTTTTTTTATAAATTTTTTAATAAACGCGTTGAGTACAAATGCGCAGATACAAACCAGACTAAATATTTCCCAAAGGATATCAGAACTGTTGCAGTCAGATCCTGATCATTTTTTGACTCAATTCATAAGAATAGACGAAACGTGGTTTCACTATTACGATCGCGAAACAAAATTACACTCTATGACTTAGAAAAGAACATATTAAACTCCTTTTGAAACTCAAGGACAGTCCTTTCACCATTAAGATAATGGACCCTTTTTTCTGAGAAGTAGTAATAAAAAAATATTGAGAAGTAGTAATAAAAGAATACTGGCACTCCGTACACAAAACAAATAAAAAAAAACCGGTCGAGAAAATCCGCAAGAAACGGCGAATCTAATTCGCAAAGCTTATTTTGTTTCGCGAAGACAACGCCCAGGCTCCCATTTCGACTAGACTGCAATCCGAAATACGCGCTTTAAATACCTGATTATCCTCTATATATTCATCAGACCTTGACCCGAGTGATTTCTGACTAAGATCAACGGAGAATCTAAAAGGACAGATATTTGATAATGAAGCAGTAGTCACTGCAGTAAAGGAGTTTTTAGGATATTTAAGACCTTAAAAAAGGATTTTTCAATTATATTCCACTAAAAGATAACTGTGTCAAAAAATAAATAACGTTTAATACCTGTAACAATCTAATCCGCACATTTCATCGAACACCTCAAGTACACATTATTGAAAATTTACGATGATCGGAAAATGATAAAATCGTTTTTGAAGATAGAAATAGACAAGTTTTTGGCCATAATTTCTTTCATTTTCAGTATTTTTAGCTCAAATCGTTTCGTGGAAAGCGTATTTTCGCAAATCTGCTAAAGTAACTTTGAAGAGAATTTTGAATGTTGTTAGAATTTTTGTATAATTACGTAAGTTGAAAATGAGTATTTTTGTTTGTAGAGATATTTCAATAATTTCAGTCTCAAAAGATAGGACTAGAACTAATATTCCAATTGGAATTATAAAAATCGGATAACCCTTTTAGAAGATATAGGCAAAATTGTAAAAGTAAAAATGTAAAAACCGGTATTATTTAAAGTTTATGTTCTAGTTAGTAGTTAAACATTTTAGTTATTGTAGTTATATAAATTATTGTTGTTTTATATAAGAAAGGGTGTGCGCTTACTGGACAAATCAAAAAGCGCGCGCTTCACCGACTTCCTGTTGCACATTTTCGTCCCTTTTCACGAAATCACTCCTCTAAATTGCAAGAAAGCGAGAGGAAAGATGGTATCAAATATAATTTGCAACCCTAGTCGTTACTAATTTTTAAGTGTGGCGCTAACGACGATGTGTACAGCTGACAATGAATTATACAGAGTAATTATAGTACGAAAAATTAATGTCAGTTTGTTCTATATGCGTATATACTGTAAACTATACCATTCATCCAATTACGATGAAACTTTGGTGAGTTGTTTTATGCACGCCCGCGAAGATTTCTGACAAAAAAAATGGATATAAAATGGAGATTTCTTAGATTATTGATAGGTCTTCGCAAGCTCAGACTAGATACCGCTGGCGTTCTTGTAAAATGCGGCAACAAATACTATGCCGAAATCGGCGTACCCGAGCCAGTCGCGTTGCAGGCGACATGTGATATGGACGTACCGAATGTTTTATTAAATTTTGATCATAATCCGAAGTAAAATACTAGCCTGCGTAGTAAAACTGTGTAAAAATAATACTACAAGAAATAAGAAAGATACTGGGATCACATACTATCAGTAAGTATCATACAATTTCGAAATTTCAACATAAAATAACACGAGCCATAAATAAGTTACAAAATATGAATGACGTCATTCAGTGTTGCCGCGTGTACAAAAATAAAGTTCCCCGTGGCTGAGATTTTTATCTGTGAATTTATTGTTACTATATTTTATAATATTATATATTTACTTTACTTTACTTATCGTCACGCACAATCCCTGACGGGGTAGCCAGAGAGAACAGATCGCCAAGTGTCACGATCCTTACATACCTCTTTCGCTTCTTTCAGATTCATCATCTTCTTCATACATGCACGTCTAGGTATCCGAGTACTCTTGACCCTCCCCTCTTCGAGCAATTTGCTCACATGGTCTTCGAAAGTTAGTCTCGGTCTACCTCGACACCTTTTAATATTAACTTTCGCGCTATATATTTTCTTCACCATTCGGTCTTCACTCATTCGCTCAACGTGCCCAAACCATCGAAGCACGCCCTTATCAATTTTTGTGATAAGGTCATCTTTCAAACCTGCCATATTGCGAATCTCTTCGTTTCGCTTTCGGTCAGCCATGGTGACGCCGCACATTTTACGAAGAGATCGCATCTCCACTGCATTCAACTTGCTTTTATGCTTCTTCTGGCATACCCAGGTTTCGCTGCCATATAACAAAGTCGGTACCAACACTGCGTTATGTATTGCAAGGCGTGCACTCTTCACTACGCCTTGCCTTTTGACTAACGCAGTCAGGGCACCATTGACTTTGTTCCCGGCAGCGACACGCCTGTCCACATCTAAATCATATCTTCCATCCCGGCTAAAAGCACTCCCCAAGTATACAATTTCATTTACCTGTTCTAGACATTCCTGATTTACCCATATTTCACACTTCGTTCTCTCTTCGTCCCTTTCAAATACCAGAACCTTAGTTTTATTAGCATTCAAGCGGAGACCTTTAATTTCACATTCCTCTTTCATACACGTGACTAATGCCTGCAGTTCTGCCTCTGATGGTGCAATAAGCACTGCATCATCAGCATACAGCAGACAATTTACTTTAATGTCACCCAATTTCACACCCAAACAGCTATCTTTCAGTTTCTGTAAACAGCTGTCGAGATACAGTATGAACAGCCAGGAAGACATGACACAACCCTGTTTTACGCCCGTTTGGACGCTAAACATGGGTGACAGGTCATGCCCTACCCGCACACAGGCTTTACAGTCACAGTAAAGTGACTGCACAGCCCTTAGCAATCGACCATCCACACCATACCCAGGCAACAGTTCCCACATTTTCTTCCTTACAACCTTATCAAATGCTTTCTCAAGATCCACAAAAGCACAGAAAACCCTCTGGTTAGCAGCCAGAAGCTTTTCCGTGATCATGCGGAGAGAAAACATTTGATCCGTGCATCCTCTTCCAGGTCTAAATCCGCATTGTGCCTCCCATAGAAATCTTTCCGATTTCTCTTGCATCCTGCGTGTCAAAACCTTCGAATAAACTTTACTTGCTAAACTGGTCAAGCTGATCGCCCGATAGCACCCGCAGTCAAAATGTGAACCTTTACCTTTATATAAAGGCACAATGACTGCGGATCGCCAATCATCCGGGACATCCCCCGTCCGCCAGCACAAATTGCACAGCAGATGAAAGCTGTCCCAGACGCGAGGCCCACCATACTTGACCATTTCAGCAGTAACTCTGTCTAGTCCCGCAGCCTTACCACATTTCAAACTTCGAATCGCATGTTCAATCTCTTTCATACTGATGACCTCAGTGTCATCGAGGTCCGGGTCTGGCGTACCAGTCTCGACGTCATCCCCGGATCCCTCACTAAGATCATCACACGCATACATTTCTCTATAAAATTCGCTCCATCGCTGCATGACGTCCGATTTTTCTGAGAGGACGTCATTAGTTCTCGAAAGCACTTTGTTCATTCTTAAGGCCGTCGCACCACTTCGGGTCCTTCCAACCTCTTTCCAGAAGAGTTTGGAGTTCTCCTTAAAGTTGTGCGACAACCTTTCGTCCGCTTCCATTCTACACCTTTCACGCACTTCCTCAATCAATGCTTTCGTGTGAACTTTCTGCAGCTTATATCTTTCTTTCATCTTCTCTCTCATATCCTTATCATTACTAGAGGCCAAGTAGTCTAACCATGCTTTCTTCTTCTTCTTTACAGCTTCTTTCACTTCATCATTCCACCATGCATCTCTTCTTTTACTACTGCCTCTTTTAATCGTTCCACACACTTCTTCCGCTGCACTTACCATTCCATCCCTAAGGTTCTGCCATGTTCTTTCAACACATTCTTTTCTGCCATCGATGTTGTCAAGCTTTTCGGCTACCCTCGCATGATATTTGTCCCTAGTATCCGCTTCCTGAAGCTTCCAGCTTCGGATGCGACAGACTGACTGTGGTTCTGTTACTGCCGTCCGGTAGCGCCAACCCGCGAACAGACCCCTAAATCTAGTAATCACTAGATAGTGATCCGTTTCCAGGTCAGCACCCCTGAACACTCGCGTATCCATCACCTGTTTTCGCAGTCGGTCATCCACCAGGAACAAATCGATCATACTTCTCTCATTCTTACTTTCTCTAGTATACATATGGATCTTCTTGTGATTAAACATAGTGTTTGTCACAAGAAGACCCTTTTCCTTGCATACCGCCAGTATAAGCTTGCCAGCATCATTAACCCTTTTATCGCCAAACTTTCCAAGCACCGACTCGTACCCTGGTCGAGCGGTACCAACCCATCCATTCAACTCACCACATACAACAATTCTTTCGTTTCCCCTAGCCAAATCTAGAACTTCTCTTACATTTTCCCAAAACTCCTCCAGCTCAGCCCTGGACGACGAAGCTACCGGCGCATAAACAGCCAAAAGGAATAACTTCGACAGTCCCAATTTAAAGCGAACCCAGAGAAGTCTTGAGTTCACAACCTTATATTCAGTCATAACATCGACCAACCGAGACGACAGCAGCACCCCCACTCCCTGGCGGGCGCTCTCGCTCTCCGGGACTCCGGACCATAGAGCTAACTCCCCGCCAGGGAGCTCTTCAGTACCACTGCCCTTCCGTTTGGTCTCCGACATACACACGACATCTAATTCTCTTTCTTTCATTATTTCGATCAACTCATTCGTCTTATCTCTCATGCCTCCTCTAACATTCCACGTGCCAACTCTGCACTCTGTCCTCCACCTTCCGCCGTGTCGGGCTGTGCGTGACGGGTGGCGGTCCCCATCGCCGCTTTGCGCGCTGCATTCCACACCAACGGGGACGAGCTGGTGTGCGTCGCCTTGGGGGGACGCCCTAACCCTCGTTGACATGGGTGCGCAGCTAAGTAGAATTGCAGCCCTGAAAAGGGCTGGCAGGGGTCGCGACGAGCACGCTTCTACAGTGACCCCCAATATATATTTAACTTATTATAATATACCCTAATTCTATATTATTTAATGTCTATTTTTGTAGTATTGCTCAAATGACCTAATATTTATATGTTGTTTTATTAAATGTTATTTTTATTATTAAAACATTACTTCCGTTTATTAGGGTTCCGCACTCAAAGAGTGTCAACGGGACCTAAGTTTCCACTATCGTTCCGGCTGTCTGTCAGCAGGCTGTATTTTATGAACCGTACGTAGATACTTGAAATTTTCACAGAATGTGTATTGGCTAATTGTATTGCTGCTATAACAACATATAATAAAAATAAAATAAAATATTAAAGGAAATACCTAAATCACGTTTCTTGTATGAAGGCCATAGAAAAAACGTGATTTTTTCTGTATTGATATGTGTTTTGTTTACAGACTGTAGCGAAACCTGGATTAACACGCAATAAGATGATGCTGTGTATGGTGGGATTGGAAGCGTATCGTTTATCATGAGCTTTTACCGCCTGGTAAAACCATCGATTCTGATCTCTACTGCCAACAAATAATGAGACTCAAGCAAGAAATAGAAAAAAAAAATGGCCGGCATTGATCATCAGAAAAGGATTGGTCTTTCATCATAATAACGCCATACCATTATCTGTTTGAGACTTTCAATACAGACAAACATTCCTAAAAATCCAGTATTTGCTTGAGTACTTAAAACTGGTTTAAAACTTTTAATCATTATTTTCTTTTGTTACTAGTGTTCTTTATACGAAAGCTTTCTGAAGATTTACTATTTAAGTTTATAATATATTGTTTCGCATGTTCTAAATAATTAAGAATATTATTTTTATTTCCATTATAAATGCGATGACTAAATCCATGTTGCTTCAAACCTCTGGTATTGAATATATGTAATAAAACTACTCGTCGCATTTTTTGATCAAATATCCCAAGATTTCTACAGCAACGTGATTATGTCACCACTTACAAGATCGCAACAAGTTATCGAACAAAATTGACCCATATATATTACAATTAAATGTAATAAAACTTTAAAACAAAAATCTCTTGAATTTATATGTAAAATACGAACCAACTTTTTCCCCGACCTTATATACTAAGTAAAAATGTAACAAAATAGTACTCAATAACTTAGGGAATGATTCTGCCCGTAAACATGAATAACTTTATTATGGGATCATCTTCGAAATTTTCAATCTATACGTGGTAGAGCCATACTGCCGCTATATTCCTGGTATAGTTGTAGCACGAATGGGTCAACTCGACCCGGGGAAGAACCACGCTCTCACAGAATACCAGTGTAAAATAGCAGCTTAACCGATTCGTTGCGGCACCAATTTTCGAACAAATATTTCATGACACGCCGGGCGTGTCAAGCGCCACAGACAAATGACCCGCCTATTGTGTTTTTTTTTACTTGTTTAGACCTAATTAAGTTTATTTAACATCAAACATAAGTTACAAATGGAAGGATACTTGTTTTTAGTGGGTAACTACGTGTTTTTTTACGCGTTTTCTTTGAAATTGAGAGAAAGTGACTTTTTTTATGAAGAGATTACAAACCTTTTGTACTATTTTTTGTTGCTATAAAAATCATTTATATAAGTAGGTACAGCTAAATCACCCTGGAAACCTTGGTTTTTATTAAATTAAATTTTCACCTAATAATAACATTTATAAATATCAAACAATGAAGAACATTAATTTGAAAAAAAAAAGGTATATCATTCATTGATATTTACAAATGTTAAATATTATTTAATGTTATACAAATGTAAAAGCAAAGTCGATCTGAAAACGTCTAATTAGTAAGAATAGCAAAACAAATGTTTTCAAAAGGAAAAAAACGCCGGCGCTATACGGCGGCGGATTGACAAAAGACTATTTATTAGCGAGCTTTTTTTATGCATGAACGGTTTCGAACTGTTTCAAGCAAAAATAAACCTTATACCATATCATAAGAGCACATGGTACTTCGTAGGTCCATTCGGCCAAATTATAGTAATAAGTCGGCACTTCAACCATTTTAAGCAAAAGAGATAAAGGCATTGTTTTTTTTTTAACAGGAGAGTTGTTTTCTAGAAACTTGTTTACAACTTGAGTTTGTGAGCGATCGCAATGAGTGCTATTATTTGTTCATTTGTTTCTTATTAGAGTATTTTTCCACAACATGTTTTAATAACCTATAAAGTAAAAACGGTACCATGTACAAGTCAAAAAAGGTTGTCAACTCCTAAAAATTTCAATTTTTCAAAATATGCAGAAACGAAGCCGCAGGCATGAACTACTTGCAAAATAATGAATATTTTGTTCTGGATAAATTTTCCAAAAAAGCAATTTGAGCGAGTTATAACGATTTTTAAAAAGACACGCCTCGCGTGTCATACGCCACACACACACACACACACAAAATTATTCAATGGCACGCCTGGCGTGTCACCCCCACTGAACCGGTTAACGCTGCTTTGTTTTGTATGGTGAGTTTCCAGTAAAAAGGGTCTCCGGTCGGAGGCCCTTTTTACTGGAAACGAGGCATTCCATCTTAGTCCTCAGGGGTTGTAACTCATCTGCATTTTGATTCTTAACCGAAGACAGATGCAGATGTCTATGAGCCACAGCAACCACTTACCATCAGATGGACTGTGTGTTAGTTTGTCACCCTGATCCTGTAAAAAAATCTCAAAATCAGTTATTCCGTACAGAATTTCGTACAAACTTGTGCAAAATCTATGGAACACCTGATTTTTCTTGCGATTTCGACGATAGATCTATTGTAAAAGTTGTTCATATTGACGCGTAGAATAGAAATAGAGAGCACTATTTTGGTTACACCATATAATATATAACTATTTTTTTTAAATACTTTGTGAATATTAGTCAGACATTTAAATATAAAAATTAAACTAATAAAAATGAGGCCTTATCATTTATATGACATTTATTCAGAAGAAAAACCTATACATAATATACACAAATACAATGATACGTTCGCTATTAATAAATAATTTTGTACGTGGTAGAGCCATGCTGCAGCTATATTAGTAGTATAGTTGTAGCACGAATGGGTCGGTTCGACCGGGGAAGGACCACGCTCTCACAGAATACCAGCGTAAAATAGCAGCTTAAAACTGCTGTGTTTCGTATGGTGAGTGTAGAGAACCGGAGACCCATTTTACTGGAAAAGAGGCATACATAAAGACATAAAGACATTTATTCCCACACTTCATATTACAATGACAAATTAATAAACAAAATTAATACTACTATTAAAATAATAATAAAAAAAAATACATACCATCTTAGTCCTCACGGGTGACAACGCATCTGCATTTTGATTCGCAAGCGATGCTAGATGTAGATGTCTATGGGCCACAGCAACCACTTACCATCAGGTGGACTGTGTGCTCGTTTGTCACCCTATCCTATAAAAAAAAACATTCATAACTATGAACTTTACTAAGTATGACTTAAAATTAATTTTCCCGTTAATCGGGTAATAGTTAAGCTGCTGGCATATACAATTTTTCACGCACACTAGCATCCTTGAAATTGTCTTATACACACTACAATATTGAGATGCCGCATTCACGGAGCTGTCATTTTCAAGTAGTGCGGTATCTAGTCAGAGCGCGCGATGACCTATTATTAATCCATGGGATATTTGTTTGCTTGTTGCGCACATCGAACGCGATGCGGAGATGTAGTGCTATATTGTCACCAAATTAAAAAATCGCGATCCACTCAAATTACTTCCACCAGCTTTATATTGCACTTATATAATAAAAAAATGTACACGAATAACAAGAGGAGATTTCAAATTCAATTAATACTTCTGACGTAGTTATAACATTATTTATTTCGAATATTATTAAAAAAAAGTTAATTGAAAATAATTTCACTTTTCACGATCGGTATGGATGTAAACAAAATATCTTTCGAAAACCTGAACTTCTCACTATGATTGTTTTTATTAAGGTAGACTGGGGCAAGTGTGACAGTGGGGCAAGTGTGACAAATGCAAATTATGCAGCATAAATGCGGTTTTTGGTTAAATGCCATCTATTGAACAACGCAGAAACTTTTACGCTATTGACTATACCGACAGTTAAGTATATAACTTAAACTATTTTATCGACAGAGATCATTTTTTTAAAACTACTCAACTAGCGAAAGCCCGCGCAATTTTGAGCCGAAGTTTTTAAGTTTTTCGATACGTCTTTCAGTTATTTTAAATAAGATACAAGGTGAGTGATAAAGAATAATATTGATACTTATAGTGTAATGTGTTTCTGAGATCTGAAATCGACTATTCCTTGAAATACGGATACAGTTATACTTGGTCACCTAATACCTAACATTGGGGTAAGTGTGACAGTGTCACGCTTACCCCAGTCATCTTGTATGAGAATATCATAACTAGTGATGGGACAGCCTATTTTTTTTAACCGACTTTCAAAAAACGAGGATGCTATTTACCTGTGTTCTTCTATGTATTTATATTTAAGTATTTACTTTTATATTTATACTTAATAAACAAGCGAGCGAAGCGTGTGAGATCTCAGAGTCACATTTTACGAATTTTTGTTTGTATGTTAGTTTATACTTGTGTTTGTATGTATATATGTTTTTGTACGTACGGTGATACGGTTTTGTATGTACAGTGAGGTATGTTTTGTAGACTTATCCGATTTTAATTAAATTTAAAATGCATATATATATATATATATATATATATATATATATATATATAATACAAATAAAAAAACTGATGGTTTTTAGATATGAAGGGGGGGGGGGGGGTGAAAAGGGGTGAACATATCAGTTCATGGGGTATGCTTTTAGCCTAAAACTAATTATAGAAAAAGCATCATTTATGTTTATTTTGTTTGATTTAGATGGTAAGAAACTATATTAAAAAAAATCTGATAAATACTCTCGAGAAATTCTGCTGGAGGCTATCAAAGCTGTATCGGAGCAACATATGACACCGTTTAAGGCAGTCAAGGTTTACGGTGTCCCTAGAACAACCATAATCGCACACGTAAATGGTGATCGAGGTGTGAAATCGAACACTCATGGTAGGTCAAAAGCGTTAAACTCAGACTTGGAAAAAATATGGCTGCAATATTCCACACCATGGAACGGTATGGTTTTGGTTTGGACTACGCATTTAGGCTCTGATATAGTAGACATTATCAGTGACAGCGATTCTGGAAGTGTTCAAGTAAACAATTCTGTCGCGAAAAAAACAAAAATTTTAGAAGCAAAAAGGAAAAATCAACGCACATTCTTACGATACAACCTGATATCCATACAGAACCAATATTGAAGCTGCGATCGACATTTAAAAAATCTTTTAAGTAAATAATATATTTATTAATAATGTTTTTATACATCAGAAATAGTATAATACAAGTACATACCAAAGATTATATTATTTTATTATTGATTGTTAAGGTTTCTGATTTAAAGTTATTTTTCACTTAGCATTGTTTTTACTACTCTTTCAAAACATTTAGGGCAAGTGATACATAAACCCATTTATAGGCACATCACTATATCGGTCAAAAACTGTCACACTTACCCCGAACGGGGAAATATCCATTGTTATATAAAAATGGACGTTCAAATCGTTCTAATAGTTCATAAAATATATTAACATTAGTATCATCTCATCAATTTTCTCGAAAATTACAGATAATAATAAAGTAACTACAAAAAGAAGCGTACTGTCACACTTGCCCCATTGATGGGGTAAGTGTGACAGTCTTCCACCTTAATTAGTTTTAACTGCCTGAAATTACAAAATGCTACTTATAGATATTAAAATGTTTAATCAAACAAACAACCACTTAATAATTGATGTTTTGAAACGGAATTATCTACGTTAAACCCTTACAGAGTAGAAGTATTTAAATGTTCATTTTCGTTTTAATTAATTTATGTCACACTTGCCCCGGTTGACTCTACCTTTAAACTTTAATCCTTAGGAAGCCTTTTGAATTGCATTATTGTAAACCGTTCTGTTCATTAATATTTTTTTATTTTATTAATTATTTGACAATTTCATTCGGTAACTTAATATAAATCAAAATAAATCCGTGTTAATTAAACAGAAACAATTTTTGTAGCTGTACGAAATACGTGTTTTTTTTTATAGGATAAGGGTGACAAACGAGCACACTGATGGTAAGTGGTTGCTGCGGCCCATAGACATCTACATCTATCCTCGTTTGCGAATCAAAATGCAGATGCGTTGTCACCCGTGAGGACTAAGATGGAATGCCTCATTTCCAGTAAAAAGGGACTCCGGCCACCTGCACTCACCAAGCGAAACGCAGAGGTAAACCTCTACTTCACGCTGGTATTCTGTGAGGTCGTGGTACCACCCCGGTTCGAGCCGGCCCATCCGTGCAATAGCAATTCTGCCGCGTGGCTCTACCACTGTTATGTGTTTCGATAATGAATAAATTGATTATTCAAAACTTTTGGATTTTTAAAATTTTTGTTAATTTCCTATGCATTCTTATACCATTTATCTGATTATGATAAAATTTTGGTGAGTTGTGAACCCGCACGCAAAAGTTTCAGACAACTAAATGCAAACTAAACGCAAGCCGAACACAGTTACTACTTAGTACGTATTTAATAAATTAAAATAATTCAATAATAATAGCACGTTAAAAATAATTCAATATTAGTAACAACTTTAAAATAATTCAATAATTATAACCAGTTAAGATTAATTTAAGAAATAAGCTTTTACCGACGTCTTCACATGCAATTCGCACCAGTCGTCGTGCTATGTATAAGGGATTTTCACCAGAATGAAGCGCTCGCGTGGTCCAATAAAGGGCTGCGTTATCATCACTTGCTCGAATTGATTTATGTATAGCCGATATTATATTGTAATGTTCTTCACCTTGGCGGTCATAGAGCACGTGTGATCTCTAAAGAATAAGTAATAATTACACATGCAAATTTTATCAAAGATATGGATTTTATATAATTTATCGTTTCACAGAAGAGATGGGTCCATAATAAAAATCATAATATAATGTGTATAATAATATCTTAAAGTTAAGTTAAGCACAGATGAGATGACGCCTCATTTCTGAGTGGGTGATGAAGCAATGACTAATATACTTCACATGTTCACGAAATATTTTTATTCCACGGACATGCAGGTCTCTTTATGATGTTTTCTTTCCCCATCGGGCACGTGGTTTCTTATAAAGTTTAAAAAAAACTATTTAACTTTAAAAGTTGATCAAGCCTGTGATGGTGAATTTTACATTTCATTCTTATACATGCAAGTCTTCCTATAATATATTGCCGCTAAGCACTAGATAAATCAGCATTTAAAAATTCTTTAAGCATTTGTCTAAAAATTAAAATAAGCCAAAGAGCTCAGCCCCGTGTGTTAATGCAGGTGTAATCTGTTACACATAATATGTTTGCATAAATTTCAATCACCTTTATCCCATTTTTTAAATCATCTAAAGTGATAACAGGCGGAGCATTATTTTTCTTTGTGCCTAATTGACCTTTTGCAACAGTAAGAGCGAGTTCAAGAGCACCAAGTGCAATACGAGCATCACCATCACATATTTCTGCCAGCCAGTTAAGTGAACTATTTTCAATAATTGCAGTATCTCTGAAAATAAATACATGTTAGAACCTTGTCTAAAAATTTGCATTAAGTACTAAGTCATGACTTGTTTGCGTAACGTACGGTAATTCGGATTTTTCTTCAGTTATATCTTTAATGGAATTTACAATAATAGCTAATTTTTTCCGTTCAACTGTTCTTTCTAATATTTGAAGTACATCATTAACGCTCAACTTTGACATAACTACAACCCTGCATCGACTTAATAAAGCGTTGTTTAAACTAAATGAAGGATTTTCGGTTGTTGCACCAATTAAAACTATAGTGCCATTCTCAACATGTGCTAGAAAACTATCTTGTTGAAGTTTATTAAATCTGGAACAAAATAAACAAATTAAGCAAACATGACAAATTCCACTACAATGAGATAAATCATAATCGGACCGACACTTAAATTAGATAAAATGATAACTTTTTCTTACAAAAGTAGGGGTGACAAACAAGCAAACAGGCGACTAAAGCAAACGATGTAGCCCTAATGTATGGTGGTGTGCCCTATGCCTATACCTATCCATCCATCCATTCCATCTATTACAGCTGATGATAATCAACTGCTGAAGATATGCCTCCTTCGTAGATTCCCTTATAGGGGGGAATTTGCCATAGTGCCACGTTGCCACTTTTTTATTATTTTGAATGGTTATCGGGAAGATGCTGCTACCCATCAACAGTTTCAATTTCCCTCTGTCGCCTCTTACGAGAGCCACGGTACGATATGGAGTAGTAGATATTCCTACACCGCCACTACACGGTACACTACATCTACATTCCTTGATTACAAATTAAAATGCAGATGTGTTATCACTTATCAGTTATCAGTCCTGAGGGGACTAAGATGGAATACCTTGTTACAGAGTAAAATAATTTTATAATTTATTTGTACAACCGATTTCAATATAAATTATTAAGAATAACTCAAAAACTATTGGTCAGAACTTGATCAAATTTATATAGGACCACATGTGAAGCACCAGCTTCAGAATCATCGAAATCGGTTCACTCAGTAAAAAGTTATGAGGTAACAAATTAAAAAAAATATACAGTCGAATTGAGTATCGGCTCCTTTTTGAAGTCGGTAGAAAAGTCTCCGGTTATCGCCACTCAACGTACAACAAATACGAAACCCGGCATCATTATGATACTACATTTATTTTACGCTGGTTTTCAGTACTCTGGTGGCCTTTTCCCGGTCGAGCCGAGCCATTTGTACTGCGCAGCTATAATACACTGCAGCGTGGCCATACCACATAAACAAGAAACAAACTCATCACATTTAAAGTATATAAAATTTTTAAATTTTTTTAAGCCAACCAGTTTTAACTTTACGACGCAATAATAGAGCCAGCCCAACATACAGCTACATACAGTAACATACATTTTCATGTAACATATATACATAGTTGTATATATGTTAGCCATAGTTGTCACGCTTGGCAGGCGGGTTGGCAACAGCAGTTTTTTAGCCGTTATTAGGAAGACGCTGCTGCGCATCTCCTAGTTTATTTCCCTCTGTCGACATATACGAAACGTTAGGGGATAGTGGGTATCCTTACACCGCCACTACACGGTTAATGCTTCGCATTGTATAAACGTTTATTATGAATTGTGAAAAAGATACACCTAAAACAACAATGGAAGAATAATTGTGGTGTAATATAATTATAGTTTAATATAACAAAATATCGTTAATATTATTGCGCGCCATTATTAATGTCTTGTACATGGCAACACTAGTTATCACTAGCGCCCTCTTGTATTTAGTAGCAGAACTAGGAGAGTCAAGATCCTTCTAGAAATTTCGGGACCGATATGTACTCGAACAATCTAGATGGTTCTACAGTAGAAGGCTCTGGAAAAATCTGAGGCCCTATAAAAAGCCGGTATAGACCACGACCGAGTCAGTATTGAATAGGCGATACAAGCGAATACTTCGAAGCGAAATAACTGTGAACTAAAATGATCAGTAGTACAATTGTGTTTTATTATTAGTGTGGTTTTAAATTGTAATTAGTGTTCTGTAATTAAAGTGTCAATTTTGTTTATTCAATTGGCAGTTTTTAATTGTCTCTAACCCTAACCTTGTAAAAATTGGTGTCAAAAGTGGGATCAAATCAAGCAAATTTTACCAAAGAACGACATAGAGGGTATCCGTACCCGAAGTCAACGCCAGCTGGAGACGGACCACAGACGATTTGGTAATGCAACGCCGCAAACGTCGGGGGGCGAGTTGTTGACCACGGAGGCCATCCCGTCAGCAGCTCCTGTATCTGCAGCACCTGACTTAGGTGCTCTGATGATAATGCTGCAGGAGCAGGCCCGCCGACAGAAGGAACAGGCCCACCGACAGGAGGAACAGGTCCACCAACAGGAGGAACAGGCCCGCCGACAGGAGGAACAGGCCCGCCGACAGGACGAACGGGCCGGTCGCTTTTAAGAGCAGCTGCAGCGCGGACAGCAGGAACAAGCCCGTCGGTTGGAAGAGCAGCTGCAGCGCGGACAGGAGGAATAGGTCCGTTGTTTGGAAGAGCAGCTCAAAAGCGATAAGGAAGAGCAGATGCTCCTCATGAAGGACCTTCAAGCTACCTTCGGGAAAGAGATAAGGGAGGTGAAGGATAGGGTTGCTCAATATGACAACCGCCTGTCGGAAGCTGAAACCCGAATCGACCAAGTGTACAATCGGGTTGACAACGTGATGGCTGACGTGAAGAAAACGCTGGACGACCTCAAACTTGGGGATGGAGCTACAGCTCCCGTTGTAGCTACACCACACCTTCGCTACTTCACCTTGCTAATTCAAAGTGCCGCCGTTCGACGGGACTTCTTCCTGGTCGGCCTACAAAATCTAATTCGAGACTGTCATGAACCAGGCCTTAACTGTTCTGGAAGCTCACGGTAAGGAAGTGACTTACGAGCAGCTCCTTGAGGCATTGGAGGCGAGAATTGGCGACGTCACCTGAAACACATCTTTCGTGCGCAGTGCAAAGATCGCGTACAACGCAGTAACGAAATCCTGCAGCAGTGGGAAGTGGAGAAGCTGGTTCGAAAAGCATACCAGTCTGTACCTGCGCTCATTGTAGGGAACCTGGTGCAGACATTCATCGACGGCATCCGCGACCTTGAAGTCAAAGCCGTTGTGAGGGTCGGGCACCACGAGACCCTTAAGGACGCCTTGACCCATGCACTGGAGGTGGAAGCCGTGCGACAGGATCATCGTTCCCATCGCGTCAGGGAGGTTGCAGCAGCTACAGTTTGGGACCGCAATAAAGGCTACAGCCCTAGGTGCTACAGCTGTGGTGAAAGTGGCCATCTTCGATCCAGCTGCCCAAAGCGAACTGTAGAAAGGGAAGGTGATCGATCTCGAGAGGGTAGTGCGGCTAATAGCACCGCACAGCAGCAGCAGGGAAACGAGTAGAACTGCGTGGCGGGTGCTGGCTGATGTTAAAACAGCCCCAAGGATTTCAATCTCACAAACCCATGATGAGAACAGCCTAGTCATCAAGGGCGAGGTCAACGGAACGCCGTGTAATCTGATCATAGACACTGGAGCCGGTTGTCAGTTCCCAGCTTATAAGTCAGTTCCTTGGGGACTCCGCATACAACCGAGAACGCATGACAGTCACCGGTCAGCGCATATCCATCCGTGGAGAGAAGGAGAAGGAGATGGAGTTGAAGCTATGCAACATGATCTACCTGCATAATGTCTTCGTGGATGATATAATGGACAACTGCATCCTGGGCCTAGACCTTATGAGGAAAAATTGTTGTGAGATCGATCTTAAGCAAGGTGTTTAGAAACGTGGACAATAGGAACTTTCGTGGAAGGGGCGTTACCAGGGAATGTGTACAGCCTTAAGAAGATTATTCTTCTCGGGAACGATTGTGCCGGTTAGACTTCCTCGGAATCCTGGGCAAACTCTTCTTTGTGTACTCGTGAAAAGGGTAGACAATGACCTTGGAAACCATGGAAAGTGGCTTGAATCTTGGTCAGAACCGCCGACATCTCAGGAGTACGTGTGCTGAACCTTTTTGATCAATAACAGATTATAGGAAAAGGCACATTGGTTGGTACTAGTGAGGAAGTGTATTGGTTGCGTCGGTGCCAATATCTATCGACTGGGACCCCCAGTAAGGATGGACAAATGTTCTCTCCCCGAATGAAATGATCAAGGCGAAGAATTTGTTACTCAAGCAGGCCGATGTTTTCTCGTCAAACGATGCTGACATAGGAAAGACTGGCTTAGTTCAACACAAAATAAACACAGGCGTAGAGTTGCCTATCTGTCAGCGGCCAAGAAGATTGCCTGTAGCACGTGAAAAGAAAGTGGAAACCATGATTGACGGAATGGTGAAGGATGGTGTTATTGAACCTTCATCTAGTCCATGGTGTTCACCTGTGGTGCTGGTAAAGAAGAAAGACGGCAGCATGCGGTTTTGTGTTGTGTTATGACTACCGCCGTCTGAACGACGTTACGAAGAAGGACAGCTATCTCTTGCCAAGAATTGATGACACGCTGGACATGCTTACAGGCGTAAAGTGGTTTAGTGCGCTGGACCTAAAAAGTGGCTATTCGCAGCTTGAAATTGACCCTAAGGACAAGGAGAAAACTACATTCTCCACAGGAAAGGGTCTGTGGCAATTTAAAGTCATACCGTTTGGATTGTGCAATGCTCCAGCAACGTTTGAAAGATTGATGGAGCTTGTACTTACCGGGCTAATTGGCGATGCCTGTCTGGTCTACTTGGATGACACCATCATCGTAGGCCGTACGTTTGAGGAACACCTTCAAAACCTGGAACGCATGCTCATGAAGATACAGAGTTCCAACCTCAAGTTGAGTCCGAAGAAATGCTCACTATTCAAATGGAAAGTTAGCTTTTTGGGGTATGTAGTGTCGGAAGAAGGTATCCGCACGGATCCAGAGAAAATTGCCGCTGTCAAGGACTGGCCGGTTCCAAAAGACAAGACACAGGTTAGAGCATTTTTGGGTGTGTGCTCTTATTATCGGCGATTTGTGAAGAACTTTGCAGATATAACCAAACCTCTGCACAAGCTAACCGAGGAGAAGCAACATTTCTGCTGGGATGAAAGTTGCAATATCGCATTCCAGGAGCTCAGGACCATCCGCGCAAAACACCTATCTTGAGGTACCCTGATGCGGGTAAGGAATTTATAGTTGACACAGACGCAAGTGATATAGGACTTGGCGGTGTGCTGTCTCAACAGAATGGTGATCAAGAGGTTGTGATAGCGTACTTCAGCAAGTCGTTGTCAAAGCCGGAAAGGAACTATTGTGTCACAAGATGGGAATTGCTTGCTGTGATAAAGTCCTTGCAGCATTTTAGCAAATATTTTCTGGGGCGGAAATTTCTCTTACGAACTGACTATGCTGCACTGAAATGGCTATTGCAATTCAAAAATCCGGAAGGACAAGTTGCGAGATGAATTGAACTAAAAATAAGCTATTGGGCCCAATGGGACAGCTTGCTGATTCAGGATGGAGTCCTGTGCCGTATATGGGAAAATGGTCGGGGAGACAGTTGTCATTTGCAAATGGTTGTCCCTAAGGCTAAAGTACCGTATGTTCTACAGCTGTACCATAATGATTGTTCAGGATGCCACCTGGGAGTTAAACGAACTCTACTGAAGATCCGAAAACGGTTTTACAGGGTCCACTGTCGTGACGATGTCGAAGACTGGTGCCGCAAATGTACAAGTTGTGCGGCTGTAAGGGACCTCAAATTCGTAGTAGAGGCGCATTGAAATTGTACAATGTTCGTGTACCATGGGAGAGGATAGCCATTGACGTTGCCGTTTCCGAAAAGTGAAAGTGGTAACAAGTATTTCATGGTTGTGATGGATTACTTCACTAAGTGGCCAGAAGTCGTCGCCATTCCAAATCAAGACGCTTCAACAGTTACAGATAAACTAGTTCATGAAGTCTTCTGTCGTTTTGGAGTACCTTTAGAGATTCACAGCGATCAAGGAAGGAATTTTGAGTCTCAATTATTCCAGGAAACTTGTCGAGTTATGGGTACTCATAAAACAAGAACAACTTCTTACCACCCACAATCTGATGGAATGGTAGAACGATTTAATCAGACATTGAGGTACATGGAAAAGTTGTGGAAAAACGGCAACGAGACTGGAACAGGCACATACAACCGTTTTTGTTGTCATATCGAAGCGCTGTTCACGAAAGTACATCAGTGAAGCCAGCTATCGCAAAAATTTGGGAGAGAATTACGGTTGCCTGCAGACCGGCTCACCGGAATACCACCAAATGCCCCACGCATTATAACCGATTATGCAAATGACTTGCGGAACAAAATGAATGACATTTATGAGCACGTCAGACAGTCGGGCCAGCAAACGTCTGAGAAGATGAAAACATGGTATGACCGCAAAATGAATAACAAAGGGTTTGACGAAGGTTCACTAGTGGTTACACAATTCATTTCGCAGCAAAGGGATATCTCTTAAGCTTCAAGCGAAATGGGACGGAGCGTACCAGATTGTGACACGGATCAATGACGTAACCTACCGGATACAGAAAGGTGCCAGAGGTACTCCTGAGATCGTCCATGTGGATTGGCTGGCGCGTTATTATGGGGCCAATAATGCTCGGAACTAGCATGTCTTAGGAGGGGGCAGTGTTGCGCGCCACTAATAATGTTTAGGTACATGGCAACACTAGTTATCACTAGCGCTACTATCGAGTAGCAGAACTAGGAGAGTCAAGATCCTTCTAGAAATTTTGGGACCGATATGTACTCGAATAATCTAGATGTTTCTACAGTAGGAGGTTCTGGAAACTATCTGAGGCCCTATATAAGGCCGGTATAGACCACGACCGAGTCAGTATTGAATTGGCGATACAAGCGAATACTTCGAAGCGAAATAATTGCGAACTAAAGTGATTAGTAGTACAATTATGTTTTATTATTAGTGTAGTTTTAAATTGTAATTAGTGTCAATTTTGGTAATTCAATCGGCAGTTTTTAATTGTCTCGAACCCCAAGCTTGTAACAATTGGTGTCAGAAGTGGGATCAAATCGTGCCAATTTTACCAAAGGACGACATGGAGGGTATCTTTTCCCGAAGTCAACGCCAGCTGGAGACGGACCAGAGACGATTTGGTAATGCAACGCCGCAAATGTCGGAGGGCCAGCCGCCGACCACGGATATGCGACCCGACTACACCTTAAGGCTGGTTTTATCGTTACGCGTTTCGCCTGCGCTGTTGGTGCGCGCGCGTTCGTATATGTATTGGGGTAGTAGTTGCGTTTTAAAGTCGCTCGCTTGAGCAGCGCCGTTCGGTAAACGCGCGTTGATCGCCGGCGCTGCCGAGGCGCGCGCCGCCAAGGCGTTTCTACATTTAGCACAGAACACTAATACCCTTAGGCGGGCGTTTTAGTGTGACGCCGTTGAGACGCGCCGTTAGGTATGGTGGTGTACAAAATGAATTACATCGATACGGGACGAGTAATTGAGGAAGTGCGATTTCGAAGATCTTTATGGGACCAGGCCGATGATTCATACAAAAATAATAATTCGTCGAAACTGCTTGTTGATAAGCGAAAATATTTATAAAATTTATAATTATTGTCTCGTGAATCGGAGAAATATGTTACGTGTTCGCCTCTCAGTAACCTTGTAGCGTTATAAGGATCAATTATTCTTCTATTAAATCGCTGTTGCCTTCTTTTCCATAAAATGTAAACAGCCAGTACTCTAACCGCGTTAACGTTCATTTTGTACACGACTGTCTGACAGCAGCGGAACGCGTGGTACTAATTTCGTTTTATAGTGCACCGCTGTTCAAGCGCGCGCTGTTAACAGCACGCTGCCCAACGGCGCGTCTAGCGGCGTGACGATAAAACCAGCCTTACAGTTTTCGTTTTTTACATGTATAATATCAATGACCTTAAATGAAAGTTCAGCGTAAGTAGATATCCCAGTATTAGTTACTGCCCACTAATGCAAGATTAGCATATACTGGTTATTTGTTAAACATTTGATCAATAAAAAAAAAGACTGAAAATAGCAGCACTTTCCATTGTCACTCTTTCATTAATAATGTCGTCGCATGTCAGTACTCAGAGGAGAATGAGTTTGTGTAGTTGGTTATTGGTATAATAATTATTTTTCATCATTTTATTATTTCAAGACACAAACATTATTTAATGAAAAATACGCTAATCTCAATATTTTTATTAATAGCAATTGGTGATCAACGTTGTTGGTTGCACTATTATATTATATTTTTGTAGTAAATGTATTCTAGATTAAGAAATATTGTGTAAACTGTTTCTAATAAATAAATAAAAATTCACATGTTAGTAAATAGCAAAAATGTGAAACAGAAAATGGTAAGTAGATAAATTATGTGCATTTCAAAGATTTTCACAATGTTATAATCTTAATTTTCTAAATGTTGCATATTAACCCTTTGAACGTCAACGACGCTTACAAGCGACAAACGTAATCGGCCGCTAGAACGCTAACGTCGAGTTTAGGCGACAAAAAAATGTGCTACTTTATAATCTGATATTATAGAAAATAGGTAAAAAGACTATATTTTTTTTATTTTGTCGTCTTCTCCGTATGTCACTTAATTAAATTGAACTAAAGTTAAGCTTGATATTGATAGTATTCTTTCCAAATTTGAACTTGTTTTAGGCGAAAATAAGACCTCAAAATATACGTTCACCTGACGCCATTGTCGCTTTGAAGCGACACTAGTGATGGGGGTCATTTAACCTTCTACAATTTACAAGAAGATTGTGCTAATTGAAATAAAACATTGATGAAAACTACAAAAAATGCGTACATTGAGGAATTAGTGATACTTAATTATTAATACGATTAATATACGTCGTACGAATATAAAAATCAAATTAATAATGTTAAAACCTACATACATTTAAAACATCGATTTATCTATGGTCATTAAATGGTTATTAAAATATTAAAAAATAACGCGGATCTTCGTTTTAGTAGTTTTCAGTTACATCTTATTAGACAAATCATTGAGAAATTGAATCCCGGCGTATCCTCAAAACCTACAGTTCGGCGAGCAAATATAAATAATCCATTGCGGTTGCTGTCTAATAATTCTGCAGATCATATGCCAATACAAAATAATCGAAAACAGCGATGTAAATATTGCGCGCATAATAATCGTAGAAGGGAAACAATGTACACAGATAATGTCTGTAAAGTTAATTTGTGTGTTTTGTGCTTCAAAAAATATCACCAAGATCAAAGTTTCAAATAATATAACTTACCTACTTCCTTTAATTAGGTACATATTTATATACAACAAGCTCTGCAACTCTGCATATAAATATGTACCTAGATAAAGATATAGAACAAGTATTTTTTATAAGGAGGTAAGTACCTCCTTATAAAAAATACTTGTGGTAGGTATTTAACATAAGTTTTTACTTTATTATTTCAATTAATAATAATAACAACTGTACACATGATAGAGTTAAAAATAATTCATTTTCGTCATTTTTCGATATTTTTTTTTATAGGATAACGGTGACAAACGAGCACACAGTCCACCTGATGGTAAGTGGTTGCTGCGGACCATAGACATCTACATCTATCCTCGCTTGCGAATCAAAATGCAGATGCGTTGTCACCCGTGAGGACTAAGATGGAATGCCTCATTTCCAGTAAAAAGGGCCTCCGGCCACCTGCACTCACCAAGCGAAACGCAGAGGTAAACCTCTACTTCACGCTGGTATTCTGTGAGGTCGTGGTACCACCCCGGTTCGAGCCGGCCCATCCGTGCGACAGCAAAAGCTGCCGCGTGGCTCTACCACTGTTAAAATATCTCTAAGTTGTTGTAATTTTAGTTTTCTTACTTTATTTTGATTGTGTAATTCAAGGTAGGGTTTTGTACCTTACTTGTTTGTGTAATATAAATTCAAAATTGTTATGGAAAATAAAGAGGAATATGTACAAAATTTTGTACTCAAAGGTTCGACTCATGTTGATCAACTATGGCCAACAAAAATGATAATTTGAAAAGTCCAAGTTTCGAAGAGGAGATTATAAAAGATTTTCAATCATTGTCTCCAAGTTTACTTTCCAACTTGCCGAAAAAAAGAAAGAAAACTGCTGAAAAGGCAACTCAGTGTGAAAAATGTTTCGTCAATTACAAACGAACATCCGAGTTCGAAATAGAAGTGAATGTCGATGCACTCCAATCTCTGAGATTTATCTGTGAACGGCCTTCGGATATTAGAAACGAATATTTTGCTAGTTTGGTTGCATTTGAATTGGAAAAAATAAGGCCTGAAGAAAGATCATATGTCTATGGGCAGATCATAAATACGATCAGGAGTTGCCGTGGCGAAAATGAATTTCCATGACTTTCCGTATAATTCCGTAGTACAACAGTTTGCTACAAACGTGTTTATTATATTTTATATATTATTATTACATCCCTGAAATAACCATATTTTATTTAAAGCCCCATACGCCATTGACGCTTTCAAGCGACAAGTATTGACGTCAATATCATTTAACGGATGCGCTTTGTTTGATAAAAACTTGTTTTAGTGAAGTTTCTACAGTGGTAGAGCCACGCGGTAGCTTTTGCTGTCGCACGGATGGGCCGGCTCGAACCGGGGTGCTACCACGACCTCACAGAATACCAGCGTGAAGTAGAGGTTTACCTCTGCGTTTCGCTTGGTGAGTGCAGGTGGCCGGAGGCCCTTTTTACTGGAAATGAGGCATTCCATCTTAGTCCTCACGGGTGACAACGCATCTGCATTTTGATTCGCAAACGAGGATAGATGTAGATGTCTATGGGCCGCAGCAACCACTTACCATCAGGTGGACTGTGTGCTCGTTTGTCACCCTTATCCTATAAAAAAAAAAAAGTTTTAATTGTGAAATTAGTTTGTTAATTTGATTATTTCATTCATGTAGGTTAATTAATGCTATTATTATAACATTTATTTAATAAATTTAACACCTATACAGGGTATTTTTGAAACGCTCCCGAAAACAAATAGAATAGAATAGAATAGAATAGAATAATTTTTTATTCAATATTGATTATTACATAATTCTTATTGAAAGTCATTTTTTATTTACCACTTTTACCACTGGTTCGGAAAATACCTCTGTCCTGGGAAGAACCAGCAAGAAACCCAGCGGGACTTTTTTTTCAAACATATTTCACTTAACAATAATTTCATTCATACAATTTTTAAATGATTTTTAATAGAACCAGCATGGTGGCGATCACCTTATTCCCAGGGGTTATTTTCATTCATGTATTCCTTGATATTATAATAACCCTTTTTGTACAGTTTTTCTTTAATAAAACTTTTAAACTTGTTTATTGATAAACTTTGAATATGTTCTGGAATTTTGTTGTAAAAGCGTATACATTGCCCCATAAATGAATTACTGATTCTGTGGAGTCTAGTAACTGGTATTACAAGCTTATGTTTGTTCCTAGTGTTTAAAGAATGCACATCCTTATTCTTATTAAAGCTATTTATGTTTTTATGTACATATATTAGATTTTCATAAATATATTGCGATGCCAAAGTTAATATGTTTATTTCTTTAAATTTTTGTCTGAGGGACTCTTTACAATTTAGGTTATAAATCGCCCGAACGGCTCTCTTTTGCAAAACAAATATAGCTAAACAAAGACATATGATAGTAGATACTACACCTTAGCACATGGGTCACAAATAAATTTGATCCCGACGAAAAAAAAAATCATCTTTTCACAACGTTTTATTAACTTTATTCACGCTCCATCATGTTAGTACATCTAAATGAAATGATAATATCATTAAAAAAAATCATGAAAATACTTAAACATAAAACCATCAGTGGAATTACTGAATTACAATCAGCTGATTAAGGGTCAATGTACGCGAGAACGCAGAATTCGCAGAGGCCGCCCGCCCACTAGCCTAATGGGCCATACCATATCACAATACCTAATAATTTACAACACTCGTCTAAATACCTAACTCATCTACTTAACCTACTATTTTGCCACTGTGCTTGTCTCCACGTAGCCACTTTAATTCGAATTCACAGGTAAAATAACCCAAATAACTGGTTCGATTCCCCGCTAATGAAAAAAATACTTAAATGATATGTAACCAAGGTGCACCATGTGTTTTATTCATCGTGTAGGTATGTTTATTATTCGATGTATTCAGTTATGTACCTATTCAAATCAGTCCAGTACTAAGTTACTTAAAAAAATTAGGTATGAAACAGCTTACCGCTCTAAATCCTCCGTGGTGACGTGCTCAATGAAACCAGGCACACGTTGTTGCTGGTCTAATAACGAACGGCAGAAAACTCGCCGGCGATCGTGATCGCCGGGAACTAAAGCTTGGACTTTGTACACTTTGTTTGGGCGCATTCGGTTACAATTTAACACTTTGTGAACTGTACAGTATGACACACTTGTTCCATACCGACGTCTTAACAACTTAGCGATACTTCTTGTACCTAGGTTCGGATTCCGGCGAACGACATTTAAAATGCGCTCATCCGAGTGAACAGCCACTTGACTTCCACCTCCTGCCGCTACCAGAGCAATGGGCCGATTTTCCAACACTCGCTGAAATGCTGCTGTTATCAGTCAGCTGGATGTCGAGCGGTCGGGAATTTCTCTCGGTAAATTCGCAATGCATGCGAAGCATTCCTGCGAGCTTCTATAAACGTACGCGTTAGGCATTATAAAAAGAAAACAAGAAACTTAAAACGTTACAACAAGGATAATATCATTAAGTAATAAATAGCAAGTAATAACAACAATCATTTAATAAACAACACAATTAAACTGTTTCTTTAGATAGTCAACACGGAACTGTTTTAAAAACTAAAATTATTAATCAAATACGCTAAAACAAATGCGCACAATGTAAAGTCCTTGACGCACTGGAGAACCTTCCACACACCGTTAAAACGTTATGTATGTTAAGACATCGTCAACGTTTATTATTTATAAGTTTTATCCCTACGACTAATTTTCATATGGAATTTAAAAGTTATGGTTGTATGGGTGTTTAGAGTGTCAATAAAAGTCACCACATATAACGCACAAAACGTTTATTGTCTACAAGTACACAGAACATTTAAGAAGGCGGATAATGTACACAGTGAAAACAAAGGAAAGACAATTTAACACAAACAATAGAACTTATACACAACTCGATATGTACCTCGCGACTACAATAATTATATTAATGAATACGATAGGCCGGACAAGCGCAAGAGGTCACTCTTGCGCTTGTCCGTTCTACGTCGTTAGCAGCTGCGGACTGGCGGGGCGAACCCGCTCACGCGCAAGTCGATTGAGGCGTGGCCGTTTGACCTAGATACAGTCGTGCCATATGTTAGCTAGCAGTAGTAGCTGTCCCATAGTATAAAGACAGCTGTACGCTCACTCGCTGCCGCGCTTTGAAGTTCCAGGTTCGATATGCCTCCACATCACCCCCTCTAGAGACCGTGATACGGGCGATAATACTCAGTGAATTTTACTCTCCTTCCTGATTTTGTACATTTTATTACATTAACTTTACTACAAAAAACTATTGAAATTAATAAACGTACCTAATTGGGTACTCAGTACTCACACAATTATAAACACTATCTCATCGTTATCTTTGTTTTTGTATAAGAAATGAAAAATTAAACTAAAAAATGAAACTTCGATAAATCGCTCAGTGCCCAGGTTCAAGGCCAGCGTTTTTACGTGACGGGATCTATAAGCGTTCGACGTCCGCGAGGATATTGACCCTATTATCAGCTGATGTAATTTTTAAGTTTCACTGCTGATTTTCTGTTTAAGTATTTTCATGATTTTTTTTATGAAATTATCGTTTCATTTAGATGTACTAACATGATGGAGCGTGAATAAAGTTAATAAAACGTTGTGAAAAGATGATTTTTTTTCGTCGGGATCAAATTTATTTGTGACCCATGTGCTAAGGTGTAGTATCTTCTATCATCTGTCTTTGTTTTCGGGAGTGTTTCAAAAATACCCTGTATATGGAATATCTATTGCAGTAGTATAGGTTTATCGATATTTGTTAATATCTCATCATTAGCATTTTGTAGGTATTTAATAGTGAATAAAAGGCTTGGCGTAGAGAGCATACTTCCCATGCGCTGCACTTGGCGTTCAAAGGGCTAACCCTTACAGTAGGAGAGGCCTTAACAAAAGTGTGTAACGGGCTAAGTGGGAGCCTTTGCTCTCACACACTGTCATAAAGTGCATTTAGATTTACTATGTATGCCGCAACTATCGGTAGGCTATTTTAACAAAGGTTGCATCCAACATATAAAGTATTATGAACATTAGAGACGTTGTAACTAGGCTTGAACTCGTAAGTTTGCTATCAGATAGAGATTCTTCTGTTCTTGTACTATTATTTGTTCTGTGGTACTAGCCAATTATAATTTAAATGTAGAATGTAGTACCTACCTATGTATCTCATCCATAAAAAGGACAGTCTGTCTTTTGTACTGTGCCTCATTTTTGGCAATTTTAACTACTTCTTTTATATCATTTACTCCAGCCATTGTTGCAGATAGTTTGACAAACCGAAGATTATTACTATCTTTACAAATTTGGGCTATAACATTGGCTACGGATGTCTGAAAAAGGCAGTTGTTTTCATAGTAAATAATGGAATAACCTTATTAGTTTATAAAACTTGACAACTAAGTGATAGTGAGCAAATCATATGCCTTTACCTTTCCACAGCCTGGTGGGCCCCATAAAATCATGTTGGGAACCTTCTTTTGTTCCAATATAGACCGTAACATAGAGCCTGGTCCAAAGGCTTCCATTTGACCAACTATGTCATCTAAGTGAAGTGGTCTCATTTGCTCTGCTAATGGGACACTTTCATGTAACTTTAGTTTTTGTGTACTTGGACTTGGAAGACTTGTAGTATGTGATTCTTTAGTTGATTCCTGATATTAAATAAGTTATATAAAATATACATTAGGTACAGTATATCAAAAAATATATTCATGATCATCATCATCAACATTACAGCCCTTCACAAGTCAACAGCTATACATAGGCCTTCTCCAAATGTATGCCACAAAGCTTAGTCCTGAGGTACCTGCATTCATGTACTTCCTGTGTCTCTTACTAGCTCGTCACCCCCATCTAGTGCGAAGCCCTTCCATTACTGGTAGAAGACTGCTACTCGAGAACCTTTCTCACCTAACGGTTGTTATTTCTTCAAGCTCTATGGCCGAACCACTTCCAATTGAGCATATTGATCTGTTGGTCTATGTAAAAAATATATTACAATTAAAACGATAAAACTGATTATATTATATTACTATTGCCTACTTTGTCTTTAGATGAGAAATTTGTAACGGAATCTAATTTCATCTTTTTCCCTAACGTATTTCCTTTCAAATGCGAGTTATTCCTCTTTGCTTTTTTTTCAGCAACCGTGTTTAGAAACAAACATTTGTTAACATGTTCTTCTATATTTATTTTTTCAAACTCTCGATTACAAACTGGACAAGAAACGGTTTCGTTTTCACTTGGGCAGTCGTCTTTTAAAAGTGACATTTTATTTTGAAATAATTTAATACGAAGAGTTAAATCTAGATCTAGATAACTGAATAACTTCTCACGGAATATTATAAAGATCTAAAACTAAACAAAACAATTTTTCAAACCACAAAACATAATTTACTTTCATAATTCATACTTTTACTTGTTTGTTTGTGTCTATGTTGTTGTTTTTATTATTCGCTCGAGAGAGCAGGCAAAGGAACTATGCTATACAGCCTTGTCTTTATGTATAAATATTATCCTTCATAGTTCACTGCTTCACATATGTTGATGCGTCATATTGTGCAGCCCTTGGGAGATTATGACGGCAACTTGAGCCCAGGCAGTAGTGTTCATTAAACATCGATTGTTGAAGTATTCGATAGTTTATTATAAGAACATCAATATATCGATAGACTATCGATTGTCTTTGAGCAGGTATCACAAATAAAAATAATATTAAGTAATTATTGTAATTTTTTGTTTGCTTGTCTTTGAGAAATACGCAATTTGTCACTGGCTAGTGTAGAACTGTGAAGGAAAGTCACAGTAGCCTTTGTTTTCAACATGTGATTTCTATTACAATAATTCCTATTAGAACATCTAGATGTTTTTGGTTGCACTTCATCTTGAACTTAATGTTCAGATGATGATCCCTCTTCCGATTCTAACTTATCTATTTTATCGCCATGCTTTATTTTCAAGTGATATCTTAGATTGGTTGTATTTCCTAAATACTTATATTCCTGATTATGAAAGTTACACTATACAAACGAACTATTACTGTCCACTATCTAGAAATAACTCCACATTAATGACTGATTTTTAGGATAAATTTTCGATTCATTATGAAGTCAAATACAAAACAAATCATTAAACTTTAAAACGCAAGATCAACCGCCCGTTCTGGCACTCACACAAATAGCAACTTACATCAGTCACACATATTAATTAGCAATTCACACACAGTTGATTTAAGGGATTTCTCTGAATTTAGACTAAAGCGAGACATCTACTATAGACAAAAATTACGATAAGAATGGCAATCGATAGTTTAATTGGACTATCGATAGAACCGATAGTGCAAACACTATCGATAGAATCGATAGTGCAAACACTATCGATTAATCGATAGTCTATCGATGTTTAAGGAACACTAGCAGGCAGCTGACAGTTGGCGATGGTATCTAAAGGCGCCTATGCAAACAAACAGCTTATCTTGAGAATCCATCACCATCAGAGTACTTGCTTCACAGTTTCCACTAATGGTTCACATGCGTAGACAATTAATACATAAAAGCGCACCAGTTATACATATCGAAATCCACTTCAAACTATTATTTAAACTCTAATATAGGAGCAGTAAAACCACCGCTGGTCAAGTTCCCGCAAAAACTCGTTTGTGTCTATGACAGTGACAGCCTGAGTAGTGACGAGTCAACGCGAATTACTAACTCGAACTAACTCTAGTTAACTCGAGTTGGATCTCCCTAACTCGAGTTTAGGTTGCTGTACATAAACGGATCAAGTGAGCCAGCAAAAGAGTACGAGCGCGGTTCGTTCGTTGTGTACGCGCTTTATGTTTCAAAGAGTATTTAGCTACAACCAAAACAATTTGTTATTTAGAATTTTATAATAGCTAAGTTATGTAATTTAATTTCTTTTATAATTAATTATAATCAATATAGTTTTGTAAGTCAACGAACTATTACTGTAATACCCGAAAAGGGTGGTTAAGTTGGTAAGATACTTAAACTAACGTCTTACTTAAGATATTTTAAATTAACGCCAAATGTAACACTTAACTTACAATAAATACATATTTTGAATTTGAAAAAAAAAAATTATTAAAGAATATTTTGACTGAGATAATTAAACTAGTAACAGCTTATGTACGTACATCTTAAAGCTAGACTAATATTGTTTCGTGAAGACTGTTATATACTGCATATAGCTAGTTTTGTTGTTAAATAAAGGTAGGTAGGTAGGTACCTACTATAACTAAGATTAAAACCAAAAATACATAAGTATGTGACACACTGAATATACCTTTTTATTTCAATTCTACATAATAACTTTGATAATTATTATGGTTATCCCAACCTACCAAAAAGCTTGATAGAAAAACAAATTTATAAAAAGTTATTTGTAACCACCGATATACATGTACTACGTACTAGATTGCGCATTCCGAACATACACTATGTTTAACTGAACTGTACTGCAATCCGTACAGTGTGTCATTTAGTGTGGTTTTAATCTACTAGTTAGTCTGTGGTTTCAATATTCATGCAGTACAGTATGGAGCGGCGCTAATAATACAAGATTTCAAATTAAAGTTTAAACCTGGACGTAAATAACAATTCAGTAGTCAACTAAGTAAAATATTTGTTGTTCAAGTGAATAAATAGGTAATAATATCGTAATATTACGAAAGAAAAAATGTTTATATAAACTGACCGCGCATACGCAACGCGCTTAAATCAACTGTGCATGTACGACTTTACTATCTCCCGCGCATGCGCGAGGACATAGAGTAGTACACATTTTTTGTTTAGAAAGGCTTCGCTAGCAAATCATTTACTTTGTTTTGTAGTGCTAACTTGAGTAGCGTAAGTCTAGTTTAAACTCGAGTTGCGTGAATAACAACTCGAGTTAACTCGAGTCATAATTTGTCCGAATTGTCACATCTATAAGCCTGAGCCTGACAGGTGACATCTTTTGTTTTTTTTGGTTGGTATACTTTTCTACTCTATGAGTCTATGACGTACTATACTACGCCCTACGTCATAGAAAAACATTATAGGGATGGGAAAGAAAACGAAAGATATCGATATTTATCGATCCGATGTTTTTAAACAGTATCGATAAATATCGAATGTAAATTATCGCAATATCATCATTTTTGTTAAGCATTAAATATTATTGACACATATTCCCAAAACATTCAAAATTCGTAAAAGTTTTGAATGTTTTTTTTATATGTTGTAGGTCAAACAATTATTTAATAATACAAAACTGTCTTTATGGTCGTTCTGCAACGGGAACTACGAAAATCACTAGACGGCTTTAGTTATATTTAATAAAAAACCAGTTACATAAAAAAATATCGAAATTGATATTATTTCGAAAGACTAAAATAAATATCGGACATTGACGATATGTGTCGATAATTTTATTATCAAATATCGATATTTCGATAGTTTTGGTATGCCTAACGTAATCAGACGTAAGGATGATAGATATTAGAATAACAACGATGTTGAACATCAATTCAAAGTTATTATTGTACAAATAATGTCAAAAGAAAAATAACGATGTTCGAAAACATCGATGCTTTAGTTGGAAAAATAAGCAACTTACCATTATTTTATTTATTATAACAGTACAGTTTTCCTTTAAATCTGTTCCATAATTGATATATTCTGTTCGCTAAGATAGCGTTTGAATATCCGGAGGTGCACTTATAATTTTGTTTTTATTTTATTATTTTTACGATGTTTGTTAAATAAATGTTTTTCTATTCTAAGAATAAAGTGGTGTTCTATTTTATTGTTATGGTTATTGTAATAAAATACGAATATCAGTAATAACCACAAGCTAGGTAGCAAAGAACCGTTCACTATTGCACTTCGTTTTAAAATGTCAAATTCTCCTGCTCCTGGTGTACGCCGCACGTGGTGACTTTTGATGTTACGGTATCACCTTTGACAAGATGCGGTACGTACCAAGGCGGCACGACACAAAGGCAACCGTATCTAAGCGAACAGACTAAGTATACAGATGTTGATCAGCTTTTGAAAAAAGTCTCTCTGAAGCTGTCGAAATCTCTGCAGCACAAATGTTGAAAAAAAATAAGCTTAATGGTTACTTTTTTCAACTTATTTATCCTAAAACTTGTCATAAATGTAATGGATACTTGTGTTATATCGATGTACCGACATTACTCCCGTAACATCGATTTGTCGATGTTTACCGGCTAAACATCGATGTTTATCTACCATAGATGAATATCTGCATCCCTAGTCAGACCTAGTGCTTTTTGTTTTAGTCATAGAGTAAGTGTTTATATCCGTTATATCACTGACTTAGAAGGTTTATATGCTGTCCTTTTTATTTTATTTAATAATTTTTGTAAAAATTTAATGTAATTATTTCAAAGCTCCTACATATGTGGAAATATTACCCAGTTCTATCATAGTTATGGATTTAGACAAACATGCAAGAAAACGTAAAGACAAAAAAAGACTAAATGAGGTCAACGAACTTGAAGAAAATTGTTACAAAAATTCATCGTTATTAATAAAAAGAGAAGTTGAAAGAGAAGTGGTTAGAAATATTTATATACGAGATAAATATATTCTGTTTTCCATGTATTGTAAAAGATTTAAAATTTTAATTCTTACCAGGGTGATGGAGCACCTGCTGAGAATGAACTTGAATCCACTAATATGGTAACAACCGAAAAATGTAATATCGGTCCATCTAGCTTATACCTGAAAATTGAAATTGATGTTATATTATTGGTTTTACTGGTAATAGCATTTTGGACACGTCTATACAATCTAGAAGAACCACGTTATATAGTGTATGTATACTGAATTATTTTAAATAACTAATTTAATATTGTTCCACTATCCCTCATTCATCATTACAGCACTTCACAAGTCCACTGCTGAACATAGGCCTCCTCCTAGGAATGCCATAAAGCACGGTCCTGAGCCACCTGCATCAATCGACTTCCTGCGTGTCCTACCAGGTCGTCACTCCATCTAGAGTGGGGTTGTCCTTCACTTCGCCTACTGGTATGAGGCTGCCACTTGAGAAAATCTTTTCCCCATTGGTTGTCGATTCTTCGAGCTATATGGCCGGCCCATTGCCACTTCAGCTTGCTAATCCATTGGGCTATGTCAGTCACTCTTTTTCTTCTGTGGATATTCCCATTTCTAAGTTTAACCACGCAGAGAAACGCCGAGCATAGCCCTTGCCATAGAAGTCAAATTAATTTGTTATTTTTTCTCAGACTAGACTACATTAGTGCTTAGGACAGTCAGGATCAAATCCAGTCTTCAAGAGAAGCTCTGGGTAAGTGTGTGAATCACACACTTCAGGATCTTTCTGAATTGGGCGATACCAATCTTGTGAAATTCAATGCCTCCAAAACATAAGTGTAAAAAGCAAAATGCTCCACTGCAAAAAGAGCCACTTCATATAGGCTCCTTCTTTTGGAAATGTATCACTGGTATATACTAACCGCCTTTAGTTATTGAAGTTTGAGATTTCCTCAAATGTGAACTTTGGTCAGTTCATTGAGTCCAAGGCTATAGTTTTATAGCCTTGGACTCAATGAACTGATACAAGGATATAGCTGTAAGGAAATTAGCAGTCCTTGCATGATGACTTGATGCCTTGGCTTATTGATGACCCAAATATAGTTAAACCAATCTTACCAGTCTCAAACACAGGTTCAAAGTAGCCAGCCTTGAGGTTTTCTACAGGATACTTTTGGGTGTGTGTGTGCAGGAATTGCATAACTTAATTCCTCCTTCTCCCATTGGATTAACAGTTGCTTGGCTAGTCTCCACTCTTTCATTGTTGACATACCATGCATTTAAACCAAACAGTTTGCTTCATTGTCAATTATACATACAACAAAGGAGTGGAATAAGTTTCCAGCATCTGCCTTTCCATCTGATATCAATGTGGGTTTCTTCATGGTAAGAGTGAATAGGCTTTTGTTAAGTTAGTGCGCATTACCATCTTTGGCTGCATCACCACTTACTTTCAAGTGGGATAATAATCAAGCACTGGCTTACAATAGTACAAGCCACAGGATTTATCATAGTGTTTTGCTACATTGCTGAGCATATGGCAAATCAATAATTAAAATTACATACAAATCCCTTGGCGTACCAAGGGATTTGTATGTAATATAAATAATTATAAATTATAAATAAACCCAGCTGGTAAGCTGGGTTTGAATCCAAGTTACTCACATACTATGAATTTTCCTTAGCCCCTGACCTACAATTAAATAACTTTGTATATATTGTTTGCAGATTTGATGAATTACATTATGGCCGATATGTTTCACTTTATACAAAAGGAGTATTTTTTTTTGATGCCCATCCACCACTTGGTAAACAATTGTTGTACCTGGCTGGTAGAATTGGTGGGTATAACGGTAACTTCACATTTGATAGGATAGGATCACCGTATTCGGAGTCCGTCCCTATCAGAGCTCTACGTATGATACCTGCCATGAGTGGCAGTCTGCTTGTGGGTGTGTCTTACCAGTTAATGCTAGAAATCTCGATGTACCAGTGGACAGCCATACTTGCAGCTCTTTTAGTTTTATTTGGTAAGTATATGTAATAAGTGCTTTAATATGCTTTTATTAAATGTGACACCTTTCTGTAGGTCTATTAGTGACGTCCATTATTGTGCTTGGTTTGCAGAGTTGCTTTTGGACCTTATCACTAACTTCTAAGGTTACTTTGCAATGTTATTATTTTAATCTAACTTCTAATCACATGATGAATACTTTTAAAAAAAGTTTGATTTTATTTTCTTTCATGAAACAAATGAAAATTCAATCCATTATGTTTCTTTTTGTTTAATAATGTTACGAGCTTGGTGTTCGAGACAATTAAAAACTGCCAATTGAATCACCAAAATTGACACTTTAATTACAAAACTGTAATTACAACTTAAAACCACACTAATAATAAAACACAGTTGTACTACTGATCACTTTAGTTCACAGTTATATCGCTTTGAAGTATTCGCTTGTATCATCAATTCAATACTGACCCGGTCTTTATTTTTTTTCTGAATGTGTACGCTGTTGGCCCTGCGGCCTTGACAGCTTCATCTAATTAGGCTCGTAAGTGAGAACTTACGAACTATTGAGTGCAACGATTCTGCCGCGGCTGGCGCTCGCCGACTGCAGTCCCGAAGAACCCCAACCCCGGCTTTCGGAGTGAGGCTCCTCCTATCGCAATTTTGTTTACGGGTCGCAAAATTAGAAACGCCCCGTATCACGGGTGTTAAATCTCGTGTACGGGGTGTGTCTGTGACGACGCATTCGCCGGCGAATGCGGTGTGCCCTAGTGTTCTGTACTAGAGTAGTGTCTGAGTGTGTGTTAATGTTAACTGATCTTATTACCTCTTGTGGAGGGGGACGGGATCGACCTATTCATAGAAGTGATCTCGTCGTCGGGACTGACCCGGTCGTGGTCTATACCGGCCTTATATAGGGCCTCAGATAGTTTCCAGAACCTTCTACTGTAGAAACATCTAGTATGTTCGAGTACATATCGGTCCCGAAATTTCTAGAAGGATCTTGATTCTCCTAGTTCTGCTACTCGGTACTAGAGGGCGCTAGTGGTAACTAGTGTTGCCATTTACAAGACATTAATAGTGGCGCGCAACAATAATATCACACCCCGATCTTGAGGAGTTTCATATTTCCAGATCATTTGTTACCAGGGCCTTATCTAACAAAAGTTACAATTTACATTTAATTTGTAATTACAATTTACATATTTCTGTATAATAAAGGTCTTAATTTGGCAAAGAATATTTTCTTTCTCAGAAGTATTATTTTATTAAAAGCAGTTTTTATTTTAGTTAGCATTTTTTTACAATTTTATTGGTTTAATTTACAAATATTTGGCAGTAGGTAGTAGTTACTTCTACAATTTTTTAGCTTTATTAAACAGTATTTCCTATTTATTCACCACACGCTATTTCTAATCATAAATGTACACGTGGGGGACCTATGTCTCCCTTAAAGATCAACTATATATCAGTACAATTTTTTTCATGTGAGGATTTCTTTTTACGAAATATATTAAAGACATTTTATAAATATAATGGGAATATTTATTTTAAATTTTAAACTTAAAAATTGCCACTTCTAGCATAAAATAAAAAAAAGGATACAGATAACACGTTATATTTTAAGGGATAACATTACAGATCAAATGTGTAATAAAATTTCGAATCGAAAAATAAATTAAATGATTTTTCTAATTACTCTTATCATATAAACTATAAAACTGGTATAAAGATCTATGAAAATACTAAAACATCTAAAGTCTCAAGGAAGATGCACATAAGACTTCAATGTAGGAACCTAATTTCAGTCTCGATTTTTACTATCAAAATAATGCTTATAACCTAATTAATCAGTTTTCATGACATTTTCAACATATTTTTACGTCTATAGAATGAATACGACACACGTTTTTCATACATTTGGAGCACAAGTTTGGTAAGAATATGGCAAATCAGATCTATTATTTGCCGAGGAATTTGTGATCTTTTCATTGGTATGTTCTAAAATCAAGTCAATCATATCTTCAGAAAATGGACAAGACCACGCATCAAATGGAGGCAATTCGTTCTTGGCTCGAGCAGGACATCTTAGACCAGGCAAATGTACAATGATGTTATGTGCTGGAATCCGTGATCGCGATGGTGGTATTTTCGACCGTTTATATCTATTTCTTCCGTAAAATGCATTACTATTTCGATCTTGTTGTTCATTGTTTTCTATGTTTTCGTTTTCTGAGTCACTTTCCGCTTCTTCTTCACTTTCAATGTCATGATCACTGACTTCATACTCCGCGTCGCTCAAATCCGATAATGCTTCAGGAAAAAAAAAACATCAATTTCCTTTTCTTCTGACTCGTAGTCATTCAGCAGATTTTCTATTGGCTGGGATTCAAATTTTTATCCATAGTGTACCACAAACAAAAAAAAAACAAATAAATAAGAAAATGCAAAAAATAAATGGGTACTTACATACCTTTTGAACTAAACACGCTAGCCCGGCGCACGTACACCCCCTCCCCGCAAGACCTCGGGCAGTGCTGTACATGGATCATGGACGCTCGACTGCATTACCTGTAAAACACTTAAAATATTTTCGAAAATATGTGCAATGAGAGTTAAGGGTTAGCAATAAATATTTAGCCAGAGTTTTTTTTACAATTTTGTAGCTATAATTAACAGTATTACAGTACAATTTGACTTTTTAACAAATTGGTTCATCATCATTACAGCCTTTCACAAGTTCACTGCTGAACATAGGCCTCCCCCAAGGAATGCCACAAAGCACGGTCCTGAGCCACCTGCATCCATCGACTTCCTGCATGTCTTACCAGGTCATCACTCCATCTCGTGGGGGGTCGCCCTACACTTCGCCTACCGGTACGAGTCTGCCTCTCGAGAACCTTTCTTCCCCATCGGTTGTCGGTTCTTCAAGCTATATGGCCGGCCCACTGCCACTTCAGCTTACTAATCCGTTGGGCTATGTCGGTTACTCTGGTTGTACTGCGGATATCCTCATTCCTAAGTTTATCACGCAGAGAAACTCCGAGCATAGCGCTCTCCATAGCTCGCTGAGCGACCTTGAGCTTCCTCATACGACTAGCATTGAAGGACCACGTCTCAGATCCGTAAGTCATCACTGGCAACACGCACTGGTTGTACAATTACGTTTTAAGGTTTTGAGGTATGTCTGACGAGAAGATGTGTCGTAGCTTCCCGAATGCTGCCCAGCCGAGTTGAATCCGTCGATTGACCTCTCGGTCGAAGTTGGACTCACCTAGTCGGACTATTTGTCCCAGGTAAACATACTCGTCAACAACTTCGAGCTTAGTGCTCCCAACAACTACTGGCGTAGGTGTGACATGGACATTAAACATAATCTTTGTTTTGTCCATGTTCATCTTAAGACCTATCCGTTGGGAGACACTATTGAAGTCATTGAGCATAGTGCTTAGGTCCTCCAGCGATTCTGCCATAAGGACTATATCGTCGGCAAATCGAAGGTGAGTGATGTACTCGCCATTGATGTTAATACCGTATCCTTTCCAGTCCAGAAGCTTGAAAACTTCTTCCAATGCAGCGGTGAAGAGTTTCGGGGATATAACGTCACCATGTCTTACACCTCTCTGCAATTGGATAGGTTTCGTACTCTAGTTCTGTGCTCGGATAGCCATCGTAGCCCTACTGTACAAGCACTTCAGCACTTCGATATACCGACAGTCAACTTGGCACCGCTGAAAGGACTGTAGCACCGCCCAAATTTCGACGGAATCAAAGGCTTTCTCATATTCCACATATGCCAGCCATAGTGGTAAATTGTACTCCTCGGACTTCTGTACAACTTACCGAAGGGTATGTATGTGGTCTATGGTGCTAAAGCCCTTTCGGAAACCTGTTTGTTCGGGAGGCTGGAAGTCAAGTCTGCGTGCGAGACGATTCGTAATGACTCTCGAAAACAGCACGTAGACGCGGCTCAGAAGGGAAATCGGTTTGTAGTTCTTCAAGAGAGTATTGTCACCTTTCTTGAAGAATAAGACCACCGCACTTCTGCTCCACGTGTCCGGTGTAATGCCACCATGGAGAACGGAATTAAAGAGCCTCTGTAGGACTTCCAGTACCGCTTTCCACCCGCTTTCAGAAGCTCCGCTGTAATTCCATCCTCGCCTGGGGCCTTACCGTTTTTAAGAGGCTGGAGAGCCATTCTAATCTCGCTCAGACTGACGTCCGGGATATCTTCGGTATAGTGTCGGATAAGACTCGCTCTTGGATCGTTACTCACACTTGCGTGTGGCTCCAACGATGACGTGTACAGCTGTTCATAGAGCCTCTCAATCTCACTCAAAATCTCAGGTGCCCCGGAAACGATGCGGCTGCACTCGGTCCTCAGCTTTGACAGTTGGCTCTTTCTGGCAGACAGATCTCTGGCAAAGACTTTGGAGCCTTGGTTCCGCTCGATCGCTTCGTCAAGACAAGCTGTATTGAAGTTGCGTAAGTCCCGCCTTATGCATTTGGAGATCTGTCTGTTCAGTTGCCTGTATGCTGTCAAATCTGTTGAAGAATGTAGCTTCATCTCCCGTCTAACAGCCATGAGGTTAAGAGTGTGATCGGAGAGTTTTTGTGTTCTTCTGCGGCAGGTCTTGCAAAACTTAGCTCCGACCGCATGGACAGTTTCCGCGAGCTTGTCATTCATATCGTCCACTTCATTACAGTCTTCTAGGTACTGAAAACGGTTTTGTAACACGAGCTGAAAAGTTTCAGGACTTTGGAACAGAGCACGAGGGGGACGGAGCGTTGACTTCATTAGACGAGACCTCTCCAACTTAACCTTTAGGTTCAATGTGCGTCTAACCATTCGGTGATCGCTACCAGTTTTCACCCTCGCGATCACGGAGACATCACTGAACAGTTGTCGTCTGGTCGTCATAATGAAGTCAATCTCATTTTTTGTCGAACCGTCGGGGCTGGACCAGGTCCACTTTCTGTGGGGCCGCTTCTGGAAGAAAGAGTTCATCATAAAGAGTCCCTCTTTCTCCATGAAGTCGGCCAGCTGCTGGCCCCTTGGGTTCCGTTGCCCTATTCCAAATTTCCCTACTTTCAGCTCACCGTTCTCTCTTGTGCCTAGTTTTGCATTGAAGTCTCCTATTAACACCGTATATTGGATTTTGGGGGAATGCATGGCTCTAGAGATATCCTCATACATTTCCTCCACCTCTTCATCGGGGTATACCGAGGTTGGTGCGTAAACCTGTATGACCTTCAGCGAATACCGTTTGGTGATTCTGAGTATAAGGTACGCAACCCTTGTCGACACACTCAATCTTTACAACGTTGTTAAAGAGAGACTTGTGGACGATAAATCCGACACCTCTTTGGGACAGATGGTCGCCCTCCCGATGATAGAGCAAGTTGTCGGATTCGAGGATTACCGTGTCCTCCCCCTCTCTTCGGACTTCGAATAATCCTATAATATGCCAGCGTAACTTGTCTATCTCTTCTTCCAGCTCCACGATCTTCTCGTCAGTTCTCAGGGTTCGTGCGTTGTACGTTGCCAGGTCTAGTCGTCTAAGATGGCAGCCGAACCTCCACCGGAGATTCTTAGCACCCCCTGCCCCGCTGTTACCATGGTCGCCACCGTAGCCAGGAATAGCGGGGCCGCCGGAGACTGGGGGCCGTCTCCTTGTTACTCTCTTCATATGGGGGTATTTGCCATAGTTGCCACGCTTGGCGAGCGGGTTGGCAACCGCAGTTTTTTTATTGTAATTTTGGCTATTATCAGGAAGATGCTGCTGCCCATCTCCTGCCTGTTTCCCTTTGTCGCCTTTTACGACACCCACGGGAAGATATGGGGTAGTGGATATTCTTGACCGCCACTACACGGCACTTCTGCTCAATTCGGCAATTCAGTTTATTTTAACTCAAACCTTAAAATTCAAAAAGGTGGTCGCGCGCTGGCTTCCTCGAATGTTAACAGATGCTCAAAAGAAAACAAGTGTTAACATTTCAAATGTAAATTTAACAATAATTAATAAAGGTTCATTTCGTTTTTTTTTGGTTGATTTTTTTCGGTTCTTAACCGTAGATGAAACGTTGGTACACCATTATGACCCGAAAACAAAAAAACCGTCTTCCCGCCAGCCAAGAGATTCAAGGTGTCGGCGTCCGCTGGAAAAGTAATGGTCTCTGTCTTCTGGGAGGCGGAAGGTATAATAATTATCGACTATTTATGTAAAGAAGAGACAATAACAGGAGATTATTACGCATCATTAATCCAAAAACTACGCGATGAACTAAAGAATAAACGTCGAGGGAAATTGCGTGATGGAGTGCTTTTTCATCATGATAATGCCCCTGCCCATCGATCTGATGTTGTAGGCGCTGCCGTCCGAACTGCTGGGTTTCAGTAGATGCAGCACCCACCATATTCTAGGACCTATCTCCGAGTGATTTTTACCTTTTTACTCACCTGAAAAAGCACATGCGTGGTGTAAAATTCGACGTTGACGATGAGGTGATGTTTGCAGTAGAGACCTTTTTCGAGTCCCAGGATCAAGATTTTATTCCAAGGGAATTAACCTTCTTGCAAAATGCTATTCAACTGTAATTGTGTGGTGTGTATTAGCTTAAAATTCGATTACGTTAAAAATAAATACAATTATCATGATATCCTAGAGTTTCATTGCGTTTCCAAAAACATATTGATCGACCTAGTATTTGAAGTTCATTTCGGTAAAATATGTTCCGTTTTCAAAAAAAAACTAAGTTTTAGTTTGTTTATGTATAATATTTTTAATTATTTCAGAGAATTGTTTTCTAGCACAGTCTCGTTTCATGTTGTTGGAAAGCATACAAATATTGTTTGGCTTATGTGGAATATATAGTGTTATAAAAAGCACATCTAAAAATGGTGCCGCTGCTGTTGTGTGGCTTTGTATTGGTGCTATTTCTCTTGGTTGTTGTTTTTCGTGAGTATGCATTTTAAATATTTCTAAAAACTATTATTTGATCTGATCTGATTGTTGTGTGGATGTATAAAAAAAATACTTTTTCGCTGGTCAAATGGTTGTAAGCGCTACTGCAGATCGTGAGGTCCCGGGTTTGAATCACTCAGCGGATCAAAATCAGTTACAGTTTTTCTGTCTAAAAATTCGCAGTAGCAGTCCGTATTCAGGAATTTAACGGTGATATGTCCCTGGATATAGAAGAGAAGAGAGAACTCCAGTAGCGTGTATTACCATCCCACTGAACTATAAAATTCAGGAAATAGAAAGCACAGCTGTGTTTGCGCTGTCACTCATCCATTATAATCCTGTCCTGAGCTAGCTAGTTGATGAGAGAGATGGCTAGTTCTCGTTGAGACTGGCCACCGAAACTGAAATTCGGTCTGGCAAATCTATAAAAAAATATTTTTCTTGCTTGTTTTGGTTTAGCAGTATTCTTATCTACCAATGATATGTCCATCTATCCATTACATTACAAAATTACATATTAAACATACATTACATACATTACATATTAAATTAGATAGTTTTATGTGCCTACACTGTCGTATTAGGAACGCCTGTAAAGACAGAGGTAGGAATAAATAAATAAATAAATAAATAAATAAATTACAGCCTATAAAAATCCACCGCTGAAGATAGGCATCGTCCATATATTTCCTCATAGGATTATGCCACAGCTGCCACGCTCGATAAGCGGCTTGGCAACTGCAATTTTTATAATTTAGATTTATTAGGAAAATGCAGCTGCCCATTGGGTCACAATTGTCTGTATGCTAGGCCTATAGAATAGTTATGAAAGAAAAACATAGGTACATTCCTGAAATATGCTTTGACTCTTTTTGAAAGTGCACCTGTGCTTACGCAAATACTCGAGCACTATCTTGGCTAGTTTCCGTGGAGACTGGCTGCCGTGATAGATATTCGGTCTGGAGGATATTATTATTTTTATTATTATTGCTACTAGAAAAAAAAATGGACGGGAATGACTGACTATCTCAACGCAAAATTATCACACCCCCTTCCCCCGCGCCCCTTCGCCCTCCGGACTTTAATTGATATATACGATTTTTGTTCTATGATTATTTTATTTCAGAGTGAAATATTCTGGCATCTACACATATTACTTAGCACTGTTTCTAGTGGGCAGACAAATGTGGCGACGTGTTGGCTATGATGAGTCCAGTGTGCGTCTTGCTCTATCAGTTTGTTGGAGGTTATTTGTCCTAATTGCTTTACCTCTGACAGTGTACATTAGCGTGTTTTATGCGCATTTGACAATGCTACCGAAAGCTGGTCCTCATGACAGTGTGATGACAAGTGCATTTCAAGCGTCGCTTCAAGGAGGGCTTGCAAGTATAACTCGAGGTCAACCTTTGCACGTTTCCCATGGATCGCAAATAACACTAAGGTAATTAAGGCAACAAAGTCATCAATCATGTTTAAAATTACAGCCATGGACTTCAGCTTGGATATGTTACGCGAATTGTCTGTTATTTTCGCGTTAAAGTTAAAAATTGTTCCTAGAATACCAAAATGGCACCTGCCACCTACTAGACTACCTAAGTAACAAGGACATGACACAAAAGTTTCAAACAAATTAACACATTAAAATTCCATCGCTGATTAACTAACAGTATAATATATTTTATTACAACCCTGGACTTACCGTCAAAAGCTGACCTTATTTATAAATAGTTTTTTGGTTTCAATTGCCATTCCTTAATATCTAATATCTGATCGATAAATAACAAAATCGACCGCAAACAGTGAAGTGGCGGTATAACAATATTCTCTACCAATATCATCCCGTGGGTGTCGTAAGAGGCTACAGAGGGAAACTAATCAGGGATAGGCAACAGCGTCATTGTAATAACGACTAAAAATAAAAATAAACTGCGGTTGCCAACCCGCTTTGCCAAGCGTGGCAGTTATGGCAGATATCCTCCTTATGAGGCAATCTATGGGGGAGACCTATGTTCAGCATTTTACTATAATGGGCTGAACGGAGCACCGACAGTGACTAATAAACTAAACTCATTCTACGTCGGGTCACTCAATTTGCGTTGGATCATTTTTGGAGCAAGTAATTACTTCATGTTTATTTGCGTTTACTGATAACGAATAATTAACATATAACTGTCACCAAAATCATGATTAAATGTTAGAAATGTAAATCTGTAAATCTTTTTATTAATTAATATTTATATTATTTTAGATCAATAATTAAATTTTTTGCGGGCAAAATTACTTATTAGAGTAATAAAGTCAATGATCTTCACCACTTTTCACAATTTTGCATAAGAAGATGTTTAGCGGCTTCGTTGCTAGAATAAGATTAAAGAAAAATCTTTAGTTTAATGTGAAAAAAAATATCTATAATTTTTAACGTAATTGAAAGTATGTAAGAACGGTATTCTTTGAATTATTTATAGGCATTCACATGGTCGGACATGTTGGTTGCACTCCCATGCACATGTATATCCTGTACGATATACGGATGGTAGAGGCTCATCCCATCAGCAACAAGTAACATGCTACAGTTTTAAGGATGTTAATAATTGGTGGATTGTGAAACGCCCTGATCAAGCATCCTTGGCAGTGACAAATCCTCCGGACACAATCCGACATGGCGACGTTGTGCAGCTACTCCATGGTATCACAAGTCGGGCGTTAAACTCTCACGATGTCGCTGCACCTGTTTCACCACAATCGCAGGTAACGTATATAAGCTTCAAATCATGTATAAAAATAAATATTATATATAAATTGTTTTTGTTACATATATGGTGGTAGAAGTCGTTTTTTGACCAGATGTCAACCAGATATCAGTGGTATAGTCACTGGTTTGTTGCGATTTGAAGGATATGGAGTCAGTATAATTACAGCCTGGGAGATAATTCAACAAACATAGTGCGAATAGTAAGCAAAACACACAGTGCGAATAGTAAGCAAAACACACAGTTCGAATAGTAAGCAAAACACACAGTGCGATGGTAAGCAAAACACACAGTGCGAATAGTAAGCAAAACACACAGTGCGAATAGTAAGCAAAACACATAGTTCGAATAGTAAGCAAAACACAAAGTGCGAATAGTAAGCAAAACACACAGTGCGAATAGTAAGCAAAACACACAGTGCGAATAGTAAGCAAAACACACAGTGCGAATAGTAAGCAAAACACACGGTGCGAATAGTAAGCAAAACACACAGTGCGTATAGTAAGCAAAACACACAGTTCGAATAGTAAGCAAAACTCACAGTTCGAATAGTAAGCAAAACACACAGTTCGAATAGTAAGCAAAACACAAAGTGCGAATAGTAAGCAAAACACACGGTGCGAATAGTAAGCAAAACACACAGTGCGAATAGTAAGCAAAACACACAGTTCGAATAGTAAGCAAAACTCACAGTTCGAATAGTAAGCAAAACACACGGTGCGAATAGTAAGCAAAACACACAGTGCGAATAGTAAGCAAAACACACAATTCGAATAGTAAGCAAAACTCACAGTTCGAATAGTAAGCAAAACACACAGTTCGAATAGTAAGCAAAACACACAGTGCGAATAGCAACTATACGGCTGTCGGCCGCAGCTCTCTGCCCGACCGAATCGGTTAGCGGCCAGTCGCATTGCAGTGCGAATAGAAATAAGTTTTACATCTATTGCACGCCTCACAATGTGAGGGAGTGCTCTACTCCCGTTATGAGGCCATACCTCAATTTTGCTACATAAAAAAATCGTTCTTATAGTTTTAGCTAGACATCAAATCCATATTACTATTAACGTTACAATAATTACAGACATTGAATTATATTATGATTAGTTTATTTTCACTTTAGATTACATAACCAAAAATGTAATTGAAAAAATATATGGACTGCCATCCATTGGTCTGTGCGTCGGTGAGCCCTCGCTTAATAGGAATGTGAGATATATAGTGTTAAATAAGATCCCTGTTGATTTTTGTTATTGTATCTCAACACCGTTTAAAATTTATTAATGAAAGTCGATCACATTCTGTTTTTTTTTTCTTGTAAAAATTATCGTCACTATTTTTTTTTATCAAAATTAAATGAAACGCACGAGTGTGAACTTTATGGTTTTCCAAACTATTTTTGTACTTGGAATCAACCGAAAGGCCCGCCGTTATGCGGGTAACCGAATAGTGCATATTATGTCATCTAAGTTTTCAGTTGTGTAAACGCATCTTAAGCCTACTTTACTGGAAATTGGTTACAGATATCTATGGGCTGCATTAGCCACTTTCCACGAGGTGAATGTTACCCCGTTTGTTGCCACTTTAATGTTGATAAAAATCTGTAGATCTTTGACCGCTTACCTTAATTGTATAGTAAAGTGCGAAAGCAGTTTGCTCCTGCGCCACTGACATTGTTAATTGCAACTTTAAGTGCTGATTAAAGGACAAGATTTTTTGACGAATTTTAATTATATAAATCTGTCTTTGTTTGACACAGGAGGTGTCTTGCTATATTGACTACAACGTATCAATGCCGGCTCAGAACCTCTGGCGAGTAGAGATTGTGAACCGCGACAACGACGACTCGACATGGGACAGTATCAGATCACTAGTCCGCCTTATACACGTGGACTCCGGCTCGGCGCTACGTTTTAGTGGGCGCCAACTGCCTTCCTGGGGCTTCCACCAGCACGAGGTCGTCGCCGATAAGGTTGTGACACATCAAGACACCATATGGAATGTTGAAGAACATCGCTATACTAAAGGTTTTGTTTTAATTTAATTTACACCTATGTGAAAATAGCAGCTTGGAAGTTCAGTCTATCCCAAATGTTCTATCATATGAAACAAAATTAATTGTAGTTATTCGCATTTGTGCAAAATCTTCAATGTCCTATAGTTCTCTGGAAATTCCTGTGATGCATGGTATTGCCAATTAAATTAACCTAAGTAATTATATTAAAATACCAATTTGTTTCTAACTCAGAAAAAATTACCAAAAAGAAAGCCATCGGCTATACTAGATAACAGCTGATAATAGTACAAGTACAGAAGAATCACTCTGATAACAAACTTTCGAGTTTAAACCTAGTAGTAGTTTTTAGACGTGGTAGAGCCATGCTGCAGCTATATTAGTAGTATAATTGTAGCATGAATGGGTCGGCTCCACCGGGGAAGGACCACGCTCTCACAGAATACCAGCGTAAAATAGCAGCTTAACACTGCTGTGTTTCGTATGGTGAGTGTAGAGGACCGGAGACCCTTTTTACTGGAAAAGAGGCATTCCATCTTCTGCCTCACGGGTGACAACGCATCTGCGTTTTGATTCGCAAACGAGGATAAATGTAGATGTCTATGGGCCACAGCAACCACTTACCATCAGGTGGACTGTGTGCTCGTTTGTCACCCTATCCTGTAGAAAAAAAAGTAACAACGTCGTTTTCATAATCTTTGTTAACCCTTTGTTAAAATAGCCTACCGATTTTTGCGGCGCACACTGGATCGAAAATCGCGTTTCGAAGACTTAAAACTTTTAAGTGTCGTTTTTTAAGGTTGAAATGGCTTCTGTTTAGTATTACTATGAGCAAAAATATCACACGAAGTAATTTGGCTTAAAAACTGAGGACTTATGATTTTTTTACGAAAAAAATTAAATAAATGTATGGAGCAGATGTGATCTTCTCTTTTTCTGCTTTGTTCCTAGATGTTTGAAGGGTTTTCGAGATATTTTTGTCATCGTTGCAACTGCGGTTGAAGTTGCAGGATTTGCAGTTGTAAAATGTTCACTAGATGACTGTTCTTGGAGTTGTTGAAGGATAGTATGCACGCAACTTGGCCAATCTACGTTAGCCTTCTAGCCAATGTTCGTATTCTTTCCGAAATCTATCACTATTCCGACCGGTTGTCTTCCACCTCAGTTCAGCAGTAAGTATGAATCTCATACAAAATTCTCTGATAGTAACAATTTATTCTTCAGAAAGCCTGAAACCTAGTCGAGTTAGCACTTCACTAAGCAATACATCATGATTAAATGAAGTATTCTGACTTTTCAGAATTGTAACTACATTCAGATTAGTAGTCAATCTTCCCATATTGTCAATCACTGGTGTTCGTTATTGAGAAGTTCAGAAAAAACTGACCTAATAAATGTTTTTGGCCAATTTATGACCGTTTACTAATGATCCATTAATGACTATTTATTAAGTAGTATGAAAAACAAGAAGTATTAGTTATTAGCTTAAACTCTTGTGAACTACTGCTAATTAGAGATCTGATTACGATTCATTAGTAGTACGAGCAAACACTAATGATTTTATTACTAGTTTTGTTTAGTTCTTAGAAGACCTCAGTAGATTCAAAGATATTTTCATTACCATCGGATGGAGTGAGGGGCGGGGTTGTTTGATGTTATAATAAACTTTCTTCTGACATATTTTTAAGCAAAAAAAAACCGTATCAGTTATCTTTCTGCGTTAAAGCAAGTCTGAAAAATAAGAAAAAATATATTTTATGACGATTTTTTAAAAAATAAGTGCAGTATTTCTCGTAATATGAAGTATGTCAAAAGTCATAGATAATTAGTACTATAATCACCAGTAAGGATATAACGCGCAATTATGTGATTACACGGTTATACTGATTTTTCATATCTGCTCCATACATTTATTTCATTTTTTACCGTAAAATAAATCATAAGTCCTCAGTTTTTAAGCCAAATTACTTCGTGTGATATTTTTAACCATAGCAATACTAAACAGAAGCCATTTCAACTTTAAAAAACGACACAAAACTTAAAAGTTCTAAGGCTTCGAAACGCGGAGAGTCAGTGTCACTTATTTCGTTACGCGCCTTTGTTAAGGCCGCTCCTACTGCAGGATGGAGAAAACAAATTGAATCCTTTGATATTAGTAGTTAATGGAATACACCGAGGTGTTATGCAATGTATTAGTAATTTGCTGATAATAAGAACATTATTATTCAATGTGAGGAAGGTTAAAGGTATTTACCTACTACCTATAGTTTATTACTATTACGTGCTGTGTGATGCCGGTAGAGTAGATAGCATCACCCCATGTCTGCCTGTGGGTGTCGTAAAAGGCGACAAGGGAATCTAAAGAAGAACTGATTATCTAGTACTCTGTCCACCAATCCCCATTGTAACCAATGGTGGACTACTGCTCAAACCTCCTCCGTATAATGGGAGCCCTGTGTCTGTGTCTGATGATGTTATGTTATTTTAATTAAAATTGACAACTGTTTCACTTTGCTTAAGTATATAAATTGTACGTGAAAAAATTATATATCGGGACATCGGGACGTCAAATCACCTCGGTACTCCTTGACCTTGACAATTAAACGCGATAAAATCCGTATAAGTAGTTTCATTCAATGTGTAGTGTTCGCGTTAATATAAGAAATCAAAATGGTACATGCCCAGAATCGTTGATTATTAAGACTTGTAACATTATAACATAAAAATATCGAAAACTGCGAAGCTGTGGTCGGGTCTCTAATCAAATAATAAATCTGTAACTATGGCGTCAGTAACTAGGTACATACGAGGGTGGATTGAAAAGTACTCGGCCTAACCAAGAAAATAAACACATACTAAATCAGTTATATTTTTATTTTTCTACATAATCACCATCAAGTTCAATACACTTTTGCCACCTCCCCTTCCAAGCATTTAGACCGTTGAAAAAAAATGATTCTTCGTTAGAGTCAAAATATGCGTCTACAGCTGCTTTGACCTCGTCGTTTGTCGAAAATCTTTGACCTCCCAAGTGCTTTTTTAGGTTAGGGAACAGAAAGAAGTCTGATGGTGCCAGATCAGGTGAATACGGCGGATGCGGTAACAGTTCAAAGCCACAGTTGTGAATTTCAGCCATTGACTGTACTGACGTGTGAACACGGGCGTTATCTTGATGAAACAGGACTTTTCTTCTGAGCATTCCTCGACGTTTTTCTTTTATTTCCTCTCGTAAACGACGTAGTAAGGTGCAGTAGTAATCAGAGTTTATAGTCTGACCCCTTTCAAGATAATCAGTCATAATCACACCTTTCGAGTCCCAGAATACTGAAGCCATCACCTTATTTGCCGACAAAATCGACTTAGCCTTTTTAGGGGGTGGTGAACCAGGTCTTCTCCACTGTTTTGATTGTTGTTTTGTTTTCGGTGTACAGTAATGAATCCATGTTTCGTCTATAGTAACAAAACGATTCAAAAAATCATCTCCATCGGCTTCAAATAACTCCAAACAGTCGCGTGAAATAGTCAATCGCGTCCTTTTTTGTTCAACTGAAAGCAGTCGCGGAACCCACCTCGCAGACACCTTGTGGAAACCCAACTCGTTGACAATGATGTTTTGAGTTCGTTCATAAGAGATGCCTATAATCTCGGCTATCTCTCTAATTTTTAATCTGCGGTCTCCCATTATTAAATCAAGTACTTTTTTAATATTTTAGTTGACGTCGAAGGCCTTCCAGAGCGGGGTTCATCTTTCACACTCTCTCTACCACGCTTAAATTCTGCTATCCATTTTTTGACGGATGAATATGACAGAGCACAATCGCCTAATGTACTGACCATGTCATCATGGATGGCTTTTGATGATAGCCCCTTCTTATGGAGGTACTTAATGACGGCACGCTGCTCGATTTGCTCCATTCGCGGAAATTATGTCCGATTACTTTGTTAATAAATTTATAAAATCACAACTAATTATCGCACACGTTTCGAACTTCACACAATGAACTAGTCTGAACTGAACTAAATAATGTGGGTAGATTTGATTTTTAGAATTGAATGAATCTGTGTTAGGCCGAGTACTTTTCAATCCACCCTCGTAATTGTCTAGATCTACCTATATATAAAATATCTTACCTTTCGATATCCTTAGAAACAGTAAAGAATAAAAAGTAGACATTCCTATTGTTATTTAATCACCCGTATGCTATCCAGTACATTTGGCTTTTTAAGTAGCCACACTTGAATAATAACTCAAAAATAAATATCAAAAGTGCCTAAACACTTAAAAGAGAAAAATACTTTATTGTTAACGTAAGGCGCGTGTTAGTTCGAGCGTCTGACAACCTCACTGAATTAGCCTCTTGTAGGCGACCGCGCAGCGTAAGTATGTTTTCATGCCTAAAGCGCGGAGTGAGACAGGCCTGACTATACGGACTTCATGAATACGTTTTCTTTTTTTTGAAATTTCTAACTCACCAATAGTGTTTATACCGTTAAAATTATAAAAATCGCAGCTGTGACGACAAGTTGTCGACGACTGACTCATGTATGGACAGACAACGTTGCTCAACAAAATTTCCGCGACATGTTGCGATTCAACACACATTTCGTTAACTTACAAACAGGGTTGGTCGAGTTTCGAACACAGGACCGCCATTATTACTAGTAATAGTAAGTACTTTTGTTTATTTTTGAATAATCAAAATGATCGAAACCTATAGCTGAAGATCGACGCGAGCGGGAACGCGAACTAGTTTCGGCCGAAATGATTCCGACGTCGACGACACAGCTTACTTTTTGGGCGAAGTTTATGGAGCTGCAGTATAAGATGATTGCGCACGCGTCGGACGCGCCCACCGGACACATGTTTGCAAGCGAACCGACCGAGTGGCCGCTGCTAGCTAGATCTATCGCTTATTGGCTGTCGCCGCATTCCAACGTAAGTACATATCATGTTCTTTAGAATAAGCCTTTGTTTTTTATATCACACCCTTCAGGTAGTAATGGGAAGATCAAATTTGAGTCGTTTCGTAGCTATTCCCAAGCTAAGTACATAATATATTTATTGTGATGGGCATCCCACGGGAAGTTGCTGAAATTAAATACCAATTTCCCCCATCCACTTTTTTAGAAGTTTCAGCAGCTGTAGATTTGAGTGACCTCCATGCTCTCCAGATTAGAAACCCTGCGATTTTTTCTTATGGTCTTTTAAAAGCAATACTACGTGGTAGAGCCATGCTGCAGCTATATTAGTAGTATAGTTATAGCACGAATGGGTCGGCTCAACCGGGGAAGGAAGGACCACGCTCTCACAGAATACCAGCGTTAAATAGCAGCTTAACACTGCTGTGTTTCGTATGGTAAGTGTAGAGAACCGAAGACCCTTTTTACTGGAAACGAGGCACTCCATCTTAGTCCTCACGGGTGGTAACGCATTTGCATTTTGATTCGCAAACGAGGATAAATGTAGATGTCTATGGGCCACAGCAACTACTTACCATCAGGTGGACTGTGTGCTCGTTAGTCACCCTATGCTATAAAAAAATACTTGAAGCATCTTAACACCTGCATGCATTTGAAAATACTGCCGATTAGTTTCAACCATATCCTGTGGGAAACATTCTCTTGCGACCTTTGGTTTGCAGTTATTACTTAAGTAGAGATTAGGATTTTCCAAAATTTTGATAATTTTTCTATTTATCTTTTGTTTTTTACTTTTTAACTTATTTCTGTAAAATTTTTATATAATGTTAACACTTCTGTCCTGTGTACTACACATAGGTCATTGCTATTGTCTAAAAACAGCACAGTGAAAGTGTTGTAGTAGTGGGTCCCTATATAACTACTACAGCCCATCACAAGTCCACTGTCGAACATAGGCTGCCCCCATAGATTGTCACAAAGTTCTGCCACGGTCCTGAGCAATAAAGGGCCAAAGGGGATATTTATTGTGTTATGTAAAAGTGAGCTTCATTATTGCTATTTCCAAAAAATATGTGTGCTCTTGGGACTTTGCCTTGCGTATGTGGACTATGAGAAAGCCTTTGATTCCGTCGAAATTTGGACGGTGCTACAGTCCCTTCAGCGGTGCCAAGTTGACTATCGGTATATCGAAGTGCTGAAGTGTTTGTACAGTAGGGCTACGATGGCTATCCGAGTACAGAACCAGAGTACGAAGCCTATCCAACTGCAGAGAGGTGTAAGACAGGACGACGTTATATCCCCGAAACTCTTGCCGCTGCATTGGAAGACGTTTTCAAGCTACTGGACTGGAAAGGATACGGTATCAACATCAATGGCGAGTACATCACTCACCTTTGATTTGCCAACGATATAGTGCTTATGGCAGAATCGCTGGCGGACCTAAACACTATGCTCAATGACCTCAATAGTGTCTCCCAACGGATTGGTCTTAAGATGAACATGGACAAAACAAAGATTATGTTTAATGTCCATGTCACACCTATGCCGGTAGTTGTTGGGAGCACTAAGCTCGAAGTTGTTGACGAGTATGTTTACCTGGGACAAATAGTCCTACTAGGTAAGACCAACTTCGACCGAGAGGTCAATCGACGGATTCAACTCGGTTGGGCAGCGTTCTTCACATCTTTTCATTAACATCTTCTCGTCAGATATACATCAAAACTTGAAAACGAGGCTGTACAACCAGTGTGTGTTGCCATGGATGACTTATGGAACTGAGACGTGGTCCTTCACTGCTGGCCGGATGATCTCTGAGTGATAAACTTAGAAATGAGGATATCCGCAGTAGAATCAGAGTGACCGACATAGCCCAACGGATTAGTAAGCTGAAGTGGCAATGGGCCAGCCATATAGCTCGAAGAACCGGCAACCGATTGGGGAAAAATGTTCTCGAGTGGCGGCCTCGTACCGGCGGACGAAGTGTAGGGCGTCCCCCAACTAGATGGAGTGACGACCTGATAAGACATTCAGGAAGTCGATGGATGCAGGTGACTCAGGACCGTGTTTTGTGGCATTGCTTGGGGGAGGCCTATGTTCAGCAGTGGACTTGTGAAGGGCTGTAATGATGATGATTATGTGGGCTCTTACTATACTTCTTCAACAGCCCGTATAAGTCCACTGCTGGGCGTGGGTCTCTTCAGTTGTTAGAAATATTAGTTATAATAGCCATGCTGGGCGGGCGGAATTGATGATTGTAGCACTAGTGTTTCACACCTTTGATGTTTTTTCGTTGCCGGCCTTGGTATTTTAAGTTCATCATAAACTTGATGAGAGATGAAAGGAGAGGCTTAAGTTCAGCAGTGGACTTGTGAAGGGCTGAAATGATGGTGATAAAACTGATGTCTATCGGAAGCCTAATAGATCTTTTTAGGATTTCTCATAGCCGATTTACGACACCCACGGGATATATAAGATGATAGAATGTATTACGCGGCCACTACAAATATTATATACACTTACCACTTCCTTACAAACAACACATACAAAACAGTATTTATTTTTTGTTCTTGCTGATACAAATATTTTAAATGCCTTTGTTCACAGGCGCAAATACACTTAATTGGAAACTTGGTGACGTGGTATGCTGCATCTCTATCGGTTCTATTTTATAGTGGCTTGTTAGCCTTGTACGCAGTGAGACAACGACGCACTTGTAGCGATCTACCTCCACAAGCTTCACAGAAATTTTACAATGCTGGCTGCGTTCTTTTCCTAGGATATTGGCTTCATTATCTTCCCTATTTCTTTATGGATCGGACACTATTTCTTCATCACTATTTACCCGCTTATATGTTTAAGATTTTGCTTTTAGCGTTTGTAATTGATCATATATATTATGTACTACAATTGCGCGAAAATACGCGAACTTTAACCAATTTGTTTGTAATGGTTATAGCTGTTTGGTTGGCCTATGTTGTACTTACTTTTAAAAAGTTTAGTGTTCTCAGTTATGGCAACACTGATTTAACTGAAAGCGATCTTATCAATCTTAGATGGAAGGATACATGGGATTTTATATTACATAAGCGTGGTTAATTTTTATTTCGTCCATATATATTTTATAGATATTATAGGTAAGTATTTATTATTGTATAAGTCTACACAAATACTCATGTTTTAAAGTGTTTTGTCACTTTGTCTTTTTATATACATAGAATTTTTAGGAGCCTGAGGCATAGTGACATAAACAATCTTCTAATTGATTATTGGACGTGTACGTCGTAATAATGATGTGCATATCATCTATTTTTATTTTGTTAGAACTCCTAAGCTTTAAATATGTGAACTTATTCCGTCCATTTTTGAAATGATTAAATTTTTATAAAATTATTATATACAAGATTTTATTAAATTATTTTCTATAAAGTTATTTTTATTTATTGATTATTCACTCTTTTCCATTTTACTCTTTTATGAGTAGGGTCATTAGTATGGGCGTAGCCAATGTTATTTGTTGAAGAGGGTGGGCCAAAGAGAGCATAGACCTTACCCTGTTGAATTGCCTCGGATGGAGTTTGAGACATCAAGTTTTCAGGAGGCTACTAGATTTTCTGTAGGGGGGGGGGGGGGGGGGGTCGGAAACTTCACCTTCTAAAATTAAAATGTGATAAAACACTTCATCTATTTAATAAAAATACAGGTACGACTTTCCATTGACTCCCGTCGAGTTGGGGGTTGATACGTATTTTTACAGAAAAGTTACACTATTATAAGCACACACACAAAGTTACAACATGCGGAAACGCGTAATTTTTGAGAAAAAAGTTATTGAAAATTAATTATTCTTGCATTGTGTATGTGTAATCCTACAATAAAACTGCGCCATTTTTTATTGTTATTGTCAGTAGGGATGTCGATTCTTTCCGAAAAAGATCGATTTTTTTAAATAGATTCGAATTCTAAGCTGATGTAGCGATTCCCAAAAAATCTATTTCTAAAATTTCTATATTTTTTTCATGTTTGCCTTACCTTGCAAATATAAATCCATTTTATGAGAAAAAAAATCCCCTTCATCATAAAATATAGGGTGACTGATACAGAAGGATTTCTGTATCTATTTTGAGACTGCCACGTCTCCAGCGCTGCGGGAAGAGCAGCCTCTACGCCTTAGCGTAACAAATCGCAGGCATCCCTCCTCGCCTCCGCAGCTCCGGCTCGTCCGATACCTACCACAAAACCAATCTAGGGGTAGGACAGACTCGTACCAGGTGGAATCGGGGTCAATCAATTCGGTTCTTTGACATAAGTTGAACCTAACCTATTTTATTTGTTATCTGCCATAATTGGTACTGTTATAAAACACATTTCAATAAGAGATCATTTATTATGGTATCTTTCTTGTTTTTCATAAAATGGAATTATATTTACATTATAAATGCAAACATAAAAAAATATAGTTATTTTAGAAATCCATTTTTTTTGAATCGATCCATCAGCTTACGATTTGAATCGATTTAAAAATCGACCTTTTTCGGAAAGAATCGACATCCCTAGTGACGACAATGACATTACAAAATGGCGTCAGTTTTATGGTAGGATTAGATTATGGAGTGTAGAGAGAAGGAGGACTATCTCTATATATGAAAAGTGTCCCTAAAAACGTGTCCAATGAGGGTGGCGCTGCAGTAGCATAGGATAAATTAAAAAAAAAAAGCGCCAAAATTAATTAGAATAAGATGGAGAAATAAACAAGGACCGACCAATCCGCTTGGTTTTGTACTACATAAATAGTTGAGGTTTTGTATCGTTTTATATATATAGTCATGAAATTTTTTAAATATTTGAATTCAGCTGACTTCACTTCGTTCACAACAGCTATCTTCACATCGTATATTTTCAGACGCCAGCGATATTGTGGTAAGTTTTGGAACCTCTATTTTCAGTAAATAGTAGGACACTTTTTCAACTTTCGCCCCTTATAAGATGGTTCTCCTTGTACCCTCCATAGATTAGATATAAACAATGCAAGAATAATTGATTTTCAATAACTTTTTTCTCAAAAATTACGCGTTTCCGCGTGTTGTAACTTTGTGTGTGTGCTTATAATAGTGTAACTTTTCTGTAAAAATACGTATCAACCCCCAATTAGACGGGAGTCAATGGAAAGCTAAGCCCTAAAATTAATTGCAATGTTGTATGTTTACTTCATGCTCAATGATATTTATGTAAAAATTTTGAAGAAAAGATTCCCTCCCTAAGAGGGGAAAAATAGGGAATGAAATGTTTAATGTACTTAATTATTTAGACTAAATGCTTGTCGTTATAACAAGCCTTGTTATAAAGACAAGAACGTTAAACAAGGGCTGTTATTACTAGCGTTATTACTATTATGAGACATAATATTTGAATTCGCCCATAAAATTATCAGTATTTCAGAGTGAACGAGATTGCGGAAACAGAGGCGCACGCACCCAATCTTGAACCGTACCGAGCGGCTAGGCCCAAAACCCGACCATTTTTAATACTTTATTTTATATTTAATTTCATAGTATTATATTTAATATACTATATTATGCAGTTATAAGCTATAATAAGATCACCAAAAACGACCCAAAGGATTTTGACCCTGTTTGTTTTAATCAAACTGTTTAGTTAAATCTGTAAAAACTATCATTCATCTATAATAAATCAACTATCATGAATGCTTCTATGTGACAGCTTGAGCTCTGTATTCCAAGATCTCATAAGTGAGGGTCAATCCTGTCTGGTACCCTGGACGTGGTCACTTACCGCGGGGATAAAGCTAATGAATCTGCGACTTCAAATATTATACTTATAATATTGGACAACGACAGATTTCATAGCGGGGAAGTTAATTTGTTCGGAAAATGTAAAGATTATTGTCTCTTTCTGTACTATTAGCTATATTTTATATTAATAGGATTAAAAATAAATAAACCAAACTACAGATATTCATAAAAGCAGAAAATTTAAAAAAAGTTAAAAATGTGCAAAAAATAAAAGAGCAAACCACTGACGCATTGTTTCGTGTATTAATATATTACTGTAGAAACTGATAAATTTTTATTTAAAACCAACTTTTCTTAATTACATGACATTGTGTAACAAAAAACTTTACCTGTGTTAACTAGCGATATCTGATAAGCAGAAAATTATTAGTCCTCATTCTTCAGTTTAAAGTAACAACTTTTAAGGAACAACTTCAGCCATAGTTATACACTTACCGTTGTTTTGCCAGTGATATTAGCATAAAACATTCATTGAAGCTATAACAATCACGATAAAATTTATAAAATTACGTTTACTATTTGTGAAAACCCCACATCGATAGTAGGTACTGGGTAGGCTACATATCAAGCGAATAGCTAGCTTATTAATCACCCTATTAAAGTATGAAGTTGCCGCTTTAATGAGAGTGGCCAAGTTCTTTTTTCTTTTTATTTAATCGCTTTCGAAGTGGAAACTTCGACTTGAAGAATGAACTGCGAGGCGGACCAGTCTAATGGGGGAAGCCGATTCTCATCAAACAACTATGGAATGGAATAATTTGCACCAAATTGGTAAAAGCAAAACCATTTAAGAAATTTTTAACAGTGGTAGAGCCACGCGGCAGCTTTTGCTGTCGCACGGATGGGCCGGCTCAAACCGGGGTGGTACCACGACCTCACAGAATACCAGCGTGAAGTAGAGATTTTTACCTCTGCGTTTCGCTTGGTGAGTGCAGGTGGCCGGAGGCCCTTTTTACTGGAAATGAGGCATTCCATCTTAGTCCTCACGGGTGACAACGCATCTGCATTTTGATTTGTAATAGAGGAAAGATATGGATGTCTATGGGCCGCAGCAACCACTTACCATCAGGTGGACTGTGTGCTCGTTTGTCACCCTTATCCTATAAAAAAAAAATTGATGCTTTATGAATTTACTAAAGTGCACAGAAGACCATACGTTAAAGTTTGCCTTGCTTGCTTTGGGTAGGTACAAAAAAGGAGATAGAAAGGTATTTAGGACAAAACTGGCTATAGTTTATGACAAAACTGTGATGTGTAACAAAAATTGGATCCTATAAGACTAAGATATTCGTAAGCGAAAAAAGCACAGGTCAAATACCGAAACAGTGACCTAAAACGTAGCTCGTACCGTTGTGTAGTGGCGGCGAAAGGGAATCCTCTACCCCCAAGAGACGAAAGTTGAAATAGAAGACGGCAGTATTTTCCTGATAATCAAACCTACACTATAAAGAAATCTCTTTTTTCCGTTAGATAATTGCTCCCGGTGCAATTACACAGCTAGAATACCGCGCATATTATACAGTATTAAGTACCACGTTATTTTGTTTGCTACAACCACACACAATCAAATGTGGTACAAAACATAATGGGACTTATACACCATTGTCCGTGATTGACAACCACAGAATGGGGCATGACTGTCACAATCATTGCGCGGTTGTTGCCCACACGATCGTGCATCCTACATATTTGAATTGTCATATGTCCGAGATGGATGTTGAAACAGTTGCAACTGCCGCTATTTATATTAATTAGTTTATAATATAACTATTATTGAAATGTAGACCATAACAGTGGTGGAAAAAAGGAAGTTGTTCTATTTTTACTTGTTTACATTTACAAATGCAATGTACAAATGTTAGTACACCGAAATAGAACAAGGTAAGTACCTATATAGAGCATCGGAGTTCGACGATCATTTAGACGCGCGCACGATCATGGTCGAACTTCCTAAACCTACACAGCGGCCATTATGTTCGACCGCCATTACTACGCCCTACGCCCATTACCGATCATGGGCAGTTATTGGCGATTATGCCCTCTACATGATCGTGATAGCTAGAATTCGTCCATCATGGCCGATAGTGTATAGGCCCCATTAGGGTACACTGCGTTCGGCGGCGAACGCGAGGTCATAGATAGTAGATACACGCCGTAGACAAGATTCAACAACCGTTATACGGAGCGTAAATTAATTACGACCCGTTTCCCTTATTCCGTTAGTTTTAAGCCGAGATTCGTACCTCCTTCTGAGGAACCCTTGAATCACATTGACCCCCCCCCCCCCCTCCCAGCGGAATCTCACTCTAATAGTGGGGTCTGGAGTGCATGGGTCAGCAGAATCGGCGCATTCAATAGCTCGTAAGAGTATTCCGGCGAAGTTGTGAAGCCGCAGGGCTTCTTGTGCATGCGTTACGATTGTGAGATACTTGTATAAAACTACCGTGCTTTCGTTTACTCTTGTATTATGACTATTTAACCATATAAGAATTTATTATTTTAATTATATTAATGTTATATGTATAATTCAGTTAAATGTTTTGTTCTTACTTCATAATTAAAAGTATAATTTACTGCATGTAGGTTTCCAGCAGTGAGAGCTTAAATGCTAAGCGCTTGCTTAAAATTTTGTAGAACCCACAGTCACCACTGACATTGATTACAATGTGAGCAACTAATTTGATAAAGTGCTGTGTGGTAAAAAGTAACACCTTACCAACCTACTTTAAAACTTCTCTATAATAATTAATTTTTAAATACACTAAATAACTGCAGTATTTTATGTAATATTTTTTATCAAAAATGTATTAAAGTGAGACCTAAAACATGTATGAATTTAATAAGTCACTAAAATAATATAAAGTCACTAAAAATAAAAATGGAAACCAGGCCGCTACATAAAAATGACTTTATTTAACAATGGAATATATAAAGATTTAACGACGGCTGTGCGATGGCTCTACTTCCATTGGTTGTGGCTGCTGTACTGGGTGAATAGAAACCGATTCAACTTCGAGAGGAATAACACGTTGTTTCAATACAGCAGTAGTCCCTGGTGGATATCTGTAGGAACCTTGTTTCTTACCCTGTAAAAACAACATTTAATATAAATATAAAACAATGATGATGTTTTCCTAGAACTTTTTTAACAAGGAAGGTAATTTCAGATTACACATTTGTTTCATGTGATTGATCAAATAACTGATAAAATAGTTCCAATGGTTGAATCCAAATACATCAATAAAAGTCATAATCACATAAACCACAAACCAGTAAATGTCGTAAGTTGGTGTAGTCCGCGTTCAACTAATAAGTGGAGCTCCAAGAGTCAATCAAAATTGTATTTAAACAAGTATAACTTTATGAGAATATACAAAACGTTCATCGGAGCCCCTTCATAATGTAAAAACAAAAACCGTATATAAGACGAATGTTCATATTCAAGTAAAAATGTATCTAAAAGGACAAACTAAACTTACACATGTTTTCTGACTAAAACTGGCTATTTCCAAAATCCATAGTTCCATATCTAGTTAATTTGCTTTTTCTTTATTGATCGTGATTTGATTAAACCATGTGACGAATATAATTTAAGATACTATAAAACTTTAAGTTTTGATTGATTTTAAATATTTTCATTTTATACTAGCGATCTACCCCGGCTTAGCCTGGATAGGATCTATTAATTTGACGTTATTTAGATATCAGATAATCAAAGACACTTATTTTATCAATTTTTCGTTTTTTCCAAATCAAAAACCATAAAATATAGCCTAGATCCCTCCTGGCACTGCTTTCTCTGTTCCTAAAGTTACATCGCAATCGGTACTGCCGTTCCGAAGATTAACCCGATCAGACAGATTTTTTTTAAATGGACTGTTATTTCAATATTACAGACAGACACGTCGATTTTATTTATATGTAACTATGATAAGTGTTAACCTGTTTTGTTGGTCCTCGATATACCTCAAGAGCTGACAGTTTATAATGGACTACATTGTTTTGGAGTACAAGAAGGTAATGGCGATATGCCTGTAGGTTGGCGAATCTGAGCGATTGTCTTTTATATCCCTACTAAAGGGTGCAGTGAAGCTGCCTTCGATAAGTTGGGGACTACGCCTATAGAGTATTAGTACTGCAAAAGATGCGTAAATACCGGTGACAACTCATATCACAAATCTTCAGCACAATTGGAGAGACTATCAGGCCCACTCAACTTCTTAATCTCGAGAAGATAGCGCTTTGCCACACTGAGCTCTACAGAAACAATTTATTATAATAAAAAAACGATACATGTTAGGACTTTCTTTTGTATCATGGAGCCGTTTCACATACAAAATCTGATCGACTTTATATTTAAAAATAAATACATTTATGACATAGTATGTTGTCTATAAATTAATTACCTTGATATTAGCTTCTTCATATGTTCTCAGATATTGGGCAGGACCATTGTTGCGAATTACACATAGATCCACATTAGATCCAGAGCCTAAGTCATTGAAGATACCTGCTGCAATTGCATCCCTTACTAACTTTTTGCCTTCTTCTTCAGACAAATTTGGTTTCCAGCCAGCTTCGAACACAGCCATTGCTGCTAAAGAACCAGAACCTAATAATCAAAATAAAATATACTATAATTTTGGATATAGCAGGGACCTGTCAATTATTTACAAATGCCATAGAATATGCTTGATTATTGTAAGAATTGTTTAATCAAGGTACCCAATGCCTAAAGCATTTTTCTAATATGTAAAAATATACGATAACTATTAAAATAATGTGGCGGCGCTGTTGTCACGCCACAAGCGAAACACCGAAGCCTAAATCAAGTTATAAAGCTCCGAAGTACTACATTACAAAGATTATAATTACAGGTGACGTAAATATCAATATGTTAAGACCAGGAAAAATTAGCAGCCATTTATCAGATTTAGGCAACAACTACAATTTAAAAATACACATTAATAGTCCAACTCGTAGAGGATTTTGCATAGATCATATTTTGAGCAAGATTAAAGGCGCTACAAATACCTTATTACCACTCTATTTATCTGACCATGACACAGCTCAGCTATTAACTTTTCCCATAAACAGACCAAAAATTACATGCAAGTCACACTTTGTTTATAAACGAGACTATTGACTAGAAAATATAAAACAGTTCAAATATTGCATTAACAACTTATCATGGTTTGAAGTCTACGAGGAGTATGACGCGAACATGGCACTTACAAATTTCCACGATATATTGTTTATTTTATAATTTATGTTTTCCGAACATAAAAATCAAAATAAACAACATTAATTTTAAACAACAAAAATAGATAAGCCATGGTCTAAAAATAAGTTGCAAAATAAAAAGATATCTACGTTTTAAATATTAAAATAATAAGACATCAGCAAATAAAGAAACGTACATGGCCTACTTCAAATTATTAAAAAAATGAATTAATAACTCACTAAGAAAAAAAAACATTCAAATTATAAATCGAAGTAAAAACAAATGTAAAGCAACATGGGTCAGTGATAAAAAATGAAATAACGAATATAAAAATAGAAGACGACATTACTGAATTAAATTTAAAAAATGAAACAGTAACAAATCCTGTCGACATAGCCACTGCCTTTAAACAATTACTTCATTAACATGATCGAAACTGTTTCAATTAACACTGTAAAATTTAAGCATAAGGGGACAACACCAATTAACTCAATGTACTTACAACCTGTGACAGTGAAAGAAGTAAAAAAGGAAATTATGAATCTAAATGACGCAAAGCGGAAGGATATGACAATATATCAACTAGTATATTAAAAACGTGCATCACTGAAATAGTTGATATCTAAACTTGCCCTTTCCTGTAGGTATATTTCCAGATAAGTTAAAGTTCTATCATTAGTCAAACCATTGTACAAAAAGGGCAATAAAAAATCCAGCTAACTATCGCCCTATAACATTAATACCGATTCAAAGTTGTTTGAAAATTGCATGTTTAAAGGCTTATAAGTTTTTGCTCTAAATACAGGGTATTTTTGGAACGCTCCCGAAAACTAAGACAGGCGACAGCACCAAGTATACCTTTGATCATGGGTCACAAATAAATTTGATCCTGATGAAAAAAAAAATCATATTTTTACAACGTTTTATTAGCTTTATTCACGCGCCATCATGTTAGTACAGCTAAATGAAACGATAATTTCATAAAAAAAAATCATGAAAATACTGAAACATAAAACCCGCAGTGAAAACTGAATTGATATCACCTGACTAATGGAGGTTAATGTACGCGCGAACGGTGAAAAAAGAACGCTGGCCTTGAACTTGGACACTGAGCGATTTATCACATATTGGTACGAAGGGGGCGCGACGGGGGAACAATCCGCCAGTATTACTGTGCCTACATGCTATTGGTTCCCGCGCTTTGTTCGCTCCAAAAATACAGTCGCATACACAGCTTACTTTGCGACTCGCGACGATGTTTTAAAAAGGAAGGAAAGAAAAATTATTTATATCTATTGTTTTATGACTAAACTAGTGAACGAAAAGGTAAATATGATTGGAGAAGGTGAATGGGGAAAATTGTGCAGTAAATTTAAAAGTGTTGAGGAAGAATACCGAAAAAATTACCATGTGATCGACCTGATGACGGAAGCTCAAGCGAAGATGAAAGTGATGATGAAGTAGCATTCAGTAACACCAACACACCTTCAACATCTGGCTTCCATGTGACCCAAGACGACACAATGGACGGCGTGCCACCCTTACCTTAAGTTTTCTTGTTACAAGCTACTTTATATTTTACGATAGAAATAACAAATAATGCTCAAGTAAACATTATCCATTTTTAATTCCAAGTAAGGCACCTATTATGATTCTACAATAAAACAATTAATTACTTACTATAATCTTTATATATAAAAAGTACGTGTCACGTTGTTTGTCCGCGATGGACTCCTAAACTACTGAACTGAATTCAATGAAATTTTTGGTCAATGTGCAGTTTGGTCCAACTTAAAAGATAGGATAGCTTACATCTCAATTTATAGCCGCAATACAATATTATTTTATTGAAAATTATTTGTCTATTATTTGACAGTCACAATTATCTGTTAGCTCCAAACGATTGTCAGATGACGATATCTGTTGACTGGATTGAGTAAATATTTAATAGATGGCGCTATGTTAAAAATGCAAACGTTTAATATAAGCTACAATTTAGTAGTATAACCACCACGTGTTGCTGTAAGTATTCAACAAATAGAACCGATTTCAAAATAAATTTGCAGACTGTGTGCAGTTTGGTCCAACTTGAGAGATAGGATAGTTTTATCCCGATAAGTGACCCTCAATTTTTTTATTGCTAATTTCAGGAGTTTTTTTTTTGGAAAAGCAAATTATCGTTCGGAAAGGGCAGAACAACGTCTGCCTGGTCAGCTAGTAATATTATAAAACAATATCCCAATACCATGTAGTACTTTAGAACGCGACTGTAACCTCCCTCCACTCGACCTGTATCTAGCTCGGTGCGAAAGAATGTAACCCGCCCGGCTCGTGTCGCATCACGCTGTGACGCAGTAGGTTTCAGTTTTGTCGATTTGTTTATTAAATTGTGATTACGTGTTGGTATTATTCTTGTTCGTTTTTTGTTTTAATAATGCTTAACGCGTACATTTATAGTGATTGTGAATACGACAACATGTTATGTATCCGAACCTTGGTACACGAAGCATCGCTAAATAAATTGTTAAGACGTCGGGATGGAACAAGTGTGTCATACTGTGCAGTGCACAAAGTGTTGAAGCGTAACCGAATGCGCCCATACAAATTGCACAAAGTGCAAGCTTTAGTTCCCGGCGATCACGACCGCCGACGAGTTTTCTGCCGTTGGTTATTATACCAGCAACAACGTGTGGCTGGTTCCATTGAGCACATTATCTGGACGGATGAGTCGACATTTACCAGAAACGGCCTGTGGAACCGAAGAAATACACACGTGTATTCAGAGTTTAACCCGCACGCTGTTCGACAAACTGGGCACCAAACCCGATGGTCGGTTAACGTATGGGCAGGTTTATTTAAGGATCGCATACTGGGACCAGTGTTTCTGCCACAGCGACTGAACGGACAGCGATACCTAAACTTTATAAATGAACAGTTGACAGACATTTTAGACGACCTATCGTTGGCTGAATATCGCCGCACATGGTTCCAGTATGATAGTGCCCCTCCACATGTCGTGAGGTTCGTCCGTGAGCGCCTCAATGAGCTATTTGATGATCGCTGGATTTGGCGGACTAGGACCACACGCTTGGCCACCTCGCGCATCAGATCTGACCCCGTTAGACTTCTTTCTGTGGGGTATGTGAAAGAAAGGGTTTTTAATCGTGAGTGTGATAGTGCTGATGAAATACACCAAAGGATCGTGGATGTTTTCGACAAACTACGTACGGACTGTGTCGAAGACCACACGATGATGGCCCGCCTCCATGAGGAGACACAACACCGAGCCCAAATCTGCCTTGAAATGAATGGAGCGCAATTTGAGCCGCATCTCATAAGACCACGGAGGATTTAGAGCGGTAAGCTGTTTCATAACTATTTTTTTAAATAACTTAGTACTGAACTAATCTGAATACATACATAACTGAATACATGAGAATAATAAACATACCTACACGATGAATAAAAACGCACCTTGGTTACATTTCATTTATGTATTTTATCATTAGCGGGAAATCGAACCAGTTATTTGGGTTATTTAACCTGTAAATTCGGATTAAAATGGCTACGTGGAGACAAGTACAGTGGCAAAATAGTAGGTTAAGTAGATAAGTTAGGTATTTAGACAAGTGTTGTAAATTATTAGGTATTGTGGTATGGCCCGCTAGTTGCGGACCGCGCGAATTTGCGTTCGCGCGTACATTGACTTTTAATCAGCTGATATGAATTCAGTTATTCCACTGCTGGTTTTAGGTTTCAGTATTTTCATGATTTTTTTTATGAAATTATCGTTTCATTTAGCTGTACTAACATGATGGCGCGTGAATAAAGCTAATAAAACGTTGTAAAAAGATGATTTATTTTTCATCAGGATCGAATTTATTTGTGACCCATGATCAAAGGTATACTTGGTGCTGTCGCCTGTCTTAGTTTTCGGGAGCGTTCCAAAAATACCCTGTATAATATTATAATAAAAAAACAATTTGGCTTCCAGAGAGAAAAATCAAGGACTTAAGCAATCTTTAACCTAATAAATAAAATATTGACCAACCTAAACAAAAATTATCTAACTACTGTACTCTTTATTGACTTATCAAAAGCATTCGATTTTGATGTGCAAACTCTTCTGAGCAAACTGGAATCTCTCGGAATCAGAGGACCCCATTATCATAGATAACGTTAACGTCTAAGTGGGCATCAACAAAAAGTTGTCATCAATAAAATAATTAATAATGAAATAGTTCTGTTTCACCTGAATGGCGGCTCTCTGGCGTCCCGCAAGGAAGTGTACTAGGATCCATTCTATTTATACTTTACATTAATGACATAACAGAAATAACAAAACATCAATGTACTATATATGCTGACGATATACCTATAATTGTTACATCAAATAAATCTAAAAATAATGACTATTTACAAAATCATGAATGTAACATTAATAATTCTATTAGACACAATAATCAAATGGCTTAAAGCAAATAATTTATATATAAATCTTGACAAATCATATTATATACAATTCAATAAATCAAAACATAAACAATACAATTTTAATCTAAATGTGCCAAAGATAAATAAAGTACAAAAATTTAAAATCTTAGGTATAACTATTGGATGAGGACTGGAACTGGAAAATACATAAAGACCATTTGTGTAACAGAATTAACCAGTTCATATATGCTCTTAAACATGTTAGGAACATAACCAACTGAAAGACCGCTATTATGTCCTATCACATCTACAATGAATCAATATTGCGCTATGGCATCCTACAATGGGGCAACAGTACAGACAAAAACAGCATTTATAGCCCAAAAAATGCATTAGGGCCATATGTGGAGTTTCACGTGACGTGTATTGTTAATCACTGTATAAAAGTCTAGGATTATTGCCACTACCTTCTCTTCACATTTATGAAGTTGCAGTTTCTGTACACAGAAATGCAGAATTATTTAATAATATGGAATATGGATATGGATTGACATGATGTAATCTCATTATAACATTCTTAAATTCAATGTATTATTTGCATGCTATTTTCATTATGGCGAAACATATGCCCTCTGTCAAACTTGTATCAGCTTATTAAGCTGCTTCTAAGCAAAGACATTAATTATTATTATTAAATAGAATAGCTACTGTACCACAAGGAGCATTGGCTGCTCCCCGTGCTTGAACATTTTGCCCAGTGAGAATTTCCCCATTTTTTCTTTATAGAATAAGGATGGCAAAAAGTGCACAGTCTACCCGATGGTAAGTGAATACTGTGGTCTATAGACATCTACATTTATCTTCTATTAAGAATCAAAATGCACATGCGTTGTCACCCCTTGAGGACTAAGATGGAGTACTTTGTTTACAGTAAAAAGGGTTCTCTACACTCACCATATGAAATACAGCTGCTATTTTGTGAGAGTGTGGTCCCACCCCAATCGAGCCGATCCATTTGTGCTACAACCATAATATAGCTGCAGCATGGTTTTACCATGCTGCAGCTATATTATGGTGCACGTGTATTGTGCTAGGTAGCAAAACTAATGACAAACTGGGTGACTTAACTGACATTATTTCCTAACAATGTTATGCAAGTACCCACCTTCATAACTATTTATGACAATCTATGATATAACATACCTTTCCCCCAAGTATGCACATACAATATTCATTACTTACAAACTCAATCACCAACTTCTAATACATCATCTATATAATATAATCAGTAAACTTAAGCTATAAAATTATTACTAGGTCTCTCATACGGTGAATTAGAATGAACATTCATTTTATTCTTAATTTTTCCCCCAGAATAAGTTACTTCCATATTAGTTGGTATACCTAACATTTCCGCCCATTTCTCCTCACTAGGTATTTCAATAATTTCTTCTCTTACATCATTATCTGTCTTATCTTTTTCTAAGTTATAGTCAGTAATTTCCTCTGCTAAGTCATTGTCCATTATTTCACTATTATCTGTGATATCTTGCTTCTTGGACATCTCTTCATCCTCTCTCCGGGTTATCGCACTCATGTCAGATTGTCTTCTGTTAATTAATTGATCAATATGTCTATTTATTAAAGATCCATCTTCTGTAGTAATCTCATAACTAGATGGTCCATTTCTATTTACTATAGTTCCTGGTAACCATCTTGACCCTTTACCATAATTCCGATACATAACATTCTGATCCGTCTCTGCTTCCCTATTAATTTTTTGAGCATTACTAATAATTTGTTGTGTTCTTTTTCTTTGCTGGCGATTATCAGGATGTAGTGTATCCAGCAAAGTACGTAGACACCTGTTCATTAAAAGTTCCACTGGACTCTTTTTAGTCGCTGTTCAAGGTGTAACACGCAAACCTAGTAAAATGTTAGGAAGTTTGATATCCCATGGGATATCGTCCATCTTTCGTAGTTTATCCTTAATGGTTTGGACCATCCTTTCAGCCAAACCATTGGTAGCCGGGTGATAAGGTGCTGTAGTGACATGTCTAATTTTGTTGGCTTCAAGAAATATTTTCATTTCTGTTGATACAAATGGTGTTCCATTATCTGAAACTAAAGTTTCACACAATCCATGTGTTGCAAACATATTCCTTAAATGTAGAATAACTGTTTCAGAAGTCATATTGTCTACAATAAAAACCTCTGGCCATCTCGAATAGGCATCGACGACAATCAGAAATGTCTTATTTTGAAAAGGTCCGGCAAAGTCTATGTTTATTCGAGACCAAGGTTTAGTTGGTGTAATTCATTCACAGCTTGTTTTAGGGGGCATGTGCCTGTTTTCTAAACATTTTGAGCATTCACCTACTAAAACTTCAATGTCATGATTCAATTGCGGCCACCAAACGTAACTTCTGGCCAATGCCTTTGTTTGCACGACACCTGCGTGTGTCTTATGTAAGGCACCTAGGCAAGGCTCACGCAACGATGGTGGCACCACTACGCGACAACCAAATAAAATACATTCTTCATGCAATGAGAGTTCAGTACGATGTAACCAATACGGACGCAGTTCACTGTCCGTGACTCTGTCAGGCCAACCGCTTAGTACGTAATAACTTTCTCGCGATAAAGTTCGGTCTCTCTTCGTAGCCGATGCTATGAGATCAACATCCACTGGAAAATCAGCAGGCGTCTCCGCCATAAGCAAAACATCACAAAGCTGTTGTTCTGGTTGATCTGGAACTGGCTGTGGCCATCGACTTAAGCCATCAGCATTTCCAATTACTCTACCTGGCTTATAAACAATATTGTAGTTGTGTGACGTGAGTATTAACGCAATTCTAGTTAACCGAGGTGACAAAATCGCTGGCATTGGCTTTTGAGGATCAAATATACCAAGCAATGACTTGTGGTCTGTAACTATTGTGAAAGACCTTCCCATCTAATAATTGTGAAATTTAACTACCCCAAAAATGATAGCAGTGGCCTCTTTATCCAATTGGGAATAACGCCTCTCATGCGCATGTAAAGTCCTAGAACCCATCGCAACAGGTCGCTCTGTTCCGTCCTCCATTATATGTGATAATACAGCGCCGACGCCGTACTCAGAGCTATCACAGGTAAGAACCAATGGCTTATTAAGATCGTAATGGAAAAGAGTCAACTCTGAAGAAAGTAAACGCTTGGCGGTATCGAAACTATTTTGTTCCCAGTCAGTCCATTGCCACATTTGTGACTTATCGAGTAATCTATGTAGAGGTTCAAGAATAGCTGCTTTGTGAGGTATGAACCTCTCGTAAAAGTTATAGAGGCCTAAAAATGCTTGTAACTGCTGTATATTTTTAGGTTCCGGAGTTTTAAGAACCGATTCAACCTTGCTCTGAGCTGGATGAATACCATCCGCATCGATCACAAAACCTAAAAACTCCACGCGTCTTTTAGCAAATTTACATTTGTCTTTATTAAGACGCAATCCTGCTCTTTCAATGCGGTACAGTACTATTTCAAGACGTTGAGTCATTTCTGTCAATGTGCGGCCGCTAATGATGATGTCATCAATCAGCACGGCTACACCTGGTATGCCTGCTAGCAATGCTGTCATCAAACGTTGAAATATTCCCGGACAGGCCTTCACGCCGAATGCCAATCTGTGTACGGCGTACAATCCTTTGCATGTATTCAAAGTTAAAAGCTTCGCTGTGGCGTCTGTGACCACCACTTGCGTATATGCTCTGTCTAAATCAAGTGTCGCGTAATAAGAACCACCTGTAATAACTGTAAAGACTTCACTAGCCGTGGGCATTGGGTACGTATCTGACTCAATAGCTTGATTTACCGTACTTCGATAGTCTCCGCATAGTCGTATGTCTCCATTTTTTTTTACTATAGGAACTACTGGTGTCGCACATTCCGAAAAAGATATGGGGCGAAGTACCCCCTCCCCCACTAAACGATCGACTTCCTTTTCAATCCTTTCTTTTAAAGCGAAAGGCACTGGTTGAGCTTTTAAAAATTTAGGAACAGCATTAGGCTTAATTTGTATGTTTACAGGGTTCCCTTTGTATGTACCAAGCCCTTCTTTGAAAACAGTATTATATTTATTAAGTACCTTATCAATATCTGTCAAATCAATGTCAATCATATGAATAGTATTTAAAGTAATATCCAATGCTTTAAACCAGTTTCGACCTAATAGATTTGGGCCCGTGCCCTTAGCTATAACAACATTCAAATTACACTTAATGTCTTTAAATTGCACTTGTACTGTAGCCTGTCCCATTACTTGTACCGGAGAGTTGTTCCACGTACGTAACTTGTTAGGCATTATGTCTAGTATAGTTCTAGGGTGTAATTTCATCCATGTGTTTTCATTCAAGATTGAGAAAGCAGATCCAGAGTCCACCTCCATGATCACTGGCATGCCATCCAATAGAAGATTTATTCTATACACCGGTACCCGTGAAGTCAAACTGTCCAAATTATAAATACCGTTAAGATGTGTGTCCAACTCTTGTGTATAATTTACATTGCCTCTACGGCTTTTCTTTTTAGCTAAGCATATTTTTTCAATATGCCCCTTTTTCTTGCAATAATTACAAACAGCATTTATGAAACGACACACACCGTCATGACGATCGCCACATCGGTAACAAAATATAATATTAGTTTGCGATTTCACGGCATTGACATCCATCGGTTCGCATGATGATGTTACCGCTGCAGTAGTTGAAATTAAATCTCTGGAGACAGGAAAGTTAGTGCTGGTCACACTTTGCATCATCCGGACATCCCTCACTGGACTTTCAGATGATAGCATGGCATCCACCACATCCGAATACTGTAAATTGTCTCTTTTCAACAATTCATACTGCAACTTCTTATCACTCATACCGCACACAAGTCTGTCACGAAGCATGCGTTCCAAGTCCATAAAATTGCATCCTGCACTTATTTTTCTAATATGTGCGATATATTCTGATACTGATTCATTTTCTTTTTGATCGCATTTATAAAATTGAAAACACACTGAAATCTCATATGGTTTCGGACTATAATGCTTCGTAAGAACCGTTACAATTTCCGCGAATGTCACATCACTAGATTTTCTAGGCGTAATTAATGCTAAAACAGTCTCATATACATTTGCACCACAAACTGTGTAAAAATTCGCCCTTTGAACCGCGTCCGAGACGATTCCGTTCGCCTCAAAACAGTACTTCTATATAATTGTCCCAATTATCACTTTGTAAATGAAATTCGTGAAAATTCACTGATTTACGTTCCATTGTTCCACTTTTTATACTTCGTCGCCACTGTTAGATCCAATAAAACACCGTAATTTAGGTAAATACGTGTATTGTGCTAGGTAGCAAAACTAATGACAAACTGGGTGACTTAACTGACATTATTTCTTAACAATGTTATGCAAGTAGCCACTTTTTTTTTTTATAGGAGAGGGGGCAAACGAGCATGCGGCTCACCTGATGGTAAGTGACTACCGCCGCCCATGAACAACTGCAACACCAGGGAGGGAATTGCAGATGCGTTGCCGGCCTTTTAAGAAGGTGTACGCTCTTTTCTTGAAGATCCCTAAGTCGTATCGGTCCGGAAAAATCGCTGATAGTAATCGATTCCACAAGGAAGTCGTGCGAGGAAGAAAACATCTTCGAAATCTCACAGCGGTGGACCGCCAATCATCCAGATGGTGTGGATGGTATCGGGAGTTCTGCCGCGATGTGCGTTCGTGAAATTTGGCGGCTGGGATTAATCCGAACAATTCCTCAGAGCACTCCCCATTGTAGATGCGAAAGAAAATGCAAAGAGATGCAACATCTCTTCGCAGTGCCAATGAGTCGAGCCGATCGGAAAGGACTCGGTCGTCGACGATTCGAGCCGCTCTGCGCTGGATGCGGTCAAGTGGAAGGAGCTGGCACTGGGGAGCCCCTGCCCAGAGATGGGAACAGTATTCCATGTGAGGCCGAACCTGCGCCTCGTAAAGTTGCAGGCGGTGTGCCGGCATGAAATACTGTCCCGCTCTGCTGAGCACGCCAAGCTTTTTAGAGGCCAATTTGGCCTTCTCTTCCAAGTGACCACGAAACTGCACGTCACTCGATATGTCGACGCCGAGGATTCCGATACTGGCTGAGGCAACCAGTGCCTTGAAACTGAGGAGATACGACAAAGGGGTTCTTTTTAGCGGTAAACGCGCAAGCTTGTGTCTTCTGAGGATTAAACTGGACTAGATTTAGTCGCCCCCAGTTCGAGACTTTGTCCAGCAAAGACTCGACTTCAGACACAAGTTTGTTCCGGTACTCGGAGACGTTTTCCCGAGAAATATTAGCACAGCCGGTGTAAAGAGCATCACCAGTGCTGTCATCCGCATAGCAATGAATGTTACCAGTTAGCAACATATCATTGATATGCAGAAGAAACAGCGTTGGTGATAGCACACAGCCTTGTGGAACACCAGCGTTAATAGGCTTGTAGTCGGAGCATGCACTGTCTACAACGACCTTGATGCTCCAATCTGCAAGGAAGCTGGTGATCCAATTGCACAATTTCTCGGGAAGCCTCGGGATTTTTCGGGGGAAGGGAGCTTCGAAAGAAGCGCAAAGACTCGACTTCAGACACAAGTTTGTTCCGGTACTCGGAGACGTTTTCCCGAGAAATATTAGCACAGCCGGTGTAAAGAGCATCACCAGTGCTGTCATCCGCATAGCAATGAATGTTACCAGTTAGCAACATATCATTGATATGCAGAAGAAACAGCGTTGGTGATAGCACACAGCCTTGTGGAACACCAGCGTTAATAGGCTTGTAGTCGGAGCATGCACTGTCTACAACGACCTTGATGCTCCAATCTGCAAGGAAGCTGGTGATCCAATTGCACAATTTCTCGGGAAGCCTCGGGATTTTTCGGGGGAAGGGAGCTTCGAAAGAAGCGCTTTGTGCCAAACCCGATCGAAGGCCTACGCAATGTCCAGACTAACGGCCAACGCCTCCCCCTTGGACTGCCTCCGCCCATCTATGGGTCAGGTAGACCAGAAGATCACCAGCTGATCGACCCCGACGAAAACCGTATTGGCGGTCACTAATCAGCTGGTGATCCTCAAGGTACCGGATGAGCTGGCAGTTGATAATGTATTCCATTATTTTGGAGAACAAGGAGGTGATTGCGATAGGCCTATAGTTGGACGGGTCTGAGCGGTCGCCTTTTTTAAGGATCGGGTGGACAAAAGCTGTCTTCCATAAATTCGGGACTACGCCTTGGGAGTAGGAGTACCGGAAAAGACGCGTTAGGACCGGTGCCAACTCCGGAGCACACGTCCTCAGCACAGTTGGGGTGATCCCGTCAGGCCCACTCGACTTCTGGATGTCCAGGGAGAGAAGTGTTTGCGAACAGAGTGCTGTGAGAACAGCACATCCGGCATGGAGCACTCACACTGCGGGATGGTCGGCGGTGTTTTCCCCCGTCATGAGTTGGACGCAGAAAGGGAGCCTAAAAGGTCGGCTTTGTCTTATGCGTCAAGGGCCAGTGAGTCGTCCTCCCTGTGCAGAGATGGAAGTGATGGTTTACAGAAATTTCCTTGGACTGCCTTGGCGAGAGACCAGAATGCACGGGTTCCCCAAGGAAGGCGAACTAGTTTCTCGCCAATTCTGCCTATGTGCTCTGACTTTGCCTTGGCAATAACTCTTTTGAAGGACCTGGCGGCGAAGTTATACTTCTTTTTAAGTATGCTGGTGTTTACATCCAGAGTTGCCGAAGCCGCAGCCCAGGCTTGATAACACTCTTGCTTACTGCGTAATGCAGTTTTCACCTTCATAACTATTTATGACAATCTATGATATAACAAACATAAAAAAAAAATATAGATATTAGAAATCAATTTTTTGTGAATCGATACATCAACTAACAACTCAAATCAATTTAAAAATTGACCTTTTTCGGAAAGAATCGATATCCCTACTGACTACGACAATGACATAACAAAATGGCGCCAGTTTTACGGTAGGATTAGTCATAAACATTGCAAGAATAATTGATTTTCAATAATGTTTTTTCTCAAAAATTATGCATTTCTGCATGTTGACTTTGTGTGTGCTTATAATAGTGTAACTTTTATGTAAAAATATGTATCAACACCGAACTCGACGGACGTCAATAGAAAGCTAAGCCAGAATCTTTAGATGTACGACTTAAGCTTTGTAGTATAAGATAATTGTTTTAAATATTGTATTTCCCTTGGAAGGAGAATTTTGAAGTTCACATAATTTACTCTCATATAGCACAAAACTGAGTATTAAATGCATTACTTTATAGCTAAGTATTTTAAATAATTATAAAATCATTACATACCCATGGTAGCATAGGGCAGTTTATCCACAGATCCATGGGGGTAAATACAGTATATGTGAGGACCAGTGCGGTCAACGCCTCCCAGTACTAGAGCAGCACCAATGTAACCTTGATAGCGAAACAGCATACGTTTCAAAAGAGTTGAAGCCGTTTCTACCGGTACAGTACGACCAGTATGAAGTCGCTGCAACTCTAGCTGCGACGCAACTGTCTGTGTTGTCATTTCTGTATCAGCTGCAGTACCCGCTCCACAACAGTACATATTAGCTGCTAAATAGTGAATTTTTTGGCAGTTTTTGTCCGAAACTACGGTATTTTCTGTAGCTCTTGTATCAGCGCCAAGAATTACTCCATCGGCATAAATAATGCCCACAATAGTAGTACCGGTTTTCGTTGCTTTCGGAGCAGGAAAACCTTTTTGAGCAAGGAAGGCGTTTCTGTAACAATATTATCATAGTAAATAACTAATATTGAAGTGCTCAAATTACGAAAAAAGCAGAAAACCTACCGTTGACAATTTTCAAAAGAAAAGCCAGGAGCTGGAACTTCTGGTACTAACACTGAAGCCATTATTTTAAAATAATAGTAAATCACAATAGATATGTCTAACAAATTATATTATTCTATTACAATTGAATACATTCAACTCATGCAAAACAAAATGCAGGAGAGCAAAATTTACTAGTAAGCGACCACAGAGCACAGACTTTCGGTAAAAGCGTTGTCAGCACCCATTTGTCAAATTCCCCGACAATGCATTTCAAATTCTCCAATTTAGGGACAAAACTTCAACAACTTCCCCACAAATTCCCCTCAGTTTTATTTTAAGTAATGAAACAATTTTCAATTTATTTTTGCTGTAATTTTTTAACGATGTTTGTTTTTACACTTTCCAAATTTTTGTATCAAGCATTTTACTCCATGGAGTATTTTTAATTCCTTCCTTTGATGCCATTAAAAAGTACCACAGTATTTGCATTATGCATGCGGTTTTCTGCTTTAAAATTAAAAAATAAAGAAATGAAAAGCATTAAATGATACATGAATGTTGCTGAAATAAATCCGAAAATTAAATGTGGTGGATAACTTAAAATAAAAGGGAGTCATTAAGTCAAGTAATTTAACAAAAATGTTAATATAAGTATTAAGATTTCCCGAAAAAATTTCTGCAATGGCCCGCGCTATACCGATTTTAAAAATCCCTTCATTTTCCCCACATAATACCAATCCACAAAAAATCCCGAAATGATTTTGAATTGCCCGTAATTTGGGGAATTCCCCACATGTTGGCTACGCTGTTCGGTAGGTATATACCATAGTGGCCTAAAGGTCTAGATACCAGGCCATAAACTCCAAAAAAAATATATATACCACAGAGCCACAGTCCCACAGACTACTTACTACGAGGATCACAGAGCACAGACTTTCGGTAAATACTAGAATGATACCAGAATACATTATATTAAGGTGGTATATAGACTATACATCACACAGCTTAACAGTATCAGGCCTGTCTCACTCCACGCTTTAGACATGAAAATATACCTATGCTGCGCAGTTCCCTACACAGAGTATCTTTTTATTGGTCCCCTACAAGGACCTAATTCTGTGAGGTTGTCACGCGCGTGCTCGAGCTGACGCGCATCTTACGTTAACAAAAAAAAAAATTGTCATAAGTATTTAGGCATTATTGATATTTATGAAAAACAAAAAGTACCATGTCAAAAATAGCATGAGGATACTTAAATAACAACAGGAATGTCGACTTCTTTACTGTTACTAAGGATACTGAAAGTTAAGATATTATTATTTATAGGTAGATCTAGATAATTAGGTACCTTCTTACTAATGCCATAGATTTATTATTTGATTGGCGACCCGACCATCGCTTCGCAGTTTTCGATTTTTTCGTATATAATGCAAATAACTTTAAAAAATCGTTCAGTGTAAGTAGACCATCCAGTACTAGTGACTGCCAACTAATGCAAGACCGGCATATACTAGTTATTAGTTTAACACTTGGTCGATAAAAGAAAGAGATTGAAAATTGCAGCACTTCTAATTGCCACTCTTTCATTAATAATGCCGTCGCGTGTCGCATCTTTGTAAATAACAAAAAATGTGAAACATACTAGTGACGGCTCCGTGGCGCAGTGGCTTAGCAATGAGTAGCAGCGCCAAGGGCCGCGGGTTTGAATCCGGCACGGAACAAGTATTTGTATGGCCTACAAATAATTGTTTTGGGTCTTTTCTATGTATGTAAATTACCCTCGCGATACAGAAGAAAATCCTAGTGTGGAGGTAACGTTACTAAAAAGAGAAGAAGAGAGACAAGTAATGAAATCAAACATATTGTATAAGCGACTTCAATATTAATACGCATTATAATTTATAATATGCATAATTAAGGATAACTTCAAAATTACTGGTCAGATCATGATCAAATTTATATGGGATATATAAATTATAAGCACCAGCTTTCAAATAATAAAAGAATCATCAAAATCGGTTTACCTATAATAAAGTTCTGAGGTAACACACATAAAAAAACAGTCGAATTGAGTACCTCCTTCTTTTTTTGAAGTGGGTTAAAATAGTAAGTAGGTAAATTATCTGAGCTTCAAAGAGGTTTGCGTTGTTATAATCTTAATTTTTCTCGATATTGCATATTAACCTTCCTCACAGAGAACAATAATGTTCTTATTTATTTCTTTATTTATTCAGCGAAACTAACATTACAGGATCTAATGATCTAATGCGCTAGTGAAAACACTAGTATTATAAATAATGCACCCTTGTCAATTTACTCACAGAACATACGAATATGTCAACTTCCTCATGAATAAGGTTAAGTAGTCTCAGCAAGTCGGTGCGGGCGCGCGGTACCGCCCGCAGCCGCGGCCACCGCCTTCGCCAGACGTATTTCTCCGAAACATTTAAATATATACCCTCCAAGAAATAAGGATTTTTTATCTTTTCTCTTATTACTTGAAGAATATATGATACCAGTGCGAGGTCCCGCGTAACACGGAGTTCATTATATCCCACCATAACTAAAACGAATAAGGTTGGATATTTAAGTGGGTAAAAAGGAAATACGCCACACTGTTTGAAATATAGATATCTAACTTTGTTTTGACTTCTCTCCGGCATGAGAATATACATATTTAGTTTCACGTGGAGCTCAGATGACCGCGTTGCACTCAAGCTGGCTCCTAACTAAGGCGTTATACAATGCAACAATGGCTCTAATGTTAGTAAAACAACGAGCCCTGCGCAGTATACAACCTAAGTTGCGATACGCTTTCTTGTAGATGTTCGCTATATGATTTCGAAAATTAAGTACTGAGGTGAAACGAACAACCAAATCTTTAACCTCGTTCACTCGTGCCACAGGTACTTCATTCAGCGCATACCTATAGAGCACGCGATTGCGTGCGCGAGTAAAGATTAGCGTTACGCACTTAGATTAATCAAACTGCAACTTATTATCCTCACACCACGCTACCACACTGTCAATGTGGCGTTGTAACCTCTCACAGTCCTCCCGTTCTCTGATCGGTAAATACAGCTTCAGGTCTTCAGCGAACAGCAAACACTCGGCAGATCGTTTATCATTAATGTAAACTCGAGAGGACCGAGATTGCTGCCCTGACTCATACCAGATCGAGTGTAATACGGCTTTGATACGAAACCAGCGTATTCCCTATATTGTTGCCTGTTCCTCATGTAACTGGCAAACAATTGTAATAAGTGTGGAGTAAAACCAATGCTTGCTAACTTTTTAAGTAGTACGCCGTTATCGACTAAGTTGAAGGTTTTTTTGAAATCAAAATAAGTGACGTCCACTTTCACTCTACTGTCCACTACTGGCACGATATCAGCAATATAGTTTTTTTTTTATAGGATAAGGATGACAAACGAGCACACAGTCCACCTGATGGTAAGTGGTTGCTGCGGCCCATAGACACCTACATCTATCCTCTATTACAAATCAAAATGTAGATGCGTTATCACCCGTGAGATAAAGATGGAATGCCTCATTTCCAGTAAAAAGAGCCTCCGGCCACCTGCACTCACCAAGCGAAACGCAGAGGTAAACCTCTACTTTACGCTGGTTTTCTGTGAGGTCGTGGTACCACCCCGGTTCGAGCCGGCCCATCCGTGCGACAGCAAAAGCTGCCGCGTGGCTCTACCACTGTTAAAAGAAGAAGACTGAACACTGTTCAGAAGTTTGCGGTACTCCGTGCTGGTCGAAAGCCATGCTGAGCATCTGTCAGCTGGGCGCTTACCTATGAGAGTACATTCTTACTGTATAGCAGACTCTAACACTTTCGCCGGTGTTGACAGGACAGCTACAGGTCTGTATGCTTCTACTTTAGTTGATAAACCTTTCTTAGGCGCCGGCACGACTCGTGTTATTTTCCATCTCTCAGGAAATACCGCCAACTCAATACAAAGGTATTATGTGAAGTAGAGATTCAGCCAACACTTCCCTACAGTCCCTAAATACGTAGGGATTTATGCTATCCGGTCCCACGGCAAACTTAGGCTTAAAGCGGAGCTAGATGCACGCACGCACCACCGTTATATGCACCAGCATTAATTATACTCGCGTTCACTTCTAAGTCTGTCTGTTTCGTACTATACACCGAGTGGAAATACCTCGTGAATTCTTCAACACTTTGTTGACCCGATAACGCCTCTCCATCGTGTAATATTGACCGTGAGTACTACTTGTGACTGACTACTCCTTTGAGATTTTATGTAGTTCCACAATGCTTTTCTTTTTGTAGGTAAATTTGGATGCGGTGCTGATAAAGTGTCTTCTCAATACCTATCATCTTTTTGACTCTCGCACTACACTGCGAGTATTTACCGTAATCTTCAGCTAACCCACTCGATTAATACCTTTTGTGTAGAATCGCTTTTAATTTTATATTTTGAATTATTTCTTAGGTGTAAACCAATCGGGGTAATGTTACCTCGAGCACACAGCGTTTCGCTTTTTCTTTTGATGCAGTCATCTATAATTGAATAAATAATATCATAGAAAAAATTTTAACTCATTTTTAAGTTAAGACCCCACATTGAACAGTAACCTACAGCTGCTGTGGGCAAATATAGTGCTATAGTTCGGCCGTTCAGAGAATGCGTTCCTGATACCTATCAGTTAGTCACGACTAGTCATGGGCACAACATAACACTGACTTCGTACCGTTCCTCCAAAATGAACCGCTACGTTATTTTTAAGATTATTTTCGTTTTAAATTGGCGGAATTATTTAAAATTTATATTTTAGTAATTAAAGTGGAAACCAAAAAAAGGTAATATTAATATAATAAAATTGTTGTATTTATGATTTGTTACAAAGTTACAATCTGTATTTCTATGCAATAAACTTAGATTATTTACTCTCGCAATAAAGTACATTGAATTGAATGTGCGTACAGAATATTAATCAGACTCCATCATCATCATCTTCGCCTACATGTATAATTATATTATTATCAATAACAGAATCAATCCTGATATCTCGGTCAAAATGTTTCACAATCAGGTTTTTAGTGTTCTCAACAACCTTTGCCCAGTTATCTCTTGTGACTTCCCCGCAGGCTTCTTTTAATAGGGTCATCATCTTTTTCGTGCTGAATGGCGGGGAAGTATTGTGGCGGGCGGCGTAACCTTTTATTTGAGCCCAGATTAGCTCAATCGCGTTATATTGACAATGATACGGTGGAATACTTAGAACGCGATGACCGTACTCCAGAGCCAGTTCATCGATTTCGTATCGCACATTTGCCGCTTTATTTTCTTTAACTAATTTAATTAGCTCTGGTTTTAGCATCTGCATATTTGCGTCAATGCCTTTTGCTTGTAACCAAGCCACCATTTCTTCTTTTTTATTAGCTTGGGTAGGTGGTTTCTGTATTTGGACCGAGTGATAGGAGGCATTATCCATGAATATTACAGAAGGCTCTGGTAGGCTGGGCAAAAGCACGTTCTGGAACCACTCTTTAAATGTAGTGGCATTCATTTCCTCGTGGTAGTCATTTGTGGTTTTTGATTGAAATGCCAGTAACGCGTTCTCCACAAAGCCGTATTTTGCAGAACCTGCGTGGCATATTATCAGACGGGCCCCCTTACCCTTTGGTACTTTCGACTTCGACGCTTGTGTATCATCCGTCCAAGAACGGGAAACCGTGTGATTGGCGTTTAGCCATGTCTCGTCAATGAACACGACATTATCCCAGTTATCAATATTTTTTGCTTCTCTCAAAAAACTTATCCGTTTTAAAATTATGTCGTATCGTTCTAATAAAATTTTTCTTTTGTCTGTTTTTTATACGAAAAACCAATATCTTTAAAAATTTTGGTTAAAGCAGTTTTACCCCCGCTAAACAGTCCAGCTTCTCTTAACGATGCCAAAAGCTTCTTCCTGTTGAGATATTCATTTCTGGAATAATAACCATATAAAGGATTTTTCAACAAGAACTTTGTTTTCTAAAACAAAATAAAACAAAGAGTTTAGATAAAGATGATTCAAATTTTTATTGTATTACGAAGAGAAAAGTTTGGCAATTATGAATGAAAAATGATATCTGGCAAATGTCCACCACGACCACGCTGACAGATGTCGATTCTTTCATCAAAGTTTTTAATCACTTTTTGGCAAAATGGCGGGTCTATTTCGTTAATCACGTCACGGATTTTGAGTTTTAAGGCCGCGATCGATTCGATTGGCTCCGTATAGACTCTGTACTTAACATAGCCCCACAAAAAATAATCCAGTAGTGTTAAATCACACGATCTGGCTGGCCATTTAACAGCTGAATTCCGTGAAATTATGCGGTATCGGGAAGTTTGGTTTGCAATAAATTGATCGTTTCGTTGGCTGTGTGACATGTGGCACCGTCCTGTTGAAACCACATGTTTGTGATATCGATGTCATCAATAATAGGCCAAAATTGAAATGTTAACATCTCGCGATAGCGTGATCCATTGACCGTTACCGCATTTCCAGCCTCATCTTCGAAAACAAACGGCCCAATCACGCCTCCAGACCACATAGCGCACCATACAGTGACACGTTGAGCATGCAAAGGCTTCTCAATAATCGCTTTAGGATTTTCAGAAGCCCAAATGCGGCAATTTTGCTTGTTGACGTACCCTGACAAGTAAAAATGGGCTTCGTCTGAAAAAATGATTTTTTCAGAAAAACCAGCGGGCTGTTCCTGAATGAATTGAGCGAATCTACGGCGATGTGAATGGTCGTTCAGCTTCAATTCCTGCACCAGTTGAACCTTGTAAGGCTTCAAAGCCAAATCCTTACGCAAAATTCGCCATGTGGTGGTTTTGGATAACCCCAATTGTTGAGAACGTCGAGGAATTGACAAATTTGGATCTTCTTCAACACTGTGGCTCACGGCTGCGATGTTTCCGGTTGAACGACCCGGTCGAACACGCGTTGGTGTTGGCGCATTTTGTACCGAGCCTGTCGATTCAAATTTAGCGACCAAATTCTTAATAGCGATCTCAGAAGGACGATTATGTTGTCCGAAAATATCACGAATTTTACGAAACGTAACTTTAACAGAACCACTATTTTCATAGTGGATTTTAATTATTTTAATGCGATTTTCGAGCGAAATTGAATTCATTGTAGCAATTGCCAAAGCATCTACTACGAATAGGTCAAAAAACTAAATGTCAAAACTGTCATGTTTTTGGTGTTGCCCCAATTGAAAAACAAAGTTCTTGTTGAAAAACCCGTTATATGATTTCTGATTGCATCGGCGTCAAAGGTGTCAATATCTGTCACGGGTTTAGTTCTACGTTTCTTCTTCGGAGTACGTAAAATATTATCTTCCGTGCCAGTAGAGCCGAACTTTTTTTTATTAATATTTGTTATCGTTCGTTTGCTTACTCCAAGCGCCTGAGAGACGCGTTCTTGTACTTGTTCGACAGGTAACAGGAGTCCGCCATTTTGCCGCTCTCGCTCAAAGTAATCTTGCAGCTTGATGATTAACTCACGGGCTCCACTTTTCAATGTTTGTCCACGTTTAGGCATTATTATTCACGAAAAGTAAAAAGAACGCAATACAAAACATAATCGAAGTTCGATTTAGCGCCGTTTCAGTTTGAAAAGCAGAAACAGTCCAGTAAACGAAAGCCGGGTAATCAAATAAAAACAGATTGAAAATACTTGAAGAAGTGGTCTATGCGCACGAAACGACAACAGACAACTGTTTTAGCGTTACAAAATGGCGACCCATAACGCTATTTGGGGTTACCATTTTCAACCTAAATATAAAAATGCTACTTTCTTTCGCGCGTCCGGTTTGGTCGTAGTTTTATTTTTATATTTAATAAAAGTTATCTTATAGTCCATTATTTTCAAATTCTTAAAAAGAAAAACAAAACGTATTATTTTGTAAAGTATAACTGTATAAGAACAGATTACGATACTGTTATTGCCTGTTATTGTTAGCACAGCACTACAAATATAAAGCGCTGACATAACCTTGTAATAGCGCAGTATAGATTTAGAAAAATATTGTTTACCAAGTTATTTGACACTCAGTTTGGCACAAAATTATAACATTCATTGATTATTGATATAATAATGTTGTTTTAATGCTCATCAATTGTTAAAACGGTAAACAACCAGCAAAAATATTTTTATCGTAACTGCAACGCCATTACAAAGTTACGTCGTCAGTTCAATCGCGACGTGTCAGGAACGCATTCTCTGAACGGCCGAACTATAACAGATCTGCTTTCTGTTCGGAAAAGTATCACTAAAAAAACTAAAAAAACGTACACACCGTCCCATGTACTTAACACTAAATCTAAGCAACGACCAATACAGTTCTCTATGCTGTTGCTCTGAGTGAATCCACAATAATAATGAAAATATACATAATAAACCTAGCAAGCTAATAGCATAGCAAAGTGGCGAAGCAATCAGCTTTTTTTTTGAGCAATCAGTTTCAAAATAGGAGGTTCAGATGCTTGGGTGATCAGTAATCGATTGCTGAAAACAGAATTCGAAAATTCGAAACCGTTCTCGAGATAATCATGGGACAGACAGACGGACAGACATCATGAAATCAATAAGTGTCTTCGCAAGCTTCGCCACTTAATAATCATTAACAGATGACGGACAAGAATTTAAATTAAAATCTCCTAATACTACTACAGCGCTATACAAATCAAATTTTCTATTATCCTAAATAACATTGTATAATCAGTCTCACTACTTTTTGGAGGTGTGGCGGGTGGAAGGAAAAGGGGAGATCTCCCGCCGGGCAAGGTGTTCTGCCCGGGGAGCAGCCAACGCTCCGAGTGGTAAGTTCGGAGCTATTCTATATATACTGCTTTAATTTCGGTACTTTGTTAGCGCGATTTAGGCTTCGATGTGTTTCGCTTGTGGCGCGACGACAGCGCCGCCACATCACCCCACTGCTCAGACTGGATGTCGATATTGCAGTCCGATTGCCGGTGCGTCCTTAATGCCGGTGTGTAATGCATGCCGTACTACGCACTTGCAAGAGATGCCAGCGAGAACGATGAGCCAGAGCAAGTGCCAGGGATTGTCTTGTAGTCTGCGGTGAGTCGAGAAGGCAAGTAATCTGCGAGAGCGCCGTGAAGCAGAGGCGAGTAGTAAGGCTCAGAGCCATGCCGAACACTGTAGCGCAGAGAGTAGCTTAAAGGAACAGGAAGCATTATTATTCCAGTGCTGCGATGAACCTTTATAAAGCTAGATGGCTTGCAAAATGTGAAGACTGCAGACAATATCTGCTCGGGAGTGGAGTACTTGAGGACGATGACGAAGGTTTTTGAAGTTGTACTTTCCAAAGGTTGTTGGTTGCGTGTTCATATCACGTCGGGTGGTTACCACTGTAGCCGATGGAAGGAAAAGGGGAGATCTCCCACCGGGCAAGGTGTTCTGCCCGGGGATCGGCCAACGCTCCGATTGGTAGTTCGGAGCTATTCTATATATACTCCTTTCATTTCGGAACTTTGTTAGCGCGATTTAGGCTTCGATGTGTTTCGCTTGTGGCACGATGACAGCGCCGCCGCAGAGTTATATAAATAACGCCATATAAAAATAAAAATATCTGATGTAAATAAACAGTTGCACTTGCGTATTCGAATACACAAATTGTCTACGATGGCGTCACCGGGAATCGGCGCTGGTCGCAACTCTAACCGCGGTGTGGCCACTAAACATGCGCCGCCGTGCTTACGTCCGTCTGCTCGGTCGCTTCTAATTATTGTATAACCAGGTGGAATTATTTCAGCGTCCCTAATTGAGTTATTACAATCAGTTTTGGTAATAGCGAACAAATCCGTTTCGTGCATAAATACACCTTCACAAAATTCATCCAGTTTTGTTCTCAGGCCTCTTACGTTTTGGTAGAATACCTCGATACATTTATTGGTACTTTGACTTATTGGCTGGCTTGCGAAACCACACCCATTCACATAACTCTCTATATTCACCACCCAATTTTCTGGTTGACATAGTAAGTTATATTTGCTCTCTGGCACACCTATTATGAAGGATGCAGTTTTATGTTTAACTTTTTCCACCTTGACAACTATATACTGTCCACATTATGTTTCTCAAATGCGTTTCTACGCATTCTATGGTAGTATCTTTCTTGAGCCTCCCTACATGTAAATATTTCTTTCATTCCGCGCCTTGAATTTCTAGAGATGTTCTGTTATCTCCTGTTTTGACTTTACTGTTCTGCGCTTAGTGTTAACGAAATTATTTGGCGTAAATGTTCTATTCATTATTGTGTGCCCGCCAACAAGGGAATTAGAATTACCTCTCTTTGGGATATTCTGTATACATTCAGGGCGTATCCAGTTTTCCTTGTACTCCTGAGTGAAAGCCTCAAATGTGTTCTCCGCAAATGCCAGATATTTTAAGTTTTTTTTTTATAGAATAAGGGTGACAAACGAGCACACAGTCCACCTGATGGTAAGTGGTTGCTGTGGCCCATAGACATCTACATCTATCCTCGTTTGCGAATCAAAATGCAGATGCGTTATCACCCGTGAGGACTAAGATGGAATGCCTCATTTCCAGTAAAAAGGGCCTCCGGCCACCTGCACTCACCAAGCTAAACGCAGAGGTAAACCTCTACTTGGTACGCTCTCTACGCTGGTATTCTGTGAGGTCGTGGTACTACCCCGGTTTGAGTCGGCCCATCCGTGCGACATCAAACGTGGCTCTACCACTGTTAAAAAGGGACTTTTTACATGTTTTTTGCGAACAATCCATGTATGATATTTCAAATATTCCAGAGTCACACCCATTACAATTAGTCCCCTTTTAAAACTTCCTAGCGAAAAACTTTTTATTTGTTTTAAAATATATACTACACACACTGAACACGTCCGTACGCTCAACGCTCACCCGAGAGTATGTATATTATTATCAAATTACTAAGACATTGCATAACACGGAATCGAAGGCTTTCTGATAGTCCACATACCGGCTTTTTCGGGAGGCTGGAAGTCGTCGAATCTGCATGTGAGACATTTCGTAATGACTCTCGAAAACAGCACGTAGACGCAGCTTAGAAAGGAAATCGGTCTGTAGTTCTTCAAAAGAGCTTTGTCGCCTTTTTGTAGAATAAGACCACCGCACTTCTCCTCCACGCCTCCGGAGTAGGGCCTCCATGAAGGACGGAATCAAAGAGCTTCTGAAGGACTTTAAGTACCGGTTTTCCACCCGCTTTCAGAAGCTCCGCTGTAATTCCATCCTCGCCCGGGGACTTGCCGTTTTTAGGGTGCTGGAGAGTCATTCTAACCTCGTTCAGACTGACGTCCGGGATAACATCGGAATAGTGTCGGATAAGACCTGCTCTTAGATCACACTTACGTGTGGCTCCAACGATGACGTGTACAGCTGCTTATAGATCGTACCTCTCAATCTCAATCAAAATCTCAGGTGTCTCGGTAACGATGCTGCCACATTCAGTCTTCAGCTTTAACAGTTGGCTCTTTCTGGTAGACAGATCTATGGCAAAGAATTTAGAGCCACGGTTCCTCTCGATTGTTCTTCAACACGAGCAGTATTAAAGTTGCGTAAGTCCCGCATTTGGAGATCTGTCTGTTCAGTTATCTGTATACTATCTGTTGATGATGTAGGCCGCTGGTGTCGTCTGGGAGAAAAATATACTAAAAAAATTTGGGGAGCGCGTGTACATCCGCGGGGAGGGAGACATAGGTATCACCTCGTATGACGTTCTAGTGCAACTAACTCGAAGCGCGGGATCATGTACTCAGCGGTGCAACACCGTTGTTGCAAATATACCTTCACCCTACTGATAAAAATCGCGGTAAGTGCCACCGTCCCCGTATGCACACGTACTTATTTATTATAGAAAAACAGCAAGTACATAAGGTAAGTAACAATGTTTTATGAGTATATATTTTACATATATTATTTTTTATTGATTAATATTATTTATATTTCAGGTGTTCGAGAAGCAACGTGAGCGTCGTCAACATCCTCCCCCCAAGTGTCGGTTCGCCGACACTCATCATCAAGCTGGAGAAAGGCCACACGAGCAGCTGATCGCTTCATCACTCCTGACTTAGTCCTAACGTCAACTACTCTGACTCTGCCGTCTGAACCTGGATAAACCTTTTCAATAATACCTATTGGCCAACAGTTTCGAAATAATGATGGATCGACTACAACAACAAGATCTCCTACTTTTAATTGCGGACCTTCCCTATCCCATTTACGACGAGGAATTAGCTCTGGCAAAAACTCTTTTACCCATCTGCTCCAAAATAAGTCTGTTAACCGTTGGGCAATACGCCACTGTCGTCTAAGATACATGTCGCCATCATCAAAGACCCCAGGTACAGGTAAGTTCGAAGAAGATCCTAGTAAAAAATGATTTGGAGTTAATGCCTCTTTACTTTGAGGGTCCACCGAAACATGGGTAAGCGGTCTACTATTAATTATATTTTCGACTTCAGCGAGAAGCGTTAATAAAACTTCTTCTCGTGGAGCCCTCTCTCTAAAAACGACTTTCAGTGCCGTTTTCACACTTCTAATCAGACGCTCCCAAGCTCCCCCCATATGAAGACTGGCTGGTGGTATAAACTGCCAGGAAACTTCTTTGTTTAATGCTTCGGCTATAACTTGCTGCTGCTTAATTTCTTCAAAAGATTTTCGAAGTTCAGCATCAGCACCTTGCATGTTGGTTCCGTTGTCAGATATGACAGTATGAGGCCACCCACGGCGTGCAGCCATCCTCCTAAGTGCCATTATAAGTGAGTCTGTGGTAAGCGTCGATACTATTTCAATATGAACAGCTCGTATTGTTAAACATGTAAAAAGAACACCATATCTTTTGGGTCTCTGCCTGCCCACAGTTACTTCGATCGGACCGAATAAGTCTACACCACAAACGGTAAAAGGTCTTTGATTATGAACCAATCTTTGAGATGGCAAGTCCCCGAGGCGAGGCGGTTTTGGTGCTGCTTTTCGTATTCGGCAAACTAGACACTGTGAAGCTACGGAGCGAACTGTAGGTCTCAGATTTACAACCCAATATTTTTGTCGTAGCTCGTTTATTACAAGTTCATTATACGAATGAGCCGCACGTACGTGGAAGTCTAAAACCGCCAGCCTTGCTATGCGATGTTTACCATCCAGAATCACCGGGTTTTTCATAGTTTCAGTGACGTTTGCAGCCGCGTTTATACGCCCTCCTAACGCAATAAGCTGTCTTTATCTAAAAATGGTGTCAATGAACGTAAACGACTATCACGATTAATTTCTTTATTTTGTTTCAGCAAGTCAATTTCAGTCTGAAATGATTGTGATTGTGAATAGCGTAACAAAAGTACTTCGGCTCTATTCATTAACAAATTATTTATACACCGAGTACCGGTTTTTCTACATTTTTCTATAAATAATAATACAGATGTGGTGCAGCGAAGCAAGCGCAGCCACACGGAGAAACGGTTTGGATCCGGAATAGGTAAGTCATAAATACTATTACAATTCTCCTTTGGTGATTTTATTACTACATATATTTTATCTAACAGCTCATTGTTGCTCTTTTCGTTATTTTCAGGCTCTCGGGGCCAATACTTTTCTTCCGTGTACAGAAAAGATGGGCCCGTTAACCAAGAGGAGTCCTTGTTGAAGTCGTAATCATTACGCAACGCGACTTTTACTCGCAATGAATGACACCTGCACGCCGTTGCTGTCTTGTTTACGCCAATAAGCAACACATGCGTATGCGCATGGAGATGCATCACAAAAAATATGCAAATGCAACGACGTCTCATTATTGTTTACGGCGCGATCGCTCTTCTCATTCACACCGACAGAATCGTTGCTATAGAAATACCAGCGCGGGATTCGAACGTAACTCATTTCTTGTAACTGCGAAATCCAATCTTTAAATAAAACAAATAAACTATCTGTTATTTCCTGATCCCACTTTATACCTACATTCCATATTTCGCGCATTAAAATTTTAGATTTTATCGTAAAAGGTGCTAAAAAACCATGAATATCATATACAGACATTATAATACGAAGAACTTCACGCTTTGTCGGTTTTCGGGATAGTTGTAAAATATCACTCGGTATACGCTTTAACGAAAGATCGAACCCGAACATATCACTCGCGGGAAACCACAAAAGCCCAAGCGTTCGTTCCGGCTGGGATTCGACATTAAACCGTATCGCCGTGTCATTTAAAGTCTCTTTTGGCATATCATTAACAACATCTAACTTGTTACTGGTTAAGTAACAAGTTAGATGTTCTTACGCCTCACAAAACCACCTTGCTGATTAATATATGAAACATCTTTTATCATTTTTGTAGCAGAAGCGACGTCAGGTATCGATAAAATCGTCCATATATTGATTTTTCCTAATTGCATTAACTGCATCCGGCATTTTATTCTGAAAGCGCAATGTGTTTTTATTTTGGTTAATATATTGTGCTATAAATGGCGAGCAGTTAGCGCCAAAAATTAATGACGTCATAACATATTTCTTAACAGGATGTTGTATAGGTGATTTTGAACCTTTGTTACTACTTCCGAAGCCTAATTGTTCATTTTCATTGCTTAAATAGATATCTTTCCACAAAAAACGCAAAGAATTAACATCTTCTTTTCGTACATTAATCCTTAAAAACATGTCTTTTATGTCCCCTATGATACCTACGCGGTTTTCTCTAAATCGTAACATTATTCCTAATAACGATTGTAACAAATCAGGGCCTTGTAAAAGAAAATCATTTAAAGAATAACCGTTCGACTTTGCTGCCGCGTCATAAACTAAACGCAGTTTTTTCTTATTTGGATTATCTACACCAAAGTGCGGCAAATACCATATTATACGTTTATTAGAGTTTTCATCGGTCTCATTAAGTTCTCTAGCATAACCATTAGAAAATAAGAATCTCATTCTTTCACAATAACGAGTTGCATACTCTTTGTTGAGCAAAAATTTTCTTTCTATTGACTTTAGACGATTAAAAGCGTTAGGGTAAGAGTCGGGTAAATGTAATTCATCGTATTTCCACGGTAAACCGACATTCCATTGACCATTTACTAATTCTGCAGTGTCATCTAAAATTTGTAAAGCGCGTATTTCGTCTGGGTTGCGGCGCGACTTCGAACCTACACCAATAGAATCTAACGCGAAGGATCTACGAACCGCATCGTGCAACTGCGCGCAGGTGCATTCACCGTTATCGTTATCGAGAGAGAGATCGCTAGCAATCGATTCTACCGTGTGTAAGTGAAAGATACACTGCCACGGTCCCGCGTTTTCGGTGCAACTATTAATGAAAGAGACAAAGCGATCAGTGCAATTAACATCACTTACCATATATCCGTGCACACACCATCCAAGCGCAGTTTGAGTTATGTACGGCTCACGCTGCTTACCACGAACACAACGAATGGGAGATATTAAATGATCGTTGTCCTGACCAATTAATAATTTTGGCTTAGCGTTACAATTACATAACATAAGATCTTCACTTAACAATCCATAATTATTAAAGTCCATATTAGGCACTTTTTGTGTTGGTAAATTTAATTCTTTAATTTTACGCGCACGGAAAGTAAACATTTCGTTATACGAATTGGTAACACTAACACTCACTACTTGAGATTCACACACAAGCTCGCCCGAGTCCCATGCGCTGCGCGCGCGCAATATCACGTTTTCACCGTATAATCCGAGCTCATCTGCGATATCAGAGGATATCACCGTCACGGTAGCTCCATCATCCAGTAGTGCATGCGTATGCAAACTGCCATTCGGTCCGTGAAGAGTGAGCGGCACCACTTTCAAAAGCACCTTGTGACAGTGGGATGCCACCGTATGAGTCACTGTTTCATTGGTGCTGGGATGCTCATCCTCACTTCGCTCCACAGTTTTAAACTTTCTTCCAATGGTTTAATCCAGTGCAGTAAACGATGATGCGGTTGATTGCAGCCGTCAATGTCGCAATTACTGCCAATACAAGACATACCATTCGTATGGCGGGGGGCAAGACATTTGAAGCAAAGTTTATTTACGCGTACAAATCGCCAGCGATCTTTGCGTAAGGCGCGCTTAAACCGTGAACAATCTGCGACACCATGAGCCCATTTTCGGCAAAATTTACACTTTTCCGCGTTTTGTAATTGATTACTATTTGTGTACAACAGCGAGTGTGAACGGTGTTTACGTTCATCGGGCTTCTTCAAATTATATTGAGCGTGAATATGACTTACTCCTGATGCAGCTGTTTTAGTGGCTTCCTCATATAAAAAATCACTAAGCAATTCTAGCTTCGGTAAATTACACTCTCGCTGTTCATAAACGTAGTCGGTCCATTTTGCGACAAGCAAAGTTGGAAGCTTAGATACGACTATCGATACTAACTCCGGGCTGCGAAGATAATCACTTCGTTGCATTGCTTTGGCAGCAGCCACATAGTTCTTTATTTTTATTGCAAAATTGTATGTATCATTATGATAAGTTAACGGCAACGGACATAGTTTTTTAAGCTGTAAAACTATTTTACTCATAATTGTTTCTGGTTTGCCAAATCGAAGTTCTAAGGTGTCAATTATTAAATCGGGTGTAGTTCCACCAATCAAGAGTGAAGTCACTGCTTCTTTAGCATCGCCACGAAGACACTTACGTAGCCGCCATAAATTCTCTGTGTCACTATATTTGCATAATTGGGTAGATTCTTGGTACGCCTGTTTAAACTGCAACCACTCCATTGGATCTCCAAAAAATAAAGGCAGGTCTTTAGACGTTGCTAATCTTGTTAAGAGCTCTTGGTTCTGTATTTTATATGATGGGGCAGCCACTGCATCATTCAAGGCATGTGCCAGCTTTTCTAGGCCGATTTTTTCACAAGAGTACTCTTCTCGGTTCTCCTCATGCTGGTTTCCTGGAGCATTTAGCCAATTTTCAACTTTGCTGGTCGAAGATTTCATAGCCGACTTGTGGGAAGAGCGTGATTGAGACTCCAATTCTGCCATTTCAGCTGCAAGCTGTTTGTTTAGCAGCTTCGACTGAATATTTGCTTTAATCTTGGCAGCTTCTGCCTGAGCACTTTTAACCTTGGCTTCTGCTTCAGCTTCAGCTGCTTGTATTTCCACGAGAGCCATAGCTTTAGCGGTTTCGTATTCCAATTGCCGTTTGCGTGCCGTACTTGACGACGTGCCTGCGGTCTTTGATGACTTTTTACTCTTACTACAGGCACTTAGCGCATTTCCAGGTTTTTCCAGCACTTCATCCTTTAAGCTGAACGATGGTAACACATCTTGGTTGTTCTTGCACTCCAATTTTGCAGCGGTGCCACGTGTTCGTCGCTTTTTTTGCGGCGTAGCCGGCGCGTGGAACATAACTGGTACTTATTATTATTATATTTTTTGCAGACGACGTAAGGATTCGGCCGAAGGACCAGTATGTTGATGATGTAGGCCGCTGGTGTCGTATGGGAGAAAAATATACTAAAAAAATTTGGTGAGCGCGTGTACATCCGCGGGGAGGGAGAGATAGGTGTCACCTCGTATGATGTTCTAGTGCAACTAGCTCGAAGCGCGGGATCATGTACTCAGCGGTGCAACACCGTTGTTGCAAATATGCCTTCACCCTACTGATAAAAATCGCGGTAAGTGCCACCGTCCCCGTATGCACACGTACTTATTTATTATAGAAAAACAGCAAGTACATAAGGTAAGTAACAATGTTTTATGAGTATATATTTTACATATTTTATTTTTTATTGATTAATATTATTTATATTTCAGGTGTTCGAGAAGCAACGTGAGCGTCGTCAACACTATCAAATCTACTGAAGGCTGCAGCTTCATTTCCTGTCTAACGGACATGAGGTTAAGAGTGTGATTGGAGAGTTTTTGTGTTCTTCTACGACGGGTCTTGCAAAACTTAGCTCCGATCGCATGGACAGTTTCCACGAGCTTGTCATTCATATCGTCCACTGTATTGCAATCTTCTAGGCACTGAAAAAATTTTGTAACTCGAGCTGAAAAGTTTCGGGGCTTTGGATTAGAGCACGAGGATGACGGAGCGTTGACTTCATTAGACGACACGTCTCCAGTTTAACGTTTTGGTTCAGCGTGCCTCTCACCACTCGGTGATCGCTACTAGTTTTCACCCTCGCGATCATTGAAACATCACTAAATAGTTGTCGTGTGGCTGTCATAATGAAGTCAATCTCATTTTTTGTCGAACCGTCGGGACTTGACCAGGTGCACTTCCTGTAGGGCCGCTTCTGGAGGAAAGAGTTCATCATAAAGAGTACCTCTTTCTACATGAAATCGGCCAGCTGCTGACCCCTTGGGTTCCGTTGCCCTATTCCGAATTTCCCTACTTACAGCTCACCATTCTCTCTTGTGCCTATTTTTGCGTTAAAGTCTCCCTTTAACACCGTGTAGTGGGTTTTGGAGGAATGCTTGGCTCTAGAGATATCCGCATACATTTCCTCCACCTCCTCATCGGGTGTGCCGAGGTTGGTGCGTAAACCTGTATGACCTTCAGTGAATACCGGTAGATGATTCTGAGTAGAAGGTACACAAAGCTCGTCGACACACTCCCAATCTTTACAAGGTTGTTAACGAGTGACTTGTGGACGATAAATGCGACACCTCCTTGGGGCACATGGTCGCCTTCCCGGTAATAGAATAAGTTGCCGGATTCGAGGATTACCGTGTCCTCCCTGTCTCTTCGGACTTCGGATAATCCTATAATATTCCAGCGCAACTCTGTGTCTATCTCTTCTTCCAGCCCCAGGATCTTCTCGTCAGTCCTTAAGGTGCGTGCGTTGTAAGTTGCCAGGTCGAGACGTCGTAGGTGGCAACGGAACCTCCATCGGAGATTCATTACCATGGTCGCCACCGTAGGCAGAAATAGCGGGGCCGCCGGGGACTGGGGACCGTTTATTAGTGTTTGTTGCTGTCGGTCATATCCGACACTATTCCGATGATATCCCGGACGTCAATCTGAGCGAGATTAGAATGGCTCTCCAGCACCTTAAAATCGGCAAGTCCCCGGACGAGGATGGTATTACAGCGGAGCTTCTGAAAACGGGTGGTAAACCGGTATTTGAAGTCCTTCAGAAGATTTTTAATCCCGTCCTCCCTGGTGGCACTACTCCGGAGGCGTGGATCAGAAGTGCGGTGGTCTCGTTCTTCAAGAAATGCGACAACGCTCTCTTGAAAAACTACAGACTGGTTTCCCTTCTGAACCGTGGCTACGTGCTGTTTTCGAGAGTCATTACGAATCGTCTCGCGTGCAGACTCGATGACTTCCAGCCTCCCGACCAAGCCGGTTTCCGAAAAGGCTTTAGCACCGTCCACATACATACCCTCCGGCAAATTGTACAGAAGACCAAAGAGTACAATCTGCCACTTTGTCTTGCGTATGTGGACTATGAGAAAGCCTTTTATTCCGTCGAAATTTAGGCGGTACTGCAGTCCCTTCAGCGGTGCTTAGTGGACTGTCGGTATATCGAACTGCTGACGAGTGTTTGTACATTACGGCTACGATGGCTATCCTGATACAGAACCAGAGAACGAAACCTATCCAACTGCAGAGAGGTGTAAGACAGTATAATATCCCCGAAACTCTTCACCGCTGCATTGGAAGACGTTTTCAAGCTACTGGACTGGAAAGGATATGGTATTAATATTAATGGCAAGTACATCACTCACCTTCGATTTACCGACGATATAGTCCTTATGGTAGAATCGATGGAGGACCTTAACACTATGCTCAATGACCTCAATAGTGTCTTCCAACGGATAGGTCTTAAGATGAGCATGGACAAAACAAAAATCATGTTTAACACCTATGCCGGTAGTAGTTGGGAGCACTAAGCTCTAAGTTGTTGACGAATGTCAACAACTGATGCAATTTTGCCGTTTTTCTGCTGAAATGTTGCTTAAAGCATTCTGGAGCAGCTTTTTAACATCGGCCATCTTAAATGTTGTATTTTTCTGGGCCACATACCTCTTGACGTCTGCCCACACTAGTTTGATGAATTCTGATTCTGACACGAATCCTTTTTCACCTCCTATATGTAAAATAATAGCCGGTTGCCTTTAGAAGTAGGATTCTTGGCACCCGTCGACAAACCCTCCAAAAATGCTTGTTTTTATGACTGCACTGTAGAGTCTTCCCACACTTTGCCTACAGTGTGCTATGAAAAGTAAATGAATAAATTATCATAAGTTTAAAAATTTAATCACTTGATATTGCGAACATCTTAGAGGATCACAATCACTTCTCTCGATCCTGTCCTCCCTCTTGTTACAAATTATATACATTGAATTTTATCAAGATTAGCGCAGCCATTTAGGCATGTAAAGGTGACAGACAGACATACAAAATTACTTTCACATTTTTAATATTAGTATGGATTTAAGTCAGTCAGTAAATAATAAAAATAAGTCTTATCCGAGTTTCATGCAAGTAATATATTGGTCTTTGTTGCTGTCGGTCATATCCGACACTATTCCGATGATATCCCGGACGTCAATCTGAGCGAGATTAGAATGGCTCTCCAGCACCTTACATAAGTTGTTGACGACATACATAATACACATACATAAGTTGTTGACGAATGTCAACAACTTAGAGCTTTGCATTCGTGAACTTCGACCGAGAGGTCAATCGACGGATTCAACTCGGCTGGGCAGCGTTCGGGAGATTACGACACATCTTCTCGTCAGGCATATCTAAAAACCTCAAAATTAGATTGTACAACCAGTGCGTGTTGCCAGTTGTGACCTATGGATCTGAGACGTGGTCCCTCACTGCTGGCCATATGAGGAAGCTCAAGGTCGCTCAGCGCGCTATAGAGAAGGCTATGCTCGGGGTTTCTCTGCGTGATAAACGACGACCCGGTAAGACATGCAGGAAGTCAACGGATGCAGTTGGCTCGGGACAGTGCTTTGTGGCATTCCTTGGGGGAGGCCTATGTTCAGCAGTGGACTTGTGAAGTGCTGTAATAAAGATGATATCGAACTAAAATTGATTAACTATTTTGGTGGTACGTAGAAAATGTAGTAGATGACGCTATCACTCAAATGCGATCACTCTTTAAATTAAATACGTGTACCTTGGTAACTATCTAAAATTAATAGATTAGTATTTGAACGAAATACCTTTATAATCATGTAATTATAGTTTTAAATTTGATTGAAGACTGTACAACCAGTGCGTGTTGCCAGTGATGACCAATGGATCTGAGACGTGGTCCTTCATTGCTGGCTGTATGAGGAAGCTCAAGGTACCTCAGCGAGCTATGGAGAGGACTATGCTCGGGGTTACTCTGCGTGATAAACTTAGAAATGTGGATATTCGTAGTGGAACCAGAGGAACCGATATAGCCCAACGGATCAGTATGGTGAAGTGGCAATGGGCTGGCCATATAGCTCGAAGGGCCGACTACCGATGGGGAAAAAAGGTTCTCGAGTGGCAGCTTTGTACCAGCTTCTACCAGATCTGGTAAAACATGCAGGAAGTCGATTGCTGTTGGTGGTGGGAAAGAACTCAAAAATAAAAAAATCATGTGGTAGGTTCAGGTACCTCACTATGGCAGGTCCTCTCTTAGGCCGGCTACATACATTCGGATTTCCGTTTCGGGATTCCGTTTCTGAATTCCGAACGGGTCAGCAACATACATTCAGAATTCAGTTCTTCCCGCAAAATTTTGAATGGAAAGCTTCTGTACATGTGTGATAGGTCCTTGATTTTATATGGATTTCCTGCTTTCGGAGTCTCGAATCAGAATTCCGAAACGGAATCCCGAAACGGAATTCCGAATGTATGTGCTAGCCTTATTCTTTGGTTATTGAGAAGATAAGTGAAAACAGCAAAGAAATAGTTAAGCTGCATTTGCATGTCAAAATTCAAAAAGCGCTAAATTGCCTCTAGGTACAAGACTTTTTAGACTGACCACAAAAGCACTAGATACAGTGCCCAATCGCGCATCGGCGTTTATTATGTATAATAAATTAAATGAAATACGTATAATATAATTTGTTACATGTAGAAAATTCCATGCACTTAGGCTTTTATTACTATACTTCTAAGACACAGAACACCTATTACTACTACTACCGAGAGTTCTAAGGAATTTGAGTTCTCATATCTGGCAGCATTACTTACGTACGAGGGCACATATGATTGGACAATGGAACCATCATTAGGGACAGCACTTATTACGTGGGTAGGATGTTTCAAAACAGCAACTCTATTTGAGTTAATTCGTTGTTCTTTTGAATATGCCTGAAAACAGCCAATCATAGCAAGACGAATATTCTTTGCACGTTTGTCAAATCAAATATGTAAACGTCAAAAACTAAAATGTGTAAAGGATTTGATATCCATTCGTCTAGGTAAAAGTAAAGTTTTCTTATTAACAGTTCCTATGTGAAAACGTTTCAACATGTTAGTTGATAACGCTTACGTGTGTTTAATTTATTTTATATCATCACTCTTACTAACTTTAGCCGGCCGTGATTTTTATCAAATACTTGGTGTGTCGCGTTCGGCTAGCACCAATGAAATAAAGAAAGCTTACAGAAAGCTAGCAAAAGCTTTACATCCAGACAAAAATCAGGATGATCCAGACGCTTCGCAAAAGTTTCAAGACCTTGGCGCAGCATATGAGGCCCTTTCCGACCCTGAAAAACGGGAATTATATGATAGGTGCGGGGAAGAATGTCTTAAGAAAGACGGCATGATGAACAATAATGACCCATTCGCAAGTTTTTTTGGAGATTTTGGATTTCATTTCGGAGGAGAGCCCCAGCACCATGAGACACCTCGCGGAGCTGATATTGTTATGGAGCTAATGGTGTCTCTTGAAGAACTTTACAATGGAAACTTTATAGAAGTAAGTCATTCAATTCATATTTACAAAGAAGTTGATGGAGTTGATAACTATTTCTGCTGCAAAGTAAGTGTCCACTAATCCACGTTTGAGTTTCAGACAGATGGTTAAATTTTTATGTTACCAGAATTCAATTCATCACTCAATACACTATTTTCTACCTTGTTAGTAATATCCTACCTTTAATTATTAATAACAGGTTTTGTTTACTTGACCTATGACAATCACCATTTTCTTTACCATATGATTACTGGTGACAGCATTTCTTTCCATTAATTTTTGGAAGTCCTATTTTAAATTCTGAATTTGATTAAGTACAGTTAACCAATTGTTTAAAATATTCGAAAAACACTTTAATTGTCATATTATTTTGTGTTTGAATTGGATTGAATTGAATAAACGGGCTGTTTTCCGCAACTCTACGTCTAAGCAGGTATTTTGCGTGTGGGCAGGAATAATGTATTTATTCAAGCCATGAAATCTCCCCAAAGAAGTTCAACAGTCCTTTGATGTTGCAAGCAACTTCGGGGAGTGATCCCAGCGTGCCGAGATGTTTAGCCCTGTATACAGCGACTTCCGGACACGTCAGCAACACATGGGCCGCCGTTTCTTCCTTCCCCATATATGCCCTGCATAGGGGACTATCCGTAACACCTATGGTAAATAAATGTTTGTTAAAGTTACCGTGTCATGTGATAGCACTTGTTACTATCCTGATCTGCGACTTGTTCCCTCTCATCAGGTTAAACAACTGTTTATTTCAGGCAAGGCCTCCCTAGCTTGTCTACAGTCTACTAGATTTTTCCAAAGTTGAGCTTGTTAATTAGTGTAGTGTCTACATACCAGTGAACGAACAATACCAAAGGGGATTGGTATAATTGGTCCCGGCCCTATATTGGCTAGAGCCAATCCTCTTCTGGCCAGTTTGTCTGCTGCATCGTTGCCTCTAGATCCACTGTGTCCCTTTATCCATTGCAGAGTCACATTGTTGTGTTTACATACCTCATTTAATTGTTGGTGGCATTCATATATTAGTCCTGAGCTCACCACATTGCAGCTCAGGGCTTGTAGTACTGCCCTACTGTCGGTCAGTATTCTGATGGAGAAGTAATTAACCTTTCTAGCATCTATTGCTGTAGCCGAAGACTCTAAGCTCATTTGGGCTTAATCCCTTCGGCTGGCTGGTTTCATTTAATTGTATCTTATACTTCTTATCAAATACAAATTGTTTATGGATCTTATCGTACTTGGCTAGTTAGATTTAGAATTTTTTAGTGAATTCTATCAATTATGCCTGTATGAGGGACTATTCTTACTCTAAAGATTCAGGGTCTTGAGTCTGATGGCAGCTATAGTCGCTTCTTGTTGTATTTGTAGATGAAGCGGGCTTAGCCCCAGCATCGCCTCTAAGGCTGCTGTTGGCATAGTTCTTAATCAGCCTGTGGCAGTCATACATGCTAGTCTCTGGTAACGCTGAGGCTTCTTTATGGTGGTGGTTTAATTTGTTTTGGTCCATCATATCAAAGCACCGTATATGATCATGGGCCGAATTACAGTTTTGTATAGCCACAGTATGATTTTTGGCATCAGACCCCATCTTTTGCCAATCATGGTTTTGCATTGCCAGAAAGTTATACTAGCTTTGTTGATTTTGTTTTCTATGTGTTAATCCAGTTGAGTTTACTGCCCAAGGTGAGACCTAAATATTTTACCTCGGAGGATAACTGGAGTTTTGTGCTGAAAAGACTTGGCAGATTATAGTTATTCAGCATTTGTTTTTGTGTGAACAGAACCGTTTTATTTGGATTTACAGTTAAGTCATATGTTTAGGTATATTATTTTGTGTTGTTAAAAAGCCTACTATCAGCTGTTATTTAGATGAAGTTTATACTGGATATCATTTTAGACATGTATCAATGGTTCATTTCTAGTGACCCGATAATTTATTTGTTGATCAGTAATTTGGAATTGATCATTCAAATGGATCATTTCAGGATTTGGCACCATAGAGCACATTTTTATCCAGTACTCTGCAATCTGAGAACTGTGATTCCTGCTAAGTTTTCTTGGACATTGGTTGTGAGTGGAGAGAATAGTTTTGATCAAACACGAACAAATACTTCTTTTTCCCTTTATATATTTATTGCAATAAAGCTCAGAACTTTTAAAACTGTGTGAAGATTAATATTTTGAATAATATTTTATAGGTACTTAACTAATGTAAAGCTTTTATATCTCATACACAGGTGTAACAAAAGATAAAATAATTTTGTATAGTTGGAAGCAGTTTCCATGATTAACTCAAACTCACATACAAATGTTTCTGCCTTTTGACATTTTTTAAGTAATATGTAGAAAAGTGGTGTGTTTCTATAATACTATTATTATACTTAACAAGATCTTCTACACCCAACCATTTGTGCAAAATAATCAATCACGGTCGCAGGTTAAAAAAGTTTCATAAATTGTTTGTTACAGATTGTACAAAAATCACAATTATGAGTTTTATGCAACTCAGTTTATACAACTTAATTGTTCATGATTGATACATGTCTATGTTATTTGTAAAAATATCTGTGAAATATTTTTTTTATTATTATAAAAATTTGTTATTATTACAGATTACTCGTAATAAGCCAGTTATCAAACCAGCGTCAGGAACTCGTAAATGTAACTGTCGACAAGAAATGGTGACCAGAAACTTGGGTCCAGGAAGATTTCAAATGATGCAGCAAACAGTGTGTGATGAATGCCCAAATGTAAAGCTAGTCAATGAGGAGAGACTTTTAGAGATTGAGGTATTTTTTTATTCATGTATTTAAATTGATAACATTTGAAGAGATAAGGATTGTTGGTATAATTTTACACCATGTTAATTACAATAAATGTACAGCATAGATAAGGATGGGCTGTAACCTATTTATATTAAAGAAAAATAGTTGTGATTTTAAAGCATTATCCAACTTTTATTTGTAGGTTGAAGTTGGTGCACCTGATAATCATAAAACAAGATTAAGAGGAGAAGGTGAGCCTCACATGGACGGAGAGCCAGGGGACTTGGTTATTGTTTTTAAAACGGAAAGACATCATCAGTTTAGTAGACGAGGAGATGATCTTTATACCAATGTCACTATTTCCTTGCAGGTTTGTAATAATGTTTTTCACTGTCTTTTCTGAATATTATTATATAAAATTTTACAAACAAGTAACAACAGCCATCTACCAGCTAAAGATACTTTGTATATGGCACATTATCAATTGTGAAGTCAAAGTAAATGGAGAAGCAAGCTTTGCTCTGTGTTAGAAAAAAAAATATAATTATCTCAGGGATATAAAACTTATCTAGATAAACTTTGAAAGTATCTAAATTTCATCCAAATCAGTAAAGCTGTTTCCAAACACGAATAACATGAATATATATCACCTATCAACTCATTTATCAATGCACAGCCAAAATCGCTATACGTAAAAATCTTGAATTTGGACAGTAGCTGCCTTTTTTAATGTAATAATCCACTAAGAAAGGGGTTTGGAAAATTCAACCCCTTAAGGTGTTAAATACGGTGTTACAGTTTGTAAGAATGTTTTTATTTTACAAGGCGACTGACTCAAAACTTACTGAAATTACTCTGTAAATAAATTAAATTAACACATATTTTTCGATTTCTCTAAATGACCCCTTACGAGGTGGAGGCAGAGGGTGTTCTTTGTATGAAGACACCCGTTTCAGAATTTTTGAGAATTCTACTATATACATATATTTGAGCTTTCAATTAGATACTAAGTGACATGTTTAAGGATTTTTTGGATATTCCAACCCTAAGGGTAAAAACAGGGGATGTAAGATAAAATAGGAGATGTAAAATATTTTGATGCAGTTCTTAAATTAACCAATTAATCAATATATTCTTTATTTTACACCAAATCATATTGAAACAAAAACAAAATTAAATAAATAAAGTAGATACAACAGGCAGTATTATCGCTCTGGAAGCAATTTCTTTCAGACAACCTCATTACGCAAGGAAGATGAACATAGATTATAGAATTAAATTAAAATAATATATAAAAAAAATCACAATACATTTGAGGAAAGTAAGTTAGATACAAGAAAGGACGGGAATTGTGATAGGGAAATATTAAGAGTTTCAAGTAATAAAGCTTTGAGTAGATTTTCAAAAGAAAAAAAAGGATTGAGCACAGCAAATACGTAGAGGAAAGGAGTTCTACGCACTCTATAACAGTAGTACAGCTGTAACAGAAAATTATTTGTTGAAGAAGGAGAATGAGTGTAGTGAAGTATGAAAGAAACAATGAAAACCGGTCTGTTTTCACTATTTGAAGGGTCTTACTTAAAATCTGCGACTTTTATCAGGATTATCATTCCGAAATACGAGAAAGTTTCCATATAATAGCTTGAGCTTTCCATATTATGTAACCTGTATGAGCGTAGATCATGCCTATCAGGATATTGGACAACTTGGATGCATGTAATACCGAGGGTAGGAAAGCTAGTATATATAAATAAATAATTTTTAATAGATAAATAAATAAAGATAAATAAAGGATTTTTCACTTAATGTATCCAGGATATTTATAAAATTAAAACAATTTTTTTTATTTTATTTACATATGGAAATGATACAGCTCACAGATTTGGATGATATGTATTTTGCTTTCTAATCCATAACAAATTACACATTATCTAAATGTTGTTGTGTATTAACTACTTTATCTTCTCATGTAAATACAAATAACACTTAAAACACTTTATTTATTATTAAGTAAATATCATACATTTTGAATATTTCAAAAAAATTCAGAATTGGCTACTTCTGCAAGTAACTTTATTCTATACTGTATTTAATTTTCAGGACGCTTTAACTGGTTTCACATTAGAACTTGTACACCTAGATGGTCATAAAGTTACTGTGTCCCGAGACAAAGTTACGTGGGCGGGAGCGCGCGTGCGTAAGAAGGGTGAAGGGATGCCCAACTTTGAAAATAACAACCTTCATGGAAATCTGTATGTGACATTTGATATTGAATTCCCCAAACAAGACTTCTCAGATGAAGATAAAGAAGGTAAGTGATATTTCTTTTATTTATTTCTTTTTTCTTAATTTTAAAAAACGTTACCTCCACACTAGGATTTTCTGCTGTATCGTGGAGGCAGTTTACAAACAAATTGCACAAGGACAAACATCCAGACCCGGAACAATTATTTGTAGGCCATACAAATACTTGTTCCGTGCGGGATTCGAACCCGCGGCCCCTAGCGCAGCAACTCATTGCTAAGCCACTGCGCCACGGAGCCGTCAATATGTTGAATAACTTATATGAAAAAGGTTCTTTACATAATATTTCGGTTCTTTCTTGTATAATGTTACAATAGTATTTAATTATTGATCTTATTTTATGTGAAAATTAATTAGTTACATTCACATGAAAAATAAAATTTTGTGTCATACCTAGTTCAAAGAGCACCTTACTCCCTCCCTCCCTCCCACAATTGTGTGCACTTTCACTGCCACTACTACACCCAAACTCACTACACTAGGAAACACACCACCATCAATAATACAATACATGTCATGCCACAGAATAAATAATAGTACTACGTACAGAAGTTGCACTCCTTTGATGTTGACTTCTTGCAGATGTTTCAATAGCCTACATAATTATTATTAATCAGATAAATCGCGCACGCAAGCTAAATAAAACTTTATCGCTGCGCGCGAGTGTCCGTATTACTTTGTATCTTTTCCTCTTCCTACGTCACGACGGACTTTCTGTTGTTAGTAAGTGCTGTTAATAAAGAGTAAAAAATACATTGTGAAATGGTAACTAAGTTACTTAGGTAAAGTACCTATTCTGACTATGATCGACCATATTTCCGCTACTATATGAGTTTTACGATAACCAACGCATGCAACTTGCAAGGCCATTCTTCGGGAATCGCGATGTTTTGCTCGGAAGAAATAGGTAGATAGTACAAACAACAAATAAACCCCAAATACGATTCCTAACAGAAATGTGATCGTATACTACTTAGTTAAAAATCTTGTAAACAAAGTTTTAATTTCTTTATTTTGTGTTATTATAACTTAAAATATTTTAATTACAATTGACAAGTATAGGTATGTAAGTAGGTACTTATACAGGGTTATTTTTCAAAGACTAGCCAAACTTAATAATTAAGTGCAAAATATAAATACTGATATACACTTTTTGCAGTTTTTAAAACTACGCGTAAATAAAGTTTCTACATTTGTTTCAAAATATCCGAAATTGAATGTGATTTATGGGCAACAACAGCGCGCGCTCGCGTGTGTACCGAGCCACCGAGTGCACGGAGCTTTTGCTTACTATTTACTTCCTTAATGACACGCTCACTACTATGATTCCATTTTTTCCTTCATCTATACAAATAAATAAAATTGAAGTGTCTGTTGGTAATGTCAAAATAACAGCTTTTTACTAAATTCATATGAAAATATACACGGCACTTATAACAAAAACACAATTTTAATAATTTTTGTGTGTTTGTTCCGATTAATCTCCGAAACGGCTGGACTGATTTCGACGGGACTTTCACTGGTAGATAGCTGATATTATAAGGAATAACTTAGGCTATTTATATTTTTGAAAAAGAATTAGGGTTCCGCGTAACATAATTAAAACCCTAACTTACACGCGGGCAAAGTCGCGGGGAACAGTACTACTAGTATTTTCATGCTTTAAACGAGCTTAGGTACGTCCTAATAAATAAAATATTTTTTTTTAACGTTTTACGGCGTGTAAATAATAGGCAGTGCGAATCGCATCGGCGCGTACGCCGTAGAACGGCGTTATATGTTTATTATCATAATTTTACTTCTTAAATATGCAATCACTTAAAATGACACTAACCATTCACAAAAATGTTTTCGAGGTGGACAATTGTTGTAATTTAGTGCTTGTATACGTTGGTAAAGAAATGGGCGATATTCAGAAGAATTCAGTAGTATGCACACGTACTGGCTAACTCTGAACACGATCTTCCCTATAATATTGTAGTCTTTGACTAGATCACAGTGTTTTCGACAGCCGAGCTTATTACTGAATGACCACCTCGAGCACTTCCATGTGACAGAGTGGTGAACAGTCCAAAGCCTAATAGCCTTTGGTTAGCCGCAAAAATTGTTCTCCGATAAGTCCTTCAGTTACGATCTTCTACGGGCCCCTTTTTAGTCGTTATAGCGGTCAAACCGTGAACTCACTTATTATGCTCATTATCAAGAAAGCCCACGTATTGTGTCGGGCAACTACGGAACTCTACCTCTATATTGTGTGTGGCCCGACATGCACTTGGCCAGTTTTTAATTATAAGTATTCAATTCCTTTATTCGTATAAATAAACTTATTTGAACCTGAAGACAATTTATAGAAGTGATAATTGAGAATTCATTTGAGATTCTATGGTACCTATGTAAAATCTTCAATAGAATAACCCTTAGAGCAATTTATTTTTTATTTATCGACAGTAAAAGTAGTTTGAGTTGCGAAATATTCATACTTTACTAAGGAAGTCCCGTCTCTTAAACGTGGTGATTATATTCTCTTTGCTCATAGCATAAATTAATGTCCTCTCTCTATTCTTTATTATATTCAATGAACCCGTTGAGGAAGTAGGTAAATAGAAAGATAGATTGATGAAAAAAAATAAAGGCATTAATATAATTTTTTAAATAAAAATAGATCAATCCGAAAGTAATCACTGCCAAATCACAAGCTCGTCGTCCGCCATGTTTGCCCATCCCGAATAAGAGATGAGTCGTAGTAGTTAAATTATGTACTAGGTGCACTTAGTCCAATTCCGTACAAATACTCGATTCAAATACCTGTTCCACCTAGTCCATGCAGTACGCATAGTTTGGCATTGTTGGAATAGTATACATTTTAAAGTACGTTTAGTCTTTACGTACAGCCGATTCCGATACGTGAAGATAGTGAATAGTAATCAATCGTCCATTCATACTTTACACAGGCTATGACTAGTCAACGTTAAGATTTATTTACATTCTAGATTGTTGGCGTATTTAAAAGATTTAAATTCATTTTTTATTTAAGACTAATTCGATTTTTCGTCTTTTTTCGTTATTTTTTTTAATTATTTTTGTTTCGTCTTTTTCTTTACCTATCTACAATTATTATTTTTTATTACATACGCGCGAAAAATCAGTCGTAACAGTTTTTAAAACCATATTGTATTTTACAAATATTACACTCAGAAATTTGTTGGCATTTGTCCGTAAAATGAGCCCAAGCGACACTGCTGCAATTTTTTCAAACAAAAAAGCACTAATGTCTAATAGCAAAAAAGTGAAAGTTCCTTAACCACATAACAAAACTTCAAAATCATTCAATACGGTGCCGAGATCACATTCGCATGAGTCCGTATTAGTACTATAGTATGTGCCAAATCGATTGAGAAAAACGGACAATGACCTTTCGGTCGTTTAACCAGGGGTTACAAACCTTCAATATATAGGCACATTTTATATGTAGTACTTTCTTTATTTATAATGATTTTTTTATAATGATTGATATAATATATATTTATTAACTATTATTAAAAAGTTATGTGAAAGATCGCTGTAGAAGAAAAATCATCTATTGTTATAAAGTACTTTATTCATTTAACAACAAAAAACATTAATTTATAACACATATAAAGATTCGAGTGATAACGACACCGAATAAGTACGTACTTATGCAAAAGATAAAACTTTATTTTTAATATTATATAAGAACTTTATTTTTATTCGGTGCAATCATCACTCGTATCTTCACTTGATGAACTATCTGTAACATTAATTATAAAGCGATCTGCAGTTTGGTCAATTCTATCATCCATGCCACGCATTTTTTGTTCAACCTTAAGGACATGCTGAACACAGTTTTTCCATTTATCTGGCGTGATTTGAGTTAAACCATCTTTAAGTAAATTTTTAACATCTTTTAACTTGAAAGTTGTATTTTTTCGTGCAACGTACCCTTTCACATCTGCCCACACAAGTTCAATGGGGTTAAGCTCACAGTGATAAGGAGGTAACCTTACCACTGTGATGCTTTTTTCTTTTGCCATCTCGTCGGTGACGTAACTTCGATAGTTATCTTTAACTGCCTTTATTTTTTCCATTAAGTGGGTCTTTGTGTCCGAGGGCACGTATGCGATCTGTTTAGATTCTAGCCATTCCTGCATATTTTGTTTCCGCCAAGACATTGTTGGGGTTTTTTCTAAACGTCTGGAGTGGTAACTAGCGTTATCCATAACTATGACATCGCCGCTTTGCAGTTTTTCTATTACTTTTCTAAACCAGTCCTCGAAATGGAGAGCGTCCATACTCTCATGGTAGTCACCAGTAGATGATGATTCAAATACCCAATCACATCCCTCCAAAAAGCCATTTTCATTGCCAACGTGTACAACTATTAATCGCTTTCCTTTACCCGAAGGGGCTTTCGCGCCAGTAGAGTAGCCTTCTAACCGTGATTGACGAGAAGATTCAATTGTGGTGTCTTCCCATACCTTTCCCATAGTATGACCTGCGTTAATCCATGTTTCGTCAAGGTAAAAAATGTTACGTCCCTCGTTTCTTAATATTTGTATTTCTCTCAAATATCTGGTACGCCACAGAACTATCTCTGGGCGATCTATTAGACCACTTTTTCTGTTTCTCTTTATATATTTGAATTTTAAATGGCGCAACACACGTCGCAGGGAAGTTTTGCTCAAGTTTGGCAACTGGTCATCTTGATTTATACTGAGCAAAATTTTGTCTAAAGTCGGTAATTCTCCTGCAAGAAAGAACTGATGCACTTTCGCTCTTATAGCCGATTTATCAAAATCGTCCAACTTGTCAATTACAGACTTTTTTCTTTTATTAATTATTCCCTTTTCTGGTATTTTATGGGAATCTCTATACACGCTTAATACGCGATATATAGTGCTCTTGCTGACTCCTGAGATCTCCGAAACCTTTTCTACCATATTAACGTTTGAAGGATACACGTCTTCGGGCCAGGTGTTTTTGACATATTTGTATACATTAATGATAATCTCTTGTTCCCCGACCGACAAAGTGGTAGGTTTTCTCTTTTTTACTGGTGACGTTAAAGGTGCTCCAGAAGATGGGCCTGTAAATAAATGACAAAAATATACTACCATAGTACTACATCACATAAATACATATTGTTTTAGAAAATAAATACCACATGGTCACATAAAAAGAGCGCTTTAAGAAATAGAAAGGCTACGTCGTCGCATTTGTACCTATTTGTACGTACCTGCTACGTTTATTATGGGTCGGCGACGTCTCTTTCCACTTGATGTTGAAGGACCGGGTCCTTCACCAAATTCTCCTGAACTCATGTCGATTTAGTAACGACCGTCACAGTAAAACTAATATAACAGATTCAAAAAACAAAAACTTAACGATATAACAAATTTAACAGTAAAAACTCAACTAAAACAATGCAATGAATGCTATGAATTACCCGAGACGTACACACGCAAGCGCTATCCGAACACGAATGAAAACAAAATGGCGGACCGGCCCAAAAAAGGTGACGCATCTCTGGCTGCCATTGTCACGTTTCTTTTAGAACGAACTGACGTAACGCGCGTTTTGTTTATTTTAAAGGGATGAATTTGCAAAAGCTCAATATGGTGATTATATTGCTTCAAATATTTTTTTAATATGAAACTGTTATTAAATGAATTGCTGCGTTACTTACCATAAATTGAAATATAAAATATAACACATTTTTCGCGATGTACCGTAAGATTTTACTATGTTTATAGGAACCACAGACAATATTATTTAAGAAACAAAAAAACAAAACATATGTGCTGACCTAGAAGTGGGAATAATATCAATATTTAAATATTGTTATCACATCTAAATTGAGATTTTGTAAGTTACGCCTTTTGACACTCGGCTCATATCTGAGGTCATTGTCCGTTTTTCTCAATCGATATGGCACATACTATAGACAGTCGACTGCATCATATGGTCTCCATTCGCATCGAGTATTTACTAGTACCTAGTCTACTAAATCTGCCTAGTATTTGGTTCAAGTCCCCGGGACTAGCCCCGACTAGTCTCGAGTATTGACTGACAAAGATAGAAATACTGCAGAATAGTGTAGTTAAGAAAGGACAGAATATATTCTTGCACCATATGAGTGCGCGTCGTGTTACTTTTATACCATTCAAATATAGTTCAAATTCAAATGACTGACACACGAATGATTTAGGCAAACACGAGTGAGCGGCAAAGCAAACTGGTTAGTAACTATGGCAACAAAATACTATCTCGTTTTGCCGCGCCGTTACTTCTATCTTCTACTTCTTCGATTCAAGCGGGCCGCCGCATTGGGCCGTGCGACGCGTAGGCACAGTGAGACTAGGTGGATCAGGTATTTTAAAAGCTGGAATAGGTGCAACCTAGTCTCGTTTAATACCTAGTGCCTAGATCTGTTCTAGTATATACGCTTCATGCTTCATCTCTATCCCGAATATACTAGCACGTTCGCCGAGCGTGGGGACGCCGTGTTTGTTTTGGGTGATTGTGGACGGTGTTTGTGGCAAACATCAAGCATGTGGAGGCATAAAATAGTTAACGTTAGATATTTATGAATGAAAGTCAGTTAAAATAATGCATTACCACGTATTTTGAATTTAAGAAATAATAATGATAGAATGTTTGAGATTTTATTTTAACTAATTTTCTTCACTATTTTCCTATATTACTTATACTGAACCTTCTTTGCAAATTTGGCCGGTAATTGCAAAATAACCCTGTATAGTATAGATAGTGAAGTAAATTTCAATTAACTTGTAATAAAGTACTTAGGTATTACTTCTCTACTTAAATTATTACTTAATCCTTTTTTCGCTATAAGTACCTTTCTAACAAAAAAAAATATTCGCCTTTCATTATCGTTAGGTAACTTAAAAAATGATATATCTGAATCCCTTTTTTTGCTCATTAAGCATCCATCCACGCAACAATTATAGAAGGAACGGCGTTTTGCCATTATCATTTATCAAATAGATAGATACAATACGTCATATATTATTCTTAAATTACATTATAACTTTTTCGACTATTTTATCATACAATTAAATATACTAAACACTAAACAAAAACTATTTCGACGAGTATTTCAACAAGTATTTATAAAAAACTTGTATTTACGTAAACAGCGTTAAAAAAACTGTAAGGCTAGCCGCACACACGCAATAACATTGTCAATGCAAGATTGTCAAAAATCTTCATCAATATGTGGTCCCGCACACTACGCAATATTATTGTCAATTTTTCATGGTACAATCTGAGTTAGTCGCTCTGCAGCTAGAGTCATGTGTGCACGTTTAATATAATGGATAGAAAGAAAAAAGGCGTTACATTAAGTATTGCATTAATTTTACTAACTAAGAAAGGGCAATCAAGAAAGAAACCATGGATTAAACTTTCTTTTTTTCATTCAATTTTTTCTATACGTCTTCAATCGTGCTATATGGTTTGATTTTTTTTTTATAAATATGGAGCAACTTATGAAGCGCATTATTTTTCCTAACTTTATCGCGACATGCTTCGCAGGATGTATTCCATAATTCTGGATAAGTTTCCCATGTTTTAATAAATACTGACAAATATTGCTTTTCCCTGAGAGTACTATCATCAGTACACAATCAACAGTATCAACACTATTTTCACTGTTTTCGTCTTCCATTTTGAACAAAAACGAACGTCCACCTGCCATGAAATCTTTTCCTCAACTAAAATATTGCTGCGCGCCCGTAAACGACAATATTATTGACTATACCCCTGCCCATGAAGCAAATACAAAGAGGAGACGTTGTAATTAAATTTCACTATGTAACAACGCGTGACAATTTGCGGAGTGAGGGGATGCAAAGCCCCGCCCACTTTACATTATCTACATCTACCGATAAATAGTAAAACTACTCGAATCTTTCCATATCGATGTTGCAATGTAGCTTAGCTACCTTGACGGTAGATGACGGCATGTCCACAAAATGTTAAAAGTATAAAAATAATATTTTGGCGATTAAAATTTCTTTATGTCTGAATGCAAAACAAATTTCAGCACCTTCGTATGATTATTTTATCATTACTGAGCTCTACGTACCTTTATATTTTTAGTTCACAGGACACAAAGTGACGCCATCTAGTGTCGAATATATTTAATTATATTTGAAAGCGGACGCAGAGATTTTTCTAGAACTATTTTAATAAAATAGGTGTAAAATTATTTACAAATGAAATGTAATGCCATCCATTGCATCGGAGCGTCTATCTGAGTAGTTTTTACACAATAAAACACAACACTTCATCCTTTTCTTAATACTACGAAAATACACCGATTTGCGATTTTTTCAACACATAAGCGCACAGGACGAATGCTGACAGTATACTAACTAAAGCCACGCCCACTGTGATGACGTCAGGACCTACTTAGAATCACAGTGCACAGTTGATTATGCCGTCTCCCCTTTGTATTAGCTTCATGCCCCTGCCTCTCCCCAATATTGCTGTGACAAAATCAAAATTTCTGGATATCCACAATAATATTGAACAATATCGCAATATAGGCCGCACACACACAATACTATTGACAATACGTACTTTATTGTCAATATAATTGCGTGTGTGCGGCTAGCCTAACATTCAATAGCCTGGAACGCGCTAGCTCCGACTGCGTTCTATCCCGGGGGCGCCTCGCGATTGTAGGTAATTATTTCACGCCGGTAGTAAGAGTGACAGAGCCATGGTCATGCCTCTAAATGTACATCATTTTACAATACAAACAAGTACTAAAAGCTCAGTGTCATGTTTTGTTAGTAACAAAAGTTTTAATTTTTTTTGGAATAATGGTGACAGACGAGCACACAGTTTAATCTGATGGTAAGCTATAGATATCTACTTCTAACCTCCATTAAGAATCAAAATGTAGATTTGTTATCATCTCCTGAAGAGTGAGTTGGAATACCTACCAGTAAAAAGGATCACCATATGATACACGGCTTTATTAAGCTGATACTTCTAGCTGATATTGTGACAGCATGGCCCCTTCCTGATCAAGCTGAACCATTTGTGCTGCAACCATAATATAGCTGCAGCATTGCTCTACTTATAAAACTTAGATTTAATGTTGTTTTTTTTTGTTCCAGCATTAAGAAAAATACTTAAACAATCACCAAATAACAAACTTTACAATGGACTTTAAGTGATATTATAATTTATTTAAGTAGTGAAATTGGATGTGATGGCATGAACAAAGTTTCATTGTGCAGTCTAGTATGTGTGCTGCTTGTGAGATTTGTCAGTTTTCCAAAATAAATTGTTATAATGTAACTTGTTTAATTTTTACTAATTTGTTTCGAATGTGTGAAGTTGTAATGCTTCATTAATAAGCAGGTGCAATATGTAGTGGTGGCGTAAGTGAATCCACTGCCCCATATCATCATCTCGTGGGTGTCGTAAGAGGCGACGGAGAGATATGAAACAGGCAGTAGGCAGAAGCATTCTGCTGATAACAACTCAAAAAAAATCTGCGGTTGCAAAATCTCCTGCCGAGTGTGATAACTATGGCATATATTATCCTATAAGATTATCTATGGGGCTAGGCCTATGTTCAGCTGTGGACATTTGATAGTCTGTACTGAATAATGAATGATCAATTTGAAGTAATAGAGCAAATTATAGATAATATGATAATTTGCGCTGAAAGGTTAAATATAAATGAAATAAAAAAAACTTTACCGTATTTAAGACCATAATAATAGTTTTATTTACTACCAGTTAATACTCGCGACTTTGTCCGCGTTGCTTGATATATTAACAAAGAAAACACATTAAACACTTAGTGCTTATAAAAATCGTTGTTTCCTAAAACTAATAAGTACGAGGGTGGATTGAAAAGTACTCGGCCTAACACAGATCCATTCAATTCTAAAAATCAAATCTACCCACATTATTTAGTTCAGTTCAGACTAGTTCATTGTGTGAAGTTCGAAACGTGTGCGATAATTAGTTGTGATTTTATAAATTTATTAACAAAGTAATCGGACATAATTTCCGCGAATGGAGAAAATCGAGCAGCGTGCCGTCATTAAGTACCTCCATAAGAAGGGGCTATCATCAAAAGCCATCCATGATGACATGGTCAGTACATTAGGCGATTGTGCTCTGTCATATTCATCCGTCAAAAAATGGATAGCAGAATTTAAGCGTGGTAGAGAGAGTGTGAAAGATGAACCCCGCTCTGGAAGGCCTTCGACGTCAACTACTGACGAAAATATTAAAAAAGTACTTGATTTAATAATGGGAGACCGCAGATTAAAAATTAGAGAGATAGCCGAGATTATAGGCATCTCTTATGAACGAACTCAAAACATCATTGTCAACGAGTTGGGTTTCCACAAGGTGTCTGCGAGGTGGGTTCCGCGACTGCTTTCAGTTGAACAAAAAAGGACGTGATTGACTATTTCACGCGACTGTTTGGAGTTATTTGAAGCCGATGCAGATGATTTTTTGAATCGTTTTGTTACTATAGACGAAACATGGGTTCATTACTGTACACCGGAAACAAAACAACAATCAAAACAGTGGAGAAGACCTGGTTCACCACCCCCTAAAAAGGCTAAGTCGATTTTGTCGGCAAATAAGGCGATGGCTTCAGTATTCTGGGACTCGAAAGGTGTGATTATGATTGATTATCTTGAAAGGGGTCAGACTATAAACTCTGATTACTACTGCACCTTACTACGTCGTTTACGAGAGGAAATAAAAGAAAAACGTCGAGGAATGCTCAGAAGAAAAGTCCTGTTTCATCAAGATAACGCCCGTGTTCACACGTCAGTACAGTCAATGGCTGAAATTCACAACTGTGGCTTTGAACTGTTACCGCATCCGCCGTATTCACCTGATCTGGCACCATCAGACTTCTTTCTGTTCCCTAACCTAAAAAAGCACTTGGGAGGTCAAAGATTTTCGACAAACGACGAGGTCAAAGCAGCTGTAGACGCATATTTTGACTCTAAGGAAGAATAATTTTTTTTTTCAACGGTCTAAATGCTTGGAAGGGGAGGTGGCAAAAGTGTATTGAACTTGATGGTGATTATGTAGAAAAATAAAAATATAACTGATTTAGTATGTGTTTATTTTCTTGGTTAGGCCGAGTACTTTTCAATTCACCCTCGTATATATTAAATGAAGATATCGCAATAATTTTTTTTTTTCGATAAGGGCCAAGTGTCTAAGAACAAGAAATAAAACCTTATTGAAATCTATTCAGTAGTTATTCCGTGATGCGCGCACAACTGTAAACCTCTATCATTTTATCTGCCGACTTCCAAAAAGGAAACGGTACTCAATTCGAGTGTATGTTTTTTTTTATGTGTGTTACCTCATAACTTTGTACTGAGCGAACCGATTTCGATGATTCTTTTTTTATATGAAAGCTGATAGTTCTCGTGTGGTCCCATATGAATTTGATCAAGGTCAGACCAATGGTTATCGAGTTATTCTTAAATAACCTATATTGAAGTCGGCTGTACAAAATTTTTAATTTTAAATTATTAATAAAGAAGATAACGCAATTTGAAAGCACAAAATTATAATAGATTTCTTATTGCTTTATAAGGGCACGTTCCTGAGAAAGAGGAGCTTGACAGAAAGACGGACGGACGGTCACCAAATTGATTCTATAAGGGTTCTGTTTTTAAAAAACAATTCTTATACCACAAAAGCTAAAAGTAATAAAACTGATGATTCCGAAACTCTTAGGGAGACCAGAATGAACATTGAACACAATGTTATGAGTTTATTGTTATAAACAATATAAGCAATCAGTTCAAGTGAACTACAATATCACAAAAGTATAGCTTATGCTGAGAGAAGCTTTTTAATGTTAAAATTAATTAAGACGTACTTGTGAAGCACGATGAACCAAAGATAATGCAGATAGCGTTATCAGTTCTTTCAATTGTATCTGAAGTAGCGGCTGGCGTTAGCTAACATAATCTTGACAAAATTCAGTGGGGCTACAAGCCGTAATTTAAAGTTAATTTTGTATTTTGTCGTCATTTGATTAGCGGATACTCATATTAGTGTATAATTTAGTTCATTTGTCGATGCCCACCACTTCGCGCGACCTTCTTTGCGAAATAATTTTATGTTATATTTTCAACAGTGTTTGTATTTTGCGAATTTTTGAAAAAATTTTAACAGTGGTAGAGCCACGCGGCAGCTTTTGCTGTCGCACGGATGGGCCGGCTCGAACCGGGGTGGTACCACGACCGCACAGAATACCAGCGTGAAGTAGAGGTTTACCTCTGCGTTTCGCTTGGTGAGTGCAGGTGGCCGGAGGCCCTTTTTACTGGAAATGAGGCATTCCATCTTAGTCCTCACGGGTGACGACGCATCTACATTTTGATTTGGAATAGAGGATAGATGTAGATGTCTATGGGCCGCAGCAGCCACTTACCATCAGGTGGACTGTGTGCTCGTTTGTCGCCCTTATCCTATAAAAAAAATGGCTTGTAGGCCGATACTTGACATTCAAAAAAAGAGCTTACTCCTTTTTAAAAGGCTGGCAACGCACCTGCAATTCCCCTGGTGTTGCAGTTGTTCATGAGCGGCGGTCAATACCTACCATGAGGTAATCCGCAAGTTCAGTCTGCCGTCTCTTCTATAAAAAAAGGCCGACATGTAGGAGGATACGGCCTTACGTACGTACCTACGTACATGTGAGTACATGCAGAGAAGAGTTACAATAGTCAACTTTTCAAGAAAGCTCAAAAGAAATATGAACAGAAACAACGCATCAAGTTCCAGAGCATGCAGAGTAAAGTATATTTAGCTAATAAATTAAAATTAAGTTTTTTTACAACCGACTTCAATATACATTATTAAGAATAACTCAAAAACTATTGGTCAGACCTTAATCAAATTTATATGTAACTACACGAGAAGCACCAGCTTTCAAATAAAAAAGATTTCATCGAAATCGGTTCACCCAAAATAAGTTATAACGTAACACACATAAAAAATAAAAAAGAACACAGTCGAATTGAGTACCTCCTCCTTTTTGAAGTCGGTAGAAAAGTGAGACAAGCGTCTAAATTTTATATTAATATTATGTTTACAGTAAGATTTATGTTGCCAAGTTGTGACCTCATCGGATGGATGAGGCTCATTCAAAGAGGGTAACAAACGAGCACACAGTTCACCTGATGGTAAGTGGATGCTGTGGCTCATAGAGATTAACATTTATCCTCAATTAAGAATCAAAATACAAATTTGTTGTCACCCCTGAGGACTAAGAAGGAATTGCCTTGTTTCCAGTAAAAAGGGTCTCCGGTTCTCTACCCTCACCATACGACACAGCAGCATTAAGCTGCTATTTTACGCTGGTATTCTGTGAAAACGTTGTACTACCCCGGTCAAGCAGACCGCGATTCGTGCTACAAGGCTACAACCATAATATAGCTGCGGCGTGGCTCTACCACGTTTAAAACGTCGTCTTTTTTAATTTAGCAATTTTATTACGTTCTAGTATTTGTTATCACTAAATAGTTTCCTAAGCGGAATACAGGGTAATTTTTAATTTACTGAAGACCTTTTGGGAATATATTATTTACATCATAACAACAACACCTGTAAGAAAAAAAAATATATTTGTTCCATTTTTATTTCCATAAAAAAATAAAAATATTTTAATTGGACCTTCTAAACGGTAATAGTCCTAAGTTAGCAAAAAAAAAAGCGCGTGGCGGGGTAGGGGTGTGGGAGGTGGCGCTTGCTCATTTGAACTTGACCTAATTACCTGTGTCATCAGTCGCCTTTGGTGCGCCCGAGACGTTTTTCCTTCCGTTGTGAGATTAATATCGCGAACGTTACGTTGTTACGATGGCTTACCGATACTCAAATGTTGAGTATACCGAAATGGTGTGAATTTTAGCAATTTGCAATGATAACGTTAGTGAAGCCTGTCGTGAATATTCAAGGCGATTTCCCAACTCACGTGCACCGAGCTACGCTACGATGCTAGGTACTACACAGCGATTGCGAGATTACGGGCAATTCCAGCCTGTATCAATCGATCGTGGTCGTCCACCGAGGCGCACAGTACGTGAGCAAGACGACATACTGCAGTTTATTGAACAAAATCCAGCTGCGAGCACTTATGAGGCAGCCCGACAGTTTAATGTGTCACAGTACTACGCATGGAGTGTCATACACAATAAAGGGAAGTACCCTTTCCACTTGCATCGTGTTCATGAACTCAGCGAAGCTGACAAACCAGCGCGAGTTACATTTTGTAATTGGTTACTAGCTGCTGAACGAGCTAACATTTTATGGACTGATGAAGCAACATTTGGCAGAATAGGACTATTTAATTCGTACAATGAACACTTGTGGTGCTATAAAAATCCACATGAACCAAGACCGCATAGCTTTCAACACCGGTTTAGTGTCAATGTGTGGGCAGGCGTTATTAATACAACGTTACTGAGCCCGGTCTTCATAGAAAGATTAAACGGTGAAAGCTATCATAGTTTTCTCACCGACACGCTGCCAGAGTTGTTAGAGGACATACCACTTGCATCTTTACGCAATATGTATTACCAACATGACGGGGCGCCGGCACACTATGGTCGCCGAGTTAAGGATTATTTAAACAGAGAATACCCTGGTCGCTGGATCGGTGGTGACGAGCCTTGTGCATGGCCTCCCAGATCGCCAGATATCACACCAATGGATTTTTATTTGTGGGGGCATGTAAAGACATTAGTGTATACTGGTCGCGCATTCGAAACCCGCTACATGTTGAAAGAAAAATAATTTGGGCATTCGATTAAATCAAAATGAATCATCAAGTTTTAACTATGAAATACAAATCTAGAGTACGTTTAGTATTGGCTGGTGACTTTAACATAAACACATTAAAAAGAGGTTATATCACAAATGAACTTCAAGATTTATGCTATAATTACAATTTAAAAATACACATTGATGTACCTACCCGTAAGTCATCTTGCATCGATCATATTTTGAGTAATATTCCAGATGCAGCTGCAACAGTGTTACCACTTTATCTATCTGATCACGACACAGCACAATTGTTAAGCTTTCCTTTAAAACATGATATACAAAAGCAAGCGATATACTATATTTATAAAAGAGATTACAACTTAGATAATATTAGGAAATTTAAAGAATGTCTACAAAAAATGTATTGGTCTGAAGCGAATACGGCAAATGATGCTAACGTCGCTTTCAGTAGTTTTCATGACTTATTCTGTCTTTTATATAATCTTTGTTTTCCAAAAGTACGAATTAAAGTAGATATAAATAGTAATAAGAAACAAAATTGGATAAGTAAAGGAATCAAAACAAGTTCTAAAACCAAACGAATCCTAAGATATAAATACTATAGAAATACAAATGCTGTTAATAAAGCAAAATAAATGACATATTCCAAATTATTAAGAAAATGTATTTATAATAAAAAAAAAATTCCAACGTAAAGTTTATTAATAACAATGACAATAAGTGTAAGGCCACGTGGAACATTATTAAAAATGAAATAGGTAGCTTACATAGCAAAAACAACATAGAAAAAATTATAATTAATAACGTAGTTATCACGAACCCAATAGAAATAGCCTCTGCGTTTAACAATCACTATATTAATTCAACACACGAAACAACACACACAAAAAGAAAAAACTTACTAAGTAACAGTTATCATATTAACTCTATGTTTCTCAAACCTATGTCGAAAGACGAAGTTAAAAGAGAGAATGTCGTTAAAAAATACTAATTCTGCGGGCTATGACGACATAGGTACAAAAATTATAAAAAATTGTATCAACAAAATTATAGAAATCTTAACTCATTTAATAAATTTATCTTTTTCGTGTGGAACTTTTCCAGATGCACTTAAGTTATCCATTGTTTAAAAAAGGAGAGAAATATATAGTCAACAATTATCGCCCAATAACGTTGATATCTATTATGTCCAAAATATATGAAAAGTGTATGTACAAAAGAATAATCGAATTCTGCAACAAATATAATATTATAATTAACGAACAATACGGATTTCAAAAAGACAAATCTACAACGTTGGCCATTTTTTCTCTCCTAAAAATAATACTGGAAAATTTAAATAATAATCATTTAACTACAGGGCTATTTTTTGACCTATCTAAAGCTTTTGACTTGGTCTCACACGACCTCCTGCTACAAAAACTCGAAAAGCTTGGGATTAGAGGACATACTCTTCAATGGATATCTTCATACCTTAGTAACAGACAGCAATGTGTCACGGTCATGAAAATAGATGAAAATAATGATCTCATACCGTATTCGTCTGAATATAGATTCAATAGGTATGGCGTTCCACAAGGAAGTGTGCTCGGTCCTATTTTATTTCTATTATATATAAATGACATTGTTAATGTAATAAATCATAAATGCATATTATTCGCGGATGACATTTCAATAATTGTGACCTCTAATAAAAAATGTAATACTATTAATGACCACGAGATTGACATAAATAATACTATAGATAATTTAATTGATTGGCTTGACATAAACAATTTGAAAGTAAATCTTGACAAATCTGTATATATACAATTCAATAAATGTAATAATAAGAAATATAATTTTAATCTTAACATACCAAAAATAAAAGCAGTAACAAATAAAACATTTTTAGGAATAACTATAGACGAAAATTTAAACTGGAAATTGCAAGTAAACGATGTATCTAGGAGATTAAATAAGTTTGCATACGCCCTTAAACATTTAAAAAACGTTACAAACATAAAAACGGCTGTTCTGTCCTACCATGCATACGTGGAGTCAATACTGCGCTATGGACTTATAATCTGGGGTAAAAGCACGGATCAAAATAGAGCATTTAGTGCACAAAAAAAAATGCATCAGAGCAATATGTGGGCTTAAACCAACTGAATCATGTCAACAGATGTTTAAAAAACTTGACTTATTACCCTTCCCGTGTCTTTATATTTATGAAATATGCATGTTCGTATGCAAGCATAAATATTTATTTAACACGGCAAATGATGCAAATCCTCGAAACCGGCGAAATCCATACAAGCTCATTTTAAGTAACATACCTAGAATAAGTAAATATAATAAAAGTTGTCTATCTATGTGTGTACGTATTTATAACAAGTTACCAAATGATCTAAAAGGGTTAAATACTAAATTATTTAAATCTAAACTACAAGAATACCTAACTAAGAATAATTTCTACAGCATTATAGACTTTTCTGCCGATTTCCAAAAAGGAGACGGTACTCAATTCGAGTGTATGTTTTTTTTTTTTTTTTTTTTTTTATGTGTGTTACCTCATAACTTTGTACTGGGCGAACCGATTTCGATGATTCTTTTTTTATATGAAAGCTGATAGTTCTCGTGTGGTCCCATATGAATTTGATCAAGGTCAGACCAATGGTTATTGAGTTATTCTCAAATAACCTATATTGAAATCGGCTGTACAAAATTTTTAATATTAAATTATTCTTTATTTAATCATAACCCTTAATGTACAAAACAAAACCTTTGCATGCTATATGTAACTGTAGCAAAACATGTTGTTCAATTGTATATTATTTGTAAAACCTTTTCATACCATGTTTTAACCCTACAAGGTACTCAGTACCATATACGGGACAACCACTTTAATAGTTCCTACAGCTCTATGAAATACTAGCAGTGACATCTCATGGTTTTTGAGGGACACGCCGCAAATATAGCAATGATATAACGCAAATAATTGCGTATAGATGTCTTTTCTGATCCGATTACTGTCAGTAAACGGTGAAATTTATACCTAAGGTTTGCGTTTGACGTTTGCATAAATTAAATAAATAATAAAATACCGTTACATTAAGGTTTTGATCCGGGAAAAAATATAACGTATTGTAAGAACGTGCTTATTTGGCAGAGGTAAGTTAGTTTTTCTATTACTCTATAATATCTATTGATAAATCGTATTTTTATCTGTGTTCCACATACGGTACGTTGAGCTCACAAACTATATAGAAACGCTACGCGTTGAGCTTTATCCTTCCTTTTTACAAATACGTGCTTACGAAGAAGTGTACTTATGAATACTTTTATTTCTTTTACTTACTCTTACTTTTATTTATGTCGAGCAAACGATTGCGTGATGAAGATGTCTAAGATTTCTTACATATACCATCAGGGAGTGAAGATGGCGAAGACTTCTCTGAAGCTGAAAGTGATGAAGACAGAAGAATTCAGTCTACCGTCAGTTTCTTCTCTGAATCCCTTACTGATATAGAAACATCACCCCAGAAACATCTCCGTTTGTCTCCCGCTAACAAAAAGCTTATTCAGCAAATGACAAGCCCTCAACCTAGTACTTCAGGTGTGATTTCAGTGAGAACTTCAGGTGACAGTCACGTGAAACGAGACAGTCATCGACTTCCGCGAGTATTGCTTTTGCTAACAGAACAAGACAACATGACGTCTGCGTCTGTCATCAAAAGGGAGGGTCTGGTTCTTTGTGATGATCGTTGCTTTGCTTACGATATTGAATTTTTTTCAGGAATGGAGAACGATCCAGAACTAAGGGATTAAAGTGAGCCAGACTTAGGAGCGAGTTCAAATATCGTTTTACGCTTAGCTAGGTGCATACCCAGGAACCAACAATACAGGATTTTTTTGATAACTATTACACGTCACCGGAATTGATTTCATATTAGGCCAAAGAAGGAATCTTATCGCTGCGGACTGTGAACAAAGGTCGTTTGGGAAAGGATGTTCAAATCCCTTCCCTAAAGGATCTAAGAAAAGATAAGGTAGAGAGAGATTTTTCTGAGGAATGGGTGGCAAATGTTGATGGTACAGACATTGTAACAGTGATGTGGTATGATAACAAACTAGTTGTCTTATCATCGTGTTTCGTGGGCCAAGATCCAATACAATCAGTAAAGAGGTATGCAAAAAAACAGAAGAAATACGAGGGTGGATTGAAAAGTACTCGGCCTAACACAGATCCATTCAATTCTAAAAATCAAATCTACCCACATTATTTAGATCAGTTCAGACTAGTTCATTGTGTTAAGTTCAAAACGTGTGCTATAATTAGTTGTGATTTTATAAATTTATTAACAAAGTAATCGGACATAATTTCCGCGAATGGAGCAAATCGAGCAGCGTGCCGTCATTAAGTACCTCCATAAGAAGGGGCTATCATCAAAAGCCATCCATGATGACATGGTCAGTACATTAGGCGATTGTGCTCTGTCATATTCATCCGTCGAAAAATGGATAGCAGAATTTAAGCGTGGTAGAGAGAGTGTGAAAGATGAACCCCGCTCTGAAAGGCCTTCGACGTCAACTACTGACGAAAATATTAAAAAAGTACTTGATTTAATAATGGGAGACCGCAGATTAAAAATTAGAGAGATAGCCGAGATTATAGGCATCTCTTATGAACGAACTCAAAACATCATTGTCAACGAGTTGGGTTTCCACAAGGTGTCTGCGAGGTGGGTTCCGCGACTGCATTCAGTTGAACAAAAAAGGACGCGATTGACTATTTCACGCGACTGTTTGGAGTTATTTGAAGCCCATGCAGATGATTTTTTTGAATCGTTTTGTTACTATAGACGAAACATGGGTTCATTACTGTACACCGGAAACAAAACAACAATCAAAACAGTGGAGAAGACCTGGTTCACCACCCCCTAAAAAGGCTAAGTCGATTTTGTCGGCAAATAAGGTGATGGCTTCAGTATTCTGGGACTCGAAAGGTGTGATTATGATTGTGTGCCGGACGGGCGTAACTCTTCGGAGTAAATGTTGTCGAAGATACTCCGCGAGTCGCTCACGTTCTACACCTGTAGGTTCCGGAATCCTCCCACTGCCGTCTTTCACTGCCGTCTCTGCGGTTGCTGCGGGTAAACTGTGGACTGAGGTTCAAAATTAAAATGCACGATTATAAATTTAAATAGCAAGGGAGTGGCCAGCGGTTCGACTAATTAATTTGTCGCGAGATTTTACAACTATTATTTATTTATCACTATTATTTAAAAACGGTTGGTCAACTATGGTTGTTCACTATAGGTTGTTCACTATATATTTTAAAATATTTAATTTAAATGAGCGGTAGTATAAAAATATCTGTCTGGAGTAGTTGGTTTTTTAACACTACTGACTAGCAGCTATTAATCAACTAAAATTAGTTGAATTTAACACTTGTGTAACTGCGAATATCAGTTATCACTTTTTCCGTTTAGCTAACACTTTTCACTATATGTCACACCGAATTTTCAGTTGTGACCTTTTTCCGCTAGCTAACACTTTTTCACTATATGCCGCACCGAATTTTCAGTTACGACCTTTTTCCGCTAGCTAACACTTTTTTACTATATGCAACACTGAATTTTCAGTTGCCACTTTTTTCTGCTAGCTAACACTTTCACTATTCACTATATATTTCTGCTAGTCACTGCAACTACTACCGGATACTACTGCTGGGCACTGGTAGTTCTTCCTACTACCACGTTACAGGGTTTCGCCCCCATAAGGTAGACTTCGGCTATACTCTATAGTGAGCCGCTTGCCATTTCCCATTTGCCTCTTTATTTTTAAACATTTTTCTTTATGCAAATGGCACAAATTGCAACATTTTCTATATAACACTAATCTTAATTCTAACACGCTATACATCATTAAATAGGCATTTTTGTTCTTCATTAATACGTGATAAAGGATAATTAATATATTTACATTCAAAAAAGTTATTAAGTCAAATGTCCCAAACTTTTACAATAAATGGGCATATTAATTCTTTAATTATCCTATAATTATTGAATGTGTTTAATTATACAAAATATTTCTTTATTATCATGATCTATGCAACATATGCTAACTAAATATCATATTTACAACTCTTTTAGAACATAAAAATATTCTCATTATTTTTTAGTACAAACTATTACGCAGTTAATTTAAATTTCCAGAAAGTTCTATGACACGGCGCGCTGTGATTGGTCGGTTTTTCTTAAACAAAATAAAGTTGTTTATATTAACTATTATTAAAACGATCTTTTATACAAACATATTAAGAGTTGTAAATACATGGTAAAAACTATATTAACACATCATCTGATTGATTTTGTCCGTATTTTCACTTTTTAAACAAATTAATATTCTTTAATCACTTTTTGCTTAAAGTCATTTTTAGGCCGTCTCGAACATCCCTCCCGCCGTGCAGCGTCGCGAAGACTCGTCGCAGCGGCGCTGCATAAATTCCGGTGAGAGGCGTGGCTCTACTTCGGCAGCGGCACGAGTTTCCTGGTTGGCCTCTTGATTAGTCCGTTTGCGGTGCGTACCTCCACAGTGCGGATCTGTCCGTCCGCACCGGGGTAGATTTTTTCAATTCTTCCTCGTGGCCAGGTGTTACGAGGTAATTGGCTGTCAGCTATGAGGACTGGATCGCCCACCTGGAGATCGGGGCCTTGACCATGGGCCTCCCGCCGGTTTTGAAGTTCCGGCAGATATTCTTTTACCCAACGCTGCCAGAACATGTCAGCGAGTATCTGGGAGCGTCGCCAGTGTTTTTTGCTATTCGCATCTTTTTCATTAAAAACTCCAGGTGTTGGCAGTCTCGCAGATCCTCCCAATAGGAAGTGATTTGGAGTGATGGACTCGTTGTCTTTGCTGTCTACTGAGATGTGAGTCAATGGTCTGCTGTTTACTGTGTACTCCACCTCGCAGAGCAGCGTGGTTAAAACATCTTCATGCGGATGTCTCTCATGAAGGACGGTGTATAGTGCCGTCTTCACGCATCGAACAAGACGTTCCCACACCCCTCCCATGAAAGGCGCGGAGGGGGTTATAAAACGCCACACTATGCCTCGTCGGCTGGCTTCTTCTCGAAAAGCCTCCCGAAGCTCCTTGTCGGCACCGTGCTAATTGGTGCCGTTGTCGGAATAAATCTCGGTGGGACACCCTCGGCGCGCTGCAAATCTTCTTAATGCCAGTATGGCGGAGTCTGCGCTGAGATCTGCCACAATTTCCAAGTGGACAGCTCTGGATGTGAGGCAGGTGAAGAGAGTCACGTACCTCTTCTGATGTTGACGTCCCACTGTGACGGAGAGTGGCCCAAAATAATCCAGACCGGTGAACGTGAACGGTCTCTGGTGATGAGCGAGACGTGTGCTGGGATGATCACCGGTGGCTGGCACGGATGGTTGTGCCTTTCTAATGCGGCACTGAACGCATTGGCTCACTATTCTTTTCGTGGTGGGTCTTAGTCGGATTATCCAGTAGTGCTGTCGAACCTCGTTGATGGTAGGTTCGGTTCCGCAATGATGCAGGCTGCGATATGTCCAATCGATATACAATTGGGTGATGTGATGATCACCATCCAATATTGCTGGCCCTTTCATATCTTTCGAGACTCCTTTTACAGCGGCTATGAGACTTCGTAGCGCGATGATCCCGTCTTTCAATTGTATTTGAAGCGGTCGTAGGCGGCTATCATGGGCGACCTTTTTATCGTTACGGAGATCGGCTATCTCTTGTGTGAAGGAGTCTTCCTGGATGACATGTATCAGGAGCTTTTCGGCCTTTTTTATGTATTCGGCCTCGAGTGTGATGTATCTGTTTACATCTTTATTTTTCACCTGACTGGGAGGCTGCGCGAGGCGTCGCGGATTACCTTTCAATCTCCTCCAGTCGGGATCTTCCTCTTTATTTCTTTTGGTCCTTTTGTAAAAGGTCCTGTCTGTTGTTTTGCGGCAGAGTGTTATGAATTGAAGCACTCTGGCCGTAGCTCGCACTAAGCGTTCCCATTTTGAAAATTTTGTCGGATCGGGAATGGCTTCTCTGTATAGCGGAGCTCTATAACTTTCTGTCATGGTGAGGGAGCTTTCTTCCCCAGTAGGTTCGGATGACGTGGGTCTTTCGGTTGGCCATGCTGACGGTTCTTTGTATAGAAACGATGGGCCACTGTACCACTCGTGGTTAGAGTCGAAGTTAGGTGATACGTCCCTCGTAGCGGTGTCAGCTATATTCAATTTTGTAGGTACCCAGCGCCAGTCGTCCACTTTACTATGGTCCTCGATTGCTGCTATTCGATGTGCCACAAAAGGTTTGTAGCTCCTGGACCCTTTCTTTATCCAGGTGAGGACAGTTTTGCTGTCAGTCCAATACGTGACAGCTTCGGGCTTTACGCGATGTTCCTGAATGACAGCAGCAGCTACGCGACTTCCCATCACGGCTGCTTGCAACTCGAGGCGAGGTATGGATGTTACCTTGAGCGGAGCTACCTTCGCCTTGGCCATGACGAGGCTCACGTGTACTTGCCCATCGGGTGTCATTGCTCTCCAGTAGACTGCCGTTGCGTAGGCGCTCTCACTGGCATCGGTAAATACGTGCACTTGGAGGGAGCGTGCGTCGCTGTATCCCGGGTAGCATCTTGGTATGCTTACTGTTTTGAGTCGTTCCAGGTGTTGGATCCATGTGGACCAATGGTTACTCAGGTCTTCGTCCAACTCCTGGTCCCAGTCTGTTCCTCGTCTCCATGCTTCCTGCAGTATTTGTTTTGCTCGTATGGTAACTGGGGAGGCGAGGCCGAGCGGGTCATACAGCGACATCACTATTTTCAGCGCTTCCCTCTTTGTTGGTTTCTTCTGCAGCAAATTGATTGGAAGTCGAGCGAGCTTTAGATTGAAGCTCAGCTGATCGGTACTCGGTTTCCAGATTAAACCGAGTATTTTTTTCTTCGGTTCCCTTGTTGCCCAGGTTGACTGACTCAGTCGTTTCGTTGTCAGGTTCTAACTCATTTACAATTTCTGGCGCATTGGAAACCCATTTCCTTAATGTGAAGTGCGCGTTTTTGTGTATATCGCGTACTTCCTTCGATATTCGCATCGCATCTTCCAGGGACTGGAAACTGTCAAGATAATCATCCATGTAATGGTTTTGGATGATAGCTTCTACGGCTTCTGGATATTTTTCTATGTACCTTTTAGCGTTCCAGTTTTTTGCGAATATGGCTGTGCAGGGTGAACTAGCTGCACCGAAAATGATCGACGTCATTCTGTATTCTTGTGGAGCCTCATCGCGTCGATACTATTGGTAGGAGCCCCCTGTCTTCATCAACCTTGGAGACCTGGCAAATCTTCTGAGGTATGGGACTCTTCGGTATATTTTCTGCATTGGGATCCTGGTAGGTGAGCTCTGATACAACAGGTAGGAGCTCCCTGTCTTCATCAACCTTCGAATCCTTGTTTGTGAGCTTCATCGGCGGCTCACTGAGGTCGACAACCTCCGGGGGTGGCTTTGTGATGTTTTTATTAAGTGGGGCCTCCCCACCGGTGGTTGCGCCTTGCGTTGGCTTTTGCTTGGCTACAGAATTTTCGAGCCAAGATCGGACATACTCACTTTTGGAGTGACCATCTTCATCATAGTCGTCCGATTCATCATCTTCTTCAGCCATCTGTAATGAGATCTGTGCGAGTTCCAATTTGATTCTCAGCACTTCCTCACGAGCCTTCAAAACTTTTTTATTGGGCCGAGTGGTCTTCTTTGACCTTGTACTTCTGTCGGCGTGGCCCCTTGGTGGCTCTTCGGCGCGGGAGTATACCCGGGCTGTTGGCGGTGATGCACAGCGAATGTCATCGTTGCCTTCTATTTGTTCCCTCTGCTTCGGTGTACCGGCTTTAACGGCGGCTGGCACAGGCAGGATTACCCCCCCATCGCGGGGGCAAGCTATTTGTTCCCTCTGCTTCGGTGTACCGGCTTTAACGGCGGCTGGCACAGGCAGGAGTACCCCCCCATCGCGGGGGCAAGCTATACAAAATATTTCTTTATTATCATGATCTATGCAACATATGCTAACTAAATATCATATTTACAACTCTTTTAGAACATAAAAATATTCTCATTATTTTTTAGTACAAACTATTACGCAGTTAATTTAAATTTCCAGAAAGTTCTACGACACGGCGCGCTGTGATTGGTCGGTTTTTCTTAAACAAAATAAAGTTGTTTATATTAACTATTATTAAAACGATCTTTTATACAAACATATTAAGAGTTGTAAATACATGGTAAAAACTATATTAACACATCATCTGATTGATTTTGTCCGTATTTTCACTTTTTAAACAAATTAATATTCTTTAATCACTTTTTGCTTAAAGTCATTTTTAGGCCGTCTCGAACAGATTGATTATCTTGAAAGGGGTCAGACTATAAACTCTGATTACTACTGCACCTTACTACGTCGTTTACGAGAGGAAATAAAAGAAAAACGTCGAGGAATGCTCAGAAGAAAAGTCCTGTTTCATCAAGATAACGCCCGTGTTCACACGTCAGTACAGTCAATGGCTGAAATTCACAACTGTGGCTTTGAACTGTTACCGCATCCGCCGTATTCACCTGATCTGGCACCATCAGACTTCCTCTGTTCCCTAACCTAAAAAAGCACTTGGGAGGTCAAAGATTTTCGACAAACGACGAGGTCAAAGCAGCTGTAGACGCATATTTTGACTCTAAGGAAGAATCATTTTTTTTCAACGGTCTAAATGCTTGGAAGGGGAGGTGGCAAAAGTGTATTGAACTTGATGGTGATTATGTAGAAAAATAAAAATATAACTGATTTAGTATGTGTTTATTTTCTTGGTTAGGCCGAGTACTTTTCAATCCACCCTCGTATATACAGGTAGATTGTCCCCAAATTATAAAAAGTATATAAGTAATCAGCTTATGGGAGGTGTAGACCTACTGGTTTCGTCCCTGAGAAAATATAAAATAAAAATAAGGACAAGAAAATGGTATTTAAGGCTACTTTATCATCTTTTTGATGTTGTAATAAATAGTTGGTTACTGTACAGAATTTTTGGAATTGGGGAGCAAAAGCAAACCCCAACCCCACTAAAGCTAAAGGACTTCAAATTTGACCTAAGAAAGTCTATGCATATGTGGGCCATCAATCACTAAGAAGTTTGCCATATCAAATAAAAATAAAGAGAAAGAAGCCGAAAACGGCAATCTTACTCCCTTGTGAAGTCAGATGTGACGGGTTTGAGTATTTTTCAATTTGGGGTCAAAAAGGCAACGCTATAAATACCCCGGTTGTAAAGGAAAACATTTATATCGTGTGAAAAATGTCGAGTTGAAATCTGCCTCAATAAAGATAATAATAGTTTCAGAAACTTTCACCAATAGATAATTTAAAAAAAACCGTTATTTTCATTTGTTATAATTATTTTGTAATATGTTTATTTAATTATGTTAAGTACACTTCAACATAATTCAAATGGTAACATGTTCCTAAAATAATTCAAAAGTTCTAGTTCAGACTTCAGAGTCACAATAATAATAGTTAAGGCTCAGTGTACCGCATATGGAACTGAAATAAAAGACTGATTTTCTAGTAAAATATTGGGTTTTGATTTTTTTTATTATTTTTTCCCAAGTACTCACCACTAACAACATCACATATATTTTTATTAGCAACAGAAAAAAAATTGAGCCTTGTAGGGTTAAGCAAATAAATATATTATTATTATTATTTAGGGGTATCTATATAGTTTTCTCATCTGGTTGCGCTGTATAAATATATAATTGTAAATGAAAATGATAAACATACATAAATATCAACAAAATAAAATAAATACATAAAAAATACATAAATAAATAAAAACCCAACCAGATGGAAGCCCTCGGCAGGGGAGACCAAACGGCCGAGGGTTAGGGGGAAAGGGAAAGAAACCGGCGGACGATGCGGGCGGTATCGAGGAGCACCGCCTTCTGCATTTGAGCTTGGAGCGGTCCGTCACGGAGTCCCAGTCGCCTCAGATGACCCGAGAGGCTGACTGGGATTAACCCGTTCGCAGAGACGACTACAGGTATAATTTCGGCCGGCAATCCACCCCACATGTCGGTCACCTCGTGAGCCAGGTCCAGATATTTAGTCAGTTTATCTGTTTCGGCTTTCACGAGGTTCTCGTCATAAGGAATGGTAATGTCGACCAAAAATATCCTTGACTGTGCCCGGTCCATCAGCACAATATCAGGCTTATTCGCAAGAATAGTCCTGTCCGTGATTATTATTATTATTATTAGTGTTATCTCGTGTCGGTGGACAGTTAAGTTTTAGGTGTCACTTATGCATAGAATGTGGAGGTGATTATTTTGAACGCTATGTGCGCGATACTCACCGCCATCCGCGGATAAGTACCTAGGTAAGTCTAATTTTTAAATTTGTATTTTAATATTTTTATTGAACCATTATACCTTAATATCTTTATTCAATTACTGTTAATTTGTATTTAATCATTATAAATATTTTATTGTAATATTTGTAATTATTTTAACCTGCATCCATTTTTTAAATGCAACTTACCTACATTAAATAAAAAATAGTTAATAATACTCATTTAATTTGCACGTGTTGCAAACCGAAAAGGCCAGGCGGCGCCATTGATGACGATGACACCTGTGTCGACGTCATAATATACCCTTTGGCTTGGCCTTGGGCCACTGCATGTGCGACGTTCAGGCGTTGCTACCAGCTGGATGCGACGTTGCTACTTGGATGCAGGCAGCGTTGCTAGCAAACAGTATTCGTAAAAAAAAACTACCTAAATGTCTATTAATTCGTAAAGAAATTAATAAAAGAATCAAATAGTTCATCAAATGGTTTTATGCACAATAAAGAAGTATATGAAAAGTTAATGTAAAGTCATTTAAAGTGGTGCCCTGGTGCAATAGGCACAGTGATGAATGGTTTAGTAGGCACTCGCAACGCAATCAGCTGAGCGCGGGCGTTGACCGGCCCGGCGGTCATACTTACTTATTATAAATTTTAATATTTTTTTTAATGTCATTTGCTTATTTAATTATGTTTAATGATTTCAACACAATGTGTGATACTGATATCAAGTGTAAAATAAATAAGGCAATTTCTTTGACGATTTATTCTGACATTGTTTAGGTACTACAAACAGACTTAGGAGTCAGACATGAAAAAAAAAACTTAAAAGTAATTTTTTCGTAAATTTATTATATTCTGTAAGGAGTGATTTCGCTAAAATTGTTTGTAATTATTCAATATATTCCCAAAAGGTCTTTAGTCAATTAAAAATGGCCCTGTATATGTAAAAAAATATTTTTATTAGGTACTGTATTTAGTTTTGGTGTCTTCTCCAATGTCTATTGTTATGTGCGACCGCTGCACTCACTTTTATAACACCTAAAACATGCAGCATGAAATAAATGAATAAGTTTGATTTCGTTTGACCTTGAACTAGGTAAAAATCACCTGCATTCTAAATCGCACCTTATCGCCACGCGCTCTAGTGTAATTAATCCTGTGTTGCGTTTAGTTCAGAACTTTGTCACAGGTTAAGGTTATTAGCAAAGGACCAACTTAATTATAAGAAAGAAAAAATTTAATTCACATTAAGTCTTTAATTGTTTGACTACAGCATGTGATATATTTTTGCCGTCTCTATATTACCTATTATTACATATGTGTTGCGAAAATTCCGAACCGTACAAAAAATTATAACAGGTACTGAAACCTAAAGTCTGAACATAGTGTAATAAAATTAATAGATATTAAAGGTAAATAGTGAACATTATTTTTAAATCTTAAAAAGCTTTCGATACCGCCCCCGTCACCATACCGTTACAAAAACTACAAAATATAGGCATCAGAGGTAGTAGTGTAACCTTAAACTATTTAAAGGATTACCTATGTAAATTAGCATAGAGAGTAAGAAAGATCCTCTTGGTTAGTGAACGGACTACTAGTCTGATACAGTGTTCCATAGTGGAGTGCCTTAATACACACTGGATTAGAAAGGAAGGGGAAAGAGGGAAGCCTATATTGATAGGTTATAATTAATGAGGGATAAATGGGTGATCAATAACACTACAGGTTGAGCTCTAGACCTTGAAACACCTACCTGTCTTATGTATCGAGAATTCGTGAAAACTATTAATAATTAAAACCAAAAACTGATTTAAAAATAATTATCAGCAGAAATTTCAGGATTTTTTAATATTAGATAATCTTTTTATAGATTTGAGATACAAATGATCTCATACTAAAAGTTAATACTGAACAGTTAAATTTGCCTATTACCTCTTTTTTACATGACAATCTTAATTCAGTTTATTTGTTTAACTGCCAATTAAATTCAGATTCACTGGATCCGTGTCTGAGGTGCATTAGATAATTTCTCACCACTGTTTGATTTACTTTATTTTAAAAATTAATTAATAAAGTTATAATCTGAAACAATTTTAACAGATGGACTCTGTTGGACACTATCTTGAAAGAAAATAGTTATTCACCTTTCTACAATTCAATTATGGCTGTCTATTTTATGGGGCCTTAAAAATGTAATGTATTTTTTAGTAATTTCACGGTACAATTATTTATAAATGAAAGAAAAATTTCAAAAAAAATATTTAATATACAAACCTAACACTAATAACATAAATTACATTTATTAAAATCCATTTCTTATATATACATTTTTTATACAAAGTAAATTTACTTTACTTAATTTATAACTTTAAAATTGTATTGATAAATGTACTGTGGAAAATGGCTTAGTGACATACTTTTAAACATTGGGTACAGAATAAATAAAAGTACTAGACGTACAATGGCACAATAATGGGGCATGATACTGATAGCAAATTTAGTAAATGTAAAATTTTATGAAGACTGGGTGTGAAGAGAGGCCAATATAAACCCCGTGTAATAGACCTGTATAAATTTTTCGAATTGAAGCGTTTCCCACACAAGCGGCTTGCGGTGAGGGCTGCGGCGGTGGCCAGTTGTATCCGCCTGCAACGTGAGTGCAAACACGTGCGGTCGTGCGGCCGTGCCCGCCTACCCGCCCACCCCGCCCTTTCCGCCACTGCGTGTGTGTAGCGAGCGCGCGGCTTATTGGTGGTCGCAACGCGGTCACTTGCAAATTTTACAACAGGTCGTGTATACCACGTGAAAAATGACGCTTAATACAAAGATTTTAATAGAAACAGTGCAAAATTATCCAGTACATGATACCTACATCACATCGTGATAAACAAAATATGGGATAATATTGCTCAATATAATATAATTAATTTACGGAGATTTAGTTACGGATAACCATGTTGACTGACGTCCAATCATATTACACAGCGAATGGCGAATGGCGCTACAGGCCACCACTACGACCGCGGCGATGTATTATTGCACTGGATGGAGCCGCTGTACTGCAAGCCGCTTGTGTGTGGGATACGCTTAATAAGTAACAACTCCTAACGCTTTTAAGAAGCGTAAGTTATTGTATGTGATAAAAGGGCTGGTTGGGACAGTGTTTTATGTATAATATATTGTGTGGTGGCATCGCGATGTACATGGTGTAGATACGGCGGCGCGTCAGGCGACGAGGCAGGAGTCGTGCGCGGCGGGCTGCAGGTGCGGCGCGGCGGCGGCCTGCAGCACGCTGTTGACGACGGCGCGCGCCAGGTAGCCCAGCGTCACGGCCGGCGCGGCCGCGCCCAGCCCCGCGCCCGCCTCCACGCCCTCCCCCGCACCCGCCGCGCCGCTATCCTGTCCCACACAAACTACCTCTCAACTCCGACTCCAACTACAACTGCCATTCCATTCATCCACTATAATCTATAAAGTTTTGCTATAGGCTATAGGCCTCCGACATAATTTTTTTTATAAAATAAGAATAGAATAAAATTAATTATTATTCAATATTGATTACAAGTAATTCTTATTGAGCCATTTTTTTAAATAATTGGCTTAAATGACACCCACCAGACGATATGGAGTAATGGATATTTTTACACTACCACTACACATTTTAGAGCAGACTTCTATGCATACACTAGACAGACGGGCATCTGGCATGACAAATATGACACGCAGTTGTAGTTTAATTTACTTTTTATTTTAATTTATTTAGGCAAATACGAAATAAAGTTACATACTTATGTGAAATAAGCTTCAAATCACGTTGGCAAAGAGCGCACATGAATAATGACGGCGTTTTCTTAGTCAGATTAAACAAAATCAATATGATATTGTATAAAACATCGTTTGTAGTCTACATAAAAAAGAACTACCTCGCTCGCTCGCAATCGTCTAAAGGAGTTTTAACACCGTAACTTAGTGCGCAATATATTATTTAAGGCCGCAGAGCCCGTCTAGTAGTATCTATACATAAAGTTTTTGGTTACCAGCACAAATATATGATCCGGATGTATTTTTCTCCATATGTATATGTATGTATGAGGTATAATTTTTGACAGATTTCATAGCGGGGAAGTTAATTTGTTCGGAAAATTTAAAGTTATTGTTTATTTCTGTACTATTAGCTATATTTTATTTTAATAACATTAAAAATAAATAAACAAAACAACAGATATTCATAAAAGTAGAAAAATCAAAAAAAGTTTAAAATGTGCAAAAAATTAAAGAGCAAACCACTGACGCATTGTTTCGTGTATTAATATATTACTCTAGAAACTGATAAACTTTTATTAAAAAACAACTTCTCAATTAAATTACATTGTGTAACAAAAAAAATTACCTCAGTGTCAAATAGCGACATCTGGTGAGCAGAAAATTATTAGTCCTCATTGTGTTCTTACAATATGAAAATGGTGTGACACAACTTGAAATGTACGTGCAGGTTGTCTGGGGGCAGATTTATGTTTTAAATACGATTATTTCGAAAAGTAATAAACGGTTCGGGGGGTGGGTGGTGTGATTGGATCACTGATCGTATGGATTTCTCAGTCACAATGTCGCAGTTGTAGAGTGAGTATCGCGCCTTCGCTATTAAGCAAGCTTTTTTCAAGAACAACTTTTCTTACGTTATCACTCGTTGATTTTGTTCGCACTTCAATATTTGACGGTTAGGTGATAGACCAAGTGCAAATTTAATTCGTTCCGGGGTATAGAGGTACCGGGCAACTGGTTCGGCTATGAACACCCCACGGAAAGGGCCTAGTCGATCTGCAAGTACTCCCGAATACATTGAACTGGTGGAATGGAGTTTACTTGAAAATGCACGACTATCAATACCGAAAAGGGCAGCCTCAGTGGGACTTCCAAGGGCGATTATCCATGAAACTTTGAAAAAAAGATTTGAAATTACATGCTTAAAAATTCAAATCTTTCAAGAACTGAAATAAAATAACTGATTTCCACAATTTTTTTTTATGAAACGATGTTGAAGCGTTTTCGCAATATAAATTACATTTTTAGAGCAACGAGGCTCATTTTCATTTAAGCAAGAACTGGTCGCAAGAACCCGTAACCCTCGGCTGGAACATAAAAAACCTTTGCATAGCAACTGTTGGTGTGCTTTATCCACGAATGGAATTAGTTGACCGGGGCCATGCGACGAATGGCGTAAAAGTAAGAATTATGAGCCTATGATTACGGATTTCTTTTTACCGAACCTGCGAGCTCATCCATCGTTCTCAGCATACACGTGATTCCAACAGGATTTTGCGACCATGTATGTGTCACATACCACACACAGTCAGAGCTTCGATGAATTTGTATCGAGAAATTTTCGCTCAAAAACTAATTAGTCACTTTGGAGCCATTCAGTGGCTACCGGCCCCAATGGATTATTTAATGAGGCTTCAAAGAGAGTTTGCACTAACAATTCGCAACTATTGTGGAGTTAAAAGAAAACATTCGACATGAAATCAGCATATTTCAACCGAGCTTACTGCAGCGTGTGGTGCGTAACACGAGGCTCCGTTTCGAACAAAGTGTGCGGCTCGACGGCAGACATTTGGATAACATAATGTAAAATAATAAATCTGCATCTTTACTCTGTCTTTTAGTACTTTTATTAAAACACATGTCAATTAGTTACGTTTTCATTTCATTTTGAAAATATAAATCTGCAACCAGACACCCTGTAATATTCTATCTTTCTTTTATTTATATATTTCTAATATTCTTTGTTGGTCTGAGACCACATGCAGAATTACAAAGTTAATAAAAGTGAAAGTAATTGAGGAAAAGCGCCTCAAAAGGCGCATGCGGAAAGGGAGAATATCAAACATCTCGCTTTCGTGCGCCCGCTTTCTTTATTTATCTCTCTCTCTCTCTTTTCCTTTTTTGTAGACAGGTTATAAGCGTTAAAAATCAACGAATTTATATTGTAATTTTGTTAAACTTAGAATAAACCTAAAATAATTGTTTTTTTTTATATATAGAAGAGCCATGCTCTCATCTATATTATGGCTACATCACTAATGTGTCGGCTCCACTGGGGAGAATCATCTCACACGGAGTACCAGCGTAAAATAGCAGATCAATACTGCTGTTTCATATGACAAGTCTGAAGAATCGGAGACCTCTCTTATTGGTTACGAGGCATTCCATCTTACTGATCAGGGTTGACAACGCATGCACGAGGTAATCGAGGGCAGATGTAGGTGTCTGAGTGTCTTAGCATCACTTATCATTAGGTGGACTGTGTGTTCGGTTGTTACATACGCAACACAAATACAAACAATTTTTGCCACCGCACGTGTATGTACATACATACACATGCGGTGGCAAAAATTATTTGTAAAACTCACGGTAGTGGACTGCCATCTAGCGAGATACACATCGAATGGAATTTAGAGCACTGAATTCATAAAGTAACACAACATACCTTGACATAAGTGTAGTGGGCATCGTCCAGCAATTTATCCAGATCTAGAGCCTGTTGTAAGTAGAGCTCGGGATTGCGTCGCAGTATGGTAGCCAGGACACAGAGTAGTTCCACGCAGAGCTGCCGCCGCGGCGCAGACTCTATACGAACTAATGCTTCTTCCACAAGGAGTGCAAACGACAGTTCTGACCGCGACATGTTAACCAGTGTTGGTTGTGCGGGAATAGCGTGGCCCTGTGTAAATAATGATTAAATGAATCTATAATCTTTTTATTTTGGTGATACAATAAAAATAAATGTGCAATGTACTCATGTTGTACACGAGTTTGTTAATATGTAAATAGATGTTGGACCTAAAATAGTATAATATTACATATACAATTCAATTGATTGCATCATAAATGGTCTTACTTGAACAATAATTCCTTTAGGAGTTCTTAAAAGAATATCCCAGACTTGTATGTAAAAATGTTTTGGCACACGACACAGACAACCTTCCAACTGACGACGTTGCAAAGGTGTTAATCTGAAAAAATAACATTATGCACTATAAAACTAAATTGAACTTTATCATATACCTATATATAAAAAGTTTGCGTAGTTTATTATTGAACCTCAAAGTAACACTAGTATTGGCCGTGTAGTGGAGGTATAACAATATATCATCCCGTTGGCTGTGGGTGTCGTAAGATGCGATACAGAATCATGCCTGGAGATGGGCAGTGATGCCTGGACTTGGCAATTTTTAATAGTTAAATAAATTACATTTAACGTAATGATGTTTCATCATCATCGTCATTACTGCACTTTATAAGTCCACTGCAGAACACAGGTTTCCCCTAAGGAATGCCACAAAGGACGGTCCTGAGCCACCTGCATCCATTGACTTCCTGCATGTCTTACCAGGTCTTCATTCCATCTAGCGGGGGGATGCCCTAGACTTCGCCTGCCGGTACGAGGCTGTCACTTTGATGTTTAATACAAGCTTATTAAAGTGAAACTTTTATTATCGACATAGTGGAGAAATTTAGAACGAAATTAGAAAAAGTCACGTTTTCATTTAACGTTTATTTAACCTACTTATGTAAAATATATATTAAAGAAGAATGATCTCGTAAAGAAGTTATACTTTGTACGTGTGTACACATTTTTTTTTATAGACCGGGGTGACAAACAAGCACACAGTCCACCTGATAATAAGTGGATGTTATGGCCTATAGAAATTTACATTTATCTTCGATTAAGAATCAAAATGCAGATACGATGGAATGCCTCGTTTCCAACAAAAAGGGTTTCTGGTTCTCTACACTCCCCATACCAAACATAGCCGCGTTAAGCTGCTATTTTACGCTAGTATTCTGTGCTACAAGAAATGACTCGCTGACACTGACCCACGCTCGTCGGCCCAGTCGGACACGGTGAGCACTTGCTGCAGCAGTATCCGCAGCCGGTACGGCGACAGGCTCTCCAACGTAGCGTCGGCGCGCTTCTCATTCGGAAACAATTCCAAGTACGTGCGGATGGCCTCCAACACCCAGCCCACACGTATCTTCAGTATACCACGAAACATATCTGGATTTGTGCCGATTAGCCTACCGCAGTAAAGTACTATCTCCTGTAAAAAGAATAATTATGAAAGTAACAGATATAAGTATAATCATTTGATTCGGTAAGATTCCTGATAATGATAAAAATAACTAACCAAATCAACAATGACTAAGTGCATATTGGGATTTTGTAACACATGTAAGGTACGAGATGTCGGATTCTGCTCTGCAGATTATGTCTCATATTTTTGTGGGATTCTGGTACTAAAAAAGATACAGCCTGTATCTACCACCATGGGACTATATTTTAAGACTCACACTTGTGTGATATATATAGTGGTAAATAAAAATGACTTTCAAAAAGTATTATGTAATAATCTGTATTGAATAAAAATTATTCTACTCTATTCTTGAGATAATGTTGCGAAAATAAGAGAATCCTGAATTTCCCCATGTGCTTCCATTTAGCGACGAGTCCTCTAGCAGAAAAAATAGGTAGGTAGATCCTAGCACTAATTTCAAATCGATCTTTGGTTCGGGAGAAGTTGTTGGCTCATTTGAAACATTGACAAATTGTTGCTATGCTATTTTCCGTACATTAGGTAAAATAACTATTAGTCATTTTAAAAAGCATGCGTAGTGACTTTGTATGCGTAGTGAAAATTTTAAAATATTTTATTTCTAGACATTCGAGTGTGACGTACGTAGGTAGAGCGCCACGCGGCAGATTTTGCTGTCGCACGGATGGGTCGGCTCAAACCGAGGTGGTACCACGACCTCACAGAATACCAGCGTGAAGTAGAGGTTTACCTCTGCGTTTCGCTTGGTAAGTGCAAGTGGCCGGAGGCCCTTTTTACTGGAAATGAGGCATTCCATCTTAGTCCTCACGGGTGACAACGCATCTGCATTTTGATTCGCAAACGAGGATAGATGTAGATGTCTATGGGCCGCAGCAACCACTTACCATCAGGTGGACTGTGTGCTCGTTTGTAACCCTTACCCTATAAAAAAAAAAATTAAATATTTATGAAACCGAAAATAAATAAAGCTGAAGTAGAAATAATATACAATATGTAACAAAAACGCCGTGGTTCCCGTTAAGTACGTTATCAGGATCATTATTAAAACGTATAGAAATAACTTTTTTTAAAAACTCGAACAATTTTTTTTAATTTTATTTAAAAAAAATTATTGTATGCAAACTGTATGTGGTTTTATTACCTCTGCATTGTCTGGGGAGTAAGAGGATTGTCAAAGACCCCGCTTTACTTAGCTTTAGCATCGGCTAGTGTCAGTAAGAGGTAATAAAGCACCATAACCATAACAGTGGTAGAGCTAAGCGGCAGCTTTTGCTGTCGCACGGATGGGCCAGCTCGAACCGGGGTGGTACCACGACCTCACAGAATACCGGCGTGAAGTAGAGGTTTACCTCTGCGTTCCGCTTGGTGAGTGCAGGTGGCCGGAGGCCCAATTCCCCCCCCCCCCCCCCATCAACATGGTAGTGGAATTGAACAGAAGACTACCCCAGGAGGGTACCAGCACCCTTGGAGAATCCCTCGCTGAGCATCCACGACCAAACCACTCCACTCCTGGGCGTGGGTGCTCAGGCTGCCCCGCGTATTCTGGGGGGGGCAAAATTCCGCTCGCGACTAATACTGCTCGGGGCAAGCTGAGCAATAAGACCAAGGCGACCCCTTTCACGCTATCCGTGAATTTTTGCAATATCAGGGGACTTCATTCCAACCTTAACGCTGTCCATTACCATCTAGAGACGGCGAAGCCGGCCTTGCTCTTTTTAACCGAGACTCAGGTGTCCTCTCCGGCTGATACTTCATATCTCTCTTACCCGGGGTACAAATTTGAACACTCCTTTGTGCCCCGGGCTGGAGTTTGCGTATACGTCTGGGAGGACATCTGTTTTCGACGCCTCGGCAGTCTTGAAGGTACGGACCTGTCCATCCTATGGCTGCGCGTAGACAGCAACGACCATCCCCGCGTCTACGGGTGCCTCTATAGGTCCCATAGCGGTAATGCCGACACAGACCGACTCATCGACCACGTCCAAATGGCTGCAGACTCCGTGCTACAACAGGTCCCATCCGCAGAGATCGTGATACTCGGTGATTTCAACGCCCACCACGCTGAATGGCTGGTTCTCGTTTAACCGATCATGCGGGTAGATCTGTCTATGACTTTGCTTTGGCATATGGTCTAACACAACTGGTTACTTCGCCTACGCGGATCCCAGATGTGGAGGATCATGTACCTTCCCTGTTGGACCTTCTGCTGACCTCTCATCCGGACGGATATCAGGTCTCCGTCGATGCCCCACTGGGCTCTTCGGACCATTGTCTGATCCGGAGTACGGTGCCACTCACGCTCCCATCGCAGTTGCGATCTGCAGCTTGCCGCCGTGTTTGGCACTATAGGTCGGCCGATTGGGACGGGATGCGGTCTTTTTTTGCATCCTACCCTTGGGGGCGGGTTTGCTTCTCGCCGGAAGATCCCAGCGTTGTTGCCGATTCTGTTGCTGATATGGTACTTCAGGGTATGGAACTTTTTATTCCATCCTCTGTGGTGCCCATCGGAGGCAGATCCCAGTCATGGTTTGGTCGCTCCTGTAAACTAGCATCACGCTATAAGCAGGAGTGCTACCAGGCCTGGGCTGACGCATCAACGTCCCGGGATATAAACACCAGCGCTCTTAAAAAGAAGTACAATTCCGCCTCCAGGTCCTTCAAAAGTGTCATTGCCAAGGCAAAGTCAGAGCACATCGGCAGAATTGGCGAGAAACTAGTTCACCTCCCTTCGGGAACACGTGCATTCTGGTCTCTCGCCAAGGCTGTCCAAGGGAACTTCTGTCAGCCATCTCTGCCATCTCTGCACAGGGTGGACGACTCACTGGCTCATGACGCAAAGGAGAAAGCCGATCTGCTAGGCTCTCTTTTTGCATCCAACTCGACTCTAGATGACGGGGAGAATACACCGCCGAACATCCCGCGGTGTAAGCCCTCCATGCGGGAAGTGCTGTTTACACAGCGCTTGGTGCGTAAAGCACTCCTCTCCCTGGACGTCAACGAGTCGAGTGGGTCTGATGGAGTCCCACCTATTGTGCTGAAGACGTGTGCTCCGGAGTTGGCACCGGTTTTAACGCGTCTTTTTCGGTACTTCTACTCCCTAGGCGTAGTCCCGGACTCATGGAAGACAGCTTTGGTGCACCCGATCCCTATAAAGGCGACCGCTCAGATCCGTCCAACTACAGGCCTATCGCCATCACCTCCTTGTTCTCCAAAGTAATGGAAACTATTACTAACAGCCAGCTCATGCGGTACCTTGCGGATCACCAGCTGATTAGTGACCGCCAGTACGGTTTCCGTCGAGGTCGCTCAGCTGGTGATCTTCTGGTCTACCTGACCCATAGATGGGCGGAGGCAGTGGAGTCCAAGGGGGAGGCGTTGGCCGTTAGTTTGGACATAGCGAAGGCTTTCGATCGGGTTTGGCATAAAGCGCTTCTTTCGAAGCTGCCTTCCTATGGGCTTCCCGAGAAATTGTGCAATTGGATCACCAGCTTTCTTGCAGATCGGAGCATCAAGGTCGTAGTAGACGGTGCATGCTCCGATTACAAGCCCATTAACGCTGCTGCGTGCTATCACCAACGCTGTTTCTTCTGCATATCAATGATATGTTGCAAACCAGTAACATTCATTGCTATGCAGACGACAGCACTGGTGATGCTTTATACACCGGCCGTGCCAATATTTCTCGGGAAAACGTCGCCGAGTACCGGAACAAACTTGTGTCTGAAGTCGAGACTTTGTTGAACAAAGTCTCAGACTGGGGGCGACTAAATCTAGTCCAATTCAATCCCCAGAAGACACAAGTTTGCGTGTTTACCGCTAAAAAGATTCCCTTTGTCGTATCTCCTCAGTTTCAAGGCACTCCCCTTGTTGCCTCAGCCAGTATCGGAATCCTCGGTGTCGACATATCGAGTGACGTGCAGTTTCGTGGTCACTTGGAAGAGAAGGCCAAATTGGCCTCTAAAAAGCTTGGCGTGCTCAGCAGAGCGGGACAGTATTTCATGCGGGCACACCGCTTGCAACTTTACAAGGCGCAGGTTCGGCCTCACATGGAATACTGTTCCCATCTCTGGGCAGGGGCCCCCCAGTGCCAGCTCCTTCCACTTGACCGCATCCAGCGCAGAGCGGTTCGAATCGTCGACGACCGAGTTCTTTCCGATCGGCTTGACTCACTGGCACTGCGTAGAGAGGTTGCATCTCTTTGCGTATTTTATTGCATCTACCACGGGGAGTGCTCTGAGGAATTGTTCGGACTAATTCCAACCGCTCAATTTCACCATCGCACTTCGCGACAGAACTTGCGATACCATCCATATCATCTAGATGATTGGCGGTCCACCACTGTGCGATTCAGAAGAAGTTTTCTCCCTCGCACAACTTCCTTGTGGAATCGATTACCACCAGCGATTTTTCCGGACCGATACGACTTAGGGACTTTCAAGAAAAGAGCCTACTCCTTTTTAAAAGGCCGGCAACGCATCTGCGATTCCCCTGGTGTTGCAGTTGTTCATGGGCGGCGGTAGTCACTTACCATCAGGTGAGCCGCATGCTCGTTTGCCCCCTCTCCTATAAAAAAAATTATGGTCGTTTTAAAAAAAAATCTTTCGATAGGTTTGAATACTGATCCTGATAACGTACTTAACGGGAACAACAGGGTTTTTGTTACATGTTGTATATGGATAATACAATCTTCCTCAATCTTTGTTGTTCTGTTTGGGCCTATTTACTTTTTTTATCATAGAAATTGCAATCGTATTACGTTACCTGTTGCAACACAGCTCCAATGACGTCATAGGGTTGAATAGTGGAATACATCACAGACTGGATTTCACCGGGTGTCATGGGCTTGTCGAATACGGTTTCTTTTCGACCGATCACACCAACCGTTAGCTGAAATAATATTTATAGCTAATTTATTCCTAACATTAACTCGGTCATTATGTATGTGTTGATGATTAACAGATTACAATGTTTCCAATGTTTTGAATAATATTAGAATATTGACGTAAGATATTACATTTATAAAATAATTGTTAAAATTTACAAGTCAAATCTGTATAGATTAATTTTTGGGTACTTTATTATGACATTACAATACATTCGCATTTCTATAAATAGACCTATTCTAAGTAAATTAAAAAACAAAAGTATAAAAGTTTACAGGTTACCTGTTTCCCATTCACGAGTACAGTTGTGATGAAGGGACTGATCGAGTCAACTGTATGGTTCAGTAGTGAGGAGCAGTACCGCACTGCGCGCCAGTGTCGGAGCACTCCAGCACTGTGGTACAGACTCTTTAGGGACTCTAGAGCCGTTTTACCATTCACCTGCAATTATCTCCTTTATTTATTCTTTTTAATGTTAAAAATAGCTGTTAGCAACATATGAACATTTATTACACCAAATACAAACTATTTCGTAAAGTCGTAAAACTTACAAAAAGACTTGACGCTCTTACTTGACGTAGTTTTACTCTCAATCTGTTTTCATCTATCGAGATGTGATTTGTGCAGTGAGGTTAATCAAGATGATATTCTACGATACGAAAATGAATAAAATCAACGCATAATTCACGCGAACTAACGTTCAGATATGTCATTTCCATTCAGTTTTGAAGTTTTCTATAGTGTTAACGATCGTATAAATTCGATCTTGGCTAAACCCGCTGAACAAGAGTACGGGAGACCCTTTTTACTGAAAACGAGATGCTCATGTTATATACATTGCAAATGTACAGTGAAAATATATTTTTGCATATATTTTACTTTTGGTTATCAATGAATAAACTTTTTTACCATTTCCTTTATGCCAACTTACTCCATCCTTATTCTTCAGGGTTCAAAGTATTGCCCAACCATATTTGAATCTGACACGTTTTCTGTGTTCACCCAATAATGATTCCGTGGGTGGCAGGTAAGCTAATACAACTTCTTATTTTAAATGGAGCTGTTGATCTTGTAAATAAATCGTATCTTAAATCACGAATCTTTAAATGGAGAACACAAAAGGGTCAAAATATTACTACCAAATACTATTAAAATCGTAGCAAAGATCATGTACATTACATTAGTTTTTATTTCACTTCAATACATGCAGTATTTCCGAAGTTATAACGACGAGAAGTTTAAGCCCTTTTTGAATTTCAGAGATTACGCGCGCTCCCACTATGACGTCACACTCCCGCAGACCGCGACCGCGACACAAACGCGGCGCTTGACCTAATTACGCGGGTCTCGTTTCATTTTCTTTCGATCGTTTTTGTATTCCTACTACTTATAGTATTTGTGCTTGTATATCAAAGAAATAATATAATCCTCTAAATCCGATTACACTAAAGTGAAACGTGTAGTGCTAGAATGGAAGGTTTTGTAAAAGGACAGTGGTTTCAACAGTGGTAGAGCCACGCGGCAGCTTTTGCTGTCGCACGGATGGGCCGGCTCGAACCAGGGTGGTACCACGACCTCACAGAAAACCAGCGTGAAGTAGAGATTTACCTCTGCGTTTCGCTTGGTGAGTGCAGGTGGCCGGAGGCCCTTTTTACTGGAAATGAAGCATTCCATCTTAGTCCTCACGGGTGACAACGCATCTACATTTTGATTTGTAATAGAGGATAGATGTAGATGTCTATGGGCCGCAGCAACCACTTACCACCAGGTGGACTGTGTGCTCGTTTGTCACCTTTTTCCTATAAAAAAAAGGACAGTCGGACAATCTGCCAAGAGTGGATAGTTTGACGGTGGCACAATATTTCATGGAGAATCAGGATTTAACGGCAACTGAAATTCGTGGAATAAAGATGAAAAGGTACGTACCTATGATCTAAGTAAGCATTAGGTACCTACTCTCCTTGGTTAGCATTAGGTGTATTTGTAAAAACTTAAACCTAACCGAAAGTTGGCGTGTTTCATTTAATACTTACCTAATATGGGTGGCGATGAAAAATACTAGATACCTACTCGTAATCCACATCTCGAGTTTGTCGATGATAATTTTGTGTGTTTTATTAGCTTAAACTTACAGAAAATGTCAATATTTACCCATATACCATATAATAGATGTGGGTAAGTCCTACTACCTTGGTATTTACGTAGTTATCAGTTTCCTAACTAGGAAAATAGGTACCTATTTTATACTAAAACAGATACTTACCTATTTTTGATTAATTATATCCAATCCTCGCTTTAGTTTATTCATTTACAGTTTTTTAAATTAAAACATTTAAAAAATCAGTGCTGATTAACTTGTGGGTCGCAAATTTTTACTTACCATTTTTATTGGTTATTTATTAATGCCCGACGCAAAGAGGGGTGTTATAAGTTTGACCGCTATGTATGTCTGTGTGTCTATATGTCTGTCTGTGTGTCGGTATGTTTGTAGTACTATAGCTCATAAATGGGTGAACCATGTTGTTTTTTTATTTTGTATTTATTGTTGTTTTTAACAGTGGTTCATAGACATGTTTTATCTAAATCGGTTAAACCGTTCTAATAGTACATTACAAACGTACGTTTCGAAAACCTAAATATAAACCGTGTTTAATGTATGTACGTTGCTATCGTTAAAAAAATACAACGAAAACTAAGGATAATTGCGGGCTGCGAGTTTGATACTTCTGACATCGGGCCGCGAGTTTGATATTGTAGTAGGAAGAAAATGTATTATATTTATGTATATTTTGCCATATGTGTATTTTGTGACCCGCCAATACAGTCGGTTGAGGAGCGCTGCACTGCGCTGCTACTAGGTGCTAGGTAGTTAGCAACTTTGGCAAGATACCTATCTATCTAAACAATCAAAGTAGACAAGTAGATATGTTTAGTAGGGCAAAGATAGAGAAGAAGGATCAGCTTATTACTTACAAAAAATACTTATATCGAAATGGTCTTCACAGCAGTGCGCTTTAGATTTAGGGCCTATTGAATAGACTCCCTCATTTTTGGGTCCTCAGGCACATAAAAAAAAGCGTTTCTCAGGTGTTTTAACTGTTGAATTGAAGCACTGAGGCACAATACAGTATTTGTTTTCCATTTTTACCACAGAGAACTTTAAAATTCTGATTTTTACTGCGCAGCGGTGTGCATACGAGAGCGCGATTGTTGTATGAGCGGGAGTGTGACGTCATCGGATAGTGAGCGCCCGCCCGCGTTTTTAAAAATCTTCGCTGGGAAACACGCACTTTGATCGTTAATATCTCAGTCAGTTTTTAAGATATGAAAAAAGTAAAAACACAGTTTTTTTTTCGTATTATTTTTTAGATTTATTTGGCATGTACAGTAAAAAACGTTTGTCAGACCCATTATCAGAAAAAATTAAAAAAAAAAAACATTTAACCTTTTTTATGTAAAATTTTAAGCTCTACACATTCTTAAAAGTACCTTTTTATTTAATCTTTATCGTTTTCGAGTAATTGCGAAAAAACACTTTCGGCAATTTTTATTTAACCCTTGCCGGGGGTTGTGGACACGAAAACCTTTACACATTGGTTTTGTATCATCAAAACTACATTATATCAAAGCCAAAATTTTGATTTCAGACCTTATTTGACTGGACCATTTGATATTATTTTATTGAGGAAATTAGGAATAGACATACGAGTATTCGCCGAAAAGTATAAAAATTTAGAAGACGATTCAGTAAGCGATCATGAACAAACTACTTTCAGTGCTTGCGTTTATTGTGTGAAATGTTGCATAATGTTGGACTTGACTGCCTCCTCAATCTAGTGGTCATTAACGCGGTTGCTGATGATGAGGTCCTCCGGGTTCGAATCCCGGCTCGGACCAAAATCACCTATTAGGTTTTTCTGTCAAGAAATTCTCAATAGTAGTCAGGAAATTGACGGTATTTCACCCACGTGCCTCAGAAAGCACATAAAGGCATCGTCTGATCTCTCTTCGGCAATGTCGCATTACCGGCCCGTCGGACTATGAAGGTGAGGGAATAGAAAGTGCACCTGTGCTTGCGCATACACTCGAGCACTATAATCCTAACGAGGCCGCCGTGACCGAAATAACAATGGCAGACTTTCATACATAAAATTAGTTGAGAAGGAATGGTAGCGTCTATATATAAAAAAATATCTTAAAATGTTAAGCGTCAGTCCCTTAATAACTCTGTCAAAGAATTTTGTCCTGAGAAGGCGTCAAAAAAAGATATTTAGATTTGAACCTTTTTGGTTATGTCTTATGTCACTTGGAAAAAGTCATGCATCCTGTGGTTGTTTGATGTTACCTTAATACATTCTCAACATAATGTACCTACCTACATAATTGAGAGTTTTTAGATTATTAATCTCTATTATATATTTGCATACTATAAATGTATATTTCTGGCATGGCTTCAGGGCCTTTGTGTCATACAGTGACATTCTTATAAGAGCTAGAACCCAGAGCCGTAAAGCCAGTAAAAAAAAACAGAGACATTTTGTTCTAGCTAGTGTTGGCATAACATTAAATGGAATTGTTACGTAGTACTATGATTGAGATATGTATTATTGTAGAAAGTTTTTTGTAAGAGACTTATTTTCAACCATATCACTTTTATTTTATTATTACTGTTAGTATAGTTATTACTTATAATAACTTAATATAAGAATATTTTGTTTGTGTGCTGTGTTGGTAGTCTTACAAAGTGTATACGAAAATAGTATGATTAAAGTAAATGGCAACACTTGAATACAGTAAAATGATTTAAGTGGAGTTTTGGCGGGAACTTGATCGGCGGCGGTTTGCTGCTCCTGTATTATAGTTTGAATAATAGTTTGAAGTTGATTTTGATATGTAAAAGTGGTGCATTTCTCCCATTAAATTTATAGAAGGAGGAGCTGCTATATTAGAAGACATTAATAAAAATCATCACAAACTTATTGAAGGTATAAAATTCATTATACCTTTATTTATAAATAATCTTCGACTATCTACGCATGTGAACTATTAGTGTAAACGGTGAAATAAGTGCTCTGATGGTGATGGATTCTCAAGATAAGCTGTTTGCATAGGCGCCTTTAGATACCATCGCCAACTGTCAGCTGCCTGCTGGCTCAAGTTGCCGTCAAAATCTCCCAAGGGCTGCACAATGTGACGCATCAACATATTGTGAAGCAGTGAACTATGAAGGATAATAATACTCAAGACTTGGCCTAAAGGTCTAGATACCAGGCCATAAACTCAAAAAAAGTTATTTAAGTCATATGATATTCCCAAAAATGTTTGTTTTTTTCTGTGGCTTTAATTAAAATACATTTTTATTTGAAAAATCATAGAAAAATAATAAAACTCATTTTATATATAACTTATTTCTAGACGCAATAATTTCTGTCAACCATTTTTCTGCCATTGTTCTTTGGTCTGGAGGACATTATTATTATTAAAATTGAACTTACCTCATACATAGGTCCTTCCCTCTCAAGCAGTATGCCCCACAGTTGGCATTGTGCGAAAATATTATCAGTGGATCGCAAAGCAGAGACTACTTCGTGCGAGGGCTTGTCCTTGTACGAGTCGTAGTTAAGATTGTCCTCGCGGTAAGTGAGTGTACGCGGCACGTCCGTCAGTGACTGGTAGCCGATGTACTCGTGTTCCAGCTGTTTGAACTGGGTGAACATCTCCGCTGGGAACTCGCCTTGGCTCATGAAATCTAAGTGCTCTATAAGGTGGAAAAGTGCAAGCTTTTGAACATGAAATATTTTATTATATACTATATTAAAAAAATAAAAATAAAATACTAAAACTAGAAACTTAATTATCAAATAGTCCTACTCCCCGCGGTATCGTGCCAAGAACGCTGGCTGCGTTTCCCCGCTGAATGGCTATACCTAGCCTTTGAGCGAGAAAACAACCAGCCCTCTTAGCCGCGGATGAAGTTCCTTTAGGAACTTCACCGCACGTGGACCCCACGGACCGATAGTCTACAGCAAATGGCACAAATATGTAGTCATCTCTCAGAGACTCATATTTGCGCCACTTACTCCGTTCAGCTGCCTCTGATGCCGCTCCGACTCTAAACGAGGTACCCCTGAGATGAGAGGCCGCCAGAGTGTCTACGCAAGGAGCATCCCACACAAGGGCTTTACCTCTTTCCCAAGGGACCAATGTCATACCGTCGGGTCTCCTGCCATCGTCTCTAAATATGCCACAAGGCTCTAAAACCGAGGGAACATTTATAGAGACAAGAGCCCTTCGGATGACATCGTTCAAAGAACTGTGTCGTGAAAACCTACCAGCGCTTTTCTTACGTGAAAGTCCGTGAAGCCCAAACTTGTCGACGCTGCTACCACCTTTGAAGTGAGAATGAATGAAGGTTACCTCTCCTGGCCGATTTCAACCAAGGCGTTAACAGTCAAATTATTTCAGTAGCTATCAAATGTGCCGGTTTATTCGTCATACCCTTGCTAGGTGCCACAAAGCATAGAGTACGATGCTGAGCTGTATTATTACTTTTGGTTAGAATGGGGAAAAAATCAGTCTCGTGCAGAATACCAGCTTAAAATAGTAGCGTTATACTGATATGTTCCATATGGTAAGTGTAGAGAAACAGAGACCCTTTAACGGAGATCAGTAACAAGCATTCCATTTAAATTAACAAAAATAAATATTACTTGTATAATAGTGTACGATATTGCTCTTTGAGAAAACTCTGTAACTGTATATTATTTCTCTTCATCCAGATATATTCGCCCATAGATTACCTCTAAAAAAGGATATTTGCTATAGTTGCTATGTTATTGTTTCATTTCCTACTAGCTCTTCTTAGGGTGCGTACAGATTAAGTAACATTGTTTTTCAACATTGCAACATATAACAATACTGTACACATTAGAATAACAATACAATACAACAATGTTATATGACATTGTCGTTTGTCGTTGTCCCGCGCGACGCCTCGTCTCGCAAATCATGTTATATAACATGTTATGTTATATAATGTGTACGCACCGTTACAACACTCACAAGATGTTACGGAATAGTGACTTCTCTTACGCCGACATCACACGATGGTTCTTCTCTTATATCGTAGCATCTATATATAAAAACCAAATGCTGTCCATTCGTCTCGCTAAAACTCGAAACTGATGATCGAGTGATCGATTGAAATAAAAAATTTAGTGCGTGTTTGAGTGGGTTCTTGGATGGCTTGGATGGCTAGATTCACAATTGGACCCGGTGGATGGAGTTGTTGTCGAGATTCAGAAATTACCCGGGCAAAGCCGGGGCGGATCGCTACTTTTAAATAAATATTTTGGTATACTAACCTATACACGAGCTTGAGATCAAATTCTGTAAACGGCCAAGTCTTACTTTGACTCCGTCACAATGTCCTTTCTTAAGCATGGCAAATAAGTCGAGCATTTGTTTGAAGTGAGGGTCGCGCATGTGTTCTTCACGCACCAACAAGCACACGGTGGGTCGTCCCGACAAACGCCAGTATCTGTAAAAGTATCAATGTTATGAGGAAATTTATTTTACGTCCTATAACACAAGTACGACATCCATGGGGCGATATGGGTAATAAATAATAGATATTCTTACACCGTCACTACACGGATATATCCACTGTCCCATAGCGTCCCGTGGGTGTCGAAATAGGCGACTGAGGGCAAGTGAAACAGGTGATGGTCAGCAGCGTCATCGTGATAACAACTGAAAATTACATATAAAATAAAATATAAAAGCTGCGGTTGCCGACCAGCCTGCCGAACGTGGTAACTACGACACACTCCTCACTATGAGACACTGCATAGGGAGAGTATGTTCAACAGTAGACTCTGGCTAGACTGTAATGATGATGATTGAAAAAATAAAAAAAAATCGCTACAAATTCCATAGACAATCCTGCTCCATGCAGTTTTTCGTTTCGTAACTTTGATACGGTGAGGAAATACACGAGGAAAAATCGATTGAAATAATTGTACTGTCTTGAAACTGTTATAACTTAATCCATTTCCCATTTCCTATGTATAAAAACTGCTTTATAATATTTCGTTGGGCCTCTCCCGTTGAGATGAGGGAAGATTTTTTTATCGCCACGTTGTTCATGGGCGGCGGTAGTCGTTTACCATCAGATGAGCCGCATGCTCGTTTGCCCCCTCTCCTATAAAAAAAAACGGGATGGATTGACGATCGTAGTACTAGTAGATCTTCCTGGCATTTCTGACATTTCCCATAGACACCTCATATGACACCAGCGTGACTTAAGTGGGCGATGATATTTTTTTATACAAAATTGAAGTGACCAACGAATTTACGGCCCACCTAGTTATACGTGGTACAGACATGCTGCAGCTATTATGGTTGCAGCACGAATGGGTCGGCTTGACCGGAGATGGATCACGCTTTCACAAAATACTAGCGTGAAATTGTAGCTTAATATGCTGATGTGATGATACGAGGTATTTCATCTTAGTCTTCATGGGTAATCGCATCTTTATTTTGATTCTTAGTTGAGGATACATGTAGATGTCTATGGGTCAAAATATCCACTCACCATCAGGTGGACTGTGTGCCCGTTAGTCACCCTTATTCTATTAAAAAAAAAACCTGATGTTAAGTGACTACTGACACTTGCAGTCAAGGTCAAACTGTGTGTCGTTGCTCAATGATTTTATTGCGCATAACGTTCTATAGTTTTTTAATAACATTGTAAAAAGTCAGTGATTGTATTTGTATACAGTGCTTCTAATAAACTAGTTTTAAAAACACAAGCTTACTTTCCAACGAACTGTAGTTCAGTCTTTATGTCATCAATCAATAAAGCCATGTCTCTATAAAGATAAAATTCTGAAACTTCAAAAATGAGAGGGTAGCATAGCACCGTCATCCCGCAAACTCTGTAAATCTGAAAAAGAAAAAGTATTATTCAAAAGTAAAATTAAAATTGATAAAAATCTCTTAGGTCGCGCATTAGAATTTTAGCCTTATAGGCATATTTAAATATATCACGTAGTTTGCCACTAAAATTTTTACGTTGAAATACAAATTTTAAACGTTATTTCACCTACAATCTTGATATGACATTTTTTTAAAACTACACTACTAAAAATAATCTATGGTCTTTTAAACAATGTTACTGTACCAATCGACCCGAGTATAGTCTTTTATAGGTACTCACATAATATTGTTTTCTCATATTAATTATAATTTTACCTTACTCGTTCCTAATGATCCCACGGGTCTGATAGGACGTCCCGTTAGTTTTAACTTTGGACACACGCCCAACTCTCTATACACATGCACCAATTGCGTAGAACTGCACACCTAAAAACCGTTATTAAATATTATGTTAAAAAATATTAAAAGCAAAATAGCTATGTTTACACCAGTGCGCTTTCAATTTCGCTTTCATGTTCATTTTGCTTTTCAACTTTCAGTTCGTCTTGCGTAAAGCGCTGTGGCATAAGACGCATGCAGCTTATCATCTATACCCGTGCGCTTGTACGCATGTAACTCGTATATACTTCACGCGTCTCAGTTAGGTATGGACGCGGCACTAGTAGCTATCAGCGCAGCATATTTTGTGTTAAGTACAGGGAAAAAACGCAAGAATAGGAGTATCTGGGTGAAAGAATGACATTCTTTTTAAAAATTTCACACGAATGACTAAAGCCACTTTCTACAAGCTTTTGAAAATAGTAATACTCATTATCTAATATTTTAAGTTTGTGTTCCGCTATATTGTTTAATAAAACGCGCGAAATGTTACATGCAAACCCACCGGTGACGGATCGGCGTACGCTAGAAGCATGCGCTGCTGTCGAACTAGTTTTAGCGCATGCGCTATTGCATACGCTATGATTGCTCAGGCATGCGTTAGAGGAAGGGGCAAGATGAACAGGAAAAGGCACTGGTGTAGACATAGCTAATAGGGGCCACCATGTTTTGTTTCTGAAATTTCAAAATACTCTCATATTATCTCTAGTACTATATATACTATAATATCGAGCCATTACCGCCGAATTATCGTAAGCGACATTTTTATCGAAACAGCGTTTTTTGTCGCAAACCACATTTTAAACTATAACGGACTTGGCCCATCGATATTTCCCGCCAAAATACAATCAGTTCTAAAGTTATAGCAAATGCTAATTTTATCGTTAGCACAAAATTTTTCTATATTTTAGAGTAACCGACATAGTCAATATATATCGTAAGTTGTGTAATTATCTAAGAATTGTAGCGTAAGCGACCCTACTTGTTATCGCAATCGACACAGTACATCAAAATTTTGTCGTTTACTATAAGCAAGGTGGCAAAAAACGTATTGCGATGAGCTCATTCCAGTGAATATTATCTCTATGCATCTATTTAGTATTAAATTATAATTAATTATGACAAGCTCGTGGAAACTGTCCATGGGGTCGGAGCTTAGTTTTTTTTTATAGGATAAGGGTGACAAACGAGCACACAGTCCACCTGATAGTAAGTGGTTGCTGCGGCCCATAGACATCTACATCTATCCTCGTTTGCGAATCAAAATGTAGATGCGTTGTCACCCGTGAGGACTAAGATGGAATGCCTCATTTCCAGTAAAAAGGGCCTCCGGCCACCTGCACTCACCAAGCGAAACACAGAGGTAAACCTCTACTTCACGCTGGTATTCTGTGAGGTCGCGGTACCACCCCGGTTCGAGCCGGCCCATCCGTGCGACAGCAAAAGCTGCCGCGTGGCTCTACCACTGTACAAGAGTAAAAAAAACAAGCTCTACAAAAGTTAAAAGTTCTGCAAGTCCCGCCGCAAAAGAACACAAAAACTCTCGGATCACACTCTTAATATCATGGCTGTTAGGCGATAGATGAAGCTACAGTCGTCAACAGATTTGACAGCATACAGGCAACTGAACAGACACATCTCCGAATGCATGCGGCGGGACAGACGCAACTTCAATACAGCTTGTATTGAAGAAGCGATCGAGCGGAACCAGGGCTCCAAAGTCTTTGCCAGAGATCTGTCCGCCAGAAAGAGCCAACTGTCAAAGCTGAAGACCGAATGTGGTAGCATCGTTTCCGGGACACCTGAGATTTTTAGTGAGATTGAGAGGTTCTATGAGCAGCTGTACACGTCATCGTTGAAGCCATAAGCAAGCGTGAGTAACGATCCAAGAGCGAGTCTTATCCGACACTATTCCGAAGATATCCCAGACCTCAATCTGAGCGAGATTAGAATGGCTCTCCAGCACCTTAAAAATGGCAGGGCCCCAAGTGAGGATAGAATTACAGCGGAGCTTTTGAAAGCGGGTGGAAAACCGGTACTTGAAGTCCTTCAGAAGCTCTTTAATTCCGTCCTCCATGGTGGCACTACTCTGGAGGCGTGGAGTAGAAGTGCGGTGGTCTTGTTCTTCAAGAAAGGCGACAACGCTCTCTTGAAGAACTACAGACATTACTACTACAGTTTTCGATAGTCATTACGAATCGTCTCGCACGCAGACTTGACGACTTCCAGCCTCCCGAACAAGCCGGTTTTCGAAAAGGCTTTAGTACCATAGACGACATACACACCCTTCGGCAAATTGTACAGAAGACAGAGGAGTGTATTTTGCCACTTTGCCTTGCGTATGTAGACTATGACAAAGCCTTAGATTCCGTCGAAATTTGGGCGGTGTTGCAGTCCCTTCAGCGGTGCCAAGTTGACTGTCGGTATATCGAAGTGCTGAAGTGTTTGTACACTGACTTTGCTACGATGACTATCCGAGTACAGAACCAGAGAAGGAAACCTATCCAATTGCAGAGAGGTATAAGACAGGGTGACGTTATATCCCCTAAACTCTTCACAGCTGCATTGGGAGAAGTTTTCAAGCTACTGGAATGGAAAGGATGCGGTATTAACATTAATGGCGAGTACATCACTCACCTTCGATTTGCCGACGATATAGTCCTTATGGCAGAATCGCTGGAGGATCTAAGCACTATGCTCAATGACCTCAATAGTGTCTCCCAACGGATAGGTCTTAAGATGAACATGTACAAAACAAAAATCATGTTTAACGTCCATGTCACATCTATGCCGGTAGTTGTAGGGAGCACTAAGCTCGAAGTCGTTGACGAGTATGTTTATCTGGGACAAATAGTCCGACTAGGTAAGTCCAACTTCGACCGACAGGTCAATCGACGGATTCAACTCGGCTGGGTAGCGTTCGGGAAACTACGACGCATCTTCTCGTCAGACATACCTCAAAACCTTAAAACGAAATTGTACAACCAGTGCCCAACGGATTTGTAAGCTGAAGTGTCAGTGGGCCGGCCATATAGCTCGAAGAACTGACAACCGATGGGGAAGAAATGTTCTCGAGTGGCAGCCTCGTACCAAGATCAAGAAGATCAAGAAGTTGCTATGGCTTTTGAGAAACATTTTACTGATGTTCCTTTTTTGACAACTAAATCATTAAACTCTTCTCCTACTGTCGCCGAATCATTGCTCAAACAAAATGTAAAGGCTTGTTCAAATACTTTTAAATTCCATAGAGTACTGCCAAAAGATATCGTTAAATATTTTAAAACTATTGATGTTAAGAAAACGGCAGATTTATGGGGGATTTCCGTTAAAGTTATTTTATCTATAATAGATATAATAGCACCTTATCTAGCCACTATATTTAATACAAGCGTCGAATCTGGTGTGTTTCCTGATTTAATGAAACTTAGTAAAGTCATACCTTTATTTAAATCTGGTAGTACATTAGACCCCGCCAATTTTAGACCAATTTCTGTACTACCAACATTTAGTAAAATTTTTGAAAAAATAATTTTAGATCAAATGTTAAGTTTCTTTAATATTAATAAATTGCTACATAGAAATCAATTCGGTTTTACAAGGGGTCGCTCAACAACTGACGCTGGAGTTGAGCTTATTAAACATATTTTTTGTGCATGGGAGAATTCAGAGGATGCTTTGGGTATATTTTGTGACCTTTCCAAGGCCTTCGACTGCGTTCACCATGAGACATTAATCAGGAAGCTACAGTACTATGGTGTCAAGAACACAGCACTTAAACTTATAATTTCATATTTAAGTAATAGAATGCAGAAAGTTATTATCAATGGTAAAAGTTCTTCCGGCTCACCTGTACTAATGGGTGTCCCTCAGGGCTCAATTCTCGGCCCATTCCTGTTTCTAGTGTATATTAATGACTTACCTTCTATTGTAGAGGATAATCATGATATAGTATTATTTGCTGATGATACTTCTTTGATTTTAAACTTAAACGTCAATCATTTAAATGTGACGAAGTGAATAATGCTATATCAAAATTAGTGCATTGGTTTAACGTTAATAATTTACATTTAAACGGAAATAAAACTAAATGTATTAAATTTACAACAACGAATGTTAGAAATCTGAGTACCAATGTGTTTTTAAATGGGGAAGAACAAACCACCAAACTAGCAAGCAGACTAAGTTCTGCAGCCTATGCTGTAAAAAAGATTAGAGGTCTCACTAGTGTCGAGACAGCTAGATTAGTTTATTTCAGTTATTTCCATAGCATAATGTCTTATGGGATTTTGCTATGGGGAAATGCGGCTGATTCAGAAACTATTTTTGTTTTACAGAAGAGGGCCATTAGAGCTATTTACAACCTAAAACTGAGAGAGTCTCTTAGAGATAAATTTAAAGAAATAAATATATTAACTTTGGCCTCTCAGTATATTTACGAAAATTTAATGTATGTTCACAAAAACAAAGGTAGTTTTAGTAAAAAAAGTGATGTGCATTCTGTAAACACTAGGAACAAACACAAGCTAGTGATACCAGTTTCTCGACTCCACAGAGTCAGTAATTCATTCTTGGGGCAATGTATACGCTATTACAACAAGGTCCCGGAAAGTGTACAGGCTCTCTCCATTAGCAAGTTTAAATGTTTTGTTAAGTTGAAACTGTATAAAAAAGGGTTATTATAGTATAAATGAATACATGGTTGATAATAACCCCTGGGAATGAGGTGATCGCTTCCAAGCTGTTTCTACAATAAATTTTGTACTTATATAATTAGTACAACCATTATTGTAAAATTTGCTTTAAAAAAAAGTCCCGCTGGGTTTCTTGCTGGTTCTTCCCAGGACAGAGGTTTTTTTTTCGAACCAGTGGTAAAGTAAAAAATGACTCAATAAGAATTACACATGTGATCTATATTGAATAAAAAAATTATTCTATTCTATTCTACCGGTAGGCGAAGTGTAGGCGACCCCCACTAGATGGAGTGACGACCTGGCAAGACATGCAGGAAGTCGATGGATGCAAGTTTTTTTTTTAGGATAAGGGTGACAAACGAGCACACAGTCCACCTGATGGTAAGTGGTTGCTGCGGCATCTACATCTATCCTCTTTTACAAATCAAAATGCAGATGCGTTGTCACCCGTGAGGACTAAAATGGAATGCCTCATTTCCAGTAAAAAGGGCCTCCGGCCACCTGCACTCACCAAGCGAAACGCAGAGGAAAAACGAAACGTTACCTACTTAGATAAAGTAATTGTTGTTAGATGAAAGGTTTTGTATATAACAAACCGACTGGGGAAGTACCTACCTCTTCCCTACAGTTACAGTAAAAGAACCCATAATGTCATAAATCTGTATACAGATAGTTGTGTTGGGCAAAACAGAAACCGTGCAATAATATCCATGTTATTTTATTTTTTGAAGACAGCAACTACGATTACTACAATAAAAGTAACGTATCTCCTACCTGGACATACTATGATGTCTGTTGACTTCATTCACAGTACAATTGAAAGTTTTATCCGTAATAAAACAGTGTGAGCTCTTTCTGAGTGGCCAACTATGATCACTAATTCTAGATCCGATCCAACAGGTTATTTTGTACATGTTTTGAATTATACTGGTTTTATGGACTGGAAGTCTTTCTCGCAAACTTTATTGTCAGCGAAATTTTAAATAGCCTTCAAAACTTTAAGAATGGTACATTTTAAAAAGAACAATCCAGTAATTACACTCCAATATGGTTTTTTCGAAGATAGCAATAAACAAAAGTTGAATATGGATCTAATTATTAGATCAAGAGGCAATAAGGCAACTATAATTAATGGACCAGTACATTTATAACATTCGGAACTAAAAATTTCGGCTGCAAAGTACAAAGATCTTCTGGATCTATGTAATAAAAATATAATACCATGGAGGTACCATGAAGAGTATGTAAATATGAAACATGATGAAGCAGTTCCTGACGTGTTACCTGAAACTGATGCAGATGATAGTGATAAGGAGAATTAAAGGTTTAATTTTAGTTGAAATTGGATTATTTGATCTGTGTAAATGTTAAATTAATGAGTAATATTAACTGAAACGAATGCAGGTAATACCAAAGCTTTAATTTCCTTGATAATTCTTTAAGTTTAATAATTCTATTTTAAGTTTCATTCATTGATCTCAGTATTCTCTAAAATGTTAAAATAATGAGCAATATGTTATATATTTAACTATATATTTTAAGTTATTTTTTTTATATTAAAATATTAAATACCCATTTATTTATGAAAATTTATCCGTAGTTAAAATGACCTATTGTCGCTTACGTTAAAACTAAAACCAGGTTATTTTTTATCGCAAGTGTTATCTTAAACGCTCGGAATCATAAGAAGTGGTTCGTTTGAGACAGCAAAAATATTGTAAACGCCAAAAAAGTCTCTAAACCTATTGTTTTTTCGAGAATTTTAACTGCTACACCTAAGGCTTCAAAAATCATAATTATATGTTAAATTTCAATTTAATAGCGCAATTATTTGTAAAAATATTTAAAAAATACCTTCTCGTGTAAAATTTGGTTTTGTCGGCAGTAATGGCTCGATATATCGAAGATGGTCATCCACGTACGTGTTTCAACAGATCTGTGGGACCGTCCCTCCAGAAGCATAGCAATCGCTTTCATATAGGTGTAGGAATTGCAACTAGTTCTTAAACAGGCATAGTGAATTGAATCAATACGACGCAATGACATGCTAAAGAAAGATATTTTCAACAGCAGCGTATAGAATCATACTGACAACACAAGTGACTGAGAATTTTGTACTAAATGATTTTTCACTTCACTTTTTTTGGCCAAGGCACGTTCGGACCAATGTTAAGGACTCATAAATATTTTTGCTTTATGTTTAAACGCTTTATTATCAGCTAACCATAACCGTACAAAATATTTATTACACCAAATTCGAGATTCTAGGGCTGGGTGCAATGTTATCTCGAATTTAGGCCGGCCCAAGGTGGCTGCTCTGAGTAGTGGGCTTGCCTAGCCCACTCCAGATGTGCGTTGATGGTCTATGGCAGGAGGGATGTTCTCTCGCCCTTCCCGTCGCAGCCGAGGTAGAGCCGCGTTGGAAGAGAAGTGTTGGTGCAACGATGCGCCACTCGCCTTATCCTATGCCACTCTGGCGGGGACGCTCCGTTGATGCGGTGGTGGTGGGGCTAAGGAGGAGAGAAGTGTCGGTATTGCGCGGCGCCGCTCTTCCTTTTCTCCGCGGCCGAAACTTTTTTGGCGGCGGCGCTACAGGACAGCAGTCAAGCTGGTGCTTCCGATTCAGAGTGCTCGATTTTTCCCGACTCCATGGCCTCCGCGTATCGGACTTGGAATGTCCATTACGCAGGTGGAGTTAGAGGCCGCGGAGCCAGATGCGCCTTGTTCCTGGGGTTTTTGTCGGCGCTAGTCCGACATAACTCGTACTTGCACCTGCGAGGCGGGTATGCGTAGACATATGTAATATGGGTCCTATTTTGGTTTGAGTTAAAACTTCTTATACCATACTAATATATACCATATTTAAAAACAAATACTAAATTACTTTACCAAAGTAAAGTACACACCTGCAGAACACTGGTCCCCTTCCTAATTATTGGGAGGATTCCCGAAGCAAGGAATAACCGCCACGCAGATTCAGTTTGTGATGGCGAATTTCTTTGAAAATGTTTGATAAATTTTGACTAAGCACTTTACCTGAACTGGTTCAACTTCATGCGGCGTCTGTGTTTGTATGCCATATGTTCCCAACATCGCTTGTAAACGCATTGATTCGGCTATGAGTACCACTTGAACCACAAGATCTGTCGCGGTGCCCTGTATTATCAAAAATAAATATTATATAAGATTATAGTTATTTTGGCACTTTAATATTAAACAGTCGTAAACTATAAAATAATTGTAAAATTATATTCTTATACAATTTCGTAACTTTAAAAGCAAACCAAACTAATGGGCTGGATCGCCGTCCGGATATCATTCTCATCAGCTTTACCATTGTATAACGTACTAAGATAAATTAAATCGGTTCACAAATGACAAAATATTGCGTAAAATACATGTAAAAAATCATAACGTCGAATTAAAACCTTTCTTTGAGGTTGGCCAAAAATTTATTTTTGTAAATTACAGTCTGCTTTTTATGCCTAGTACAAACTGCAATATATGCCACCACTATTATAACAATGATACTGGTACTTACAAATGCTGGCTTTGCCTGGAGTTAGTGCATGGAAATAAAATATCGTCATGTAAGGTCATTAACTCTTTTCCATTTTGATATCTGTTTTCAGAACTTTATTAACTCATAGAAGAACATAGTTTACTTATAATGAGCTTATAAACTATTTTATAAAAAAATAAAGTATTAATATTTAAACATGTCCAGCACATCGCACTTTTTCAGTAGATAGGTGTTAAAAATGTTGTCGTAAATGTACTGCTTCAATTTTGATTTAAAAAGGCCAAAGGAGTCGCTCTCTATTATATCATTAGGTAATTTGTTGTACATTTGTGCTCCCTCAAACATTATGTTCCTTTTACCGTGTCTAATTAAATAGTAAACAAATAAGATAAAGGCATCATTTTGAATGAACGCTTTTATTAAGTTTAGTAGAAGTCTGACAGAAGTCACATAATCACACTACTCGTATCACAGCGCCGTAAGAGCATTTTATCTTACAAGTAGGTGTCGTAAAAATAAGTTTGGGTACTAAAATTATAGGGCACTTCTGGCAAATACTGAAATGACCAATTAAAGTGCCATTTTATCAATAGTGGATCGTAACTTCATTAAATTGCTTCCTGTCAATTACAACAAAATTGATTGGATTTAAAATACTAAGGCCGATGATGGGAAGTACGATTTGTGGTGCAATGCGTAAATAAATATAGTCAATTTAGTGAAAAATTTCCAAAACAGATGGCACTTAAATATGAATATGATAAAACAGCACCTGAAAAGCGGAGTAACGTCCTGCTCGTCGGGGTCGGTTATATGATGGCAGATATCGTCGAATAGGGTCCAACTCATTTACATGTAGCAACCCGCCCGTTAACAATTGCGCCAGGACAAACATTGACTGCGCCCACAGGAACAAGCCACCTGTGTCTGAATCAATTCTTTTTTAATACAACAGAAGATGACACTGATAACAAACTAAAGCTCTTAGAAGCGCATTGATCAAATTAAAAATATAGGTATTAGCGAACCGCAACCTCACTGCACAGTCGCTTTTGAAAATATTATAGTTATTTTAATTAATTTTTTTATTAGCACAAGAACCATGCAAAAGTCTTGTTAGACAGTAAGCTTATAACAAACATATAGGTACATATATGGTATGGTAAGTAAAATTAATAAATTGTATTTTCTATTCATTTTAATATTGGTAAGTAGGTTGTTAGAGCACATAAAAAGAAAAAGGAAACTTGCTTATTTAAGATAATTACAAATCTATTCACAAGTTGAAATAGATTTTTTTTTACTTCAATATTTATACAATCCAAACAACTGTTGTTGGTTAAGCAATAGTTTATCAACATTATTGCTAGCAATGTTTATCGTCAATACAGTCAATGTACGTTAGGATATTATTAGTATCCTTTTCACATTGTTTTTGAATATATTCATGGTTTCAGAAATCCCCAGTTCTAAAGTATCGTTTTTTTAGGGCTCCGCTATAATACAAGGAACAATTATAGTTTTTTTTCTTTCGTCTGCCTTACTGTGTCAAATTTTCGATTCTGAACTACTTTTAACAATTAAGCTTATTTTATGCCGACTTCCAAAAAAAAGACGGTACTCAATTCGACTGTGTTTTATTTTGTGTGTTACCTCATAACTTTTTACTGGGTGAACCGATTTCGATGATTTTTTTTATTTGAAAGCTGGTACTTCTCTTGTGGTCCCATATTAAATTAACAAAGACAATTTGCATAGAGGAGCCCTACGATACGCGTGCCCTAATACGCGTTTAGCTGACGTTTAGTCATATTCTTATTATCTTTAAGTTCTTTTATGGATGAAATCTTTAATATTTTTCTATATTCCTTATAATCCTTTAATTATTTTTCTTCGCACTTCCTTCATATTTATAGACATAAAAAATCGTCCATACACGGAATGAAATACAATATCATAGCTTACACGTCAACAATCGTTGATGTGTTCATGTTTTCGACTATGATGTAACCGTCGCTGATGATCAGTTGAAGTTGCCGAACAGTAGCTGATCAGCAATATACTGTCAGCAATATTGCAATCACAACAGTTATTACCATGAAAATGCTTTTATAGCTTTATATCGCGCAAGGCAATCGCATTTAATATTAAATGAACTACATACACGAAGCAACTATTCTTATTAGTAACAAAGCGAAATTGGAAAATTAGCCAACACACTTAGATGAATAAGTTGTAAAGACAGTTAAATTCATTGTCTATGGGAAGATATTTTACCTTTATTTTCACTATCGCCAGGTTGGTCTGTAATTATATTGAAATCTTAATACATTGAGCGAACAATTATTTATATATGTATATATGTTGGTGGAAGTAGAAAGCGGTCGTATTGAAATGAAATGATTTTATATTTATTGTTAGGAATGAGAGTAAAATAATAAAAGAAAATAAGAAATATTGAAGGTGGCGTCGGTCGGTAAAGTGGCGTCGGTCGGTAAAGTGGTATCGCTCGGTAACGTGGTATCAGTCGGTAAGGTGGTAGTTTTTGGGAGTCTCTGTGCAACCGTTGTAAGATAGGTCCATATTTTCTTCAGAGTAAATTCTAATACGAGTAACATTATTATATTTAAATCATTTTGACAATAATTTCTAACATTATTTCAGTGATTATATACCATTGGCCAAAATTTAGCAAACGGCAAGTAACAGCCAATTAGGGCGAGGCTAGGCCTTGAGCGCTTTTAGCGCCAAAGTATATCGGCGGGAAAATTATGATTGTGGAGGATCATCGTAGGCCTGTGTAACTTAGCAAAAATGCTTGAGTTGATTCTAACGATTTGAATAAAATTTTGTATTTAGTTAAAAAAATTAACTTTCCAAGTTTATCTAGATAGGTGACGATATCCATGAGAACATGCGATTTCACTAAAAAAAAAAAAATTTTTAACTTAGAGCGTAGCTGGGTCGAAATAACTTGTTGTTTGAGAAAAAAAAAAGAAATTCATACAATCGAATATTCTTTGTTTCATAGGAAAGAAAACACATTTTTGAGACCAACAATCCAACTGCTATTAATTGTAAAGGAGTGCTCGATTCACATATTTCTTTTCAGTCAACATTGTCCACACATTATCATTGAAATTAAAATTATAAACTATGTTTTTGTATTATTTATTATTTTTACATTGTTTTTTCCCTCGATTCCAATGGATTTGGCACAGTATTATCCAATTTAATAAAATAAAAAATTGAATTTAAAAAGAAATGTATTAATATTTTTAACATACTATATTTTTTTGATATTTTTACATTGTCGTCCAAATTTAAGCTATGTTCAAAATTTCAGTCTCTAGCCCATCGGGAAGTTAGTTTAAAATCAATTACTAAATTTGACCCGAAAGGACATATACGAAAGCAAGTAAATTAAAAACGCGGTAAAAAAGGAATGCTTTCCTCGAAGTAACTTGCAGGAAAATCTTATCTTTTTTGTGAAATGAAAACTAACAAATTTTATTATAACTTACTGGCAGGTATCCTTCGAACAGAATAAGGCTCATTGCGTTCATTTTCCACGCCTTCCCGAGGGACGTAATAATACCAGGGTATTACAGGATCTATAAAATACCAAAAGTTACAATTTTGTAAAACAAACAATGATTGAAATGAACTGTAAAATATTATAAGAACCTCCATATTCATCCATATATATTCGAGACTTCAATAATTTCTGATATTCCTCCACTTGATCGGGTAAAGTGCGAAATACACCGTCAATGATCATCATAACATAAAACAGCGGCCACTCTGATTCGATGCCATCGAATTCTTTCAACTCTCCTTCATGGTAATACCTTCTGTTGGGATCTTCGAGAGCACATTTGTAACCGTCACGGCTGAACCTTTTGAAGCCGTATTTGCCTTGCAGTCGAGTGAGAATGTTGTTTTTCGTTAACTGTACCAAAATGTCTTCGTGTGTAGCAAACGCAGGAAATGATATTGTAGGGAGTAATGCAGCATCAACTCCCTGTAAAACATATAATTGCTTGGTATTATCATCATTTATGTCATAACATTATTATGATATATTTATTAGTTATTTATTCCCGTTTACTTAGTACAAACTGTATGTACAAAAATAGTTTTAAAATATAAGTATACACATTAAATCACTTTCAATTAGAAGAAAACAATATATACAGTAGCAAATATAAGTTTTGTTTGTTTAATCTGAGTCCTCCGTGGACGTACAAATGCTGTAAATTTACTTTTTTATTTATTTAGAGTTATTAAATAGAGTTATATTATAAGCGATTATACAAATTTCTAACCTTCGAACTTGATTCGCGAGGTAGCATCGTTTCAAAAATGCTTCTATTGCGGTTATGGGCATCGATATCCACATAGACAACGCTCCACGACGCACCTTTGTCTCCAAACAAGTTGCATCCATTTATAGCTTCTAAGGCTGCTTTTGCCATACCTAAATGATATTTTAAATTTAAAAAAAAAACCGATACACGAAATTAGTATGACTAAAAAAGTCTGATCTTTTGCGTCTAATCTGTGTTTATTATAATGTCGTGTTAATGTAGTATTTTTATAAAATTGAATTCTCAATGAACTTACAGACCATCTGATGATTAGTGGTTACAGCAGCTCATGGACACCTGCGGTGAACTTTAAACAAATAAGGCTACAGATGCGTTGTCACCTCTGAGTAAGATTAACTGACTAAGATGACATGCTTCACAGCCTGCAATTATACTGACTCTCTACACCCTTCTGATCTGAACACAGCAGTGCAAGCAATTGTGTCGACACTTTTAATGTGGAAAGATTTAATTTAAGAACATAGTTCACGTGATTGTAAGCGCTATTAACATGCCGCGAGAGCCGCTTGCCCTATTAGTCATGGAATTTGCATACGATATCATATCTTCGTTTTCTTCTTCGTCTCATTGGACATTACAACTCCGTAGCGCAGTGGCTAACCGTTAGGTCTCAGCGCTGCGAGCTGCGGGTTCGAATCACGCACGTAACAAATGTTTGTACGGTTTACAATTAATTGTTCCGGGTCATATCTAGTGTTTCGCTTTGAAATGTATCTGTTTAAAACGCCTACATGATATAGGAGTAAATCATAGTTTGGGAGTGACATAAATTTAATATAATAAGTCCCTCTAGGTTCTAGGATCTCTAATCACCACGCTTGGCAAACGTACTAGCGGTCGCAATATCAGACATCTCGCATTATTGGCTTATGGTTTCGTATACCGCCATCTCTTGGAAGTCATGGCATTACACGATTTCATATAAATATGAAAAACCCGCAGCATGTCAATAACATATCCATGTCATCCAGTCGTATGTTCGTCGATTATTCTTTGCAACATTATAGGTAAAATAATTACATTTCGTCTGACCTATATTAATAATCAAAAATAAAGATGCATTGTAAACCCTGAGAGCCCAAATGGAGAGACACAATCACAGTAATTGGGTTGTTATTACATACGAAATGTAGTAGCTATATTCGGTCACTATTACCAATGATCTAATAGGTACCTTGTGACATATATACATAATTTATATAATGTGTAATAAATAATGCATATATTTAGCAAATGGAAGAGATGTAATCAAAATGCACTATTCATGTTTAATTGCATTTTAAATAAAATATGTTTAATGCCATAAATCATAAAACTATGTAGGTATAATGAACACAAAAAAATCTTAAGTCTCGTGCTGTCTCTATCACTTTCAGTCAAAATGACTGTGACACCACGAGACTTACGGCGTCTTAAAATTGAGTAGCGTTTCGTTTGAGTATTAGGGCATAAGACTTGATTAGTAATTATGTTTACTGTGTAAATTTATTAATAACTCGATCTTATCGGATCACTTATCGGATCTAAATGTTGTGATTTTCTTTTTAACAAGTATATTGTGTATATATGACCTTAGTTGTTCAGAAGTGACTTACCGACACACTAACAGTTATAATTAAATAATAAACTATGAGAAGTAACGAAATCAAACATCCTGATGCATAATCACACCAAAGATAAATAATTTATATTTACCTTTGGTGTAATTATGCATTATATTATAATATTACTATATTATCGGTATATTAGTTACCTATGGAGGAAGCGTGAATTTCCGGTTTGCCATCATTGTATTTAGATCCTCGTTCCCACATGCCATAATCTGGAGTTCTGTAGGCTCTTTCAACATAGTAAACTAAGTTCTGGACAAATGCTACTTCATCCTATAAAAAGAAAATATTTAAAGTTGCGTACATACAGAAATGGGATATTTTTAGCGAAGCCCTAAGGACTGAATAAAGGCGGAAGATCCATCTACAAACGCCTAAACTCTATAGACTGGTACTGTGGACTACATACTGCTGAAGTGGGGAGTCATAAACCTGCCGCTCAACATAACTGGTGTGGGCAATTTTTCACAAATTTATATCTGCTGGCGCAATTTCGAAAAGGCTTTCCAGCAATAATTAAGTCTTTGAAAGAAATAAATTTGATATGTTTATTGGTAATATATATGTTATAGTCAAACGTCGAAGCTCAGGCACTCCTAGTTGCCTAGTCAAATATAGTCTTATAGTAAAATTATTGTCCGTGCAGTTGGGGTCATAAATCATAGCTCGGCCTCAGCCCGGCTAGGGCGGTGAACACGTTGCGCGGGCGCAACGCCATTATCGATAACAACAAATCAATCATCGAAGGCAGGTACACGACGGCGGTGCGGTATACAAAGGTTGGTGCGACATTGTTATGTTATGAGTCTAATACCTGCAAATTAGTGCAATGATAATTTAGTACATATATCGATGAGAAATTGGTTTTGTGCATTCTCTCTCTGAATTTCTTTAGTGATACAATGGCTAATCCTTTGTTTTGTACCAGAAAAAATATACAAATTGGATCAGTTAACTTTGGAGTCAGGACACGAAGTGATTCGCTTACCACTTTACCATTTCTAATATAATCCAATTGAATTGGTATGGGCTCAAGGCAAAAATGAAGTTGCCACCAAAAACAAGCACTTTTAAAATTGCAGACGTCAAAGTGTTATTGCATGAAGCAATTTCAAACGTTTCGCAAAAGAACTGGGAAGATTGTGTGAAGCATGCAGAAAAACTCCAAGAGGAAGACTTGAAGAAATCTCATCTGGCAGAAGATATCGTAATTCATGTGGATGACTATGACTCTGACGATTCTGATGTAGAATTTTAATGTAAATAATTTTAGATATAAGTTATTATCTTTATATTTATATTTATTTTTAATATAACTTTTTACATTCCAAACATTTGTACTTTTTTTAATACATAGAAAAAACTATTTTTTAATACATAGATACCTAATTAATAATTTATTTTAAATCGTTATTATTCTTATTTTAATAAATACGTTGTTTTATCTTTTTTTTTTCATTTTTATCACTAACCCACATAATGACAAAACTAAATACACTATCGATAACGCTTAGCGACAACAATAATGCGCATCACTATGCTCGCCCTTAAGGCCCGTGAGTGGGAGAGAGAGCGAAATACTCTGATGATTTATGACCCAAACTGCACGGACAAAATAATTCTAGTATAGTCAAAGTCCAAATAAATGACGTTTTTCTGCCTTTGACTAACGAATTTTTGTCTAACCTAGGAGAGACTAATTTGAACAGTGAAACGCCGAAACTCAATTTCATGAAACCGGGATTTGACCAGTCAGATCTCAATTATATAGGTACCTATTGGAATGTGTTAGTTTGTATGATTAAGTATAATAAAGGGACATTTTTCAAATTTTAATGTTTATTGTTACAATATTATAAGAATTTCAACTCACTTTTTTACACAGGAATATTGACCCAAAATTACTTCTGCAACGGCTTCGGCGCTGAGGGAAGTGCAGTCCCTTCGCCCTTGCGTAGCAAATCGCAGGAACCCACGCTCACCCCCGCAGGTTTAGCTTATTGATCGCCTTTGGCGACCAGTCTCAGCTGCTACGACTCGCGCAGGTTTCTGCGATTTACTACAGCGGGCGGGGGCTGCTCTCCCTCCACGCCTACTGCTTTACAAACTTGCTTTACTTAAGGGGTAGGGCAGACAAGACTACGTGGAGTCGGTGCGTGGTGATTTGGTTTTACAACAGATTTGACCTTTCTTATCTCTAGTCAGGTTGCACTTAACTCTGCTATGATAATGGTAAATGAAACAATGTTATGTGAATTGTTATAATTTTGTTTTCTTTCAAAAAAATGACTGCTCTCCACTGCGACTCAATTCGTTGTGCACGACTCCCATCTTTAGCCACAAATGAATACGAATCGAGGTTTGACCAGATTTTCCCTAGTCGCTTCTAGGATAGACTAGGCAAAGATTATTTTACTTTCGTTTGACTAAAAAGTTAGGTACTTCTAGGTTTGACTAAAAATACTTCAGTCAAAGGCAGAACTTGGAATTTATTTCTGGGTTTGCCGAAAGGTCTTGGTCAAACCTAGGATAAACCAATCATTCCGGGAAGAGACTGCATATCGACCTTTGACTATAACATATATGTTAATTTAGAATGGTTAGTATATAAAAGGTATACCTGTGTATATATGATTTGCAATCCAGCTGTTATCATTTGCACAAGAAACAATAAATAAAGTGAGACAACATCTATTTGCAAATGATGATACTCTTCATCAGAAAGAACTGGTTCTCCAGTAATGAGGTGGAATTTTACGTGGAGAGCATGTGCGGCACATTGGCGAGTTTTAAATGCTTCAACTCTCGCAGATTGTTTTATCCAGCATTCTAAAATACCGCGCATGCATTTGACTGTGCTTTGACCTAACTCATGCGATTTTCCTCGATCATCGTCAATACGCCTGAAAAATACAATCTCATTTTTATATTTTAATAGTTTTAATTTGTAAGTACATACATCTAACACAAATATTTAAAAAAAATTGTCAAACTAAAATAAAGTAAGTTGAATAAACCTAACGAGTAAGGCCAGATAGTGGTAATATAGGCACAAAAAATTATGATGTTAATTGTTTTAGTTAAACGAAAATTTAGAATTAAATATAAAATACATGAGAATATTAGAAAATATTATCATGTATTTAATCAGTAAAATATTTTTGTATGTTAATAATAATTAATATAGTTCAAGTGCAGTAGGGAAGCACATGCTGTTTCCCTTTATGGCTCGACTTTTGACAGGATTTGGCACTCCAGCCTTTTGTGCAAGCTTCCAGCGTAAGGCTGGTCTAACTGGTCATCTGAACAAGAACCTACTAACGCCGGAGTTCTTCGGATGTCCATTCCCACCGCAACAGTCTTCCTGCTGCATAATAATGATCTGTTTATGTCCCGTATCTATCGGTATGCAGACGACAGCATTGTTGTGAAGGGATACCAGCCGAATGCTCGAGGCAGATGGGATCAAATCCAGTCCTAAAGAAAGGCTATGTTGGTGCGTAGGAATCTTTCAATGCATTCTCAGGCATTATCTGAAATGAATTGATGCCAATTTTGTGAGATTCAACGCATCCAAAATACAAGCATGTCTCGTTACTGCAAAAAAGGAACCCGCTCACAACTTTCCTACAGTTGTTAGGGGTTAAGATTCCTCGGAACCTCAACTTGAGTCGAGGGCAAAAGCGAGAGTTATAATCTGGGTCCGAAGACAAGAATAAATAGACCTTTTGTAACGCTAAGACAATTCGATGGCATCACCACCACCTACCACCAGAGGGAATTGTAGTCAAGCACTGGCTTATTAAAAGTAAAAAGTCTCATAAAGGTTGTAACACCTATTTATCGTTATATTTATTTATGAAAGGCTTCATTCATGAAAGAAATTTCATAATATACGCTCACTTATTGCAAGAACGTCATTTCTCAAAATCTTGACTTTTCACGAATTTATAAAAAAAAAAACATTCCTTTAACGGTATACTTTTCATGCAAAAGGACAACAACTTATTTTTCGTTAGGTCGCTAGATGGCGAGAAGTTTCCTAATTGCACGTTATTGCTAGGTGTCATAAGTTCTATCTTAAGGCGGCTACTCAATTGCCTGCCGCAGGAGCAATATAGGGCGTAGGAGTGGGGATGACCCTTAATTGTCTCCTTATTTGTGATGTGTGTAGGCAAGCAGGGGCAATTTTCTTAGTTGCAGGCAGGGCGGCAGGAGCGCAAGACCTTCCTTGCTCCCTAGATCCGCCCTGCCGCTGTCGTGTATGTAACGCAATTGGGACAATTTCCATCAGTTCGTTTGCGTTACAAGTTACTGTGGACAACAATATAGAGCGTGAAGTTTGGACACTTGTGATAGAAGTGTATAAAGAGCGGCTTATTCACCCAGTATCTCCTTTTTCTCTTTTTTTGGGGTAGCACCGCAGAAAGAACATTATTTGAACGTTGTAAATTACAAGTAACATTACTGGGATTTGTTACTGAGTAGATATCTACCTAACTTATCATAGGGGCCAGTATGGGAAAGAAAATATTCCAATAGTATTTGAATTGCTGGAATATACATAAAATGTCATTAACTAAATAATTAAACCAAAATACAAATTTTAGTAATTAAATTTTATTAAAACTCATCATTAGAAAACTATCCTGGCTATTTGTGACGCTAGTTAAATTATAGTAACTAAGTACTAGTTAGTTAAGTTATATCACAGAAAAATTGGTTATATTAAATTATAACGAGTGGAGTTAGTCACATTTAATTATCTTTGGTTCTTTGGTAGCCTAAAAATACCGTGGCAGAACTATGCTGCAGCTTATAAGCACTATATTATGGTTGTAATTATTAATTAGTTGTTTTATTGATAAATGTGGGAGTCTATGGGGCACAGTGTCCACTTACCATCAGATGGACTGTGCTCATTTGTCACCCTTATTCTATATAAAAAAGAGGCAACGCCATATATACCGATTCATTTATATTTCGATATAGCTGGCGCCATTCTCAACGCGTGCATTCAGCGAGACGTACACTGAATAACTCATACTGAACGGCAGGCGTGTGTGTAGAGACAGCTCCGATATTGCCCCGATCGCTGTTCACCCTAGATTGCCCCTGCGGCAGGCAAGTGAGTAGCCGCCATTAATTAATCAACAAATACGTGTGTGCTGTACTGTGCAAGGACGTCATATTCGGCACTATTTCTTTATGGCAACAAATGGTAAGAACAATTTTTAAATAAATATTTTAACAAAATATAGTTATTTCTTATTATGTCGTTATTGTTGAAAAATGTACGCACGTTTTTGTATTATTTGCAGTTATGACTTTATTAAACGATACTTTCTTAATTTCAACACTGAACACTACATGTAACATTTAGAATTATGTCGATCTTATTGAAAAATGTGTTAAACTTAGAGTATTTTTTTAGGTTATGTTATTATTGCAATAAACACCAGGTGTGTTTTTGAAGTTTATTCAAAAATCTAAAATTTATTTTATCATTTCAGGCGTTTCAAGGGCGACTATTAGCAGACCTTGTTAACAATCGTAACGATAATAGTAAATACAAAGAAGCTCGAGTCACCATTCAACCATTGGATACTAACATGCATCCTACAAAACGAAAAATAAATTCAGCTTATCCACTTTGTCCGTTTCGTCGTCTTAGTCTAGTTCATCAAGTTCATCTAGTGAGGATGAAATGTTCAATGTTAAAGATCGTCAAGAGGAAGAAGGCCTATGACATATTTACTCTAAACAATCTTACAATTCATTAATTACAGAGTATCAAAATTCCACTTCTAAACATAGACCTTCCCATAGATTGCTCAAACGCTTGCCATAGTTGCCGCGCTTGGCAAGCCAGTAGGCAATAGTTTATCAGAGTGGTGCTGCCCATCACCTGTTTCAATTTCCCTCTGTTTTTGCAGGATGAAATGGGATAGTGGATACTCTTAGGCCGCTATTACATGATGTACATTATTATTACTTATTTATTACGTTATTGAAATTAATGAAATTTTGAGATATTCGAAATTGTTGCTCGATTGCTTCAACTAGCAGTTAACCACTTTTCTTTCCCGAAGAAGATTGCGACCATTCGGATAAAGATCAAGATTACATACCAAATACAGAAAGTAGTAGTTCTAGTGAAAAATAATCTACTTCTATACATTCAGCTACAGTTTATATTATATATATATATATATATATATATATATATATATATATATATATATATATATATATATATATATAATTATAAGTAAAGAAACCTTTTTTTAATAACACAAACATGTCATTTGCAAATTATCTGGTAACTCAATCAGCAGTGGCCCATTCACAATTTAAGCATTATACGAGTAATATATGAAAAAAATAGTTTACTTGTGAGAGTCGTCAGAGCAAAACGATAACAATTAAAAAAAACATGTGTGCAGGTCACACATGGTAGAAGTGAAACCTTCAGAAAACTAAACTTCGAGAGAATAAGGCGAATGCAGAGTATCGAGAGTAGGATAATTCTAGGGTTTATTTATTATAATAAGTAATGTTTCCAAGTTTAAAAATTCAAATCACAATAATATTTTCTTTCGAGTAAAATTACTTTGTAATAGCGCCATCTACAACATTTTATAGATAAAGTCATTTCATCGAACAAAAATTGATTCTCTCAAGGCGGTATGTAAAATAGACGCTAGATGGCCTAAACACTACTAATTTAATATAAATGGGTAAGTTATTAAATCATAGATTGTTATCAATGGGTTGGATATGATAACTTTATTCAATATGGTTAATTTTTTTTTTTATATAGGATAAGGGTGACAAACGAGCACACAGTTCACCTGATGGTAAGTGGTTGCTGTGGCCCATAGACATCTACATCTATCTTCGACTACAAATCAAAATGCAGATGCGTTGTCACCCGTGAGGACTAAGATGGAATGTCTCGTTTCCAGTAAAAAGGGTCTCCGGTTATTTACACTTACCACACGAAACACAACAACGTTAAACTGCTATTTTACGCTGGTATTCTGTGAGAGCGTGGTCCTTCCCCAGTCGAGCCAACCCATTCGTGCTACAACCATAATGTAGCTGCAGTATGGCTCTACCTCGTAATTTTTTAAACTGTTTATTATATCAGTTAAAAGTTATATTAACCATTTTTAAAGCACCGAACAAAGAGGAGACCGAGATAATAGAAAACATTGTATACTGTATTCTATCTCATTCTTTCGCAGGCTATTCTGTGTGTTTAAGTTTGTCTCTTTTTAGTATGGCTTGCTAGTTTCACCAAGTTTCAATTCACAACGATTCTAAAGTTTTCATTTCCAAAATAAAAACAAACCTGCTTTCGATTCGGTTGCCAACTTTTGATAGGCTCTAATAAATGAAAAAAACATAAGGAATGAAACGATGTATTGCAAATTATAAACAAAACTTATTTTACCTGTATGCCTGATATAAGCCCCACACAGCCGCTGCACAATATATACTATCTCGCACACTGCCTACATGTAGATCAGAAGATAGAACTGGGAACAATCCAGTTATTGGACTTTGAAATCGTAACAGTTGCCTTTTAACTGCAATGAAATTATTTAGATATTAATATAAAGTAGATACATTTTAATATTGATTATTGACATTGTACATAATATTGTTTTTTTTTGTTTATTAATTTTTATTATTACTTTTGATATGTTCATATGATGGTCTATTAATATAGGTATTTAATGATTTAACAATAAATATTTTTGTAACCCCCCAACGAAAACGAGGGGTGTTATATGTTTAATGTGTATTTCTGTAAGTCTGTCTGTGGCATTGTAGCTCCCAAACGGATGAACTAATTTAAATTTAGTTTTTTTTTTATATTGGAAAGGTGTTTTGATCGAAAGTGTTCTTAGCTATGATTCAAGACAATCTTTTCAACCGTTTGAAGATCACCAGCTCTTTTGTTTCAGGGGTTTTAATTTTTTAATATAAGTTATTAAAGTATAAAATAAATTAATATATGCACGCTGTTATAAATAGCTGTAATAGGAGACTAACTGTATTGACCACAATGTATCAACCTATACAATGGCAAAATAAAGATATTAAGGCGATCCGCGGTTATTGTAATTATGGGGTAATTGTAACTAACACAATTATCTTCTTTTTTACAGTTTTTGAATGTCTGTAATCTATGAGTGGACAGAGGAACAAAAGTTTAGTCAATTAGAACAAAGAAATCAATAAACAAATAACACACAAGCATTTTAAGCTTACCAGAAGTGGTTAAAGGGTATATTAGTAATGTTTATAGCATTAATAGTATTTTAAAAAATAGTATAAGGATACAACAGTGCCCTATTTTTTTCCGCACATTTTTGTTTGCTTTACTGGAAGCAGTATCACAGTGTATTTTTATGAATAGTACGACTTATTCATGCAGTAATGTAGCTGCGTAACGTCGCTTAAATTGTAAGATTAAGCTTATGTCGCTAAAATAATAGTCACAATAACCCCGTAACTTTAGTATAGAGTTGAAAAGTATTAATGATGTTAATGTTTAAATATTACCGATAAGTCGGCTAATTCTAAGTTTTGCCGAGAAGCCAAAGAAAATCCATTACATTTATATAGGTGTGTGACAATAGATATGGAACTCGCTAACTGAAGATTTTTGTTCATAAAATTGTACAAGTTATTTTATATAGCTGACGAAATTAAAAAATAAATATTTTCAAATTAATTGCAGAAAAAATTAAATTAATATATTCTAAATTTATTTAATAATTTAATATGGATCACTTAGAGAAAGTTATTCAGTATGAGTAAGCCCAGATAAGGGGCTCTACACGTTTTTCGTTGCAACTTGTATGAAATATTTCACATTCCATGGGCTACATTATTAACTCACATAAACGAAACAAAGAAACGAAACGGTACGAGAGGTCCAAAAATGACAGCTTCCAGAAAATCCACTGTCTTTCAAGCAACTAAAAGAACATCTCTTACACTCTCGCTTCTTTGCTTTATGTGATGAAAAAAGCAGTTTATCAATTAACAAGAAAAGTAATATAATAATTGAACCCCATTCAAAAACCAAATTTTTCGCGACGATTGGTGAAAAGGGTTCTCCAAAAGGAATAATTCGTCACAAGCTTGCAAGTGCTAGTGAATCATTTACGCAATATGTATTTATAAGTAATATTTGTAGTCCACATTGCATGCCGTGACAACCTTTAATTAAGACCACACTTATATATGAACTTTCCTGTTATTTCTAGTTTACATTGTGTTCGTCTTATTGGTAGTCCTCACAAATAAAAGAGTACATAATGATTTCTTATATTTACGCGAACACTACACATTTAAATAAAACTAATTTTACGGATTTTATCGCGTATATTAACTTATTTTATATTCCCGACGTTTCGAGCACTTTACAGCACCCATGGTCAGGGGGGGGGGGGGGCACTGGACCATGGGTGCTGTAAAGTGCTCGACACGTCGGGAATAAAAATATACGCGATAAAATCCGTAAAATTAGTTTTATTTAAAAGAGTACAATTTTTAAGTAGATGGTTTCAATTTCACATTTTAATAAATATAAGAAAACGGTCACTTAATATACGTTTAAGCAACTATTGATTTTAAAACCTGGAAAAGTAGTAAACAGATTTAATTAAAGATTTCATAATGGAAACAGACTGGCTATTGATACAGCTTATTTAACCCAACACTTTTTTATAGGAAATAGCTACACTTTATATTTGGACAAAGTTTTAGAGAAAATTAGACAATCCTGCATGGTTTTACATTAAAAATTATTATTATGATTGCCATAAAAATCATTATAATCATATCTTTTAATAATAAGGGATTAAGAGTAATAGTTGCTTTAACCCCTGATATGAGGCTAATGTAACTTTTAACAAATATTGGTGTTAAATATGATTTTAACAAGACTATGTACGAGGGCGGCACTGAAAATTTCGGGAATCAAGGAAGTGACACAACATTACTATTTAAAAATGTATTTATTGCTTTTCGAAGTATTCTCCGCGAAATTTGACACATTTTTCCATACGATGGAACCAATCATTGAAGCAACCATTCCATTCGGAAGTTGGGGTCTCCAAAATGGCCGTTTTGTAGGCGTCCACAGCTTCTTCAGGTGATGAAAATATCTGTCCACGCAATTTATTCTTTATTTTAGGGAAAATATAGAAATCATTAGGGCTTAGGTCGGGGCTGTACGGCGGATGGTCTAATAATTCTATGTTTTCTTGCTCTAAAAACTCTTTTGTTCTGTGTGCGGTGTGAGAACTCGCATTGTCGTGATGGAGGATGATGCGGCGGTTGCAGTTCTCTTTACGGAGTTCAGAAACGACCTGTGGCAAACAAATGCTAGCATAACATTCTGCATTAACCGTTCTTTGTCCCTCAAGAGGAATAGACGTAACATGGCCGGTTTTGGAGACAAACGTGGCCACCATTTTTTTTGCAACACTCCGTGAACGAACAATTTTTGTTGGCTTTAACTCATTTTCGAACACCCAAACCATAGTATAAAGAGAGGGGAAGTACGTTATCTTCATACAAACGCACTGCACGCGGCTTGTAAGTGTGCGCCATAGTATCTATGAGGCGCCGCACGCACACTTAAACACAATCTCGAAGTATTTCTCAGCGCGCCAGTCGAGGCTAACACCGCACGAGGTTCGCGCGTCACGTAAGCGAGTCACTTATTATAGCATATAATTTTTACTTGACGATGAGATACCTACTTACTTATTTTTGTTGTATTAGTTGTCTATCAGACAGAGGAAGAATAGTAACTAAGTACCTACTTACGGTTATAAAATCGTAATTAAAAATAAGTAATTGCTAATTGTGTATCAGATAAATAGAGCAAAGTTCGAATAATAACAACAGAACAAAAAATTGATTACAGTCTAAGAGGCAGGCGTTAGTAATTTTATGTTATTGTACGATGTTTTTTTTTACAATATTTTAGTCGTTTTATTCAATTTTTTTATTATAGATGTCTATATATAGGGCCGGGTTTTAAACTAATGATTTGGTGACAGTGACAACCCTGAGACAGTAGGCAATTATATCGCGGATTGTGCCGGAGATAACCTACTTGGCCTCTCTTTATACTATGCCCAAACTTGTGACTGGTTTTTTGTTTCGGGTTCGTACGCGTATATCCAGGATTCGTCACCTGATACAATGTTGTATACAGCATTTGAGGATCCTGCGTGGAATCTTTCGAGAGTTCTCACGCACCAAGTAACCCGAGTTGCTTTTTGCTCTTCCCAGAGCGAATGCGGTATCCATCGGGAAAACAACTTTTTTACACCTAATTGTTCATGCAATATTATTTGTATTTGACTCATGCCAATGTCTAAAGTTGCCTGAATTTCGCGGTATGTAACATGTCGATCTTCCTCAATCAGCTTACGCACAGCATCAACATTTTCTTGGGTGACTGCAACTTTTGGACGACCTTGACGGGGATTATCACTAAGCTTGACACGTCCACGTTGAAATTCAGCAAAACAGCGATAAATTATGGGTTTGGATGGGGCTTCATCACCAAATGCAGAAATCATCCGGTCAACACACTGTTTTTGTGTTAAACCACTTCGAAAGTCATAATAAATCATCGTTCTTGAATTTTCTCGAGTCAATTCCATTTTCTCAACGACTAAACAAGTTTGACAAAACCTTGTGACAAGACCGAGAATCTTTTTTTAAATAAGATTTTTAAAACCAAGGACTTTTCAATTAAAAAAAAATTAATATGACAGGAACAGTGGAAATATTCCATTCCCGATACTTTTAGTGCAGCCCTCGTAAGCTTTATGCTTATTAATTTACTTGGATATAAGTCTCAATTAATTATTTTATCAAATAATTGAGATAATAATATATTAATTGGCAAGAATATATTACTTTCAAACATATCTGTTCCAATTCCATTGTCTATAAATGAAAACAATGTTAAGATTCCTACTCATAATTAGAATTATTTTTGTTAACTAGCAATACGCCCCAGCTTCACGTAGGTTATTTCTGAATCTCAACAACAGTGCCATCTACTGGGTCCAATTGTGAATCTAAACCATCCTGGGGCTACTTAAACATACACAAATAAATCATCATAATTGGTCCAACCCTTTAAGGGGAGTTCAGTCACATACACACAAACAGAAGAATTATACAACACATAACATAATTAGTGCACATCCTGAAAGTAGTTTCTACAGAATCGTTTTCTATCATTTTTAATATAGGTAATTTTTTATTCCAAAAATAATTGAAACTACGTAATTTACAGTCACAGTAAACCTGTACAGTCAAAACAAACTGAAATGGACCGTAACTCAAAGCAACAAGACTTTTAAAAGTGCAGTTTTATTTGTATTAATACAAATTCCGTCATTCATTACAAAATAAAGAAAATTGAACCTTGTTTCAAGTATGTTAAAGTCTTTCTTTACAAATACACAGTTTGGAGTTCCTTATAAAGGTCGCGGCGGCCAGGCCATTGAACTCCTAGATCAGCTGATTTGACACATCTTGACTTTTTTATGGGAACGTATTAAATCATTATTTTAGTGAGAGAACAAGTGCCGATGACCTAAAAATAGGATAGTGAACGCTTTTAGAATACTGAAAAGTGATACTGAATTGCTTTCTAAATTATTTTCTTTCTTTTTTAAAATGTAGTCTCCTCACTAGGATTTTCTCTTGTATTGTGGAGGCAGTTTACAAACATAAATCGCACAAGGACAAACATCCAGAGCTGGAACAATTATTTGTAGACCATACAAATACTTGTACCGTGCGGGATTCGAACCCGCGGCTATTAGCGCTACAACTCAATTGCTAAGCCACTGCGCCACGGAGCCGTGGTGGACATTTTGAAAGTGTATTAATTAAAATACAACGATACATTAGGCTATCAGTAAGTTAAATATTTGATCCTTAAAATTATTGTAGTCTTGATTTACATCTTTTAAACACGCCGTCTTTGAATAATGTTGTCGTATTGCCTCTTAGTTTTAGCAGTTCATTATTATTTACAATTACAATTCAAATGTTATGCTAATGCATAACATTTTGTAACGAATATTGCCTATTGACATTGTATCAATAAACAAAATTATACAGAGTTGAAAGTGTGATAGAAAGATGCAATCAAATGTTTACTAGACTTAAATAAACAACTCAATGCAAGGAGTTCTGACATCTGTTAATGTTCATAGGTAGGTATTTCTTTAACATAACCAAGCATGTATTGTTGGCTTTTTTTGGCACTAATACATACCTACAGTTTTGTCAAGGGGCGGCGGCTTTAACTTGTCACGAACGTGAGTAGCGTTTGTGGATTTGTACAGTGACCACAACATTCTTACGGAATTAGTATAACTAATTTAATAAATAATCAATGCATAAACATGTTTAACTAGGAATTCAGTGTATGTATTATGATTTATAACATAATATACTAATTGGGGTGTCTGAGGATGTACGTTAATTACGTTAGATGTTGTATAAAAAAAAGATAAAGGTACTTTTTTCATATGGGTACCAAACATAAACATAATATATTAAATTGAATTACGTTGTTCACATGTAAACATTAATGAATAAAATACCTATTGCATAGTAAATATCAAGCTGTCGAACTGTGTCTTCATAATTGGAGATCTTCAAGAACTGTTGTGCATTAATATCATCAATGCTCCCTTGGCGGATCATCATGTCTGGGTATGCCTATAATAAAATATTTAGAGATTCAAAAAAACAACTTAAATTATTGACAAATCTAATTGTAAATCATATAAGGGACCAAATAGGTAAGTAATGTTATGACAGTGTAAGAGAACACCATATCACAGGTGCCGACAGATAGCTGTACAAACAAACTTATTAACACTGCAAAAAATACCCTAGCCACGACCAGGGAGCATATTTAATTTTTTGTGTTCAAAAGGAAGCAATACTGCTTTGAAATGAGTATGGGTATATTACGCTAACTACCTTTCCATCTTGTGCTACAATTGCTAATCTACCTACCAAGCATGGTAATTATGCCAAATCTTTTTTACATAGGTAGAAGCTCATGTCCAGCTGTGAACTTTTACAGGCTGTTGACATTTATTTAACCTCAACCAAAACATCTTATCCAACTAGATAATTTTGCTCAAAGCATACTAAGAAAATATACTTTTCATGTAATCATCAAAGGTGGATCAGTTACTAAACAATAAAAAAAACCTTAATTATTGAAGCTTATATATTGAAATAGTACTTATCCACAAAAATAATTACTATTATAATTAAAAGTTAATCACAAACTTAACCAACATTTTATATGTGGTAGTCATGTTACAACTGTATTATTTCTGCAGCATGAATGGGTCATCACTACTAGGGCAGAACCACACTCTTATAGAATACCAGGATCGAAGTTTATGTCTTATTTGTCATTTCATAATATGTTTAGGCAAGTTTGTGTGCACATAATTCAGTTTTCAATTGCATAACTTTTATGTATCATATCTTTTGGTTTATATCAATTTTGTGGATTGCAGTATCCACTTATCATCACATGGACTGCTTGCTGATTTGTCACTCTTGATTCCTAAAAGAAAATATTTTCAGGGTTGGCTCAGGGAGGCACTGTCTCATCTTGTTAAAGACAAAACTGGAATGTTTTCTATTTTAAAAATACTAGCAATTTAAAAATAATACGTTTTTAGATATTTATTGCTATATCATGCTTAAAAAAGACAGGATTCAAAGGATTTTTAAAAGGTACATTATATCTTGTAATAGGATGTAAATACATTTTTTGTCCAAATACAATATGAGCAAGCTCAAAGTCGCTTAGTGAACTATGGAGAGGGCTATGCTCAGAATTTTTTTGCAGGATTGACTTAAAAATTAGGATATCTACAGTAGAATCAGAGTAACCGACAGAGCCCAGCGGATCAGTAAGCTGAAGTTGCAATAGGCCGGCTTTGTGGCATTCTTTTGGAGAGGCCTATGTTAGGCAATGGAGTTTCTACAGTTTAGTCCACCTACTAAAACTTTTGAAGAATTCCATACGAGCAAAGTAGGGAGTAAAACTAGCATTATAAAATTTACCTTAAAATATTATTTAAACAAACAAACATACACATCCCATAGATTCCAGTTTCTATAAAGTAGTGTGTAGGCTGGGATTTGAATTTTATCTTTATTTAACTTAATAATTAAAATGTAAACAATGTTTTTAATTTTTTACGAGAACGACCGCTACATACGTCAATCAAGGACAAACAGCATAGATCATAGATGGCATAGATTTTTTTTGGAGCTTATGGCCTAATATCTAGACCTTTAGGCCTAAACAACATAGATTTCTTTTTTTTTTTTGTAGTTTATGGCCTGGTATCTAGACCTTTAGGCCAAGTCTTAAGTATTTTTATTCGGTTTATTATTATTTCTTCAAGCCTTGTCTTTATGTATTATTATCATTCATAGTTCACTGCTTCACAATATGTTGATGCGTCACATTGTGCAGCCCTTGGGAGATTTTGACGGCAACTTGAGCCAGCAGGCAGCTGACAGTTGGCCATGGTATCTAAAGGCGCCTATGCAAACAGCTTATCTTCAGAATCCATTACCATCAGAGCACTTGTTTCACCGTTTCCACTAATAGTTCACATGCGTAGACAGTTAATACATAAAATCGCACCACTTTTACATATCAAAATCCACTTCAAACTATTATTTAAACTATAATACAGGAGCAGCAAACCGCCGCGGATCAAGTTCCCGCCAAAACTCCAACAACATAGATTACTGTACAGTAGTGTTGCCAGACGCCTCGAACCTTTTATCTGTAGTAGAAATTGTTAAAATCTGTATAATCAAATAAACCAAAAATAGATCTAGAATTGATCATCATCATCATTGCTTCTTTTGAAAAACAAGGGATAAATACTAACATGATAAGGTTTGATTATCCATTTTGGTACAATTGATCAAATCCGTTAAAATGAGACTCCATAGAAAGATACTTGTTAGGTAGTTATATCAATGCGATGAGGTCTAATTTAGCTTATCATCCGGATAGATGCTAGAGTCTCTGTGTTTGCAAATTATTTTATTTATTATATTTAATAAATAGATACACACAAACATTTGCTAGACCTCGTTTTGGCACGTGCAATCGCGTAAAAATGTAATAAAATTGAAGTTGTGTTATAAGTAATAACAATTCTTTACGAGTATTTTTGTGCTTTTTATTATTGTTTTAATATGAACTGCATCCTTGGATGCTTTTTATTTTTTCATGTTATGGATATGGGATTTAATTTAATTTACGTTAATTATTTTTTCAACACTAATTTGCTTTAGACTTTTATTTTGACCAAGAAATTATCAAGTGTATGTGTAAGAGTAATATTACAATATTACGATTGGAGTAGATATTGAACGACGGAGACTGAGACCTGAGATAACCATTTCATACAGATTTTACAGATAGATACAGTTTAAACCGCTTAGTAGTACTGATGACCGAATAAAACTAATAGAAATAATAGGACGAACTAGTTCTCTGTCCGAAATGAACTAGTACGGAGCGATCTTTAAAATGATCGAGCAGCACAAGACTACTAATTAAGTTGTGAAAAAAAAAAAATAACCATAAGGTATAGAATTATGCAATGATGTGTGTTTGCGGTATCTAGTCATATATTTTACTTCATTCTGTTTAAGTTGAATATTATGGTAATTTAATCACTAGAGTTAGAAAACTCTGTATAGAAATCTGTATCCAGTGCTAATCTGTATTACACACCGAAAATCTGTATAAATACGGAGAAATTTGTTTATATGACAACACTGCTGTACAGTGTACACAGTCTACTTTTATCTATGGTCTACTTAGTTGATACTACGTAGGTATTTACTGTATATATATATATATATATATATATATATATTTATAGTAAATACCCACGTAGTATCAACTAAAGGCGGCTATTGACATACCTGCAACGCGTAGTGTTTCTATATATTTTGTGCATGCCTGCCGCAGGCGCAATCTACACAGCGATCGGAGCAATATCGGAGCTGTCTCTACACACACGCCTGGTGTTCAGTATTAGAGATGGGCAAGGGGATAGATATATCGATATATATCGCGTGATGAATATCGATATATCGTTATCATTTGTATAATGTAAAGATAAGGCCCAAAATTTTATTTACTGACGGTTGGACGACGAAAAAAACGATACAACATTTTAGACTATATCAAAATTGATACGAATTCAATACTCTACAATAAAAATCGATATTGCGTTTTAAAATATCGACGATATATATCGATATTTTTAACCCAAGCCTATTCAGTATGAGATTGAGAGTGTACGTCTTGTTGGACGCACGTTTTATCGAAATATCAATAAATCGGTATTTACATATTAAAGGCGGCTACTGGCATGTCAGTAGCAACTTTTAACGCGGCTACTGACATGCCTGCCGCAGGGGCAATCTAGGGTGTAGGAGTGGGGATGACCCTTAATTACTTCCTTAATTGTGATGTGTGTAGGCAAGCAGGGGCAATTTTTTAAGTCGGCCCTGCGGCAAGGCGGCAGGAGCGCAAGACCTTCCTTGCTCCCTAGATCGGCCCTGCCGCTGTCGCATGTGTAGCGCAATTGGAGCAATTTTAATCAGTTCGTTGCGACGTTCGCGCGGAGCACATGTATAAGTACAAGTCAGACCCGCAGAAAGAACGTTATTTGAACATTATAACTTACAAGTAACATTACTGGGATTTGTTACCTAACTAATCATAAGGGCTAGTGTGGGAAAGAAAATATTCCAATAATATTAAAATTGCTGGAATAGAAATAAAATGTCATTAACTAAATAATTAAACCAAAATACAAATTTTAGTAATTAAATTTTAATAAAACTGATCATTAGAAAACTATTCTGACTATTTGTAACACTAGTTAAATTTTAGTTACTAAGTACTAGTTAGTTAAGTTATATCACAGAATAAATTGGTTATATTAAATTATGACGAGTGAAGTTAGTCATATTTGTCTTTGATAGCCTAAAAATAGCGTGGCAGAACTATGCTGCAGCTTCTAAGCACTATAATATGGTTGTAATTATTAATAATTAGTTGTTTTATTGATAAATGTGGGTGTCTATGGGCCACAGTGTCCACTTACCATCAGGTGGACTGTGCTCATTTGTCACTCTTATTCTATATACTCTTAGGCTTTATATACCGATTCATTGATATTTCGATAAAACTGGCGTCATTCTCAACGCGTGCGTCCAGCGAGACGTACACTGAATAACTCATATTGAACGGCAGGCGTGTGTCTAGAGACAGCTTGTAGTGTTATACTACTTACATTTCATTGTACACTAATTCTCCATTCTGTTTTGATATTCTGCATTCATGTTTTGCATCACTTTATACTATTTCTCCATTCTGTTCTTGATTTTCTGCATTCATGTTTTGCATCACTTTATACTATTTTTCCATTCTGTTTTTGATTCTCTGCATTTATATTTTGCATCACCTTTATTTATATAGGATCCTGTAACGTTTTTACACAATAACATATCATTTTACTGCGTATTTTCACACTATTTAGTACTTTTAAACTAGCTGTCAACGAAGCCTTACCTTTTTTTGGTCTTTTATTGAATTCTCTGTAACTCTACAATTTCAGGCTTCGGTGCGCTGTCGCGCATCAGTTTTTCCTATTTGAATAATATCTCATTTCTTACTTAAAGGTAAAGATTTTCCAATTATATTCCTAAAAACCAAAAATTTTATATTTGATAACCATTGTTTTTGTAGTTGTCATGGTAACTTTTATTCAAATTCGTCTCTGGTTTGATGTTCTTTCTTCATAAATACTTTTTGGCTGTAGGTCATTTACAATAAATTTCCTTTTAATTTAAATAATTTTTCCGTTCTCTCTAGAAAGATATAAAAGCCGAACAATCGGTGAAGAAATTCAGTCTTGCTTCAGTTCTCGTATCGGAAGCATCTTCTAAAGGCCTTATCCCGGGGCTGCTCAGCCCCGGGATCCTGCAAGCCTCTATCTTGCCTGAAGCCACTGAACTCTACGATCCGTTGCTCTGCCTGAAGTCGCCGGATCCTACAAAACGTTGCTCTGCCTGAAGTCGCCGAGATCCCACAAGTCTCTACTCTACCTGGAGTCGCCGGAACCTACAGACCTCTGTTCCGCCCGAAATCACCGGAACCTACAAACCTCTGTCCCGCCTGCAGTCACCGGATCCTGCAGGCCACTGCGCTGTCTGAAGTCGCTGAGGATCCTGCAAGCTCCTGTCTGGGCTGAAGTCGCCGATCCTGCAATCGCCGCATTCACCTGAGGTCGTCCCCTAGAGACGCCCACGCCTACCCACCTACGCCGTGCGTGCTCGTTCCAGGCGCTGAGAGCACGCTTGGGATCTTCGGACTCAGCTACGACATAAATCTTTTTTTTATTACCTTTTTTTTTAAAAAATAATTTGTAAATCACATCATCCATCCTCACATTCATACTCCATTTTTGATATATAAAATTGTAAATACTCTTTTAAAAACTTAAATATATTATTGTCTTGGTCTATTTGGTTGTTTTGCTGATCGTAGGTTAGGTTTTCCTTCTCTTTTAATTGTCGCTTCACGACAAGCTCCGATATTGCTCCGATCGCTATGCTCCCTAGATTGCCCCTGCGGCAGGTATGTCAGTAGCCGCGTTTAAATAGACTAACATCATAACACATATCACTTCCGTAACATCCCTAGTATATACAGTATATACTATGAAATGATTATATCGAAATGGAATGGAAATGGTTATATCGGAACCGAATTCTGTAGCGGAGTTTTTAAAATTGGTTTGTCAGAACCGGAACCGGAATCGGAGGTGGAGGCAGAAGAGATTTGTTAAGGGCAGGTCTATTGCACTGTATTTTTTTTAAGTTTAAATTTTTTTGAATTTTTCGAATTCAGTGGCATGCACAGACTATAAATGATTTTTTAACGAAGTTAATCGTACCTCCCTTTCGTGAATATATCTTCTCACATAGTTTACACTTTGCTCTATTCCCAGAAACTTTGTTGAAATAATTCCAACTGGCACTTGATTTTGTCTTCCTTGTCCAATTAAAATAAATTTGTTAACTAACAACATCTTATAGTGACCACATCAATACTAAAAATCTTTCATATTTTAAATAAATATATTGAATTGGCCATCGCATGAAAACACGATGTACCTCTCAAGTAATACATATTATATTGAATTAGATTGTTTAGTGTGATTGCCAAATCAATTTATTTATTTAAAACATAAAAGATTATTAATATAAGGTCACTAGAAGATCTTGTTAAGTTAGCTACATTACTGAAAATTCAGGCTTCTAGTGTTATCCACACCGAAGTTATAGGGTTTCAAAAATGGCCTGAACTGCTTCGAGAAAGGGATTGTACTGCTGTGATGCTTTTTTGTTTGACTTGGTGGGAGCACTGCCGTGCCCCCAGATAATGGACAGAAAGCACGGTTTCCGGAGCGACAAGTTGTTTGTACACGCTGATCGCGGCCGCCGCCGCCATTGTGCATCAACCTCCGATATATAACTTCCGATTAAAATATAACGGAACCGAAATCGGAATTGAAGGTGCAAAATCAATCGGAAGTTCCGAACTTTCGGAATTGGAATCGAAACTTCGTCACATCACTAATATATAGAGACAAACAGCGCGACCACACTAGGCTTGGGCAAAATATATCGAAATATCGAAATATTTTTTAATAAAAATATTGATATATATCGTCGACATTTTAAATCGCGATATATCGATATTTATTTTAAAGTATCGGACACGTATCAATTTCGATATATTTTAAAATATTGTATTAATGACAAAACTTGTAACAACAAAAGGAGGTACAAAAGTATTCATGTGTGGTTGGTTGTCGTTTTTTTTTTCGTCGTGCAACCGTCAGTAATATAAAACTTAGGACCTTATCTTTACCATATTACCATAGTGATGTGGTGTCTCATCTAAAACAAAGCCGAAGGCCTTACAAAGAATAATAAGACTTTGACGGGCCGAAATCTAATAAAGAGGTACAAATCTACTAAAGCTGTCAGTAATGTCTTCCAAGAACTTTGCAATGTGGCCCATCAGCATTTTGTGAAGAGTTTTGTGAACATACTCTTCACAAAATGCCATTGCACTGACGTCTATATATACAAGTACGCTCGACTGGCTATACCATACAAAATGCTTCTGCCGATTTGAAGCGCCCTCATTGTCCGTACCGGGAACTAAAATTGACATAATTTGTTGTGTTATTTAAATCGTATGCATTTTGAACTTTTAAACAAACAAATGAAAGTATTTTATGTGGTTTGATTATATTTGATTTTAATTACATAATAAGAGTTATTTTTAGTAATAGTGAGTGTGTGTAATATATAAAACTCGTTACCAAAAGGAAAGTGGGATAACATTTAACAAGTAAGTCAATTTACAGCTAATATTTCTCTGACTAGTATACAGTTATCTGTGGCTAATATTAAACAAATTAAAACTATTTGATAATATAGGTACTTAAAAATTTGTTACTATTCTTAATATCGTAATTACCAACAAGTTTGGTTTTTCATAAACAATAAAATTCAATAGGGTTGTCGAGTTCCGTGTGTATAGTATATCGATGTTCTTTTATACCCATTTATGTTAACAACCAAAGTCGCCGACAACAGATAATTACCAAATGTTTATTAATTAACAGGTTTCCAACTGAACCTAGACTAAAATTATGGCTGTAAAGCACAAAAATTGGGAATCGGCGTCTGAAACAAAATTACTATCTTTGTTCGAAGAAACGCACCACTTTGAAATAGTGCAGCATACCCAGAATATTTTCTGGTAGTACCAGTACCAGTCAGTATAAAAGTATCAGATTATTATTAAAGTATCAAATTATTATTTCGAATGTTTTTTTATTTTTTCTCTCCTTATTTTGCCCCAGACTCAAGGGTAGAAGTGTAGAAGGGTCGCCTGATGATGACTTTGTACTTACAACATATAAATTTGTTAAATTTGATTAAATGTTACCAAATTTATTATACCAAGGGAATGAGCTTATAATGCGACTGCAAAACTATTAATGTGCTTAATGAGCTTGCATGAGTTAAGGTGAGAAATAAATCCCCCTTAAACGGGTTCCCGCCTTGTCGTGGGAGGGGGGAGGAGGAGGGAGGTTAGAAGCCATGCCTTAGTAACCCATGGTAAACCTAGGGCAACTCACATGGCTGGCCCGAAGTGAAGGGCTGCCCCAAGGTGGGGACTCTGAGTGGGCTTGTCAAGTTCTTGGACATGTGTTAGTGGTCTGCGGCTAGAGGAGAGTCCTCTCCCTATATCGCTACAGCAATGCGTCACTAGACTATCCTCCGCGACTTTGGCGATGCTACACCACTTCGTTTTGGGGGAGTCTGTTGTGCAAGTGGATTTGGAGGCCGCGAAGGACAATTTGCCTCGTGTTTCTGGTGTGCCTTACCAGAAAAGGAAAGGGGGAGGAGAAGTCCTCAACGAAGAAGTGGTTGCTCTTGGGCCGCTGGTGCTGGTAGGACCGCGGATGTGTTTAAAAGCGTTGCCATGGCCCTGTCTATATGCGGCGAAAGTGGAACACCATGGAGTTTTAGTAGGTTCGAGTCCGACATAATCCGTTGTTGCCCCCGCGAAGCGGGCATGTGAACGCCTTTCCTCATTTGAAACCCGGATCAAAATCCGTTCTGTAGTTACGAATAAAATCAGCGTCGATCTTGGTTTTATATGAGGTATAAAGCTTGCGTCTAAGGTTTAGAGCCTGTCCAGAAAGCGCGATTTACGCGCGCGTCCACTCGCGCGTTTTGATTTGTATTGCGTCCAGATGCGGCGAAATCACGCGCGTTCTTACGCGCGCATGAGATGAGACGGATTTGGTCAGTTATAAACATGGACTCGGCTACAGCGGTTGTGTTGTGGCTTGCATACCGTCGATGGAGACGTTGTAAACGAAGAGAAAGTCGACGATTTAACGTGCATCCCATTCTACGTGACAGAATGACGCATAGTATGTATATAACTTTATACCCAAAACTCAGAGAATATAGTGAAAAGTTTTTCAACTACTTTCGGATGTCAGTAGCATCGTTTGATGATTTACTAGAAATTATCAAAGAAGATTTGACTCCATGTCAAAATTATGTGGTACGGGATACTGTTTCTGCAGAAGAAAAACTCGTGATTACTTTGAGGTAATATTTTTTATTGCTTTAGTAATTATAAACTAAGACCCAATTAACAAAAATAAAGAATTTGAACAAAATTAACAAAAATTAGGAATCATTCTTATATAATATAGGTAGGTACTTAACATTTAATTTAATTATCGTATAGTTCCATTAATTCAGATTCATTGGAATCTTGTGTAGATGCCGGTGATGGGTTTTTGTAGCTAGACGTCTTTGGTGGTCGTGACGCAGTGCAATAACCTCGATTGTAAGTCGAAAAGGTTGCAGGTGGAAACGAAGATGTTGAAGGGTCTGTTGCGGTATATCCTGTTTCTCCAAAATAATCTGTCTGTCCACGTTGTGTCATTCCTGTTTGGTAATGACATTGTGTCGAAGGTTGGTAGTCGGAACGAGCAGCTGCAGGTTTAAGACACAGAGCTTGTTGAGCTTGAAGTACTTTCATTAATTCAATTTTTGTTTGAAGTCTGTTTTCCTCTGGTACTTTAAGAAGCTCTTTGTGTAAGGACAAACAAAATAGTTTGTCATCATCTGACTCCATTTGGTTTGATGTCTGTGGCTGATTTCCAGATGCTAAATTTGTTTTTATGATGGAGAGAAATTCTTCGTCGGCCGCATTTAGGTTTTTCTTCTTTTTCGCCTGACTACGTGGAGGTCTCATTACATCTTCCCCATCGCCCGAAAACTCTTGTTCTTCAGCTGCAATAGACGCGGTGTTGATGTTGCTCTCAGTTCTTTTATTCCGTGTCGATCTTTCGAGGAACATCAAACGTTCAAAATAAATATATTTGGCTTTGCCGGAGGCTCCTGATCCAGACGGTGTGGTTTTCTTCTTCTTCATTTCTCTTACAAAGCCATCACGCAACCCTTTCCACTTCTTCTGCAATAAAGTACCTGTAAACAATAAAAAGATTAGAATAAAATAATAATTCTTATGTAACTTTCTTTTCAGATATTTGGCTACAGGATGTTATTTTGCGGACCTGCATTATGCCTACAGATTAGGAAAGTCTACAGTTATCGAAATAGTACAGAAAACCTGTTACGTCATATGGAACAAACTGCAAAATATAGTAATGAGAGAACCAACGAAGGCTGAATGGAAAGAAATTTCGAAACAATTTCAAAAATACACAAATTTTCCAAATTGCATCGGCGCCATTGACGGCAAGCACATCCGTATTATAAAACCTAATGATTCTGGATCTCTTTTTTATAACTATAAGAGTTACTTTTCAACTGTTTTGTTGGCCGTATGCGATGCAAATTATTGTTTTATTGCAGTGGACATAGGCGCATATGGAAAAAGTAATGACTCCACAATTTTTAGAGACTCTATTTTATATAAAAAACTTGTCGAGAAAACTTTAGATATCCCAGATCCAAAGCCAATATCGCAAACAGATACAACCCCCTTACCTCATGTCATAGTAGGAGATGAGGCGTTTAGTCTGTCTGAAAATATAATGCGCCCTTATTGCGGTAAATCTCTAACAACTAAAAAAAGAATTTTCAACTATCGCTTATCCAGAGCCCGGCGTTACATTGAATGTTGCTTTGGCATCTTAGTAAATAAATGGAGAATATTTCATAGACCGTTGAATGTAGACATAGAATTTGCAGAAAATATCATTAAGGCTTGTTGTGTTCTCCATAACTACGTAAGGTTAAGGGATGGCTACAGGTATGATCACACTCTTTACGAAACATCTCTGATTAATTTGAACACTGAGGCAGTGAGGCCTAATGCGAGATCATTGAATACAAGAGATAGATTTGCTGATTATTTTGTTAACGAAGACAAACTCCCTTGGCAAGATAAAATGATATAGTTTATTAATGTAAAATATGTGCAAGGAATATTATTATTTAATAAAATATTATTTACTTACCTAAAGTTTTTTTTTTCTCCTCGGAATCACCAGCTTCACAAAAAATTTCTACTATTTCTTCCCAGTTCCTACGTTTAATGATTCTATTAGAATAATCTGATGATTCCATATCCCATATAGCTACCCTTTTCTCAATTTCGTCAATAAAAAGTTCCGTGTCAAAGTTATCACGCTCCATTTTGAACCAAATACGTCCACTCGCCACGGACACGCGCGTAGTACTGGACGCAGCAATGGCGCCGGAGTATCTCGACTCGCGCGGCGCACGCGCGTAAAACGAGCGAGTCGAGAGTCCCGCTCATTGCAAGCGTTTTACGCGCGTGTGAGGTAACGCGCGAGAGCATCTGGACGGCATGTATGTAGCTCTAGTATCTCGAGAACGCGCGAGTGCCTACGCGCGAGTGGATACGCGCGTAAAACGCGCTTTCTGGACAGGCTCTTAGGTATTAATTGATACATTTATTTATTATATAGCATTATATTAATATAATTCATAAATAGAATGGACTTTACGGGTATGCCTGGGGTATAGAATTTTTATCGATATGTTTTATCACACTGACTCTATTATTAGTTTTTTAGAATTATAATCATTATAATCATTAAAAGAATTATAATCATTATAATCATCAATACAACCCCCTAAGTCCGTATAATTTCTTCGAATGAGTTTTTCTGGAAATAGCCATACATAGGAATTATACGAACATAGACGGTTGTATTGATGATTATAATGATTATAATTCTGTTAATACATACTCGTTACACTCGCGAATCATATTTTGTTAAACATACAACCTGACACTAACCTGCAAATTACAAAAAACATAAGAAAATTTGAATTTCGCGGGCCACCCTGGAGCTTCCACCTTAAACGGCGAATCGTACCAATAATAAAGCTGAAAACAAATTATCGGACGCGTCCGTCCATAGAGTCAGTGGCAGCTACCTTATGTTGTCCTCCAAAAAAAAGTGAAAAGGAGTGTTTGGGTACATGATATTATTGTAAACGAATCGAGTATGGTGAATTTCATACATTGTATCCAGACTTACAAAAATATGGTAAACGTTACAAAATGTACTTAAGAATGAATGAAGACAAATTTAATTTTCTGCTTAGTCTGATTGAAAATAATATCGAAAAACAAATGACACAGTTTCGGTGTTTAATTCAGCAGCAATTTGCTCCCACACTTCCTATTTTAAAGTAGCATTTTTATAGTGCTGCAGTTTGTAGTTATACATAGGCAGTCGTGGCCACGAACACATTCAATTAAATTTTCTTCGTCTGACATGTCGCGAGCGCGATCGGTTCGTTTGTGACACTCGAAACGTCCGCGGACGCGTTCCGTGCCCTGTGCACACCGTCCGCGGACGCACAAATATCCAGCCGACTAGATTCTGTTCGGACGTCTGAACGCTCAAGGACGACCGTCCGTCCGTCTAACGACGACAGGCCGTGTCGACGGCGCGTTTTGTTCCACGCGCGCCTCAAAGAGCTGTCAGCAGCGTGAAGGGGCCCGCAAGGGCCGACGCCTGCCGGGGCCGCGGGCTGTTCGAAAGAGATACCGCGGCTCCGGAACGTAAGGGCACTGAAGGAACACGGATGGTTTTTAGTCAGTAAAAGTCTGACACTCCCTTCCGCTCCACCCACAGCGAAAGGCGTCATTAGATGATTTTCCATCCGCAAAAAAAAAAAAAAAAAAAAAGGCACGTCCGCGTCTTACGACCGATAGTTTGCACAGTGCAGTATTAAATGTACTGACTAGATTAAAATAAGCCGCGACTGACGGACGCGTCCGATAATTTGTTCTCAGCTTAAGCCGCGACTGTCAGCCGAGGCTGACGGACACGTCCCAATATTCTTACACCGGTGTGCACGGTAGTTAAGACGGCGTATTCGGACGCCTCACTTCAGTCATTCTATAAAGGTGTTTCAATCGAGAAACATGACAAGCAGCGACAGCGAGGACGAATTTATAGAGTTAGCGGCAGCTGCCTTATGTTGTCCTCCAAAAAAAAAGTGAAAAGGAGTGTTTGGGTCCATGATATTAATGTAAAACGACTCGAGTATGGTGAATTTCATACATTGTATCCAGACTTACAAAAAGATGATAAACGTTACAAAATGTACTTAAGAATGAATGAAAACCAATTTAATTTTCTGCTTAGTCTGATTGAAAATGATGTTTAATTAAGCAACAATTTGCTCCCACACTTCCTGTTTTAAAGTAGCATTTATGTGGCCACGAACACATTCAATTAAATTTTTTTCATCTGACATGTCGCGAGCGCGGTCGGTTCGTTTGTGAGAGCCCTGTGCACACCGTCAGAGGACGCACAAATACCCAGCCGGCTAGATTCTGTTCGGACGTCCGAACGCTCAAGGACGACCCAAGGGCACGTCCGCGTCTTACAACCGATAGTTTGCACAGTGTAGTATTAAATGTACTGGCTAGATTGAAATAAGCCGCGTCTGTCAGCCGCGGCTGACGGACGCGTCCGATAATTTGTTCTCAGCTTAAGCCGCGACTGTCAGCCGAGGCTGACGGACTTGTCCCAATATTCTTGCACCGCCCCTACACTATTATCTTCTTAAATTGTCTAATAAGATTTATTAAAAATAATTGACGAAATTTACTCAAAAGTGATGTTATCAAGCTGATTTCGCAACAACAGTGACTTTTAAATATTAAATATGTTCTCAGCTTATGAACATGACCATTGACAATTTGACATTTGATTGATGACAATGACATGACTTCAAACCATTGATATAAGAAAGGTAAGTTTCTTATAGAGATGAGTCGTACTAGGTAAATTTTGTACTAGGTGCACCTAGTCCAATTCCGTACAAATACTTGATCCAAATACCTGTTCCTGTCCATGTCCATGAAGTATGCATAAAGATTGGTATTGTTGGAATAGGGTACACTTCAAAGTATGCTTAATCTTTGCGTACCACCGATACGTGTACGTATGCAGTAATGAATTGTAATCTTCCCTTCATACTTTACACAGGCTTAGGACTGTCAACGTAAAGATTTTATCTACATTATAGATTGTTGGCGTATTTAAAAGATTTCAATTCATTTTTTTTCAAAGTAATCAGTTTTTGCCTGTTTTTATTTTTTTTTTTATTTTTTTTTAAATCACCTATCAACAATAATTATTTTTTATATATACGGAGAAAATCAGCCTTATGAATTTTGATTTAAAAACATTAATTGTTGGACTTTTCGAGTCCCCAGCCTCGTTCTCCTGTCATTAAGTAACAATCCACAGGAGGAAAATAATCTTTCATAGGGGACACTCGTGGCCTTTGCATTTAACTTCTTGAGTGCTAGGGCATACAAATGCGGGTATACATCCTTCCGCCTTTTCCACCACTCTAGTGGTGATATATTCTCACTCGGCAACACAACTTTATCGTCCAAATATCTTTGCACTTCTAAAATTGCTCGAGAAGTTGCCGTGCCCTTGGGTTGTATATTTTTCATTTTTTCGGCATAATGCTGCCATACTAAATTAATTTGAAGCTGAGGTGGAGGATTTGCTGCTTGATCCGATAGCTGCTGCTCTTCGTTTTCAATTTGGGGATAATTTCGATCCTCTTTATTTATAATTGTTGTAATCATTTCTATAATTCTTTGTTTTGTAGTGTCAGCTACATACTGATCTTCAAAATACAATTTGAATCTGGGATCCAGGAACATACACGTAGTAAATGTGCCGCTTTTGTCTAAATGTATAAATCTATTTTTTATAGCGGCCAGCAAGTCTTGTTGTAGTTTTTGGGCGGTGTCGAGGTATGTATTACTATTAATATTTTCTAAAGATTTAACTAACCCTGTCGTTATAGGTATCACTAAACTTCCTGTTATATATTTTTGAGCACTTACTTCCCTTGTAACTTCTTCACATGGTTTTAAAATGTTGCAAATGTGTTCACAAAGTTTCCATTCAACTGCAGTTAGGGACATGCTAATGGCGTTTAAGTTAGAGAGCGCACTATTAACCTCTTCTTTTAATTCTACGAACCTCTGCAACATGTAAAATGTAGAATTCCACCGCGTACTTACACATTGTAGAGGTCTTTTAGGAGATTTTCTAGCCTGTTCCTGGTATTTTTTTAATTTTTCCCAGGCTTGAGCGGATCTTTTAAAGTAAGCAACAGTAGTTTTCACCTTATTAATTAAATCAACTAATTCTTGTGTCGCAGATAATGCTTCTTGGACAGCTAAATTTAGCGTGTGTGCATAGCAACCAAAATGCTTCCAGCCTAAATCTATCATGGCTTTTTTAATATTGGCGCCGTTATCTGACACTGCTAACAAAATTTTTCCTGACACTTTCCATTCCTCTGTTATTCGTGACAGTTCCATAGCTAAATTGGCACTGGTATGTGATCCCTCTAAAAGTACACAATCTAACAAGATAGATTTTAAAGTGCAGTCATTTTTATTGATATAATGACCAGTAATACCCATATACGAGTCGTTTGTACTTGATGTCCATATATCCGCTGTGATTGAAATCGATTCAACATCGTTTGCGACTTCCGTTATTTTTGAAGTTCGCAAACTTTCATAGCGACTTGGTAATAAATTGTTTGCAAAGAACTTACGATTCGGAATAACATAAAAAGGAAAAGCAGACTGAATTAATTGTCTAAAACCTCTATCTTCTACAATACGGAATGGTTGAAAGTCCATAATAAATAAATCCATTATTAACTTATCTATATCAGATTTACATTTATCAGCATTTTTTTTATATATGTATGAAGCTATAGTTCTCGAACCTGGTTGTACTAATCGTACCAAGTTAGTGGACGGACGTTCTTCACCTTCAGGTTGTTGAACTATTCCAGCAGGTTGGTTTGATGTTGACGATTGCTGGTTGGTCTGGGCTGCTATCACTGGAGCTGAAACATCGTTCCTTCTAACTAAACTTACGAATGGATGTTTACGTTTAAGGTGCTTTGTAAGGTTTGATACAGAACTTTTAAAACTCAACTGTATTTTACATATATTACACTCGGCCATTTGTTGGGCTTTGTCCGTAAAGTGATCCCAAGCGACACTAATTACTTTGGGAGCCATTTTTATAAACAATTAACACTTTAATGTCTTAATAAAAAATAAAATAAAAAGTTCTTTAACTACTTAATAACACCTAATTTAACTATATAATATAAGTTAAATTTATAATATAACTTTAATTAATAACCTAACTTAACTTTATACTTATTATCTCTTAACTTTGTTATGAAAACCAATTCTTATAAACAAGTCCAATACGCGTATACGATTGCAACGTCGAGTACCTAGTTACTGAGCCAGCGTCCACTGAGATCACATTCGCATGAGTCCGTACAAGTCCGTACTAGGGACTCGACTGCCTAGTATTTGGTTGAAGTCCCGAGTAGACTAGTCTCAAACTCTCAAATAATAAAAGACAAAGATAGAAAGACTGCGGAATAGTGCAGTTAAAAAAGGACAGAATATTATATTTTTGTACAACACGAGTGCGCGTTGTGTGACTTTTTTGCACATTGAAATATGGTTCAAATTCAAATGGCTGATACACGTATGATTTAAGCAAACACGAGTGAGCGGCAAAGCATACTAGTAACTATGTTCGCCGCGCCGGTTCTTCATACCTTCATACTTCAGTACCGTGAGACGCGTAGGCACAGTGAGACTAGGTGGATCAAGTCTTTTGAAAATTGGAACAGGTGCAAGCTAGTCTCGTTTAATACCTAGTGCCTGGACCTGTTCTAGTATATACGCTTCATCTCTAGTTTCTTATATCAATGCTTCAAACAATATGCATTGTTTATGTTATTGTCAAGTTTTTGCTATTTTGGATCTGTAATAAATAATTTGTATAAAAATACAAATTTGCATTTTCTCTAAGACGTTCAATTATTTGTTTGATCGCTACATTTAAATTACGTAAGAAGAATTATAGAAAAGAGATAAGAATATGTAAAATAAACAGGTTAGATTTTAAAATTTGTAAATATATATTTATTAAGTATATAAATTTATATTAGTACACAGTAATCATCGTAATAAATAAAGCCCTTCATTATTAGCACGCTACGTAGCTGTTCAAATGTACTCGGCTCTAGCACATAGCAAGCAGAATGAGTAATGAAACTCATCAAGACCCCGAATCTACAAGCCTCAATCCACACTCACAGGTTGTCCTTACATAATGGTCATTATAACTAATCACACTGATATATTTATGCACCATGTTTCTAAATGTTATTTCTAAAAAGGATTGGTGAATAACTTTTATGTATATATTTATTTAAAAGTAACATTACTTACTGTTTTTAAGCAATTAATTAATTTATATTCATGTAATATGTGTATATTATTAACAATAATGAATGTTAACAGAAATGTGTAGTTAAATTGGTAACATATTATAAAGGATAGAAAGGGTGCTTGTGCACTGTATAGTAATTTTAGTGTCCACTGTATATCTGCACTGCACTGTATACCATACAGTGCACAGGCATGACAGTCTAAACAGAATGTCATGCCTGTAGCCGTTTCCAATGGCAGTGAAAATATGGATGTATGCTTATGCACTGCATGAAATTTTACTGATCCTAATGTCATGTCACAGTACTTGCCTATTGTAATATAATATTTGCCAACTCAGTGTAAGATTTTCATCAGGCTAAATCTAATATATAAAAATTGCTGCCGTACTGTTCATCCGCCGTGTAGTGGCGGTCAAGAATATCCACTACCCCATATCCTCCCGTGGGTGTCGTAAAAGGCGACAAAGGGAAACAGGTGGGAGATGGGCAGCAGCATCTTCCTGATAATAGCCAATATTATAATAAAAAAAAAACTGCGGTTGCCAACCCGCTCGCTAAGTGTGGCAACTATGGCAAATACCCCCCTTATGAATGGATGTAATAAAGAAACGGCCCCCAGTCCCCGGCGGCCCCGCTATTCCTGGCTACGGTGGCGACCATGGTAACGGCGGGGCAGGGGGTGCTAAGAATCTCCGGTGGAGGTTTGGTTGCCACCTACGACGACTCGACCTGGCAACATACAACGCACGCACCCTGAGGACTGACGAGAAGATCGTGGAGCTGGAAGAAGAGATAGACAAGTTGCGCTGGCATATTATAGGATTATCCGAAGTCCGAAGAGAGGGGGAGGACACGGTAATCCTCGAATCCGGCAACTTGCTCTATCACCGGGAGGGCGAACATCTGTCCCAAGGAGGTGTCGGATTTATCGTCCACAAGTCTCTCGTTAACAACGTTGTAAAGATCGGGAGTGTGTCGACGAGGGTTGCGTACCTTATACTCAGAATCACCAAACGGTATTCGCTGAAGGTCATACAGGTTTACGCACCAACCTCGGCACATCCCGATGAGGAGGTGGAGGAAATGTATGAGGATATCTCTAGAGCCATGCATTCCTCCAAAACCCAATATACGGTGTTAATGGGAGACTTCAATGCAAAACTAGGCACAAGAGAGAACGGTGAGCTGAAAGTAGGGAAATTTGGAATAGGGCAACGGAACCCAAGGGGCCAGCAGCTGGCCGACTTCATGGAGAAAGAGGGACTCTTTATGATGAACTCTTTCTTCAAGAAGCGGCCCCACAGGAAGTGGACCTGGTCGAGCCCCGACGGTTCGACAAAAAATGAGATTGACTTCATTATGACGACCAGACGACAACTGTTCAGTGATGTCTCAGTGATCGCGAGGGTGAAAACCGGCAGCGATCACCGAATGGTTAGAGGCACACTGAACCTAAATGTTAAGTTGGAGAGGTCTCGTCTGATGAAGTCAACGCTCCGTCCCCCTCGTGCTCTAATTCAAAGTCCCGAAACCTTTCAGCTCGAGTTACGAAACCGTTTTCAGTGCCTAGAAGACTGCAATGAAGTGGACGATATGAATGACAAGCTCGTGGAAACTGTCCATGCGGTCGGAGCTAAGTTCTGCAAGACCCGCCGCAGAAGAACACAAAAACTCTCCGATCACACTCTTAATCTCATGGCTGTTAGACGGGAGATGAGGCTACATTCTTCAACAGATTTGACAGCATACAGGCAACTGAACAGACAGATCTCCAAATGCATGCGGCGGGACTTACGCAACTTCAATACAGCTCGTATTGAAGAAGCGATCGAGCGGAACCAAGGCTCCAAAGTCTTTGCCAGAGATCTGTCTGCCAGAAAAAGCCAACTGTCAAAGCTGAAGACCGAATGTGGCAGCATCGTTTCCGGGGCACCTGAGATTTTGAGTGAGATTGAGAGGTTCTATGGGCAGCTGTACACGTCATCGTTGGAGCCACACGCAAGTGTGAGTAACGATCCAAGAGCGAGTCTTATCCGACACTATTCCGAAGATATCCCGGACGTCAGTCTGAGCGAGATTAGAATGGCTCTCCAGCACCTTAAAAACGGCAAGGCCCCAGGTGAGGATGGAATTACAGCGGAGCTTCTGAAAGCGGGTGGAAGACCGGTACTTGAAGTCCTTCAGAAGCTCTTTAATTCCGTCCTCCATGGTGGCATTACACCGGAGGCGTGGAGCAGAAGTGCGGTGGTCTTGTTCTTCAAGAAAGGTGACAACGCTCTCTTGAAGAACTACAGACCGATTTCCCTTCTGAGCCGCGTCTACATGCTGTTTTCGAGAGTCATTACGAATCGTCTTGCGCGCAGACTTGACGACTTCCAGCCTCCCGAACAAGCCGGTTTCCGAAAGGGCTTTAGCACCATAGACCACATACATACCCTACGGCAAATTGTACAGAAGTCCGAAGAGTACAATTTGCCACTATGTCTGGCGTATGTGGACTATGAGAAAGCCTTTGATTCCGTCGAAATTTGGGCGGTGCTGCAGTCCCTTCAGCGGTGCCAAGTTGACTGTCGGTATATCGAAGTGCTGAAGTGTTTGTACAGTAGGGCTACGATGGCTATCCGAGTACAGAACCAGAGTACGAAACCCATCCAATTGCAGAGAGGTGTAAGACAGGGTGATGTTATATCCCCGAAACTCTTCACCGCTGCATTGGAAGACGTTTTCAAGTTTCTGGACTGGAAAGGATGCGGTATTAACATCAATGGCGAATACATCACTCACCTTCGATTTGCCGACGATATAGTCCTTATGGCAGAATCGCTGGAGGACCTAAGCACTATGCTCAATGACCTCAATAGTGTCTCCCAACGGATAGGTCTTAAGATGAACATGGACAAAACAAAGATCATGTTTAATGTCCATGTCACACCTATGCCGGTAGTTGTTGGGAGCACTAAGCTCGAAGTTGTTGACGAGTATGTTTACCTGGGACAAATAGTCCGACTAGGTAAGTCCAACTTCGACCGAGAGGTCAATCGACGGATTCAACTCGGCTGGGCAGCGTTCGGGAAGCTACGACACATCTTCTCGTCAGACATACCTCAAAACCTTAAAACGAAATTGTACAACCAGTGCGTGTTGCCAGTGATGACTTACGGAACTGAGACGTGGTCCTTCACTGCTGGCCGTATGAGGAAGCTCAAGGTCGCTCAGCGAGCTATGGAGAGGGCTATGCTCGGAGTTTCTCTGCGTGATAAACTTAGGAATAAGGATATCCACAGTAGAACCAGAGTAACCGACATAGCCCAACGGATTAGTAAGCTGAAGTGGCAGTGGGCCGGCCATATAGCTCGAAGAACCGACAACCGATGGGGAAGAAAGGTTCTCGAGTGGCAGCCTCGTACCGGTAGGCGAAGTGTAGGGCGTCCCCCCACGAGATGGAGTGACGACCTGGTAAGACATGCAGGAAGTCGATGGATGCAGGTGGCTCAGGACCGTGCTTTGTGGCATTCTTTGGGGGAGGCCTATGTTCAGCAGTGGACTTGTGAAGGGCTGTAATGATGATGATGATGATGACTGTTCATCAGATTGCAGTAAAACTTTATCAGCTGATTGCTTGTGCTTGCGTGAAGGTTATAGGCATAGTACAATTAACTTACAATAGGTGGCACGCGTATCGCAACTTCAAATTTATTTAAACATTATATATCATTCTACTTCAATGAATGTAATAAAAATAATAAGTTCCTAATTAAACAATACAATTCTTAAAAATTTAAATCAATATTTCCACAATTATTTCTTCTGCAGCAGTAACCTGCCGGGTACCAGATAGTTGAATATAAATAATTAAGCTTAGAAAAAGTAAAAACCAATTACAAAAACTAAAAAGAATTTTTTTGAAAATTTCCACATATTATGTGGTGTTAAAATGTTAAGTGAATATTATTTTATTCTTTTTAGGTTTTTGAAGTCTGTTTTTACTATTTAATGTTTTTTAGAGCTGACCAAAATTGTTTCACAATTGGCAGAGATATTGCGTAACATATATACAATTCAGTAAGAATTTTATTTTTTTGTGTGCTAAAGCTAAGGCAAATAATATGAAATATTATAATTTTGTCTTTTTTATTTTCATACATTGATAAAGCTTAGACAAAATAGCAAAATACATAATAGGGATCTTTAATATGCAATTCTTAATTTTATCCTTGTGGTACTAGCTCCCTGTGAAAATGTATGACAGCAAAGTGATAGATAGTGAACAAGCAGACATGATTGTGCATACAAATTAGTGTGTGTGCATACAAAATAGTCAAAAATAACAAAAACTAAAAGTAAAGCAATGGAAAGATCAATGCTTAAAATTTCCAAAAAAGACAGAATCAGGATTACAGAGATCTGGGACAGGACAGGGGTGGAAGATGTCCAAAGATTAAGAAAAGCAAATGGGCATGGGCTGGACACCTCTACAGACTACCAAATGATAGATGGACTAAAATAAATTACAGAGTGGATCCCTATGGACAAAAGAAGGAAAAAAAGAGACCAAAAAGGAGATGGCAGGACGAACTCTCAAATTTTGACAAATACTGGCACAGAACAGCCCAGAGTCGAAAAGATTGGGATAAGTTGGGGGAGGCCTTTTGCGCTAATAGTGACATATAAATAATAAAAAATATAATGAAACAACTTATAAATTTAAAGTAAAAATTTATTTATGTGTAAAATAAAGGCTACTAATAGTAATAATTTGTATGAAAATAATTAGAGAAATTAAAAATCTTATATAACAAATAGAACTTAAACTTTGTTTATTTCCAAATAAGTGAATATATTTTATAATTTTTACCATTTGCTTATATGTGTAAACTTATAATTGGAGATGTGTTAACTATATTAACTGTAATGGTGTTATTAATTGCCTAAACATTCTGTGCTTAGTTATATATAATATCTCTAAACATAATTTTAAATAAAACAATTTGTTTCTGTTTTGCTTAAAATAAAGCAATTATTGTCCTTGGTATAGCTTGTATTATGGCTGCAGAATGTATGGGCCAGCTTGACCGGGGAACAACCACACAGCCTACTGTCACTATGTTTTGTGGGGCAAGTAATAAGAACAAGATACCCTTTCTACTGGTGAAAAGGTATTATTGGCAACAACATCCAGTTATCATCAGATGGGATAGTGTGCTTGTTTGTCGTTAAAAAAATATTTTTGATGACAAAAACACAAGCTTGGCGAATACCAAATAAGTAGGAATAATGTCCGTGAAGTTTGAAATTATACACTTAATTTGAATGGTAATAAAACTTTTTTATTTTTAGTTGGATCTTTTTTCTCTCATTGGAGGAAGCTGGCCCCCAGCTCCTCGTGAGCCTGAATGCGCCCAGTATGGGACTGTGCCCAGAAATTTTCGACTCACTATGCAACATTCATTGCAAAATGAAAGAATCAAGTCTATAAACCTTATCAATCACTTAGCACCTGACAAATCAAGACGTAATAAATCATCATTAGCAACAACCGTAAAATCTATAAAACCTGAAGAAATTTGTTCCCAAGCCAAAATGGTTCATGAACCAAAGAAAATTGAGACAGGTGTATTAGTAGGTAAGATATTAATTTAACAGTTATCATTAAAATCGAAATTTTCCTTAAATATCTTGTGGTACTTGAAATTTCGTCAATATATACTATTAGTAATTTTTGATAGTTTGTGGTACAGGGTACAGGCGTGATGTTATGTTGTGCGACTGTGTACACAATGTATAGTTATGCAATAGCAACAATCGCTGTTGATTTGCTGGCATTTATTGAATAGTTTCGAACGACGACGAAATTATAAACGACGTTACGTTTAAGTTACGAAATTTAAATAGGGCCATTTCGGAATAAACCTCTCAAACAAAAAAAAACGAATTTTGCAAATCCGTCTATATATAACAGAGTTTGCCCGAACATACAAAAAAATATTATGTATATTCAAATGTTTATATTTTTTTGAATATTTGTTGATATTATTTTTTTGAAATGAGATCGTCCTCCTATTTTGAAGTTGGTTAATAATCACATGGATACCTTCCGGGCAATGAAACAGTTAAGCCGGACATCTACCGGCCACAACAACCATCTGCGTATATGAGCGATCGCGGGATCTCCGTTCGGAATGTAACCGGGGTTACCCCCATCATCGCTTTGTTCGATTAGTAGTATGTCCCGGGGGTAGCACTTATTATCACCAGCACCCTCGCAGTGCTCTCACGATGTCTCGGGACCACTTCTGAGTCATCGTTCCGAGGCGTTCGGCAGTGACGACTGCGTAGTAGGAGATACAGGTGCTTTGTGGCATTCCTTGGGGGTGGCGTATGTTCAGCAGTGGACTTGTAATGCTGTGATGATGATTATTATGATTGAATGATTTTACGGATTTTATCACGTTTAATATAACTTTTACATTTCCGACGTTTCGAGTACATTGCGTGGTCACGTGGGAACAGATGTTCAGCGCCCCAATGTCGTAGTTAACCATGGTTATTGGTTACCTTTGGTGATTTTGAACCCTCACCTTTCACCCGCCATTACATCAGATTTGGTACATCACAAATTCTCACAGAAACACCGATTCTTACCAAGGAATTTATGTCAATTATAAGTTATAAATAATTTAAGTCAATTAAATGTGATAAATTGCGTTAAAAGTGAAGCTAGTTTTATTCAATGCGTAGTATTTTGCGTAAATAAAAGAAATCGTTATATAATTTTAAAGGTCATACATTTAGTATGTTATTTTATATTTATATCTTTATAAGTTTTTTGTATCTAAACGACCTGCAACGTTAAGGTACTGACCGAGCACAGACAACGAGTACGAACATGTAAACGGCTTGTTTGGCTGTGCTCGCTACTCGGTCCGAGTAGGTTATTCGCAGTGGTGTATCGCCAGCAACGCAAAATCAGGAATTTGCATTTAGAAAAGCCCAAAATTAGGCGCTTTTTAGGTGCTAATTAGGTGCCAATTTTAAAAATTAGGAGCTCTAAAATTGGCACCTAATTAGCACCTAAAAAGCCCCTAATTTTGGGCTTTTCTAAATGCAAATTCCTGATTTTGCGTTGCTGGCGACGATAATAAGTGACGATAATAGATATACGATAAATATTAGCAAGGAATTAAGTGCTAATTAAGTGTTGATAAATTATTGGGGTCGGATGTAGATGACGGTAATATTCTGGGAATTATCGAGTCCAGGACCACCATTACCTTACTATAAGGTATGAATGGCATTTTTTGTACTTTATCAGTTTATTATAGATAAGATAGGTCGAATCTGTACTAAAACCAAATCAGAACGTCCCTACTCCACGTAGTCGTGTCTGCTCTACCCCTAGAGTGTTTTTGTAAAGTCGTAGGCGCGGAGGGAGAGCAGCCCCCGCCCGCTGTGGCAAAACGCAGGTATCCGTGCGAGCCGTAGAGGCCGAGGCTGGTCGCGAAGGCGACCAATAAGCCGAAGCTGCGGAGGTGAGCATGAGTGCTTGTGATTTTCTACGCAAGGGCGAAGGGGCTGCACTCCTCGCAGCGCCGAAGCCGTTGCAGAAGTAACTATGTCAATATTCCTGCAACGCAAATTTCAACAGTTCGTTGCGGTGAAAATTTTAGAGCAACTAATTTTTTAACTGGGTACTTAATTAGCACCTAAAAAGCCCCTAATTTGGGCTTTTTATAAAAACATTTTTGATTCTATTCTGATTTTCAGAAAATCTGAATTTTGCATCTGCTTTGTTCTGAATAACGACTTCATTTTTCTTAGGGGCGCCTTGTCATTGTGTATACTTGCAGCACCTAATTAGCACTTAATTCCTTGCTATTAATATTTATCGTATATCTAATAACTTCATTGCGTTGCTAGCGTTACGTTTGCCAGCAATGCAAATTGCAATTGTTCGTTGCGGTCAAAATTTTAGAGCACCAAATTTTTAAAATTGGCAACTAATTAGCACCTAAAAAGTCCCTAATTTTTGATTTTTCTAAATGCAAATTCCCGATTTTGCGTTGCTGGCGAGACACAACTGGTATTCGCTTGTTTTGCACTCGTTGTCGGTTTTTTTTTAGCACGAGTCAAAGGAATTTTTGCGTGTATTCTTATCGGTGTTTACATACTCGCCATTATTTAGTTGACCCGTGAACTATCATTATAATTTACTCGTCCAATCTACTGCTATAACTTTCTCTAATACGAGGGTGGATTGAAAAGTACTCGGCCTAACCAAGAAAATAAACACCTACTAAATCAGTTATATTTTTATTTTTCTACATAATCACCATCAAGTTCAATACACTTTTGCCACCTCCCCTTCCAAGCATTTAGACCGTTGAAAAAAAAATGATTCTTCCTTAGAGTCAAAATATGCGTCTACAGCTGCTTTGACCTCGTCGTTTGTCGAAAATCTTTGACCTCCCAAGTGCTTTTTTAGGTTAGGGAACAGAAAGAAGTCTGAGGTGAATACGGCGGATGCGGTAACAGTTCAAAGCCACAGTTGTGAATTTCAGCCATTGACTGTACTGACGTGTGAACACGGGCGTTATCTTGATGAAACAGGACTTTTCTTCTGAGCATTCCTCGACGTTTTTCTTTTATTTCCTCTCGTAAACGACGTAGTAAGGTGCAGTAGTAATCAGAGTTTATAGTCTGACCCCTTTCAAGATAATCAATCATAATCACACTTTTCGAGTCCCAGAATACTGAAGCCATTACCTTATTTGCCGACAAAATCGACTTAGCCTTTTTAGGGGGTGGTGAACCAGGTCTTCTCCACTGTTTTGATTGTTGTTTTGTTTCCGGTGTACAGTAATGAACCCATGTTTCGTCTATAGTAACAAAACGATTCAAAAAATCATCTGCATCGGCTTCAAATAACTCCAAACAGTCGCGTGAAATAGTCAATCGCGTCCTTTTTTGTTCAACTGAAAGCAGTCGCGGAACCCACCTCGACACCTTGTGGAAACCCAACTCGTTGACAATGATGTTTTGAGTTCGTTCATAAGAGATGCCTATAATCTCGGCTATCTCTCTAATTTTTAATCTGCGGTCTCCCATTATTAAATCAAGTACTTTTTTAATATTTTCGTCAGTAGTTGACGTCGAAGGCCTTCCAGAGCGGGGTTCATCTTTCACACTCTCTACCACGCTTAAATTCTGCTATCCATTTTTTGACGGATGAATATGACAGAGCACAATTGCCTAATGTACTGACCATGTCATCATGGATGGCTTTTGATGATAGCCCCTTCTTATGGAGGTACTTAATGACGGCACGCTGCTCGATTTGCTCCATTCGCGGAAATTATGTCCGATTACTTTGTTAATAAATTTATAAAGTCACAACTAATTATCGCACACGTTTCGAACTTCACACAATGAACTAGTCTGAACTGAACTAAATAATGTGGGTAGATTTGATTTTTAGAATTGAATGGATCTGTGTTAGGCCGAGTACTTTTCAATCCACCCTCGTACCTTTCTTTGACAATATATTTAAAAAAATATAAGCGGAGTACATATTTATATGTTTTTATATATTTTATCAAATACACTTCTTAAATTAGTAAATTTTTGAGTTCTATCTATTATAGTTCCTGCAGCGCACGCCAAGAAATGACATAAACACAAAGATGTTTTATAGGATAAACGTAATATGTACATTGGTGAATTTTTAGCACTGTGGATAAAAAGCCGTCATTATAGATAGACTCAAACATTTTTTACAAAAGATATGGCCTATGTCCTATTCTGGTTTATCGTCTATAATATTGCGAAGTTTCATTAAAATACGTTTAAGAAGTTTTAGCGAGATTGAGCCAAAAATATTTATCAAACATCCAAACAAATTTTCACATTTTTAATATTAGCAGAATTGTGAATTTATAACGCCAATAACAGCTACAAAAGACCGATTATGCCCTTGATTAAGTTGTATTCGGTCAATTGTTGAACTGATATTGAAAATATTTGTGTAACGTTAACGAAACAATATTAAAAGCAACTTACCATTTTGTCGAAGGGTTTTATTATCACTGCTTAATATATATACTTGTTTAATATGCCTTTAAAACACAAAACATACTTAAACACAACTTTGTTAGTTACATTTCATTTAATATTTTTATTCATGTCATAAGACATTACTGTTAACACCAACTGCATGCGGTTGTATGTTGTCTAATTATAGTTTCCCCAATTTCTAATTATAGTTATACCGGCGCAGTAGACGAGTAGTTGTTTGGCACTAGCTCTCTAGCTTCACCGTGAAGTATGTCCCATACATATTATTACCAAGGCATAGATATCAATGATATACCACTTTGTGTGCTTGAATATGAAGACAGTATGTGTTACGATTTATGTTAATAAGTTAGAAATAATTTCCAAAGTAAGATATCAAATCTAAAAAAAATCAATTTAGATGTATGCAGTGGCGACGCCTCTGAGGAATTATACGATTCTCCGGCACTTGGGTCTCCACGAGTAGCTCAACCGGAGTCAATATCTTCATCCTTACACGGACAGGAAGATATCGGCGTCGGCTCACTAGTGGAGGTCGCTACAGATGTTGATCAACATTATTATGGCGTCGTCAGATGGATCGGAATCATTGATGGTATGTTTTTATAAACAAAAAAAAATGTTTTAGTTGTAATTTTTAGATTTAAATAAATTCCGTGACCCATCATCAAATGTATTTGCTTAGTGTTGAGATTATAAGAATAATGCTAACATCCATTTAGCCTAATAGTTATTTTATAGATATTTGTTATTTAAGTTCATTTCAATTTTCTAAGCTTACGTTTTTTTTACGATCCAGGATCATTATCACTTAATATCAGGACATATCTTGCACAAATCACACAAATCAAATTTATCATTTCAAATTGTCAAATTTATATTTTTTTTTATTGCGTTTTAAGTGCAGATATATCTGCACGTGCTCAGCGGTAGGTAAAAGAAAATACCGTGAGAAAACCCACATATCCGATGAACAAAATATTTTGAATTCCTCCATAACCCTTACAGAAAGGTGAGGAGACCTGTGCTCAGCAATGGGTGTATAAAGTCTTTAACTTGTTTGCATATAAGTAAACCTAGTTATTTCAATGCCGGGGTGGTAATATTTTGGAGATATTTTTTTTTAAATGAAGCATTTGGGTCTTCCGGTTACATTACATATTAAACTAATATCAGTTACTCATATTACCTCAACTTTTTGTGAGAGAATCAAGTTATACTTATTTTATGCTTATAATATCTAGTGAGTATTATCTAAATGTAATTAACTTTACTAATCGAGTAAACTAAGAACGTGTAGTGGTGGAATAAAAGAACCCCTCATACCGTTCTACCTTAAGGATGTAAAAAACAGCGACTTAAAGAAACTCTGAAAGATCTTATGCCCTTTGTACCGCAAATGACGGTATTTTAATCACTAATAAGGCCAGTAAATAAAGATGTCCTCCGGCCCAATATTTATTGTTGTAAAATAAAGAGAGGTTGAAGATGAAATGGTATGCATTCCTTAAACAACGGATGAAAATCAAAACCATACTTTATTTCATCTTCTCCCATACAGTTCAATGCTTGATATTTCCGCACACAGTTGCTGGACAGTTCCACTCAAATTAGGAAGGTTTTGTCTTTACAGTCTTTTTAAATTAAGTTAAGTAAGTTAACTTAGATTATATAATATGTCTATTCTGTCTAACTTATATTGTATAATATGTAAATTTTATATGATCTAAGTAAGTTAAGTTTTAAGGTAAGTATTTTGTAGTCGGGGTTTTTATTTTTCTATCTTCTCCTTCTATATAATATATATTTGTAAGATATTTCTACTTATGTACTCACGCATCACGATATCTCTGGAACCATAACCTTTTTACTGGATCCGAGGCATTCGCTTACCGGTGCGAGGCTGACACTCGAGAACCTTTCTTCCCCACCGGTTATCGGTTCTTCGAGCTATATGGCCGGCCCATGGTATTGTGCCCTTTTTATTGGTTTACATCGGTTACTATAATTCTGCTGCGGATGTCCTCATTACAAAGTCTATCGTGCAGAGAAACTTTGAGCATAGCCCTCTCCATAGCTCGCGGAGCCATTTTAAGCTTCTTCCTCACACGGCCAGCAGTGAAGGACCATCTCTCTGATCCATATGACTTCACTGCAACAAGTTTTGCCTTATATTGCGTTCTACTGTAAATCCAAACGTAACAATCACAAAAAGTCTAAGAAGGGGTCTATCAAAAATATTTAATGAGAACGGACGAGCACAATCGATCGTAACGGTTCAAAGTTTGATAATATTATATTTATCGTTACACAAGTTTTTCGCCTTTATTTTTCAAAAACTAATTTTTATTGCACTTTTAAACCTATTAAATTATATGCAAATATGATTAAAAGGCGTGATTTTCATTTTTAAATGCAATATAATCAGGATGACCCTTAGATCGAGTCCATCAGTTTGCCCAAAATCCTACTGTAGAACAGATAAGTAATTTCATTTCTGTACTTTATTTAAACTTGTAGCATATTGTGTTCAAAACTTTATTTAAATTATTCCATTCAACGACACGGGTCACCGGCGGACTGTAGGGGAGTAGCCATAACGTTTTCCCTCGATACAGAACTGTCTGACATTTTTTGCGGGGAAAACCTGCGCACTCAAAAATAATTGTTTGTCACTGAACGACACTCACACATAACAATTAAAACTATAATCTAACAATTTGACCCATACACATAGATAAATTATAACAGTATCGCTTGGTGACAACGCTAACTAATATACAGACTTGGATCAGTCGCTCAACCGATCTGCATATTGTATGAGGTCTAGCTGCTTATGTTCGTAAACAAATCCGATATAACACGACCATTATTATTATTATTATTATACACGATATTATAATTTTTAAGTTTAAAAAGAAGTAAATAGCAATAATGTGATTAAAACTACTTATATGATAGTAAGGCCATCTTTTTGAAAATTTGACATGGCAGATCTCTTTTTGCGCAAAAAACTGAACAATTCGGCGTTTTGTAGGACGTCAATTCAGCCGCGCAAATAGATTGAGTCTAGTGAGCAGTCCGACTGAAACTAGTTCTATTGTACGCACGGAACGCCTGCTTAAGGCTACTCCCCTCCGATGCGCCGGTGGCCCATGTTGCTCTATAAAATTATTCAATATAACTCTCGACATGAATTTATGAATAAAAGAAAAAGAGCACACGGGACATTGTTTCACTGTCAGACACGGCGACGGCGGGCGTGGAGTTGGAGCAGAGCGTGTGCGGGCTGGGCGACGGCAGCCGGGCGGGCGCGCAGCTGTTCTCGTGCGCGGCGGGGCGCGCGCTGTTCGTGCCGCTGGCGCTGTGCCGCCGCGACGCGCGCTTCCGCGACACGCCGCCGCCCGACCGCGCCCACCTACACCGCGCGCAACACTTCGACGATCCGGTACTTTCATACGACAGAACGGGATCAACTATTATACTCGTATATTATTTACTATACACTACTCGTGCGGATAAATATTACATTAAAAGAGACAATTATAATTCTAATTGGCAATAATACCACGTTTTTAGTCTTGAGCTATATTTCAAGTTCCAATTCTCTAATTCATCGGAAAATTTGTTTAAAATCAATTGCAAAATTTGTGCCTAAGCAGACAAGAAAGTGAGTTAATAAAAAAGTGATAATTAGAAATGACAACTCTTCGAACCTGTCAAGTAATGTCAACATACACGGTACATAAAGCGAAAACGACACTTTAACGTTATATCGTTATATTACGAATAACGACATTATATTAATTAAAATGTAATGTTAGTTGTTTTACTTGGACAATATTATATATTTATTTTTAGTAACTTAATTTTGCCGTGTAGTGGCGGTGTAAGAATACCGCTATCCCATATCATGGGTGTCGTAAGAGGCGACATAGGGAAATGAAAAAGAAAATGGGTAACAGCAGCTTTCTATAACAACTCAATATATTAAAAATTTGCGTTTGCCAAGTGTGGCGACTATGGCCTATAATAACTTACATCCCTATAATGCAAACTATGAGGGAGGCGTTCAGCATTGGACTTTTGATAGCTTTTGATCATTACTATGAACCGTAGTAGCTCATGGGCTAAGTGCTCGCTGTTAATATGACTATCATATGAACCTTTAACAATTTCTTAATGGTAATGAACACGTAAAGATCATTTGCCGTTGACAAGTAATTGCACATTTTTAACTCGAGTTTTTCGTGGCTGACCGCTTATACCAGCACCCAACACCGGGTTTAGTAGTATTAATCACTTATCAACGGCCACTTATCATAATATATATTAATGCAACAGTAAATGTAAGCTAATTAATATTGCTCAATTATTTTTTATAGCCAGATTGTCCAGTGGTTCCCGGAGTAGTGCCACCCTTGAATTCGCTTGGCGACCTAGCGGGCAAGAACCGCGGCATTCAGGGCCACCACAACTCCTGCTACCTTGACGCTACATTGTTTGCAATGTTCACATTTACAAGCGTGTTTGACGCACTGCTGTATAGGCCACCAGAACCTGAGGTAATGTGTAACATAATAGTAAAGGTATATACTAAATGCATAGATATAAGAAAAATAGGGGATATGGCATGTGGTCACGTGACCTGAAGTCAAGTGTTTCTCAAATATGGCGACGACTCCACCCACAAGAAATAGCGTTGTTTTTGTCGATATTTTCAGTATCGATGCTATATAAATTATGACGTACCATCGTTCTCATAGGTATATATTAAATAAACAAATATTAGATCACTACACTATTGAATTAGGTTAATCCTGTAATAATAGTTGTATTGAGATGATAAATAAATAAATCTTACGTTCAACTCAGAATAGGAAAGTTTTGAAACTGTAATTGCTTTAAAATATGGTGAAGCAACAGTCAAAAGTGAGCGAAGAGACCAAGGAAAGAGCACTTGATTGGAGCTTTAACTCCTTTCTTTTCAGAAGACGTGTACGACGTGCACCAGAATATTATACTGAGTTCGTGCAACAAGCTAAAGTTTTTTCGTAACGACGGCAATCTGCACATAAGCACTCCATCCGTGCGTCCCTGGGTCGACGCATGCATTTTTTTTCTCCTCTGCAGAGATTAACGAAACCACCACTATAGGCAATGTATTAGGCTCCGTATGATTTTTTTGTCCAGCCCATGCTGTCCCACTACTAGGCAGAAGTTTTTTCCAGTGGTTTTGTCGTGCACCATATCGAACCAGCCCCAACGGTATGCGTCCAAGTTGCGTGAATTATATCATATACTATATAGACTTTATAGCGGCTGGGAAGTTAGTTGCGAGCGCAAGTCCTGTACCTTCACGCTTCGCTTTACGTACTGTAATCTGAGACACCATCAAGTTTTCTTTCAACTATATCTGCACGGACTAGCGCTCGCTCTTAACTTCCAAGCCGCCATAAAGATTCGATAACACCTTTCTTTCGTGGTAATGGTCGGTTACCAGTTCAAGTCACCATTAACGTGCAGTGGACTGACCTTTATCTTGATTTATTTAAAGTTTGTTGAGCATGTGTTCTTTCATACATAGTTACTAGCCGTCATCTCTCTTTTTTTTATAATAAAGATTATTTATTTATTTATCTCAGTAATCTAATCGAGTTCAACAGCCCCTTTCTAACCATACCACCGTTCACACAATCCATTAATCATTTAACTATCCTAACGTATTCCTCAATCTTCAGCATCCCAAGTTCATACCATACGACAACCAATTTCCATGCAACATTTCGATCAATAGGGGTGGCTGCGCCACTTCAGACTTCCACTTCCATACTCATTTCTCATTATATCCCATTTGTGTAACACCACAAAATATCAATTTTATAGTGTGTACAACCTGCAAGTTGTAATGACTTCCACCAGTAGCGTAATTAGTGGTGGATACTGGAGGTAAACGAGAGAATAAGGATTAAAAATAAATAAAATAACAATAATGTATACTGATTAAAATCATTTATTCGTGACGAAATAATATTATTGAGTCAGAAAATTTATTTTAGACATGAACCAAATCACCTTTAAGCCGAACTACATCCAGCGTTCTATTTATACATTATTTTTCAAAATGCAAGGAGCATATTCTTCTTACTACTGCAGGTTTTATGTTTTCCTGGCCTATATTTTCGATCCACAATTTTTGAAGGCTTCATTTTTTGGCAACCTAAAATAAATATTATGTATCCTTAAGTACCAATCAAAAATAATCTTAACATCATAAAATCTTGTGATGAAAAAAACTATTATAGAAAATTTACGATTTACACTATTTTCAAGTTCTTTTCTTAAACGAAAGGCTCCCAATCGATCGTTTGATTAAATATACAGTTTACGTATCTAAAACGTTATTTGATCATGACTACATTAATATTATTGTTAAACAGGTTCAGAAGGGCTAGAACCCAGAGCCGTAAAGCCAGTTTAATAAAAAAATATTGTTAAAATTTATATCGATAATTTCAAAACATGACAACACGTAAGGACAACACTATGTAAAAATGTAAACAATCAAAATGTTTACTTGTTTAAATTTACATGATAATAGTCATTGGAAATTCTAGATAATAGCGGGAAACACGATTTAGAACCCATAACATGAACACGAAACGCAATTCACACGAAAAAATATACAATTAAGGAAAAAAGTTACAACTAACCTGAAAAATGACAATCCTTCTACATTTTTACGAGAATTTGAATTACATCCATTGATGCAACACTTTGTCATGTTGTTTTTGCTCAACTACCCTTTACTAATGAACAAAAAACCTCCAAAATAGTCAAAATTCACTGTAACACTGCAAAATAACTCCGAACAAGGCTTAGATGACAGACGAACTACCACAAATGAACGTCATCCTAAAATGGCGTCATGCTTCAAGGTGGAGCTTGGTCACATTTATGAAAACTGGCAACAGAAAATTGAAGTCTAAGATATGTACTTATCTCTTTTTACATTTGAAAATCATAACGTGTGAGAATGAGACAGATATATTTTTGTTAGCAAGGTTCATGTTTGCATGATATTTGTATAACCAAAAAATACATATGCAATTTACAGCTTATCCTCTACTCTTCTTATATCAATGACTAAATGAGATGTAATTTTTCTGACAGTAAAATACTAAAGTTATTATTGTATTTATTTCTTTAAACGCTTTTCTAAGACACCTTTTACAATTTAAGATATAAATTGCTCTAACCATCATTTTTCTAAAAAATATATTAGTTCGATCACAGTCGCCTTTCCCCATAGCAAAGATCCTTAAGACATTATTCTTTGAAAAGGAGTAATTGGAATGTGCGGTGTGCAGGACTCGGTGCACTACGCGGAGGTGCAGCGCGTGCTGCGTGAGGAGGTGGTGAACCCGCTGCGGCGGCACGGCTACGTGCGCGCCGACCGCCTCATGCGCCTGCGCACGCTGCTCGAGCGCCTCTCCGACGTGCCCGGCCTCACCTGCGAGGAGAAGGTAACGCGCACCGCACACCGCACACGGCTACGTGCGCGCCGACCGCCTCATGCGCCTGCGCACGCTGCTCGAGCGCCTCTCCGACGTGCCCGGCCTCACCTGCGAGGAGAAGGTAACGCGCACCGCACACCGCACACGGCTACGTGCGCGCCGACCGCCTCATGCGCCTGCGCACGCTGCTCGAGCGCCTCTCCGACGTGCCCGGCCTCACCTGCGAGGAGAAGGTAACGCGCATCGCACACTGCACACCGCACATGGCTACGTGCGCGCCGACCGCCTCATGCGCCTGCGCACGCTGTTCGAGCGCCTCTCCGACGTGCCCGGCCTCACCTGCGAGGAGAAGGTAACGCGCACCGCACACCGCACACGGCTACGTGCGCGCCGACCGCCTCATGCGCCTGCGCACGCTGCTCGAGCGCCTCTCCGACGTGCCCGGCCTCACCTGCGAGGAGAAGGTAACGCGCACCGCACACCGCACACGGCTACGTGCGCGCCGACCGCCTCATGCGCCTGCGCACGCTGCTCGAGCGCCTCTCCGACGTGCCCGGCCTCACCTGCGAGGAGAAGGTAACGCGCATCGCACACTGCACACCGCACATGGCTACGTGCGCGCCGACCGCCTCATGCGCCTGCGCACGCTGTTCGAGCGCCTCTCCGACGTGCCCGGCCTCACCTGCGAGGAGAAGGTAACGCGCACCGCACACCGCACACGGCTACGTGCGCGCCGACCGCCTCATGCGCCTGCGCACGCTGCTCGAGCGCCTCTCCGACGTGCCCGGCCTCACCTGCGAGGAGAAGGTAACGCGCATCGCACACCGCACACGGCTACGTGCGCGCCGACCGCCTCATGCGCCTGCGCACGCTGCTCGAGCGCCTCTCCGACGTGCCCGGCCTCACCTGCGAGGAGAAGGTAACGCGCACCGCACACCGCACACGGCTACGTGCGCGCCGACCGCCTCATGCGCCTGCGCACGCTGCTCGAGCGCCTCTCCGACGTGCCCGGCCTCACCTGCGAGGAGAAGGTAACGCGCATCGCACACCGCACACGGCTACGTGCGCGCCGACCGCCTCATGCGCCTGCGCACGCTGCTCGAGCGCCTCTCCGACGTGCCCGGCCTCACCTGCGAGGAGAAGGTAACGCGCACCGCACACCGCACACGGCTACGTGCGCGCCGACCGCCTCATGCGCCTGCGCACGCTGCTCGAGCGCCTCTCCGACGTGCCCGGCCTCACCTGCGAGGAGAAGGTAACGCGCATCGCACACCGCACACCGCACATGGCTACGTGCGCGCCGACCGCCTCATGCGCCTGCGCACGCTGTTCGAGCGCCTCTCCGACGTGCCCGGCCTCACCTGCGAGGAGAAGGTAACGCGCACCGCACACCGCACACGGCTACGTGCGCGCCGACCGCCTCATGCGCCTGCGCACGCTGCTCGAGCGCCTCTCCGACGTGCCCGGCCTCACCTGCGAGGAGAAGGTAACGCGCATCGCACACCGCACACCGCACATGGCTACGTGCGCGCCGACCGCCTCATGCGCCTGCGCACGCTGTTCGAGCGCCTCTCCGACGTGCCCGGCCTCACCTGCGAGGAGAAGGTAACGCGCACCGCACACCGCACACGGCTACGTGCGCGCCGACCGCCTCATGCGCCTGCGCACGCTGCTCGAGCGCCTCTCCGACGTGCCCAGCCTCACCTGCGAGGAGAAGGTAACGTGCACCGCACACTACACACGGCTAGCAGTGGTAGAGCCACGCGGCAGCTTTTGCTGTCGCACGGATTGGCCGGCTTGAACCGGGGTAGTACCACGACATCATCGACAGAATACTAACGTGAAGTAGAGGTTTACCTCGTGTCGCGCCTGGTGAGTGCAGGTGGCCGGAGGCCAAATTTCCCCCCCCCCCCCCCCCATCAACATGGTAGCGGAATTAAATTAAAGACTGCCCCAGGAGGGTACCAGCACCCATGAACAATCCCTCGCGGAGCATTCACGACCAAACTACTCCACTCCTGAGCGTGGGTGCTCAGACTGCCCCGCGTATTATCTGCTCAAAATTCCGCTCGCGACTAATGCTGCTCGGGGCAAGCGGAGCAATAAAACCAAGGCGACCCCTGTCACGCTATCCGTGAATTTTTGCAACATCAGGGGACTTCATTCCAACCTGAACGCTGTCCATTACCATCTAGAGACGGCAAAGCCGACCTTGCTCTTTTTAACTGAGACTCAGGTGTCCTCTCCGATTGATACTTTATATCTGTCCTACCCGGGGTACAAATTAGAACACTCCTTTGTGCCCCGGGCTGGAGTCTGCGTATACGGCAGAGAGGACATCTGTTTTCGACGCCTCGGCAGTCTCGAAGGTACGGACCTGTCCAACCTATGGCTGCGCGTAGATAGCGACGACCATCCCCGCGTCTACGGGTGCCTCTATAGGTCCGATAGCGGTAATGCCGACACAGACCGACTCATCGACCACGTTCAAATGGCTGCAGACTTCGTGCTACATCAGGTCCCACCCGCAGGGATTGTGATACTCGGCGATTTTAACGCCCACCACGCTGAATGGCTTGGTTCTCGTTTAACCGATCATGCGGCCAGATCTGTCTATGACTTTGCCGTGGCATATGGTCTAACGCAGCTGGTTACTTCGCCTACGCGGATCCCAGTTATGGAGAACCATGTACCTTCCCTGTTGGGCCTTCTGCTGACTTCTCATCCGGACGGATATCAGGTCTGCTGATGTGGTACTTCAGGGTATAGGACTTTTTATTCCATCCTCTGTGGTGCCCATCGGAGACAGATGCCAGCCATAGTTTGGTCGCTCCTGTAAAATAGCAACACGCTATAAGCAGGAGTGCTACCGGGCCTGGGCTGACGCATTAACGTCTCGGGATGTAAACACGAGCGCTCTTAAAAAGAAGTATGATTCCGCCTCCAGATCCTTCAAAAGCGTCATTGCCAAGGCAAGGTCTGAGCACATCGGCAGAATTGGCGAGAAGCTAGTTCGCCTTCCTTCGGGAACCCGTGCATTCTGGTCTCTCGCCAAGGCTCTCCAAGGGAACTTATGTCAGCCATCTCTTCCACCTCTGCACAGAGAAGACGACTCACTGGCCCATGCCGCAAAGGAGAAAGCCGATCTGTTGAGCCCTCTCTTTGCGTCCATTGCGATTCTAGATGACGATGAATACACCGCCGATCATCCCGCGATGTGAGTGCTCCATGCCATGTAAGTTTACACAGCGCTCGGATCGCAAAACACTCTTCTCCCTGGACGTTAGCAAGTCGAGTGTGCCCAATGGAGTCCCTCCCATTGTGCTGAAGACGTGTGCTCCGGAGTTGGCACCGCTTTTAACGCGTTTTTTCCGGTACTCTTACACCCAAGGCGTAGTCCCGAATTCATGGAAGACAGCTTTGGTCCACCCGATCCCTAAAAAAGGCGACCGCTCAGACCCGTCCAACTACAGGCCTATCGCCATCACCTTGTTCTCCAGAATAATGGAATCCATTATAAACTGCCAGCTCATGAGGTACCTTGAGGATCACCAGCTAATTGGTGACCGCCAGTACGGTTTTCGTCGGGTTCGATCAGCTGGTGATCTTCTGGTCTACCTGACTCATAGATGGGTGGAGGCAGTAGAGTTCAAGGGGCAGGCATTGGAGGTTAGTTTAGACATAGCGAAGGCCTTCGATAGGGTATTCTGGCACAAAGCGCTTCTTTCGAAGCTTCCTTCCTATGGGCTTCCCGAGAAATTGTGCAAATGGATCACCAGTTTCCTTGCTGATCCGAGCATCAAGATCGTAGTAGACGGTGCATGCTCTGATTTCAAGCCTCTCAACGCTGGTGTTCCACAAGGTTGCGTGCTATCACCAACGCTGTTTCTCCTGCATATCAATGATATGTTGCAAACATTCATTGCTATGCAGACGACAGTACTGGTGATGGCTTATATACCCGCCGTGCCAATATTTCTCGGGACAACGTCGCCGAGTACCGGGACAAACTTATGTCTGAAGTCGAGTCTTTGCTGAACAAAGTCTCGGATTGGGGGCGACTAAATCTAGTCCAGTTTAATCCCCAGAAGACAAAAGTTTGCGCGTTTACTGCTAAAAAGAACCCCTTTGTCGTATCTCGCTCAGTTTCAATGCACTCCCCTTGCTGCCTCAGCTAACATCGGAATCCTTGGCGTCGACATATCGAATAGTGTGCAGTTTCGTGGTCATTTGGAAGGGAAGGCCAAATTGGCCTCTAAAAAGCTTGGCGTGCTCAGCAGAGCGAGACAGTATTTCATGCCGGCACATCGCTTGCAACTTAACAAAGCCCAAGTTCGGCCTTACATGGAATACTCTTCTCATCTCTGGGCCGGGGCACCCCAGTGTCAGCTCCTTCCACTTGACCGGCATCCAGCGCAGAGCGGTTCGAATCGTCGACGACCAAGTTCTTTCTGATCGGCTCGATACACTGGCACTGCGTAGAGATGTTGCATCTCTTTGCGTATTTTATCGCATCTATCACGGGGAGTGCTCTGAGGAATTATTCGGACTAATTCCAGCAGCTCAATTTCACAATCGCTTATCGCGACAAAACTCGCGATACCATCCATACCATCTGGATGATTGGCGGTCCACCACTGTACGATTTAAAAGAAGTTTTCTCGCTCGCACAACTTCCTTGTGGAATCGATTACCACCCGCGATTTTTCCGGACCGATACGACTTAGGAACCTTCAAGAAAAGAGCTTACACCTTTCTAAAAGGCCGGCAACGCATCTGAAATTCCCCTGGTGTTGCGGTTGTTCATGGGCGGCGGTAGTCATTTACCATCAGATGAGCCGCATGCTCGTTTGCCCCCTCTTCTATAAAAAAAGTTAAATATCTTTTGATGATCAAAATGTATAATAGAATACTTACAATGTTCCAGGATCCAGAAGAATTTTTAAACGGCCTTGTAGCGCAATTGTTACGTGCAGAACCATTTCTCAAACTGTCGTCGGGACAAGAAGCTTACTGTTATCAACTGTTTGTAGAAAAAGATGAGCAGGTTACACTGCCCAGTGTGCAACAACTTTTGGAACAGTCATTTGCTACATCAGGGGTCAAGCTAAGTGAGGTAATTATTTTAAGTTATTTATAATTCTGTATAATATCAGATAAATTTTTTACGTGGTAGAGCCATGCTGCAGCTATATTATGGTTCTAGCACGAATGGGTCGGCTCGACCGGGGAAGGACCACGCTCTCACAGAATACCAGCGTAAAATAGCAGCTTAACGCTGCTGTGTTTCGTATTATGAGTGTAGAGAACCGGAGACACTTTTTACTGGAAACGAGGCATTCCATCTTAGTCCTCACGGGTCGCATCTGCATTTTGATTCGTAATCGAAGTTAGATGTATAAGTCTATGGGCCACAGCAACCACTTACCATCAGGTGGACTGTGTGCTTGTTTGTCACTCTTATCCTATAAAAAAATCCTTAATGTCCATTAAACTTAAACGTCTCGAGTTTTCTATAAATCAGCACCATTCAACTAACGATTTAATAGAAGATAAAATGATGGTCTTCTTTCAAAAAAGTAAGAATTTTTCGTGATCGTCGCGCTTGACAGATCGATTGACGTGATGTTGCGCACGGTAGCAGCTGCTTTTAATAACTATTTTTTTCTTCTATTTCATTGGGAAATGCCTACGCATAGCATCACGCAGGCGCAAGGTTATGTCGAACTCGCACTGACTACAACCTCATGCTGCATATAGACACACACACATACACTGCACATGCACATACACATGCACTTGCACCGCATATAGACAGGGAAGGCTTTCTCTCACTTTTTGCGTTCTGGCGAGACAGAGCTACGCAACGGTCCACCTGAATACTTTACCATGGCCATGGTGCCAGGAAAAACGTGCACTTGCTTTCCAGAAAATGTATCCAACTTCTCGGCTACTTTGTGGATCTAGTCTATGGCTCCACCGCCGTCAGTACCACTGTTTTCAGTATTTTATATTTTGGAAGTCATAAAATGGTACCTATATTATATTACATCCATCAGAGACCATGAATTCTTTCTGGCCTTTTCCAAAGACGCCTTTAACGACAGAACGGGACGAAATAGAGAGATGGATTCTTTAACGTTCTGCCCCTACATGGCAACACAATCAATAATTAACACAATTAAAATAATCTTATTGCAGGTGCCGTCTACATTGATTATACAAATGCCCCGATTCGGGAAACAGTATAAATTATACGAACGCGTACAACCTTCACCCCTACTGGATGTAACTGATTTAATAGAAGGATGTAAGTACAACATTTGTGTGGTTACAATTGACATTGAATGATTGAACGTGATACGATAATGTCTGATAAGATCCAACAGTCGTACGGTATTTTTCCTAGGAATATTTGGTCACGATTCTCTAAAGGAGATGTATGAAATTGAGTTGTTGACATCGTTCGTAACAATTATACAAAAATATGTAGGAAATATAACGATAAATTATAAGCATAATTAAGAGGCGTATTACAACAAAACGCGAAATTACAAGGATTCCTCGTTGAAGTTGTATGTTTATCGTTCGTTGCTTGAAATGACAATTACTTGGTAAAAATAGTTCGTTTTCTCTCCTCAAATTAGCTCAGAGCGGATTTTAGATAACTTATTTATTTAATCAGTAATAATCATTCTCCCGATGTACGTTTAGGCAAAAACTCTCGAAGACATGATTTGGGAGCTCTAATTTGTAGATTCTATTGAATATCGACCATCAAAAAAAAATATTATTATCTCCCAAATATCCTACACTTTCATAATAATATAATACATTTTCATTATACGCTTTTCACGCTAGGAAAAAAAATCGACATAATTCATAAAACGACCAAAAACGCTTCGATACAAGCCTCTATATTTCCGAAGTTCTACATCATTTAGACGTAAACTATACTATTATTTTTACTTTTTAAATCGTTACTATTATATTTTAATTAATTAAATAAAATTACTATATATTTCACTGCGCCGGCCATCTGCGATCAATAACGCGCGAGCGCTTGCCGAGGGTGGACCTGTGTCAATTGATTTCGGGCGCTGCATCGTTTCGATACTACCGTAGTGTGCGTCGATTGCCTGCATGCTAGAGCATCGTCAACTACGACCGCATTTTTTGATCTATCGGTTTAAAACTATTTTATATAGTTATAATTTAGATCACATCTCTTCCATTAAACATGGTAGGGACAACGAGTCTGTAGCATTGGCACAATTGAGCAAACAAGAAAATATTATTGTAGAAAAATGTGGTCTATACATTGACCTAGATCATTGTTATTTGAGGGCTTCACCTAATGGTTTATACAGCGACGGTCTTATTGAAGTTAAATGTCCTATTTCAGCTTTCGGAATAGATTTTGACACGGCCTTACGACAAAAAAAAAGTAAAAGGTTTAGAAATTCAGTGATTCCAAGTGTAACATTAAATCAAAATAATGACTGGTTTTACCAAATCCAAGGCCAGCTTCATTTAGCAAATAATAATGTCTGAATACTTGCCATAATATGTATTGGCCCAGATTATGCAGTAAAAGTATTAAAAATTTACAAAGACGACCAATTTTAGATTTTCAATATGTTACCCAAATTAAAACAGGTTGCAACCGTTTATTTATTTATACCACTATTCTACCGGTAGTAGTCATAATCGATTATTAACATTCGATTACGGCGTAACAATTAAATGTGTACTTATTTTTACACTAAATTTCATAAATAATGAATAATATATCAAAGTGGTATATAATAATAAATTATATAATTATATAATAATAAATTAATAAGATAACATTAAGATGACACACCAAAAAATATTCCATCCATTGAAGTCCATCCTAAGAAAACTTTGTATCATGGAAGATCAAGATCGTTTAATCACCATACTCACAGTATTATAGTGCGAGCGAATGAATAGATATGAAAGAAAGTATCGGTCGCGTAGCTTGTCGCCCGCTCGGAGCGTAAAATACCTAAATTTGCGAAACGCCGAAATGTAAGAGGGCTTTTAAATGGTTTTTATTTCTGTAATGTATGGGACAATCATAAAAACATTTTTTAAAACTAAAAAACGAAAGCTCATGCTTTTAACATAGCAAAACAAAACTTTTTTAAATAGTTTTATGTATTTTGTCTATGGCGTTAGCTAATGAAGGTTATTTTTTGTAATGAATAGCTTTCAGTATCAAAAAAACTCATAATACATTGAGGTGAATCTGTAGAGAGTTATACTGAATAAAAGAAATCTATTTAGAAAATCGATTGAATAGGCTACGGTATTAAACTAAACAAAATATTTGAATAATATCTGACACGATTGAATAGGCTGTATGGTCGTTGGTCATTGCCTGTTTTGAAGGAGACTTAACTTGGTAACTTTGAGAGTAATCTATGAATTTAAACTTGTTATCCGCATTTGGCATTGTGGTTGTGTTTGTGGATATATTTCGTGTTTTTCGTGAATTAATTTAACTTGACCCCTGGATTTTCTCTCGATTTACAGGACAGTAGGATGCGCCCACATAATGACAATAATGTGTTACTTGGGTTTTGAGAGGAATAGAACAGACAATGTACAGCCTTCGGCTGCTTTTCTAGATGACATTTTATTAATAATTGCAGAAAATAATTAAACAATTAGAAAAGTTTGAGTTGTATTTTATTTTATTTTATAATAATTAAAAAACGGCATCCTTTTTTGTTCTTTTCAATTTATTGAAAGAACTTATCCCAAGAACGAGTGATTTTACTACATAACCTACAAATAATAAAACAAAATAAAAACAAACCCCCAGGTCCTACAAAAATATAATTATTTGTCATAAGTTTATATCTAATACATATACAAATGTTTAAATCTTCAAAATAAGATATATTTGAACTTTGGTCACACCGGGCCCAAGCTTATATGGAACCTTTCCTTTATAAAATCCATGGCAATGTATTGTTTTTCGCAGTGCCGCGGCAGTGCACGGTGTGCGGCGCGCTGGCGCGCTGGGAGTGCGGCGCATGCGCGGGGGCGGGCGGGGGTGCGGGGACCGGAGCGGGGGCCGGCGCGGGGGCGGGGGGCGCGCTCGAGGCCGGCGCACTCTGCACCGCCTGCCTGCGCCTCGCACACGCTTCACGCCCGCACCACAAGGTCAGCCCGTATACGTAGGCGCACAGTCTTCACAAGCGCAGTATTCCATTTATAGTTCTTCTTTAATCTGCGAGGTGTTCTCTCTTGTTCTTTTAGTTTATGGCAATCTCGAAGTAACGAACTCTGCCAATATCAAGTAATAAGAATAATTATTATACGAAGCCGACACTGAAAGTTTTTAGAACTGGCCACTTGTAAACGATAGAATAGAAAAATAAGTTCAAATTTTGAAAATGAAATCCTTTGCCAGTATTATTGTTTATATATTTCATTAATTTATCATTTGTTTGCGATTTGGAGGCAAATTGTCACGTCAGCATGAATTTAACGCGAGGAAATTTTCGTACAATGATTTTTTAATAACTTTGTCTTGTCTTGATCGACATTTTCATTTATTTCAAGTGTCAGTTTTAAATCGTCTGCGTAAAGTAAGCATTTAGCCTGCTGAACGACGCTAACAAGATCGTTGATCATAATAAGAAATAGGAGTGGACCGATTACCGATCCCTGACTAACTCCGGAGCGAGTATGGTATGATTGGGATAGGTAACAACCATGTGTAACATATTGGCGCCAATTGCGAAGATAATTTGAAAAAAGGGATAGTAGTTTCGGCGTAAATCCTATAACGCATAACTTCAGTAACAGTATGTCATTGTCCACTTTATCAAACGCCTTTTTAAAATCGAGGTATAGCGCATTTACCTGCCTACCTTTATCTAGACTATCTAGAGATCGCACGGATGGGCCGACTCGAACCGGGGTGGTACCACGACCTCACAGAAAACCAGCGTGAAGTAGAGGTTTACCTCTGCGTTTCGCTTGGTGAGTGCAGGTGGCCGGAGGCCTTTTTTGCTGGAAATGAGGCATTCTATCTTAGTCCTCACGGGTGACAACGCATCTACATTTTGATTTGTAATAGAGGATAGATGTAGATGTCTATGGGCCGCAGCAACCACTAACCATCAGGTGGACTGTGTGCTCGTTTGTCACCCTTATCCTATAAAAAAAAAAGGTTTAAATAATATATTTTACAAAAGATATGTTTTTATTTCCCAGACATGCAGGTTTCTTAACGATGTTTTCCTTCACTATTAATCAGCACTTAAAATTGCAATTAACAAATTCATTGGTGCAGTCGAGGATCCAATCCGGATTGCTCGCGTACTGTGTAATTTATAACGAGCGCCTAGCCCTTTAACTGCCAAGGATAAGACATAAAACATTCCATTAATCCTTTCCATATCTATGGAGAACTTATGAAATTTAAGTTACATTATTTTATATAGTCGTCACTACGCCTAATAATAATAAATACCTCAAAACCTTAAAACAAAATTGTACAACCAGTGCGTGTTGCCAGTGATGACTTACGGAACTGAGACGTGGTCCTTCACTGCTGGCCGTATGAGGAAGCTCAAGGTCGCTCAGCGAGCTATGGAGAGGGCTATGCTCGGAGTTTCACTGCGTGATAAACTTAGGAATGAGGATATCCGCAGTAGAACCAGAGTAACCGACATAGCCCAACGGATTAGTAAGCTGAAGTGGCAGTGGGCCGGCCATATAGCTCGAAGAACCGACAACCGATGGGGAAGAAAGGTTCTCGAGTGGCAGCCTCGTACCGGTAGGCGAAGTGTAGGGCGTCCCCCCACAAGATGGAGTGACGACCTGGTAAGACATGCAGGAAATCGATGGATGCAGGTGGCTCAGGACCGTGCTTTGTGGCATTCTTTGGGGGAGGCCTATGTTCAGCAGTGGACTTGTGAAGGGCTGTAATGATGATGATGATGATGACACCTAATAATAGCAAGTGGAGTGTTAGGCAAATTCAAACATGCTTGTCAGCAAGAGAGTATTAACAACATTGTTACCAGTTTGACATTCACTTCTGTTAATTTTGTTTTTGTTATTTTATTTTCTACTTTTTGACTTACAGGCAACTCCATTAACCATTTGCGAAGAATTCGCCAACGTGCTGGAAACATGTCCTGTCCCTAGAGTGTACATGGAACTATTTGCGGTTCTTTGCATAGAGACCAGTCACTATGTAGCATTTGTTAAGACGGGAGTAGCTCATGATGCTCCGTGGTGTTTCTTCGATTCAATGGCCGATAGAAAAGGTAAATCTGATTATTATTACTTTTTTGTTATTATAAAAACATTGACACATTTGAACGATTTTTTTTCAGTTGGAACCAAACCAGCCTTACTGACATAAGTTCCACGCTTTTTAATATTCAACTCAACTCACTTGTACCTTATTTACAATGGACACTTATATAATAATGTAGATTATTTATAATAGATACTTTGTTGAGAATATTATTTCAAAATAGCATATCATCAATTACTACAATATTTAGATAGATCAATGTTTTATTCAGAGCATAGTGAGACCATTTAACCTTTCTTAATGTACCATTATCCCTTTGCTTCTTCCATTGTATTTTTCGAATTATGTATTCCCCTTCACACCTACATGAAAATGATGATGATTCACTACTTTCTGTACCCCGCTGGTGTATATTGATATTTTATACTTAATTTTAAAACTGTTTTAGTTGCGTTCATGAAGTTACAATAGATCTCGGCATATAGATATATCTATATTCCGAGATCTATTTTCTATATAATCCTGGCAACGCTGCTACCATTCACCTATCTGTTAAATTTAGTTTTATCATTTTAGGATAGATTTTTCATCACCAATCGTTTCCCAGAGCTTCTTTCGCTAGTTAGCAGGGTGCACTGTTTATGGGTAAGGTTTTTAACTATTCTATGTCAGTGCTTGACTACTATTCAATCTGACTGTAAGTGGTGATGTAACTGAAGATGGTAAACCGCACTGACTTAGCTTTACGAAAGCTTATACACTCTTCTAGGTTGGCATTTGGAATAAAAGAGAATAATTGTTTCTTTTTGTGACTTCCTTTAATATCTTTTTTATTTCAATAAAACTAATTTTACGGATTTTATCGCGTATATTAACTTATTTTATATTCCCGACGTTTCGAGCACTTTCCAGCACCCATGTTCACGAGGGGGAACAGGTGTATGACGTCCCAATGTCAAAGTTAACCACGGCTACCTCCAGATTACTATATTACAGATACAGATATTTTCAACAGTGGTAGAGCCACGTGGCGGCTTTTGCTGTCGCACGGATGGGCCGGCTCGAACCGGGGTGGTACCACGACCTCACAGAAAACCGGCGTGAAGTAGAGGTTTACCTCTGCGTTTCGCTTGGTGAGTGCAGGTGACCGGAGGGCCTTTTTACTGGAAATGAGGCATTCCATCTTAGTCCTCACGGGTGACAACGCATCTGCATTTTGATTTGTAATAGAGGACAGATGTAGATGTCTATGGGCCGCAGCAACCACTTACCATCAGGTGGACTGTGTGCTCGTTTGTCACCCTTATCCTATAAAAAAAAGATTAAAAATTATTAATTTTTGTTCCGATCTACGCAGTATGAACTTAAAGTATCATGAAATCTTGCAGTTGTATGCTTGGGTTGGGATTTAATTTTATTAATTATGGGATCCCAAGCAGATGGTAGCATCCAGCCATCTTCTTTATTGAAATTAGGATGTTTTTTTGATTTCAATAGCCCCGCGAATCATCCTTGGTAGGAATCGGTGTTCTTTAGCGAGGATTTGTGGTCTATCAAATCTAATGTAGTGACGGGGGCGATCCTGTACGTGTTCACAGACTGCAGACTTCCCGGAGCGTCGATTCTTCACATCAGCTATGTGTTCTTTAACGCGGGTTTTTATGGATCTTTTAGCTTGTCCTATATAAGAGAGACTACATTCACAATCAAGCTTGTACACTCCTGCATCTTGCAGAGGAATATTACACTTGACTGATGGTAAAAACTGACTTATCTTCTTCGGCGGCTTGTGTTTTAATGGAAGCACGCTTCAAGTTGTAGCCAATCTTGTCATTGACACCTCTGACATATGGAGTACAGCAGGTACTCGCTTGACTGTGGCCGGCTTCACTCGTTCATTGTGACGTAGGCGCGGGACCCGAAGCTTAATGTCGTGCAAAACTTGCTTGACGTGATGGAGCTCGGCGGCCAGATGTTTACTGTCACAGATCCCTCGTGCTCTTTGAAACAAAGATTTACCCACGGTAGCTAGTGAAGGATGGTGGTGAGAATCACCGTTTAAATATCTATCTGTATGGGTCTTTTTTCTATACACAGTGTGGCTCAAGGTGTTATCAGGATTCCGAATTACTAACACATCTAAAAAAGCTAAGGAATTGTTTGCCTCTAACTCCATAGTGAACTGAATTTTAGAATTTAAGGAGTTAAGATGGTCTAAGAATGCAGTTACTTTATGTAAAGGTAGAATTATGAAAGTGCCGTCTACGTACCGCTTGTAGAATCGTGGGTTTACAGGAGAAGTAAGCAGGGTTTTCTCCTTAAAGTCCTCCATGAATATATCGGCGACAATGGGAGATACAGGTGAGCCCATCGCCACTCCATCTACTTACTTGTAGAACTCCTCCTTCCACAATAGGTAGCCAGATGTAAGGCAGTGTCTGAGTAATACTGCATATTCTACGGGTATGTTATTTTCCTCTAGCCTTCTAGTAACAATCGAGATGCAGTCTTCAATAGGTAAGCATGTGAATAGAGGCTGCACATCAAAACTGACCATAGTTTCATTTTCTGCCAGATGTAGGTCTTTAATCTCGCTGACAAAATGGTAGGAATCCTTTGTGTGTGCTCTTGTATGTTCCTTAAGCGGTGAGAGTATATTCGCTAAGTGTTGAGCCAATCTGTAAGTTGGTGAATCGATTTGGCACACTATGGGACGTAGTGGAGCTTGTGTATTTTTGGTAACCCAACTACAACTTCGGTGGTTTGGCACACGTAGGTATTATCGATTTTACGTCTAGATTTAATTTTTCGGAGTGTTTCTTTGAGATCACTGGTTGTTTTAAGTGTGTTATTTGTTGGGTTATTTTTAACCTTCTTATAAGTACTTGCATCCGACAAAAGTTCTTGTATTTTAGAATTATAACCCGACGTATCCATGGCTATCGTGGCATTTCCCTTATGCGCATTTCCATTTCCCTGCGCGGAGCATCGTGAATATAAAATATAAAAATAAAATAAGTTAATATACACGATAAAACCCGTAAAATTCGTTTTATTGAAATGTGTAGTGTTCGCGTAAATATAAGAAATTATTATCTTTCTTATTTCTTTTTTAATTTTTTCCAACATAATCTATGTACCAATATAATGTTTGTACTGCTTTTGTGTATGTATTATGTTAGTTGGTTTATACCTCATGAGGTGAATGTTATATTTCACGTTGCGGTTTGGTTGTACTTGTAGTGTAGGTACACATGCAAACTGTTTTAGTGTGCGTAATAGACATGGAACGAGTAGTGATTCGCCGAGTACACGGCCTAGATTGGGCCGTGTAACTCGAGTACTCTGCCGAATACTCGGCTTTAAAAAAAACGCGGCAGCGGGCGGCGTGCGGTTATTTCCCTTACAAACTAGATCCAAATAGGGCCGAAAAGCTAGTATTTTTGTATCACAATCTTTCTGTCTCAAATTTTAAATCATCATCATTCTCTAAACCATTTCCCATTATCTGGGGTCGGCGCAGTAAATCTTTTTGTTCCATTCCTCTCTATCAGCCGTCATTTCCATACTTACTCCTTTCATTCTCATATCACTCTTCACACAATCGATCCATCTTTTATTCGGCCTTCCTCTGCCCGTGTGTCCCTCTACATTCATATTCAACACTCGTTTTGTGACATGACTTTCATTTCTCCGCATCACATGCCCAAACCATGCCAATCTGCTTCCTCTCACCTTTTCTACCACTGGCGCTACTTTCAGGCTTCCTCTTATATACTCATTCCTTATCTTATCCATCCTTGTCACACCACACATCCATCGTAACATTCTCATTTCATTCGCATGCAGTCTATTTTCATCCTTCTTCTTGACGGCCCAGCATTCACTTCCATACATGACGACAGGTCGGATGATCGATTTGTAAATTTTCCCCTTCAGCCCTATTGGCATTCGGGGATCGCACGTTGTGGCTGTGACCTGTCGCCATTTCATCCACCCTGCGTTAATCCTATGCTGCACAGCTCTATCTATTCCGCCGTCGCCTTGAATGAGGGAACCGAGGTACTTGACATCTGAGCAGATAGGCAGTATAGCGCCATCCAACGACATGGGTACAGTACTGGAAAGACCGCCGAAATCACAGCACAGATATTCGGTTTTGGATCTGCTGATCTTCAAGCCAACACTTTCCAGCCTCCGTTGCCACCCCGTCAGTCTGCTCTGTACCTCGATGCCTTCTTCCCCGACAAGCACGATGTCATCGGCAAAGAGCATGCACCAGGGTGCCTCATCCTGCAGGTCCGACGTCAAAGCGTCCATAATCAGTAGGAAGAGGTAAGGGCTCAATGCCGACCCTTGGTGCAGCCCTACCGCCACATCGATACTGCCCGTAGTTCCCGCGGCAGATCGTATACATGTACGGGATGCTCTGTACATAGCACGGACTAACCTCACATACTTCCCAGGCATACCTTTCATCTTTAACGCCCACCACAAAACCTCACGGGGAACCCGATCGTACGCCTTTTCAAGGTCGACAAAAACCATGTGCAGATCTTTATGCACGCGCTTGTACTTTTCGCACAATTGGCGTAATGCGAAAATGGCATCTGTCGTACCTCGACCGGGCATGAATCCGAACTGGTTTTGTGTTATCTCACACTCTTTTCTCATTCTTCTCTCTATTATTCTTTCCCAGACTTTCATCGTATGTGACATGAGTTTTATTCCCCGGTAACTGCTGCAGTTTTGAACGTCTCCTTTGTTTTTAAAAATGGGGACCAGTATACTACTGCACCATTCCTCAGGTATTTGTTCTTCCTGCAACAATTTACCGAAAAATAAACTCAACCACTTCCATCCATCCGCCCTCAGCAACTTCCACACTTCTACTGGTATTCCATCTGGGCCGACCGCCTTCCCATTCTTCATATTCCTAACAGCCATTTTTACTTCTTCCACACTAATTTCTCTCACTAAGCCCATATTCACTGGTGGGTTTTCAAGCATACCATTCCATTCATTCTCCTCATTCATCAATTTCTCAAAATACTACTTCCATCGCTTCTTTATACTTTCATCGTCAGTCAAAATCCTTCCAGAATCATCTTTTATACATTTTACATGTGAAACATCTCTTCCATTCCTTTCTCTCGTTCTTGCAATTTGAAAAAGTCGTTTTTGACCTTCGGGGCTTTCAAGGGACCGATATAATTTATCTTGCGCCTCTGCCCTACAAATAGCAACTTCCTTCTTCGCTCTCTTCTTACATTCTTTATACGCCCCTCTCTTACTTTCTTTTATGGATTCATTCTGGTCTTCTACGCTCTGCCATAATTTAAATAATTTCTATTATAGATTCTTATGTAAGTTCGAAATATTTCTGCTGCTTCTCATGTTCCTGATGTTTTAATGTGTCTAATATAATAATAATAATGATAAAAACTGGCTTTTTGTCTTTATTTTTCTCTGGAATATAATTAAGGCCGAGTACTCGGTACTCGGCCGTTAATACTCGGTGTTCGGCCGAACCCTAAAAAAGGGCCGAATCCGCCGAGTACCGAAACCAAACCTAGTACTCGTCCCATCTCTAGTGCGTAATAAGCTCAAGAGTCAAAAATTATTATCTAAAGTTAAGTTTATTAAGTTATATTATATAAAGTACCGTCGGCTCGAAAAGAAAACGGAGAAAAAATGAGTGCTGTAAGAAAATAATTAATGTGTCCACATGTGTCCATATACATGTTTTATCCTGTTTAGTAAAACAGGATAAAACATGTATACAATGAATTATCTACACATGAATGGAGTGCAAGATTTAGCTTAGTTGAAGTTAATAGGGACGACTGCAGAAAGCTAAAATTTATGCCGGGTGTTTGTGAAACGCTCCCGAAAACAAAGACAGATAAGTTCCATCCCGAGGGGAAAAAATAACATCTTTTTACAACGTTTTATTAACTTTATTCACGCTCCATCATGTTAGTACAGCTAAATTAAACAATAATTTCATAATAAAATCATGAAAATACTTAAACAAAACCAGCAGTGAAACTACAAATTAAGAGTTCGGCGTCCCCGAGAATATTGACCTAATTGTCAGCTGATTTTATTTTAATTGTATCTTAGCTCGGTGTAAAACAATGCCTACTCACTCTACCCTTCCCTTTCACACACGCACTTCCGCCTCTCGTGTCGTCTCGCGCTGTGGAATTTACATATATCAGCTTTGCCAACATGTGGGGAAGTCCCAAAATTGCGGGGAATTTAAAGTTGGTTGGAGATTCTATGGGATTCGTATTATGCGAGGAAAATACGGGGATTTTGAAAATCGATAGTCAGGGCCAGGTCAGAACCTATTTTCAAGAAATCTAAATAACTATCTTAACATTTTGTTAGGTTACTTATGAATATCTAATGACTCCCTTTTATAATGATCTTCTTTGCACCACATTTTTTTTCCCTGTGGTAACCCCGGTGACAAGTTGTAAAATAATTGCTCCCAAATATTTTTAAAAATTAAATATTGTAAATTGATAATATCCACCTCAATTTTGAGTTACAGTTGTTAAATACGACTTATTTGTATTTGTGAAATAAGTAAAACTCAGAAGTACCTATTTTAATTACATTGTGTTTAGTGTTCCAAGTTCCAACCAAAAGTAACAGCTGTAACGAACATCGTTTAAACTTACTGTAAGTGTAATTCTTGTTATCCCTTTAACATTTTAAGATTTACCTATTAAGTAAGTATTGTTCTGGATTTCATTTTGAATTATTTACATGATAATTTAATTTGAGATCTGTAAATAAACCCATACACCTAGTTATTTGCTTACTCTGCTTCTTTAGTTTTCTTTCTTTGTTTTCTTTTGCTATTTACACTTAATAGTAAAATTAATACACGCAACGCCAAAACGCGCCAATTGGAGAACCAACTTCAAATGGCGCTTCAAGAACTTAAGGCGTCAAAGCAGCAGTTTGAGCTGTTATGTAAAGAAAGGGATGACAATGAAAAGGAAATAATAAATATAATAACTAAAAATACTGAGCTAAAAAGGGATGTGGTTAAGTTGCATACAGAATATACATTTGTTTCAAAAGAAAGGGTTTAACTTCAGAGAATAGTCGATGAGTTTGTCCAATGCAGCAAGGAATATGAGGAATCCGTCAGATTAATTGCTCCATTGCAGTTACAGTTAAGTAAGGCTAATGAGCAGATTGTGCAATTAAAACATTACATAGACAACATGAAAGCGTCCCAAACTCAAAGTCTGTTCAACGAGCTCATAGAATGTGAATCTTCTAAAGCATTGCAACCCTCCATAACAATTGATTTCACTGGTGATGATTATGTCACATCAAGAACAGCATCAAGGACTACCTGCAGTAGAAGAAAATTAAAGAAATATATAAAAATTAATAAATATATTAGAAAAATGCAAAAATTAATTAAAACTAAAATTAATGTTAAAAATTATATAAATGTATGCAAAGAAAAGCAACAATTAATTAATAAACTTAAAATATATTCAATTGAGGTGGAAAATATGAATCACTGTTATGAGACTGATATAGTGTCTAAATTCAACAATTTTATCCCTTAAAAAATCCCTACAAATTTTATCAAATAAATATGCATCGGCTCAAGATGAGATAAAAGAACACATATTGGCCATGAATGATCTGGTAAAATCATGTAAATATAATGAGGAGCGCTTTGACTCCTTAATAAAACATCAGAGTGAGTATCAGCGCTTCATACCAGGTTCATCGGGGACAATATGTGTAAATAACAAAGTAAACTGTAAGGACTCATTATTTTCACCTACACTCTATGACAGTGCCATGACAAAGGATATAAACTTAAACAACAATGTAAATATTAAAAAAATAAAGTTATTAATTATTGTGATGACAGGCAAAAATTTGGGCATGATGTTAAATAACTGTTTAGAAGGACATATGATCAGTAATTATTGCATGCCAGGAGCATCCTTTAGTCATATAATGAATAAAGTTTTAGCTAGTAAATTTTGCCCTAATAGCACATTAATAATTCTTGTTGGGAGAAGAGGCAATGTAAACAAAAATCAATTATTATAATATATTGATAATCTAAATAATTTAAATGTACATAAAATTATCTTGTTTACATTGCCTTACATACAGGGTTGGCCGCAGGAAAATAAAATAAGATATGATTTAAATTTATTAATGAATAACTTTTCATGTAATAATAATTTAAACTTGACATTTAATTGTTATAATTATAATAATAAATTTAATTTAATAGACATAAATAATTTAATTAAGAAATTTTTGACTAGTGATAGGTATTACCTATCTAAATATATTTTAAGACAGATAGCAAATGTGCTATCTTATTGTTTATATATTAACTCAGCCAAGGGCTTGGCTACACAGACATCTGCTCTTTTTGAGCAGTATAATGACTTCATATGTTATTTGGAATCAGTTCCAAGTATTTTAAATTAGAAAATGAGACAATAGAGGTAATCTCTAGCAGTTTTTTTTAATAAATTTAAATAATTTGGAATGTAGCTTACAAATCTTTAATTGTATGACTCCACAGAGTGATAATGAAAATTGTTTACACCTGGTGCATCAAAATATACAAGGCATGGTAGGCAAAGAGATAGAAATTGAGTTGTTCTTAAATAGCAACAATATTTATATTTTATGTATTACTGAACATTGGTTAAAAGCTTATAATTTAATGTTTAACTTCAGTAATCACCAGGTGGTCAGTTCTTTCAATAGAGAAACGGTTTTAAGAGGTGGCTCCTTAATATTAGCTAGTAAATTATTGTCATGTAAAGAACGTAAAAATATTGTGAGCCTCTCTGTTGAGAACTGTAGAAATGGCATGTGTTGAGTTTGAGCACCTCATTGTTGTGAGCGTCTACAGACCCCCATGTTCTATATACGATACTTTTGAAAAAATTATGGAGGAAGTTTTTGCTAAGCTTAATAAACAGAATAAATCTGTTGTAATATGTGGAGACTTTAACATCAATCTCCTAGAAGCTTCCTCAATCAATATTAAATTTAGATCATTGTTTAAATCATATGGTCTTTTTAATTTATTTTTAGAGCCAACGCGTATTGCTCAATCTAGTGCAACATGTATAGATAACATTTTTACAAATGTGAAGCCGTTGCATAAATGTATAATTCAAAAATTAAGTTCTGATCACTGTGGACAAGTAGTTTCGTTACCATATGTTCACAAAAAGCATTAGTAGATAAGAAAGTTGTGTTTGTTCAAGTAGTTTCGTTACCATATGTTCACAAAAAGCAAGTAGATAAGAAAGTTGTGTTTGTTCCAGTTAATGCACGTCGCTTGGAGAAATTTAGAAGTAACATAGTGAAAAAACTTTCATACCATAATGATCCAAATTTTTGTATGGAACATTATTTAAGCTTATTTGCAATGAATTTAATAATACTTTTACTTCTAAAACATTCTCCTTGAACAGTCGGAAGTCATTTAATGAATGGGCGACAGTAGGAGTCCATAAGAGCAGCCATAGGTTATATGATCTTTACCATGAAATATCATATAATCATAGCGTCGAATTTAGGGAATATGAAAAAAAATATTTAAAAGAGTGTGCTCCACAGCCAAGTCTTTGCATTTGAGCAACAAAATTAAGACGGCTTCTAATAAAATTAAAATGACGGAGTATAATTAATAGCGAAACTGGTAAGATCAACTCTCGCAATTCAAACTACCAGTTAAATGTTAATAACAAATTAACCGAATCAGATCAGGACGTTGCAATGGTTTTCGAGAAATATTTTACTGATATTCCGATATTAACCACTAAGTCACTGAATTCTTCTCCTGCGGTCGCCGAATCATTACTTAAACAAAATGTAAATGCGTGTACAAAGAATTTTACATTTCACAAAGTATCATCAAAAGATATTGTAAAATATTTTAAAACTATTGATGTTAAGAAAACTGCGGATCTGGATTTCCGTTAAAGTTATTGCGTCTATTATAGATACAATCGCGCCTCATTTAGCTATTATTTTTAATACTAGTATCGAATCTGGTGTGTTTCCTGATTTAATGAAGTATAGTAAAGTAATACCTTTATTTAAATCTGGTAGTACATTAGACCCCGCCAATTTTAGACCTATTTCTGTACTACCAACACATAGTAAGATTTTTGAAAAAAATATTCTTGATCAAATGTTAAATTTCTTTAATATAAATAATTTACTTCATAAAAATCAATTTGGTTTCACAAGGGGTCGCTCGACAACTGATGCCGGTGTTGAGCTGATTAAATATATATTTAATGCATGGGAGAATTCACAGGATGCTTAGGGTATATTTTGTGACCTATCCAAAGCCTTCGATTGTGTTCACCATGAAACATTAATCAGGAAACTTCAACACTACGGTGTAAGAAGTGATGCTCTTAAATTAATTATTTCTTATTTAAGTAAGAGAACGCAAAAAGTTGTCATTAACAGTATGAGTTCTTCCGGGTCGATGGTACAGATGGGCGTGCCTCAAGGCTCAATTCTCGGCCCCTTTCTGTTTCTTGTATACATTAATAACTTACCTTACACAGTAGGAGATAACCATGATATAGTATTATTTGCAGATGACACTTCTTTAATTTTCAAATTAAATCGACATTTGCTAAAATATGACGAAGTAAATAATGCTATATCTAAATTAGTAAATTGGTTCAATGTTAATAATTTGCATTTAAATGGCACTAAAACGAAATGTATGAAATTTATGACTCCAAATGTCAAACAATTAAGTACTAATGTAATTTTAAATGGGGAGAAACTGAGTCTTGTAGATACCACCATTTTTCTTGGAATCACACTAGAAGCGAAGCTTCAATGGAGCCCCCATATATCAAAACTAGCAAGCAGGCTTAGTTCTGCAGCATATGCCGTAAAAAAGATTAGAAGTCTAACTAGTGTTGAAACAGCTAGACTAGTTTACTTTAGCTATTTCCATAGCATAATGTCGTATGGCATTTTGCTATGGGACACGCAGCTGACACTGAAATTATATTTGTTTTACAGAAGAGGGCCATAAGAGCAATTTATGGTTTAAAGCCTAAAGAGTCGCTGCGACAAAAATTTAAGGAAATTAATATATTAACTTTGGCCTCTCAATACATTTATGAAAATGTAATGTACGTACACAAAAATAAAAGTAGTTTTACAAAAATAAGTGATATTCATTCTGTAAATACTAGGAACAGACACAAGCTAGTAGTACGAGTTACTCGACTCCATCGAGTCAGTAATTCATTCTTGGGGCGATGTATACGCTTTTACAACAAAATTCCAGAAAATATACAAAATTTGACCTGCTCAAAGTTCAAAAACTTTATTAAACTAAGTTTGTATAAAAAGGGTTATTATAGTATTAAAGAATTTATAGATGATAATAACCCCTGGAAATGAGGTGATCGCTACCAAGCTATTTCTAATTTGTTGTGTTGTTAATTTGTGTAACATACATGATTGTAAGCTGTTATTTAAAAAAAAGTCCCGCTGGGTTTCTTGCTGGTTCTTCCCAGGACAGAGGTTTTTTTTCGAACCAGTGGTAATTATACAAAAGAGTGACTTTCAATAAGTATTATTTATAATCTATATTGAGTAAAAAAGTTTCTGCTTCTGTTTCTGTTTGATTTTCGGATGTATTTCGGCAACTTTTGTGTATCATTTAATGCTTTTCATTTCTTTATTTTTAATTTTAAAGAAAAAAAAAATGTTAGTTAAAAAGTAAATCTTACAAAATTAGTTGAATAATGGTTCATTTCTTAAAATAAAATTGAGGAGAATTTGTGGGCAATCTGTTGAAATTTTGTCCTTAAATTGGGGAATTTGACATGAATTTTCGGGGAATTTGACAATTTGGTGTTGGCAACGCTGCCATAAGAATTAGAAGCGGCAATCACTATAAAACTTGTAAGTAATTTTTAATAATTTTGACGTACCTCTTTTTAAATTCAAAGTATTGTTCGGATTAAATACGGAAAGTTAAAATAAAGTAAAAGTATTATTTTTACATTAATTCTGACATTAATTAACTGTCGATTATAATTGCAATTGATTTTAACTATTAAATTATTCAGTACCATTTCATTTCTATTTCCTTATACAATATCAAAGATAACGATGAAATAGTGTTTATAATTGTGTAGGTGAGTACTGAGTACCCAATTAGGTACGTTTATTTATTTCAATATAATTTTTGTAGTAAAGAACTGTTTGTTGCGTCAGGGTACAATTGATTGTGTAATTGTATTAAAAATGACAACCATAACTTCTAAATTCCATATGAAGACTAGTCGTAGGGATAACTAAACTTATAAATTACGACGAACTGTTTTGGGATCACATTCGCCAATTTGTAGGATGATCAGACTTTTTAACCAAATTAGCGATCTCGTCGACATTAACCATGTTTCATTGGGAAAGTTTCGAAAGGCTGTCTATATGATAGATTATAAACATTTGCCTTGTTAAACACTTTTTCCTTTTTTTTTATTTTTTTTTAAATTTTGTAAATCCATACCTTGCCGCTCTGTTTTTGTTCAGTTTGTTTTAGTGCATTTTATAATAGCAATACTACAGTGTTTCTATTCAATAAGTATAAATTCGTCTTTTAATTGTCGCGATAAAAGTTATGCATGTGGTGTTTACCTGTAATTGACTGTGTACTTATTTTTTTTTACTATATCGCTTGATTTATATGGGAAGATGTTAGTGCATAAGTTGTTGGTAAACCAATTTTAATTAAATAAAATAAACGTTGGAAATGTCGTAAGGGTTTTACGGTCTGTGGTGCTCAGTGCCTCAAGGACGAATGCCTCGTGCGTTTATTAATTTTAGTTTTTGAGACAGTTCCGTGTTGACTATCACGTGCGCGTGAGCGACAGTTCAATCGTTTTGTTTATTACATTCTTGTTGTTACGTTTTGTTTTTCTTGTTTTGTTTTAATAATGCCTAATGTGTAGGTACGTTTATAGTGCTCGTGAATACGGCAACATGTTAATGTGCCTTGGAGAATCTCATAAGGTTTAGATCGGTAAGATGTTTCATACCTATTTTTTTTTTAAATAACTTGGTACTGAACTTATCTGAATAGGTACATAATTGAATACATCAGAATAATAAACATATGCCTACACGATAGATAAAAAAGCATGACTAACCTTGTTAACATTTCATTTAAGTATTTTTTTTATTTGTGGGGACTCGAACCAGGTATTTGGTTTATTTAACCTGTAAATAAAGTGGCTACGTGGAGACAAGCACAGTGGAAAATTAGTAGGTTAAGTAGATAAGTTAGGTATTTAGACAAGTGTTGTAAATTATTAGGTATTGTGGTATCATCCGCTAGCTGCGGGCCGGGAGAGTTCGGCGTTCGCGCGTACATTGACCCTTAGTCAGCTGATTGTGATTCAGTAATTCCACTACTGGTTTTATGTTTAAGTATTTTCATGATTCTTTTTTTATGAAATATTCGTTTCATTTAGCTGTACTAACATGATGGCGCGTGAATAAAGCTAATAAAACGTTGTGAAAAGATGATTTTTTTTTTCATCAGGATCTAATTTATTTGTGACCCATGATCAAAGGAATACTTAGTATTATCATCTGTCTTCGTTTTCGGGAGCGTTTCACAAACATGGTTTCTAACATGGTGGAGCCACGCGGCAGCTTTTGCTGTCGCACGAATGGGCCGGCTCGAACCGGGGTTGTACCACGACCTCACAGAATATCAGCGTGAAGTAGAGGTTTACCTCTGCGTTTCGCTTGGTGAGTGCAGGTAGCCGGAGGCCCATTTTACTGGAAATGAGGCATTCCATCTTAGTCCTCACGGGTGACAACGCATCTGCATTTTGATTTGTAATAGAGGATAGTTGTAGATGTCTATGGGCCGCAGCAACCACTTACCATCAGCTGGACTGTGTGCTCGTTTGTCACCCTTATCCTATAAAAAAACACCGGTATTATATTAAGTGTTACAAATACATTAAATTCATATCGCCAATGTCAAACACATTAATCTGTGGTCGAAAATTCGCGGAGTTGAGATCATAGCCAAAAATTCAACATGTTTCCAATAAATCTTGATTTTTCCTTTGAGAACTGTGTATGTATAAAGTGAAATACAACTTGCTTACATACTAACTACAAAATGAAATGAGTATCGGTGTTATTTGGAGCACTAGACAATCATTACTAACATAAGTTGGCACGGCAGGCGAGCGCAACGGGTACAACATCCCGGAGATCGTGTGCCTGCCGGAGCTGGGCGCGTGGCTGTGCGAGGAGGCGGGGCGCGAGGCGGGGCGCGGGGCGGGGAGCGGGGCGGGCCGCGAGCGCGCGCCGCCCGCGCACGCCCGCCGCCTGCTCGCCGACGCCTACATGTGCTTCTACCGCAGCCCGGACGTCGCCATGTACCGCTAGACTTTGCGCACCAACCACTCACTGACTCCGTGCCACTGTAAGCCGTTTCCTACTCAAGGCCAGTTTGGACTAAATATTGTACTTTAGTCAAAATTTTGATGTTCGGGAAATGATACTTCTTGAAAATAAATCGAATGTATTTTTAAAATACTTTATATTTATAGAGTTAAAAAAGTATTATTTAATAGCCGGCAAAAAGCTTTGACGTTTTGAATGCTCGTTTTTCTTTTCAACGATAACCATATAATCTTTTTTGATAGTACTAAAGGCATGTCAATAAATTAATTTCTTAATCGGCTAGATTTTGTTAAGATCATTTACTTTCTAATAATAAGCAAAAACGTTTCAAATAAAATAAGTTTTTTACTACTTCATTGCTGGACAAATATGCATGCAGTGCAGAAAGCAGCGCTTAATGTCGAAAATTCTCGACTTAATATGAAGTCGCGAATTATAGTTATAGCAAATAAAAATGAACGTTATAAACCAAAATATTTAATAACGACAAATGTACATACATATTTGATTAAACAATATAAAAAATATAGTCTAATTTTATTTGTCTAGCGAGATAAGGTGAGATTTTTTATTACGTATTTATCTAAAACATTACCTATTTTATTCCATCTATATACATTAAATTAAAGTTAATCTACTTTAAGAGCGATTATGATACAGTTATTTAATGCTGTTGGAACATAATATAAGCATCTTAGGTTCAAAATGGATAGACAAATGATCACCAAACACCAATCACTACACTAAAAGATCTATCTGCAACTGGAAGGGATTTTAAAGCTAATATATTATGACTAAGGATACCGACCGTACCATACTAAGCGTATATTCTGTTTAAGTTTTACAATGTGATGATAATAATGAATAACCATAAACTCATAATTATTAAAAACAAAAAAACTTATGTTGAATGACAATTTACAATGACTGTGTAGTGTAAACCGTCACAGTTATACTTTTTTCCTTATTTAGATAATATTTAGTTGCTAATTTTTTATTTATAATAGGAACATGTTCGAAAACAATTTAAATTTAAAGCATTCTACTGAAAAAACTGTTTACTGTGTAACAATAATACTGACAGTAAAAATCTTATTCAGTCATAAAAGTAGCTTTTTTGTCGATATAATTTTAATGTACAATGGGGTTAACATTCTTGGTAAAAATTTTCGAAACAATAAAGATAAGTGGCAATATAGTAATATGGCCTTATAACAAATTCCTGTTAGTTTTTATTTTATTAAGTAAGTGCTTAATTCTAATTACTTAAAACAGAGTCGACTCATGTAAATACATACTTAGCTTTTGCTTCACCAAGGCTCATGCCCCATTTCATGTTCTGAAACAAGTGGAATATAATTTTAGCATACATATTCTCTCAATATTGGTATTTATTTATTTCAACACATTTGATGGTGATTAGCAAATATAACAAATGAGAACGGTCACGCCCCATAGAAAAAAACCCAGACCCGACAGAAACGAGATATATCTCAGTTTTTTTCGTTATTTTTTATATAGTTAAGTTATATTATATATATTTTTTTCATTCAAAATCAATGGCTAACACCAAAATATTGCCTTATGTTTTTGTTCAGGCGTTACTCTAAAAAAATACAATATGCCTATTTATCTACAAAATCGTAAATATATGTAACTAAATGACGATACAATAGCTATAGGACATCCTAGATACATATCTAGGTGACCTGGAGATACAGCTGGATTATATGATTTTTGAACTTCTAGTACAATAATCTACTTGGATTCATTAAAATCGTCGTATTCGATGATTTAATTAAATTACGATGAAATAAGGTTAAATAAAGAGTAATTTCTTTTTAATTTTATTGAAATATGTACGAAATAGTATATATCTATGGCCGGCGCAGTTCTTCGCATTCTGTGTTGAGATCTGTGTGTTTTTGTTTTCAAGATTACATTTTTTCGTCGGTTTTTGGCTTTCTCTTTACCGGACTTGATTTTTGCATTGTGAGTGGTTATTTGATATGGCTGACAATAGGGTATTTTACACAATGTAAAAATAAGTCAAAGAATATATATTTATGATAGATTTTGTAAAAAGTAAACGAGAAATATTGATTTCTATTTATAAAAATGCATTATAAATTTTATATTTCAATTTAAAGAATATTTTTTTTTACCTGTGCCTGAAATCTGCAAAACGATGTCCGCCATATTAGATAGCGTCGTGAAGTCACTAGGTCAAAGAAATACGTTATGTGCTGTGTACTAACTAGTTAATTTCGAAATTTTTTTTTATCATTACTACTATACATTTTTATTATTTTATTATCATTACGATTGTTGACTTTCATTCCAAATTTTATTGAAAAGGCATCATGGAAGACGGATTCGTAAAAGCGAGTTTATTACTTCGCTTTTAGCACTAATGTTATAGATATTATAATATAAGCTTAGATGAGAAAAACTTTTTGTTATATTTTTTTGTACAAACCCTCAGACGAAATAAAAAGTCACTTTTTATTTGGTCTGAGTACAAACCATGTCTTTATTCCCATATAATAGAAAAAAACAGGAATTAAGTAAAACACTGCACTGCACTTGCAAGGGCTATCAAAATGGTCCACATAGGGCGGGACAGACGAGCGATGAACCTAATCTATTACAAAATTTGACTTGCAATAGGTACCTATCATGTCATGATGTTTTGTTTTGTTTAATCGATAGTTAAATATAAGTCAAATTTACATCAGAGTGATCTTTACAGAAGTATAGTTTAAATTTTGTAGACAATGCCTTCGGGTCTCTTCTTGCCAGTTTTAACCAAGTATTTCTCATATTTAAATCAGTTGGCACTTTAATCCATAACTTCCCCGGCGTTCTTATGCTCGTCTTTTTGCAATCAGGTACAACACAACAATGATGTAGATGATAACTCTAGGACAGTGACGTCACGACTTGAACAGTATGGCGGCTAGCGTTTTCATGCTAAAATTTAAAACGATAGATTAAAAGTAATTTTTATGTCACTATTCGGTTTTAAAAAAATTATATAAAAATTATATTGGTTCATTATCACTCTGGGATTCATTTAAAACACTTTTTGAAAATTGGTGTAATACCGTATTAGGGTGGGCTAGACATCGAGATTACTTTGACCACCCCGCCCTGGGTATGGATTATGTTTTAAGGGACATAGAAATTCAATATAACTTTATTTCGACATATTTTTCTTTTTGTTATAGATCGTGAAACCCCAATGATAGGTACCTAAATCTCGGATGCGCAATGAATATGACGATTTTAATGAATCCAAGTAGATTCTTGTACTAGAAGTTTAAAAATTACATAATCCAGCTGCATCTCCAGGTCACCTAGATACATCCCATAGCTATTGTATCGTCATTTAGTTACATACATTTACGAATTTTGTAGATAAATAGGCGTTTTGTATTTTTTTTTGTGTATCGCCTGAACAAAAACATAAGGCAATATTTTGGTGTTAGCCATTGATTTCGAATATAAAAAATATATAACTTAACTGTATAAAAAATAACAAAAAAACTAAGATATGTCTCGTTTCTGTCGGGTCTGGGTCACAGATGACCGTTCTATTTTAAAAAGTAAGTTCTCAATCAACTGTGACTAATGGATTTTTATGTATTTTATTCTGATTTTACTCCATATTATTGACTGAAAACATTTAGCTTCAACCATTATCGGGGAATTATATTACACAATGTTAAATACTAAATAATTTTAAATAATTATGCAATTTTTTTGTAATACAGAACATGTTTTTTTTCTACTATAATTTTTTATTTCTCAGGTTGTCACTTGTATGGTTGTTTTTTTTTTAACAGTGTAATAGGAATTTTCCTTATAACGTTTTTTTTTTAATTTTCCCCACAATATGCTAATGCATCAAATTGCGAAGTTTTTAGGAAATTTTGATGACAGCCTAAGAAGACAGCAGACTTTAGAAACGAGTGTATATCGATAAATTGTAAAATATTGACTTGTAGCAGTTTTACCTGCAGAAAGCCGTTAGACAATTTATTTAATATTTTAATACAAAATAAACTTTATTTATTTAAGATTAAAAGAAAAACTATTATACAATCTTCATCTTCAAATCTTTATTTTTTCTCTTTGTTATAGTATTACTATAGTTCGGCCGTTCAGAGAATGCGTTCCTGACACGTCGCCATTGAGCTGACGACGTAACTTTGTAATGGCGTTGCAGTTACGATATTTTTGCTGGTTGTTTACCGTTTTAACAATTAATGAGCATTAAAACAACATTATTATATCAATAATCAATGAATGTTATAATTTTGTGCCAAACTGAGTGTCAAATAACTTGGTAAACAATATTTTTCTAAATCTATACTGCGCTATTACAAGGTTATGTCAGTGTTTTATATTTGTAGTGCTGTGCTAACAATAACAGTATCGTAATCTGTTCTTATACAGTTATACTTTATAAAATAATACGTTTTGTTTTTCTTTTTAAGAATTTGAAAATAATGGACTATAACTTTTATTAAATATAAAAATAAAACTACGACCAAACCGAACGCGCGAAAGAAAGTAGTATTTTTATATTTAGGTTGAAAATGGTAACCCCAAATGGCGTTATGGGCCGCCATTTTGTGACGCTAAAACAGTCGTCTGTTGTCGTTTCGTGCGTATAGACCACGTTCTTCAAGTGTTTTCGATCTGTTTTAATTTGATTACCCGGCTTTCGTTTAATGGACTGTTTCTGCTTTTTAAACTGACATCGGCACTAAATCGGACTTCGATTGTGTTTTGTATTGCGTTTTTTTTTACTTTTGGTGCATAATAATGCCTAAACGTGGACAAACATTGAAAAGTTGAGCCCGTGAGTTAATCATCAAGCTGCAAGATTACTTTGAGCGGGAGCGGCATAATGGCGGACCCCTGTTACCTGTCGAACAAGTACAAGAACGCGTCTCTCAGGCGCTTGGAGTTAGCAAACGAACGATTACAAATATTAATAAAGAAAAGTTCGGCTCTACTGGCACAGAAGATAATATTTTACGTACTCCGAAGAAGAAACGTAGAACTAAACCCGTGACAGATATTGACACCTTTGACGCCGATGCAATCAGAAATCATATATATGGTTACTATTCCAGAAATGAATATCTTAACAGGAAGAAGCTTTTGGTATTGTTAAGAGAAGCTGGACTGTTTAGCGGGGGGAAAACTGCTTTAACCAAAAATCTAGTCCAGTTTAATCCTCAGAAGACACAAGTTTGCGCGTTTACCGCTAAAAAGAACCCCTTTGTCGTATCTCCTCAGTTTCAAGGCACTCCCCTGGTTGCCTCAGCCAGTATCGGAATCCTCGGCGTCGACATATCGAGTGACGTGCAGTTTCGTGGTCACTTGGAAGAGAAGGCCAAATTGGCCTCTAAAAAGCTTGGCGTGCTCAGCAGAGCGGGACAGTATTTCATGCCGGCACACCGCCTGCAACTTTACAAGGCGCAGGTTCGGCCTCACATGGAATACTGTTTCCATCTCTGGGCAGGGGCTCCCTAGTGCCAGCTCCTTCCACTTGACCGCATCCAGCGCAGAGCGGCTCGAATCGTCGACGACCGAGTCCTTTCCGATCGGCTCGACTCATTGGCGCTGCGAAGAGATGTTGCATCTCTTTGCATTTTCTTTCGCATCTACCATGGGGAGTGCTCTGAGGAATTGTTCGGATTAATCAAAGCCGCCAAATTTCACGAACGCACATCGCGGCAGAACTCCCAATACCATCCACACCATCTGGATGATTGGCGATCCACCACTGTGCGATTTAGAAGATGTTTTCTTCCTCGCACGACTTCCTTATGGAATCGATTACCATCAGCGATTTTTCCGGAACGATACGACTTAGGGACCTGCAAGAAAAGAGCGTACTCCTTTTTAAAAGGCCGGCAACGCATCTGCAATTCCCTCCCTGGTGTTGCAGTTGTTCATGGGCGGCGGTAGTCACTTACCGTCAGGTGAGCCGCATGCTCGTTTGCCCCCTCTCCTATAAAAAAAAATCTTAAAAGATATTGGTTTTTCTTATAAAAAAACAGACTTGACGAGACATGGCTAAACACACGGTTAACGGTAAGTCACACGGTTTCCCGTTCTTGGACGGATGATACACAAACCTCGACGTCGAAAGTACCAATGGATAAGGGGGCCCGTCTGATAATATGCCACGCAGGTTCTGCAAAATACGGCTTTGTGGAGAACGCGTTACTGGCATTTCAATCAAAAACCACAAATGACTACCACGAGGAAATGAATGCCACTACATTTCAAGAGTGGTTCCAGAAGGTGTTTTTGCCCAGCCTACCAGAGCCTTCTGTAATATTCATGGATAATGCCTCCTATCACTCGGTCCAAATACAGAAACCACCTACCCAAGCTAATAAAAAAGAAGAAATGGTGGCTTGGTTACAAGCAAAAGGCATTGACGCAAATAAACAGATGCTAAAACCAGAGCTAATTAAATTAGTTAAAGAAAATAAAGCGGCAAATGTGCGATACGAAATCGATGAATTGGCTCTGGAGTACGGTCATCGCGTTCTAAGAATTCCACCGTATCATTGCCAATATAACGCGATTGAGCTAATCTGGGCTCAAATAAAAGGTTACGCCGCCGGCCACAATACTTCCCCGCCATTCAGCACGAAAAAGATGATGACCCTATTAAAAGAAGCCTGCGGGGAAGTCACAAGAGATGACTGGGCAAAGGTTGTTGAGAAGACTAAAAACCTGATTGTGGAACATTTTGACCGAGATATCAGGATTGATTCTGTTATTGATAATAATATAATTATACATGTAGGCGAAGATGATGATGAAGACACCACCTCCTCAAGTGAATCGGAGTCTGATTAATATTCTGTACGCACATTCAACTCAAAGTACTTTATTGCATAGAAATACAGATTGTAACTTTGTAACAAAGAATAAATAAAACAATTTTATTATATTAATATTACCTTTTTTTGTTTTCCACTTAAATTACTAAAATATAAATTTTAAATGATTCCGCCAATTTAAAACGAAAATAATCTTAAAAATAACGCGGCGGTTCATTTTGGAGGAACGGTAATCAACTCAGTGTTATGTTGTGCCCATCACTAGTCGTGACTAACTGATAGGTGTCAGGAACGCATTCTCTGAACGGCCGAACTATAAATAGTACATAAATAGTGCATAATAATTATCAAAATCGATTGTAACCATTTGGATACAGATTTTTAGAATAGCTTAGTTTATTATGATATTATCTTAATATATTACTTATTTAACTATGACGCAGGCGAAGCCACCGGCCAACCACTTGTGTTTTTATAAGTCGACACCATGCATTAAATTTTAAACATATTTGTTAAATAAATAATTGATTTTTATTTGATTATATTTATCTATACAAAAAAATTCAAATTGAGTTAGCAACAGACAACTAAACACAATTGAAAGCACCATATTAAAATATTATGATTTTATTAACATCACATAATTTTACAGTTTTTCCCCATTTTATCGGGATATATTCATTATCTGGTAACTCCCAGATACAAATGACGTTGGTGTAACAAATAGCAATCGCTAAGCGTGAGTGCGTGGCTCACGCACAGAGGCAATTTATGGGGAGGCTTATGTTCAACAGTGAACTTTTGATAGGATATAATGATGATGATTATATTTTTTTAATTAAATTGAAACATGGATTTAAAAAAAGACAAGAGTTTCTTGTCGGTTTTTCTCTGAGGTCTTGTTTTCTATAGCGGTGCAGATTTTGAAATTCTTTAAATAAGCATAAATTGAAAAAAGTTTTGACTTTGAAAGTGTGAATGAAAAATGAATTGTATGCACGGGATTTTATCCCTTATGCTATGTATGGACTTACGCCAATAACCATACCTCTATCATATAGGTGCAGCAACAATAAATAATTGTAGGCTGTTTAGGTAATATTCGTTTTTCAACAGCTTTAATTGTCTTCACTACCGCAGTTTATTTCGACGGTCGTGTGTATTTCTTAGTGTAGAGGTAGAGGTAAGAGGTGTTGCATCGGGGAAATGTAAATAATATAGTCTATTACGAGACTGAGCTTAAACTTTAAAATTATAATTTTATAAATTAATTTAATCAATTAAAAGTACCCTTAACGGACGAACAGGTATGCGCAGGTATATGGATGTAAAGGAGGCGAGAGAGGTGTGTGGACCGTGCCAAAAGGAAGTCCGTCTTCCCCCTCTGGGTGACGGGCGTGAATGTTTATGTATGAAATTTATAGTGGCGTGTGGTGCCGGCGTAAGAGAATCTACCACCACGTTTTGTGTCGTGACTAGTAGGACAGACCAGAAAATTTCGTCAATAGATTGCGGTATAACATTTCGGATAAGCTGTTTTCTTTTTATAAAACTGAAGTGACAAATTACTAACAACAACTAATGTTGTAATATGCTGCTTTCCTGCAGCCACTTAAAGAGGGCTCTAGTTGTGTTGTCGTCTTTGAGGACTCGGATGGAATTCTTCACAGCCTGTAATTATACTAGATTTCTTACACGATAAGAGGGTGGCACCTACACCGACAAACTCATAAGCAGAAAAGAAGTCCTACCACCTAGAAAAATAAACTGATGTAAAATATCTAGAACTGCAACAGGGAGGGAACAGCACCAAATGTGTGATATGTAGCGATAACTCTTGCTAAATAAATATTTAACAAAATGCTTTCGGAACATAATAAATATAGATGATTGTAAAATGATAATACTATTTAAGAAAATCGTCAATTGGACGCATATTTTATTTAGTTTTATTTGTTTTAGATACAAACTGTATTTTACAAAAGTTATCGATTCTATTTATAATTTTGGATTATTGTGCCGGTAATGGTGCAGTGCTGCAACTTACTCCTTATAATAGAGGTCAGTTTTCACTGGTTGTTCACCTTCCTGTTTAACCTTAGTATCTACTGCTATCGTTATATGAGGAAAGAAGTCGATCTACTAACAAGCTGTCAAATAGATGTAGGCAGATGTAGATGTAATGTTAATAGTACAGATACCTTTTATATTATTTTGGAAAATGTCTGATCACAACTCCTCATGAATATTCTTATTTTTCAGTGGACAATTACATTCGAATTTTGGTTGTGGTACATGGGTCATGCCATCACGTATTGTTACTTTGTTTTCTAATCTTTTACTCCATTCCTGTATACAAAAAAAAAAAGATTACACAGATATTGTTTTCAAATCTAAAATCATTGACTTAAAAGTTAATACAAGGTGTCTCAAAAGAAAGTTTATATGTAAAAAAAGCGAATTAAAAAAAAGGGTTAGTCGATGTTTTTTATTAATTATGAAAATACACTGGGAATTTATTTCTTAAAAAATAATGTCGTCCAAATGTTTACCATCGCGTAAACGACACTCATTCAATTTAATACTTAAATTCCTGATGAGGGTTTGGCAAGTATACCCCGTGATAGCTCCTATTTCGTGGAGAATACTTTGTTTTAACTGGGCCAGGGAAGTTAGTTTACTACCGTAAACTTTCCATTAACCATGACTTTAGGAAATCCCACAGAAAAAAGTCTATAAAACTCGTCTAATATCCTCAAATAACACTCTAAATTCACAATAAGTGCACGCCCTCCTTCATCGTCAAAAAAGTAACTGCCGATAATTCCTCGTGATGGCATTGCAGCCCATGCGGTCACCTTTGGGGAATGAAGGGGTTTCTGATGTTTGCGTTTCGGATTCGTTGCATTCCAGTAGCGGCAATTCTGCTTATTTACGTGGCCATTGGTGAAAATGAGCTTCATCCGAAAACAAGATGTTGGTGACGTTGTAAGCGCTCAATTGCCTGGTTTACAAAATTATAACCTCTGAGTGGCATCTTGGGGTTTCAACTCTTGCACCAATTGAATTTTATAGGGGTATAGTTTTAGATCTTTGTGCAAAATGCGGCGTAGCGATGCGCATACAAAGCACTTGCACGCTTCCGAATGGAGGTCGGGATCATCACGAACAGACCGATTAACCCGTTCCACGTTATCTTCCATTGTCAATAACCCCGGGTTTTGGTTTATCTAGTGTTGAACCGGTCTCCTCAAACTTTTTTACCCATTTCCTAATGAGAGGAATGCTTGGTACATCATTTAAGTGACGAAAACTTCAAATATTTAAAAAAATTCTTCGCGCTATAGTAGCAAAATTACTATCATTGTAAAATTTGCATACGCACAACGCACGATCCGCTCCCGAGAAACGCTCCATAGCAACTAAATTCCCGAGAGCCAGGCTACCGATTGACATATCCCCCGCGTCCCTCCGAATCGTTGCGTTCACGCAGTAAGCTAAACAAATATAAACTTTCTTTTTAGACACCTGGTATAAATAAGTAGTGATATAATTAACCTAGCAAGCTAACAGCATAGCAAAGTGGCGAAGCAATCAGCTTTGTAGCGGTTTATAACGGTTGCCGTTGAGCAATCAGTTTCAAAATAGGAGGTTCAGATGCCTGGGTGATCAGTAATCGATTGTTGAAAACAGAATTTGAAAATTCAAAACCGTTCTCGGGATAATCGTGGGACAGACGGACAGACATCGTGAAATCTATAAGTGTCTTCGCAAGCTTCGCCACTTAATAATGGTGGTAGTAATATAACTCCCAGCCAGAGTGCTGTTTCATTACGACGCAAAAACCCAAAGTTGTGACGGCTGCCATTCGAGGAGCCGGTTTTAATTGATCGTACAACCACCCTATTTCCCGCATCTGGCTTAAGAATAGCTCAGGGACAAGAATTTTTTATGGATAGTAAAGGCGAGATGGCAGCTATACAAATCGTTTATATTGCTATACAAAAAGTACAAAACTACGACGACAAGACCAACGGAGCCTAGGTAACCGCTTTTGCTTAGCTGTTAAAAATTTCGTTACGTTAAATTTCTACGATACCGCAATAAATGTTACTTCTGGGAAATTAAAGTTTTGTTCTTTCCAACCTTATTAAAAACCTCGGTTACACTCTTACAATACCATGACTGTGACAGTCCAAAAACCGTAACATTGGAGTTACGTTTTTTGGACTGTCCAAACCGATTATATAGTGATCAAAGTAGCTATAATTGAAATCGTGTCAGGTAAACGGTCGGACGACCGTATCTTTTATTTATAAAACAATATAAATTAAATAAATTTTATATAAAAAAAATATATAAATAACATTTTTTATAAAACATCATCTGATTTAAATATTTAATGAAATTTTATATCAGAAATTCCAAATAGAATTTAAGATGTTGAACTTCAAATAAGCCAGTATTATAAAATGGCAATTTCACAAGTAAGAAAAGAATATTTCTATGTTCAACAGTAAAAAAAATTCTTAATTATATTCAAGTCACCAAAGTCCTTGTAATGGTAATGTTTGTTCATGTTCATGGAGTTCATGTTCATGGAGGATATCTGTTCTACTACAGTTACTGAAATACCAAACATTTATTTTAATAAGTTAGCAGCTTCTTGTATATCGTAAATGGTAACAATAAAAATAATGAAATTTAGTAGTGCCATATAAGCTAGGTCAATACCAATTATTAACTCCGATTTGTAAACATTGGATAACTTACACTGAATAACTTTGCATAGTAGCATATTATATGTTGCGGCAGCAAGTTTTCTAATGCAAATTTCCGACCGTTATCAGCTATAACATGTGCTTCATAGTCGTGTTCTCGTGCCCATTTTATTCTTTTTACTAAATCGGACAAATCACGAGCAACAGGCACATAATGTTCCCATTTACGAAGATCTCGGTAAAAATGTTCATAATAGGGTGAATCTTGTTTCAAAACCATTCCACCGCCTGCCAGAAGATAAGGTAACCGATATGCTGCTACTGTTCCATCAACATTTATTTGATATTTGTACTGCAAATAAATTAAATAATTGAAGCAAGTAATTTATAAATTAATTATCATCAGCATCATCATTACAGCCCTTCACAAGTCCACTGCTGAACATAAGGAATGCCACAAAGCATGGTCCTGCATATCTTACCAGGTCGACACACCATCTAGTTTGGGACCGCCCTACATTTCGCTTACCGGTACGAGGTTGCCACTTAAAGAACCTTTATTTCCCATCGGTTGTCAGTTCTTCGAGCTATATGGTCGTCCCATTGCCACTGCAGCTTACCAATCTGTTGCGCTATATTGGCTGCTTTGATTTTAGTACCGATATCCTATGATTAAAGTAGTCGTAAATTAAAAGAAATTTTAGAAAGAAATCCATAAAATACGACCTCAACAGGTATTTATTTAGTATATATGCTTCATGTAATTATAGATAAACACAACTTGAAAATTCTGTTTTTAATATCCAATATTTTCGATGAACAAAAGGGACTCTGCAAATACCCTCACTTTTGTAGCTAGACTAAAATAGCTGACATTAAATTGACACTTGACAGACGTTGTTATACGGTGTTGCCACCATACAAAACAAGTTCTAATGTGATTAGCATGACATCATAACATTACTCGTAACGCACTAGAAAATTATAAGGGACACTTGTTTAAATTTGTGGTTCCGCAAGAAATTGTAAGATTTTGAGAGAATTTGAGACAAAATACTGTAAATTAATTCCTGTTCTAACAATGAAGGTTAAAAGAAATAACAATAAAGGCGTAATTAAAAAAATAAAAACAAAACATTGTCGGCGGACAGCGCTGTAAGTGCTAAGTTTTGTATGGAGCAAAAAAAGATTGAAAGTTTTAACATACTAACTAAAATATTGCGTAAATTTAAGATATGTGAATTGCATTTGCAACTATCTTTTTTTTATGTCTTCTAAGGACTTCTAGTATTTGATTTCGAACCGCTTTCAGAAGCTCTACTGTGATTCCATGTTCACCCGCCTTGCCGTTTATAAGGTGCTGGAGAGCCATTTTTAATCTCGCTCTCAGACTGACATCCGGAATATCATCGGAATAGTGTCGGATAAGTCTTACTCAGTCTTGCGTGCAACGATACCTTGTACAGCTGCCCGTAGAACCCTTCAATCTCACTTAAAATCTCAGGTGTCCCAGAAACAATGCATTCGGTCTTCAGCTTCGACAGTTGACTCTTTTTGGCAGACAGATCATGGCAAAGACTAAAGCCCTGGTTCCGCTCGTTCGCTTCTTCAATACAAGCTGTATTGAAACTGCGTAAATCCCACCTCAAGCATTTGAAGATCTGTCTGTTCAGTTGCCTATATGCGGTCATATTTGCTGAAAACTGCAGCTTCATTTCCCGTCTAATAGCCATGAGATTAAGAGTTGCAGAACTAAGTTTCCACGAGCTTGTCATTAATATCGTCCACTGTATTGCAGTATTCTAGACACTGAAAACGATTTTGTAACTCGAGCTGAATGTTTTAGGGGCTTTAGATAGGAGCACGAGGGGACGGAGCGTTGCCTTCATTAGATGTGACCTCTCCAACTTAATGTTAAGGTTCACTTTGCCTCTCATCATTTGTTGATCGTTGCAGTTTTCTGCGACCCTCCCTCCCTCCCTCGCGATCACTAAGACATCACGGAGTAATTGCCATTCTAGTCGTCATAATGAACTCAATCTCATTTTTTGTCGAGCCGCCGGGGCTCAACTAGGTCCACTTTCTGTGGGGCCCCTTCGGGAAGAAAGAGTCCCTCTTTTTCCATGAAGTCGACCAGTTGCTGGCCCATTGGGTTCCAATGTCCCATGCCGAATTTACCTACCTTCAGCTCACCGTTCTCTCCATTCTCACCAGTCTCCCATTAACATCATCAATAACACCGTATAGGTTTTGAAGGAATGCGTGCCTTTGGAGATAGCCTATACATTAAACTACGTCTAATTAATTATGGAGAAAAAAAAATTGCAACTGACATCAAAAAACTTGAAGAAGGATATATGCGGTTGCTTTGGACCATACTGAGCTTCTTTGTCGCGATAAAAAAAGAAATTTGTAAGTGAAACATTAAAAAGTTCTGGATAAGCTCGCGCAATGTCAATAAGTTTAAGTCTTTCAGCGCGTGAATCGCGCCCACGCCAGAATGCTATCGGTTTTCGATTGTTCCACTTTCGTTCAACATTACCCTGCACTGATAATGTATCAAGAGTAATTCTGGAAAACAAATAAAAAGTGTTCATAGTTAATTATTATATAATGCTGCTAATCTTATATGTAGTTGTATAAATCATAATTCAAAAATATTTAGGTACCTTCCCATATTTTCTAAGGCTGATTCTGTTAGATCATATGTAGGCATTACAATATCAATTGTGTCGTTACTACCACACCAAGAAAACACAGGAAGTGGCTCATTATCTTTATGTACTAAAGGCCAATCACCTAGATTAATAACCAGTTCCATATCTGGTAAAAATACTTTTCTTGCTAATGACAACAGAATATTATCTGCAAACATGTTAAAGCCAATGTGTTTTCCATAACAATCACGATATATTTTATTGTTTTTAATCACATAGTGGCAAAAACTAGTACTCTCTGGCTTATGATATTTTTGGACAATTTTCTGGATTTCAACGGTCATGTCTAATTTATTGAATGGTTTTAAGTCATTTATAATGCTTTCATAAGAAGAGGAACAGCCATATTTTTTTAACCATAAATTTAAATCTTCTTCAGGACAATTACATTGATCAGGTTGAATAGGACCTGAAAAGAAACATTCATTACATACAGATTTTTTAAAATATTTTGTTGATTTAATAAAAAAAGAACGTACCTTCAAACGTGAAAGGGGAATTTTCAATATGTTTGTTTTTATAATATATGCTGATAGACAGGTTAATACATGTTTCATAAACTTTATAACGTACAATAAATGTACCATCTTTACGATCAAGTGTGTTAACCCAAACACGGCAAAAGTTACTTTTAGTAGATCTTCCATTTATTTCAACTGCCAAATTCTTACCTAAGTGGGGTGTGTATCTGAAGTAAATAAAGTACTGATAAATAATTTAATTCAAAAATATCACTGGTGTGAAGACATAGATTTGACTACATCTATACATCGATCTGATATGGTTTGATTTAAATAATTCGATCTTATTAACAAAAAAATATTTTCGTCAGCAGAAGTCAAAAACAATAATACTGCGCCTCAATTCAGAATCATGATTAATTTCTTAGAGACAAGCAAACATACAAACTATCATGTAAAGGGGTTTTCAATTGGCGCATTCAATTTTGTTTTGGTGACATTTATCAAATCTTTTGTTTATTATTTAGTTACTTATGCCAAATTACCATGACAAGTTACACGATTGAACAGCACGTTCAAAGGATAAAACTTTATTATCAAAATGAGTGTTCGTTAGTTCAAACGTTGCACGCATTGCGCCCATTTTACGGTAGACTTGGTAGCCCTGTACAGAAGACTCTTCAACGTTTGGTGGCCAAATTTGAAACGACCGGTTCGATAAACAATCAGCCAACACCCGTACGTTCAAGAAACGCAAGATCGGCCGAGAACATCGTCTTGGTTCGTGAAAGTGTATAGCCGAGCCAGTCGATTCCTCGCCGTGCACAAGAATTCGGCCTTTTGCAGGCTTCAACTTGGCAAATTTTGCGTCGAGACTTAGGCCTACACCAGTGCAAGGTCCTACTGATCCAGGAGCTCAAAGTTCATGACCATAGACAACGCCGTTTGTTCGTTAACTGGGCTTTGAATCGTTTGGAAGAGGATCCCAATTTTGGCCGAAAAATCATCTTTAGCGATTTTTGGATGAACTGCTGTGTTAACAACCAGAATTGCTGTATATAGAATGACATCAACCCACACGAGGTTTACCAGGTGATAATACATCCTCAATAAAGTTACTATTTGGTGTTGGTTTTGGGCCGGCGGCGTCATTGGTCCATACTTTTTCGAAAATGACGCTGGTGAGGCGGTCACCGTCAACGGCGAGCGCTACAGAACGATGATAACATGAGCGATTTGAGCCTCTCGCAGGGGTGATCTGAATTGACTACCAAGGTCATGCGATTTGACCCCGCTAGACATTTTCTTGTGGGGTTTCTTGAAGAACACAGGTCTTTGCAAAGAAACCACAATCGACCAATGTCCTGAAGGTAAACAAAACACAGACCATCGCTCAAATTCAGCCGGATCTATGCAGAGGAGTCATTGAAAATTAGACTACTGGGATCCGTGTCACGGTAAGAAGCCGAGGCGGGCATTTGAACGATATCATATTCCACACCTAATAGCACGTGTGCCTTTCAAATAAAAAAGAATTTTGTTAATACCTCACACACAGCTTGGTTTATTTAATTTCAACATCTACCCGACCTTATTGAAAAACCCTTTATTTAAGGAATACATTTGTATAGTTCCCTATTTGAATCAGATTTTGTTCACAATACGTGGGTTTTAATTTTTTTAACGGAACCCTAATCCATTTTCTAAAATGAAAGTAGCCTAAGTTACTCTTTATAACATCAGCTATCTGCCAGTGAAAGTCCCGTCAAAATCCGTCCAGCCATTTCGGCATTTAGTAAAACGTTGTTATTTTGACATTACAAACAGACACTTCAATTTTATTTATTTGTTTAGATAAATATTAATAAAACAAACCAGGCTATACAGAGTTAGGACAAAGTTTACATAAGACTACATGCACTAAATTGAAAAAAACTCATAGGTACTTGCTGACGTTTTAATATATATATATATATATATATATATATATATATATATATATATATATATATTAAAAATTATTATTAATCAGATAAATCGCGCACACAAGCTAAATAAAACTTAATCGCTGCGCGCGGGTTTCCGTATTACTTTGCATCTTTTCCCCTTCCTACGTCACGTCACGACGGACTTTCCGTGGTTACTAAAGGCTGTTAATAAAGAGTGAAAAATTCATTGTGTATTTTTTAACTTTTGGTAAGTTACTTAAGTAAAGTATCTGTTCTGTCTATGATCGCCCATATTTCCGTACTATGATGTGAGTACTACTATGTGAGTTATGTGATACCCAACGCATGCAACTTGCAAGGCCATTCGGAAGAAATAGGTAGACAGTGTAAACAAATAAACCCGAAATACGATTCCTAACAGAAATGTGATCGTATTCTACTTAGTTAAATATCTTCTAAAGAAAGCTTTAATTTCAGTATTTTGTGTTATTATGACTTAAAATATTTTAATTACAAAAGACAAGTATAGGTATGTAAGTAGGTACTTGGACAGTGAAGAAAGTTTCAACTAAGTTTAGTAATAAAGTACTTAGGTATTACTTATGTAGTTAAATTGTTACTTAATTTTTTTTCGCTATAGGTACCCTATCTATATACGTATCTATTTTATACGTGGTAGAGCCATGATGCAGCTATATTACTGGTATAGTTGTAGCACGAATGCATCGCCTCGATCGGGGAAGGTCCACGCTCTCACAGACTACCAGCGTAAAATAGCAGCTTCATGCTGCTGTGTTTCGTATAATGAAATAACGGTAGGGATGACAGAACATAAAATATGAACAAACAAAAATTAATTTGTATATACTAGATTGAAGCTGGAAGCCTTTTTGTGTATCTTTACAAGTCTTTGAGCGTTTAAATAATTAACACGTTTGTAGGGTTCCGTAGTCAAATGGCAAAAACGGAACCCTTATGGATTCTCGTCTGTCTGTCTGTCCGTCCGCATGTCACAGCCACCTTTTTCCGAAACTATAAGGACTATGCTGTTGAAACTTGGTAAGTAGATGTTTTTTGTGAACCGCATTAAGATTTTCACACAAAAATAGAAATAAAAAACAATAAATTTTGGGGGTTCCCCATACTTAGAACGGAAACTCTAAAACTTTTTTCCATCTAACCCATTCATGTGGGGTATCTATGGATAGGTCTTCAAAAATGATATTGAGGTTTCTTATAGCATTTTTTTCTAACTGAACAGTTTGCGCGAGAGACATTTCCAAAATGGTAAAATGTGTGTCCCCCCCCCCCCCCCTGTAACTTCTAAAATAAGAGAATGATAAAACTAAAAAAATATATATGATGTACATTACCATGTAAACTTCCACCGAAAATTGGATCTTTCAATGACGGAGTTCAATGTGAAGGGTGCAAATAGCACCAAAATCACAGAAGAGGACTAACCACAGGTTAAGACCCGAATCGTCGTACCGCCTGGAAACGCTTTGCGTTACCGTTACAGCCTATTTAAGTAAGTGATGAACATAGGCCTCCCTCATAGATTGCCTCATAGGGGGGATATTTGCAATAATTGCCACGCTTGGCAAGCAGGTTGGAACCACAGTTTTTTTTATTTTCAGTTGTTGTTAGGAAAACGCTGCTCCCCATCTTCTGATTTGTTTCCCTCTGTCGCCTCTTACGACACCCACATGATGATATGGGGTAGAGGATATAGATGTGGATATTCTTTGTTTTTTATAGGATAAGGGTGACAAACGAGCACACAGTCCACCTGCGTGTGGTAAGTGGTTGCTGCGGCCCATAGACATCTACATCTATCCTCATTTGCGAATCAAAATGCAGATGCTTTGTCATCCGTGAGGACTAAGATGGAATGCCTCATTTCCAGTAAAAACGGCCTCCGGCCACCTGCACACACCAAGCGAAATGCAGAGGTAAACCTCTACTTCACGCTGGTATTCTGTGAGGTCGTGGTCCCACCCCGGTTCGAGCCGGCCCATCCGTGCGACAGCTAAAGCTGCCACGTGTCTCAACCACTGTTAAAATACTTACACCGCCACAACAGTACACGGTTGATACTGGAGATAATCTCACTGTAAGGTATCTATCACCTCTAGTTCGCTGCAACCTGGCGTGACTCGTGTTGAAATCTCCGTTGCTGCCCCCACAATTTTTGATTTGTTAGTCCGTGTTGCTTGTTTTGTACTGCCCATAATTCGGTCGCTTCGCTCACTCATCGCTACCACAGCTTAAAGAGAGTCTGACAGTAATTATTTCACGCAGGTAGCAAGAGTGACAGAGGCCTGCTAGGGCTTAAGCTGAGAACAAACTATCGGACGCGTGACAGACGCGGCGTATTGAAATCTACCCAGTACATTAATACTACACTGTGCAAACTATCGGTCGTAATAAGCAGACGTAACCTTACGTCGCTCTTGAGCGTTCAGACGTCCGAACAGAATCTAGCCGGCTGGATGTTTGTGCGTCCGTGGACGGTGTGAACATGCCGTGCGTAATAATAATGCTCATTAAATCACTTTTTAAATAAATAAATAAAATTGAAGTGTCTCTTTGTAATGTCGAAATAACAGCTTTTTACTATATGCATATAAAAGTATATACGGTACTTAACAAAAACACTATTTTTAAAATTTTTGTCTGTCTGTCTGTTTGTTCCGGCTAATCTCCGAAACGGCTGGACAGATTTTGGCTGGACTTTCACTGACAGATAGCTGATGTTATAAGAAGTAACTTAGGCTACTTTTATTTTAGAAAAAGGATTAGGGTTCCGCGCAAAAAATTAAAACCCATGAAATCCAATAATAATAAATTACGCGCGGGCGAAGTCGCGGGGAACAGCTAATTTTCAATAATTTTTGTCACAAAATACCTTATTGTGTCTTATGAATAAGAAATAGGCATAATGTGGTATTGCGGAATTATTATTAGATGAAGTAAAGATCTATATTTTTGTAAAACGTATTCACGTATCACTACCGAAATGCTCCCGAAATTATTAGATTTCGGGAGCGCTGTTTCTTTTTTTTTTTTTTTTTTTTTTTATGGGGTAAGGGTGACAAACGAGCACACAGTCCACCTGATGGTAAGTGGTTGCTGCGGCCCATAGACATCTACATCTATCCTCTATTCAAAATCAAAATGTAGATGCGTTGTCACCCGTGAGGACTAAGATGGAATGCCTCATTTCCAGTAAAAAGGGCCTCCGGCCACCTGCACTCACCAAGCGAAACGCAGAGGTAAGCCTCTACTTCATGCTGGTTTTCTGTGAGGTTGTGGTACCACCCTGGTTCGAGCCGGCCCATCCGTGCGACAGCAAAAGCTGCCGCGTGGCTCTACCACTATGTTTATATGTTTCTTCATTCATTTATTCATTCTGTAAATACTAGGAACAGACACAAGCTAGTAGTACCAGTTACTCGACTCCATCGAGTCAGTAATTCATTCTTGGGGCAATGTATACGCTTTTACAACAAAATTCCAGAAAATATACAAAATTTGACCTGCTCAAAGTTCAAAAACTTTAATAAACTAAGTTTGTATAAAAAGGGTTATTATAATATTAAGGAATTTATGGATGATAATAACCCCCTGGAAATGAGGTGATCGCTACCAAGCTATTTCTAATTTGTTGTGTTGTTAATTTGTGTAACATCGTGATTGTAAGCTGTTATTTAAAAAAAAAGTCCTGCTGGGTTTCTTGCTGGTTCTTCCCAGGACAGAGTTTTTTTCCGAACCAGTGGTAATTAAACAAAAGAGTGACTTTCAATAAGTATTATTTATAATCTATATTGAATAAAAAAGTTTCTGTTTCTGTTTCTTCAGACTTGCTTAACAAAATAGGTAGTAATAGTAACAACAATGTTTAAGGCTAGCTGAGAGGTGTAGCCTAATGGCAGATAGCCTATACTATTCCTCATGAATCTGGCTACAATATATAAAAAGAATTTTTCAAATCGGAATAATTCAATCAGGTAGTTCTAGAGCTTAGCCTGTTTAAACAAACAAAAACTCTTCCGCTTTATTATATTAAGTATAGAGTAAGAGTATATATTAAATTTATAACATATAACTCAATATAACAATGTTCTAAATGCTAACAAAAAGATCTTAGAATTAGTTTTTTAAAAAGATACTGCTTAGTTTATTCTCTTCCTAATTTTTTTCTTTCGAATTTTATTGATTCGGTTTCTAAATTTAGTTCAACCGACCACTAAGCTCTTGTTTCAGCAGTATCTAATATGAGAAATGTATATATTAATGATAAACTTGTCCTTTAGCTCATTATAAACTCTTGATTCTTGCAAATCACAGGGTCCTGATGGCCTGCCAGCGATTTTTATTAAACTTTAACAGTGCTGAAGCCTTGACTTATTGTCTGCTTTGTTCTACATATTAGGAAGTCTGTGTGTATTATTAAGTGTAATTTTTTTGTTAACTGGGATAATATATGTAATGTATCAGGAGATTCATTACCATCCATCAAAGTACTTACTAATAAGTAATGACTTATTCTATACTAGCAACCTGCTTTGGCTTCGCCTGGATAGTATTTATAAATATGACATTATTTAGATTTCAGATGATGAATGACCATTCATGAATCAATTTTTCATTTAAAAATAAACAATTGTTCAAGTTTTCTCATAAACTATAGCCTAGATCCCTTCTGGCAGTGCTTTCTAGTTTTTTGTAAGTTTCATCACAGTCGGTTCAGCCATTTCAAAGATTAGCCTGGACAAACAGATAGAGAGACAAAACTTTTAGAAATGGTTATTTATGTCTTAAATATATGCAAATAACCCACCGCAATTTTATTTAGGCACTGTTGCCTGAGATACAAGCTCAATGCATAGTTCAGGCTTAGATGCAAATGTATATTGTTGAAATATTTTTCCTGAATAAAGAAATTATTATTATTATGTGGGATATCTATGTATAGTTTTCTCATCTGGTTGGGTTGTATAAATATATAATTGTAAATGAAAATGATAAACATACATAAATATCAATAAAATAAAATAGATAAATAAAAAAATACTTTAATAAATATAAACCCAACCAGATGGAAGCCCTCGGCAGGGCGACCAAACGGCCGAGGGTTAGGGGGAAAGGGAAAGAAAACAGCGGATGATGCGGGTGTTACCGAGGAGCACCGCCTTCTGGAGCGATCCTTCACTGATTCCTAGTCACCTCAGATGACCCGAGAGGCTGACTGGAATTAACCCGTTTGAAGAAATGAATACAGGTATAATTTCGGTCAGCAGTCCACCCCACATGTCGGTCACCTTGTGAGCTAGGTCCAAATATTTTGTTCCCTTATCTGTTTCGGCGGCTTAGCTTTCCAGTGACTCCCGTCGAGTTGGGGTTGATACGTATTTTTACAGAAAAGTTACACTATTATAAGCACACACACAAAGTTACAACATGCGGAAACGTGTAATTTTTGAGAAAAAAGTTATTGAAAATCAATTATTCTTGCATTGTTTATATCTAATACTACCATAAAACTGACGCCATTTTGTAACCTCTGTACTTTAATACCCTCAAGAAAATGTTTATGTACAAATAGGGTGACAAACGAGCACACATTCCACCTGATGTTAAGTGGTTGCTGTGGCCCATAGACATCTACATCTATCCTCTTTTGCGAATCAAAATGCAGATGCGTTGTCACCCGTGCGAGGACTTAGATGGAAATACCTGTTTTGTAGTAAAAAGGGTTTCTGGTTCTCTACACTCACCATGCGAAACACAGCAGTGTTAAGCTGCTATTTTATGCTAGCATTCTGTGCGTAATGTGTTAATTTCTTTGCAATAAGCCAGAACAAATATCTCTACTTAAGTTATCCATTAAAATTATAGTATTACATCCAGTGAATACAAATATTTATTGTTATCAAATTTTCATTTAACAAGAAACCTCTACTTAAATGACTTGATACCATCTAAAAACCAATATTACTACTGGTAAACATAAGCCCCCCACATATATTGCCAAGTGTCGATGCATGTTGCTCAGAGTTTACAAACAAAGTTTCTGAAACTCTGAGTAAATGCATCAACACCTTGGTGTAATTTCCTTATTATAAAATTATTTTAAATATTGTCTTTAATAAAGGGGGTCGATGTTTAGAATTAATTTCGTAAATCACAGCAATTGATTTAATTGAAATGTGAATAGAAAAAAAAATCACTCATTACTTACGAGTCTTCGTTTAAATACGTAAAATTTACAAGAAAATATCTAGCCGGCATCACAATATTTTGAGGTTCTAAACCAGGTCCACTTATTTTAATTTGATTGGATTCAGACAATTTTATTGAAATTAAACTCGTATAAACTACAAATGTACTCCAAATATTAGTCTCCATTTTATTTTTCACAACTTAAAAAAATAATATTTATTTAGTTATAATATAATAAATTAATAATACATTATATTTCGATCACAGACTAATATTTTTTATAACTGGCTTTAGCTTTAGCTTTACGCCTTTACGGCTCTGGGTTCTAGCCCTTCCGAGCCTGAAGTTACAATGTACAATTATTCTTCATAGTAGACTGCTTCACAATATGTTGATGCGGCACATTGTGCAGCCCATGGAAGATTTTGACGGCAACATAAGCCTGCAGACAGCTGACAGTTGGCGATGATATCTCAATGCGCCTAAGGAGACAGACACCTTATCTTGAGAATCAGATCAGCATCAGAGCACTTGTTTTATCGTTGAAGGATAATTATACATTGTAACTTCAGACTCAGAAGGGCTAAAACCCAGAGCTGTACAGCCAGTTAATAAAAAAGGGAGCTTAGCTTATTTCTGTATAGGACAGTTACTATACTCTTTGATCTTTGTACTATACTCGTTGGCTTGTGTGTGTGGTGTGGGTTAGTTGGTTTTGGCGGGAACTTGAGCGGCGGCGACTTGATGCTCCTGTATTATTGTTTAAATAATGGTTTGAAGTGGACTTTGATATGTAAAAGTGGTGCGATTTTGTGTATTAAGTGTCTGCGCATGTGAATTATTAGTGAAAACTGTGAAACAAGTGCTCTGATGGTTATGTGATTCTCAAAATAAGGTGTCCGTCTGCTTAGGCGCCTTGAGATACCATCGCCAACCGTCAGCTGTCTGCCGGCTCAAGTTTCCGTCAAAATCTGCTAAGGGCTGTACAATGTGACGCATCAACATATTGTGAAACAGTATACTATGAAGGATAATTATTAAAATATATTGTAACTTTAGGCTCAGAAGGGCTAGGTCCCAGAGCCTTAAAGCCAGTTATTAAGAAGAAGTGTGGGTTAGTCTGTGCGTGTGGTAGAGATGGGTAACTAGCCAAAATTGCAATAACCTAGCTAGCCAGTTATTTGTGGTGGAATAGCCAGCTAGATAACCAGCTATTCAGCTATTTGGCTATTTGGATAAATGACTCACTAACCAACCGATAGTTGATACCGTTAGCGTGCCACTGTAGTGTAGCTAGGCTAGGAATTCAATGCTCAACTGCCCTGTGAATTACGTTCGAATCTCGCCGCGGAACTTATATTTAGATAAATAAAAAATAATGACTTTCGTTTTTATTTTCTTATTAATTTTATATTTTCTTGAAAAGAAATGAATTTCCCTCATAACTATGTCGTACATATTATTAAATTAAATTATTAAAAACTGTCGAAATATCATATCCATCTATATTTTAAAGTGCCATTTATATCTATAAGTGAAGAAACTGCTGTAGTATCAGATTTAATTATGTTATACAACATTCAACAGTACAAGTAAATTAAAAGTGCAAAAACTAATGTTTTTAAATGTCAATATGGACAAAGAATGTTTTAATTGGACGTAAACCATTATCATATAAACTTTTATGTTCATTAAAAAAAGTGTATAAATAAACAAAAATACAAATAGGTACTTACTAATAGTGACTAAATAAGTGTATAATATTATAGCATCTAAGACTGTATATAAATAAAATAAGTGTAAATAGACTAAAGTTCAAATTTGTACATAAAGTCAAATGAATTTTGAAATACGCCGATGTAACATTTTATACTGTATGATATTTCATTATAATTTAATTTTGCACTCTAATGTTTCATCGTCAGTCCTAAGAAGAAAGTGTGAAGGGAAGTTCATTTTAATTAAGACAACGGATAAAAATACAATTATTATGTACATATTACAAATAATAAACCTAACCTTTTTGTTATATCGTGAATGTATAAAAGATAAGGGCGATGTGAAATGCGATTGAAGATTGCATCGATCGCGCGTGTAGTTTCCCGTTGCCCGTTGGCTAATGGCTATTGGTTGGCCTTGGCTATTCAGCTAGTCAGCTAGCTAATAGCTGGTAGCTGTCGGCAGCCGCGCGTAGCTGAGAGCTACGCGCGGCTGCCGGCTGTATAACGTAGCGTCCTCAGTAGCAGCTAGCAGCTACCCGCTGCGCCGTAGCTTGTCGGATAACCGAAGCGCCTCTAGCCAAAGTAGCCAATAGCTAGTTATCGTGTTGACGAATATCATAGCCGTGGCTCAGTGTCCACACCTTAGGGTATTTTACCCTAAATTTAGGGCATTTTTACGCGTTTAGGGTATTTTTTAGGGTAGAAAATTGTTTAGGGCATTTTTCAGGGTATAATAAATAGGTATAATATGTCTAGGGATTTTTCATAGAGTGTTTAAAACTCCTTGCAAACAAATTGGTGATTGATTGAATACGTGTTTCCGAACGTAACCTAACTTGTTGTGACGATGTACCGTTCTCTTCCGTTAGCAATAGACAAGAATCGATTTTTCTCTTTCACACTCGAAGGTTTGTGTACACGGAAGAGAGATAGTGTGCTTAGAGAGAAAAACCGGTTTATTTATGTTTGCCACCATCTTTGCATTGCACGCGTCGTTGTTTTGTGTCTTCTTGTTTTGTTAGAGACCGAAGCAAAAGAAGTTTTATCTAGGAAAGATGCCTCCTGAAACCGCTAAATATAAACAAAAATATAGCCACCAATGGGAAACGGACCCTTTACTGAAAGGTAAGTGCTATTTATGTTATAATAAAAATATTCTAGTATTCTTTCATAATATCATCCGATAAGTAGTAATCGTGTATCAGATTCCAATAAGTGTCGTGTTGAATTATTATAAGGCAAGTACGATGTTAAACAAGAAGTAGAAGAACGTGCAGGCAGTTTACTTAGTTCTACGAATATTTGTCAACTGAGCATTAATCTTAAGCCCTTAAGCTCGCTCTTACACACACACACACACACACACACACACACACACACACACACACACAAATAAAGCGACAAGCGTCATTCTGACTTCTGTCCATCACATTTGGTCTCAGCTCAGTGTTACCAAATAAATGACATTTACCCAAATATGGAGAAATTTGCTAGTTGATGTTAAGCCTGTATTTTTTTTTTAGATTGGATTGCTCCGGATCCAGCTGGAGAAAAAAGTGCATACTGCAAATACTGTCATGTATCCTTAGTGCCGCATAAAAAGAGCCTACTATATCACGCTCAAAGTAAAAAACATAAAAAAACTGTTTCTTTTAATAAAACAGCAAAATCTTGTAAACAAATCACATTTAAAAAGTTAATACCAGATGAAAGGAAAATTGCCGAATTGAAGATAGCCGCATACATTGTCGAACATTCTTCAACAACAAATGTTGACCATTTGGGTGAAATGCTCCCCAAACTTGACCCTAAGTCCGAAATATTAAATAATATAAAACTGCATAGAACTAAATGCACTATGTTAATAAAAAATGTTCTAGGTCCATGTATGTTTCAAGATCTACTGGAAGAAATTGGAAACTCTCCTTATTCCATAATTGTAGACGAGACTACCGACATAACTACCACAAAGGTGTTATGTATGATGATTCGCTTTTTTTCAAAGAAGAAGAATAATTTGGTTACAACGTTTTATAGAATAGTCAAAGTTACAGATTGCGATGCTACATCTCTTTACAATTTAGTTTGCTCCACTTTGCAAGAAGATGGACTTCGTATCGAAATGTTAGTTGGCATTGGTTTAGATGGAACTAATGTCATGGTAGGAAAAAATAATTCGCTTGCCGCTCTTTTGAAGCAAAAGTTACCTGATCTGATCGTGATAAAATGTACAAGTCATTCCTTGCATTTATGTGCAGAAAAGGCGGCGGAAACTCTACCACGTCAACTTGAGTTTCTGATACGTGAAACGCATAACTGGTTCGCCTACAGTTCCAAACGTCTAGATGCATATAGGGATCTATATGAAATAATGAATAACAGCAGGAATCCAAAGAAAATTGCAGGTTTCTGCGGAACTCGTTGGTTAGTGCGATACAACGCCATAACTACAATCCTTGATCAATGGGAAGAATTGAAACTTTTGTTCTTACTCTCAAAAAGAGAAGACAAATGTTACATGGCAGAAAAAATACATGATGTAATGAAATGTCCTGTATTTAAATGCTATCTTAATTTTTTGAAAGAACGACTGAAACCCGTTACCAGTCTCAACATGTTATTTCAGAGTGAAAATGTAGAATCTGTTAAATTACTGGAGGACGTTTATTTGTTATTGAGAGGATTGCTACAAAAACTAGTTGTACCCGCACAACTTGAGAAAGTGAGTGACAATGATTTAATAACATTTGATTTCAAACAATATTTAATGCATACAAGTGCTATTAACCTTGGACATGACACTGAGGTCTTATTGCGTGGAATAAATGAGAATGAAGCGTGCGAACTACGTGACCGCTGCAAAAACTTTATGGTCACTTTGTGCTCAGAGGTGCAAAGTAGAACTCCTGAGCACATTCATATATTAAAGTCGGTATCATTGCTGACCCCACAAATTGCCACCTCGCAAGTGAAACCTACTCTGACACTTTTTCTGCAAATGTTCCAAAGAGAGGAGGTTTATGGTAATAAGACTGAAGCAGCATCTGAATGGCACAACTTGCATCACAAAGAATGGAGGTATACGTCATCCAGCGTATCATTTTGGGCCGAGGTCAATGACGATTTAGATGCAGGAGGAAATAAGAGGTTCGCTGCCATCTCTAAATTTGCTTTGGCTGTATTGTCAATGCCGCTATCAAATGCTACAGTGGAAAGAGCTTTCTCCATTTATTCGATAATCAAAAATAAGCTTCGGAACCGATTATCTGTTGAGATGTTACAACATTTGATGCTGGTGAGGTACAGCTTAAAAATAAATTATAAGTCTTGTGTTACATTTACTCCGACAGACGCAATGTTGAAAAAGTTTTCGAATGAAATGTACGATTTTAAGAAAAAAATGACTGCAGAAGACATAGAAGCCCAGACTACTATGGATGCATTCCAAGAATGTTTGGAAACGGTGTAATAGTTTAGCTTTATTAATAAATTGCATTTGTACGTAAATTGATTTCTTTTTATTTTATAAAAATTTAGGGTAATAAGTGCCTAATTTAGGGTAATTTCGCTGAGCGTTAGGGTAAAAAATAAATTGGAGGTGGCAACACTGCCGTGGCTATTTTGTGAATAGCCGCTATTTAGTTAGTTACTTGAATAGCTACCCATCTTTAGCGTGTGGGCTTGTGCCTTTTTGATAATTAAAATTGTTTGTAATCGGTGTCGGAGATTTCCATGAGATTTCATACCCACAGTATATTCTAATTTAATGAAATTAATTTTGCAACGTAATCTCAAACGTTACTAAAATGTCAGTAGCATTTGCGCCGAGAGGAAATCGGCCGCCTTTAACTCCTGCCCAAATACAAAAAATGTTAGACGAAAATGCTCATTTAATACAAACTATTCAAGAGTATCAATCAAAAGGCCAATTGATGGAATGCCATCAATATCAACAGGTTTTACACAGAAACTTGGTGTACTTAGCATCTGTAGCTGATGCTAATCAAAATATACAAGCAATATTACCGGTAAATACTTTGATAAACCATGAATCATATTCCTAATAATTTTGCTTTTCAGCAGCCGTATCGAGTAAATTATTCTGGCGATTAGTTTCATCTATTAGAGACTGATGCTAACGTCTCTTCTGTTTGCTTGAATTAACATCAATAATATACTTTTAAGTTACATATCCATTTCATATAAATACCTTTATGGCAGTCTGTGTTCAATGTAACACTTCCTTGTAATTCAGTGATTCAACTTTATTTTATGAAATAAATGTTATTCAATCAGAGAACTAAGAACCAAATGTTCATAAAATAACTTACTAATCCTATATCAAATCCTTTGTGTGCAGTGGGAATAGATCATGTTTTGTCACATGATGTAAAATTAACATTGTTCTGTACAATTCATATAATCATCAATTCTTTACTTTAGTGTGAAAGATGCCATGAATGTTCAGTCTGTGAACTTATAATGGGGAGATAAGATGAGGAACCTAATTGGTACAATATACCTATAGTTACCTCACAAATAAGTTCTCTCTGACCATGTAGTTAATAAATGGGATAAAAAATGCTCTTTTCCAATCACCTCCTCGCACTTAGTGACTATCTCAACTCACACCCACCAGTAATGACCACAAAAAAACATAAGATATGGATGTTGCAATAAGCATATTTACCAGAACATTCTTACATAAAATGGATTTGTGACATGGTCCTTCATTGCTAGCTTTATGAAGAAGTTCAAGGTTGCTCAGAAAACTATGGAAAGCTATGCTTGGAGTTTTTCTGCAATAGACTTATTCCTGAGGATATCTGCAGTAGAACTTTGGTAATCGACATACCACAATGGATCAGTAAGCTAAAGCAATATCTGGATGGGTCAGCCATATAGCTCAAAGAACCTACTACCAATAGGGAATACAGGTTCTAGAGTAGTAGCCACAAACCAGAAAGTGATGTGTATGGTAGCCCCACACTAAATTATGACCTGGTAAGATGCAGAAAGTTAATGGATCTTGATGGCTAAGGACTGTGCTTAGTGGCATTCCTTGGGGATACCTATGTTCAGCTGAGTACCTGTGATGGCTGTAATGATGATGACCGGAAAATTCTGGTGAACATGTACATAACATAACTGTTAAATTTTTAACAATTAGTATCAAATTTTTTAATTTTGTAGTTTAAATTATTTTTAAGATTGCTAAAACATATTTGTAAATTGCTAAACCTCTATTATAATACACAGTTATTAAGTTAATTGAATTAATTATTAAGTATACTAATAAGATTTTTTATAAACTATTTTTTTTACATAATATCATTATTTATGGTATAACAAATAGTTTTGTGCTCCAGACCGAATTTCAATGACCATGGCCAGTCTTAATGGAGCCTACCCTCTGTGCAAAACAGGATTATGGTGACAGATTGTATGTGCAAGCATAGGTGCACTCTACTCCCTCACTCTCATAGTCTCATGGAAAGCCAACTGACACAAGCTGAGAAACATCAGATGTAGGACTAATGTCTTCATTCATTCTGAGGCACTGAGATCTGACATCTGAGGCACTGAGATCTGACATCTGAGGCTGCAACTGAGAATTACTTGACAGAAAAATTCAACTAACTTTTCTAGGCCCAACCTGGGATTTGAACCAGAGACCTTTTTGAGCAACTATCAGGTTTTCCGTCATTAAATCAACAAAGCAGTCAATAACATCCAACTTGATACAGTACAATAAAAGCTGACAGTGCAGGCTAACTGTTATAAATTGCCATTTCTAATCCTATTTTTTATCGGCACGCATTTTTGTCTTATTACAAAAAGTTACAGTTGTTTGTAATTAGTCTCATAATAAACTAGTCTGCTTCAATAAATTATGGGATTTGACAGTAAATGTCGAATTTAGTTATGAATAGTGCTGAGGCTAAAGGATGTTTGTAATAATAACTTTCTTTAAACCTGAGACTATCAAATAAATCATGTTTTGTAATAAGACCACTATGTTTACATTCTACAAAGACTAAAACATTGTAATAAAAGACTTATTAATTTAAATTGTTAAATTGCTACAGCCACCACATCAACTTGCTGCTGGTAATGTACCACAAAACCCGCTGAATAGCCCCTCAAATGCAGCGGATGTACCTGGATCACCTCAACAACCCTATCGCCCACCAGGAGTTTCTACAACACCTACAAGACCAACCCAATCTTATGGACAAAGGCCATATCCTCAAAATCAATACCAAGGACAGTATCAGGGGGCACCAGGGGTTTATCCACCTCAAAGTGGGTATGGACCACCTAATCAGGGATATGGGCCTCCAAATCCATCTCAGCAACCTCAGGGATATGCTCCTAACTCCACATATGGTCCACCTATCACTACAACACCAAGTAATTATCCTCCATCTACACATCAAGGCTCTGGGTATCCACCATCAACTGTTCAACAGTCTTATGCTCCTCCTCCAGGCAGCCCAGCTGTAGCTGGATCACCCTATCCTGTACGTGGAGCCAGCCAACCAGCATACACTGGTAATTCTGGATATGCACCTCCACAGTCTGGGGCAAATTATCCAAATGTAGGAGTTAGTACATACAATTCAACTTCTGCACAGCCACAGCCTTATCAATCTCAACCGTTTCCTAACACTACACCTACTTCTGCATACAGTTCAACTCCTATATCTCAACCTAATCGTTCCCCTCAGCCTCCATCTAGTGGATATAATTCACAAAACCCAAGTAGTACGGGATATGGTTCTCCTTCAGCACAATCACCCACTTATAATTCAAGTTCCCATGGAAATAATGTTCCACCTTCAACAGTAGCATCAGGAGTTTCTTCCCAAGGTGGTCCACCTGGGCAACAATATCCACCTTCTGGACAACCATCTCCATATCCTGCAGGAACACAACCACCATATTCGAATCCTTCATCCCAACCAGGAAGCCCAGCGCCATCAGTTTCAACAGCACCACCAGTTCAGACTTCATACCCACAAAATCCACAAAGTTACCCACCTACTGGTGGAGCATATCCTCCCCATGCATATCAACAAAGTTATCCGCCAGCTCAATATCCTCCTTCCCCGTATCCCTATGCGCGTGCTCCAGCTCCTGGGGCTCCACCACCTGGTACACCACAACCATATCCAGGTTATGGTTTTCAACCTCCAAACCAGCAATAGAAAGAAAAATAACTGAGGAAAATACTTATGTAGATTTGGATAAAGTTCTTATGTATAAATAGTTACTTGATTAGGAAATAATACCAGCTTTTTCTTTCTTTTTGTAGTAAAATAATTGCATAAACAGTTAAAATAAGCAACTAGATTTAGTAACACTTAAATTTAATTCTAATTTTGTCGGAGTTTATGAAATTTAATTTTTACTATATGTAATTAAGTGATTAATTAATATGATATTGTTATGGTATTATGTATTATTGTTAATAAAATGTGAAATAAATGAACTGATTGAAATCTTGACCAATTCTTGCCTTATTATTTCATAGATAATTTATAAATAATTTGCAGTGTGCAGTCACCAAAATAAAATTATGATAGAATAAACTTTTATGCAGAAGCTAAAATAAACACTTTAATAAAGAAGTGGACAAACAAATTATGCAACCTAAACGAGGCTATTGGTGTAAATACTTATTCTCCGTTAGGAGTAAAAGTATTATTTGATACTTATATCCAGACCGGCAATGGGCAATGGAGTAAATTATGACAATGAGGGCTAATAGTTTTATGCCCACTACCCACTAGATGTCGTTAGTTGGGACTAAGGTAAACCATTTGTTACGGAGGGACACACTGAAATGATCGGAAATAGAATATTTCGGATTGAGTTATAATAAAACCTTTTTAAGAATTTGAATACTGGCCTCTTAGAATCTTAATGACATTCAAACAATTTAAAAAAATGTTTAAAAACAAAAACTATGTTGATTTAAAGTTGATACGTCGTTAACATAAATGGAGGTCACGCGTGAACATTTCCGTGCCATAATTTATCACAATTTTCGTCGCGGCTTATCTCAAGATAAATATCTCAGCGAACTTGTTTCGATTTATGATGTTGAAGCACCGAGTCAAAAGACAATATACCGCTGGTATGCCGAGTTCCGACGCGGTCGTGTGTCGCTCAGCACTGTTTCTTCTGCAGGTCGACCAAGAACAGCGGTCACGCCTGAAAACATCGCAGCTTTGCGAACTATTATATTAGATGACCGTCATGTGACTTACAAGCAGATTCGGGTTGTTATCAGTATCGGAATGACTGCAAGTCAGTCGATATTACATAATGAGCTTTGTGTAAGAAAGCTAGTTTCCCGCTGGGTTCCCCACAATTTGTCCGAAGAGCAAAAGGCGGCTCGTGTATATTGGTGCCGGAATACTCTGCAACGCTTCAACGGAGGGAAGTCAAATGCCGTTTATAATATCGTCTCAGGTGACGAATCGTGGATTTATTCATACGACCCTAAAAGAAAACATCAGTCAGCAGTATGGGTCTTCGAAAACGAGGTCAAACCAACGAAAGTGGTTCGCTGCCGCAGCGTGTCAAAGAAAATGATCGCTACGTTTGTCGCGAAAAAGGGGCATGTTGCCAAAGACATATTAAAAAAGATAGACAGGTTACACACTAATATTATTGTATTTTAAAGTGGCGCAGGTAGTACTATATCTGCGTACAGTTATTTATTATGACACGTTGCGCTAACAAAAAGAGACAAATGATAGGGCATACCTATCGTTAGAAAAAGATGAATATACATCATTAGTTGCGTATTGATTGCTGACGAGCGCTCATTGGCGCGAGCGCGTGACATACCGATATGGAAAATGAACACACTAGCTAGCGTCAAAGTTTACACTAGCGCTTAGTGTTAAAATAATAAAACCAATTATGAACAAAACATCTATATCCAAAATATTAATGAGTCGTTTTTCTTGTCTCTAACAGTTGCCGTGTAATTTGTGCACCACCTAAAAACATAGGAAGGCATTTTTGCCGCGATTAACTAGAAGATTTACGCGCTGTAGCGATGGTATAGCTGCGACGCGAGAGCGTGCCCGACTGAATGCGAGTCGGGCAATTACCTGACTTTCGTATTGCCATTTAAGAGCGAGTATGACGTATCTATACTTTTATAAACATCTTAGCATGTCGCTACAATTCCTTTACAGGAACACAGAACGGTTATCGCTGAGTGGTATATCATGGTTTGTTTGCCAGAAATGATAGCCGAACTCCGAAAAAATAACCCGAAAAGTCGCATCATCTTACATCACGATAATGCGACCTCCCATACGGCTCGGAAGGCAAATGATTTTTTGAAGCAGGAAAACGTTGAGCTGATGAGCCATCCTCCGTACAGTCCTGACCTGAGCCCAAACAATTTCTTTACATTTCCTACAATGAAAGATTTATTACGCGGTCAACGGTTTGAAGAACCCGAAGCAGCTATGGAAGCGTACAAAATCAGCCATTTTGTCAACATCAACTTCAGTTCTTTCTACAGTTGAACGGAGAATACTTCGAAAAATAATAAAATACAATTTACCTACATATACCGTGCATGTGGTTTTTCTTATTCCCGATCATTTCAGTGTGCCCCATACGTATGCAGATGATCGCACAGTGTCATCACCATTGAAAAGTTGCCGAAACTTATAATTATACTAGCTGACCAGGTAGACGTTGTTCTGCCCTTTCCGAACGACCATTTGCTTTCCTAAAAAAAACCTATTTAACTTATAATTATACTAGCTGACCAGGCAGACGTTGTTCTGCCTTTTCCGAACGACCGTTTGCTTTCCTAAAAAAAAAAACTATTCCTAAATTCTATTTCTAAAAAATTTCATCAAAATCGGTTCAGCTGTTGAGTTGTTACATAAACACGGACAGAAGAATTATATAATATATAATATGCATGTATTATATAAGCTTTCCTCTCGTATCATTCTGTCTATTGATGAAAACCGCATCAAAATCCGTTGCGTAGTTTAAAGGATCTAAGCGTACAGACGGCTAGAATCACTTTGTTTTGTACTATGTAGTGATATTAAAAAAAAAAACATTATCTCTGTACTTACTGTAACAAAAATCTTGATTTGATATGAAATATGTCATACATTTCACCTCATTCCTAAGAGGTGCCAATCTGGTGACAGAAAAAGTCGTGATAGCCCACATTATGGCACTACTATCACTGTATATCCATAAATAACCTGATATGGGAGAGGCCTTTCACTAGTAAGAAAATGTAAAACAGAAGAAAATAGATATTTGCACTGGCAAACTGATTACAGTGCACAATCAGACAAAGGAACCATCCTACAATTAAATAGTAATTAGTAGTAATATAGTTAAATCAATATGACTTTAATTTTATAAAGTATAATATAGATTTTGTAAATGTGTATAGTTAAAGTTTAAGAAGTAAGGAATTATAAATAAAATTATACATGGGTACTGCAAACTTGATTTATTTTTTATACTATACTATACTATATATTATTATTACTCTAAGCTTCATCAAACATTATTGTTTGTTCTTCAAAAGGATGAATTGATTCATCATAATATTCTAACGGTAGGTCATTACTGGCAGGGTGTGTAGGAAATGGTGGTGCTATTTTCAGTTTCTTCAAAGGTAGTACTGTATCATATAAATAACACACAGCTCCTGTTTCTCCAGGTATGCCCACACCCAACATCCACAAAATATTATGTTTTGTATTAATACGCAGAATTTTGACACCTCTTAAGGTTCTCCACCTAAAAAGAATTTGATCATAATAACAAAACTTAATATAGTAGTACAAGTTTCACACAACAATGTATTTGTATTATTTAGGAGACGATGCACCATCGGTTCCTCGGGCTATATCCTCATTTCTAAGTTTATCGCGCAGTTAAAACAGTAAGATTACAATTTTAAAACGCAATGAATGTGAGCGCAAGTAAGACGAAAAGGTTTTTTTTATAGTCGAGGGGGCAAACGAGCATGCGGCTCACCTGATGGTAAGTGACTACCGCCGCCCATGAACTACTGCAACACCAGGGAGGGAATTGCAGATGCGTTGCCGGCCTTTTAAAAAGGAGTGCGCTCTTTTCTTGAAGGTCCCTAAGTCGTATCGGTCCGGAAAAATCGCTGATGGTAATCGATTCCACAAGGAAGTCGTGCGAGGAAGAAAACATCTTCTAAATCGCACAGTGGTGGACCGCCAATCATCCAGATGGTGTGGATGGTATCGGGAGTGCCGCGATGTGCGTTCGTGAAATTTGGCGGCTGGGATTAATCCGAATAATTCCTCAGAGCACTCCCCATGGTAGATGCGAAAGAAAATGCAAAGGGATGCAACATCTCTTCGCAGTGCCAATGAATCGAGTCGATCGGAAAGGGCTCGGTCGTCGACGATTCGAGCTGCTCTGCGCTGAATGCGGTCAAGTGGAAGGAGCTGGCACTGGGGAGCCCCGGCCTAGAGATGGGAAAAGTATTCCATGTGTTGCAGGCGGTGTGCCGGCATGAAATAATGTCCCGCTCTGCTGAGCACGCCAAGCTTTTTAGAGGCCAATTTGGCCTTCTCTTCCAAGTGACCACGAAACTGCACGTCACTCGATATGTCGACTCCGAGGATTCCGATACTGGCTGAGGCAGCAAGGGGAGTGCCTTGAAACTGAGGAGATACGAGAAAGGGGTTCTTTTTAACGGTAAACGCGCAAACTTGTGTCTTCTGAGGATTAAACTGGACTAGATTTAGTCGCCCCCAATCCGAGACTTTATCCAGCAAAGACTCGACTTCAGACACAAGTTTGTTCCGGTACTCGGCGAGGTTTTTGAAAAATGGTAAAACAATATATGAAATAAGAAAAGAAAAGGAGTTGGTTGAACAAGTTTCAAGAACAAGGATGAGTTTGTGTAATTAGGATTTATTTTTAGGGCGGTGATATGACAAGGATATAGAATGAAGAGTGAATATAAGAAAGAGTGAATGGGGCTCTTCATTCTATTGTGGTAAGTCTGAATGTGTTAAAAAAGGCATGTATGGCAATTTACAGAGCTGTGTTAGTCTCTACCTTATAGTAAGGTAGTAAAAGTTGGGTGTGGCATAAGAAGCATGAGAGTAAAATTAATGCCTTAAAAATGCTGACTGTATTTTTAAGCAGTATGTTAGGGGTGACTAAATAATATGGTGTGAAAATATGTGATAAGAGGAAAGTGTGCTTTCCAAGAGAATGTTGTGACTAAGATTAAGAAAAGAATATTGTGATGTTTTGGGTGTAGAAAGAATGAATGCTTAAACTACGACGAAGAAAATTGAAGGGCAGAGTTGGCAAGGAATACCTTAGATGGAAGTTTATCGAACAAATTGGTGATATGTAAAAGATGGGCAATATTAAGAGTAAATATGTGGAAGTGAAAGAAGCAAGAGAGGTATCAGATTCATGCCAAATGGTAGTCTTTAGTAGGATCTAGTAGTATCCTATTCCTCTGAGAGACAGATGAGAGAGTTAATGTATGCATATGTTTTAGCAATATATGTGTATTATTGTTACAACTACATCTTAGGACTGAATTTCTTGAAGAATCAGCAGTGCGTTGGTAGAAATTGGTCAAGGAGTACTTTAATTTTCTGGTCAAGAAGTGTTTCCAGGCGAATCCAGCCCTGGTAATTTATTAACTGATAATATATTTAGTGTAAATGTCAGGGAATCTTGTAATGAAAATAATCCCAGCTAACATAATATTAAGAAGGGGACCTTGCTCAGAGACCTCTAAGCACTGCATAAAACAGGAGTCTCAGGAAGAAGTTATCAGAAATGAACTAGACTAGTGAGGAGGTAAAGAATAGTGATTAGAGAACAAGCATAAAAGGATTTGATGTGGAAATTAGTGTGGTAACATAATACTCTCTGGAAAAAAATAAAGCAGCCGAGGTTACAAGCTAAAATTTTGTTGATAGCACATACCACACCAAGAAAGGGCAGAGAGGAAAACCAAAGGTACTACACATTGATCGACTAGCACTATATCACAACATGTAATATGATTGGGATAATCATATTTAGATGGGGGTAGCGTTACGACAGCTACTTGAGTGTTGTGCGAGAATGTTCCTGAAGATAAAGGTCAATATCGTCTGTTAAGTTAACACAAGAAGAAACTTCTAACAATCGACCTTCAACATCTACGATTATTAAGGACCTCTTCAAAGAAGCTAAATGATTTCGTCCAACATCATTGTATGCTGTGTGTATGGAAGTATACACCCATTATTCATTATTCCTATTCCTTTTTTTCACTTTTTACCTGTGACTGAGGATGAGATCCAGAAATCAGTATTAGCTATTAAATCCAAGGCTGTGGGTTGCGATGAGGTTAGTAAGGTTATGATATCCATGATCCTTGAGTGCCTTTTGCCTGCAATCACAAACATCGTAAACTTTTCCCTTGACTCAGGCCAATATCCTACTCAGTGGAAAAAAGCATTTGTGCGACCACTTCCTAAAATACCTAATCCCTTATTACCTACCCATTTTAGACCAATCTCAATTTTGCCATACCTATCTAAAGTTCTGGAAGCCTGTGTTCACAAGCAAATCTCTATGTTCATAACCAAACATAAACTGCTGAATAAATATCAGTCAGGCTTTCGCGCAGGTCACAGTACTACCACAGCCTTGATAAAAGTCACAGATGACATTCGAATGGGAATGGATGAGCAGAAGTTTACAGTGGTAGTGCTTGTTGATTTTTCAAATGCTTTTAACACAGTCGACCACGAAATCCTTATAGCCTTCCTAGCTAATCTTAGATTCTCAATCCCAGCTTTGGAATGGTTTTCATCCTATCTTCGCGGCCGCCAGCAATCAGTTCGAATAGGACAACAGTCTTCTACATGGGCTGACATTGAAACAGGCGTGCCGCAAGGCGGAATACTTTCTCCTATAATGTTTTCTCTATTTATAAATTCTATTACTTCAGTTCTCAACTGTTTGTACCATCTCTATGCAGATGATCTTCAGCTCTATGTGCAATCTAGTGTTAATGACCTTAACCATAATATTAACAAAATCAACCACAACCTTGATGCCATAAGAGATTGGTCGTACAAACATGGTATTTCGGTTAACCCTTCCAAATGTAAGGTAATGGTTATAGGTAGTAGCAGAATGTTAGCCAAGATTAATAACGATGATCTTTCTCCTGTATTTTACAATGGAACATTGCTGCCATTTTGTAAATCTGTAAAAAATCTTGGCTTACATATAGATCATACCTTAAGCTGGGGAGTTCAAGTTTCTGAAATAAGCCGTAAATTTACTGCCACCTTACGTTCTCTTTGCCGTTTCAAAAATTTTCTGCCTTTTAAAACTAAACTTCTACTTGTCCAGACTTTGATATTACCCATTATTGATTATGCGGATGTGTGTTACCCAGATCTATCTCAATATCTTCTCGATAAGTTGGAGCGCCTTCTCAACAATTGCATTAGGTTCATTTTCGGCTTACGTAAGTATGACCATGTTTCTCAGTACCGTACTAAGCTTAAATGGCTTTCTATTCGTCAAAGGCGTAGCTCCCGAATTTTACAAGCACTATATTCAATTTTAAATGACCCAAATTCTCCTTCTTATCTTAAGGATAACTTTCAGTACCAATATTCTACTCATGATAGAGTTCCCCATTCCCAAAATAGTCTTAAAATTCGTATTCCAACACATAAGAGTGGTTTCTTTAATTCCTCTTTTACTGTGCAGTCCATACTGCTCTGGAATGCCTTGCCTGTTGATATAAAAAAAACCAGTAACAAATATTATTTTAAAAGACTAGTACGAGAATTCTTTAACAGAAATAATACCATCTGATATATCCGATTTTTGTTTTTCTCCGTCTTTCGCTTTGTAATTGATATTTTGTATAATATGTATTTTATATAATATGCATCATGTTATTTTATTTTTGTGTTGTATTATTTTATATTTATTTAGAGATTTTGTATATATAAGTGTCCGTTTATATTTACTATTTTTTTTTCTTTATTACAAAGTAGATAATATTAAGTTGTATAGTTTAAAAATATTTTATTTATTTGCTTTTGATATAATGTTTATGTTTAGATATAATGTTTTTTTACTTATTTTTAATTTATGGAGTGGTTGCACCTACCACAGCTTCTCAAATCATCCAGGGTTGACTGGTAGAGAATGCCACAAGGCATTAAGTCCGCCCTTTATATCCCTTATTATAAGGTAGATGTAAAGAAGAATAAATAAATAAATAAATAAATTATTCATTCTAATCAGTATTTTTATATTAAACCTGTTAAAACAGAGTACACCAGTATTTAAGTATGTTTAAAGCTATTTTCAACAGAGAAAAGGCAGAATTCCATAAGATGCAATTTTGTCAAAGGGAATTTTTACTTATCAAATACTTCCAAAATACTGTAATATTAAATAATTCTACAAACCTGTTACCCATATGGCCAGGCATTTTAGTACCAGGCCAAACACGAGCCTTTTCTCCACCTGCCCCAATGTTACCTGGTCTTCTATGTGTTTTTGTAACACCATGTGATGCAGGCATTCCACTAAATCCCCATCGTTTCATGACACCTTGAAATCCTCTATCTATACTGTAAAATGCAACATTTGTTAAGATATTTGTAGGATTTTTTATATAAATATTTAAATAAGATAAATTTATACTGACGTTTTAGCTCTAACGTCAACATAATCTCCAACTCTGAAATGTGTTGCAAACAATGGTGTTCCAGTGGGCAATGCTGCATTACGTGATACCATGAATCTAAACAAATAACGTTTGGGTAACATCCCAACACTGTTAAAAATGCCACAATAATCCTTTGTAACTGTACTTGGATCAACTGTTTCTGATCCAACTAATAGGCAACCTAATGTTCTTTTCTCTTTCCAGCATATTTTTTTTGTTCTCATCGGATTAAATTCTTCTGGAGGTATGTATTTTATAACATGATTGTCAACCACCTGTAATTTTTTTAATTATACTATAAAAATCAGGAAAATTCACACTGACATTGGTGAACAACCAAAACCGCCATAAAAAAAAGAAGAATAAGAACCAGAAAAATTGTCTAAAAACTTTCAACTATATTTTAAAGTCACCTGTAGAAGTGTTGTTTGGAATTTTTTGCCGTCTTTAGACCATAAGGGATAATTGCCTATTTTACGTGCAATTACGCCCACTCTACGTGTGAAAGGGTTCCACTTAACAGTTTGCTGATCTACATTAACTAAAGGCGATTCCAAAGCAGATTGTGAATTAAATTTGTCCTGCTTGATTTCTTCAATAAAATCTCTATTTTCTTGGGTTAACATATCCTCACTCATCTAAAATATGACAAAAGAAATAAATAAATTTTTGAAAAAGGATACACATCAGGTACTATTAAAGCAGAAAATACATACCACTCTTTCTTTGGGCATAAACCAATGTGGTGGTCGGTACTTTGGGGGTTTATAATATGCATTTTGTCTTATTGTAACACGATTCACGCTGAAAATAAAAAGGGTTGTAGGGTATAGTGTTAGACATGTAGTGGCGGTATAAGAATATTCACAATCTTATACTATCCCGTGGGTGTCGCCAGAGACGACAGAAAAAAATTGAAACTGGAGATGGGGGCTTCCTGATAAATCCGCCGATAAAACTATAGACATCCAGCACTTGCATACCGAGGTGGGAAGAGGGTAGGGTTCAGGGCCCCTCTACCCTTCCCCCTTTTGTGGAAAAGTATAGTTTATGAGTAATATTTTTTTTGTAATATCATAACCTCACTTTTTTATACAGGAATAGCCCAAAGATACTTCAGTAATGGCTTCGGCGCTACGGGAAGTGCATCTAAACTTTGCTATGATATTTGTAAATGAAAATGAGAATTATTATAATTTAGTTTTTTGAAAAACTTCTAGAATACTCTCCACTGTGACTCAATTTGTTGTGAATGAGTCCCATCTTCAGACATAAATGGATTGTCTGGGTCAAAAAAACAAATTGATATATTTGGGTTTCATTATATTATACAATTTTATTGAAGTTTATTTTTATTATAATTCAAAAAACAAAACACATTTCCAAAATCAAAATACAGTGTAAAAGGTTCAAGCCCTACAAACCTCCTATACTGAAAACATAATTAAAATAAAGTACCGGACGTGTACTTCATAATACAAAACCAAATTGACTTATTTGTGTTTCATTATATGCAATTTTTAGTGAAATTTATTTTTATCGTAGTTAATTCAAAACACATTTGCACCATACGAAAACAGTGTAAAAGGTTCACACTAAGCCCTCATAAGCCTACTAAAGTGTAAACATAATTATAATCAAGTACCGGATGTATATAGCAAACCCACTTTCCTGCCAAGCGTGGTAACTAAATCAAAATCCCCCCTATTATGCGATCTATGGCGGAGGCCTATGTACAACAGTGGAGTTTTATAGGCTGTAATGGAGGGTTATGTGTCTCGTGTTTCCTAGAGGGATATGTTGGAACTACATAGGCAGGCACATGTATCATAAGTACCTCAATTTACTAAGGGTTGTACATAAAATCTTCATATTAAATGTAGCCATTGTAATATTTTGTATCTTTCACTTTCCTAGTTTCTTGTAGTCTGTCCACGGATCTTCGTCTTTCACTTTCAACTGTAGGTGTTGACTGTCGTAATTTGTACCTCTATTTTATAACGTAGGTATAAGGAACAGGTGAGCGTAGTTATTTTATAAATGCTCTTTAATAAATACTACAGAAGCACAGAACAAACCCTTGAGCACAGTCTAATATTATATTCACTTCACTGCGTTATAAGAGGCGGAATTTCCATATTAAAAATAAACGTAATAATATATGAAAAATTAAAAAAAGAAAAAGGTTTCAAGCAAAGAGACATTAGTCAAGATTGTTGTTTTTATTATTCGCTCGAGAGAGCAGGCAAAGGAACTATGCCATACAGCCTTATCTTTATGTATAATTATTCTTTATAGTTTACTGCTTCACAATATGTTGATGCGTCACATTCTGCAGCCTTTGGGAGATTTTGAAGGCAACTTGAGCCAGCAGGCAGCTGACAGTTGGCGATGGTATCTAAAGGCGCCTATGCAAACAAACAGCTTATCTTGAGAATCCATCACCATCAGAGCACTTGTTTCACCGTTTCCACTAATAGTTCACATTCGTAGATAGTTAATACATAAAATCGCACCACTTTTACATATCGAAATCTACTTCAAACTATTATTTAAACTATAATACAGGAGCAGCAAATCGCCGCCGGTCAAATTCCCGCCAAAACTCCAATCGAGTCAAGAGACATGACGTCAATTTAACCAGTGCTACCAACTCCAAAAAATATTTACCCCTAAAGGTTAAGTCAAAAACCCCTAAAACCACCTTATTTACTTGAGAAATTCCTAAAAATAAGGACATTGCTTCGTAACATTCTTTACATATAAATTATTTAATTTTTCAAATATTATTTCATTTTTTTCTAATGGTTCCAAGATTTTTAAACCATACATTTGAATATTAAATTAATCAGATAATCATCACACTTGGTAGCATTTCAATAGATAACAAGAAATTGCTACCGATCATTATTGCTAAACATACAACCCGATTTACAGCCACCTACGCCGCAATCATTGTAAACTTCTAAACAAAAATCAGCTAAAGTGTAAATATATAAAAGCCCCTAAAAATCCCATCTCACTTATATACCCCCTCGTGTGCCGCCATCTCACTGTTTATGGCAGGTGTCAAAACAAATTGTTAGGTGCCGTGTTTTTATTCGTTTTTGCAGTAAAAAATCGTCATCATTATGCCGAAAGTAATTAAAATTGCTGGCAGGGATATTATCTTGAAGGTCAAACGTGCTTGTGAAGAAGAACGAGACAATAACGGGCCTACAGCACCGTTTTCCAAAGCTAGAGCCCACGTTTCATATTTCACAGGTAATTTTTAGGGCTGCCATAACAAATAAAACTCCCTAATTTTCTCGATTTGTTCGTTTTTAGTTTCCTCGTGTCATTAATATCATGTATTCATAATACATTCTTTTTATTATGTTTTAGGCGTTTCTGAACTCACCGTCACCCAAATAATTCAAGAGGGTACATAATGTAGCAGCAGCTTCTTTTAAAATTGTGACGCCGGGAAAATCTAGGAACCAGAGGAAAAAAATTATGATTTAGATTTTCATACGTGGCGCTATAAAGCATTTAAATCAGTCGTTTGACGTTGTGAAGAATGAGATTCCTGCCATAAATAAACTTTGGTTGGAATTGCAAGCTGATATTGATGTTAAATATGGCAGAACAACGTTGAGTAGTAGATAAAATACTATGGGCTGCGAATAAAAAGGTGCCAGTTTAAATGGATAAATTTATAATTAATGACACATCCGAGTCTTCTGATGAAGATGTGAGAATGAAAGGTGTAGGACACTGCAGGACCATTGTTACACCAAATTTACATATAGATCCTAGCTATTCAATAAAATATTTACAAGGTTTCCATGGACTTTTAATTTCGATCTTTATAATAAATATTTTTAAAATACCTTTTTTGAAAAATTCATTATAGACAAAATATCAGTGTTCATTAATCATAATAATAGTCATTTCTAACACGCATATAATATCTTGACCTATAATTATGTAAAAAAAATTAAAGTTAAATTTGACCAACTTTTAGGTTCTCGATGGAGCGGAAATTTTGCATATACGTTAAGTTTAGATGAAAATAAGTGATCTCATTCTAAATTCAATATGGCGAACTTCAAAGATGGAGGACTAGTTATTTTTTGTGCATTCCAATGATATGGATATCAAATAAAAGGCTTTGCTGAGAAGAATACCAAAAATAAAAGTGAAGCGTGTTTTTTTTTCTCAAACTCGGTCGCATAAATTAAACGTTTTAAAATATTTAAGGAATAATTTATATTAACTTAAATCCTACCATAGAAACTTGTGATGTGTACTGTCAAACTTACGGAAGTTACAATCAAGAAATATATTTCTTGATTGTGACTTCCGTAATATATAATCTTAAACAATAAATATAGGGTTTATTATTTATTTATTTTTTATTATTTTTGATGGGAAATATAATTGACATTTATTACATTCAATTACTTCATGTTCTGATACATTATTTAGTAGATATTATACCTTTTGTCATAACTCATTAATTATCTGTTACAGCTATTTTTATTTTTATTTTTTTTTCATATTTGTACACCAACTATGGTCAAACATGTTGATTAAAAATTATAACTTTAAGACCAATAATAAACATCAAATATATTATTATCTACACATGTTTTTGCAAATAAATATACCTTTATCTTTATCTTTATAATTTGCATGACACAAGAAATACAATACATCAAGTGACGCCCCGTAGCAATAATAATAAAATAGCAATTTATAAATTTATAAGAGGGTAGTTTTTTATTTTATTTTATTATATTAAATATTAATTACTACGTACGTATATTTATTAGGTCTTTGTAAGTTTAAGCTGAACATTACAGTTTCTTTAACTGAGTTTTGGTAATCAATGCGGTCATTTATGTAATTTGATATAATTATATAATTCTAGTAATAAGATTAAATGAAGGAAAAAAATATTAGTTAAGTTGGTGACATTAAGTACGCCATCAGTCGCGCGCAGACATGAAGTTAAAACTTCATGCGCGCAGAGTTATCTTGCGCGCACTATAGTTTGTGGTTCGGAACAGTGTTGCCAAGTCTAGATCGTTCCGAGTCGCCGAAAATTTAAAAAAAAGTAGCCTAAATTCGCCTAATTTTTTTGTTCTGTAATGTAGCCTAAAATTACCTATTGAATTGTCAGTTAGCCAATAAAGGCTATTTTTAAACGTAGATCCCTTATTTATAATTTTAACAAGATAAAACTTGAAGCACTTTATCGTAAATGTGAAAGAAAAGATTAACATTATATTATACAACATATATTTTATCTCTTCATCATTCTGAAATATTAATTTCAGAAATTGAAACGAAATATTTTACTTACAGTTAATGATATATATGATTCTTTTATTGCGCCCTTGTTTTTTCCGAAGTAGACTAATTTGCGACCAGACGCCAATCGCAATTTTTGGTCGTCACGACACCCTTCGAGATAGCCTAAAAAGCGAAAAGTCGCCTAACTTGGCACCACTGGTTCGGAACCCTGCATTTAACTTTTGACAAACTTTTTTTTTATAACTGGCTTTACGGCTCTCGATTCTAGCCCTTCTGAGACTGAAGTTACAATGTATAATTATTCTTCATAGTACACTGCTTCACAATATGTTGATGCGTCATATTCTGCAGCCTTTGGGAGATTTTGACGGCAACTTGAGTCATCAGACAGTTGGCAATGGTATCTCAAGGCATCTAAGCAGACACCTTATCTTAAGAATCACATCACCATAAGAGCACTTGTTTCACCGTTTCTACTAATAGTTCACATGCGTAGACACTTAATACACAAAATCGCACCACTTTTACATATCAAAGTTCACTTTAAACCATTATTTAAACAATAATACAAGAGCAGCAAACCGCCGCCGGTCAAGTTCCAGCCGAAACTCGACAAACATTAAACAATGCTGTTGATTTAGCATTTTTTTTATTTTATAGGAGAGGGCGGCGCATGCGGCTCACCTGACCTGCGCCAGTTTAGCACCCCATGTAATGATTTGCGAAATCAAAATGACCTTGACTGATAGGTCTACGTTAGGTTTTTATATGAAAGGGGCAAACAAGCATACGGCTCATCTGATGGTAAGTGACTACTGCCGCCCATGGACAACTGCAACACCAGAGAAATTGCAGATGCGTTGCCGACCTTTTTAAAAAGAGTAGGATCTTTTCGTGAAGGTCCCTAAGTCGTATTGGTCCGAAATAATTGCTGGCGGTATTCGATTCCACAAGGAAGTTGTGCGGGGAAGAAAACTTGGTCTGTATAGGTCCACTAAAATTTTTGTTAGGTCACCTATAGTTTTTATATAGATATTTTTTTTAATTTTGCAAGTAAAATTCGCAAATTCATTTAAAAATAAACTGATAAATTTTATCATTTTTGCATTCTTTATCGTTAGGTCAGTATTGGTCTACAGTTTTAAATGTTTTATTAACAATTTTAAATAATTTATTGTCCGTGCATGCCTTCAACACACATATTCGAAGTATGGCGCGAAATTCAAAGTTTTCCTGTTCCATTTTCTTTGCATCAATTAAAAAAAATAATTAACTAGCTACTTCACGTAATAACTGAATTGTTGGTAAGTCACTGGGCACCACTAATGTGAATGTTTGAAATATAAGTAATTTTTTAAACTTTTTTTTTAAACAAAAGTATTGGATGAAATGTTTTAATCTTTTGTATAATAAAAACATATAATATAATTCCATAATTTGATTTCAATTATTTTATTTAAAATATTTTTATTTAATTATATATAAGAATTCTAAAAATATTGTCCTTGGCCTGACATACTATAATCTTTGGCTTAACCATAGGTCTGCTTAGGTCTGAGTCAGACATTTTATTGGACCAACTTAGTCAGACCGTCTGACTAATTTGGTCCAATAAAATGTCGAAGCCTGAGAGCCATAAAGCAACACGGGCCGGCGTACCGGACGGGTGTAGCCTTACGCAGGGGGAACGCCTGCGTAAGGCTACACCCGTCCCGTGGCAAAGTATAAGACCATAACTGACACAGCGTGCCTATATTTACAATATGTAAAACTAATTGCAACCACACTGCTCAAGGAAGAATTTAAATCATAAGAAATTTTTAATCTTTAAAATTACAATAATAACAGTCCATATTTGCCATAGTAATGGCCGTGTTGTATCGGATTTGCTAAACCATCGGCCACTCGCCCTCATACAATATGCGGTTAGGTCGAGCGTGAGTCTGTAACCGAGTTATTGCTGTCACCGAGCGGTAGTTTGATATACCGGTTTGTAAATAGTTATCGATAAAATTGGCAAATATGGTCTATACAGCCATGTCTCTTGTGCGTATAATTATTTTTGAGATTGTTTTCTGATTTATTTAATATACAAGAAACCTATAGAAATATTTTTTTTTAAATAAAATTAAAAAAATATGTATGGTCGATTTTTAGAAAAAAGTTATTTCTATAGATTTGAATACTAATCCTGATAACGTACTTAACGGGAACCATAGGGTTATTGTTACATGTTGTATTTTGTGAGCTTTATTATAAAAAAGTTTAATATTAAAATTGCATCAAATTACACTACAATACAATTAAATTATACTTACAATACAATACTTACGAGTATTAATTATTATAGAATACCAGCGTAAAATAGCAGCTTAACAAACACATCAGTGTTTCGTATGGTGACCGTAGAGAATCGGAGACCCATTTTACTGAAAAAGAGGCATTCCATCTTAGTCCCCACGGGTGACAACGCATCTGCATTTTGATTAGCAAGTGAGGATAGATGCAGATCTCTATGGACCACAGAAACTATTTACCATCAGGTGGACTGTATGCTCGTTTGTCACCCTATCCTATAAAAACATTATATTAAAATTACTAGGTGTGAACTTCGACCATATTGTTTATTTATTTCAGGTTTCCAAGATCAAAAGAGTTTAAAGGATATATTGAAATACTTTTGTAATAACAGGCTTACCTGACTTCCCACAAGAAACAGTGTCATTTGCTCAGAATATTTCCAGTTCTATAACTTTCAAGAGTTTGGTAACTATAGAAGGCGATTACTCGAGGGCACCAAGCTAACTTTAATACCACACTGTATTATTGTTCCGTAAGCTTTTTTTACATCATAGAGAAGAGAAACTAACGTACAGTCAACCTGATCGTAAGTAAACTGTGGTCCATGGACATTTACGATCTCAAGGCCAACAAACCGCTACATATTACAAATGCGTCGCCTCTGATGAGCTCTGAGGACTAAGATGTAACGCCCCGTGCACCCTTAAAATAAACCCTTGAATATGTATTATAGTGTAGTGTGCGGTTAGTCATAGTTGTGAGATAAAGCTCAGATTTCTCCACTTCAAAAAATGTACAATGTTAAATCTAATCTTCCAGAGTCCTCACTTATAATTTATTCTAGCGGATGACAGTTTATTTATTTATTTATTTATTTACATACACACACACTTAACAACTATCCTTACAGGCTAAACAAACCCAATACGATAGTGTCACTAATTTACTTAGATATACTATGTATTACAACTAACTTACATAACTAACTATGTATAAAACTACCTTAGCGAGTTCACTCAGATTACTTGAAAATATGTCAATCCTCTCATGAACTTTATTCACTACTAGGATTGTTCGGACTATAGGTGAGTTATTAAGCAAATTGGTCCTGGCCACGGGCACCGCGAGCTGCGGCGAGCGGCGTCGCCTCCACACGTACCGGTCCGGTGCGCACAGCTGCAGGTGGCGCAGCACCCCCGGGTTGCATGTGGCGCCACGAAGCAACTTCTACTACTTGTGTAGCCAGGGCAAACTCCCGTCTTACTCTGAGCTGGTTGTACCCGACCATCCCGAACACGAACAATGTGGGGTACCTCAAAGGGTAAAACGGAAATACGCCATACAGTTTGAAGTATATGTGCCTCATAAATTTGTTTTGGACACGTTTTAGCATTAGGCTGTACTTTTCTTCATGCGGAGCCTATATAACAGCACCGTACTCCAAGTGACTCCTGACTAGAGCATCGTATAGTACTTTCAGTGTCGTAATATTTTTAATATCTCTTGACTGTCTCAGGACAAAACCCAGGTTTCTATACGCCCTTTGACAAGTTTTAAATATATGTTCGCGAAACGTTAGATCGGAGGTGAGATGGATTCCGAGATCTCGTACCCGAGACACACGGGTCATCGGTGTCGCTTCCATCTTGTATTCGAAGAGCATCGGCTTACGCGCACGGGTGAAAGACAACACCGAACATTTGGATACATTAAAATACAATTTATTTTCGTGGCTCCACTTCACCACTCTGTTTATATCCTCCCGTAGACATTCACAATCAGATGTAACCCTAGCCGGAAGCATCAATTTAAGGTCATCTGCAAATAATAAACAAGTACTATCTCAGACGACTTCTGATAAGTCATTTATCATTATTAAAAATTCAAAAGTCCCCCAAATTGCTGCCCTGGCTCACACCGGATCGTGTATAGTATAGTCCTGATTTATACCCATTGTAATCTACGTACTGCTGTCGATCTTTCATGTAGCTGACGATGAACTGGAGCATATACGAAGTACATCCGATTTGAGCCAACTTTTTTAATAAAATATCCTGATCCACCGTATCAAACGCCTTTTTAAAATCAAAGTAGGCTATGTCTACTTGTACTCCAGCATCAACTGCCGGTACTACCTGCGCCATAAAGTTCTGCAAATTGGTATTATTATTATTATATTACGATCCCATTAATGTCACTCTCACTATTCCTGATTCGTTGACACCTGCATATACAACATCAACTCCTCCACGTGCGAGTTTCCTTTTAATAGTTTATTGCAGATAATATGTTTGATTAAAGGTACTTATTTATCAAATAGTCATTTCTACTACTTTATTTTTGAGATTGAGTAAGCTGCATAGAAAGATGATAAGAGTATAATATAGCCATTTATTTTTCAGGCTTAGTCAAAGAAAACATCTGAAAATTATAATTCGATTTCCACCATTGCACTTACACCAAGAGAGAGAAAAATGCTGCGGCGACTTTCGCCTTGGCCGTTATGAACGTAGGCCTGTCCCTACCGTCGCGATGCATATATGCCTTATCGTCGCGCGGTTGGTTCCCTATTACTCCCCCCGTGGGAGCGTAGCGTCTCAGCAGTCGTGAAAACTTCCTAACCGGACTGGCGAGCGCCTGGATGTCCTCATCCGACCGTCCGCTGGTGCTGACGACGTGTAATACGGTCTCGCTGTCTCCCCTACACGTTAACCGCGGCACGGTTCCCTGTATTACCCACCCTAGTAACGTACGTGCAGCTATAGGCTGCCTTAACACGGGGCACGGGGCAATAACGGGGCGGCCGAAACACTGCTCCAGTGTTCGCATAATATCTGCTGGATCCTTTGCGGTAAACAGCAGTGCCGATACTACTTCCCTAGCCTCACCGCGTAAACAATTTCTTAACCTTGCCATATTTTCCGTATTTGTGAATCCATATAAACGCGTGGATTCTTTCATCGCGGCTTTAAAAGCTAACCATTCCGCGGCCGAACCGTTAAAAATAGACAATTCCTGCGTCTGCTTCGCGGCGGCGGGTGTGACTCTAATCATGTTTTCTAAAGATTCCGCTAGTCGATCTATACCCCTCTCTTTCCCTCGCGGAGTAATCGACCTATATCTATCCCTATCTCCCTCTAGCCTACGCTGTGGTGCTGGCGACCTATGTACACCTACATCCTTATGACACGGCGACGATAATCTACGATCCGCGTGGCGATGTGGCGAAGGCGATCTATGTTTACCTACATCCCTACACGGCGACGGTGATCTACGATCCGCGTGGCGATGTGGCGATCTATGTATAGGCGATAGAGTGCAGCGTTGGACGAGCGACGGCGACGAAACCCGTACACGGCGACCCACCTGGTTCATTTCTACGGCGACTCCACTATCTCTCTGTATCGTTTCTACGCGACGCGGTTGAACATCATTTGCTACCGTCCTCCCCTGGGCATCTTCAGCGTGGTCGTAACCGGTTCCCCTATTCGGTAGGGTCTGCTCTATCTCGATGCGGGGCGCGGGCTGAGACCGGCGGTAGGGCGGCTCCCTCCGCACAGTCTCCACGTTCTCTAACCACCTATCATTGCGTATCCTATTTTCCACTAAATCGTCTTCGTTTAGACTTTCCCTATCTGTTTCTTCCTGCAGTAGAGCGACGTCCCTAGCGTATTTCTTCTTGATGAGATCTTCTTCGAGTTGCAATTGCTTTCTTCTAATTGCAGCTAGTTCCTCCGCGGCATTATACTCGATTTGTTTTAACTTTGCTATCGCGCTAACTGTCGACCGGGCTGAACGAACTGAACGGACCGACGGGGCGCGGATCTATGTACGTCTGCTACAGGCGCGACGGTACGTACTATCGAACTAGTTTCTGTAGTCGGAAGATCTTCTATAATCGCGGCGAGTGTTTCTGTGCGCAGCGCGAATGTGCTAACCTCTCCCAAACGATCGGTCGTAGACACAGACATAGCAGGGCGCGGACGCGGGCGTAGATGCGGACGCGAGCGGGGCCTGCGGCGCGGCGGAGGGCGCTTCTGCCAACGCGAGATAATCGGACGGGGACGCGGGTGCTTCTTCGAATATCCGCATTCCTACCGGCGTTTCGTCGTCGTTCCGTGTTTTCTGGCTTCGTGTCTTCCTCATGACGTCCCACGTTGCGACCTCCGATCGTCTTCAAAGAGACGCACGTATTGGACGCCGTTCCCGCCACAAGGGCGTTACCAGATGGTCACAGTTTGGCACCGTTAGGGAGCAACCACCTGGCCGCGTAAACGCGGTTAAAGAAACAAGAAATTGTCTGGAAACAGACAATATGACGTATATGACGTAGGCTTAATAAGAAACAGGAAAGAATTTATTTTTTATAGGAGACGGGGCAAACGAGCATGCGGCTCACCTGATGGTAAGTGACTACCGCCGCCCATGAACAACTGCAACACCAGGGAGGGAATTGCAGATGCGTTGCCGGCCTTTTAAAAAGGAGTACGCTCTTTTCTTGAAGGTCCCTAGGTCGTATCGGTCCGGAAAAATCGCTGATGGTAATCGGTTCCACAAGAAAACATCTTCTAAATCGCACAGTGGTGGACCGCCAATCATCCAGATGGTGTGGATGGTATCGGGAGTTCTGCCGCGATGTGCGTTCGTGAAATTTGGCGGCTGGGATTAATCCGAACAATTCTTCAGAGCACTCCCCATGGTAGATGCGAAAGAAAATGCAAAGAGATGAAACATCTCTTCGCAGCGCCAATGAGTCAAGCCGATCGAAAAGATCGGTAGTCGACGATTCGAGCCGCTCTGCGCTGGATGCGGTCAAGTGGAAGGAGCTGGCACTGGGGAGCCCCTGCCCAGAGATGGGAACAGTATTCCATGTGAGGCCGAACCTGCGCCTTGTAAAGTTGCAGGCGGTGTGCCGGCATGAAATACTGTCCCGCTCTGCTGAGCACGCCAAGCTTTTTAGAGGCCAATTTGGCCTTCTCTTCCAAGTGACCACGAAACTGCACGTCACTCGATATGTCGACGCCGAGGATTCCGATACTGGCTGAGGCAACCAGGGGAGTGCCTCGAAACTGAGGAGATACGACAAAAGGGTTCTTTTTAGCGGTAAACGCGCAAACTTGTGTCTTCTGAGGATTAAACTGAACTAGATTTAGTGGCCCCCAGTTCGAGACTTTGTCCAGCAAAGACTCGACTTCAGACACAAGTTTGTTCCGGTACTCGGAGATGTTTTCCCGAGAAATATTAGCACGGCCGGTGTATAGAGCATCACCAGTGCTGTCATCCGCATAGCAATGAATGTTACCAGTTAGCAACATATCATTGATATGCAGAAGAAACAGCGTTGGTGATAGCACACAGCCTTGTGGAACACCAGCGTTAATAGGCTTGTAGTCAGAACATGCACCGTCTACAACGACCTTGATGATCCGATCTGCAAGGAAGCTGGTGATCCAATTGCACAATTTCTCGGGAAGCCCATAGGAAGGGAGCTTCGAAAGAAGCGCTGTGTGCCAAACCCGATTGAAGGCCTTCGCAATGTCCAGACTAATGGCCAACGCCTCCCCCTTGGACTCTACTGCCTCCGCCCATCTGTGGGTCAGGTAGACCAGAAGATCACCAGCTGATCGACCCCGACGAAAACCGTATTGGCGGTCACTAATCAGCTGGTGATCCTCAAGGTACCGGATGAGCTGGCAGTTGATAATGGATTCCATTATTTTGGAGAACAAGGAGGTGATCGCGATAGGCCTATAGTTGGACGGGTCTGAGCGTTTGCCTTTTTTAGGGATCGGGTGGACAAAAGCTGTCTTCCATGAATTCGGGACTACGCCTTGGGAGTAGGAGTACCGGAAAAGACGCGTTAGGACCGGTGTCAACTCCGGAGCACACGTCCTCAGCACAATTGGGGGGATTCCGTCAGGCTCACTCGACTTCTGGATGTCCAGAGAGAGAAGTGCTTTGCGAACCGAGCGCTGTGAGAACAGCACATCCGGCATGGAGCACTCACACCGCGGGATGGTCGGCGGTGTTTTCTCCCCGTCATCAAGAGTCGAGTTGGACGCAAAAAGGGGCCTAAAAGGTCGGCTTTGTCTTTTGCGTCATGGGCCAGTGAGTCATCCTCCCTGTGCAGAGATGGTAGTGATGGCTTACAGAAATTCCCTTGGACAGCCTTGGTGAGAGACCAGAATGCACGGGTTCCAGAAGGGAGGCGAACTAGTTTCTCGCCAATTCTGCCTATGTGCTCTGACTTTGCCTTGGCAATAACTTTTTTGAAGGACCTGGAGGCAAAGTTATACTTCTTTTTAAGTATGCGGTGTTTACATCCCGAGTCGCCGAAGCCACAGCCCAGGCCTGATAACACTCCTGCTTACTGCGTAATGCAGTTTTACAGGAGCGACCAAACCAAGGCTGAGATCTGCCTCCGATGGGTACCACAGATGATGGAATAAATAGTTCCATTCCCTGTAGCACCACATCAGTGACAGAGTCTGCAATAGCGCTGGGATCATCCGGCGAGAAGCAAACCCGCCCCCATGGGTAGGATGCAAAGAAAGACCGCATTCCGTCCCAATCCGCCGACCTGTAATGCCAAACACGGCGGCAACCTGCAGAATGCAACCGCGAAGGGAGCGTGAGTGGCACCATACTCCGGATCAGACAGTGGTCCGAAGAGCCGAGAGGGGCATCGACGGAAACCTGATATCCGTCCGGATGAGAGGTCAGCAGAAGGTCCAACAGGGAAGGTGTATGATCCTCCACATCTGGAATCCGCGTAGGCGAAGTAACCAGTTGTGTCAGACCATATGCCAAGGCAAAGTCATAAACAGATCTCCCCGCATGATCGGTTAAACGTGAACCGAGCCATTCGGCATGGTGGGCGTTAAAATCGCCAAGGATCACGATCTCTGCGGATGGGACCTGTTGTAGCAAGGAATCTGTAGCCATTTAGACGTGGTCGATGAGTCGGTCTGTTTCGGCATTACCGCTATGGGACCTATAGAGGCACCCGTAGACGCGCGGATGGTCGTCGATGTCTACACGTAGCCAAAGGATGGACAGGTCCGAACCTTCAAGACTGCCGAGGCGTCGAGAACAGATGTCCTCTCTGACATCCACGCAAACTCCAGCCCGAGGCACAAAGGAGTGCTCCAATTTGTACCCCGGGTAGGAGAGATACGAAGTATCAGCCGGAGAGGAAACCTGCGTCTCGGTCAGGAAGAGCAAGGCCGGCTTCGCCGTCTCGAGATGGTAGTGGACGGCGTTTAGGTTAGAGTGAAGTCCCCTGATGTTGCAGAAATTCACGGATAGCGTGGCAGGGGTCGCCTTGGTATTGTTGCTCAGTTTGCCCCGAGCAGTTATGTTTTTGAGCGGAATTTTGCCCCTCCCCCCCCCAGAATACGCGGGGCAGCCTGAGCACCCACGCTCAGGATTGGAATAACATGGTCGTGGATGCTCAGCGAGGGATTCTCCAGGGGTACTGGTACCCTCCTGGGGTAGTCTAATATGTAATTCCGCTACCATGTTGATGGGGGGGGGGGGATTGGGCCTCCGGCCACCTGCACTCACCAGACGAAACGCAGAAGCAGAGCTTCTACTTCACGCCGGTATTCTGTGAGGTCGTGGTACCAACCCGGCTCGAGCCGGCGCATACGTGCAACAGCAAAAACTGCTGCGTGGCTCTACCACCGTTACCATTAATTAGTACTGACGACTCTCTTCGTCGACGAACTTCTTTCTTCCTTGAAGATCTTCTCTCTTTTGTAATTACCGTCTTTCTTCTGTAATTACTTTCATTCTTGTTTCTTCTTAGTTCTGGCTTGAATCCGGCGATGATGGACCAAGAATATGAGGGGTCGAAGTGGACTGTATTTATTTATTACTGTAGCTAGTGAACTGTATTGACTAATGACTGACTGATATAGAGGTAAACTATGCTAGGGGACTGCTTGAAGAAAATATGGTACTGTAGAACTATACTGTATTCAACTATTTACAATAATTCGGCACTATTAACTATAATGATATGTACAGAGGGGTCTTCACTTGTGGAGTCTTGATTGCCTTTTGAGTCTTCTTTCTTCCAGTGCCGCTTCCGAAATGAATAGCTCACAGACCAAAACGCCCTTCTTATATCGCGCAAGAAAGCGTCTTAGTCTGTGAGTAGTGTCGCGCGACGATGCTGCACGCTCATTGGTCGTCGCTCGGCTCCGGTGCGCGGGGTGTGCGGGGCGCAACGGGGTATGAAGGGGCGACGGGGCGACGGGTCCCTCGCTGTCCGCAACAATTGATGAGCATTAAAACAACATTTTTATATCAATAATCAATGAATGTTATAATTTTGTGCCAAATTGAGTGTTAAATAACTTGGTAAACAATATTTTTCTAAATCTATACTGCGCTATTACAAGGTTATGTCAGCGCTTTATATTTGTAGTGTTGTGCTAACAATAACAGGCAGTAACAGTATCGTAATCTGTTCTTATACAGTTATACTTTATAAAATAATACGTTTTGTTTTCTTTTTAAGAATTTGAAAATAATGGACTATAAGATAACTTTTATTAAATATAAAATAAAACTACGACCAAACCGAACGCGCGAAAGAAAGTAGTATTTTTATATTTAGGTTGAAAATGGTAACCCCAAATGGCGTTATGGGCCGCCATTTTGTGACGCTAAAACAGTCGTCTGTTGTCGTTTCGTGCGCATAGACCACGTTCTTCAAGTGTTTTCGATCTGTTTTTATTTGATTACCCGGCTTTCGTTTAATGGACTGTTTCTGCTTTTCAAACTGACATCGACACTAAATCGGACTTCGATTGTGTTTTGTATTGAGTCCTTTTTACTTTTGGTGCATAATAATGCCTAAACGTGGCCAAACATTGAAAAGTGGAGCCCGTGAGTTAATCATCAAGCTGCAAGATTACTTTGCGCGGGAGCGGCAAAATGGCGGACCCCTGTTACCTGTCGAACAAGTACAAGAACGCGTCTCTCAGGCGCTTGGAGTTAGCAAACAAACGATAACAAATATTAATAAAGAAGAGTTCGGCTCTACTGTCACGGAAGATAATATTTTACGTACTCCGAAGAAGAAACGTAGAACTAAACCCGTGACAGATATTGACACCTTTGACGCCGATGCAATCAGAAATCATATATATGGTTACTATTCCAGAAATGAATATCTCAACAGGAAGAAGCTTTTGGCATCGTTAAGAGAAGCTGGACTGTTTAGCAGGGGTAAAACTTCTTTAACCAAAATCTTAAAAGATATTGGTTTTTCGTATAAAAAAACAGACAAAAGAAAAATTTTATTAGAACGATACGACATAATTTTAAGACGGATAAGTTTTTTGAGAGAAGCAAAAAATATTGATAACTGGGATAATGTCGTGTTCATTGACGAGACATGGCCTGCGGGGAAGTCACAAGAGATGACTGGGCAAAGGTTGTTGAGAAGACTAAAACCTGATTGTGGAACATTTTGACCGAGATATCAGGATTGATTCTGTTATTGATAATAATATAATTATACATGTAGGCGAAGATGATGATGAAGACACCACCTCCTCAAGCGAATCGGAGTCTGATTAATATTCTGTACGCACATTCAATTCACTGTACTTTATTGTATAGAAATACAGATTGTAATTTTGTAATAAAGAATAAATAAAGCAATTTTATTATAATAATATTACCTTTTTTTGGTTTCCACTTAAATTACTAAAATATAAATTTTAATTGATTCCGGCAATTTAAAACGAAAATAATCTTAAAAATAACGCGGCGGTTCATTTTGGAGGAACGGTAACGAACTCAGTGTTATGTTGTGCCCATCACTAGTCGTGACTAAAGCTGAGAACAAATTATCGGACGCCATAGATAAGAGTGTATATACGGAAATAGATAAGAATCTCTAACGTAAAAAATTGCTGCGACAACAGCGCCGCCTGGAAGCTAGTTTATTAACTACTACTGCAACTATACATAACTACAGATATTATATATACCTGTTCTGTATACATACTACTATTATATTGTTATTTTTATTAAAAAAAGCACCAATTATTTAATTAGTATTGGAAATATGCACTCAAAAACACCAATTAATCGTTGATTAATATTCCGACAGAACGTTATTACAATGACATGTCTTTGGATTCGTTGCCGTAGTGTTGTGACCGTTATAAACCGTTTTTGGGCCAAATAAAATTGATGTTCTGAAAAATCGATCCTTTTACATTCAGAAAAGAACGAAACTTATTATTTAATTATTAAACATATAAAAACAAAATCTTACCAGATATCTGACCATATATTTCTAGCTTTATTTTGATATTTAATATGTTAATATTGGAAATAGTTTGGCTAAAAAAGCCTGAGTTCATCCTTTGATATTGAAAAAATGTATTTTAACCTCCATTTTTTCCTTCTAATTCATTGATTCGTCAATGCTTCGTGCGGTCTCTCGCTATCTTGGAAATTTTTGTGTTATTGGTTTTTATTATATTTTCTGACTCAGCTATCACTCTTGGACTGTTTCTGCTATACTCGTTGACCTTGGCTTGCTAATTCCGCACTTTGATTACGCATTACGTGATTTTGGTGTTATCATGTGAACTAGACAACATATATAAAAGAGGACGTACTCTTAAGAGCCAGTCTCGTGACTTGGTTTTGAAGTTGCACGAGTAATTTGAACGAGAGTCAGCAAATAGAGGGCCTCTTTTAGAAGTTACCCAAGTACACGAACGAGTCGCACAAACGCTTGAAATTGGCATAAAAACAATCCGAAATATTTTAAAGGAAAAGTACGGGCCTCCTGGCTAAAGATAATGAATTACACACACCCAAAAAGTGAAAAAAAAAACAAAAGCCTGTGACAGGTATTGATTTGATGTTGATGCTATTAGATCCCATGTTTACGGCTACCGCACAAGACAAGAATACCCCACCGTAAGTAAATTACTTGTATTCCTTAAATCTGAAAACTTATATGACAAGGGAATATTTATTGATGAGACATGGTTAAATGCTAATCATACTGTGCCACAGTCTTGCACGGATGATTCGCAAGCATCCTGCTCAAAAGTTCCAATGGGAAAGGGTGGACGCCTCATTATTTGTCATGCTGGATCTGTCAGGGAAAGTTTTATAAGAAATGTTTGTTGGCATTTGAATCAAAATGTACAAAAAAGTACCATGAATAAATTTTTCGGCATAACCTTTCAGAAGAGTGTACAATAATTATGGACAATGATCCCTATCACTCTATTCAGCTATATAAACCTCCCACACAAGCTCACAAAAACGCGTATCTAGTGGCATGGCTACAATATCATGGTGTGGATGCTGACTTGAATTTATTGAAAGCAGAACTGTTCAAATTAGTTATTTTGGCCTCACAGGTTTATTTTGTTTGACTAACAAACAAAATAAACCTGTGAGGCCAAAATATGCCATCGATGAGTTGGCACAGGAACATGGGCATAAAATTATAAGGATCCCACCATACCATTGTCAATACAATGCTATAGAGATGATTTGGGCTTAATTTTAAGGTTAGTATTTAAACATTTTAATCTAAAAGGAATGATTGCATACGTATTTAAAAAAAAATCCAGGAACATTATAATATTAGTAGATATATTTCACCTAATAGAGCGGCTGACTGCTGTCCTGTTTTTATAGTTAATTGAATGGCATATTTATTAGAACCTATCCAGCCGTTTGACTGCACGAGAGGATAAAGAATGTAGTTATTATAACTTTAAATCTTTTACAGGCTATGGTGCACGTCAAAATACAAAACCTTCATTCACCACAAAAAAATGCTTGATTTTCTTAAAGAAGCATGTTCACACGTCACAAAAGATGATTGGATCAATTTAGTAGAAAGGACAAAGAAAATTATAACGGAAGACTTCAGAAGAGACGTACATTTTGACAATTTGATTGAAAGTGAGTTTATTATAAGGTTAATCGATGAAGACAGTTCAACTGATGATAATTTTTCTGGAACTTCCAGAGACGAAAATGTTACGAATTCAGTGAATTTAAATAATATTATTATTAAATTATTTAAATTCACTAATTAATTATTCAGTTAAATTATTATTTATATAATAATTTAACTGACCCAACCTCACTTATTTAATGTTAATTTTATTCTTGACTAGCGACCCGAACGGCTTCGTGCGAGTGCATAACAGTGGCGTGCCTGCATAATATACAATGTATTATTATACGTAAACCTTCCGGAAGAAATCACTATGTCGGGTTTTATTTTATGTCTTGGCTTTGAAACTAGCCCAAATTTAAACTTAGTTTGGATTTATGTAATAACTGTTAAATATTACACACTTGTACTTGTATTAAAACGATATGCCTTGAAAATCAATTTTGAACTATGTACATACATTGTTAAATAATCGATATATCTCGAGAATCTGTTTTTAAAGCAACCAATTTTTTCCCCATCAATACACAAAGTATTTTTATAGCTGTCAAATCAGGCTTCTTAGATTGTCACGAGTATAATATAAACCTCATGGTCAAAAATGAATAAGTTTAGTAACACCAATATTTTTTTAAATGTAGTTAATATATGCAATAACATATAACAATAATTTGCTTAATAACACATGATTTCCTTTTTATAATTTCCTTTACACCTATCATTAGAATTATTACTGATAATGCTTGATTTTTTTGTGGCGGCCACACTATCTTGATTGATTTACGTAAAGCAGCTAAAAATGCAACATTACGGAGCTGCTATAAATAAAAAAGTATTAAGTGTTTCATAAATCAATGACTAGATGGCGGTAGCTTAACCATCAGTGAAGCTTCTTAGAAGATACAATAGCATGTCGGACGCGTCCGTAAGCCGCGGCTGACATACGCGGCTTATTGGAATCTAGCCAGTACATTTAATACTACACTGTGCAAACTATCGGTCGTAAGACGCGGACGTGCCCTTGGGTCGTCCTTGAGCGTTCGGATATTTGTGCGTCCTCGGACGGTGTGCACAGGGCACGAGACGCGTCCGCGGACGTTTCGAGTGTCACAAACGAACCGACCGCGCTCGCGACATGTCAGACAAAGAAAATTTAATTGAATGTGTTCGTGGCCACATAAATGCTACTTTAAAACAGGAAGTGTGGGAGCAAATTGCAGCTTAATTAAACATCATTTTCAATCAGACTAAGCAGAAAATTAAATTGGTTTTCATTCATTCTTAAGTACATTTTGTAACGTTTATCATCTTTTTGTAAGCCTGGATACAATGTATGAAATTCACCATACTCGAGTCGTTTTACATTAATATCATGGACACAAACACCCCTTTTCACTTTTTTTTGGTCTTTTGGGTCGCTGCTTGTCATGTTTCTCGATTGAAACACCTTTATAGAATGACTGAAGTGAAGCGTCCGAAGACGCCGTCTTAACTACCGTGCACACCGCTAAGCCGCGACTGTCAGCCGCGGCTGACGGACGCGTCCGATAAGTTGTTCTCAGCTTAACTGATAGGTGTCAGGAACGAATTATCTGAACGGCCGAACTATAGTTACTAGTATAGTAGTGCGTTTTTATTTTATATTTTCTTTATACATAGTTTTGTACCTAATTGTAGAGATATAATTACAAATTGCTGTGTGTAAAATACATTGATTTCTTTTCCTCATCGGCATTTTTCCTCATTCCCCACGTTAAAAAAATTTATTTCTCATAAATAATTCAGTATAGAGATTTAACTTTTATTATGTAAAAATATCGATAAACAATATATCGATAAAGGTAATATCGATAAAATTATTCGAGGATAGACATTTACACCACTATTATAATTAGTCAATTTTGTGAGCATTGTTTGTCAAAACTAAATGTCATATCCATAACTTCATGGTCATCATAGAGATATTATGTCTATGATGGTCATATCTTGACGTATCTTGATGTTGGTAGAGTAGCTTTAGCTTGGCGTAATTTCATGCATTTACTTTTACTATGGAAGTCCCGCCTCTTTAAACGTAGTGATTACATTCTCTTTGGTGAGTACCACAGAGTACATTATATATGTGAGTACATTTTAAAATTCATTATTGTGGAAAAGTGAACCTTATATACCAAGCAAGATTAAATTTCAATTATTAAAGTATTTCATTTATTTTGTCGAAATCTGAACTTTATTTATAAGAAAAATTAAACATAGAAAAAGTACTAGTGATTATAAAGACTTTACAACTTAGAAAAATAATTCGAATGTAAATTGTAGACTTAGTTAATTTTAAGTGAATTTTGGTTAAGACGGGGAACCTGCGCCCGATTTTTTTTCTCAGATTTAAGTTGTTAAAACACTTGTAAAAATTTTAGAATAATTTCGGACTTATAATTTATTTCATCAATTTTTATTATAAACATTAAAAAATATATACAATATTAAAAACTATAATAATAAAAAAAAAACTAAAACTAGAAACTTAATTATCATATAGTCCTATTCCCCGCGGTATATTGCCAAGAACGCTCGCTGCGTTTCCCCGTTGAATGGCTATACTTAGCCTTTGAACGAGAAAAGAACCAGCCATCTTATCAACAACGACCAGTCGCGGATGAAGTTCCTTTAAGAACTTCACCCACGGACCGATAGTCTCTACAGCAAATGGCACAAATATGTAGTCATCTCCCAGAGACTCATACTTGCGCCACTTACTCAGTTCAGCTGCCTCTGATGCCGCCCCGGCTCTTAACGAGGTACCGCTGAGATGAGAGGCCGCCAGAGTGTCTACGCAAGTAGCATCCCACACTAGGGCTTTACCTCTCTCCCAAGGGACCAATGACATACCGTCGGGTCTCCTGCCATCGTCTCTAAATATTCCACAAGGTTCTAAAACCGAGGGAACATTTATAGAGACAAGAGCCCTTCGGATGACATCGTTCAAAGAACTGTGTCGTCAAAACCTACCAGCGGTTTTCTTACATGAAAGTCCGTGGAGCCCAAGCTTGTCGACGCTGCTACCACAGGGGCACACATGGGGTTGACAAAGCGCCGCTCCTAGTCGGATTCCTACGGCAATACGCAAGCTTTCCCCATCAAGTAATGTGCCGAGATTATTTGATGGTAAAGCGTGTAACCAGTGACTAGATTCCTTAGTCGAAACAGCTAGAAGGCGTGCCTTATCTTGGTCATTATGGAAATTATGAAACAAATCTTTCTGCACGCCCCGTACCAACGGAATATCCCACTGTTTTTGTTGGTTAACTTCCAGTGGAACATTTTCACCAGGACAGAGCGTTTGCCATGTCTGCCCTGCCTCCGTAGCAAAGCATAGGTCTACTTTATTATTTAAAATTATTTCAGTTGGATGTGAGTTGTAAAAACAGTTAATACAGTTGTGAGAAAGTTATTCTAATATACCCTCTGAACTTTTGTTATTTTCTAAATTATTGTTACTTCTTTTATCAAAGATGTCTTCTTTACAAGCACTTATTAAGATTCAAGAAAATATTTATAATAGATTGTCTAAGGCGAAAAGTAACTTTAAGAAATCGCCCAAAGATAGGATTACTAAACAATATGTTGAAACTAGATTGGAGAATATACAAGAATTGTGGTCTCAGTTTACATCTACACATATTCTTATTATAAAAGATGATTCTAAAGATTTAAACTCCACTTCATATGTTAGGAATGATGTGTACGATAATATCGAGATTGTTTATTTAGACTTAAAGTGCGAACTAAAGACTGTTTTATCTAGTTTAGCAGGCGATATCCATCAACAATCTAACAAGTCAATTTCAAGTGAGTTAGGGATTACCAATATGGGTATTAAATTACCTTTTTTTTTTATAGGATAAGGGTGACAAACGAGCACACAGTCCACCTGATGGTAAGTGGTTACTGCGGCCCATAGACATCTACATCTATCCTCTATTACAAATCAAAATGTAGATGCGTTGTCACCCGTGAGGACTAAGATGGAATGCCCCATTTCCAGTAAAAAGGGCCTAAGATAGTTGTACCTACTGTGACGCCTCATAATTATTATTAATAAATAATAATTAAATTCATTATAAAGATATTTAAAAATGTCATAGAAATTATATTTTAAACAATTAAAATGCAAATAATAAGCATAAAGTTCAAATATATTCATTTGGAATATTGAATATTATAGTATAAGTAAACGCATAAATTGTCTCTAAAAATCTCTAAATTTATTAAAATTCTGCTTAAAATATTCAAAATGTATTAAATCATATAAATACAAGTCGATTATATTGCAATAATAAAGATAAGTAACATTTGTAATATAATAGTAAAAATGGATCAAAATGTTCTAAGTTGATGAAAGTGTTCTTGTAACAATTGGAAAATTTCTAAGTTGATGAACGTGTTCTTGTAATGTTCCTTTATATGGGGGCGTTGTCGGAGACACATACCAAAGGTTGTACATATATATGGGGTGGTCGGCTGATCGACTGCTAGTACTAAGGTTGCACAATGACTAGTCCTATATTAGGGACTTATCATACTAAGGTCTAACGAACCAAAGCATTAATATAGAAGGTCTCCATGTTGCATAAGCATTATGATAGCAGAGTTATGACTTGAAGTCCCATATGAATAAGACATACAATAGTATGGTCTATGAAATAAAGCAAATATGTGGAAGGTCTCAAATATGTAAAAGTATTGAAAGAAATGGGACTTGAAAAGGATTATTATAGTGGCGTGTAGGTTGCTTTGCAGCCTCCGAGACCGAGATAAACTTGGACTCGCTAACCGATGTGTCCTAGACATATCATCTTAGTGTCGGTGGTAAGCGGGTTTGTTGTAGCAATACGACTTGCCCGTGGACATCGTACGCCCCTACCATTTGTGGGCGGCGTCTTAGCGCATAGCGTTATGATACGTCGGCTATCTTTAGGATTAGGGTGAGTGTGTTTGGTAGTACTTTTAAGTGCAGCAAGCATACTCAACTCCATGTCTTAGTGCAATAGCTATATGATACGTGAAGTTTTGGCTAATGGCGTCTTAGTACCGTGCTACTATGATACGTTGGTGGTTAATCGATGTGTCCTAGACATATCATCTTAGTGTCGGTGGTAAGCGGGTTTGTTGTAGCAATACGACTTGCCCGTGGACATCGCACACCCCTACCGTTTGTGGGCGGTGTCCTAGCGCATAGCGTTATGATACGTCGGCTATCTTTCGGATTGGGGTGAGTGTTTGGTAGTACTTTTAAGTGCAGCAAGCATACTCAACTCCATGTCTTAGTGCAATAGCGCTATGATACGTGGAGTTTTGGCTACTGACGTCTTAGTGGCGTGTTACTGTGACACGTTAGTGGTATTTTGCGGGTGGTGCTGTCTGCTGGGACTGTATGGGGGACCTTGGGATGGTGTAAGCCCGACGATAGTCATATTGATGCTTGTTGCATTCTGCAGCATTGCGTCTCTGCGATGGTTGTTTGGCGGGTCGCTATTCTCAATGGCGCTCTCTGCGTCTTGGTTTGACTCACAACCTAAGTAGCTTTGCCCAAGTCGGGTCCCTTCATTGCGGGGCTGCAGACTGTCTGCCGTCCATGATGTTTTATATAACAACATAATAATATATCTCTATAAAGTTCCCACCTTTGAAAGATTGAAGGCAACTTGTTGGTGGGTGAGACAAACATGATCGAAAATGCATATACTCAACGTCAGTGACACAAAACCTTTCTGATGGTGAATTATTACTAATATCTTATAACTGCCTATTGGCTATATCTGCTATTGTATTGGTTGGTGGAGCATATGTGTCGACCTCATGCGGGTGGTAGCTGGAGGGAGAATCTGAGGAGGCTCTCAAGGCTGCGGCCGAAAGCCGCGCAACGTGGGACCCCATTCCTTTGAGGTGAGCGGTAGACTCATGAGACGCTCTGCGGCCAATTGGCCATGCTGACCAAGCAATTGGTGGTGATGCCTTATACTTACATTACGTCTGCAGGAACGGCGGTCTGGCAGGTGGTGGCGCTCAAGGAGGGCTTTTTATGGCCAGTGTGCCTATTGTTGCCTAACCCGTGTGACGTACATTCACTGTGGCTGGATTTGATCGTATTCTGTATGGCGTTTACACGCATTGACATGCGCGACTTCAGTCGATGTTTGTGTTTACGCACTATCAGGTGGCCAAGTCCTCTTTTACTGGTTCGCCAGTTATTTTGCTGTGGACTACGGTCCAGTTCCCAGCTTAGCGTACCCTTCGGGACCCTTCGTCGCCGTGTGCCTCCTCCACATTTTTTTTAAAATGTGGGAGAGCGAAGCCCTTGTATCTGGTATTTGATATAAATATTATATAAATATTGGCTATATCTGCCATTGTATTAGTTGGTGGAGCATATGTGTCGACCTCATGCGGGTGGTAGCTGGAGGGAGCATCTGAAGAGGCTCTCAAGGCTGCGGCCGAAAGCCGCGCAACGTGGGACCCCATTCCCTTGAGGTGAGCGGTAGACTCATGACACGCTCTGCGGTCAATTGGCCGTGCTGACCAAGCAATTGGTGGTGATGCCTTACACTTACTAACTTTGCACAATTTAAAGAATTCTTGACGGATCGATACAGAGCATTTGAGTTTTTACAACCTGATTCAACGCACAAGGTAACGAAAAATAATTTTAATAGAAGAAAATCTTTACATGTTATGAATACTATTATATCGTCAATTTTGCAAGGAAGAACATAAATTAGGCTTTTGTAAACAATTTTCGAAACAAGATGTTGACACTCGGCGTAAGTTTGTTCAGGACAATAATTTGTGTTTTAATTGCTTGGGCCAGAATCACTCTGCCAGGTATTGCCGCAATGCAATAACATATAGAATTTGCAAACGTAGACATCATTCTTTGTTGCACCCAAGAAACACAGATGAGTCTGTTCATCATACAGAGGTTCAAGCGCATGATTATACTAATGCAGAACTATGCCAGGCACGCTAGCCAAGTGTTGTTAGCTACAGCTCTGGTCACAGCAGTGTTTGAAAATGGAGCTGAGTTCACAATTCGGGCGCTACTAGATCAGGACTCTCAAGTTTCTTTCGTAACTGAAAGGATAGTGCAATATTTAGGTTTAAGGAAACAACCCACCAAGGGAATTATTTCCGGAGTTGGCGGTGATAATAGTTTAATATCAAAATCAATTGTTTAGATAAAATTCAATCAAAATATGATCCGACTGTTGAGTTTGTAGTTAAGGGTTACGTCTTAAAGTCAATTACATCTCTTCTTCCTGCAAGAAAAATAACTGAATTAAAATGGGTAGAAATAAACAATGTAAAACTAGCAGATCCTCAATATCATACACCTCGTAAAGTCGATATGCTATTGGGAGCAGAGATTTATTCTAAAATACTACAAGATGGGGTAAAAAAGGATCCTGGGGGTACAATTATAGAACAAAAAACAAGTTTAGGTTGGATTCTGTCAGGAGCAATTCGATCAAGTGATGTTGGAACGTCGCATCTTAAAATTTTGCATGTTCACATGAATGAAGATCAGGCATTAAGAAAATTTTGGGAATTGGAAGCAGAGCTAAATAATAATTAAAAGATACTCACAAAAGAAGAATCTTGGTGTGAAGATCTGTTTCGTCAAACTACAATAAGAAATGCAGATGGTAGATACGTAGTTCGTTTATCTTTTCGGAACGACGATCCAGATTGTAAATATGGCCAGTCGAGGGATATTGCACTGCTACGATTTAAGTCTTTAGAGGCGAAATTGAATAAAAATATAAAATTAAAAAATGATTATGTAAACTTAATTAATGAATATATTGAATTCGGACACATGGAAAGGGTAGATCAATCCCAATTGAAAAATAAGATGGCTGTGTCACATCATGCCGTTGTGCGTAATGATAAGGACACCACGAGAGTCCGAGTTATATCCCTTGCAAGAAGCATCGAGCTTCTTGCAAGGGAAAGAATCGAGTGTCTCTTAATGACGATTTATTGATAGGACCTCCTCTTCAATTTGAATTAAGGCACGTCTTGATGCGATGGAGAAGGCATCCCATTTGTTTGGTTGCGGATGTCGTAAATATGTATAGGCAAGTAAGAGTGGCTAAGGAAGACACAGATTTCCAAAGAATATTGTGGAGAGAAGACGTTAATTCTAGCATACAGGATTACAAATTACTTACAGTTACATTTGGTACGGCATCAGCTCCATACCTAGCAGTAAAGGCAATGCAACAAGTAGCTCATTATGAAGGTGACGAATTCCCACTTGCAGCTGAAAGAGTCATGACTGATTATTACACGGATGATCTCATGACAGGGGGTGAAAATGTGGATACAGGTCTAAAATATACAATGAAATGAATTCTCTTTTGGCGAAAGGCGGTTTTCAGTTGCAAAAATGGTCAAGCAATAGCGATGAGCTGCTAAAAATAATAGAAAAGGATTACTTGGATAATGATAGGAGTGAAACTTTTAATATTAAACAAGACGAAATAATTAAAACACTGGGACTTACCTGGAACCGATGCGTTGACTCTTTCCAGTACGCAGTGAAACTTCTTCCTTTGACTGAACCCCTAACAAAAAGAAAGGTTATTTCGGATATTTGTAGACTGTTTGATCCCTTGGGCTGGGTCGCTCCTTGCGTAATATTAGCAAAAATTGTTATTCAAAAGCTCTGGATTGCAGGAATTGGATGGGATGACGTAGTACCAGTAAACATAAAAGATGAATGGATGACTTACCGAAACGACTTACTCAGGTTAACTGAATGTTATGTACCTAGGTGGATGGGAATGAAAAATTCTGATAAAAGAATTGACTTACATGGCTTCTGTGACGCGTCAAAACAAGCATATGCGGCCGTCGTGTATGTCAGAATAGTGGACTTTAAAGACAAGATACATGTTTATTTAGTAACCGCAAAGACAAGGGTCGCCCCTATTAAAACAATCTCAGTTCCGAGATTAGAATTATGTGGCCTTGCTAGCAAACTTAATAATTGAAAATTGAAATTAAAGTATTAAAGATAGATAAAACTAACCTCTTTGCTTGGACTGAATCTGAAATAGCGTTAGCGTGGATAAACAATCACCCGAGCAGATGAAAAACTTTCATTGCAAACAGAGTTTCCGAAATTTTAAGCATAATAGAGCCACAGCAATGGGGTCATGTTCAATCTAAGCAAAATCCAGCTGATTGTGCCTGTAGAGCAGGGGTCGGCAACCTTTTGAGTCGGAAGAGTCAAAAATTACAATTTACAAAATTTCAAAGGTTTTAAAGTTCAAATTTTTTTCTTGCCAACCATAAATAGTACTTGCAAAAATAAAGTTTTTTTTGATAAAAAAGCTAAACTATTTATTCGTAAGAAAAATATATATTTATTTATATATAAATAGTGTTTTTCACAATAAATTAGAATGTAATTTCTATTATTATCTAATTATTATTATTATGTGTGTGTGTGTGTGTGTGTATGTGTGTGCGTATGTATATATGTATGGTATTATTAGATCATCACTTAGTATTTAAGTAAAAAATTAAAACAATTAAACATTTATTTACATTGTAAGTCTTACAACACTAACTTGTACTTCAATTTGATACAACAATTGAGCAAATAAATTCAATGGGAGCGTTGGCATTGCATGGTTTTAGAAAGTTTGGATAAATTCGGCTCATAACTTGTTATTTTAAGTTTCAAACACGACTCTGAATTTTAATTTGATAGGTGGCTTCTTACTTTAATTTAATATAATAATTTTTTTCTTACTTTTTTTCTTACTTTTAATTATATTTATGTAAGACAACGATTGCCCGCACGAATATGTCGATCCGAAGATAGTCGGCAGTCGGCACTCCAAAGGCCAACTTCTTCACCTCACTGTAGCAATCTGGAAGACTACTCCATGCGTCGAATATAAGTGCCTCAACTCGCGGCATTTCTTTTAAAGCTGTTCATTTTTGTTGCGTTACGTACATACATTTCTGGACCTCCAACTCTTTCAACTTGCTTTTTTTTATAGAAGAGGAGACAAACGCGCATGCGGCTCACTTGATGGTAAGTGACTACCGCCGCCCATGAGCAACCGCAACACCAGGGGAATTGCAGATGCGTTGCCGGCCTTTTAAAAAGGTGTAAGCTCTTTTCTTGAAGCTCCCTAAGTCGTATCGATCCGGAAAAATCGTCGGTGGTAAACAATTCTACAGAGAAGTTGTACTAGGAAGAAAACTAATAGTAAAACGCACAGTCGTGGACCCTCAAGCATCCAGATGGTGAGGATGGTAGATATCGTGAATTTTGACGCGATGTGCGTTCGTGAAATTTGGCGGCTGCAATTAATCCGAACAATTCCTCAGATCACTCCCCGTAGTAAATTCGATAGAAAATGCAAAGGGATGCAACATCCCTACGCAGTGCCAGTGTATCGCGCCGATCAGAAAGAACTCGGTCGTCAACGATTCGAACCGCTCTGCGCTGGATGCGGTCAAGTGGAAGAGGCTGGCACTGGGGTGCCCCGGTCCAGAGATGAGAACAGTATTCCATGTGAGGCCGGATCTGCGCTTTGTAAAGTTGCAAGCGATGTGCCGGCATGAAATACTATCTCGCTCTGCTAAGCACGCCAAGCTTTTTAAAGGCCAATTTGGCCTTCCCTTCCAAGTGACCACGAAACTGCACGCTATTCGATATGTCAATTTTATATTTGGTAGAGCCATGCTGTAGCTATATTAGTAGTATAGTTGTAGGACGAATGAGTCGGCTCGACCGAGAAAGGACCACGCTCTCACTGAATACCAGTGTCAAATAGCAGCTTAACACTGCTGTGTTTCGTATGGTGAGTGTAGAGAACCGGATACCCTTTTTACTGGAATTGAGCAACGCATCTGCATTTTGGTTCGCAAACGAGGATGGATGACGAGATGTCTATAGGCCGCAGCAACCACTTACCATCAGTTGGACTGTGTGCTCGTTTGTCACCCTTATCCTATAAAAAAAATGTCGACGCCGAGGATTCCGATGCTAGCTGAGGCAGCAAGGGGTGCCTCAAGTGCCCAAGTGCCTTGAAACTGAGGAGATACGACAAAGGGGTCCTTTTTATCGGTAAACGCGCAAATTTGTATCTTCTGGTAATTGAACTGAACTTTGTTCAGCAAAGACTCTACTTCAGACACAAGTTTGTACCGGTACTCGGTGACGTTTTCCCGAGAAATATTGGCACGGCCGGTATGTAAGGCATCACCAGTGCTGTCGTCTGCATAGCATGAATGTTACCAGTTTCAACTCTGTAAAGTTTCAACTCCACAAAGCTTTACTTTTTAAATCGATCAATTGCATTTCTAGCGATCCAATATCAACTACAAATGGCTCAGTGTGCATCGATTTTTAAATGTTATTTTTTTATAAAATAAATAATATTTGCGTATGAACTAAAGAGCCGCCACGAACTATAGAGATGGCTCAGGACCGTGCTTTGTGGCATTCTTTGGGGGAGGCCTATGTTCAGCAGTGGACTTGTGAAGGGCTGTAATGATGATCATGATGATAAAGAGCCGCAGCTTCACATCCAAAGAGCCGTATGTGGCTCGCGAGCCGCAGGTTGCCGACCCCTGCTCTAGAGGTATTTCTCCATCCGAACTTCTGCAAACAAGGTTATGGTTTCGTGGTCCAGATTTCTTATATCAGTCAAAAGTGAAACCTGTAAAACCAAAAAATATATCAACTTCATTAGAGCAAGTACAGGTATATAATACAGTAACAGAATGTAATAATGAAAACGAAGAAAATGAATTTATTTTGCAGAATTGGTCAACACTTACCAAACTTATTAGAGTTGTAGCATATTGTAGGCGATTTTTAGAATTAAGGAAAATAAAGGCAAATAGAAATATAAAAAAATACTTAACCGCTCTAGAACTGAAACAAGCACTGAATACTTGCATAAGGATTTGTCAAAATAAAAAATTTAAGAAAGATGTTCATAAATTGAAATTAAAAGAATATATTACTCATGGTCCATTAAAACCAATCAACCCATTTTTGGACGATGAAAGTATATTAAGAGTGGGGGGAAGGTTAGAAAACGCCGAAATCCTTTGGGACAGAAAGCATCCTATTATATTACCAAAGTCCTCAAGTCTTACTAACCTGATAATGGCCGACACTCACTATAGAACACTTCACGGAGGCCCACAACTAATGTTGAATTTTTTAAGGTCTTCATATTATATAATAGGAGTCAAACAATTGGTCAAGGCTCTTTATCGTAAGTGTATAACGTGTATTAGATTTGCAGCTGCAACAAAAACTAAACTGATGGGTGAACTACCTGCCATAAGAGTCACCCCTACTAGACCCTTCAAACGAAGTGGATTACGCGGGCCCTATCAGTGTGACCTCAAAGGGACGTGGACACCATGCGTACAAGGGATATATTTGCTTGTTTGTATGTATGGTTACTCGTGCTGTGCACCTTGAAGTTGTCAGTGATCTCTTCACTCAATGGTTTCTTGCAGCCTTTAAACGATAGATCGCACGACGTGGTAATTGCAGTGAACTGTGAAGTGATAATGGGACCAATTTTGTGGGAGCTTCAAGGGATTTACAGAAACTATTTAAATCTGAGCAATCTAGAATCGCCAAGGATATAGCCGAAGCTTTAGCCAACAACGGAACCATTTGGCATTTTATTCCACCACATACACCCAACTTAAAAAACTTATTTATAAACTAGAAATAAGAAGGGAAGTTGCTCTCGCCACTTACTTACTAAAAGTGATCCGTGGTAAAATACATAACCCAGGTATTTTACAGATAGCTGAGCTGTGTGTCCCTAATGAGTACGTAGGAAGACGGCGGCGGCCGCCGCTCTTGATGGTACCGCAAGCGCGCACCAACTTGCTACAGCACGCGCCTTTGACGCGCGCGCTGCGTGCACTTAACGTGGTCTCACAACAGACTGATTTGTTCAGCTGTACTCTAAACGAATTCACAAAGGCCGCTTATTGTAAAATATCTTTAAGTTATGTATAATATACCTATATTATTTTTGTTCTAGTTTCTTAATTTGTAACTGCACTATTGTATTAGGTAATAACCTGTGATGATAGTTGTAAGTGGTAAAATAAATAAATAAAATAAATAAATAAATAAATAAACTTTGGGGGACTTTGGGAAGCTGGCATTAAGTCGGGTAAACATCATTTAAAAAGAATTATAGGACAGTCAACTTTAACTTTTGAAGAAATGTCAACGCCACTGAGTCAAATTGAAGCTTGTCTAAACTCACGGCCACTTTCAATATATAATGATGACGATGAAACAATAGAAACTTTGACACCAGGTCATTTCTAATTGGTGTCTAATTGGTGAGTCAATTTTTTTCAAATTTCGATTCATCTAACATTACGTATTTAAAAAGATGGCAACAGGTTCAAAAAATGACCCAGGACTTTTGGAAACGCTGGTCCCAGGAATATTTATCTCATTGAAACTGAAACGATATAAATAGACAAACCAAACCGCTGAACCCAATATAGGCGATATTGTTATTGTAAAAGAGGACGATCTGCCTCCCTGTCGTTGGCTTCTTGGTAGAGTGAATCAAAAACATCCGGGCCCAGACAATCTTACACGAGTAGTCAGATTACGTACAAAGGCCTCTGTGATTAAAAGACCTACGTCTAAATTGTGTATTTTACCGTTAATGTAAAATGAAATTTGTGTGTTACTGTAATATTTATAAGTTGTATCTATATCTTTAACGTGGATTTTTAGGTTTTTAGATTTTTAAATGATGTTAGGTTTTAGGTTTTTAAATGATGTTAGTTATAAAATAAGATAGTATTAATAAGTGAATGTTTTGTCATGATATGTAGTAAAATAAAGGACATTTGGTCAATATGTCCTTGGGGGGCGGTATGTTAACTTGTTTAAATTAGTACGATTTTTTGTGTGTAGATGACGTTGAGCGATATATTGATTGCGGTATAAAGATGTCATTTGATATACCATAAGTGTGAATTGTAATTTTTTTGCTTGCTAATAAACCAGATCAAGTATAAAGCTTGTGAGCACCTTTGGTTTTTTTTGACATACAGTCCATACCCTTGTTGTTCAGTATTGTTGCGCGCCACTATTAATGTCTCAACACTAGTTACCACTAGCGCCCTCTAGTGTCGAGTAGCAGAACTAGGAGAGTCAAGATCCTTCTAGAAATTTCGGGGCCGATATGTACTCGAACATTCTAGATGTCGCTACAGTAGAAGGTTCTGGAAACTATCTGAGGCCCTATATAAGGCCGGTATAGACCACGACCGAGTCAATATCCGATCAAATATGCCGATTTTACCTAAAGACGACACGGAGGGTATCCGTACCCGGAGTCAACGCCAGCTGGGGACGGACCAGAGACGATTTGGTAATGCAACGTCGCAAACATCGGAGGGCCAGCTGCTGACCACGGAGGCCGGTCCGTCAGCAGCTGCTGCATCTACAGCACCTGACTTAGGTGCTCTGATGATGTTGATGCTGCAGGAACAGGTTCGCCGATAGGAGGAACAAGCCCGCCGACAGGAGGAACAGGCCCTCCGACAGGAGGAACAGGCCCGCCGACAGGAGGAACAGGCCCGCCGACAGGAGGAACAGGCCCGTCGGTTGGAAGAGCAGCTGCAGCGCGGACAGGAGGAACTGGCCCGCCAACAGGAGGAACAGGGCCGTCGGTTGGAAGAGCAGCTCAAACGCGATAAGGAAAAGCAGATACTTTTCATGAAAGACCTTCACGCTACCTGCGGGAAAGAGATAAGGGAGGTGAAGGATAAGGTTGCTCAATATGACAGCCGCCTGTTTGAAGCTGAAACCCGAATCGACCAAGTGTACAATCGGGTTGATAACGTGATGGCTGACGTGAAGAAAACGCTGGACGACCTCAAACTTGGAGATGGAGTTACAGCTCCCGTGATAGCTACAACACCTTCGCTACGTGGATTCAAAGTGCCGCCTTTCGACGGGACTTCTTCCTGGGCGGCCTACAAAATCCAATTCGAGGCTGTCATGAAGGCGAACGGCTGGAATAAAAGTCAGGCCATGACTGCTCTCACCCCAAACACGTATTTCGTGCGCAGGTCAAAGATCGCGTGCAACGCAGTAACGAAAACCTGCAGCAGTGGGCCTTTGAGGTAGAGAAGCTGGTTCGAAAAGCATACCAGACTGTACCTACGCTCATTGTAGGGAACCCGGTGCAGTCATTCATCGACGGCATCCGCGACCTTGAAGTCAGAGCTGCTGTGAGGCTCGGGCACCACGAGACGCTTAAGGACACCTTGACCCATGCACTGGAGGTGGAAGCGTACGGCAGGATCATCGTTCCCATCGCGTCAGGGAGGTTGCAGCAGCTATAGTTCGGGGTCGCAATAACGGCTACAGCCCTAGATGCTACAGCTGTGGGGAAAGGGGCCATCTTCGATTCAGCTGCCCTAAGCGAACTGTAGAAAGGGAAGGTGATCGATCTCGAGATGGTAGTGCGGCTAATAGGACCGCCCAGCAGCAGCAGGGATACTGGCGGATGCTGGCTGATGTTAAAAAAAGCCTCAAAGTTTTCGATCTCACAAACCCATGATGGAAACAGCCTAATCATCAAGGGCGAGGTCAACGGAACGCCGTGTAAACTGACCATAGTCACTGGATCCTCTTGCACGGTTGTCAGTTCCCAACTTATAAGTATTCAAGTCATTTATCAACCATGATTGTAGCAGCCAGGCTAATCAACCCTAAACGGTAATAAATAATGTATACCCTGCTGCTACCATAACGCAAAAGGTGAAGGTCTAACAAAACATTTATTTCCTAATTACCCCCGCTAATGAGATACTGCGGGCTGCATATCGATGCGAGATAATTTGACGTATATATTTAACGTTCTAATATAGAAACAAGAAACAGCCGCAAATGTCATCAGCGCCGCATCGTCTTCACACGCCGGCTATCTTCATGCATTCGTCGACCATTTTCGAACCGTTTCTTCAACTCCGCAGCTTCGCTTCTTCTTGCTGTTCCGGAGATGTGTCCCACGCCACTGCCGCTCGTCGATTACGCGCGCGCGCCGGTCTACCACTTTTAGAGCCCCGTCCAGCAACGCAGCTACAAAAAGCTATCCACGAGTCTTATGCCGGCAAATGGAGCGCGACATATAATAGTTGTACATAATATTTTATTGATTAACCTTTACTGGTCAAAATGTATCAATTGTAATTGGCTAAGTAAAATAAAAACTATTACTATTGGTAAACTAAGGATGTAGCCGGGCATATAAATATAGGCAGGGTTAGCTGAATAAAATATACTCCATACTCCATTCGCATGCACATAGTAAGGCATATCAGAAAAATTGTTTGATTTCTCCGCCACTAAACCACTCGGAGTCTGTTAATAGTGGACACCATACACCACTATTACATTGGTGACCCCGTTACGAACACCGAGAAGGAAGATCCCTGCAAGAATACTAGGAAAAATATCAAAAAAATATCAACGAAGACTTCAGTATATAAAATCAGTGTAATCAAGACGTCATTATGGAGCGAGAAGCGAAGAAAGCCGACGCATATACATCAAACCCGGCCAAGGAACAAAAAATCACCGGTATATCTCTATCGTTAGGAATACCACCGTTTTGGAGAGATAAGCCCCGACTTTGGTTCGTCAGTTTTGAAACCGCGACGAATGAGTTAAAGAAGAGTCAAGCGCAACTAGCACAGATGGTGATCGCCCAACTTGAGAAACAAGACATCGAACATATTTCGGACCTGTTGTAAAACCCACCAGCAACCGACCAATATAATTCGCTGAAGGATCGTCTGATCTCTGCATATGAAGAATCCGACAGTCGCCAGCTACAGAAACTTCTATCAGAAATAGAACTTGGAGGCCAGAAGCCCACACAACTCCTACGCAGAATGCGTACTTTGGCGCGAGATAAAGTCCTAGGTTCGACGCTACGGCTAATGTGGGTAAACCATCTACCCCCACATGTTTGATCGGTACTACCAGTGAGTGAAACATTCAGCACGCAGATGAAGCTCGACGAACTAGCACTCCTGGCAGACAAGATGATCGAAAACAGCAGTAGCTCACACATATCGATGATCGAAGGCACTTCCACCAAGGCCAATGATACCCAGTTTCTTATCGAAGAAATTCGGAAGCTATCATTCGATCTCGCCGCGCTCAAAACTTCCCAGCATCAAACCTGTCAACCAAAACCAGCAACAGTACAACCAGCACAATCAGCAACACCGAAGATCACCTTTTCGTCGCAACCGCTCTGCAAGTAGAAGTCGAACAAGCTCAAGAACAAGATCCCCTTACTGCTACTATCATCGACGTTTCGGTTCCGAGGCAAGAAAATGCACAACACCGTGTACATTCAAAAATGAAAATATGAAGTCGGAAAATTAACTAATACGCTTGATGTGACGGGATCCAGAGTAACAAAAAAGTCCTACCGTCTTTTCGTCACCGATAAAAAAGCAAGCTTACCTTCCTTATCGACACCGGGACGAATATCTCAGTTTTACCGCCGAGACAAAGACAGAAGATGAAGCCACTGGATTTTCAACTCTACGCAGCAAACAATACGGTGATTTTTACGTATGGAGAAAAAACAATGGAACTGGATTTAAATCTTGCATCTCAGTCTTGCGTCCAACCAACCAATCTGCCCATAATAAGAAGCATAGATGTTCAACAATCGTATCACAAGATCCTTGAAGAATATCCTGGAATCATAAGAATAACTTCAATGAAATTAACACCGAAGCATGACGTTGAACATTTCATCGAAACTAATGGACCACCACTTCATTGCCGTGCACGTCCAATTGCACCACACCGATACGAGCAAGTTCGAAAGGAATTCGAAAACATGATCGAGCAAGAAATATGCCGCCCCAGCAAAAGCCCTTGGTCATCACCACTTCACGTTGTACCGAACAAGAATGGAGAATTACGAGTTTGTGGAGATTACAGGAGACTGAATTCTATTACCACTCCTGACCGCTACCCAATACCGCGAGTCAAGGATTTCACTCATCAACTGTCAGACAAGACTATATTCTCCACCATCGATCTCAACCGAGCTTACCAACAAATAAAAGTACGCGATGAAGACATAGAGAAGACAGCAATAATTACTCCAATGGAATTATTCGAATTTCCAAGAATGACCCCAGGACTGAAGAACGCTGGTCAAACCTTTCAAAGATTCATACACGAAGTACTTCATGGACTGGATTTCCTTTTCGAATTCATTGATGATCTCCATGTTGCAAACCCTGATAAAGAAACGCACGAAACGCATCTACGCACCGTGCTACAGCGATTAGAAGACAATGGAATCACAATCAACCCTTCGAAATGCATATTTGGATAACAACAAGTTCAATTTCTTGGTTTCACCTTCGCAAGGAAGGAATCAAACCGCCTACAAAAAATGTCAGAGAAATCATCGACTATGCGAAACCTAAAACAATCGAAGAACTAAGGCGTTTTCTTGGGATGATTAATTTTTACAGAGAACACATACCTAAAGCCGCTGAAATTCAAGCACCACTTCACGCTTACCTTCACAACACGAAGAAAAAAGATAAAACGTCAATCGGATGGAACGATGAAGCCACGAAAGCATTTGAAGCTTGTAAAGTTGCGATCCAAAATGCAGCTTTGCTCGCTCACCCATCACACGAAGCAACCCTTGCTATCTTCAGCGACGCGTCCGATCTCTCAGCGGGAGCTGTACTCCAACAATACATCCATTGATGTATTGTTGGAGTACTTGACTTGGAGATAATTTGACGTATATATTTAACGTTCTAATATAGAAACAAAAAACAGCCGCAAATATCATCAGCGCCGCATCGTCTTCACACGCTGGCTATCTTCATGCATTCTTCGAGCATTTTCGAGCCGTGTCTTCAACTCCTTCAACTTCTTGCTGTTCCGGAGATGTGTCCCACGCCGCCGCCGTAGTCACTGGAGCCTCTCGCACGGTTGTCAGTTCCCAACTTATAAGTCGGTTCCTTGGGGACTCCGCATACAACCGAAAACGCATTAATTTGGTGACCGCCACCGGTCAGCGCATACCCGTCTGTGGAGAGAAGGAGATGGAGTTGAAGCTAGGCAACATGATCTACCTGCATAATGTCATCGTGGCTGATATAATGGACGACTGCATCTTGGGCCTAGACTTTATGAGGACAAATTGTTGTGAGATCGACGTTAAGCAAGGTGTTTTGAAATGTGGACAAGGGGAACTTTTCGTGAAAGGGACGTTACCAGGGAATGTGTACAGCCTTAAGAAGATTGTTCTTCCGCCGAGATCGGAAACGATTGTGCCAGTTAGACTTCCTCGGAATCCTGGGCAAACTCTTCGTTGTGTACTCGTGGAAAGGGTAGACAATGACCTTATATGGAAAGTGGCTCGAACCTTGGTCAGAACCGCTGACATCTCAGGGGTACGTGTGCTGAACCTTTGTGATCAGGAACAGATTATAGAAAAAGGCACATTGGTTGGTATTAGTGAGGAAGTGGATTGGTTGCGTCAATTGCCAATATTTATCGACTGGGACCCCCAGCAAGGATGGACGAACGAGAGTGATCACACTTTTAGAAGACTGTCGCAGCGTTCTCTCCCCGAATGAAATGGTCAAGGCGAAGAAGTTGTTACTCAAGTACGCCGATGTTTTCTCGTCAAACGAAGCTGACATAGGAAAGACTGGCTTAGTTCAACACAAAATAAACACAGAAGAATGGTCTATCCGTCAGCAGCCAATAAGATTGCCTGTAGCACGTGAAAAGGAAGTGGAAACTATGATTGTAGCAGCCAGGCTAATCAACGCTAAACGGTAATAAATAATGTATACCCTGCTGCTACCATAACGCAATAGGTGAAGGTCTAATGAAAACATTTATTTCCTAATTACCCCCGCTAATGAGATACTGCGGGCTGCATATCGATGCGAGATAATTTGACGTATATATTTAACGTTCTAATATAGAAACAAAAAACAGCCGCAAATGTCATCAGCGCCGCATCGTCTTCACACGCCGGCTATCTTCATGCATTCGTCGACCATTTTCGAGCCGTTTCTTCAACTCCGCAGCTTCGCTTCTTCTTGCTGTTCCAGAGATGTGTCCCACGCCACCGCCGCTCGTCGATTACGCGCGCGCCCCGGTCTGCACCACTTTTACAGCCCCGTCCAGCAACGCAGCTACACAAAGCTATCCACGAGTCTTATGCCGGCAAATGGAGCGCGACATATAATATTTGTACATAATATTTTATTGATTAACCTTTATTGGTCAAAATGTATCAATTGTAATTGGCTAAGTAAAATAAAAATTATTACTATTGGTAAACTAAGGATGTAATTAAATATAGGCAGGGTTAGTTGAATAAAATATACTCTATACTCTATTCGCATGCACATAGTAAGGCATATCAGAAAAATTGTTTAATTTCTCCGCCACTAAACCACTCGGAATCTGTTAATAGTGGACAGCATACACCACTATTACATGATTGAGGGAATGGTGAAGGATGGTGTTATTACTCCACAGAATCAGTAATTCATTTATGGGGCATTGTATACGCTTTTACAACAAAATCCCAGAACATATTCAAAGTTTGTCAATAAACAAGTTTAAAAGTTTTATTAAAGAGAAACTGTACAAAAAGGGTTATTATAATATCAAGGAATACATGAATGAAAATAACCCCTGGGAATAAGGTGATCGCCACCATGCTGGTTCTATGAAAAATCATTTAAAATCGTATAAACGAAATTATTGTTAAGTGATGTTTGAAAAAAAATCCCGCTGGGTTTCTTGCTGGTTCTTCCCAGGACAGAGGTATTTTCCGAACCAGTGGTAAATAAAAAATGACTTTCAATAAGAATTATGTAATAATCAATATTGAATAAAACATTATTCTTTTCTATTCTATTCTATTGAACCTTCATCTACCTTGAAAAGTCGTAGAGCCACGCGGCAGCTTTTGCTGTCGCACGGATGAGCCGGCTCGAACCGGGGTGGTACCACGACCTCACAGAATACCAGCGTGAAGTAGAGGTTTACCTCTGCGTTTCGCTTGGAGAGTGCAGATGGCCGGAGGCCCTTTTTACTGGTAATGAGGCATTCCATCTTAGTCCTCACGGGTGACAACGCATCTGCATTTTGATTCGCAAACGAGGTTAGATGTAGATATCTATGGGCCGCAGCAACCACTTACCATCAGGTGGACTGTGTGTTCGTATGTCACCCTTATCCTATTAAAAAAAAATCTAGTCCATGGTATTCACCTGTGGTGCTGGTATAGAAGAAGGACGGCGGCATGCGGTTTTGTGTTGACTACCGCCGTCTGAACAACGTTACGAAGAAGGACAGCTATCCCTTGCCAAGAATTGATGACACGCTGGTCATGCTTACAGGCGTAAAGTGGTTTAGTACGCTGGACCTAAAAAGTGGCTACTGGCAGGTTGAAATTGACTCTAAGGACAAGGAGAAAACTGCATTCTCCACAGGAAGGGGTCTGTGGCAATTTAAAGTCATGCCATTTGGATTGTGCAATGCTCCAGCAACGTTTGAAAGATTGCTGGAGCTTGTACTTACCGGGCTAATTGGAGATGCTTGTCTGGTCTACTTGGATGACATCATCATCGTAGGCCGTACGTTTGAGGAACACCTTCAAAACCTGGAACGCGTGCTCATGAAGATCCAGAGCGCCAACCTCAAGTTGAGTACCGAAGAAGTGCTCACTATTTAAACGGCAAGTTAGCTTTTTGGGGTATGTAGTGTCGGAAGAAGGTATCCGCACGGATCCAGAGAAAATTGCCGCTGTCAAGGATTGACCGGTTCTAAAAGACAAGACACAGGTTAGAGCATTTTTGGGTTTGCGCTCTTAATATCGGCGATTTGTGAAGAACTTTGCAGATATAGCCAAACCTCTGCACAAGCTAACCGAGGAGAAGTGACATTTCTGCTGGGATGAAAGTCGCGATATTGCATTGCAGGAGTTCAAGAACCGTCTGTGCAAAACACCTATTATGGAGTACCCTGATGCGGGCAAGGAATTTATAGTTGACACAGACGCAAGTGATATAGGACTAGGCGGTGTGTTGTCTCAACGGAATGGTGATCAAGAGATTGTGATAGCGTACTTCAGCAAGTCGTTGTCAAAGCCGGAAAGGAACTATTGTGTCACAAGACGGGAATTGTTTGCTGTGGTAAAGTCCTTGCAGCATTTTAGCAAATATCTTCTGGGGCGGAAATTCCACTTACGAACTGACCATGCTGCACTGAAATGGCTATTGCAGTTCAAAAATCCGGAAGGACAAGTTGCGAGATGGATTGAACTACTGCAGGAATACGACTTTGTGATCGAACATCGCAGCGAGGAATCTCATGGCAATGCAGATGCATTGTCAAGAAGACCTTGCCCTGAAGATTACAAGCATTGTACTAGGCAAGAGCGTAAGGAAGTGGTATTTGTGAGGATACTTAGGACAGCCCGGCTCAGCAATGAGTGGAAGGACAGCCTACAACATGCACAGGAGGAAGATTCGGACATTAAGCCGATTCTGGAATGGATGAAGGCCAGTGTTCCTAAGCCCAAGTGGAGCGACGTCTGAGCGATGAGTTCGACCACGAAAAGCTATTGGGTTCAATGGGACAGCTTGCTGATTCAGGATGGAGTCCTCTGCCGTAAATGGGAAAATGGTCGGGGTGACAGTTGTCAATTGCAAATGGTTGTCCCTAAAGCTAAAGTACCGGATGTTCTACAGCTGTACCATAGTGGTTGTTCAGGAGGCCACCTGGGAGTTAAACGAACTCTACTGAAGATTCGAGAACGGTTTTACTAGGCCCACTGTCGTGATGATGTTGAGGACTGGTGCCGTAAATGTACAAGTTGTGCGGCTGTAAAGGGACCCTCAAACTCGTAGTAAAGGCGCATTGAAATTGTACAATGTTGGTGCACCGTGGGAGAGGATAGCCATTGACGTTGCGGGGCCGTTTCCGGAAAGTGAAAGTGGTAACAAGTATTTCATGGTTGTGATGGATTACTTCACTAAGTGGCCAGAAGTCTTCGCCGTTCCAAATCAAGAAGCTTCAACAGTTGCAGATAAACTAGTTCATGAAGTCTTCTGTCGTTTTGGAGTACCTTTAGAGATTCACAGCTATCAAGGAAGGAATTTTGAGTCTCAAATATTCCAGGAAACTTGCCGAGTTATGGGTACTCATAAAACTTCTTACCACCCACAATTTGATGGAATGGTAGAACGATTTAATCAGACTGTTGCGGACAGCTAGAGACCCGCCGCCCCGTCGCCCCTTCATACCCCGTTGCGCCCCGCACACCCCGCGCACCGGAGCCGAGCGACGACCAATGGGCGTGCAGCATCGTCGCACGGCACTACTCACAGACTGAGACGCTCTCTTGCGAGATATAAGAAGGGCGTTTTGGTCTGTGAGGTGTTCATTCTTGGTTCATTCTCGAAAGCGGCACTGAAGAAAGAAGACTTAAGACTCCATAAGCGAAGATCTCTCTGTACATATTAGCATAGTTAATAATAGTGCCCAACCATTGTAAATAATTGAATATAGTATAGTTCTACAGTACCATCTTTTCTTCGAACAGTCCCCTAGCATAGTTAACCTCAGATCAGTCAGTCAACATAGTCAATACAGTCCACTAGCTCTACAGTAATTGTTACGGCCAACAGCTGCCCATCCCAGGAGTAGAATCCTTCGCGGCCCATAGACGAAGAAGCTACAGGCAGATGCTGGTCGGGCGTCCTAACGCCAAGGGTTAAAAGTTTCTAGTTACATTAAACGATTCGGGGGGAGCGTCACACTATGATAAAAGGGAGCTTACTTACCTCTATTCAAGGCGACTGGTCCCTCAGGATTCGGACAGGTCGCGTGTGGATGTATAGTGCTAGGAAAGTAAAGGTCAGTGATGTGTATTTGGGTGTGGCTGGTAGTGTTATTGACCTTATTTGACCGTTCTCTCTGCAGCAGGCCGTTCTCTCGGCCCTCAGCTCCTCTCCAAACTAAGGTCTCCTTCCGCAGTCACTTTCTTCGTTTGTTATAACGCTTGACTCGCGAAAATGAACACAGAACGTACGGATCAAAGGTCACCGTTATTTCTAGAATATCAACTACCGCACTAGTAACTAATACGGTCGAATCCATTTATACAGATTTTGAATTAGACCCTAAAAGTCCCGGGTAAAACTCTCGGCACGCGCTACAATTCCCAGTGGTATATTTAGTATACGCGCCTATCATAAAAATAGATCTAAGAGCTCCCGAACAAAACGGACCGCGCCTTCGCTCTCGACGCGAAGTAAAAAAAAAAACTCATTTTTCGCTCTCGACTCCCACCGTTCAGCAAGCTCGGACGTTCAACACGCACGAACTTCATCCCGTGTCGGCCGAGCCGAGCGCCATCCAACGTCGATGCCTGACACTAACGCTTTTGCGCGAACAGTAATAAATAAATACAGTCCACTTCGATCCCTTATATTCTTGGTCCATCGTCGCCGGATTCAAGCCAGAAGATTCAAGCAAGAAGTAAGAAGAAACAAGAAAGAAGGCAATTATAGAAGAAAGAACATAATTACAGAAGAGAGAAGATCATTACAGAAGATCTTCAAGGAAGAAAGAAGTTCGTCGACGAAGAGAGAAGATCGTCGGTACTAATTTCTTCCCTGTTTCTTATTACACCTACGTCATACACGTCATATTGTCTGTTTCCAGACAATTTCTTGTTTCTTAAACCGCGTTTACGCGGCCAGGTGGTTGCTCCCTAACGGTGCCAAACTGTGACCATCTGGTAACGCCCTTGTGGCGGGAACGGCGTCCAATACGTGCGTCTTTTTGAAGACGATACGTGCGTCTTTTTGAAGACGATCGGAGGTCGCAACGAGGGACGTCATGAGGAAAACAAGAAGCCAGAAGACACGGAACGACGACGAAACGCCGGTAGGAATGCGGATATTCGAAGAAGCACCCGCGTCCCCGTCCGATTATCTCGCGTTGGCACAAGCGCCCTCCGCCGCGCCCCAGGCCCCGCTCGCGCCCGCATCTACGCCCACGCCCGTGCCCCCGCCGCCGCGCCCCGTTATGTCCGTGTCTATGACCAATCGTTTGGGAGAGGTTAGCACATCCGCGCCGCGCACAGAGACACTCGCCGCGATTATAGAAGATCTTCCGACTACAGAAACTAGTTCGATAGTACGTACCGTCGCGCCAGTAGCAGACTTACATAGACCCGCGCCCCGCGCCCCGTCGGTCCGATCAGTTCGTTCAGCCCGTACGACAGTTAGCGCGATAGCAAAATTAAAGCAAATCGAATATAACGCCGCGGAGGAACTAGCTGCAATTAGAAGGAAGCAATTGCAACTCGAAGAAGATCTTATCAAGAAGAAATACGCTAGGGACGTCGCTCAACTGCAAGAAGAAACAGATAGGGAAAGTATTAACGAAGACGATTTAGTTGAAAATAGGGTACGCGTTGATAGGTGGTTAGAGAACGTAGAGACTGTGCGACTTGCCTATTTTTAACGGTTCGGCCGCGGTATGGTTAGCTTTTAAAGCCGCGATGAAAGAATCCACGCGTTTATATGGATTCACAAATACGGAAAATATGGCAAGGTTAAGAAATTGTCTACGTGGTGAGGCTAGGGAAGTAGTATCGGCACTGCTGTTTACCGCAAAGGATCCGGCAGATATTATGCGAACATTGGAGCAGTGTTTCGGCCGCCGGGAAGTAATTATAGATCGTGCGTTAAAGGAACTGAAACGCCTTCCGCGCCCGGGTCAAACCGCTCAGGAATTAAATTCGTTCGCGATTAAGTTACAAAATATAGCGTGTATTTTGCAGAACGTCGACGGCAAAGGATATTTACAAAATCCGATGCTAACTAGGGAAGTCACTAGCAAACTTAGCCCTCACTTACGGTCACGTTGGTGCGATCATGCGGAGCACTACGGAAGTGCAGACGAACCGGACATCGTCACACTATCTCGGTTCATGATGAGAGAGGCTGACCGTGCGTTAAGTCATGCCTATACGACCGTAGCGCCGACTAAGGAATCGCCCGTAAGACGAGAGGCGCCGCCGTCGAAAAGAATTATATTGACACGCCGCGTAGAGGATAGGGCCCGCGACGTAAAGACGTTCACCGCACAGGAGGACAACGGTAGTGCCTCATGTATGTGTTGCGGGGGTGAACACGTAATCGCCAAATGTAGGAAGATAGCGCAAATGGGTTTGGACGACCGGTGGAAGTGGGTTAAGGAAGATGGGGTGTGTTTTAGGTGTTTAAATAGTAAACACCGACGATTTAGATGTAAAGCTGAGAAATGCGGCGTCGACGGCTGCAACGCTCCCCACCATGCCCTCCTTCACGCCCGCAAGACCCGCGCACCTGAGACATCGGCAAAACCGGATGAGACCGTGCTCGTCGCGTCTAACGTTGGTAGTAATGCGTCCGTATTGTTGAAAGTGTGTCCCATTACCTTACGCGGACCGCGTGGTAGGGAAATAGATACGTATGCGCTGCTTGACGAAGGCTCTACTATTTCGTTAATCGACGACGACTTAGCTCGCGAGTCAGGAGCCGAAGGACCGGTAAAGCCGCTCAATATTAGAGGCGTAAATAATAGTCAGCGCGGGGCCGATAGTAGGTTAGTTAACATATGCATACGTGGCAAGACGCGCAGTGAGGTGTATAAAATAAATGCGCGGACAATAGCAAATTTAAAGATAGGTTCGCAATCTGTAAGTAAGGAGTGTTTACGTTTAAAACACTTACGCGACCTACTGAGTTCGGTTTGTTACGACGACGCAAAACCGAGATTATTATTAGGCGCCGACAACTGGCATTTAATAATCACCCGTAATTTAAGAATAGGACGTCGAAGGCAGCCTATAGCTGCACGTACGTTATTAGGGTGGGTAATACAGGGAACCGTGCCGCGGTTAACGTGTAGGGAAGACGGTGAGACCGTATTACACGTCGTAAGCGCTAGCGGACGGTCAGATAGGGACATCCGAACATTTGCCAGTCAGGACGAGGAGCTAACGGAACTCCTCAAACGGCAGTACGAGATAGATTCCATAGGTATCTCGCTAAAGAATCCGAACGAAAAATAAAGAAGCCGCGACGGGAAGAGGAGAACGCTGTCGATATATTCCAGCGCACCGTCAAGAAGGTCGGCGAGCAATACCAAGTTGGACTGCCATGGAAGGACGACAACGTGCGGATGCCACCCAGCTACGAAATGGCAGCTCGAAGACTACGGACGATTGAGAGAAAAATGGACCAGTCACCGGAGTTTCGGGACGCCTACACAGCCCAGATAGACAACCTCCTGGCAAAAGGATACGCAAGGGAAGCCGAGGGGATAGAGAGAGAGGACCCCAAGAGCTGGTACCTGCCACACTTCGCCGTACGGAACCCGAACAAGCCGGGGAAGACAAGAGTAGTGTTCGACGCGGCAGCGCGCACATCCGGTAGATGTCTTAATGACTATTTACTCGACGGCCCCGACTTATTACGGAACTTACCGGGTATACTGTATAGATTTAGGGAAAATGAAATAGCCGTGTCCGCGGATATTAGGGAGATGTTTTTACGTGTGAAGATCGACCGTCGCGACCCACCCGCGCAATTGTTTCTGTGGCGAGGTAACGAGCGATCCAGCCCACCGCGGGAGTACGTTATGACATCGATGATTTTCGGTGCGAGGAGCTCGGCGTTTCTCGTACATAGTGTTAGAGATCATAACGCGCGCGCACACGCAGAAACACATCCGTTGGCGCTTAACGCTATCGTACGTAGTCATTATATGGACGACTACTTAGACAGTTATGCAACGGTAGAGGAAGCGGTAAATACGGCAAGGCAGGTTACGGAAGTGCACCAGAAGGCCGGTTTCACCTTGGCAGGCTGGAATTCTAACCACGCAGCCCTATTGGAAGACAAACCGGAGGAACTACTGGCGAGCAAGCCTAAGGAAATAGGCTTAAGGCAAGACAGCCCAGGCAGGGCCCTAGGGTTGTTATGGATGGCCGACGAAGACGCCCTGACGTCCAACACCTCTATGAATAGGGTGCCATAGGAAGTAAAGGCGCTACAGCGACCACCGACTAAGAGGGAAGCATTGAGCGCAGTCATGTCGGTGTTTGACCCACTTGGACTGCTTAGCTACCTCACCATCACCGCCAAGATCCTGCTACAAGACCTATGGCGAATGAAGAAGGTCGGATGGGATGATGAACTACCCGAGGAGGCAGCGGATGAATTCCAGAGGTGGCTGCGAGTGGTCGAGGAGGTGTCACGACTGCGACTGCCTAGGTGCTATGCTCCTACGGGGTGAGTGGTAGAGCGTCAACTTCACGTTTTTAACGACGCAAGCGAAGGTGCGTACGCATCCGCGGCATATTGGCGTATACGATATCGTGACGGAACGATTAGGGTACGATTAGTGGCGGCCAAGGCGAAAGTCGCCCCGATAAAGGCGCAAAGCATACCGCGTTTAGAGTTGCAGGCGAATTTGATAGGCGCGCGACTCGCGGAATTCGTGCAACGCGAGCACAGAGTGGTAGCCGATAAGGTTGTGTATTGGACAGACTCCACTACGGCACTCCACTGGATACAGAACGATACGGCGCGTTACACCCCATACGTGGCTCATAGGTTAGGGGAGATAGCAGAAAAGACGTCACCCGAGCAATGGAGGTGGATACCGACTGCAGAAAATATCGCAGACCAGGCGACGCGCGTAAATTATGTGAACAAGGAAGAGAGCGACCGATGGTTCACGGGACCGCCATTCCTGTACGAGGACGAAGACAGATGGCCTCGCCGTCAGGAAGAGAAGGCAGGCGATGATGATGAGGAACTGGAGGAAGTCGTGGCGCACCAGAGCGACACCAAGTACGCTCCACACCTGCCGGACATAGAGAGATTCTCTTCCTACGAGAGATTAATCAGGGCCACTGCACGGATACTACAGTTCGTCGATGCCATAAGAGGAAGGGCGCACGGACTGACATTGCAGCACATCCAGAGAGCAGAGCGGATGTGGATAGAGCACAGCCAACATGAGAGCTTCGCTGAAGACATCAGTCGACTTCAGCGGGGGAAGAACCTGGCAACCGGCAGCGCATTAAGGAAGCTCGACCCCATACTAGAGGATGGCGTATTACGAGCCAGAGGAAGAATCGACGCAGCCGATGTGGACAGCCAGATGAAGAGGCCCATCATACTAAACGGACGCCACCATTTTGTGAAGCTGCTTGTGGACAAGGCGCATCAGGAAGCAAGCCACGCCAACAGGGAGAGGGTGGTAAACGACCTACGCACCAGATATCATATCCTCCGATTACGACCAACAGGAAGAGAAGTGGAGCGGAGATGTCTGCGATGCAGGGTACGCAAGGTGACACCACGGCCAGCGGTTATGGCGGATCTACCACCTGAACGATTAGGGGCATTCACGCGACCATTCACCTACACCAGAATCGATTATTTCGGGCCTATAACAGTGACTATAGGACGTTGGCATGAAAAACGGTGGGTAGCGTTATTCACCTGTTTAATGACGCGCTCGGTGCATTTAGAATTAGTGTACTCCCTTACGACGGACTCGGCGATATCGGCATTGCGGCGCATGGCGGCTAGGCGTGGGTGGCCACGGGTCATCTACTCTGACAACGGAACGAATTTTCATGGGGCAGATACCGAACTGCGACGGGCGATGGAAGAGTGGGCACCACAGCTGAAGGACTACGCGCTGACTCGGCGGACAGATTGGAAATTCATCGCACCGGGCGCACCGAACCAGGGAGACGCATATATTGAGGGAGTACCTCATTTTGTTTCGCGAGGTACTCACGAGATACCCTTCATTTGAGGTGAGGAATCGCTCGTCGGCTGGCGCTTTCATCACACGAGACGAGTCGCCTCCTTTCGAAAATTTTTTGAAAGGAGGACATGTTGGTATAGGGTTGCCAGATCGGAAGGCCAAAATATCTGAACAAAATTTGAAAATGTCGGGATTTTGGGGTTGTTGTCGGGAGAAATAAAAATGAAAAATAAACACGAAAAATAAAATAAATTATTTTATAAATTAATAGGCAACAAAAAGACAACATTGTAAACATGTAACCAATTTAATTACACTTAAATTTTAGGTTGTCACATGTTTTGGGCCGTGGTAGCTCAGAAGGTTAGCGCTCGCTGTAAGCTTCACAGTACTCGAGCAACCCGGGTTCGATCCCCGCCGGCACCAATGAAATTGTTAATTGCAATTTTAAGTGCTGATTTACCACGTGCTCGGCGGTGAAGGAAAACATCGTGAGGAAACCTGCATGTCTGAAAAATAAAAAAAATATTTCGAAGACATGTGAAGTTCGCCAAGACGCACTGGGGCAGCGCGGCGGACATTTCCTTGCCCTAAAACCCTCTCAGAAATGAGAGGAGGCCTGTGCCCAGCAGTGGGACGTAAATAGGCTGCAACTTTACTTTACTTTACTTTATGTATTTGGTATTGGACTTTACTGAGTCCCCCACTTTAGGTCTTTTAGTAGTATTCAGAAATGATTTCAAATTCAATCAATTTACTTGAAATAAGTTCAATTCAATTACTAACGATTTCTCTCTTTGGTATATAAATTATATAGTAAACTAAAAACCCATATACAGTAAGCATTGGTTATAGGAATCGGCAACACAAATTATCTTTTTATTTTTCAAGTTTTAGGTCGTTTTGGTTGCATTTAAAAAAATGCCCAAATTTTGTCATTTTACATATCCTTGCTTTTTGGAAGAAGTTCAGATGTTCAAGTGTTTCAAAGTCAATATCGGTTGAAATATTAAGTACGTCAGGCAATACGGATAACTCTTCCTATGTAAATAAATTTGCAACTTTTAAAGACAATACAGCGAGTTTTTATACAGAGTTCTCAGAAAAAGAACGTTCTTGCAAGTATTGAACAGCTCGTTTTAAATATGTTCAGCTTTGACGCGAAAAGGGCATTTTTCACTATCGGAAACATTCCTTGATAAGGTTCTTTTTCTACTACCTAAGAATTTGTCATCCAACCTGTTTTTGAGATGAGTTTAGCTTTTTCATTATACTTTAAAGTTCTAGGATAGTGCATGCAGCACTTTCCAATGCAAAAATTGCTACTTGGAACTCCAACATTACGTTACAAAGTACAAAGTATAAATACGTTTCTGAAATCCCCTTTTTGTTTGTATTCGTCAACCCGTTCACTATTTATTATCAATATGGCTTATACTTTTTGTAAGAAACTCCCATATTAATATCTCTTTTCGATATTCGTCTTCCCTTTTCAACATAAAATACTGCTTTACAGTAGACTAACAATAGAGTAAATGATCTAAAGTGGGTAAAAGAGATAGCGATATTGTCGGGACATGATGAAGAAGAACGTAAACGCGCGTGGCAATTTTAAATTATGTATCTGGGGGCACGGCAGTGCCCCCGCCAAGTCGAGCAAAAAAGCGGCACGGCCGTACCATCCTTTTCTCAAAGCAGTTCAGGCCATTTCCGAAACCCTATAACTTTGTTATAGATAAAACTAAAAGCCTGAATTTTTACTAACCAAGTAGAAATTGTATAAACTCGGTATGTATCATATTTCATTAAATTTGAACAAGTAGTTTAAGAATTATAACTAGTCAAAGTTTCTTAATTTTGTCACTCACTGACTGACCGATCATCAAAACTCTAAGGCACTTCTAGCAGACATAGAAACTTCAAATTTGGAATACAATTATTGTTTAATATATAAATCAAGGAAAAATTAAAATATTTTAAAATTTCGGTCCGGTTTTCGAGATACATCAACTGCATAAATAACTTTGTAATCATATAAAAACATATAGTATTACAAAGTTACGTGTGCAGTGAATGAATCAGTGTACCTGTAAATATATAATGGAAGAATAGGTGTAAATAGCTACCCAGATATATATTTTGTATATACTATATACAAAAAGAAATGATATGCCATCAAAAACATAACTTGTAAAAAAAGCCAAGTCTCGCAACTTAGTTCTTCTACCGTAAAAGTTGTGAGATCCATGTAATACCAAGTCGGTTAATTTATTCAGTCCATAGATTGATACATAGATTGACTTGGCAATCGCACTAAAAAATCTAATTTAATATAATATGTATTACTTGTGAGATATATTGTGTTTTCATGCGATTGCCAAGATAATGTATGTATCAATCTATGGACTGAATAAATTAACCGACTTGGTATTACATGGATCTCACAACTTTTACGGTAGAAGAACTGAGTTGCGAGACTTGGCTTTTTTTACAAGTTATGTTTTTGATGGCATAGAACTTTCCGAGAAGCCGTTTGTCTGGAGATTTTGAGTTTTGTCGGAAGTATGGAGATTATTCAAAATGTCGGGAGAATCCAGACGAATCCCGACCATCTGGCAACCCTATGTTGGTACCATAATCATTATATTGATAATATTATTATGTTACAATAGACGATGTCAGTGGACGCAAATAAAATTTGAGATCACTGATTATGCTTAGTGAAAGCGAAATTGGTTGATAAAAAAATGCACACGCAAAAATGTGATTTGATTGTTTTAAAATCCATTATTCAAAAATGATTTTTGTTGTTTATTAATCTTTCTCCTTAATATCGGCACCTCACTCATTTAGATATTGCTGTCATATACATAATTTCGATACCTACTTGAACTATTTTGAATCGAGTCGTTCGCTCACTCACTCGCGACACGATTTGTATTGTCAACTATAAGCACAGACTAATATTAAGTGAGGTCGCGAACGAGTGAGTGGGGTGGTTCAATGTTAAAATTCGAATAACTCTTTCAATTTGTCGCCACGAGGGCCTCAAACGAAGTAACTCATCAGTGAGGGATACATCACTTTGACTCACTCTGCCGTCGACCGCCGCGACGGTTACACGATTCAGTTGTACGCGACAGTTTTCTCCAAAAATACATGAGATTAATATCCTAAGATGAGTCCGCCAATACCACGACAAGTGAAAAATATTATTTACAATGTACATAGTTTTTTTCTGAGACGAAAGGGCGACAAGGAAAGTATGAAACACAAATATGATAGAAATATTAATAAATTACTAGCAGAGGCTACAGGAGTGTCCGCCCGCACCGTAATGCGAATTGTAGCTGAAGGAAATTGGAGTCTACAAACATCGGAAATTGCAAAATTTTCATCTCCACGGAAACGTAAAGAAATAAAAAAGAGAATCCACACTGATCATTTTGACATGGGAGTTATACGAAGAAAAATTCATCAATTTTATACTAGTGATAAGAAATTCACAAGTATTCGTAAGCTGCTTGCAGTTTTAAAAGAAGATGGCATTGTGAACTGCTGTTGTACCTATTTACGACAGCTTTTACATAAGATGGGATATTTATTTAAAAAAAATGTAAATCTAAGAGACACATTTTAATTGAGAGGCCCAATATTGCTGAATGGAGAGTAAGGTATTTAAGAGCTATATGGAAACAGAAATGAAAACCGAAACATACATTTTCTGGACAAAACCTACGTTAATAGTAGCCACACCTCCAATATGTGTTGGCAATCCGAATCAGAGTTCGTAATTTATGCTGATATTGGCAAAGGACGTCGTTTGCTGATTGTTCATGGCGGTAGCCGAGTCGGATTAGTTAACGGTGCCTTAACAATTTTCAAATCAGATTCGAAATGCGGGGATTCCCATGGCGATATGAATGCCACAATCTTACATAACTGGGTTAGTCACAAATTGAAAAATAAACTAGCTCCTAATTCAGTGGTTGTAATGGACAATGCCTCGAACCATTGTTTACAGATAGGGAAAAAACCTATTATATCAAGTTTAAAAAGGGACATGCAAGATTGGTTACGCGAACGTAATGTTAAAAAAATTTACACCAGATAATACTAAATCCGAACTCTTTTATTTGGTAAATAGGAGTAAGTCCGAAAAAATTGACATCGTTAACGAAATATTAAAGGCTGCAGGTCATATCGTTCTTCGCCTTCCACCATATCATCCTGATTTCAACCCCATTGAGATTGTGTGGGCCGATATAAAGAACGATTTAGCTTCAAATTATATAAATACTTCATTGAACAACAAAATTTCAATCGTCACAAAATTGTTTACTGAATTCACTCCGGAACGATGGCAAAAGTGTGACGACCACGTACGAAAAATCTAGAACCAATATTGGGACCACGATATGAGGTTTGACAATGTAATAGTCGAGTTGATCATAAGCCTTGGAAACGATTCAGATTCTGAGGAGGATATGGAAATTAAAGACATGTCTGGTAATGAAGAAGAAGAAGACATGGATTAATGTTGTGCTATAATGGTGGTAGTGAATATATTTTTTTAATTTACTGGAGAAATGTTTTTTTTATATAATTCTAAGCCATCGACTAACTACAATCCCACCTGATGGTAAATGATAATATAGCCAAGATGGTGAAGCGCACTGACTTAACAAAAGCCTATTTACTATTGCCTTGAAGACGCCTATATTGTAACCGGATAGAAACACAGATGCTGGCAACTTATTCCACTCCTTTGCTGTACGCATGAAGAATGATGTAGCAAACCGTTTGGTTCGAATGCGTGGTAAGTCAACAACGAAAGTTTGCGGATTGGCCGAACGTTTGTTTGTCCGATGGTGGAAGGGAGAGGGAGGAATTAAATTATGCAATTCGTGCGCACACTCTCCGAAATGCATTCTGTAGAAAACCGTAAGGCTGGTATCTTTCAACTACTGTGCTATCGTTTGCATACCCATAGATACCAGGCATAAGCAGATCATTAATATGCAGCAGAAAGAGAGTTGCGGCGAGACCAGACCAAACACCGGCATTAGTCATCACAGATGAGCAGCTATTGACGACGATCCGAAGAGACAGTTCACTCAGAAAGTCTTTTACCCAGTTAATCAGACCTGAGAAGCCGAACGCTGGAAGCTTACCCAAAAAACTAGCGTGCCAAACTCTGTCTGGGAAACAGCAAGTGCTTCCCCACTGTTCTCGAGTGCCTCGCCCTATACGTGTGTTGCATACGATAGAAGGTCCCCAGCTGACCAATTTCGGCGAAACATGTATTGCTACTAAGGAGGTCATTCTTTTCTGGGTATTCCATTAAGCGGGCGTTCAATATACGCTCCATAACCTTGCAGAGTATGGAGGTAAACAAATTTTTCAGCACAGGAGACAACTCAGGTGCACAAGCCTTTAGAACTATAGCTGGTATACCAACTGGTTCACTAGCTTTATTCACGTCTAGACACCGCAAGGTTTTAATAACCTCCTTATTTGTGATACGAACCTCCGACATAGAGCTGTCGCAGTGAGGTAATTTAGGTTTAATTTGGGTGGTGATTTTATAAATCTGTTTGTATCATAAATAAACAAGTTAAAGAAGTTTTTCAGCACAGAAGACAACTCAGGTGCACAAGCCTTTAGAACTATAGCTGGTATACCAACTGGTTCACTAGCTTTATTCACGTCTAGACACCGCAAGGTTTTAATAACTTCCTTATTTGTGATACGAACCTCCTACATAGAGGTCTCGCAGTGAGGTAATTTAGGTTTAATTTGGGTGGTGAGTTTATAAAACTGTTTCGTATCATAAATAATAAAATGTAATTAACGCTTTTAAAAACTTGTTTATTTTTGTTTAGCCCGGAAAATATTAATAATTTACCCATTACATTACTTAAGACGGTTTCTAACATGGTTATCTGGAGAATTATCTGTCCTCAAATATCTCGTGTGCATCTTGTCAATCGCGTCCTCCCCGTCTCGCCGCCTGCATACCTAAGACGGTGACTAGCACTTCCGCGCAGATTATAGTACGTAATTACATATTACTTCAATGGTTAAAAGTCGTATTGACAACCGTCCTTAGTCAAAACTACTTTTACCTGATTTTTTACAGTCTATAATGATTTTAATCGGTTATGAGTTTTGACTGTAACATATATACAAACTAATCCATTTTAAATACCAGTGATAGATAAAACTATCACTGTTTTTTAAAATTATACAAACATTAAGTTTGTTAGTTAAATTATAGGTAATTATAGTAGTAATAAATAAAGTTCTATCTTTATTATAATATCTAACTTTCAATCGATAATGCGTATCGACAGTTGTTACATCCACAGAACACAATTACGCTCTACCGAGAGAAGAACGCCAACTTCATACTAAAAAAAGGAAACACGTGTTTATGAGTGTACACCACAAGCGCTACGGTGGGCACCCATATAAAACTTTTTTAGCGGGAATTCCAAACGCTTGTACTATGTAACTTTTAACTTTTTGTTTATTAAAGGCAAATTCGAGTAATTTTGGCTCGAGCCTCATGAACCTATTGGGTGAATTTCCACACGTTCGAGAGATTGCACCAAAATTACTCGAATTAACTTTATAGTCTAAGGTCCAGCTTAAAAAATACTTTCTACTGCTCTACTTTAAACTCAAATTATTGTAGCGTTAAATCGTGTCAATCACTAGTCTTGGCAAGATTTAAAAAGTCAAACATATACCATTGGATTCGCAATAAAATATCTATATTTACACATTTAATTTTTTAACAAAAAGAAAGAGGGTAAATCACTATATCAGTTTATCTGTTTACATCTGGTAGACAGGTATTGTTGCATTGGAAAAGGTAGTCAACCATGCTGTGGCATTATCTGTATATATATTTTTTTTCGATTGACACCAATTTTTATCGAGGAAAAGAATGACCGTAACCAGTAAAAAAATCATTAATTTTTAATGGGTCTGGCCACCCAATTTTGTTAAGGGTATCAAAAATTGTATAAAAAATTACGAATTCAACGGTATTCTTATTTTTTTCTACCTTTTAAAATGACTGAACTATTGATGAGTAAAGTGGTGTTTTACGATAAGGGCGACCGCTTAGCTCCGCATCGCGATGTGATGTCACAAATCGACACGTCGAAGCCACCAGTAGTCTTTATTGTTATATTTTTCTTATTCTCTCCATATTTATTAAATCATATTTTTCTTTTCATGTTATTTATTTATCAGTAACCTTTATTTTCTGTTTTTTTTTTTAATTTCTGTTATATCATGCTCCTTGGGAATTAAAATCCGATATGAGAAGATAAAATCATGTAGATCAAGTTATACCTTAATGCAAAATTTCATCAAAATCAGTTTAGTATTACACGCACTGAATGTTTGCGACCATTGCATTTTCAAAACAGAATAGGTACCTACTACCAACGTAATACTGCAATAGATTGTTTATTCAAAAGTAAGTCAAAGTAAAACTAGGACCATATGTTAGCAACCACTGACGAACTACGTAACCAATAAAATTTCTTCACGTGTCACTAAGTACTAAATAATTTGATTAAGGGTGCGTTTGCAAATCGGGCCAAATTATGTTGTTTTTCGGTACATTTTGTGACAAAACTAAACCAAATCATATAAACTAATAACTACAACGTATAGAATGGTTCTTTATCTTCAAATGGTGGTAACTTTTTTGTTGAAAATAATAGTTTTTTACATTGTAAAAAGGATCTTCTCTAGCCATTTTCTACAAAATTAATGATACCGGCTCATGTTTCGGTACATTTTTTATTCTATTATCAACATAATATATTAAGATTTCTAAAAATACTGTAAGTATGCAGACATATTCAGTAAAAAATTCTGGTGTTTACTTTTTATCAAAATGTCACAAATGGTCGTAAAAAAAATAAAAACTGATGCTTATTTTTGACATATTTTGCTGGTACGGATGAATCCTAATGGTCTCTCATCCAGGAGGTCTCTCCATCAAGTCCGGAGTTAAGGTCTTGTCATAACTAACAAAACGAGCCCAAAGTCGGCACACGTAGTTCTACTCGTCCAGGAGTTCCAGTAGTAGTCACTAAATTACTAGTCTAATTTTAATATAATTATTAGTCTCTCCATCAAGTTCAGAGGTAAGGTTTCGTCATAACTAACAAAACGAACCCAAACTCGGCACACCTAGTTCTACTCGTCCAGGAGTTCCAGTAGTAGTCACTGAAGTACACCATCAGGTTTCTCCATCAAGTCCGGAGTTGAGGTCTCGTCATAACTAACAAAACGAGCCCAAACTAAGCACACCTAGTTCTACTCGTCGAGGAGTTCCAGTAGCAGTCACCGAAGCACACATTCAGGTCTCCATCCAGTCCGGAGGGAAGGTCTAATCATAACTTACATAATGAGCCCAAACTCGGCACACATGGTACTACTCGTCCCGGACTTCCAGTAGCAGTCACCCAAGTATACCTTCAAGTCACTTCACCAAGTTCGGAGCTGAAGTTATCATAACTAACAAAACCAGCCCAAAGTCCACAGCCAACATCTCACTCCCAGTAGAGGGCTTCGAGTGCCTAGCTGTCTCTGGAGTAGCCATTTATATTTCGTATCTAAGTATATTTTTGTAGGTATAAGAAATATAATAAAAAAAAACAATCTTTCAAATTATCAAAATGTTTAGCTTGATTGCGATTCCCGCAGCTAACCGTTCGTACACTTGTGTGTGTGACCCGTGTCAATGTAATAGTTCGATTCTATACAGCCTATCAATTTTGTAAACTCGTCCTTAATACTCACTGCATTAGTAAGTTTAAGTAAGTTTTTTCATTTTATGTCGTTGTAAATCATGTGCAACTTCGTTGTACGGTCAATTAATACCTACCTATGTATTACTGCCTAGTTACTAATCAATGGTAAAGCTGTATACTTTTCGTAATCTTTTATTAGTAACTTACCTTTAGAGCTTTATTCCACGCATTTCTGATGGTAAAAAATCATAATTTTCTGAAAAATACTGCGCAAACATAAAAACATCCACTTTTGACAGTCTTTTTTTTAAAGGCCACGTCCAGTTTCTTTATTTTTTTACAGCACTACACTCTTTGACTATATATAAATACAATCATATAAAAGTTAAATGTTCAATACTTTAGTTTACACATCAAATCAAATAGTGTATTTGTGATTCACAGTTTACAAAAAGGTCTATAAAGTTCAGTCTGTGATCAGCCTCATGGGCATACAAATTATTAATAGTTCATTGATTTTATTATTCATAATAATAAATTAGACTATTAGATTAAATTATTCATCATAAATAATATTGATTACATTGGATTAGATTAGATTATTCATAAATTATTATATAGTCGTTGGATTTATTATAAGTATTATGTCATCTAATACAGTCAACCCAAGGAGGTTATAATATAATATATTTTACAATCTCCTCGAGTCAACCTCTGACATTCGAAATAATATTCAGGTAAAAGACCGTATACTTTCGAGCGCGCAGTTAGTACTGAACTTAGCAAGTACCTACTGCGCGTTCGCTCTGTCGGATTGTCACAGAGAACGAGCGGGTAAAATTAAAAAAAAATTGTGAAACTTCAAAACGTTATAACTTTCGTATTTCTGCACCAATTCGGATGAAACAAAAACTATTGTTATTTTCATATACATAGCATTAATCGTATACAGAGAATGAACTATAGAGAATAACTATATGAATAGAGGCGTCACTAAAATGACAGGAAATGCGTGAGAGAAACACACTTATCTGTGTTACATTAAGAGCGAGCGAGTCAAACAATTTTTTTTGTTTCTTTCACCGTATGCGATTTCCTTTGTTCCTAAATTATTGGCGTTTGAGTTACGTGACGTTTAAAGTTTTTTGTTTTAGGCAGAGTTTATGCGAAATTATGGTGCGTTGTTGTGTGTTAGGTTGTAAAAACCGACCAGAACGAAAAATACCAAACACAACCTTTCATCAGTAAATAAGCTTATTTAAAGTAAAATTGCCTATAGAAATCGATTAGCTGATTAATTTTCATTATCTCTTGTGTATAACTATCAGAAAATATACAATAAACTATTAAAATAACCTACAACTTTTTTCGTTTTATACGACTAAATTAAGAAGCGTTCTTTTATTTAAAGGTTGCCATTTATTTTTTGTCGTTTCAAATTTGCTGTATAATCATCACAGGGATACCAGTGCTTGACAAAAAAGTTCCTTAATTTCTTAACGACTGAACAAATTTTTTAACCTTAATTTAATTACCAATATAATTTATTTATTTTAGATTTCCTAAAGAAGCAAACATTATAAATATGTGAATTGTAGCTACTGGGAGAAAGGAATGGCAACCTAAGAAGAATGACCGCATATGTTCAAAACATTTTGAGTCGCGTTATTTTTGTAAACTCACAAGAGGACATATTTGTTGCCGAATGCGATTCCAACACTTTTTATTCCAGTGAGTAACCTATTTTGATTTTGAATTTGTGTTGTTAACTATTGTTGTAATTTTGAATTTTATAGGGATATTTTTTCTACATGCTCAATTTTTTTTTCGTCGATTCGGGACTTGAGTTAAAATAATAATACATAAATTATGATATAAGTACGCTTAGTTGAAAATCATGTATGAGGCTGACATTAGGCATCATATATCTCTTTGAGTTTTATATATTTTTGAGAAACTTTCAATAGCAATGCTATAAACTTATGTAGTCTTATATCTTAATTAAAAGCTACAGCTATAAAAATGAATATAGTACATCTTAAATTGTAAAATGACCCCCATTTTTTTAGTTTAAATATGTACTACCCTACCCTCTCACCCCTTTCTGTCGCCAAGGGCTCATGTTTCCAGTGTTATTTTGATTCAGTTTATATATATAGTTATAGTGATTCAGTTTGATAGAAGAGACAGTAGGTATAATTACATGTGTACTTACTCGTATTTCATCTTCATTCTTTCTCAGAGATGACAATGCACAAGAATTTCCTTTTGTTTGTATTTGGTTGCAGTAACTTTTTACCATGCGAACTTCTTTGTCACTTTAATCTCTGTATATATAAATCAATTGCTGTCCGTTAGTCTCGTTAAAACTCGAAAACGGCTCGAACGATTTTGATGATTTTTTTTGTGTGCGTTTGAGTGAGTCCCTGGATGATTTAGAAGAGAAACACAATTGGACCCATTATCCGGCGCTGTTATCGAGATCCAGAAATCACACGTGCGAAGCCGGGGCGGATCGCTAGTATTATATAAAAATAGTTTTTTTTACATTGAGTATTTAATAATTGTTTCTTTATTCTCAGGTAAGAAGCAATAAATAATGTCGTCTCCGTCCAAACACCGTTTCAAGAAACAGACGGGGTACAAACGTCTCATGTATAAAAGGCTCCCGGTGACAAAATGGCTGCCCGATTATAATTCTGAAAAGGCTGTTGCTGACTTCATCGCTTTTCGTTTGTTCGTAATAATTATAAATGTTTGCAATAATAAACATGTAATCGTATGTAAGTTTAGTTGATTGTAAACAGTCCCCTAAAGTTTCTTGCCCGATCTTTTTTAGGGTTACAGACTCTGAACGGGATGAAAAAATATTTACTTAGAATCCTTAAGTTTTCAAGCATGCGTTACCAAACCGAAAACTGTTAAGATGTACAAAAACTTTCTTAGTGCTGTTTCAATTATTTGTTTTATTTAAATAATATTCACATAAATATTTTGTATTATTGATTATTGATGTTGTTTTATTCGTAATTGAATACATACCTGTGGACATATTATTATCTACCGATTTTTTTTATCGGTAGATAATAATATATCCACAGGTATGTATTCAAGTATGTAAGGTAAGTTTTTAAATTATTTAATTTCAAGTATAGTATAGTTTTTTTGTGTGTTTTTGTGTAATCTGTTATACATAACTGATACGGCCTACGACTGCCCCTCCAAAAGTATTTATCCCGGGGTCCAAGCAGGAATTCTACGGGCAGACGCAGGTCGGGCCTCTAAAGGCCACTGGGAACTGTTCTATCACAATACAATTTAATGGGGAGGCTAATCATATAAAATAGTACGTACCTGGGTTGAGGCGGAGACCTTTTCAGGGCCCGATCAGGCCGTAGGTGTGTATGTGTTGAGTATAGTGTTGGTTTGTGGTGTTGGCGGTGATAGACCTGCCGGGCCTTCGAAGTCGGCAGCAGTCCGGACTCCGGCGCCGCTCCAAATAGGCGTGATCTCCTGCGGCGTCACCCATCGTCACTTTCTTCCTTCTTCACTATGACAGTCTATTAACTATAATTCCAGACGCCACTAACACTAAACTTTTTTTTTATAGGATAAGGGTGACAAACGAGCACACAGTCCACCTGATGGTAAGTGGTTGCTGCGGCCCATAGACATCTACATCTATCCTCTATTACAATTCAAAATGTAGATGCGTTGTCACCCGTGAGGACTAAGATGGAATGCCTCATTTCCAGTAAAAAGGGCCTCCGGCCACCTGCACTCACCAAGCGAAACGCAGAGGTAAACCTCTACTTCACGCTGGTATTCTGTGAGGTCGTGGTACCACCCCGGTTCGAGCCGGCCCATCCGTGCGACAGCAGAAGCTGCCGCGTGGCTCTACCACTGTTAAACTAAAGCGTAAAACACCTCTAATGCCGAAAACGTATCCGAACTATATCAAAGGCCACAGCAAATTAATATTGTCAGATGCACTTATATGCTAGCAAATTAGAATAACCAAATTCGCGGTAAATTAGGTGCGCATAACACGCAATTCAGACTTTGATCGCAGTCAATGTTAACTTCCTAACAATTTGTCAGCCCGGCGTAACAATTCTAGATTTAACACACGAAACCCTCGTCGTGGCAACCACTTGCTAACAAAACCGACTCCAAAATGTAGGTTTCCCGGGCGACTGGTAGACGTGCTCTCGGTGGCACGGTATTCTAGCAACTTTCCGGGAGAATCGCTGTGCTAGTCACTGCACAGCATTCAATCACTTCCGACCCGCCCCACAAGCAACCAATCCGGTTTCGCGCGAACATCAAACGGTAGGAAATCACCGCTCTGCGCGCCCCCTGGCGTCGATTCTTGACATTAGCGTTTGGCGCGAACAAACCCCCGCCCCGGACATGAGGACTTATGTCCGCGAGCAAACCGACAAGCGGGACAGGGCCGCGACGGCACGTTGCAAGACCGAATCTACAACCAAAACCTAGGCCACCTTAGGCACCCCATCAGATCTTGCAACCTTAACCACCGCCTCAGACGTACCGCACCAATATGGGCAAGCCGGAGGGTCGAACCTCCACTGGATGCCCTTCCTGGACATCGCAGCACCTAAATAAGTCCTATTACTGGACAGAAGTCCGACGACCTCTTTCAAACACCTGTCTGTGCCCCTATGATTCGTTCCACAATCAGACCGGATCAGGTCTGCAAACAGCGACGCGACACGATGCGGCCCAGCGTGGCCTCCTAAGCTTCAGTGCAGAGGACACCCACCAGTTCCACATGAACGTCGTCTGTGGGGAGCCAAACGAAACGCACAAATAGTCCTTAGTATAGATTTTCTAACAGTAGGCATAATCAAGCCATCTACTATATAACTATTAATTTGCTCCAATAGTGCGGCAGCTGATTTCCATCCGATAATCTACAACTAGCTAGCCCTTTAGACAGGTAGTCCTATGCTTATATTTCAACTAATTTTTCAAAAGCATCAATGTTCAACTACAGAATTAATTCAAACAAATTAATCACCGATGCACATAGGTCAACTGGCAAATTAAACAAAATGATAAACGTAAGGGACAGCCCTACTTCTCATTTAAATATCTTAGATAGTGCCAACAAAATGTGAAACACAAAGCAGGAATGACTCTTATTCCCTTCGGCACAAATAGGTTTATCCAATTTCAATTTTCTTTTTCACAAAGCAAAATGATTAAGCACAATCACAAAACATATACACAAATATCCAAACAGCGCGTCATTCAATTTCAAATGAATTCAAATTTTCCTTTCAGCAAAACAGACGCAATGAGCAAATATATTTACAAAAACATATGCACACGTATTTAAGGAGTATATTAAATTCAACCTTTTAATCACAAGTGCTACAAATATGAAAATTTCGCGGAAAACCCAAAAGCATTTTTATTTTTAATTTAAAGAATTTTTAACCAAGTGCTCGACCAAAACCAAATCTAATACTCCTTGACAAAGTAATTCAACGCTCCAGGGGAGCCCTAATCTTCCCACCACCAAGTGGAAGCCACACCGCGTGAACCCGAGACTAATAGAGCGCAAACCGCTAACAGTCGCCACTCGGGTTGTACGCCTTCCCTGAGGCCGTCGGCAACAGAACAGTTTAACAAGTGGACTGTTGACGACTCAAGACTCAGGGGAGGCGGCCGTGGTGGGACCTAAGGCGGCAGCTAGCTAGGGCTGCCTCCATCAAATGGGGAACGGTGGTACACCAGTCGCGGCCACTCAGCTAACGGGGGTGAGAAGGGTCTAGCGGACTGATGAGTGGCCGTGAAGTTCCTCTCCACACGCTGAGGGGGGGCGATGATACCCCCGCCCCTGGGGGAATTACCCCCCGACTGGTCGGGGGAGGGACCCCTTTCAAACCTAGGGACCTGGTGGCTGGCCGGCGGGTGCCGAGCGTCGCCCATCAGGGGGCGTGACTGAGCGCCCCCGCCCGTGGGGGTCGATTGCCTGGCAGAGCCCCTAGAGGAGACGCCGTTCGCCCCCCGACACAAAACTGCAGGGTGATTGCCCTGGCAATGCGGACAGGGCCGCCGGTGCGGGCAGTCTCGCTGGAGGTGCCCTTCCAAACACGAGTAGCACCAGCGGCACTCCTTGGCGATAGTTCACCTTGCCGGAACCGGCTTACTTAATAATTTCGGGCACGACGTCACCCGGTGATCGGATGCTCGACAATAAGAGCAGGGGGGCGCCTCCCTGGATGCTAGGCCACTGTAAGATGGTAGGGAGCGACGCCCTCCCGCGGGAGCTCCGATAGGCCGGGGGGGGGGGGGGTTACGACGACTTGCCCGGCGGATCATTGAAGCCATAGCAGGTCATTGAAGGGCGGAATATAGGAGGCCCCGTCCCCGCCGTACCGTACCGTCAAAATGTATTCGAAGGTCGAGAGGTAGAGGGGACAGCACGATGTGGAGCAACAACAAGGACCATTCGCCCACTGGTAAATCCAGCCGCCTCAACGCATTACAGGTCACCAAGACTGGATTCATCAGGTCCGGACGTAGTCTGGGCCGGTCTCTAAATAGCGGGAGGCTTGGGCGCTTGGGCGATGGCATCACTACTAAATACAATTAATACGCGGCTCAAATATAAATCAAATTAACAAATAACAAATACAGTTCCTATCAAATAAAGTTAAATAGAAATTACACAAATACGATTACTATACAAGTTAGCACAAAAAAGACACAAATCAAATTAACAAGTAACAAACCCTAGTACGATCAACAAATTACCCGATTACGTGACAACCTTATCTACCTAGTCAAGGTACCTCGCCTTAAGAAACTACGGTAAGTACTTAGTCTTAACAAAATTCCCGCTTGTTAACCTACGGGCGTGGCGTTCCCAATCTACCCGCTAACAAAAAAAGCAAGCAACAAAGGAAAATAATTTTATTATTACGTATAAAAAAAATATTTTTACGTATTATTAATGTTACGGCCGTGGCGTGATTGAAAATCAATCAGCCGTCTTCTGCTACCAACATTGTTTAATTTTTATCAAACACTATGGTCGGGATCGACCGGGGATTCGAACCCGGAACCACGCTCTGCTACCATTTTGTTACGGCATACGGCTGTTCCTACAAAGATTCAATCTTCGGGGCCCATCAGCGAAGATTCAACGAACAGACGCAGGTCGGGCCTCTAAAGGCCACTGGGAACTGTTCTATCACAATACAATTTAATGGGGAGGCTAATCATATAAATAGTACGTACCTGGGTTGAGGCGGAGACCTTTTCAGGGCTCGGTCAGGCCGTAGGTGTGTATGTGTTGAGCATAGTGTTGGTTTGTGGTGTTGGTGGTGATAGACCTGCCGGGCCTTCGAAGTTGGCAGCAGCCCGGACTCCGGCGCCGCTCCAAATAGGCGTGATCTCCTGCGGCGTCACCCATCGTCACTTTCTTCCTTCTTCACTATGACAGTCTATTAACTATAATTCCAGACGCCACTAACACTAAACTAAAGCGTAAAACACCTCTAATGCCGAAAACGTACCCGAACTATATCAAAGGCTACTCGAGCAAATTAATATTGTCAGATGCACTTATATGCTAGCAAATTAGAATAACCAAAATCGCGGTAAATTAGGTGCGCATAACACGCAATTCAGACTTTGATCGCAGTCAATGTTAACTTCCTAACAATTTGTCAGCCCGGCGTAAAAATTCTAGATTTAACACACAAAACCCTCGTCGTGGCAACCACTTGCTAACAAAACCGACTCCAAAATGGAGGTTTCCCGGGCGACTGATAGACGTGCTCTCGGTGGCACGGTATTCTAGCAACTCTCCGGGAGAATCGCCGTGCTAGTCACTGCACAGCATTCAATCACTTCCGACCCGCCCCACAAGCAACCAATCCGGTTTCGCGCGAACATCAAACGGTAGGAAATCACCGCTCTGCGCGCCCCCTGGCGTCGATTCTTGACATTAGCGTTTGGCGCGAAACAACATTTATATAAACAACATTATATAAACATTATATTAAAAAAAAACTGATTATAATAACAAGGAAAAGACAAAACGCAAAATAAAGCGATTTAAAATATAATTAAAAAAAATCGTTTTATTATTCAATTTAGTACATTAACTTTTTAATATATATCTTAGGAAGTTCATGAACTGCCTATAATTAGTAAACAGAATTTACTTTTCCCAAAAATCAAGAAAATCAAAATAGAGAATCATCGGCAACACTAACCTTAAACTATTGCTATCCCGCTTAGGTATACGGCAAGGACTACTCTATTGTACATACTCCCTTTACGGCTTTAGAGCTATATAGGTTTTATTGTCAAATTAGAACATGTTGATGTGACCCATTAAAAAGAGCCTTGCCAAAACATAGACTGTCAATCACCCCAATTTGTATTTATTTATATATTTTATTATAAAAAAATATTTCATCAAGGAAAAGAATAAGGGGGTATTTTCTTAAGGCGGATCCTCTACTATTAGAGGAGTATGTGGGATAAAATAAAACAAAAATAGGTGTTTTATATATTATATATTATTATTGATATTTTTTTATTGCTTTTGCAGATAATATTTCCACGCGTAATATTGATATATAACATATGTTATCGTGAGAGTTATTCTTCACAGAACATCAACGAAAATTTATATCAGCAAAATTCTCATAGTGAAAATTCAATTCAGCCCAAATACATGATCTGAAACAGATAAAATTCGAGTCAATATAATAATAATTACTACAAATAATGATCAATAAATTCAAAATGCTTAAATATTTACCACAATATTGTCATAAGTTTTACTTCTATTGTAAGAAACCTGCGGAGTGATAAGATCATTTTTTGCTTTTTATTTGCACAACACTTAACTTACTTCCGATTCTGATCACAAATCGTGCATAAAATTTTAAAATAATGAATTAATTCAATGGTCAATATCTCATACATAGACAATGTCACAAAAAAAATTTACATATACACAATTGCGAGGAAATGCTTACAAACGAAATTGAAGTATTTTGATAAAATCATGATTAGAGTGGTAATTAAAATGCCAGTATACAAAATCTCAACTATTTACTCGTACGTATCAGTACGTATCAGACGTTGAAGGATCGGCTTCTGCAGGTGTTTGAGGAGTCAGAGACCAGACAATTTCAGAAACTACTGGGGGAGATAGAGCTCGGCACTCAAAAGCCATCGCAGTTCTTACGTCGGATGCGAGACCTCGCGAGGAATAAAATGCCAGACGCTACACTCCAGATTATGTGGACCAGACATTTACCCACGGCTGTTCAAGCTGTTCTAGCTGTCACCGAGGTAAAGGACCTGGAAAGCCTTGCGACGGTGGCGGATAAGGCGATGGAAGCGACCAGGCCGGCAGAAATTGCCGAAGTCAGCAGCGTTACATCCAGCAAGCTCAGCGATTTAGAGGACATTGTGGGAAAACTGCAGATTGAAATAGCAGAACTACGTCGGTCGAGGTCGAATCAATGCAATACTAACTCAAGAAACAGGGGGAGGCCGGGGCGATCAGGACCGCGGCAACGCAGCGGCAGTATGTCCCGAAAGAACCCGAAGTGGTTGTGCTTTTACCATCATCGTTATGGTCCCAAGGCCGTGAAGTGCGTCGATCCTTGCAATTGAAATGGAGCGAAGACATCCACGCCATCCGCACAGGGAAACTAGATACGATACAGCCAGGGGCGGAGGCATGTATTGGTTTGCATAATAACCGCCTATGCGTTTTCGACAAAAATACCGGACTTAAGTTTTTAATTGATACGGGTGCCAACGTATCTGTGATTCCGGTGGTGAAAAAGTGTGCGTAAACACTTTCGTAAAAACCTATCGCGAGTGATAATTATAAGTTATATGTGGCGAATGGAATGGAAATCAGAACCTATGGTATGCGTACTCTAGTTTTAAATTTTAATTTAAAGAGAGCATTTAGATGGTATTTTATTATAGCGGACGTTAAACAGCCTATAATCGGTGCCGACTTTCTAAGCCATTATAAACTGTAGGTAGATTTACACACGCGGAAATTAAGAGATCAAGTTACGCATCTAAATGTTCTCGCTTCGATTGTAGCGTACAATAGTAAAGGTGAGTCGTCTATTAGAACCATAGATAGTAAAAATGAATGGCACGATATGTTACTTAAGTACCCGGATTTGACTAAACCTGTGTCTTATAAGGAGACTCCTAAGCATTCAGTATGTCATTACATCGAGACAAGAGGCCCACCCGTCCATGCGAAGGCTAGGCCTTTACCTCCGGACAGGTACAAGCGGTTTGAGGAGGAGTTCAAGCTTATGGTAGATCTAGGAATATGTAGACCATCTAAAAGTGCATGGGCAAGCTTTATACATTGTCCTTAAAAAAAATGGGGACATTCGTCCGTGTGGCGACTACCGTAGGTTGAATGCGGTAACTAAGCCCGGCCGCTATCCTATACCAAGGCTGCAAGATTTTAAGTACGTGTTAGCCTGTAATAAAAAGATATTTACCCGATTAGATTTGAAACGGGCGTATCATTTCATTCCAATGCTGGAATCGGATATTGAGAAGACTGCCATAACTACACCCTTTGGATTGTTTGAGTTTCCGCGCATGATCTTCGGATTGAGGAACGAAGCCCAAACGTTCCAAAGATTTATGGATTCGGTGGTCCTCAAAGATCTTGACTTCTTATTCATTTACCTCGATGACGTCACCATCGCCAGTGACTTCATAGCCAGCCATAGAGAACATTTAAACAAAGTTTTTCAGAGATTTAACGAGTATGGGGTGATGATAAATGTTTTTAAATGTGACTTCGGTAAGGCAAAGTTAGAGTTCTTGAGATATGAGGTGTCGTCGTAGGGAGTACGTCCCCTTGACCGCAAAGTGCAGGCTATCGTCAGTTATCCGAGACCGGAAACCGTGGAGCAGCTACGCCGATTCTTAGGTATGTTGAATTTTTACCGATCTCATATTCCTAAGGCGGCCGACTATCAGGCAGAACTTAACGCGTATTTGCATAATACTAAAAAGTGCGATAAAACTTTGATTGACTGAACTGATAAGGCCAATGAGGCATTTTTGAATTGTAAAGAGAGCCTAAAAAGCGCCGCTACGCTTCATTAAGGCCGCTACTGACATGCCTGCCGCAGGGGCAATCTAGGAAGCACAGCGATCGGAGCAATATCGGAGCTGTCTCTACACACTCGCCTGCCGTTCAGTATGAGAGTGTACGTCTCGCTGGACGCACGCGTTGAGAATGGCGCCAGTTTTATGGAAATATCAATGTATCGGTATATATAGCCTTGGCTCTTTTTTATAGAATAAGGGTGACAAATGAGCACAGTCCACCTGATGGTAAGTGGACACTGTGGCCCATAGACACCCACATTTATGAATAAAACAACTAATTAATTAATAATTACAACTCTTCCTCCTCTTCCCCCGGACCTCTGAGGAGTTCAGACGTATTAAATGCTTAAACCGCGATACTATTTTGATTTAATTATTAAAACAAATTTGCAAAATAAATCAAGCCATAATAATAGGAGTGTATAACTGCGAGGAGATCTTTATGCTAGCTGCGCCGTCCTTGTCTTCTTTGCTGTGTCATCACCTGGAACAGCAACGCCCAGTACCTTGCTGTTAACGCCTCCAGAGGTGTTACGAGGATTGTCCAATAACGGAGGAGCGCATCAACCAAAACTGTAAGAACATTCATTACTATTTGTCAAAGTACAGAGGTCTAGGTATACTGGACGGAAATTAAATTTGTATGAAAACGTCGATTACCACCAGAATACGTTGATCCCTAATCTTATAGGGTTAATTTAATTAGATTGCTACACTAATACGATAACTGTTTGTACTCTCTTATACCCTGGTACACGATGCCGCTAAAGAGAACTCCACCGCAAACACCTATTAAAAAAAATATGCGCTCTGAGACAACACAGTTGCCGCCTTCTCTGGTGAAGGATGTACCTCCTAGCAGTTCTATCAACCTAGTAGAAACGGACATTATTTTAAACAAATCTGCGTCAGAGTCGGATATATCCCGCTTTTCACCGCCAAAATTTGTTTCTCAACGTAATAAGAGATGTAGGGACCAGGTAGAAATCTCGATTGCTGATCAAATGGATGATTTTAAAGAGGAAATGCGAAAGCTAATGACATCCTTTTTTGCTTCGCAAGCTGCAGAGCTCAAAAATGTCAATACCTTACTTAAAGACATACAGCAATCAAATTATAATATTGAAAATTCGATTTCTTACCTTACTACGCAAAATGAGGAACTTTGGAAGAGAGTTAACGAATTGGAAACTCAAGCAAAGCAGGACAGGAACCATATTACTATGCTAGAAACTAAATTGGAGGAATTGCATATAGACAGTAGAAAATCTTGTATTGAAATTAAAAATGTCCCAAAAAAGCCTAGCGAAAATAAAGAAGACCTTATCGAGATGGTTATTAACCTCTCGAAGACAATTGATTACAACATCTGTAAATCAGATCTCAAAGACATATACAGAGTAAGGCCAAAAACAGCTGACAAAAAAAACTCACCTATTGTTGTCGAAACTAACTCAACTATATTAAAGAACAATATATTAAAATATGCTAAATCCTTCAACGTGAAACATAAAAGTAAGCTGTGTGCTAAACATCTTGGATTTAAAACCCAAGAAGACACCCCGATATACTTGTCAGAACACCTAACCCCAAGAGGAGCACGCCTATACTTTCTAGCACGAGACTTAGCCAAATCAAAACAATACAAGTTCTGTTGGACCGCTTACGGCAAGGTATATGTAAGAGAAAATGAACACTCTCGTATTATTATGATTAAAAACGAGAGTCAAATACAGCAATTATTGACAGGCCAATCCCCAGCACCACCTGCCATCTGACTACCTGAAACCTTGTCTCTCAACCAAGGTACACCGACTGTAATGTTTCTTACAATGTCGCTATTACATGCTATTTTCTATTTATTAATAATTTTTATCTTAAAATGTTTTCCATACCTTTCGTCTCTGATACTGTTATTGATTTTACCTATGTTCAAGATTTATACTAATTTTGTTATTTTATTATTCTTACAATACTACACAAATATGTCTCAGCAACAAACAAATATACACAAACTCACACGTTCACAGAACACAATCTTACGATTAATGTCTCTTCGAAAATCATTTTTCAAATATATAAATACATCAAAACATAAACACTTAGAATTAAGACACGTATTTCAAATTATATATAAAGTATCTAGATCTAATACTAATAATGGATAGTTCCTTAAATACTTTACATGAATTAGACAATATAGTTATTGCACAATCCAGTGAATGTCGTGTCCAAGACTTTATAACACAGCACATAATACATAAATCCGATATAACTATTATATCACAAAATATTCGGAGTATTTATAGAAATTTTGATGACTTACACTTAAATCTTATTCAACTTAAAATAAAGCCTGATTTTATTATCCTTAGCGAGTGTTGGTTAGACCAGAACAAACCTGTTCCCATGTTAAATAATTATACGTCCTATAATACTACACAACACATAAATCACTGTGATGGTGTGACTGCTTATATTAATAATAAGCATTCAGTGAGTGTCAAGGAAATTTCGCTATTAGAAGCGTCTTGTCTGCAAATTCAATTTAATGACTACATTATTATTGGTATTTATCGCTCACCATCTAACATCCATGCTGAAAGTTTTATCAACTCTCTTAGTCTTTACTTAGAGTCCTTAAAAATGTGTAAGCTTATTGTTTTGACGGGTGATATTAACATTAATATAATACACAAATGTAATGAAAGTACACATGAAAGGATGAATAGACTAAACTATTTAAATATGTTGTGTACACACGGCTTGCTTCCAGGACACTCGATACCTACGAGAGGTAACAACTGTCTCGATCACTGTATGTTAAAAATAGATACAAATAAATCGAATGCAACAATCATAGTGATAAACACAACTATCACAGATCATTATATGACTTTCCTGAAGTTAAATATTTTTTGTAATAAAACTGCATTTAGTAATAAATACAAAAGGTCAGTCAATTATGAAAATGTTATTAATAGCCTGAAAAGCACTAATTTACAAGATCTGCTTTTATGTTGTGATTCTAACATTTTAACTGAACTCTTCACAAATAAAATCCAAACACTTATATTAAAAAATACCTCTTTAAAATTAGTCCCCAAAACAAGTCGAACAATAAAACCCTGGATGACACAAGGTGTCCTACGTTGCATTAGGAACCGTAATAATATGCAATTAAAATTAAAATCTAATCCAGAAAATGAAGTGTTAAGGATCACGTATAAACGCTATAGAAATCACTGCAACAGTTTAATTAAAAAACTTAAGCGCAAATATGACCGAGAACAGATAATGAATGCAACCGGAAACCCTAAAACGCTCTGGAAAGCAATTAATGATATCACACACCGCAAGCAATTATTACATAAAAATATAGAGTTGTTAAAAATAGGATCGACCCCTCTTGAATCCGTTGATTTGATTAATAGTTACTTTGCTAATGTTGGGAAATCCTTGGCGGAGGATATTTTATCAAAATTTAACTCTATTAACATTTCCACTGCGGATAAAACAGTAAGCTCACATGCTTCATCTTTTGCTTTGCTGGAGACTGATGATTCGGAAGTTAGGAGGATACTGATGAACCTTAAAACAGAGAGTGCCCCTGGATATGACAATATTACCACCAATTTTTTAAAACAGGCCCATATGATATTAGTACCCATAATAACACACCTGGTTAATCTTTGCTTTAGGGATGGCGTTTTTCCTACTGCTCTAAAGTTGGCATTAATTACCCCTGTATATAAAGGTGGAGATAGATGCGATCCAAGTAACTACAGACCTATATCAGTTCTACCCGCAATATCCAAAATTTTAGAAAAATTGTTAAATAACCGTTTGATTAATTACTTAAATAAATATAATATACTTTCAATGTCACAATTTGGCTTCAGACGAGGACTTTGCACAGAGGACGCTATTTCAGGGCTGACGTCACTCATTATTGACCAAGTTGACAAACGAAAGAAATGTTTAACAGTTTTTCTCGATATAAAAAAAGCCTTTGATAGCGTCTCTGTCCCCACTCTTGTAAATAAACTTGAACATATAGGCATACGAGGTAAACCCCTAGACTTATTTAAAGATTACTTAACAAACCGTAGACAACGGGTCAAAATAGGAGAGCACTGTAGTCATGACTCTTCCATTACCTACGGTGTTCCACAGGGGAGTGTTTTAGGCCCGACTCTATTTTTGGTTTACGTAAACAGCCTTTGTAAAATATCGCTTCAAAATGGGCACTTATTCTCGTATGCAGATGACACTGCTTTGGTATTTTGTGGTCGAACCTGGGAAGATGTGCGGCACAGCGCTGAAGTAGGGTTAGCCAAGGTTGCGGAGTGGTTAAGAATACATTTGTTAACTCTGAATACATCTAAGACAAACTATATATGTTTTACTAACTACAATAGGACTCAACCAAATTTTAATATTAAAATTCATTCTTGTGTTGACCATAATAGCTCTAACTGCTCATGCCCATATATAAACAAGGTATCCAGCACAAAATATCTTGGAATAATATTGGATCAGCGTTTATCCTGGTATCTACACATCGAACTTTTAATGACAAGAATTAGAAAATTCATATGGTTTTTCAAAATTTTAAGACATCTCACAACAACTCAGATATTAAAACAAGTGTATCTTTCTTTAGTTCAATCAGTTCTGGCATACTGTATTAGTATATGGGGAGGTGCTACGAAAACAAAGTTTTTGGATTTAGAGAGAGTTCAAAGATCATTACTGAAAGTTATGAATTTTAAGCCTTACAGATTCCCAACACAAGATTTATACGCCCTGTGTGATCTTCTTACAGTTCGCAAGTTATACATATTAAATATAGTTCTTAAGCTACACAAGTCCCTTGCATATAATCTTGAAGTCAAAAATAAAAGGAGAAAAACTAACGTAGCTCCAAGTGCTCCAGTTAAAACAGCATTTGCTAGACGGCAACAGGCAAAAAAGGCGTCTTATTTGTACAATTACTTGAACAAAGAATTGAATATTTATTCAAAAACTAGTAAAGAATGTAAGAAACTTCTTATTGAATGGCTCAAATCGAAAGATTATCACGAAATCGAAAATTTGTTAAAATAACACGGCCTACAAAGCACGTGCGTACACGTGCAATCACGCAAACACATACAAAAACGCACGCACGCACACACACACACACACACACACACACACACACACACACACACACACACACACACACACACACACACACACACACACACACACACACACACACAAACGCACGCATACACACACACACACACACACACATATTTTTTTTTAAATTAATTTATAAAATGGAAATGAATTTTATGTTATTCTTGTAACTACAAGTATTGTATGTTAATTATGGAAGAGCGAGTTTTCCTGTCACAAGTATTGAAAAATACTTAAAAGGAGAACTCTGTGTACTGCTGATGATGTAAATTTATTGTTACAGAATAAACATTTTTGATTTTTTTTTTGATAACTATAATATAGTGCTTATAAGCTGCAGCATAGCTCTGCCACGCTATTTTTGGCTATCAAAGATAATTAAATATGACTAACTTCACTCGTCATACTTTAATATAACCAATTTATTCTGTGATATAACTTAACTAACTAGTGCTTAGTAACTATAATTTAACTGGTGTTACAAATAGCTAGGATACTTTTCTAATGATGGTTTTAATAAAATTTAATTACTAAAATTTGTATTTTTGTTTAATTATTTAGTTAATGTTATTTTATTCATATTCCAGCAATTTTAATATTATTGGAATATTTTCTTTCCCATACTAGCCCTTATGATAAGTTAGGTAACAAATCCCAGTAATGTTACTTGTAAGTTACAACGTTCAAATAACTGCTAACTTCTTTCTGCGGGTCTGACTTGCGCGTGTGTAGCGAAATTGGGGCAATTTCAATCAGTTCGTTGAAACTTTCGCGCGGAGCACACGTATGAGTACAAGTCAGAACCGCAGAAAAAATGTTATTTGAACGTTGTAACTTACACGCAACATTGCTGGGATTTGTTACCTAACTTATCATAAGGGCTAGTATGGGAAAGAATATATTCCAATAGTATTAAAATTGCTGGGATATAAATAAAATGTCATTAATTAAATAATTAAACAAAAATACAAATTTTAGTAATTAAATTTATTAAAACTCATCATTAGAAAACTATCCTGGCTATAGAAATAGTTAAATTATAGTTACTAAGCACTAGTTAGTTAAGTTATATCACAGAATAAATTGGTTATATTAAATTATGACGAGTGAAGTTAGTCATATTTAATTGTCTTTGATAGTCGAAAAATAGCGTAGCAGAGCTATGCTGCAGCTTCTAAGCACTTTATTATGGTTGTAATTATTAAGTAATTAGTTGTTTTATTGATAAATGTGGGTGTCTTTGGGCCACAGTGTCCATTTACCATCAGGTGGACTGTGCTCATTTGTCACCCTTATTCTATATAAAAAAGAACCAAGGCTAAATATACCGATTTATTGATATTTCGATAAAACTGGCGCCATTCTCAACGCGTGCGTCCAGCAAGACGTACACTCTCATACCACAGAACACTAGTACCCTTAGGTCTCATACTGAACTAGGAGTGGGCGATACAAAACGTATATAGTTATTGAAACTACATATTGATTCAATATCGTATATCCGGTATCGGCCTATACAAAAACTATATATCGGACGAAACACTACATTGCTTGTGCCCGACAGCCGATTGCGATTTGCGACGATATTGTATCGCAGTGGTATCGAAATCCGAAGTCAAATCGTATATTATACCGTATGACGAATGAATACCGAGCAGACTCGATCGCCGCCGAAGCTCCACGTTAGATATTATACCAAAGTAGAGAGGGAGTGCGCGATTGATGAAACTGAAAATGCTACACAATACATACGATTCTAAACCTTAACTTTAATATTGTACAAAGTCTGTTTGAAGGTTTTTCTTAGTATTTTGGCGCGATTGTTTTATAAAATTTCAACTTTTGACCTTAATCTAAGGGCACTAATGATCGCAATGCACTAAACTTGTATGTTGTAGCACTTGTTAAAATTTGGCCTTGAACTAAAGTACTATTTTTGTAAAATTCTATTTTTAGTTTAACGTAGGTAAAACAATCGGCTGAGCGCATTTATTTGTTGTTCCTACTTAGTTTTGACAATTTTGAAATTAATAATTTGATTTTGTATTAAAGTTTATTTGTGTTATTTCGGTATAAAACAATTTAATTTTGTGACTCACATTATAAGTGTAAATAATAATTTGTGTATAAGTACCTATTTCGTATTATAGTGTAGTAAATTTTAAACTTAAAAATTTCTTGTTTATAATAATCTGGTGACTGAGGAAATAATTTGTGACTCATTTATAACGGTGTATTTATAAATCTGTAGTGTGTAGTATTTTTGTATGGTACTATAGGTATTAATTTTGTTAAATTAAAACTTTAAAATGTCCCGTATAAATTAGATTGTAAATAGTGTAAAATATACAGATCAGCAATTGGACGGATAAATACGCCTGCATTATTATAGTGAGACGGTATGTATATATATTAAACCGAAAATATTGCAGCCAGTCCTATGCCTGGTAAAAGTATGAATGACAGTCCATTAATGGTGAGTATTAGTTTAGTTATATATTGTATAAAATACATAGTGCATTCTCTAGTTTTCATAATAGTACCTAGTCACTAAGTATCATATAGGGATACACTATATACTGTACGTACGTAGCTGAATATCGAATCAGTATCCACTTTGTCAAAAATCGTTGCGAAACCGGTATCGAAATACGGCATAATATCGTCAATATATAGTTTCAGAAAATATAGTGTTTCGAAATCCGATATCAAATATCAATATATAGTTTCAATATGATATTCAGAAATTACGATATTACACACTCCTATACTGAACTGCAGGCGTGTGTGTAGAGACAGCTCCGATATTGCTCCAATCGCTGTGCTCCCTAGATTGCCCCTGCGGCAGGCAGGTCAGTAGCTGCCTTTATCTTTCACCCGACGCGGACTTAGCGCTGATGACCGACGCTTCAAACACTAGTATCGGTGCAGTTACAACAATAGGTAAATAATATTTGGCAACCACTTGGTTTTTTCTCAAAAAAGTTGTCTGAGTCTGAAAATAAATACTCAACTTATGTTAGGGAATTATTAGCATATAAACTGCATATGGCCGTCAGACATTTTAAAAATTTATTGGAAGGTCGCATTCTAACAATTTTTACGGATCATAGGCCGCTAGTGTATTCGGTAACAATAAGGAAAGTCCGAGGAGAGTCCGACATCTCTCGTACATAAGCGAGTTTACCACTGATATTCGCTATATTAGCGGAACACAAAACGTAGTGGCCGACGCTTTATCGCGCATAGAGACAGTAAATTGCCCAACAATGTTAGATTACACGGATATCGCAATACAACAAGCTAGTGACGAATACCTACAACAAGCATTAAAAGTGTCGGATAGCAACTTGCAGTTTAAGCAGTGTCATTTGCCCGGCTGTGACAGACCTGTGTATTGCGAAATCTCATCAAGTAATATTAGACCTTATTACCGAAACAATAAAGGCAGTCAGCATTTCATTACGTGCAAGACCTCAGTCATCCTGGCATTAAAACAACTAAAAACTTAATCAAAAAAAAGTTCTTTTGGCCAGATATGAATCGCGATGTAGCAAAGTGGGCACGGGCATGTCTTAATTGTCAAAAGGTTATATTTTAAGCTTCATTGTAGAACTCTAAAGAGTAAACTATATGTACTATAATTAGCTGTAATAATATTTAGCAAACATTTATACTTTAATATGCACCTATCCTTATGCTACATAGTCGCGAGTTGCATAGCATGCATTTTGTAATAGATCAAAGTACGTAATTACCAAGGTAAATTTTTAGTATTTTAGCATTTTAATTGTCATGTCATTGTTAATCATTGTTAATGTAACATATAGAGACGATTTTTCGTATCTATATTTGTTCAAATTGCTTCATTGTAGCTAGATGTATATATCTAGAATTGTTCGAAAATGGGATGGAGCCAGAGCAAGGAGGAAAATACGAGCAACAGCCTAGTAGCTCAGACTGTCAACAATCATTCAGAGTATAAGCTGGAATGTATCAGCTGGACGTTGACCGCACTGGTGATAATGTTCGTCCTCGTAGTGTGGGTACCTACTATGGCGCCGCTGCAAATATGTAGTGAGAGGCTGGGTGATAAAGCAGAGCGTAAGCAATCCGACCATGGTGAGGGTGCAGGCGGTTCCCAACCAAGCCGCACCTACGCCTGCCGGTTTCGCGTAGTGTGTATACAAGTGCGAGTGTTAACCTAGTGTAAGTTAAGTGTTCTAAATCTTTGTGTAAGGAGGGGAATGGTGTAGGGACATAATATAGGTATATATAATTTACTGGCTCTTTAGATCGCATGTCCAGTGTCCTACATCATATCCATACTTATTTAAGTATAACAGCTATGTGTATGTGTAATATGCATGATAGTTATAGGTGTGGCGGCTGCGTCCGCCACGTTAAAAATTAGTCGCAAATATATCCCCGTTTACACGACACGCGAAAGTTAACATTGGCAGACACCTATGACAGTTTCAAGGGCATGGCAGACAGGTTGAAAAGTAAATTTTTTTATTAATAATTTACGTTATTTCAACAAAGCTGCAATTTATATATTATATTGTTGATAATATTATTTGACATGTATAATTTTCACGGCAGACACATAGAACATATTGTGGTTGGATCACCCAGGCAGACAACAAACTTCTGGGGCGCCCATAAGCGCCAGTCTTTTTCTTTCTGGTTTTGTACGCTCTGATACGGATATCATAATAATCATGCTTGGTAATATGCAACATTTAAAAAATAGCTCTTCTCAAGTATGGATTCTCACGGGAACAGGAAATAATTAACGATTCATAAATATTTCAAAAATTTATGAGCGACGCGACGTGGTGATTTATTGAGTGAAAGCTTGCTTGGTTTCAATGCATTTACGGGCTGAGATTATAATCCAGCTTTTTTAATAAGGAAAAAAAATACCCATTACCTTACTACAGAAAACTCAGGCATACCAAGAAGCCTTCGCAGCTTTTGGTGACAGTAATTTAGCTGAGAACCAAAAACAACAGCTATTTAATGTTGTGCAAAAATTTACCTCTCAAATATTTTATTTGTTACGTGGTAGAGCCATGCTGCAGCTATATTAGTAGTATAGTTGTAGCACGAATGGGTCGGCTCGACCGGGGAAGGACCACGCTCTCACAGAATACCAGCGTGAAATATCAGCTTAACACTGCTGTGTTTCGTATGGTGAGTGTAGAGAACCGGAGACCCTTTTTACTGGAAAAGAGGCATTCCATCTTAGTCCTCACGGGTGACAACGCATCTGCATTTTGATTCGCAAACGAGGATAAATGTAGATGTCTATGGGCCACAGCAACCACTTACCATCAGGTGGACTGTGTGCTCGTTTGTCACCCTTATCCTATAAAAAAATAACCATATTGAATTAATATATATATATATATATATATATATATATATATATATATATATATATATATATATAATGCAAAGAAATTAGTAGATGTAGATGATGGCAAGTTGCATCTTTTTATTAATAATTATTGACCAAAAGATCTCAATGAAAAATTTAGTAAGAAATTACACTGTTTTGATGGAAGCTCTTTACCACCGTGTAAACGTGAGCTGTATCAGCAATTTTTAGGTACGATTTATATTTCCAGAATTTGAAAAATACTTTTGAAAAATGCTCACAAAAATATACAGTATTATTAGATCCACTGGAGCACGGCTGGATTGAAAAAAATGATACAGTCACAGTATTTTATTACAATTTGCTTGATTTACAATTTAAACTTATTCTTTGCAGAAATAATTTCGTCTGATGATGAGAATGTAGATTTCGATGGAATTTATTATGCATCTGACGATGAACCTGAACTCCGAGCCAAGAATAATGATTTGAATATTCTTAAAATTATTGAGTTTTTAATAAAATGCGTAACAAACATTTTCATGAATAAATTAATATTATTATGACATAAACAAATACATATTAAATATTGTGTGCTCATTCGACATTTATTTAATTATTAATAAAAAATTGTACTTTTCAACCTGTCTGCCATGACCTTGAAACCGTCATAGATGTCTGCCAATGTTATTTTTCGGTAAATTTTATTAAATACATAGGCTGCACTAAAAGTATCGGGAATGGAATATTTCCACTGTTCCTATCATATTAAAATCTTTTTAATTGAAAACTCATTGGTTTTAAAAATCGAATACCATTTATTTATTTAAAAAAAGATTCTCAGTCTTGTCACAAGGTTTTGTCAAACTTGTTTATTCGTTGAGAAAATGGAATTGACTCGATAAAATTCAGAAGCGATGATTTATTATGACTTTCGAAGTGGTTTAACACAAAAACAGTGTGTTGTCCGGATGATTTCTGCATTTGGTGTTGAAGCCCCATCCAAAACCACAATTTATCGCTGGTTTGTTGAATTTCAACGTGGACGTGTCAAGCTCAGTGATGATCCCCGTCAAGGTCGTCCAAAAACTGCAGTCACCCAAGAAAACGTTGATGCTGTGCGTAAGCTGATTGAGGAAGATCGACATGTGACATACCGCAAAATTCAGGCAACTTTGGACATTGGCATGACTCAAATACAAATAATATTGCATGAACAATTAGGTGTAAAAAGTTGTTTTCCCGATGGATACCGCATTCGCTCTGTGAAGAGCAAAAAGCGGCTCACGTTACTTGGTGCGTCAAAACTCTCGAAAGATTCCACGCAGGATCCTCAAATGCTGTATACAACATCGTATCAGGTGACGAATCCTGGATATATGCGTACGTACCTGAAACAAAAAACTAGTCACGAGTTTGGGTGTTCGAAAATGAGTTAAAGCCAACAAAAATTATTCGTTCACGGAGTGTTGCAAACAAAATGGTGGCCACGTTTGTCTCCAAAACCGGCCATGTTACGACTATTCCTCTTGAGGGACAAAGAACGGTTAATGCAGAATGGTATGCTAGCATTTGTTTGCCACAGGTCGTTTCTGGACTCCGTAAAGAGAACTGCAACCGCCGCATCATCCTCCATCACGACAATGCGATTTCTCACACCGCACACAGAACAAAAGAGTTTTTAGAGCAAGAAAACATAGAATTATTAGACCATCCGCCGTACAGCCTCGACCTCAGCCCTAATGATTTCTATACTTTCCCTAAAATAAAGAATAAATTGCGTGGACAGAGATTTTCATCACCTGAAGAAGCTGTGGACGCCTACAAAACGGCCATTTTGAAGACCCCAACTTCCGAATGGAATAGTTGCTTCAATGATTGGTTCCATCGTATGGAAAAATGTGTCAAATTTCGCGGAGAATACTTCGAAAAGCAATAAATAAATTTTTAGATAGTAATGTTGTGTCACTTCCTTGATTCCCGAAATTTTCAGTGCCGCCCTCGTATTTCAAGATGTCAAAGCGGCAGACTTATTGCTATCACGTTTTTTGGGTCATTTTCTTACATCTTTAACACCTGAGCGTCTCTATATCGACCGCCGGTCAAATTAAAGAGTCCCCGTTTCATGTAGGTATAGGGTATAGGGGATTAACTGAAAAAAAGTGAAGCTTATTGAAATACCGTAAGTCTGCCGCTCACTGGCTCTTAAGCTATCATAGAAAATAAATATCTGTGCTCCTTACCCGAGTCACTGTTCAGTTATGTTCAGTTTAGAAAAGTATGTTATTACAATTTTATTGGTGAACCAAATGCACGTCTGCTCTGTGACTGATATCTGTAAAACCGGTTTGAGGTTATAATAACGCTAATAATGATAGTATCATTATAATTTATAGCAAAAATGACTGTGAACATTGATTTAATTAATACTTCCATGTAAATCGTGATTCAGAAAGTTATTTAAATATCTCGGAAATTCAGCGGAAGAGCCCATTTCTGATCTCGGAAATTAAGCAGGAGATCTAACTTCTGATCTCGGAAATACATCAGGATAGCAATAATTGTTAAAAATGATAAAACTGTTAGAGCGGGTGTTCAACTTGCTCTCGTGCTTACGCAATTAATCATTATCAGTAATAAGACAGTGTAACGCACTATACATTCATACAATCCCTTTAGCGGTACCTAGTTGACTGTCGGTATATCGAAGTGCTGAAGTGTTTGTACGGTAGGGCTACGATGGCTAGATCTCAGATCTAGCCATCGTAGTATAGAGCCAGAATACGAAACCTATCAAACGGCAGAGAGGTGTAAGACAGGGTGACGTTATATCCCCGAAACTCTTCACCACTGCAATGCAAGACCACCGGAGTGGAAAGGATACAGTATTAACATAAATAACGAGTACATCTTCAATTTGCCAACGATATAGTCGTCATGGCAGAATCGTTGGAGGACCTAAGCACTATGCTCGATGACCTCAATAACGCCTCCCAACGGATAGGTCTTAAGATGAACATGGGCAAAACAAAGATCACATGTAACGTCCATATAACACCTATACCAGTAGTGCACTAAGCACTAAATTCGAAGTTGTTGACGAGTATGTTTACCTAGGACAAATAGTCCGATTAGGAAAGTCCAACTTCAACCGAGAGGTCAATCGACGGATTCATCTCGGCTGGGCGGCGTTCGGGAAATTACGACACATCTTCTCGTCAGGTATACCTCAAAACTTGAAAACGAGTTTGTACGACCAGTGCGAGTTGCCAGTGATGACTTATGGATCTGAAACACTACTGGCCGTATGAGGAAGCTCAAGGTCACTCAGCGAGCTATGGAGAGGGCCATGCTCGGGTTTTCTCTACGTGATAAACTTATAAATGAGGATATCCGCAGTAGAACCAGAGTGACCAACATAGCCCAACGGATTAGTAAGCTGAAGTGGCAATGGGCCGGCCATTTAGCTCGAAGAACCGACAACCGATGGGGAAAAAAGGTTCTCGAGTGGCAGCCTCGTACCGGGGGGTGAAGTGTATGGGTATGGCGTCCCCCACTAGATGGAGTGATGACCTGGTAAGAAATGCAGGAATTCGATGGATACAGGTGGCTCAGACTGTGCTTTGTGGCATTTCTTGGGGGAGGCTTATGTTCAGCAGTGGACTTGTGAAGGGCTGTAATGATGATGATTATTTTTGGTTAAAATTTATGTTATATATTGTTTAAAATTTAGAATATTTCCAATAATTTTGTTAATTTTGATATTTTGCAACGAAAATGTCACGTTTTTTATAATATGTGTGAATTTTGTAAATACATTTATAAATAAAATATTTTACATGTACGCTAGGGTTGACTCAACTATATCAGAAACAGAAACGTTTTATTCAATATAGATTATAAATAATACTTATTGAAAGTCACTCTTTTGTTTAATTACTACTGGTTCGAAAAAAACCTCTGTCCTGGAAGAACTAGCAAGAAACCCAGCGGATTTTTTTTCAATAACTGCCTACAGTCATGTAAGTTACACAATTAACCACACAAAACAAATTAGAAATAGCTTGGTAGCGATCACTTCATTCCCAGGGGTTATTATTATCCACTAATTCCTTAATATTATAATAATCCTTCTTATACAAACTTTGTTTAATAAAGTTTTTGAACTTTTAGCAGGTCAAATTTTGTATATTTTCTGGGATTTTGTAGTAAAAGCGTATACATCGACCCAAGAATGAATTTCTGACTCGGTGGAGTCGAGTAACTGATACTACTAACTTGTGTCTGCTTCTAGTATTTACAGAATGAATATCGTTTATTTTTATAAAACTACTTTTATTTTTGCGTACGTATTTTCATAAACGTATTGAGAGGCCAAAGTTAATATATTAATTTCCTTAAATTTTTGTCGGAGCGACTCTTTAGCTTTTAAATCATAGATTGCTCTTATGGCCCTCTTCTGTAAAACAAATATAATTTCAGTGTCAGTTGCGTGCCCCCATAGCAAAATACCATACGACATTATGCTATGAAAATAGCTAAACTAAACAAGTCTAGCGGTTTTAACAGTGGTACGATTTCTAATATTTTTTACAGCATATGCTGCAGAACTGAGTCTGCTTGCTAATTTTGAGGAGCTCCATTAAAGCTTCGCGTCTAGTGTTATTCCTAGAAAAATGGTGGTATCGACATTAATGTCGATATTTATTTTGAATATTTATAATGAATCGATAGACTTGACCACACAATAAGAAGAGGAATGAAAATAAATGATCGGTTTGGGTTCTAAAATGTAATTTTAGTTTGCTGTTTGTCAAACAGATTCCTTCTGGATGATATATTTATAAAGTAGTACAGCAAACATTTTCTTGAGAAGTAAAGAAAAATTAGAATAAAAACAATTTTAGTAAAAGGAGCCATATCTATATTATTTGTACCAGTAAAAATAATATTGTTATAGGTAATACAAAAATTTTACTTCAAAACTTTAGATGAAAATAGAGATAGGATTTATATATTACAAAACTGTAGTACATTCAAGAAAAAAAAATTGTGATCTTTTGGTGATCAGCTGATATACGATGTGAGTATCATCTTTATTCTTCGCGCATGCGCAATGCGCAAATAATTGGCTTGAGAATGCCACGACCGTTTTTTTATTGTTTATTTGTTAATTTAATGTTTTTTTTATTTAATTTTCTCCTGTATCGTGGAGGCAGTTTACAAACGTATATTGCACAAGGACAAATATCCAGACCCGGAACAATTATTTGTAGGCCGTACAAATACTTGTTCCGTGCGGGATTCGAACCCGCGGCCCCAAGCGTTGCAACTCATTGCTAAGCCACTACGCCACGGAGCCGTCGATTGTTAAATATATTTAAGAATTTGCACGCGGGAAAATTAAAGTAGCCCAAGGGCAATTTGTTTTGCGCTTGGTGGAGTGAACAACGTTTTTAACGGTGGTAGAGCCACGCAGCGGTTTTCGCTGTTGCACGTATGGGCCGGCTCGAGCCGGGTTGGTACCACGACCTCACAGAATACCGGCATGAAGTATAAGCTCTGCTTCTGCGTTTCGTCTGGTGAGTGCAGGTGGCCGGAGGCCCACTTCCCCCCCCCCCCCCCCCTCCATCAACATGGTAGCGGAATTACACGAAAGACTACCCTAGGAGGGTACCAGTACCCCTGGAGAATCCCTCGCTGAGTATCCACGACCATGTTATTCCAATCCTGAGCGTGGGTGCTGGAATTCTGCTCAAAAACAACTGCTCGGGGCAAACTGAGCAACAATACCAAGGCGACCTGACGAATTTCTGCAACATCAGGGGACTTCACTCTAACCTAAACGCCGCCCACTACCATCTCGAGACGGCGAAGCCGGGCTTGCTCTTTCTGACCGAGACGCAGGTTTCCTCTCCGGCTGATATTTCGTATCTCTCCTACCCGGGGTACAAATTGGAGCACTCCTTTGTGCCTCGGACTGGAGTTTGCGTGTATGTCAGAGAGGACATCTGTTCTAGACACCTCGACAGTCTTGAAGGTTCGGAACTGTCCATACTTTGGCTACGCGTAGACAGCGACGACCATCCGCACGTCTACGGGTGCCTCTATAGGTCCCATAGCGGTAATGCCGAAACAGACCGACTCATCGACCATGTCCAAATGGCTACAGATTCCTTGCTACAACAGGTCCCATCCGCAGAGATCATGATCCTTGGCGATTTTAACGCCCACCACGCCTCGGTTTGGCTCGCAATGGCTCGGTTTAGGTTTAACCGATCATGCGGGGAGATTTGTTTATGACTTTGCCTTAGCATATGGTCTGACACAACTGGTTACTTCGCCTACGCGGATTCCAGATGTGGAGGATCATACACCTTCCCTGTTGGACCTTCTGCTGACCTTTCATCCGGACGGATATCAGGTTTCCGTCGATGCCCCTCTCGGCTCTTCGGACCATTGTCTGATCCGGAGTATGGTGCCACTCCCACTCCCTCGCGTTTACGTTCTGCAGGTTGCCGCCGTATTTGGCATTACAGGTCGGCGGATTGGGACGGAATGCGGTCTTTCTTTGCATCCCACCCCGCTGTTGCTGACTCTGTCACTGATGTGGTACTACAGGGAATGGAACTATTTATTCCATCATCTGTGGTACCCATTGGAGGCAGATCTCAGCCTTGGTTTGGTCGCTTTTGTAAGACTGCATTACGCAGTAAGCAGGAGTGTTATCAAGCCTGAGCTGCGGCTTCGGCGACTTGGGATGTAAACACCAGTACACTTAAAAAGAAGTATAACTTTGCCTCCCGGTCCTTCAAAAGAGTTATTGCCAAGGCAAAGTCAGAGCACATAGGCAGAATTGGCGAAAAACTAGTTCACCTTCCTTCGGGAACCCATGCATTCTGGTCTCTCGCCAAGGCTGTCCAAGGGAATTTCTGTAAGGTATCACTACCATCTCTGCACAGGGAGGACGACTCACTGGCCCAAGCCACAAAAGACAAAGCCGACCTTTTAGGCTCTCTTTTTGCGTCCAACTCGACTCTTGATGACGGGGGGAAAATACCGTCGACCATCTCGCGGTGTGAGTGCTCCATGCTGGATGTGCTGTTCTCACAGCGCTCGGTTCGCAAAGTACTCCTCTCCCTGGACATCCAGAAGTCGAATGGGCCTGACGGAATCTCCCCAATTGTGCTGAGGACATGTGCTCCGGAGTTGGCACCGGTCCTAACGCCTCTTTTCCGGTACTCCTACTCCCAAGGCGTAGTCCCGAATTCATGGAAGACAGCTTTTGTCCACCCGATTCCTAAAAAAGGCGACCGCTCAGACCCGTCCAATTATAGGCCTATCGCGATCACCTCCTTGTTCTCCAAAATAATGGAATCCATTATTAACTGCCAGCTCATGCAGTACCACATGAGGATCACCAGTTGATTAGTGACCGCCAATACGGTATTCGTAGGGGTCGATCAGCTGGTGATCTTCTGGTCTACCTGACCCATAGACGGGCGGAGGCAGTAGAGTCCAAGAGGGAGGCGTTGGCCGTTAGTTTGAACATTGCGAAGGCCTTCGATCGGGTTTGGCACAAAGCGCTTCTTTCGAAGCTCCCTTCCTATGGGCTTCCCGAGAAATTGTGCAATTGGATTACCAGCTTCCTTGCAGATCGGAGCATCAAGGTCGTTGTAGACGGTGCATGCACCGACTACAAGCCAATTAACGCTGGTGTTCCACAAGGCTGTGTGCTATCACCAACGCTGTTTCTTCTGCATATCAATGATATGTTGCTAACTGGTAACATTCATTGCTATGCGGATGACAGCACTGGTGATGCTCTATACACCGGCCGTGCCAATATTTCTCGGGAAAACGTCGCCGAGTACCGGAACAAACTTGTGTCTGAAGTCGAGTCTTTGCTGAACAAAGTCTCGGATTGGGGGCGACTAAATCTAGTCCAGTTTAATCCTCAGAAGACACAAGTTTGCGCGTTACCGCTAAAAAGAACCCCTTTGTCGTATCTCCTCAGTTTCAAGGCACTCCCCTTCTTGCCTCAGCCAGTATCGGAATCCTCGGAGTCGACATATCGAGTGACGTGCAGTTTCGTGGTCACTTGGCAGAGAAGGCCAAATTGGTCTCTAAAAAGCTTGGCGTGCTCAGCAGAGCGGGACATTATTTCATGCCGGCACACCGCCTGCAACTTTACAAGGCGCAGGTTCGGCCTCACATGGAATACTGTTCCCATCTCTGGGCAGGGGCTCCCCAGTGCCAGCTCCTTCCACTTGAACGCATCCAGCGCAGAGCAGCTCGAATCGTCGACGACCGAGTTCTTTCCGATCGGCTCGATTCATTGGCACTGCGAAGAGATGTTGCATCCCTTTGCATTTTCTTTCGTATCTACCATGGGGAATGCTCTGAGGAATTGTTCGGATTAATCCCAGCCGCCCAATTTCAGGAATGCACATCGCGGCAGAACTCCCGATACCGTCCACACCATCTGGATGATTGACGGTCCACCACTATGCGATTTAGAAGATGTTTTCTTCCTCGTACGACTTCCTTGTGGAATCGTTTGCCATCAGCGATTTTTCCGGACCGATACGACTTAGGGACCTTCAAGAAAAGAGCGTACTCATTAATTTTTATAAAAGTAATAAATAAATAATAATACTTAATAAATACTTCATCATTCATCATCATTACAGCCTTTCATAAGTCCACTACTGAACATAGGCCTCCGCAAGGAATGCCACAAAACACGGTCCTGAGCCACCTGTATCCATCGACTTCTTGCATGTCTTACCAGGTCGTCACTCCATCTCGTGGAGGGGTCGCCCTACACTTCGCCTACCGGTACCAGGCTGCCACTCAAGAACCTTTCTTCCCCATCGGTTGTCGGTTCTTCGAGCTATATGGCCGGCCCACTGCCACTTCAGCTTACTAATCCGGTGGGCTATGTCGGTCTTTCTGGTTCTACTGCGGATATCCTCATTTCTAAGTTTATCACGCAGAGAAACTCCGAGCATAGCCCTCTCCATAGCTCGCTGAGCGACCTTGAGATTCCTCATACGGCCAGCAGTGAAGGACCACGTCTCAGATCCGTAAGTCATCACTGGCAACACGCACTGGTTGTACAATTTCGTTTTAAGGTTTTGAGGAATGTCTGACGAGAAGATGTGTCGTTGTTTCCCGAACGCTGCCCAGCCGAGTTGAATCCGTCGATTGACCTCTCGGTCGAAGTTCGACTTACCTAGTCGGACTAGTCCTTTTTAAAAGGCCGGAAACGCATCTGTAATTCCCTCCCTGGTGTTGCAGTTGTTCATGGGCGGCGGTAGTCACTTATCGTCAGGTGAGCCGTATGATCGTTTGCCCCCTCTCCTATAAAAAAAACAATAATCATTTTTCAAAGAGATATGACTATCTGAAATATTCCATTTCGATTTTTCCTGGGAAAATGAAAATCTGGCCTATAAAATAATTAACGTAGGTCGAAAGGGCAAATTAAGATCTATAAAATGAGATTATTTTATTTCGAAATTTTAATATTTGTAGACCGGAACGTACCCGGTGCCGTAAAGGTGATGCTTACTATCTCATCTTTGTAGTAGCGGAGCCGACGTTGACAAACCAGTAATACTGTACGATTACTTGTCTACCTCTGCACAGGCTGTAGTGGATGATGCCTACAGACGATTTTCCCCTGTATCCGATGAAGCCCTGAAATGCAAATAAGCACTAACATCACAGAATAAAGATAAAGATATCACATGGAGCATTGGCCGCACACCGGGCTGAACACCTTGCCCGGCGGTCGATCTCCCTTTTTCTGCTGACTTCGAAAAAGGAGACGGTACTCAATTCGAGTGTATGTTTTTTTTATGTGTGTTACCTCATAACTTTGTACTGGGCAAACCGATTTCGATGATTCTTTTTATTGAAATTTATATGAAAGCTGATAGTTCTCGTGTGGTCCCATATGAATTTGATCAAGGTCAGACCAATGGTTATTGAGTTATTCTTAAATAACCTATATTGAAGTCGCTTATATTAACCCCTAAGGTACCGTGGACATGAATTCATGTCCACGTTTTGTGACCATTGAGTACCGCGGACATGAATTCATGTCCGCATTACGTGCTGCTATTTTCGTCTTAATTGATATAAAAATACAGTATATTTTCAATTGAAAACTATTTCATTCGATTCTGAACGAACTAAAGAGTATTCTTAAGTATTAAACTCACTCGGTTACATAGACGAAATAAAAAATAATAGGCATTCACTTTCGCGTTGTTGGTGCTGTTAGTTGCGTAATTGTTTTCTTCTTGTGTTTGTGATTTTTGTTGGATTTTCTTTTAAAAACTGGTAAGAAATGTTAATGATCTTTACTAGATAATGATTTGGAATGACTTAAGTTACAACCGCAGTAAATTTTTGTGTTTCAATTGATAAAAAAGGAAAAACATAACACCTTTACGCGAACAATTTATAACGGGTAAGATTTCAAATAAGATCTAGCTTCTGAGATATTTAGCCTTTTTATAGATAGTTTATTGCACGTATGTAAATTCATAAAGACATATTATTCCTTAATATTATATCTATATGATTGTATAAGAAAAATTAAGGAAGACGCTATAATATTTTCACAAAAAGGTTTTGAAAATGAGGTTACAAAGTGCGTGCAAACTGTCTATTGTCGAATTTTTAGCAAATGTTTGCGAGTGAAAAAGTAGAATTATTATAATGGGTACATGCATAATTTCGGTTTATTTTAGGAAAACTATTTTGTTTTGATTGTGAAGACATAAAAATAAAATAAAAACTTACGCATTTTCATTGAGAAAACCAAATTTATTGGCAGTAAATACACTTTTTCAAGATCCCTTAGAAACAAAGAGCTGTACAAAACTAATTAAACATCCAAATGTTATTGTTATTGTTTCTACTTATCGACAATCTTATTAGCTTTAAAGAACTGTAACTCAAGCTTCTTATAACATAAAAGAACAGTCGTGAAAAACATAAATGTTGAAACAAGTACCGCGCGCCGAGATGAGGTCAGAAGCCCACGGTACAAATCCGTTTTTTGTTACAGTGGGCGCGGTACTGGAAGGGTTAAAGTCGGCTGTACAAAATTTTAAATTTTAAATTATTCATTCCACGGCCAAAATAGTATACACAAAATATTAATAACTTCATATGTTCATTTGTAAATTATTTAGGTATATATCTGTATTTTAATTTTATTCATTTAATATTTTATCTATGTACACATTGTACACATTTTGATATTATAATTGAAATTCAACAAAATATTAAGTTTATACAGAAATGACTTAAAACGATGACCACAGTTTTAGTGTCTCTTTATTCTTTATCGTATTTTGAAATATAATAGTATATAATAGTATAAAATTACAGAAAATTTATAAACTAAAATTGTGGTCACATCACTTTAAGTTATTTCTGCTTAACAATCTAGAGGCTCAAGGTAATTTCAATTTCATATTTTGTGGAATAATTGTAGTGTAATTATTGTACATTATAAAATTAATTGCGTTATTGTTTCCCCTGATAGCGAAACAATGCAGAAGTTAAGTAGAAAAGGTGTATTGGCATTGGAATTTTAAATAATTAAAACTCTTTTATTACTTACTAGCTTCACTTGTATCTATCTATCGGAATGTTTTAATGCAATTATCACAAACTTATAGACGGCCGATAGACATAAAAATTTGCACTCGTATCAAGGACCGATTACAATACAATAATTTAATAACTTTATCCTATTATGCTGATCAGGAACACCATGATAAAATAAAATAATTACAGGATCGTCACAGCCCATGATCAATCCGTTTGTTAAGACTTTTAAACTCTTATATTAATTTTTGTCACTAAAAACCTTATCGTAGCTTATGTATAAGAAATGGGCATATAGTATCGCAGACTTTTGTATATGGAGTAAAGATCAATATTTTTGTAGAACGTATTTATGTATCCCTAACCATTACGCCAGTGCACACGGATAAAGCAGCAGTACGGGTGCGCTTTTTCCTCCGTCTTGCTTAAAACCCATTATTTAAGGTTAGCTCAGAGGTGGACCCTCCCCCCCGAACGGGTTCCCGCCTTGTCGTGGCGGGGGGGCTTAGTAGCCGTGGCTTGGTCAACCACGGTGAACAAAGAGGAACCCCTTGGCTGGCCCGAGGTGTAGGGCCGGCCCGAGGTGGCCACTCCGAGTGGGCTTGGCGAGCCCACTTCGGATGTGTGTCGAGGGGCTGCGGTGAGAGGGGTGAATGCTCCCTCTACCGCTGCAGCCGAGGTGGAGTCGCGGAGGAAGAGGAGTGCTGGTATGGCGATGCGCCACTCGCCCTATCCTCCGCGACTCAAACGGGGCCGCACCGTTGATGCGGTGGTGGTGGGGCTGCGGGGGGAGAGGAGTGTCGGTATTGCGAGGCGCCGCTCTCCCTACCCTCCGCAGCCGAATCTTGGTTGGCGGCGGAGCCATAGACCAGATCCGCCGCTGGGGTCGGGAAAGCGGGCACTACTAAGCGCTCGATTTTCCTGGTCCCATGGCCTCCGCGTATCGGATTCGGGGGGGTCCGATACGCAGGTGGAATTGGAGGCTGAGGAGGGGGGTAGCTGAACACCTCGCTACCCCGTGCAGGAGACGAGGCCCGGACAGACCGGGCCAGCACTAGTGCGGGGCTGCGGAAGAATTTGGATTCCCGCGGCCCCGCGCAGACGTGCGAGGAGGTACCGTGGGGTTTTAGCCGGTAGGAGTCCGGCATAACCTTCCGGTTGCCCCCGCAACCGGAGGTATCCATGAGGATTTCCCCACGAAAAAAAAAAAAAGAGGTGTAGCCTAATGCTAGATTATTATAGTCGCCTATATTATTCCTCGTGAATCTGGCTATCATATACAAAAATATTTTTTCAAATCGGACCGGTAGTTCCAGAGATTAGCGTGTTTAAACTTTAAACATATAAAAACTCTACCGTTTTATTGTATTAGTAAGTAAGTATATAATATAGATGGTTCATTTGCCAGAAATAAAAACAGAATGATGAAATAACATTAATTAATTTTCAATATTTAAATATAAAATTTGAAAATAAAACTCATCAGTTCTGTCAAATTTTGAATAAAATTTGAATTACAAGTAATTTGAATAAATAAATCATATTCTATATCTCGATTTAAAACAGTCACGAACTGTTCATTAGTTTTTTAAGCACTGTAAGTACAAAGTTTAAAACAAAATTTGTTTTAAATTGATTGAAAATATATGATAGTGATTTTTTGTATGAGCTGTGTAATAATTTTGGTGTACTGACAATAAAGTTTATTACATCTATTTATGAAATCGTAACACTTTAACCAAAAATAATAATGCAATTTGAATAAATAATTGTTGTGAACGGTTCATTAATTTTTATCAAAGTAATAAATAAATAATAATACTTAATAAATACTTCATCATTCATCATCATTACAGCCTTTCATAAGTCCACTACTGAACATAGGCCTCCCCCAAGGAATGCCACAAAGCACGGTCCTGAGCCACATGTATCCATCGACTTCCTGCATGTCTTACCAGGTCGTCACTCCATCTCGTGGGGGTTCGCCCTACACTTCGCCTACCGGTACGAGGCGGCCACTCAAGAACCTTTCTTCCCCATCGGTTGTCGGTTCTTCGAGCTATATGGCCGGCCCACTGCCACTTCAGCTTACTAATCCGTTGGGGCTATGTCGGTCACTCTGGTTCTACTGCGGATATCCTCATTTCTAAGTTTATCACGCAGAGAAACTCCGAGCATAGCCCTCTCCATAGCTCGCTGAGCGACCTTGAGCTTCCTCATACGGCCAGCAGTGAAGGACCACGTCTCAGTTCCGTAAGTCATCACTGGCAACACGCACTGGTTGTACAATTTCGTTTTAAGGTTTTGAGGTATGTCTGACGAGAAGATGTGTCGTAGCTTCCCGAACGCTGCCCAGCCGAGTTGAATCCGTCGATTGACCTCTCGGTCGAAGTTGGACTTACCTAGTCGGACTATTTGTCCCAGGTAAACATACTCGTCAACAACTTCGAGCTTAGTGCTCCCAACAACTACCGGCATAGGTGTGACATGGACATTGAACATGATCTTTGTTTTGGCCATGTTCATCTTAACACCTATCCGTTGGGAGACACTATTGAGGTCATTGAGCATGGTACTTAGATCCTCCAGCGATTCTGCCATAAGGACTATATCGTCGGCAAATCGAAGGTGAGTGATGTACTCGCCATTGATGTTGATACCATATCCTTTCCAGTCCAGAAGCTTGAAAACGTCTTCCAATGCAGCGGTGAATAGTTTCGGGGATATGACGTCACCCTGTCTTACACCTCTCTGCAATTGGATAGGTTTCGTACTCTTGTTCTGTACTCGGATAGCAATCGTAGCCCTACTGTACAAGCACTTCAGCACTTCGATATACCGACAGTCAACTTGGCACCGCTGAGGGGACTGCAGCACCGCCCAAATTTCGACGGAATCAAAGGCTTTCTCATAGTCCACATACGCCAGGCATAGTGGCAAATTGTACTCCTCGGACTTCTGTACAACTTGCCGAAGGATATGTATGTGGTCTATGGTGCTAAAGCCCTTTCGGAAACCGGCTTGTTCTGGAGGCTGGAAGTCGTCAAGTCTGCGCGCGAGACGATTCGTAATGACTCTCGAAAACAGTACGTAGACGCGGCTCAGAAGGGAAATTGGTCTGTAGTTCTTCAAGAGAGCGTTGTCACCTTTCTTGAAGAACAAGACCACCGCACTTCTGCTCCACGTCTCCGATGTAATGCCACCGTGGAGGACGGAATTTAAGAGCCTCTGAAGGACTTCAAGTACCGGTTTTCCACCCGCTTTCAGAAGCTCCGCTGTAATTACATCCTCGCCTGGGGCCTTGCCGTTTTTAAGATGCTGGAGAGCCATTCTAATCTCGCTGAGACTGGCTTTCGGGATATCTTCGGAATAGTGTCGGATAAGACTCGCTCTTGGATCGTTACTCACACATGCGTGTGGCTCCAACGATGACGTGTACAGCTGCCCATAGAACCTCTCAATCTCGCTCAAAATCTCAGGTGCCCCGAAAACGATGCTGCCACACTCAGTCCTCAGCTTTAACAGTTGGCTCTTTCTGGCAGACAGATCTCTGGCAAAGACTTTAGAGCCTTGGTTCCGCTCGATCGCTTCTTCAATACAAGCTGTATTGAAGTTGCGTAAGTACCGCCGCATGCATTTGGAAAATCTGTCTGTTCAGTTGCCTGTATGCTGTCAAATCTGTTGAAGAATGTAGCTTCATCTCCCGTCTAACAGCCAGGAGATTAAGAGTGTGATCGGAGAGTTTTTGTGTTCTTCTGCGGCGGGTCTCGCAGAACTTAGCTCCGACCGCATGGACAGTTTCCACGAGTTTGTCATTCATATCGTCCACTTCATTGCAGTGTCCTAGGCACTGAAAACGATTTTGTAACTTGAGCTGAAAGGTTTCAGGACTTTGGAACAGAGGCAGCACGAGGGGGACGGAGCGTTGACTTTATTAGGCGAGACCTCTCCAACTTAACGTTTAGGTTCAGTGTACCTCTAACCATTCGGCGATCGCTACCAGTTTTCACCCTCGCGATCACGGAGACATCACTGAACAGTTATCGTCTGGTCGTCATAATGAAGTCAATCTCATTTTTTGTCGAACCGTCTGGGCTCGACCAGGTCCACTTCCTGTGGGGCCGCTTCTGGAAGAAAGAGTTCATCATAAAGAGTCCCCCTTTCTCCATGAAGTCAGTCAGCTGCTGGCCCCTTGGGTTCCGTTGCCCTATTCCAAATTTCCCTACTTTCAGCTCACCGTTCTCTCTTGTGCCTAGTTTGCATTGAAGTCTCCCATTAACACCGTATATTGGGTTTTGGAGGAATGCAGGGCTCTAGAGATATCCTCATACATTTCCTCCACCTCCTCATCGGGGTGTGCTGAGGTTGGTGCGTAAACCTGTATGATCTTCAGCGAATACCGTTTGGTGATTCTGAGTTTAAGGTACGCAACGCTCGTCGACACACTCTCGATCTTTACAACGTTGTTAACGAGAGACTTGTGGACGATAAATCCGACACCTCCTTGGGACAGATGGTCGCCCTCCCGGTGATAGAGCAAGCTACCGGTTTCGAGGATTACCGTGTCCCTCTCTTCGGACTTCGGACAATTCTATAATATGCCAGCGTAACTTGTCTATCTCTTCTTCCAGCTCCACGATCTTCTCGTCAGTTCTCAGGGTGCGTGCGTTGTACGTTGCCAGGTCGAGTCGTCTAAGGTGGCAACCGAACCTCCACCGGAGATTCTTAGCACCCCCTGCCCCGCCGTTATCATGGTCGCCACCGTAGCCAGGAATAGCGGGGCCGCCGGGGACTGGGGGCCGTCTCTTTGTTACTCTCTTCATAGGGGACTCTCTTCATATACTTTGTACTATTATCTATTCTGTGGTTATACACGTATCTGTATCTCAGACGGCAGGAGCACTTACATAATTATTAAGTGGCGAACCTTGCGAAGACACTTATTGATTTCACGATGTCTGTCCGTGGATATCCGCAGTAGAACCAGAGTAACCGACATAGCCCAATGGATTAGTAAGCTGAAGTGCCATAAGCCGGCCATATATAAACCGATATAACCGATGGGGAAGAAAGGTTCTCGAGTGGCAGCCTCGTACCAGTAGGCCAAGTATGGGGCAGCCCCCGCTAGATGGAGTTCAGGACCGTGCTTTGTAGCATTCCTTGGTGGAGACTTATGTTCAGCAGTGAACTTGTGAAGGGCTGTATTGATGAATGATGAAGGCGAATAATGGTGAAGTCACTGGGCTATAAATTCAAAAGTGCCAAAGAAACAGACCTAACTTAAGGCGACACAACGAAAACCGTTGAAGCGGGCTATCGCCGGACTGATCCGAGTGAAATATAATTTCTATAAAAACTTCATAAACGCCGCCATAAGGTCTAAAATTGCGTAGACCCGCGACGATTAAGACTGCTAAGAAATCGCCTGGAATCTTAAAATATTTAAAAAAAAATATTTATATTATTATTATTTATTATTTATTAGTAAGCAAAATGATGAGCAAGTAAATTATGAATATTGATGTTACGAATGTATTTGAGTGGTTCCCAAGCATATAGATTAAGTAATTTCGTAGTAATTTCAACTATAGTGATTTTGAGAGGTGTTTTCGCAAATAATTATGATCGAGTCAAAATTTTACAATCGTGTTTTTGAACAAGCAAATTCAAGTTAAAGACATGAATTTACCTTTATCAAAATTCCAGTTTCGTTAGTCGTGTCATAACTTCTATACTATTCGATGAAAGGAGGTGCATTTTTTCGCGGTGTCGCCTTAATGCTTGGCGTGACAGATATTTATGACTATGAATGCCGCTTTTCTAGTAAAAAGGGTCGCCGGTTCTCTACACTCACCATACAAAACACAGCAGTGTCAAGCTGCTATTTTACGCTGGTATTCTGTGAGAGCATGGTCTTTCCCCGGTCGAGCCGACCCATTCGTACTACACCTATACTATTAATATAACTGCAACATGGCTCTACCTCGTACAAATAAATACTTTTGTTTTATAGTTTAGTTTAATTGTAATAAAATGCCTATTTTCATTTTAATTAACAGTCGGTGGAATATTCTAAGCCGCTAATACATGTTGGCCGAGCGAAGGTGAGTACCAACATATGGACAAAACATTTGCCTAGCCTCGCCATTGCTCGTCGTCGCTCGCCTAGCTGGACGAGTGCAGACGAGAGCCAACGTGTATACGGTTCGTTCTGCGTGTCTTGCTTGCCACCATTCTGGATCGCTCGCCACGACTCGTGTCACATCGGAACAGTGTCGGTTTTTCTGCACATATCAAACGCGCTCGTCAGCACTCGGCAGTTCGTGTCCACATGTTAGTTGGTCATGTCAGTATGTTTACTCATTCAAACTTGGCCAACATGTAGACTATAGAACTCGCCTTGTATCAATTTGCCTACGCTCGCTTTGGCTGAGGGTTGGCCAACATGTATTGCTGGCTTTAAATACCTACATAAATACATGTTCTATTTTTGTAAGGAAAAGCAGCAGTGATGATGATGATGACGGTGATAACTACTCAGACAGTAAGGCAGAGATGAGCGGAATTGGAGTGCTAAATTCTGGTTAGAATATTTTCTTTCATGGTTCTTTTGTATTTATTTGTAAATAAACATTATTTTAATAATATCTTGTTTGCTCACCCTACCTAACTGGTATGAATTGAAAGCTATGACGTCGCAACTATAGCGCCAGGTCCAGTGTGACCATATGTGGCAGGTTCCTGCCATCTTGGCAAGATTGGCCTCTTATTTTAGCTTCTGGTACGATCGGTTGACGTTTTATAAAACCTGGCTGTATTTGACAGTATTGGGGTATTAAAAATAGATTTCATTATGGCACCTTAAAAAATGCCGAAAATGACAACCCTATGTACTTTGCTAGCATGTGGGGGATTTCCCTGTACTAATATTGTTATGTATGTATCACATTCAATAAATAACTTTATGAGTTGATAATCTTAAAACGAGTATTCATAAACACGAGTTTATGTTTAATAATTAATATATCAATCAGTCATAGAAGAGACGTACTTTAGTTTGGTATTATGGTTGTAGCACGAATGGGTCGGCTCGACCGGGGTAGAGCCACGCTCTCACACAATACCAGCGTGAAATAGCAGCTGTGTTTCGTATGGTGAGTGTAGAGAACCGGAGACCCTTTTTACTGGAAATGAGGCATTTCATCTTAGTCTTTAGGAGTGACAACACATCTGCATTTTGATTCTTAATTGAAGATATATGTAGAAGTTTATGGACCGCAGCATTCACTTACTATCAGGTGGACTGTGCTTGTTTGTCACCCTATTTCTATAAAATAAAAACTGCAAATTGACATCCCGGCTGTCCGCTTTAAAAGAGTAGCGCAACTAGTAAACATCAAAAAATATGAGTGGATTCAGCATGCGATAGAATATTCTCTCAAATTTTAATTAGGACAAAACACGAAACATATTTAGATTAAACAAACATGTAGCGTCTATCTTGCTAAACAAGGTGTGACGCCTTAATAATTATTATTAATAAATAATAATTAAATTAATTATAAAGACATTTAAAAATGTCTTAGAAATTATATTGCATACCTTAAGCGGAAGCGCAAGGTATGTTCTACTATCGCCTAAAAATTAAGATTCCAACATTTTATCGAATAAAATCGTATCTAGCAATCATATTATACATATAAATGATATAAAAAGCACATTGTTAGAAAGATAAATGATTGTTGAACTTATTAATATTTTTTTTAAATCGATTAATTGCTATTTTTAAATAAAAAAAAGGGTTTTAGTGGCTTATGGTGTGGATTTATCATGTCCCTGTGGCTTGTAAACACAATAACTTTTGAAAATATTAATTGTTTAACTCAATCTATTTTTTAATCTCTTCATCTATCATGTGGGAAGCCACTGAATGTAAATGGCAGTGTAGTTTTGTTTTGTTTAGCTATAATTAATTTTTTTCGGCTCCAAAATGGCGAAATTTTCGTTGATTTGTTAGCCTCGTATACAAAAATATTTCTCTAAATGGTTGTTGTTGTTGTTTTTATTATTCGCTTGAGAGAGCAGGCAAAGGAACTATGCCATACAGCCTTGTCTTTATGTATAATTTTCCTTCATATTTCACTGCTTCACAATATGTTGATGCGTCACATTGTGCAGCCTTGGGAGATTTTGACGGTAACTTGAGCCAGCAGGCAGCTGACAGTTGGCGATGGTATCTAAAGGCGCCTATGCAAACAAACAGCTTATCTTGAGATTCCATCACCATCAGAGCACTTGTTTCACAGTTTCCATTAATAGTTCACATGCGCAGACACTTAATACACAAAATCGCACTACTTTTACATATCAAAGTCCACTTTAAACCATTATTTAAACAATAATACAGGAGCAGCAAGCCGCCGCCGGTCGAGTTCCCGCCAAAACTCTTTCTCTAAATGGGAAGCTACAGCCACAGAGTAGTAATGAGTAGTTTAGTTTGGCTCACAGAGTACATTATATATAGGGAATAATGTAAAATAAATAAATTATACTAAAAATTTAATTACAAATTTGTTTTGTAACAAAATAGTAAGTTAGCAAGGTTCGATTGTATTTTAAACTATTCATTAATTTGTTTGATTCTTAATTGGCCAAGCATGGCTAAATTTAAAAAAGCGACATCTACTGCAACATGGACAAACTGTCATGACATAATAATACCTCTAAGAAAAATTATAGTATGGACTGTATGCCACTGGTTTGGTAGTGTTTCTATATAGTTTGTGCTGGTTTTTTGTTTTTTTTTTTGTGGTTTGGCTTCAGTCGCCTTCGTGAGTGGACATTGTTTCGGTTGTTTGCAGCGGCTCAAAAAGATCGCTGTACAAATACACAATATTCGAATAACCAAATTTCTTAAATACTTAATTATAATAATAATAAGACATTTTTTTATTACAATATTTAAAAGCACAGAATAAATAATAGTAGTACGTACTAAAAGCAAGTAGTATATTTTTTTTTGTCATGGGTGACATTTTCATGGTTTTCGAGTGTTGAAGCCGATAGTGCTGTCGAAATGTAAATCCAAGATGGCGGCCGAAGTAGGTACCAATTTTTTCATCATGGGTGTCATTTTCATGGTTTCCGAGGTTGTTGAAGCCGATAGTGTTGTCGAAATGTAAATCCAAGATGGCGGCTGCAAAATATATCAATTTTTTCATCTTGGGTGTCATTTTCATGGTTTTCGAGGGTGTTGAAGCCGATAGTGCTGTCGAAATGTAAATCCAAGATGGCGGCTGCAACAGGTATCAATTTTTTCATCATGGGTGTCATTTTCATGGTTTTCGAGGGTGTTGAAGCCGATAGTGCTGTCGAAATGTAAATCCAAGATGGCGGCTGCAACAGGTATCAATTTTTTCATCATGGGTGTCATTTTCATGGTTTTCGAGGGTGTTGAAGCCGATAGTGCTGTCGAAATGTAAATCCAAGATGGCGGCTGCAATAGATATAAATTTTTTCATCTTGGGTGTCATTTTCATGGTTTTCGATAGAGTTGAAGCCGATAGTGCTGTCTAAATGTAAATCCAAGATGGCGGCTGCAATAGGTATCAATTTTTTCATCATGGGTGTCATTTTCATGGTTTTCGAGAGAATTGAAGCCGATAGGGTTGTCGAAATGTAAATGTAAGGTGGCGGCTGCAATGGGTATTAATTTTTTCATTATGGGTGTCATTTTCATGAGTTTCGAGGATGTTGAAGCCGATAGTGCTGTCGAAATGTAAATCCAAGATGGCAGCTGAAGTAGGTACCAATTTTTTCATCTTGGGTGTCATTTTCATGGTTTTCGAGAGTGTTGAAGCCGATAGTGCTGTCGAAATGTAAATCCAAGATGGCGGCTGAAGTAGGTACCAATTTTTTCATCTTGGGTGTCATTTTCATGGTTTTCGAGAGAGTTGAAGCCGATAGTGCTGTCGAAATGTAAATCCAAGATGGCGGCTGCAATAGGTATCAATTTTTTCATCATGGGTATCAATTTCATAGTTTTCGAGAGAGTTGAAGCCGATAGGGTTGTCGAAATGTAAATCCAAGATGGCGGCTGAAGTGGGTGCCAATTTTTTCATCTTGGGTGTCATTTTCATTGTTTTCGAGAGAGTTGAAGCCGATAGTGCTGTCGAAAAGTAAATCCAAGATGGCGGCTGCAATAGGTATCAATTTTTTCATCACGGGTGTCATTTTCATGGTTTTCGAGGATGTTGAAGCCGATAGTGCTGTCGAAATGTATTTAAACTACTTTAAAAATTCCGTATAATCATGTTATACGTAATTTTTTTAATGCGCTTAAGGTATGCCCAATTGGATTTACCAATATATTTTAAACAATTAAAATGCAAATAATAAGCATAAAGTTCAAATATATTCATTTGGAATATTGAATATTATAGTATTGGTAAACGCATAAATTGTCTCTAAAAATCTCTAAATTTATTAAAACTCTGCTTAAAATATTCAAAATGTATCAAATCATATAAATACAAGTCGATTATATTGCAATAATAAAGATAAATAACATTTGTAATATAATAGAAAAAATGGACCAAAATTTTCTAAGTTGATGAAAGAGTTTTTGTAATAATTGGAAAATTTCTAAGTTGATGAACGTGTTCTCGTAATGTTCCCTTATATTAGGGCGTTGCCGGAGACACATACCCAAGGTTGTACATATATATATGGGGTGGTCGGCTGATCGACTGCTAGTACTAAGGTTGCACAATGACTAGTCCTATATTAGGGACTTATCATTGTAAGGTCTAACGAACCAAAGCATTAATATAGAAGGTCTCTATGATGCATAAGCATTATGATAGCAGAGTTATGACTTGAAGTCCCATATGAATAAGACATACAATAGTATGGTCTATGAAATAAAGCAAATATGTGGAAGGTCTCAAATTTGTAAAAGCATTATATTGAAAGAAATGGGACTTGAAAAGGATTATTATAGTGGCGTGTAGGTTGCTTCGCAGCCTCCGAGACCGAGGTAAACTAGGACTCGCTAACCGATGTGCCCTAGACATATCATCTTAGTGCCGGTGGTAAGCGGGTTTGATGTAGCAATGCGACTTGCCCGTGGACATCGCACACGCCTACCGTTTGTGGGCGGCGTCTTAGCGCATAGCATTATGATACGTCGGCTATCTTTCGGATTAGGGTGAGTGTGTTTGGTAGTACTTTTAAGTGCAGCAAGCATACTCAACTTCATGTCTTAGTGCAATAGCGCTATGATACGTGGAGTTTTGGCTAATGATGTCTTAATACCGTGCTACTATGATACGTTGGTGGTATTTTTAGTTAACAACATTAATCTTGTTACCAAAGTCGATAGGGGTCATGTGGGTGTGTTTTGAGTCTTGTGAGGGGGCGTCATCCGTATGATAGTTGCATTGATGCTTACTGCTACTTGCAGTATTGTGTCTTGTGATGGATCTGCGGGTGTGCTGCACCTGAATCGACGCATCTTGTGGTTTTGGTCGATGGAGGTATGCGGGTGGTGATGTCTGCTGGGACTGTATGGGGGACCTTGGGATGGTGTAAGCCCGACGATAGTCGTATTTATAGTATGCTTGTTGCACTCTGCAGCATTGCGTCTGCGATGGTTGTTTGGCGGGTCGCTATTCTCAATGGCGCTCTCTGCGTCTTGGTTTGATTCACAACCTAAGTAGCTTTGCCCAAGTCGGGTCCCTTCATTGCGGGGCTGCAGACTGTCTGCCCTCCATGATGTTTTATATAACAACTTAATAATATATCTCTATAAAGTTCCCACCTTTGAAAGATTGAAGGCAACTTGTTGGTGGGTGAGACAAACATGATCGAAAAATGCATATACTCAACGTCAGTGACACAAACCCTTTCTGATGGCGAATTATTACTAATATCTTATAACTGCCTATTGGCTATATCTGCCATTGTACGAGTATTAGTTGGTGGAGCATATGTGTCGACCTAATGCGGGTGGTAGCTGGAGGGAGAATCTGAGGAAGCTCTCAAGGCTGCGGCCGAAAGCCGCGCAACATGGGACCCCATTCCCTTGAGGTGAGCGGTAGTCACATGACACGCTCTGCGGCCAATTGGCCGTGCTGACCAAGCAATTGGTGGTGATGCCTTACACTTACATCACGTCTGTAGAAACGGCGGTCTGGCAGGTGGTGGCGCTCACGGAGGGCTTTTTATGGCCAGTGTGCCTTTTGTTGCCTAACCCGTGTGACGTAAATTCACTGTGGCTCGATTTGGTCGTATTCTGTATGGCGTTTACACGCATTGACATGCGCGACTTCGGTCGATGTTTGTGCTTACGCACTATCAAGGGGCCAAGTCATCTTTTACTGGTTAGCCAGTTATTTTGCTGTGGACTACGGCCCAGTTCCCAACTTAGCGTACCCTTCGGGGGGAGCGCATTAAAATGGTTTGCGCTCACCGTGCGCGGCATGTGCGGAGCCGTGTACCTCCTCCACATTTTTTTTTAAATGTGGGAGAGCGAAGCCCTTGTATCTGGTATTTGATATAAATATTGTGAGCCTTTTCCAAGCGGGAAGGGATTAATTAATAAGGAATAGACTGTTGTGAACCTGATACAAGTAGAATAGGGACAATTTATTGTTCCTAACCTTTTTGAGCTCTGTCTTCGTGAACGGGGTTCTTTAGCTTATAAGACTCTACCAACAGCTTTCGATTGCTCTCGTGAGTATTCATTTTTCCAAGATACACTTAAAAGAACTAAGTTACTATACAAACACAACGTAAATAAGGGTCCTAACTAAGACGATCACGCCATAAATTTATTAAACAGCCTATATTTAAACCTTTAGAAAGATCAAGATAATACTGGTCACGTAAATTAGATATATTTATATATCTTACAGAGAGGAGAAGAAGAAGGGGGGGGGGGGGGTCGTTACAAAGGCATTGGTGAGGACGGCGATTGCATTGCATTCAAACCAGCGACAGATATGTTTAATTTTAATTTTAATAAAAATATAGCATTTAAATGTGTATTTTACTTTTCTTAGTTTATTCAATTATACAATGGTAAATAAAGTCAGCAGTATTTAGGCATTTTTCACTACAGACTGGCAGGATTTAGCAGGTTTTTAACCAAAGTAAGGCAGGATCTGTATTTTAAAGATGGTCACACTGGCCAGATCAGGTCAGTCAGTCCTAGTCACGGGCAGTAATCTTCATAGAGAAATTAATGGACATAGGAAATGTCATAACAAGATGATATATGACAGCTAACACCCCCCCCCCCCCTCGCCTCTCGACATCCCTTCTGGGCATGGAGAATAGAGTAGTCTACTCTATACTCCATGCTTCTAAGCTCAAATGATAGCTGTTACAGCCATTTTGTTTTGTTTTGTTTGTTTTGTCCACTGACTTAGAAGTATATGAACTGGGCATACCTACAGAATTAGCGTGACTACCTAAACAAATCCGGCACATAAAATGGCCGCCTTTTATAGGGTTGTAACTCAGAAATATGGGCAGTTGATATCGATATTTTTACTAATATGAGTTTGTTCTTATTTCATATAATTATAGAAATTAAATTCATAGCCTGATTGCGTAACACACCTAAAATGGCAAACCATACCAATTAGACAGTTTAACAACATCCATTGCGTGGTTTTTGTTGTTGAGCAAACGAATTTTGCAATCACATGAAGCAATCGATATTGTTGGGTTGTTAAATTAGTTTTGGATTGCTATCCCTTAAATTTCGCTTGAGCTGCTTCACGAGGCTTCACCGCATATGTACACTTACGCAATGCACACTCTGTTACATATTTTTTGTGTTAGGTACACAGTCAAACAATGAGTTAAGTATGCAGGCAGCTAACTTGCAACTTGTTATAAACAATGTTTTGAGTGTGCTAAGTGCTTACTCAAGTTTTGAAGTTATACTTCTTTTGGCGCATATGAGAAAAATTATGAGAGTGAATTTTTACAACTTCAATTGTTAATTGTCTGTCAATTGTTAAGTTTTCGTGAGAACTGATAACTATATATGTTTTTACGTGGTAGAGCCAGTCTGCAGCTGTATTAGTAGTATAGTTGTAGCACGAATGGGTCGGCTCAACCGGGGAAGGACCACGCTCTCACAGAAAACCAGCGTAAAATAATAGCAGCTTAACGCTGCTGTGTTTCGTATGGTGAGTGTAGAGAACCGGAGACCCCTTTTACTGGCAAAGAGGCATTCCATCTTAGTCCTCACGGGTGACAACGCATCTGCATCTTGAGTCTTTATTGAGGATAGATGTAGATGTCTATGGGTCACAGTAACCACTTACCATCAGGTGGACTGTGTGCTCGTTTGTCACCCTATGCTATAAAAAAAAAACTATATTCGAGGTAGTTATTCAAATATACTATATGAATGTATAAAACGTGTTTTATTTTAGTTCTTTTTGTTTTGTACCGCTAAAGAAGTATAACTTCTTACGTGTGTACATAAGTACACACACATTTTTTGTTTTATATCAATGTGAACAAAGTTAAAAAGTTATAACGCACACAATAGAAATGAATATTGCCAGAGTAGTGGGAAAATGAATATTTTGCTTGAATACCAAATACCTTTGTTTACTGTACAATAATATTGTACAGTAAACAAATGTATGGAGATGGGATGGAGATCCTTGATTCCATATTGTAATCCCATATTATAGTATTTTTAATATAAAATAATAATTATAAGTTGAGTAAAAATTGCTGCTGGCCGTATAAGGAAACTCAAGGTCGCTCAGCGAGCTATGGAGAGGGCTATGCTCGGGGTTTCTCTGCGTAATAAACTTAGAAATGAGGATATCCGCAGTAGATATGAGCGCCGCGCCGGCGCACCGCCGTCGCCAGCAGTTCAAGTCGACGCGTCGCCGCCGCGTGGTGCACGCAGCGCGCCGTCGCGTTGTCGCCTCGCCATGCTTGTCGCTCACTCATCACTCAATCGAGTCGAATATTTCATCGAGCGAACGTGTATTGTTGTGTGGTGTTAACAATGGCGGCAACTTCGATTGTTGCACGTATGGGCCGGCTCAAGCCGGGGTGGTAACACGGCCTCACAGAATACCGGTATGAAGTGGAAGATCTACTTCTGCTTTACGTCTGGTGAGTGCAGAAGCACCAATCCCCCCCATCTCCGCCCCCCACCCTTTCGTCAACATGGTAACGGAATTAAATATATTACTACCCCAGGAGGGTACTAGCATCCCTGGTAATGGAGAACCTCTTGTTGAGCATCCATGACCAAGCTACTCCAATCCTGAGCAGGGACTTACCACTCCTGGGTGCTCAGGCTGCCCGGCGTATTCTGGGGGAGGGGGGAGGGCAAATTCCGCCCGAGGCAATAACTGCTTGGGACAAGCTGAGCAACAACGCCAAGGCGACCCCTACCACGTACGTGACTTTCTGCAACAACAGGAAACTTCACTCGAACCTAAACGCCGTCCACTACCATCTCGAGACGGCGAAGCTGGCCTTACTCTTTCTGACCGAGACGTAGGTGTCCTCTCCGGCTGATACCTCAGATCTTCGTATCTTGGTTACAAATTGGAACACTCCTTGTGCCTCGGGCTCGAGTTTGCATACACATCAGAGAGGACATCTGTTCTCCACGCTTCGGTAGTCTTGAAGGACCTGTCCATACTTTGGATACGCGTAGACAGCGACGACCATCCGCATGTTTACGGGTGCCTCTATAGGTCCCATAGCGGTAATGCCGAAACAGACCTATTCATCGACCACGCCCAAATGGCTACAGACTCCTTGCTACAACAGATCCCATCCGCAGAGATCGTGATCCTGAGCGATTGTAATGCCCACCACGCCGAATGGCTCGGTTCACGTTTAACCGATAATGCGTTGAGATCTGTTTATGATTTTGCCTTGGCACGTGATCTGACACAACTGGTAACTTCGCCTACGTGGATTCTAGATGTGGAAGATCATCCACCTTCCCTGTTAGACATTCTGCGCTGACCTCTCATTCAGATATATATCAGGTCTCCATCCACTCCTCTCTTGGGTCCTCCACACTAACATCGCGATTGCAGGCTGGCTAAAAAGGCGACCGTTCAGACTCGTCTAGCTATGCCTATCGCCATCACCTCCTTGTTCTCCAAAATAATGGAATCCATTACAAACTGCTAGCTCATGCGGTATCTCGAGGATCACCAACTGATTAGTGACCGCCAATACGGTTTTCGTCGGGTTCGGTCAGCTAGTGACCTTCTGGTTTACCTGACTCATAGATGTGCGGAGGCATGAGAGTCCAAGGGGGACGCATTGACCGTTAGCTTGGACATTTGCGAAGGTTTTCGATCGGGTTTGGCACAAAGCGCTTCTTTCGAAGCTCTCTTTGTATGGGCTTCCCGAAAAATTGTGCAATTGAATCACCAGGTTTCGTGCAGACCGGAGCATCTCCTCAGTTTCAAGGCACTCCCCTTGTTGCCTCAACCAGTATCGGAATCCTCGGCGTTGACATATCGAGTGACGTGCAAGTTTCGTGGTCACTTGGAAGAAAAGGCCAAGTCGCTCTCTAAAACGCGTTGCGTGCTCAGCAGAGCGGGATAGTATTTCATACTAACACACCGCCTGCAACTTTATAAGGCGCGGGTGCGGTCTCACTTGTAATACTGTTCCCATCACTGGGCTGGGGCTCCCCAGGGCTTTATTAAAAAATATAAAGCGGTTTTGGTACCAACAATATGGTTTTCTTTAAGTTTTTTTAAGGAATATCTTCCTGATAAAACAATATCTAAGGCCCATGGCCGGCCACGCCACGCCGCCGCGATGCCGCCGCCGCTGAGGAAATTTTCAGGAATTGATCTTCGGCGCTTATATCTAATTCGCAGTAGAACCAGAGTAACCGACATAGCCCAACGGATTAGTAAGCTGAAGTGGCAGTGGGCCGGCCATATAGCTCGAAGAACCGACAACCGATGGGGAAGAAAGGTTCTCGAGTGGTTGCCTCGTAGCGGTAGGTGAAGTGTAGGGCAACCCCCACTAGATGGAGTGACAACCTGGTAAGACATGCAGGAAGTCGATGGATGCAGGTGGCTCAGGACCGTGCTTTGTAGTATTCCTTGGGGGAGGCCTATGTTCAGCAGTAGACTTATGAAAGGCTGTACTGATGATGATGATGATGATGAGTAAAAATTAAGTAAACTGTTTTTAAAAGCAATTCTTATTTATAATTAATTGGTATATAGGAACATTCTGCACATAATTGATCACAAATGATAAGTTATATAAGCATGTTCGGTCCTGCCGGATATCATATTTAATTTTTTTATTCAGATTTTACATGAAAAACATTATTATTTTCACAGGTACATTAATTTTGTTCATTTAAAATTCGAAAATCTGGCATGATCATGTAACGGTGGATGAAATGTGATATCTAGGATTCATAAACTATTATTATTAATATATAATATACATCTCTGAACAAAATTAATTTATTAAAATAATTTCTATCGACACCATAGATAAGAGTGTAGTCAAAGTCAAAGTCAAAGTCAAAATCTTTATTTGCAGAATACAATGTTTAGGTAATACAGGTATTTAGTATAAGAGTAAGTCTCAGTAATATTCTACCGGGAGTTGTACCGGTGTGCAAATATATCTTAAAATAATCAAATTTAATTGTACATAATTTCAAAATAAATAAATTATATAATACATTTAATAATATTGCAATCAATTAAAATATTCCTTTACACTATAATAACTCTTGTCAAGAAGCCATTTATTAATCTCAATTTTAAATTTATTCAAAGGCAGTTCTTTTAAGTTATTGGGTAATCTTTATATTATATAAAAATTACGTGTCACGTTGTTTGTCCGCGATGGACTCCTAAACTACTGAACTAATTTCAATTAAATTTTGCACACTATGTGTATTTTGGTCCAACTTGAGAGATAGGATAATTTTTATTCCGCTAAACGACCCTCAAATTTTTTTATTGCAAAATTTAAGGATTTTTATAGGAAGGGTCGTTGGAAAGGGCAGAACAACGTCTGCCTGGCGAGCTAGTCTTTATATATAAAAAGTACGTGTCACGTTGTTTGTCCGCGATGGACTCCTAAACTACTGAACTGATTTCAATGAAATTTTGCACACTGTGTGCATTTTGGTCCAACTTGAGAGATAGGATAGTTTTTATCGTGATAAAAGACCCTCAAAATTTTTTATTGGGAATTTAAGGATTTTTATAGGAAGGGTCGTTGGAAAGGGCAAAACAACGTCTGCCTGGCGAGCTAGTTTATTATATATTTTAATAGACATTATAGGAACACTGTTTGCATAAAATCTAGAACTGCACTTGGGATGAAATATTCTATTTTTATGCCTTGTTTGCCTTTCGAGAGATTCAGCGTGGGTTTTGAAATAATTCGGGTGTCGCATGCATCGCATGCATCGCAAAGGCAATACGCGTATCTTTTTGAACAACGGCTTGCAGCTATCAAGAAACCACGCACCACATACAGCTCGCACACATTTATTTTGTAATTTAAACGCTCTAATCACATCAACAGAATTACCCCGCAAAGGCAGACTATATAATAATACTTAAGGCTGCATTTTGTGATATTGTTTTTCTCAATCTTTTTAAAGCATATACAAACCGGTTTAATTTTGTACAAACCTGGTCAATGTGAAGCTTCCAGTTTAAATTTTTGTCATTTTTTATACCTAAAAACATAACTGATTCAACATTTTCTATCTTCGAATTTTCATATTTTATATTCATATTTATAAGTTCCATTTTGTAATTTCTAATTTGTATTATTTTTGTTTTGTCAATATTAAATAAAAGATTATTAGAATTAAGCCATGTCACAATAGTATTAATAGAATTATTTATTTCGGTTTCATATATGTCTTTTTTGGTGCATTTAAATATAAAAGTTGTGTCGTCTGCGTACAAGATGCATTTATGCTTGGTTATTTTAAACAAGTCATTAATATATAGCAAGAAGATTAAAGGTCCTAAAATACTACCCTGAGGGATACCACGGTCATTAGATCTAAACTGTGAACGATCTAGTTTTTTCGTAAATATGCTGTCTTGTCGTGCTTGCGTTAGACGAGTGATTTCTGTGCATTGTTTTCGTCCTTGCAAGTAACTGCTTAGCCATGTGTACGCCGCACCTCTTATCCCGTAACTTTCAATTTTGTTTGATAGAATTTTGTGGTCAACAAAAATCAAAGGCTTTGGTCATGTTCAGCATGAGAGCAGTTACTGGAGTTTTTCTATCGATACTCTCTGCTATGTCTTTAATAAAGTTGAAGCATGCTAAAGTTGTGGATCTGTTTTTGCGAAAACCGAATTGATCTTCAGTTAAGATACCAAATCTTTGTATAAATTTACTTAATTTATCGTACATAGTTCTCTCAAATATCTTTGATATTACGGGGATCAAAGTTATTGGTCTATAGTTATTGAGATCCTTTTCAATTCCTTTTTTGTGAACTGGTTTTATTAAGTATAGAAATCTTAAGATGTTCCGGGAATAAGCCCTCGACAAATGATAGGTTTATAAGGGAACTCGGTGGTGTACAGATATAACAGGCACATGACTTTAGTATTTTGGTACTGAGTTCGTCGTAGCCAACTGTATCCGTGTTTTTTAATTATTTGATTATTTTTTTAATTTACGCTGTTACTGGTGGTTGTAGGAAAATTGTATTTGGATTTGTATCTATATTTGGTTGAGCAGAATTGTTAGCAGACTTATTTGTAATTTAATGTTATTTAAGTCAATAAAAAAATTGTTAAATAATTCACATATCATGTCAGGATTACTAATTGTTTGGTCATTTTAATTACGTCAATTTTATTAATTTGGATAGTTTCATTTATACTCGAATTTACTGAATTTCAAGCAGCTTTGCAAGTATTTTTACTATTTAGAATGTATTTTAAGTTGGTTTTTTGTTGAGCTTTATATATGCACTTTTTCAAAAGATAGTTATATTTTTCGTATTTATTTTTATGTAACATTTTATTTGTTTTTGAGTATTTATAGGTTAGGTAAAGTTTTCTTTTCCTAATATTTGACTTTTTTATACCTTTTGTTTTCCACTTACCTCTATTACACATGTTGTTTCTCTTCTCTTCTTCTCTACGATATTCATGCTAGGTTGTTACAGTAGGTTTTCTTTGAATTTAAAACGATATGACTTGGCCTGTTTCATGGTCTGATAATGCCAGGTTTAAGACCTCGGTATCTACCTTGCTTATATTGCTGGCTACTTGATCAATACATGCATTTTTTCCTAGTAGGGGTCTTAATGTGGATAGATACATTGTAATTTTCTAATATTTCAAATAAATCGCACGTATTTTTTCCTTCTTTGAGGATGTCTATATTCCAATCGCCACATAAAATATTTTTTTGCACGTTTTTTTGTTTATTAAATTATATAAAAGCTCATTTAATTTGTAAAAAATAGATTAACATTGCTATCTGGTGTTCTATAAATGCAAATAATGGTAAGGTTATATTGCGCGATTTCTATTCATCACAACATTCGAAGTGGTAGGGACAAGCAATATCAAGTTGGTTAGCAATATCAATAGGTTTGCATTCCAATCCTTTTTTGCCGAGAACACAAACGCCACCCCGTCTCTGTTTCGGCCGACAGAACGACGCAGCCAGCCTATATCCGTTTAAATTCAAATTCGCCTCGCAACCTCGCTGTATAAACGTTTCAGTTAAACATACAATGTAAATAGATTTATGAGATTGTGATAATTCTGTTAGCGTCAAGTCTATAATGTCAATTTTGTTTAGTACACCAGCTATATTTTGATGAAGAAGTCGAAAAGAATTGTGTTTATTATCGTTCCTAACGAAAAAGCTGATCAGTGTATTTTTGTGTACAGACGTATTATTTTACTGTCTTAACAACTTAAAAAACTTTAAACTTAACGTGTACGACACTATTTCACTGCTTTTTTGAGAGTTTGACGGCAGATCTACCTCAAAACTTGGCATTTAACTTGGGGGCGCAGTCACGCATGGATGAACTAATGACACATCACACGAAAGTATTACCAAAATAAGCACTTTACAAACTGTAGACGTCTTTCTTTTCTTTGCAGCTACTGCTTTGTTAAAAAGAGACAAAACTGTTTTTGACAAGTGTGTGTCGATATTATAGATATTTGTATAACTATTATTTCTATTGTGGAATATGCCCTCTCCATATTTCTCTATGGTTTTGTCATTGTCACTGATTGCATGTGTCACTAAATTATATTACTGATTTACTGATAAATTTTCGTTTGGTTGCGTTGATTTATTTCCGCCCTATATTTGCATTTTTCTTTGCATTTACTGGTATCAATCGATTGCTTTATACTATAGTGAAGGATCAACATTGTTGCGGCTGATACAGGACTTATTCCATTAACAGTAGTCTCAGATCAAGGAGCTACATTCAGATCTCTTATACTACTGCAAGATAAAACTAGAGGAGATTTAATCAAAGGAATGCGAAACAATTTTTTAACAAAAAAATATACTATACCAAGAAAAGATTTCTATATGGACAGATAAGAAACACTATGAACACGCAGAAACACGGTTATTACCCAAACTTAACGTCGAACATGTTATTTCTGAAAAAAAATAAGGTATAAAATAATTGTAATTTTATTTCTATTACATGTAATTTAATTTTTGTATGTGTAATATACGTTTTCCTAATCAAATTCTTATGGATTATTTGCAGATTAAGAATTATGTTTGTGTATTTAGTAAAACCGAGTTTAAAAAAAAGTAAAATACCTCTGCATTTTGTAAGTTATCATATTAATTGTATTTGTATTAAATATATTTATACATAACACCATAAAGCTGAAGTGTTTTACATGGCTAGTGGTGAGAACCAGAGACCCTTTTTACTGGTAACAAGGCATTCTTTTGTCTTCATGGGTGACAATGCATTTGCATTGTGATACTTTTACAACAGGATTAATGTAGGTGTTACGGACGGCAAAGAAGAGCCGCCGCCCCGTCGCCCTTTCATACCCCGTTGCGCCCCGCGCACCCCGCACACCACCCGAATATCACGTGATGCCACCGACCAATCAGCGCGCGGCACATCTTATAACCGATTCTTATGTCGCGAGACCACTCACATGCCGAGACACTCTTTTTGGAAATATAAGAAGGGTGTTTTGGGCTGTGAGCTGTTCATTTCGGAAGCGGCACTACAAGATACTACATCAAGAAAGAAGACCTCAAGAGAGAAAACCTGAAGAAAGAATACTCCATTGAAGACTCCCATCTGTACATAGTTAATTAGTTAAAAGCCGCTTGTAAATAGTGCAATATATAATCGTCTACAGTACCATCTTTTCGTCAACCGTCCCTAGTATAGTTTACCCTACATAGAATCAGTCGTCATACAAAATTACAATAAAATCATACAGTCCCCTGCAGTCCCCTACAATTCTTGGTCCATCGTCGCCGGATAGAAGCCAGAAGATCGAAGCTGGAAGATCCGAAGACCATACAGAAGAAAGAAGATCATCAAAGAAGAAAGAACTTCATCGACGAAGAAAGAAGGTCGTCGGTTAACCAATTTTATCCACGTTTCTGACAGTCTACGTTTACATCTAATTGTCTGTTTCCAGACAAACTTCTTGTTTCTTAACCGCAGACAGGTGATTACTCCCTAACGGTGCCAAACTGTAATCGCCTGGTAACGCCCTTGCGGTGGGAACGGCAACCAATACGTGTGTCTTTTTGAAGACGATCGGAAGCCGCAACGTGGGATATCGTGCGTAAGACAAGAAGCCAGAAGACTAGGAACGACGACGAAACGCCGGTAAGAATGCGGATTTTCGAAGAAGCCCCCGCGTCCCCGTCCGATTATCTTTCGTTGGCACAAGCGCCCTCCGCTGCGCGCCCGCCCGCGCACGCATCTATGCCCGCGCCCGAGCTCGCGCTGCCGCGCCCCGCTATGTACGTGTCGACGACTAATCGTTTGGGAGAGATTAGTACATCCGCGCCGCGTACAGATACACTCGCTGCGATTATAGAAGATCTTCCGGTCACCGAGACTAGTTGGACAGTGCGTACCATCGCGCCCGTAGCCGATGCTGTACATAGGCCCGCGCCGCGCGCCCTGTCAGTCCGTTCAGCCCAGTCGACAGCTAGCGCGATCGCGAAATTGAAGCAAATCGAGTATAATACCGCAGTGGAACTCGCCGCAATTAGAAGGAAGCAATTGCAAATTGAGGAAGATCTTATTAAGAAGAAATACGCTAGGGACGTCGCGCAACTACAAGAAGAAACGGATAGGGACAGTTTGAACGAGGACGATTTTGTGGAAATTAGGGACCGTGTTGATAAGTGGTTAGAGAACGTGGAGACTGTGCGGGGGAAGCCGCCCTGCCGCCCGTCTCAGCCCGCGCCCCGCATCGAGATAGAGCAGGCCCCGTCGAATAGAGGAACCGGTTACTTGTACGTTGAAGATGTCCAGGGGAGGTCGGTTGCGAATAACGATCAACCACGGCACGTAGATACGAGACAGAGGGACAATGGACTCGCCGTAGAAATGAACCAGATGGATCACCGTGTACGGGTTACGTCGCCGTCACGCATCCAACGCCGCACTCTATCGCCTATACGTAGATCGCCATCGCCACGCGGATCGTAGATTACCGTCGCCGTGTCGGCATGATGTAGGTGTACATAGGTCGCCATCGCCACATCGTAGATTAGAGGGTAATAGGGATAGAGGTAGGTCGCTCACCCCGAGAGGGAAAGATAGGGGTATAGAACAACTAGCGGAAGCTTTAGAAAGCATGATAAGATTTAGACCAGCCGCCGCGGAGCAGACACAGGAATTGCCTATTTTTAACGGCTCGGCCGCGGAATGGTTATCATTTAAAACCGCGATGAAAGAATCTACGCGTCTAAATGGATTCACAAATACGGAAAATATGGCAAGATTAAGGAACTGTTTACGTGGTGAGGCTAGAGAGGTAGTACCGGCGCTGCTGTTTACCGGAAAGGTTCCAGCAGACATTATGCGGACACTGGAGCAGTGTTTTGGCAGCCCGGAAGTAATTATAGATCGTGCGTTAGATGAGTTAAAACGTATTCCGCGCCTGGGTCAAACCGCCCAGGAATTAAACTCGTTCGCTATTAAATTGCAAATATACGAGGGTGGATTGAAAAGTACTCGGCCTAACACAGATCCATTCAATTCCAAAAATCAAATCTACCCAAATTATTTAGTTCAGTTCAGACTAGTTTATTGTGTGAAGTTCGAAACGTGTGCGATAATTAGTTGTGATTTTATAAATTTATTAACAAAGTAATCGGACATAATTTCCGCGAATGGAGCAAATCGAGCAGCGTGCCGCCATTAAGTACCTCTATAAGAAGGGGCTATCATCAAAAGCCATCCATGATGACATGGTCAGTACATTAGGCGATTGTGCTCTGTCATATTCATCCGTCAAAAAATGGATAGCAGAATTTAAGCGTGGTAGAGAGAGTGTGAAAGATGAACCCCGCTCTGGAAGGCCTTCGACGTCAACTACTGACGAAAATATTAAAAAAGTACTTGATTTAATAATGGGAGTCCGCAGATTAAAAATTAGAGAGATAGCCGAGATTATAGGCATCTCTTATGAACGAACTCAAAACATCATTGTCAACGAGTTGGGTTTCCACAAGGTGTCTGCGAGGTGGGTTCTGCGACTGCTTTCAGTTGAACAAAAAAGGACGCGATTGACTATTTCACGCGATTGTTTGGAGTTATTTGAAGCCGATGCAGATGATTTTTTGAATCGTTTTGTTACTATAGACGAAACATGGGTTCATTACTGTACACCGGAAACAAAACAACAATCAAAACAGTGGAGAAGACCTGGTTCACCACCCCCTAAAAAGGCTAAGTCGACTTTGTCGGCAAATAAGGTGATGGCTTCAGTATTCTGGGACTCGAAAGGTGTGATTATGATTGATTATCTTGAAAGGGGTCAGACTATAAACTCTGATTACTACTGCACCTTACTACGTCGTTTACGCGAGGAAATAAAAGAAAAACGTCGAGGAATGCTCAGAAGAAAAGTCCTGTTTCATCAAGATAACGCCCGTGTTCACACGTCAGTACAGTCAATGGCTGAAATTCACAACTGTGGCTTTGAACTGTTACCGCATCCGCCGTATTCACCTGATCTGGCACCATCAGACTTCTTTCTGTTCCCTAACCTAAAAAAGCACTTGGGAGGTCAAAGATTTTCGACAAACGACGAGGTCAAAGCAGCTGTAGACGCATATTTTGACTCTAAGGAAGAATCATTTTTTTTCAACGGTCTAAATGCTTGGAAGGGGAGGTGGCAAAAGTGTATTGAACTTGATGGTGATTATGTAGAAAAATAAAAATATAACTGATTTAGTATGTGTTTATTTTCTTGGTTAGGCCGAGTACTTTTCAATCCACCCTCGTAGTATGTATTATGCAGAACGTCGACGGCAAGGGATATTTATAAAATCCGATGCTAACTAGGGAAGTCACGAGTAAACTTAGCCCTTACTTACGGTCGCGTTGGTGCGATTATGCGGAGCACTACGGAAGTGCGGAAGAACCGGATGTTGTCACACTATCCCGGTTTATGATGAGAGAGGCTGACCGTGCGTTAAGTCACGCCTATACGTCCGTAGCGCCGACTAAGGAATCGCCCGTAAGACGAGAAGCACCGCCATCAAAAAGGATAGTGTTGACACGCCGCGTAGAGGATAGGGTCCGCGGCGTAAAGACGTTCACCACCCATGAGGACAACGGAAGTGTCCCATGTTTGTGTTGTGGGGGTGAACACCCAATCGCCAAATATAAGAAGCTGGCGCAAATGGATCTGGACGACCGGTGGAAGTGGGTAAGGGAAGATGGGGTGTGTTTTAGGTGTTTAAGCAGCAAACACCGACGCCTGAGTTGTAAGGCTAGGAAGTGCGGCATCGACGGCTGCAACGCTCCCCACCATGCCCTCCTTCACGCCCGCAAGGCCCGGACGCCTGAGACATCGGTAAAACCAGACGAAACCGTGCTCGTCGCGTCGAACATTAATAGTTGTGCGTCGGTATTATTGAAAGTGTGCCCCATTACCGTGCGCGAACCGCGTGGTAAGGAGATAAATACGTATGCGCTACTCGACGAAGACTCCACCATATCGTTGATCGACGACGACTTAGCTCGCGAGTTAGGAGCGGAAGGACCGACAAAGCCGCTCAATGTTAGAGGCGTAAATAATAGTCAACGCGAGGCCAATAGTAGTTTAGTGAACATTGGAATACGTGGCACGACGCGCAGGTAAATTTATAATGTAAGCGCGCGAACGATCGCTGATTTAAAAATAGGCTCGCAGTCTGTGGGTAGGGAGTGCTTACGGTGGAAGCACTTACGCGACTTACCGAGTGCGGTATGTTACGACGACGCGAAGCCGAGAATATTGTTAGGCGCAGACAACTGGCATTTAGTAATCACCCGCAATTTAAGGATAGGACGCCGGAGGCAACCCATAGCTACAAGAAGGACGTTATTAGGATGGGTAATTCAAGGGACGGTGCCGCGGTTAAGGTGTAGGCAAGACGGCGAGACCGTATTACACGTGTCAAGCACTAGCGGACGGCCAGACAGGGACATCCAAACGTTTGTCCGTCAGGACGAGGAGCTACAGACCTCCTCAAACGGCAGTATGAGATAGATTCTATAGGCATCTCGCTGAAGAGTAGGCCGCGACGGGAGGAGGAGCGCGCTGTCGACATATTCCAGGGCACCGTCAAGAAGATCGGCAAGCAATACCAAATTGAACTGCCATGGAAGGACGACAACGTGCGGATGCCACCCAGCTACGAGATGGCAGCTCGAAGACTTCGGACAATTGAACGGAAGATGGACCAGTCGCCGTAGTTTCGTGACGCCTATACAGCCGAGATAGATAACCTCCTAGAGAAAGGCTACGCGAGGGAAGCCGAGGGGACAGAGAGAGAGGACCCCAAAAGCTGGTACCTGCCACACTTCGCAGTGAAGAACCCGAACAAGGCGGGGAAGACGAGGGTGGTATTCGACGTCGCAGCTCGCCCGTCATGTAGATGTCTTAATGACTACCTACTCGACGGCCCCGACTTATTGCGGAACCTACCGAGCATACTGTTTAGATATAGAAAAAACGAGATAGCCGTATCCGCGGATATTAGGGAAATGTTTTTACGTGTGAAAATCGACCGTCGCGACCAACCCGCGCGACTGTTTCTCTGGCGAGGAAACGAGCAATATAGCCCGCCGCGGGAATACGTTATGACGTCAATGATTTTCGGCGCGAGAAGCTCGCCGTTTCTCGCACATAGTGTCAGAGACTATAACGCGCGCGCACACACAGAGACACACCTGTTGGCGCTTAACGATATCGTACGTAGTCATTATATGGACGACTATTTAGACAGTTATGCAACGGTGGAGGAGGCGGTGAAGACAGCGAAGCAGGTTACCGAAGTGCACCAGAAGGCCGCCTTCACCTTGGCAGGCTGGAATTCCAATCACGCAGCCCTATTGGAAGACAAGCCCGAGAAACTACTGGCGCGCAAGCCTAAGGAGGTGAGCCTAAGGCAAGATGGCCCGGAAAGGACCTTAGGGTTATTGTGGATGGCCGCCGAAGACGCCCTGACCTTTAATACATCAATGAAAGGGTACCACAGGAAGTAAAGGCGCTACAGCGACCACCGACCAAGAGGGAGGCATTCAACGCGGTCATGTCGGTGTTTGATCCACTCGGACTGCTTAGCTACCTCACCATCACCGCCAAGATCCAGCTACAAGACCTATGGCGTATGGAAAAGTCGGATGGGATGATGAACTACCTGAGGAGGCAGCGGATGAGTTCCAAAGGTGGCTGCGAGTCATCGAGGAGGTGCGACGACTGCGACTGCCAAGGTGCTATGCTCCTACGGGGGGAGAGGTAGAGCGTCAACTTCACGTTTTTAACGACGCAAGCGAACGCGCGTACGCATCCGCGGCATATTAGAGTATACGATATCGCGACGGAACGGTTAGGGTAAGATTAGTGGCGGCCAAGGCGAAAGTCGCTCCGATTAAGGCGCAGAGTATACCGCGACTAGAGTTGCAGGCGAACTTGGTAGGCGCGCGACTCGCGGAATTCGTACAGGACGAACACAGAGTGGTAGCAGATAGGGTCATATATTGGACGGACTCTACTACGGCACTCCACTGGATACAGAACTATACGGCGCGTTACTCTCCATACGTAGCTCATCGATTAGGGGAGATAGCCAAGAAGACATCACCCGAGCAATGGAGGTGAATACCGACTGCGGAGGACATAGCAGATAAGGCGACGCGCATGAACTTCATGAGAAAGGGAGAAAGCGACCAATGGTTCACAGGACCGTCATTTCTCTACGAGGAAGAAGACAAATGGCCTCACCGGAAGGAAGAGAAGGCAGGGGATGATGAAGAGTTGGAGGAAATCGTGGCGCACCAGAGCGACACCAAGGACGCTCCACACCTGCCAGATATAGAACGCTTCTCTTCTTACGAGAGATTGATCAGGGCTACAGCACGAGTACTGCAGTTCATCGATGCCATACGAGGAAGGGCACAAGGACTAACATTGCAGCACATCCAGAGGGCAAAGCGGATGTGGGTGGAACGCAGTCAACTCGACAGCTTCGCTGGAGACATCAGCCTACTTCAGCAAGGGAAGAACCCGACCACCGGTAGCGCACTTAGGAAGCTCGACCCCTTACTGGAAGACGGAATACTACGAGCCAGGGGAAGAATCGACGCAGCCGACGTGGTCGGCCAGACGAAGCGACCCGTCATACTGAATGGACGCCACCGATTTGTAAAGCTGCTTATAGAGAAGGCGCATCAGGACGCAAGCCTCGCCAACAGAGAGAGGGTGGTCAACGATCTACGCACCAGATATCATATCCTCCGACTACGACCGACCGTACGAGAAGTGGAGCAGATGTGTCTGCGATGCAGAGTACGCAATTTGACACCACGGCCAGCGGTTACAGGAGACCTACCAGCCGAACGGTAAGGGGCGTTTGCGCGACCGTTTACTTACACCGGAGTCGACTATTTCGGGCCTTTGATAGTTACGATAGGACGACGGCACGAAAAGTGGTAGGTAGCACTGTTTACGTGTTTAACGACGCGCGCGGTTCATCTAGAGCATGTTTACTCCCTAACGACAGACTCGGAGATATCGGCATTGCGGCGCATGGCGGCTAAGCGCGGGTGGCCACGGGTCATATATTCAGATAACGGCACTAATTTTCATGGAGCAGATGCGCAGAGCTACGACGGGCGATGGAAGAATGGGCACCGCAGCTAAAGGACTACGCGCTGAATCGACGCACGGAGTGGAAGTTCATCGCACCGGGCGCTTCTAACCAAGAAGGTACATGGGAGCGTCTCGTGCGTTCGGTGGAGACAGCGTTGGAAGCCACTCTCCATCAGAAGAGCCTACGGGAGGAGACTCTAGCCACGCTCTTAACGGAAGCAGAAAACACCGTCAACTCTCGACCGTTGACCAATATACCGGTCGACATCAATGATGAAGAAGCATTGACACCCAACCACTTCATCCTGTTGGGACCGTCGGGCCTACCGATCACCGCGCCGTGCTCACCCATGGATCGTCGAGCGTGGAGAGCGGCGCAGGGGCTCGCCGACGAGTACTGGTGGCGCTGGGTGAGAGAGTACCTGCCGACGCTGGTCGCGCGCGGAGCTTCCCGGGACGCCCAGCGACAGGAAATAATAGAAGGGGACCTCGTCGTTGTTGCGGACGGCAACCTACCGCGAAATGTGTGGCCGAGGGGGCTAGTCACGAGGATGTTTCCCGGGCCTGACGGCGTGGTGCGCAATGTAGAGATCCGGACCAGAGGCGGAGTGCTGCGACAACCAGTAAGGAAGATCGCCGTCCTCTCGAGAGAAGATTAGTCTTGCTTGCTACGCCGGGGGGAGGATGTTACGGACGGCAAGGAGAGCCGCCGCCCCGTCGCCCCTTCATACCCCGTTGCACCCCGCGCACCCAGCACACCATCCGAATATCACGTGATGCCGCCGACCAAACATTGCGCGGCATATCTTATAATACTACTCACGTGCCGAGACACTCTTTTTGGAAATATAAGAAGGGCGTTTTGGGCTGCGAGCTGTTCATTTCGGAAGCGGCACTACGAGATATTACATCAAAAAAGAAGACCTCAAGAGAGAAAACCTCAAGAAAGAATACTCCATTGAAGACTCCCATCTGTACATAGTTAATTAGTTAAAAGCCGCTTGTAAATAGTGCAATATATAATCGTCTACAGTACCATCTTTTCTTCAACCGTCCTTAGTATAGTTTACCCTACATAGAATCAGTCGTCATACACAATTACAATAAAATCATACACTTCACTGCAGTCCCCTACAGTAGGTGTCTCTGGGCTACAGCACAGCACAGAACTTATAAATACTGTACAGAGTATGTAATGATATTTCATTTAATAATATTTTAAATATAATATATTACAGCTCATTATTCGGATATGCGGACAGTGAGCAGAACACAGAAAAATACTTCTGAAATAGTATCTTTTATAGAGGACCTATTTAACAGTGTAAATGGAAGTGCGGTGATAAAAAAAAGAAGAGGGAAAGATTTAAGAATGTTGTCATTCTGGTAGCAAGCTTTGTTGAAACAACAAAATATAAAATTTACTAATGAAAACTATGTTAAAATATAAGAAAAATCTGAAAAATAAAGTGACTAAATAGATTTCAACATTGTTTCATTTGCATTTACCTCGTTTTATTTTCAATATTTTAAAATAAAATTGCAAGTAATTAATAAATGAACTTATTTGCGACGTCCTTTACCTGGTATATCTGCTTCAAATAAAAAAAAGAAATGTCATATATCATTTTGCTACAACCAATCAGGATGCAGAAGCCAGAAGCCACAGAGTATCTTTTTATGCCAGAAGCTAAGTCGAGTCGAGTAAGTTTAGTTCGTGAGATCTCCGTCTGATTCGGTTAGTGTTCTGTGGTTAGAATCTACTAGTTACCTAGTTAGTCAGTGGTCCTAGTCCTACACAGACTAACTAGTACTAGTAGTATTATATTAGTAGTCCTATCTATATTAGAATTGAATTGATTGTCGTCAGTGTCGTCGACATCGTTCTTCTACTATATTATCGCTTTATCACTTTAAGGCCCGCCATATACATAAGTAATTCCGTTTCGGAATTCCGAACGGGTCGGCCACACACATACGGAATCCCGTTTTGTCCGCAAAATTTTGAACGGAAAACTACCGTACGTGTGTGGCGGGTCATAGATTTTATATGGACTTGCTGCGTTCGGGATTCCGAATCGGAATATCGAAATGGTATCCCGAAACGGAATTTCGAACGGGTCTGCCACACACATACGTAATCCCGTTTGGCCCGCAAAATTTCGAACGGAAAACTACCGTACGGTACGTGTGAGACGGATCATAGATTTTATATGGACTTGCTGCGTTCGGAATTCCGAATCGGAATATCGAAACGGAATTCCGTATGTATGTGGCGTGCCTTAGGATCCGCCGCGAGTCCAAGGTCACCTACAAAGAGTATATAATCACTACGCGTTGTACGTTTTAGTCACCTATACACAGTTGACTGGGGCTATCTAAACAAAGTCCAATGCAAGCTTAATAATTTATTTAAAGTGACTTTCGTTAATAATGGCACTTAAGGGCATAAAAGTAATAGAAATGATGGGATTAGCACCAGGTCCGTTTTGTGGAACAGTATTAGCAGATTTTGGAGCTACTGTTACTGTTATCCAAAAGGTAAGTGTATTTTTGAAAATATGATGGTAAGGAAGTGAAAATAATACTGTCTGTATTTTTTTAATTAATTAAATTTAATTTTGCTATGTGGTTGCACCAAAGAGGGGTGCCCTACAGCTATATTTAAATCCTATCTGATGACAAATTTTGCTTCACTAGTCTGGTGGTAAAATGCACTAACATACTAAAAACCTCTCATACTTTTGGATAGAATGTAGGTTGCAGGAAAATAATTCCAATTATTTGTTTTATACATTATGAATTACTAAACAAAACACTTCGAACAAATCTGGATAAACATTTTATTGATGCACATGTTGTCTATAAAGTTACAGCTCATATTATATTTCTCATGGCTGGGTACAGGCCTCCCTCACTTTTCTTCAAGTGTTATGGACAATTAGTCTGCTGCGCTGCTCCAGTCATAATGACAGGCTTCTCAAGTCCTGTTATTATTTTTCTTCAGCCATGCACATTTACTCTCGATGTTTTCTTTACGACCAATCAAGTGTTGAAATCAGTACTTAAAATTGCAACTAACAATTTCATTTTTACTCACGGAGATTGAACGCAACTACTGGTGTACTTATATGAAATACAAAATTTGGCCCCTGAGATATCATTAATTACACTTTCTGGAAAGTCACATTCCATTTTCCTGAAAATAGCTCAACCATATCATTATATATAATAAAACATTGGTTTAGTTAGGAGGGTATTATGATAACATGTTCCCTTTTCTTACTTTTCCTGCCTCAAGTTTGATGGTGGTGTAGACACCAACTCTTGTGTATATTCACATTTTATTATTAAGTTCAAATGTTTTTTTTACAGATTAATTTACTCTCCAACGTATTTGATGTCATGTCAAATGGCAAACAAACGATTAATATTAACTTAAAAACTGATAAAGGTGTTGAAATACTGAAGAAAATGTGTTCTTCATCAGACATTTTATTGGACACTTATCGCCCTGGAGTCATGGAAAAATTGGGATTAGGTCCAGATGTACTTTTAAAGGACAATCCTCGTCTAATATATGCTCGATTATCTGGCTTTGGGCAAAACGGATATTTTAAGAACAAAGCTGGCCATGACATAAACTATGTGGCTATGTCAGGTATATTGTCACTATTTAGTAAAAATAAACAACCTCCCTTTGTGCCTGTTAACATTGTTGCTGATTTTGCTGGGGGCAGTTTATTATGTGTGGTAGGTATTCTATTGGCCCTTTTAGAAAGAAGTAAATCTGGTAAGGGTCAAGTAATTGATTGTAGCATGACAGAAGGAACTGCTTATTTAGGAACATGGCTCTTTAAATCAAGGAAATTACCCATATGGCTTGGTGAGCCTGGAACAAATATGTTAGATGGAGGAGTTCCATTTTATTCAACATATAAAACAAAAGATGGTAAATTTATGGCAGTAGGAGCTTTAGAGCCCCAATTTTACAAAAAATTCCTAAAAGGATTGCAATTATCTGAGGTTGAATATAAGCAAGGAGTAAATCCGGAGAGTTGTAAAATGAAATTTCAGGAGATATTTTTGACAAAAACACAAGAAGAATGGTGTAAAATATTTGATAAGCTGGATGCCTGTGTCACTCCTGTTCTAAATATTGACAATGTTGATACACACGACTGTAGTAGGTCACGGAATTCATTTTATAGAGATAATGATAATTTTATTGTGCCAGAACCATCACCAAAATTGTCTCGAACACCTGGTATTTCATCTGGAAAAAAACCTTTACCAAAAGCTGGAGAAAACACAATTCAAATATTATTAGAGTTAGGATACAGCTACCTTGAAATTGAAGAGTTAATAAGCGGAGGTTTTATATATGCCAATAAAAAATCAAAGTTATAAAAGTGTAGTTCATTTATTTATTTAACATTTCAATAGCTGTTAAAATGTTTAATACACTTTCTTTTATGCTTGGTGTGGTACATTCACTTTTATACAAAGGGTGTTTTTGAATTAGGCATAATAATTGAGATATGATATTTAAATCAAAGATAATGTGATTTTTTCCAAATGCAAATTTATGGAAAGTTAAAAAGTTTTTACCGTAAAACTGTTGTATTCTTTTAGTTCCTATGTGTATGATAAGATTCATAAACATTGTATAATCCATTCCAAAAACTGATTTAAGGATAAGCTGACACTGAGTGATAAAATCAATAGTATTCCTAAATTCTTGAATTTCATTTTCAACAGATATAAGATTTTGTTGCAGTGCTTCCCATACAAGACCCACATTACATGCATTAATGAAATTATGATTAATTGAAATTGTATCAAGAATGTTAACAACTTGATGATGCCATCCAGATGGAACAAATATTGCATCCCCTCTTTCTTGAATAACTTCAAAAAACTTTACATTATTTGCTTCTTGGGGGTTAAATAATAATGGTAAATTTCCAAACTGATCCCTCAGCTTATTTTCCTCACCGGGAGGAAGTAAAATCCATCTTTTTCTACCTATTATATTTACAGACCAACTATATGATGAATAAACATCGGAGTGAAAGGGAGTCCTGCAAAGAAATAATCTAATTCAAAATTATTCCAATATTACTATTATTGGAAAAAACAAAAGAAATTATATGTCTGATGTGCCAGATTCAGGGGGACAGACCCACAGTTCTTATTCTTTTAGCTTCTAGCGTTTCAAATATAAACCTGTCAAATTTCAACATTTCCTTACATTAATGTTGGTTAAGAGTTAAAATATTCTTAACACTTCAAATGCATTTGCTATGGGAAGAGGGGCTATGTTCAGCAGTGGACTTTTGAGAAGCTGTAAGCTGTAACTGTATGTACTTTGAAAGAACAAACACACAAAATAAGGAATTATCTCAGTGCTATTTTCAACTCATAATTGCTCAAGCATTTAGCTGCTCTATGTGTGTTAAATTATTGTAACATTAAAGCTAGACTAATTAAATTTCATTCTAAATAAAAAAAAATGCTACACAAACAGTTTTACATAATTACCCACTTTTTCACCTTACTAAGTTTTTATTCAAAGACAAGCATCTCAAATGTAAAATAACAAATGGCACTAATTTCTAAAAGTATTAATGAGTTATGTTAATTTTTTTACAGAAAACAATAGATAGAAGAGACAGTATACTAATTTTTTACTTTTACGGCTGAATCCTATTGTTGTATAAATATTGATTTTCACAAGCAGTATATAGTCATGACTAGTTTGTAATATGCAAATAAAAGCAATAAATAGATAATAAAATAAGTATAATTGTTCACTTGAATAACATGGATTGTTTTATAAATTTACTATAAGACTTATTTTCCCGCTTTTTCAACCATAAAAGAATCCCCGCTGCTAGACACTCTCCCATAGTAGAGAGGATTTACCATAATTGCCATGCTAGAACAGAGTTGAGATTCTAGCACCCAATGCCACACACTTTAAATGCTGCTTTGTATCACCACACCAGGTATTTTGTATCTGAAATAAAGAGATTTAAATGCTATCTACCAAAAGCCAATTTTTTTTTAAGTTATTACATTGGGCTAAGATAATTCAATAGATTCTTATACTATCTAAAAATGGTAAATAGCAGTTTTATGGGTTATTAGACAAGCAAAATTGCTTCAATTTTGTTTTAAACTGGTGATTTATGTAAAAAGTAGATTTTTTCATGCACTACCATGTAAAAATATACAAGAAATTCATACCATGACTCTTTTGGCCCAATATAAACAAACATAAAGTCATCTTCATTGTTATCTTCAGCAAATTCATTCAGCCAATCTGAAGCAAAGATCTCAGGTACATCATAAAACTTATGATTTGGTTTATTTTTTCTCAAATGCCAGTCTTTTAGGTACAACAAATTTTCTTTTCCACTATTTCTTAAATAAGACATAAAATCCTTCACTTTCATGTTGTGTTTACAATGAGCATTAAAATTTATTTTATTACAGTCTGCAATTGGAGCTTCTAAGTTACCGTATTGTGATATGATGTAGTCAACATTTATATTTCCATTTTCCACCCAATTCTTTGAGCAATCCCAATTCACACTTATGTTTTGAATTATGCAAGGCAAATTTTTTAGCATAAATTTTTCATAAAAATCTTCATACTTTAAGTTAAAATTATCCACAGTCACAATTTTATAGCTGCTGTAATCATGCTTAGGAATATGTTTTATAGTATTACTAATTTCAATAAGTTCCATCTTCTTAATTAAAGAGATCTTGTGATCTTTATCAAGTTATTATTTAATAATATTTAAACATATTTGAAAGTAACCAAACACTCCTACGAAATATGAGCATGGATATTATACAAATAATATATTTGAGTGTGAAAGGTATATTTTAAGTATTATTTGTATTACAATTACATACAAAATAAATTAAATAAATATTAAATTATTTTTTGGTTACGTTAGTCATTTTGAGGGTGTTTCAAAGAGTATAGTAATTAGTAACTGTCCTATACAGGAAGGGTGTTTTGAGTAGGCATGTCGATCTAAAATCGATTTTATAGAGTAAATTAATCGATTTTTCAGATTGATTTGGAACACCACATCGATTCGATGAATCGATCCAAAAACCCCTCGAATCGGACCGATTCATTTCATTCAAGAATTAGCGATAAAGTTCCTAAACTGGCTGCGGTATCTTAGCTTTTTTTATTTTTTGTTGGCGGATGCAAAAACAATCGGTTGTACTCGGTTCATTATTTGAACGCATAAAATAAATATTTATGAACGCATCCAAAGATATCGTTACTTTAAATTTAAATTATCGTAACGATAAAAAAATTATCATTTCATTTCTAATCTAAATCTAATCTTACCTGTGGATCCCGGCGTCTAACGGTCTAACCTAATCTGTGCTGTGAACCTGTGGATTATTAATTATTATCAAAAATATATAATATACATGCCAATACATACTGTGAGCTGTGAGCACATGCAGAATACTTTGTAAATACCTAGATACTGTAAGTAAATATTCTATAGCGGCTTATAGTAACGAAATAATCAGTATTGTGTTCGTGTAGCATTCATTTCAATTTGATAAATAGGGAGTGATTAGATTCAAACCGATTTATCGAGAAATAACGTTGCAGTTTGCACATTTGTTGAAGTATTGTTGTTCTTTTCAGCCTGAAATATCAACTAAAAGTGATACATGGAATCACTTTGTAAAAAAAGGATCGAGTGGCTTATGCAAGTATTGTCATATCGTAGTCAAAACATGCGGAAATACAACAAATTTACGCAACCATTTATTACGGAGACATCCATTTATTAAGTCTGTAAGTCAACGAAAACAGGTGGTGGCAAGTGATGGTATTGGTGTTGGTGATAAGCGATGAAGCGTATATTAGAACAGATCTAGGCACTAAGTATTAAATGAGACTAGCTTGCACCTGTTCCAGCTTTTAAAATACATGATCCACCTGTCTCACTGTGCCTACACGTCGCACGGCACAACGCGGCGGCCCGCTCGAATTGAAAAAGTAGAATTACCGGCGCGGCAAAGTGAGATAGCATTTTGTTGCCATAGTTACTAGTCTGCTTTGCCGCTCACTCGTGTTTGCCAAAATCATTCGTGAACTATATTTCAATGCGCATAAATTTAACACGACGCGTACTCGTGTTGTGCAGCATATTCTGTCCTTTTTTAACTACACTATTCCGGAGTTTTTCTATCTTTGTCTGTCAATACTCGAGACTAGTCGGGACTAGTCCCGGGGACTTCAACCAAATACTAGGCAGATTTTATAGACTAGGTACTAATAAATACTCGACGCGAATTGAGTCCATATGATGCAGTCGAGTGTCTAGTACGGACTCATGCGAATGTGATCTCGGCACCGTATTGAATGATACCTACTCGATTTATTTAGCAATAGGTTTCATAACGAAGTTTTGTTATGTAGTTAAGGAACTTTCACTTTTTTATTAGATATTAAAGTGTTTATTGTTAAAAAAAAATTGCAGCAGCGTCGCTTGGGATCATTTTACGGACAAATGTCTGAGTGTAACATTTGTAAATTATAATTTAATTTTAAAAACTCTTAAGACTGATTTTTCGCGCGTATGTAAAAAAACAATAATTGTAGGTAGGTAATTAAAAAACGAAACAAATTTTTAAAAAAATAATCGAGAAAAAGACAAAAGTCGGATTACTTTTGCTAACAATCTAGAATGTAGATAAATCTTAACGTTGACCCGTCATAAGCCTGCGTAAAGTATGAATGGACGATTGATTACTATTCACTACCTTCACGTATCGGAATTGGCTGTACGTAAAGACTAAGCGTACTTTAAAGTGTATGCTATTCCAACAATACCAAACTTTATGCGTACTTCATGGACTGGGTGGAACAGGTATTTGAATCGAGTGTTTGTACGGAATTGGACTAAGTACACCTAGTACATAATTTACCTAGTACGACTCATCTCTACTAAATTGTCCAGTTGTAGTTTTTACAATTCGAAAATTAAGGCAGGCAAAGTTCTGAAACCATACAGCCTAGTCTGATGTGAATTTTAACAACAAACAAAGAAGGCTACATATACGTTGTCATCTAAGATGGAGATGCCTCACAGCCTGTAATTATATTGGCTCTCTAATCAGACCAGAACATAGCAGGGCATGCACTGCAGCTTGTCCACTAAAATTGTTTAGAGGATCGTACCGGACTAATAAGCAGAAAGGAATCCTACCATCTAGTAAAATACTGATGTAGAAGATGAACACATTGACACAACATGAAGAGCTATTTTTCACGTAACGGATTTAGCCTATTTGTTTATACCTAAACCAGTAAAGAACACGTGGTGGTTATCTTATAGTGTTAGATACTTTTAGCTCCAAAACAGAAGAACTCGCTCTTAAATATTGGTGATCATAATATAATTGTTTATCCAAACCCAACAGATGTTTATTTCGGCTCCTCAAATCCTTATTTACATATTTTATTAGCGCCTTACAATTTATATACTGTAGATGCAATGAACTGCAACAAATGCATAATTATAAAACGTAAAATGTAATTATAAAAGTTCTATATAAGAAAAAAATTGCAAGTTCTGGAAACTTAATGTTAGAAAATGTCGCGATTAATCGAAAATCGATCTTTTAATGCTCGATTTAATCGATAATCGATTCTAGTATATTCAAATCGATTCAGAGATCGATTTTTTTCAAAGTGAATCGACATGCCTAGTTTTGAGGCGTAGATAGAGGATTGACGATTTAAGATTTATTATATAGATTTAAGATACAAAGTTTATGTTTTGAGGTCATTTGATTGTTGTTTTTATTATTCGCTAGAGAGAGCAGGCAAAGGAACTATGCCATACAGCCTAGTCTTTATGTATAATTATCCTTCATAATTCACTGCTTCACAATATGTTGATGCGTCACATTGTGCAGCCCTTGGGAGATTTTGACGGCAACTTGAGTCAGCAGGCAGCTGACAGTTGGCGATGGTATCTAAAGGCGCCTATGAAAACAAACAGCTTATCTTGACAATCCATCTCCATCAGAGCACTTGTTTCACAGTTTCCACTAATAGTTCACATGTGCAGACACTTAATACACAAATTCGCAACACTTTTATATATCAAAGTCCACTTCAAACCATTATTTAAACAATAATACAGGAGCAACAAACCGCCGCAGGTCAAGTTCCCGCCAAAAAACCTTGAGGTCATTTGACATTTGACAGTTCTTCTTGTTTTTTTATTGGAGTTTATGGCCTGGTGTCTAGACCTTTAGGCCAAGTCGGTTTATTATAATTTCCCCAAATGTATAATTATCCTTCATAGTTTACTGCTTCACAATATGCTGATGCGTCACATTATGCAGCCCTTGGGAAATTTTGACGGCACCTTGAGCCAGCAGACAGCTGACAGTTGGCGATGGTATCTAAAGGCGCCTATATAGACAAATAGCTTATCTTGAGAATCTATCACCATCAGAGCACTTGTTTACCGTTTCCACTAATAGTTCACATGCGTAGACAGTTAATACATAAAATCGCACCACTTTTACATAAAGAAATCCACTTCAAACTATTATTTAAACTATAATACCCACTCACACGTCCATGGATACTACGGTATCCAAAATAAAAGTAGCGTTGTACGTCCTGGATACTATAGTATCCAAAGCGTTAAATTTTATAAAACTGACATCTAGGGGCCATCTGCGGTTCTTTTTGTGAGTTTTGTTTATGGAGTCGATAGCTGACGAACTATTTTACGTATTAAATACGAGATGGCAGTGTAACAAGCTTTGACGAATGAACAAATAATTATCTAACTTCAGTGCTTCAGTCGCCTTTACACTCGGTGTTTTGTGTTTTTGTAGTGTCGTAAGTCATTTAGTTTTATTTAATATTTCTTAGATTATTATACATCATAGTAAACTAGATGATTTGGGCTTTATAAACGTATACATATCACAGTTCTAAGTGTAAAACCGAATCATATTTTAAATAAATACTATAACTGTTTAAAGAAAAATGGCCATTGTGAAGTCGTCAGCCTAATTTTAATTTTGTTTACTTTGTTTTTCAGTATAATTATATTTAAGCAACGAGTGATAGGGTAAGGTCGTCAAAAAATGTAATATAACGCACTGGAATATATAACACACGATAACACAAGAACACACTCGATAATGTAAAGGTCAATGTTCACTTGCAAATAGGTTCAAATAAAATCCATTTCAAAATATTATGAATTATTTATTTTCATGAAATTAAAATTCAATAATCAAAAATTAATCTTAGACTATGCATAGACATTTTACAGCTTGCAGGTTTCGTGTTTGCGAAACTAAACACCAAAATAACACAATTCAATAGAATGAAAGCCTCTAACAAAAATGTGCTTACAACAAAAAAAAAGCGTAGGTAAGTATTAATTAAAGTAGGTACTATTCATAAAAGAAACCTAACAAATTTAATAATTATGTATTTATAAATCAACAATTAGTAAAGGTACTGTAATTATTACTACGTATCACGGAGTTTCGTTTACGCTTTTTTTTATTATGAGGGCTATATATGAGCCGTATTTAACAAAAGTATCCCATTTGGACTTTTGTTAAATACGGCTCTGTGCTCTGTTGGGTTGACGAGGTGTTTAGGTAAACACTCTCATGTAGGTACGTCAGAATAACATTACTTTTTTTTTTATTTCACCACAGTCGGTTAAGTTATGTTAACAGTCTCCTTTATAACATTCCAGTGTGTGACATAACAAACACCATAACACACATAACGAACTGGAACAAACACACTCGAAAATTCAAACTTCAACAATAAATAACGGTCACAAATCGTGCATGATTTCTTTTATTAAAACTTGATATACTCTGGTCATTTACTATAAATTTCGAATCAGGAACCTAGAGTAAACAATATATTTGTACTTACCACGTAGAATTCACAGACACACTGCCCAAAATTTGTGCACTAAATTATGGAATTTACAATTGTTTACGGTCGCGACCACAAATGAAAAAAATATGTCAAAACTGCCTTTAGACAGTAAGACTATGGTATTGCCACATCAAAATTAACTAAATAAGGTTGTCTACTGTTGAAAACAAACAATCTACCTCATATCGAATCGGAATAACACACTGGATAACTTTTGGAGACACAAATTTGAGTAGGTTTTTTTCTCACTAGCATTGTATTATTGCAATAATTTGTACATTATCACACGGCATCTATATTGCTTTAAAAGTAAACTAAAATTTTAAAATCACAATGCTATATTATTATTTTTGATGCAATTTTTTGGTCCTCTAGGTTGATAGGAGACAAATAAATTTTTGTATGCAGCTTTAATTTGTTGATTCTAAAATATTTTTTATTTTTTATGTTCATGCTTCTCGAATATTCTGGTTATTTCTACAATATTCTAAGCATGATTACCAATGTATTATTAAATAATAATATTATCATACTATTTGTTAGCGCATGGTATTCACAATCAAACATGGGCTCACCTCAAAACTTTTAAATAGTACAGTTTTTTATGACCTTACCCTAATTCGTAATAAATATAATAATGCACTTTAAAACAGAATTAAACTGTATTCACTAAAGATTCCTTAAAAATGTTATTGTGTTCCTCGGGTCTTTTGTTGTGGATAGTTTGGTATCCATGGACGTAACCACAATGGTTCTAAATAAGGGTCGGTATAAACAGCGAAATATGTTTGCAATATTTTTTGCAGGCTGGGTCTTGGTTGGTTTGGGTTATGAGTTTTTTTTTCGCTTGGTGTTTCGACATGCTCTTATCTCATAGGTTTTGTTCTTGTGTTATAATAATGTTATTTTTGTTTACGATTGTCGACTTTTATTCTCTTTTTTATTTAACTTCACTTAAGTTATATGGAGGATGTGTTCTACGATTTCAACACACTAGATTTTCCTTGTTATGTATTGACAATAATTTAATTCTCATATTTAATAAAAATCATTCATTTTTTCGGTATATTGTTTTCGCTTGGCACAATTTGTTTAAAAAGTGGATGGTAATAATATGGTTTTGTGAAAATAAAAATGTTTATTATGTCAATAAACTTGATTTTATTATTGGTGTTTAATTTAAAACCTGATCTAAAAAACTGATAACTACCTTTTTTAAAGTTTCTTAAATTACAAAGTGTGTATGAGACCTTAGATAGGCGTCCATCTTGCTTATATTTTGCCTTCGCAAGCGAGTTGAAAGCGCTCGGGACCTCGCGGTAAAATTACGAGGAGTAGGTGTTTTGTTTCGATTTATTTAACTACTTAGTCTTAATTAAACATAAACATCTATGCATCATAAGACAGGTAAATGTGTCTAGTTTTTTGTGACATTGCATTATTTGTAAAAAATACAATATTTCTTGGTTGTGATGTAAATTAACAAAATTTATACTTTTATTTTTCTCCGAATTCTATGTTCACACCAATTTTTAATATCTTAGATTATTATTTTAGATCTTAAAACCTACATAGGTTTAATGTGTATTCTTCTATCAATTTTTCGTAACTTTTTTCTTTATTCTAGCTATTATGGTTAAGTAGCTATGTAGGTTTTTTGTTACTACATGCAAGCGCAGTGGCAGCCGAATCAGGGCCGCGCGTATCTGGACGTTCAAGGGTATAATAATCACGCGGGCTGGACGCTTGAGTGGTTACAGGAGCAGCAAACCACCACCGGTCAAGTTCCCGCCAAAACTCAGTTCTCGTTGTTACTTTTTATGGTAGATAGAGGATTTTTATCGTAGTCGAAGATACTAAGTCTACGCTTTTTATACAAAAGCACTCTGTGGTTGTTACAATTCGCAAAGGTGGACACCATACACATACGGCCTGGAGCCTTGTCTTATGTGTATTTTATTCACTTAATTCATAGATTATTACTGTATATACTAGAGAACTAAATTCTTCACTGCTGATGCATCACATTGTAGGTGGTGACGCGTGGTTCAAATTGGAATAAAGTGGACTGTAATAGGTGGTTGGAATTGGATTTCGTTGAAATTTGCAACCGACACATAAAACTGAAGGTACGCACCTGGAGAACGCCGTCAGCTTCTCTTCTTACTTGAGGTTGACACTCGCGTGGTACACTCCTAGTTTTCTTGCTCGATTTACACTTACTTTATACAATTCACGGCCGTGATTTTAGCGTATGATAATTAATTAAATAGATATGCGAGTAGCGAGCGTGACACAATATGCTTCCGCGTGCGGGCGTGTTTTTTTTTTTTAGACTTTTTTCTTCTACCCGATTGTCGGTCGCAAGAAGGAATGAATGGAATGAATGAATGGTATTATAGAGGAAATCTGATTCGTCAATAAGATTGACCAAAAATGCGGAATATTTTAATTTGAAAAGTGGCGGTAACATTTCCCCCGCCCTTAAAGGGTCGCCTTTAAAAGGATAACAATAATATGATGCGATAAATACAATTAATACTAGCTAAAACTAAGCGAATATAAATATGTAGATATTATAATACATAGATGTAAAGAAGATGTGAGCGATGTAGTTTATTATTGCGTAGGCAACGGACACAAGCGCACCACTGGTCGCACGAGTGTACCCCTTGCCGTTTTTACTGTAGCGACACGAACTATACCGTCCTTAGACGGGTGAACCTTTATGATCACTCCCAACGGCCAGGAGAGGGTCGGTGAGTTATCATTTATAATTATGACAACTGTGCCCACCTTTACGGAGACCGAGGATTGAGTCCATTTCTGCCGCGCCTGCAATTGATGCAGATATTCAGTTCTCCAACGACGCCAAAAGGACTGAACTAATTTATCTAAGAGTGCATGTCGTTGAAGTAAATTAATTGGCGAAGATTCCACATCAGGTGCAGGTAGAGAGCGTAATGGTAACGTATTCAAAAAATGTGCGGGTGTTAAAGCCGTTGGTTCAGCTGGATCGGAGCTAAGCACAGTGAGAGGACGAGAGTTTAGTAAACATTCTATTTGAGCGAGGATTGTAATTAACTCCTCATACGCAAGGATCTGCTGTCCAATAACCTTAAAAAGATGGTTCTTTACACATTTTACCATACTCTCCCAACAACCACCGAAATGTGGGGCGGCAGGCGCTATGAACTTGAATTCAATGCGACTTTCGGCCAATTCTTCTTCTAAACGCGGGCGGTATTCTTTTGTGACAAAATTATATAAATCTCGTAGATAAGATCGTGTGCCTACAAAATTTGTTCCACGATCAGAGTAGAGACATTTCACGGGACCCCGTCGTGATAGAAAGCGCTTTAAAGCTGCGATAAAACTCACAGTGGAAAGATTCGTGGCTACTTCGATGTGGAGTGCGCGCGTAGTAAGACAAGTAAATATACCTACATAGGTAAGCCTTGCGAGTTTTAACACCTCGTGCTCGTATGGGCGTATACGATATAGGGCCGCAGTAATCACAGCCAGTATGAGCGAAAGCTTTTTCCGCTTGCGTGACTCTATGTCCCGGTAGAGCAGCCATTAAAGGAAATTGCGGTCGCGGTTTTAATTTAAAGCAAATGTTACACTTATTAATTCTAGACCGTATAATTCGTCTAGCGGACAAGATCCAAAATCGTTGTCTTAACAAAGACATGAGCAGCTCTGGGCCGGCATGTAAATACCTTTTATGATAGTAGTCTATCAACGACTTCACAAGAGCGTCGTGACGCGGTAAAATAATCAGATATTTGTATTCTGAACTTTCAGCGGAGTTGGTAAGGCGGCCACCAACGTGGATGAGGCCATCACATAAAAATGGTTTAAGCTTCATTAGCGCGGGCGAGCAATTACTACCGGCTCCTAGCTGTCGAATGTCGAATGCAAAATGTCTTTTTTGAATATCGCCTATTATCATATGCTCTGCGGCGCTTATATCGAACGCGGTAACTGCTATCGAACCGGAACGGGGTAGTTTATTTATAAATCTGCAGATATAAACAAGGATACGTGTGAGTTTACTTCATGAGGAGATGCGATTATTAAGATCTTGAACTAAAGACATTTCTGGATCTGACGTAGTAACGGGGTGTGCGGTTATTTTCTCTTCCGGTACGTTGTCTAGCGCTATACTATTATGGTCTGTATTAGTGATAGGCCACAGCGAGGGGTCTTGCGCGAGCCAGGGCGGACCTTGTGACCATAATGGATGAGATATTAGCTTTTCGGGTGTAAGACCTCTCGATAAACAATCAGCTGGATTATCTATTCCCGCGACGTGATGAAAGTTAGCGGCTGGTAAATTGTCAATAATCTTGACGGCGCGGTTAGCGACAAAAGTTTGCCATCGGTGCGGGGAAGAGTTTATCCAACAAAGTGTGATCATTGAGTCTGTGAACGCGTACATCTCACTTATACGGTAGCGTGAATCGTAGGTATCGTGCACGCGTCTAATTAGTCTTGCCAATAATTCGGCAGCACAGAGCTCGAGACGTGCGATAGACAAAGGCTTCATTGGTGAGACCTTTGACTTGGCGCAGACAAGTCGCGCCGTAGCTTGGTTTGCGTGAGTAATATGGGCGTATACCACTGCTCCATAAGCACGCTCACTAGCATCGGAAAAGCCGAGCAGTCGTACAACGCAATGTTCGAAGACCCCCAAATGTCGCGGTATTTTGACGTTATTGAGTAGCGGTAACTCTATACAAAACCTTTTCCAGGTTTCGACTATATGCTGGGGCGGACAATCGTCCCAATCAAGTTTCAACTGCCACAAATCCTTTATGAGAAGTTTAGCGAAGAGAACAACAGGCGCTACGAAGCCCATTATGTCCCAAATTCTAGCTACAGTGGCTAAAACTATTCGTTTCGAACACCTTTCGTCAGGCGTGGTTACTTTAAATTCAAAACAATCGCGAGATTTATCCCAACTCAAGCCCAAAATTTTAAATTGAGCGGTTCTATCAAATTCAATAGGTTCAGACATCTTATATGACGAAGGCAGAGCGCTTAAGACCGAGTCGGAATTACATGTCCATTTTACTAAATCGAACTGCGCACGTTTAAATAACTCAATCAGCTCATTAGCAGCTGATGCAGCTTCTTCCTCCGATATAACACTAAAAACGATGTCGTCCATATAGATATAGCGAGAAGCAATTATCTTTGCTAGCCGAAATGAATCTCCATCATCCGCAATGAGTTGCTGAATGACACGGAGCGCGTGGTACGGGCTGGACCTAAGTCCAAAACAAACCCTATTAAATTCATATTCGGTAAGTTCTTCTTGCGGGTGAAAACGATATAAAATGCGTTGAAAGCGACGATCGCGCCTATTCATTATAATTTAAAGGAACATCTGTTTACAATCAGCGGAAAGCGCGGTAGCGAAAAGACGAAAATTTAAAATGATTGCAAACAGATCACCTTGTAAATTAGGACCACTATGGAGAATATCGTTCAGTGAGCGGCCTGAACTCGATTTATGACTCGCGTCGAGAACCATGCGAAGTTTAGTAGTTGTCTTATCTGTACGCAAAACACCGTGGTGTGGTATGAAGTAAACGGGATAGCAGTTATCACTGTCAACAAGCGACGCGAGTGACAGATAGCCCTTTTCTAAATATTCGTGGATAACTGAGTCATACGCGGCCTTAAACTCAGGAGCGGCTTCAAACTTCCTCTCCAACACCAGGAAACGTTTCCGAGCGGTTTCATAAGTATCACCAAGCGAAAATATATCATCCCGGAAAGGCAACGAGACTATGTATCTGCCCGTTTCTTTGTCACGTTCAGTGGTTTCGCGAAAGAAATGCTCACACTCTATCTCGGCCGGGGACTGAGTGGGCGGAGTTCTCACAGGAGATTCATCTATTTGGCAAAACCGTTTTACCAACGTATCTAGCGGGTCTTCATCTGCGTGTGCGGGTAATGTACTACAACACGTCAATGTTACGTTTTCGCGAGCGGGAAGAGCGGGCACATTGCCCATAATGACGTAACCAAGCGTGGTTTGTATAGCGGACGGTACAGCAGAGCTATTCCTTACTATACCGGGCAATAAAAGTTGTGAGAATAAAGAAGCACCGATCAAAACATCGATTTGTGATGGCTCAAAGAATTTTTCATCGGCCAACGGCAAATCTTGTAAGAACGGCATGGCGGATGCGTCGACAGGCATAGACGGTAAGTCATCTGTTATTCTATCGACGACGAGCGACGAAATATTATACTTTATGTTAGAGTTAAAACGAGAAGTGAACTGGAATGCTACAACTCCCTTTGCGTATTTTTCTGAACCCCCGATACCCTTTACCTTTATGTTGTCTTTAGTTACTGATAAACCTAATGTATCACAACATTCCGACGTTATAAAATTGCTCTGCGATGCACTATCTAACAAGCAACGCACACCATGACTCGTGCCACACGCGTCGGGTACCATAACCGCTGCAGTGGATAGCAGAACCGTAGTGTATACATTGCGTGTAAATAAATCTTCGGATACGCAAGATTGCGTTGATAGCGGCGCGGCAATGGACGTTGTACACAACGAAACGCTCTTGCTAAGCGCATCGGGCGACGACGCGGGAGCAGCTGTTGTCGGTACGGTCGCGCGCGTTGTTCCCGATGACTCGGCGGCTGTGGTCACAACGCGAGCGTTAGAAGGTTTGAAAGCGTCAAAGTGCAGTAAACTATGATGTTTACCTTTGCAAATTTTACATTTAGAGTTAGAGTTACAAGTTCCTGCCTTATGTATAACACTCAAACAATTTACACAAGCGTGTCGTTCCTTAACATATTTATAACGATCGTTTGCTGTCATTTTACAAAATGCCGGACACTTGTATAAATGATCATGTACAATATCCTTGCACAAACATTTGTATGTATCGGCCATAGCGACATAAGATTGCGGTTGTGGAGCTTTTGCGGCGGGTCGGTGATTCGGGTTCGAATTCGAGGTCAAACTCGAATGATAAGAGCGCTGTAATATATTAACTTGTTCCTTTACGTAGTCGGTAAAACTTTTAAAATTAGGAATTTTATCCCTTCGAGAATGCATTTCAAAAGAACGAACTGTTTCGGGATCTAACTTTTTTAAGGCGGTATGTAATATAATAAAATCAGTTAAGTCAGGTATTTGTAAGTTTTTTAATGCGCTAACCGCGGTTACGAACGTATGTAAAAATAATTCTAAGTTTCGAGCAGAAGAGTTAGAAATTAGTTTGAAGTCGAAAATTTGATTGATATAGGTCGATGCTAGCATGCGTTTATTATCGTACTTCTCTATAAGCGCGTTCAAAATAAGTTCATAATTCTCAGCACAAGGAGTAATACCGGCGAACACAGAATGCGTTTTGATTGTTAATTTACCTAGTAGGTAATACAATTTATCGGCGTCTGATAGGGACGGGTTATCATGCACAGTTGATTTAAAACCTGCATAAAATAATGACCATGAGCGGATATCACCATCAAACGACGCTAGCTCTATAGGCGGTAAAGACGGTCGCGATATTGTAGCCGATTTCGGACATTCATTTGTTATTCGACTTGTAAGACGAGACATTACACGTTTTATATGACAGTATAGTTCCTCGAACGCGACCCATGACTGATATTCCACCTTTGCTTCTGGGTAGACTTGCATATTATATAAATTGTAATCGGTTAATACCCTTTCGAAATCACTTCGTAATGCATCAATCGAAATAGCGCCAGAAAGGAACTCTTCCCTGTCCACCTCACTATCTACTTGTTGGGAGCGATCATAAATCGTTTGTAAGCGGTTAAATAAAGAATCGCGCCTAGTTATAGCTATATTCAATAACATCATTAATTTGTGATCTGGCGTTTCAGCCCTAGGTTCATTCGTTTTTGACGTGCTAGTTTTTGACATTTTTATAATAAATATATTATATATATATATATAGGAAATATTAAGATTATAAGTAAAGTTTTAAATTTAACTGGCGAGCGATGAACAAATACACAATTTATTGAAGCGTCGTAAACGCTAATCTATCGCGGAAATATCAGGTAGATTTATTAAACTTGGTTCTAAATTTCTTCGTGAGCGAGCGGGTATGTAGACATGTATTATGTATTGCGGTAAGTATATGGTAAGTTATATAATAGCGATGAATATACGGCTTTAAATTAATGTAATAAATATATAATGCGTGTATATATGCGAGAAATTAAGTAAAATGTTATATTTAAATGTTTCTAAGTATATATATATATATATATATGGTTTTAATTATGCCTATACTGCATAGAAATATTCCAACGAAGTGGCAAAAAAATGGTTATCGAATTGAAAAGGTTTTAATCCGGGCGAAGTGACCAAAATGGTGACGCGTGGTTCAAATTGGAATAAAGTGGACTGTAATAGGTGGTTGGAATTGGATTTCGTTGAAATTTGCAACCGACACATAAAACTGAAGGTACGCAACCTGGAGAACGCCGTCAGCTTCTCTTCTTACTTGAGGTTGACACTCGCGTGGTACACTCCTAGTTTTCTTGCTCGATTTACACTTATTTTATACAATTCACGGCCGTGATTTTAGCGTATGATAATTAATTAAATAGATATGCGAGTAGCGAGCGTGACACAATATGCTTCCGCGTGCGGGCGTGTTTTTTTTTTCTACCCGATTGTCGGTCGCAAGAAGAAATGAATGGAATGAATGAATGGTATTATAGAGGAAATCTGATTCGTCAATAAGATTGACCAAAAATGCGGAATATTTTAATTTGAAAAGTGGCGGTAACACAAATGTTATGCAAATTCATAACATTTTGTAACGAATATTAACTATTGACATTGTATCATAATCAATAAACAAAATTATTCAGAGTCGAAAGTCCAATGGTTGAAAAGTGTGGTTGAAAGATGCGATCAAATGTTTACTAGACTTAAATAAACAACTCGATGGAGTACGAACATCAGTTAGTGTTCATAGGTATTTTTTAACATAAATTAAAAAGTCAGTGTATGTATAATGATTATAACATAATATACTAATTGGGGTGTCTGAGGGTGTGCGTTAATTACGTTACATATTGTATATGTCACTTTTTATATTATGAGATACTTTAAGAATACTAAATAAAAGATAAAATAAATAAAAAAATATCTAAAAATCTTTACATGGACATTCGTTCATAAATCGCATATCACCATGTGATACAGAGTACTGACTTCTATTTAGAATGAAGATATCAACAAATATATAGATATTGAAATATATAGATACAATATCGGATGTTCATATCCAATATATACATAGGCACGATTTGATATATGGTAAAAGTGATATTGCCCATGCCTATCAATAGATCTGCGAGATAAAGTTGCACTTGCAGCGGTTAGACCATGAATGAGTGAGTTTTCTAAACATACCGAGATTGAGAGGATAGAGAGTGTATCTGTATCATCATTTTCTATTCATCCTTCCTTTATAGATCATTATATTTATAAAATTTATGCAGCTAAAATGATAATAAGTTTATTATTACTTTATACTTTTCAAGGACAGATGAAAGAATATAAACATGAAGCATGATGAAGCCTCATAAACATATTGGCCTTTAAACAGAGCAATCTTATTTAACTAATTCCTACATATTTCCTTACTTAAATTATTAAGTTTACATTCATATTTTAAGTCGAATGTTAAAATAAACTTCTATAGTGTATTTAATTATTAAATGTTTGTAATTATCAATAGTAATACTTATATAAAAAATAAAGCAGTCATTATGTACTCCGTGTTCCCGTTTATTATTTCCCCATCAAAATATTTTATAAAATATAAATAGGTATATACTTAGTTAGTATCTACCTATTTATATTAACAATATGTTAAAAAAAGAAGTTCCGAGGAAACTGTCCATGGCAGTAAATATTTTTCTCCAAAGCATAGCTCGAAAATACAACTTTCCGATCGGATTCTTGGGGGAGTTTTTTTTAAGTTTATCGGTGGAGTTACCTGGGATTTTATACATTTGAATTAAAATCCAACAAAAGGCAGGTAGGTTCAGCTTATTCCCAAGAATGAATCATATGAATATTTTTTAATTATTTTAGAACTATCATGGTAAACATTCAGTAAATTTTAGACTTACTCAATTTCGTGCACTAAACAATTTTTTTTTATCTTTTTACCACTTCCTTACCATCATTTTTCGATAGTCCTTGTAAGTAATATGTACATCGTTAGTTAACGCACACAACGACAAATCAAAATTAATCACGCGTTTTCGGGCTGTCAGGTCGTCTATACGCCAGTATATTCTAAGTCTATGAGTTTGACCCATAAAATGGCAATGGAGTGATTAGGGCGAGAACAAAATCAAAATACACCAGTGTGCGTATAACGTGCATGTGTAGGTGACAAATAGGGATGCGCCATGCATTGCCTGCCTCAACTATAATTATCGATACTGAATGCAATATATTCGTGTTTTCTGATCTGACGCTCACTATATATAAACTACTCATCGTATATTGACAAATTAGATATCTTTAAAAGCGTTGTGCCTTTTCAGAGGTTTAAAGCTTCATGAAGTTACATAAAAACTAACATGGCGGCTTATTGTGGACATAATGAAGCATTGAAATACATATTATTGTATGTATTTATTTAATATTTTAAGAAACAATATATGAGAAAATCTAAAAATAGAACCTTAAATTATCATGCAGTCCTACTCCCTGTGATATTGTGCCTGCGTTTGTTGAATTACTATTTAAATAAATAGTGAAATATCGTGTCTGCGATCCAATAAACGGTGTAATTTAGAATATTCTCGATACGCCGAAAATACATGTTAAAAAAATTACTTTATTAGGATTTATTAGCTAAAATATTTTTATAATTCTGAAGTATCCAATGAACTTACAATCCACCTGACGATGGTAAGTGGCTACTGCAGCCCATGAAAACTTGCAGCTAACTTCAAACTAAGAAGGTCGTTGTCACCTCTACGGACTGAGATGGAATGCCTTGCCTGGAAAGCCTGTATTTATACCTATACTATGTAAGAGGGTAATACCTGCCCGGACGACCTCCCAGACAAAAATGGGGTCCTACTCCTACCCCTGAGTTCATAGATAAACTTTAAAAATTGTTAATATAAATTCTCTGAAAGAAAAGCTGTTCTTAAAAATGTTATACGTGTTATGATGTTAACATAAATTAAATAATTAAATCCAAACTGCGATAGGAAATGTATGATAAAAAGGTATTAAACGAGACTACGATATCAATTTTTAGAATATTGCGAAACATATTCAGATACCTATTGCTATTTAGGTACCTATAATAAATATGTTATAATATTCTAATAATAAAATAAGTTTCAATATGTAATTTTATTAATAAGTGTTTATGGTTGGGTGTGTTGTAGTTTTTCCCTTAATGCACCTTTGGTTAAACCCTATTAAAGTCCCCTGCTGGATATAGGCCTACCACATATATTGCCTCATAGAGAAGTTATTTGCCGTAGCTACCACGCTTGGCAAACGAGTTGGCAACCGCAGTTTTTATTTTTATTTTAGTCGTTATTAGGAAGCCGCTGCTGCCCATCTCCTGACTTGTTGCCCTCTGTCGCTTCTTATCACACCCTCAGGATGATATGGGGTAGTGGATTTTCTTACACCGCCACTACACAGTTGGCAAGTCTATAAGAAAAACAGGTTTCTTCAAAGTACTTGCTCCATATAGTCGACTATTTTCTTTTGGGAACCAATTCTTCTCTATTTATTATTTTCAGCCATTTTTGTCGAATATCAATATTTTGTGAAAATCTGCCACAACATGCACTTAATATCAGGTGAACTGTTTGCTTGTTTGTCACCCAAGTTATATTAAAATATTTTTTTCATATTAGAAGAATATTTAACCACTCAGACACACAGAAGATTATTTAGCCTCGACGTTTTATTGCACCAACTTAGAGCTATGGTCAGATAAGGGCCATATTTTTGTTTAGATAAATGTAAATATAACGTAGAATCATTTTGCCAATTAATTTTACTATGTTTTATCATAAAATAAAAAAAATAATAACAATTAAATACTGAATTATTTTTATGAAGGTCAAGTGAGCCCTAGAAAAACGACGATTGCAAAACGTCGTTAAATAAAATGTTTTTAGAAATTATCAATTACCTCGTAGTGGATATCCATATCATCTCGTGGATGCCGTCAGAGATTTGGGGAAAAGGGTTATTTTTAAATAACCTTGAACATCGTTCCGGTTACGAAAAAGTAAAAAAAAAGTCAAAAATCATCGTGACTTTGTCACGGTAGATAACTACTTGTAACATTAGAACGACTTATAACGTGACTTTATATATGCATTTTAGATTTAGTTTAAAGTTAAAGTTACAGCCTATTATACGTCTCACTGCTGGGCACACGCCTCCTCTCATTTCTGAGGCCAAGGGCAAGGAAATCTCCGCCGTGACGCCCCAGTGTGTGTTCGCAAACTTCACGTGTCTTCGAATTTTTTTTTCTTATTTCTTAGACATGCAGGATTCCTCAGGATGTTTTCCTTCACCGCTGAGCACGTGGTAAATCAGCAATTAAAATTGCAATTAACAATTTCATTTGTGCCGTCAGGGATCGAACTCGGGTTGCTCGCGTACTGTGAAATTTACAGCGAGCGCTAACCATTTGAGCTACCACAGCTCAGTATTAAGTTGCATTTCAATAGTCGATTTTTTATTTCCTTCCTTACTATTATTTTTGAAATATACGGATTTCATCTAACCTAGCTGATTAGGATTGCGGTTTTTCTAAAAAAGATCGATTTTTAGATGGATTTGAATCTAAGTCTGATTCTGAAATTCTTTGTGGTGATAGGTGAGTAGGGATGCCCGATTTTTTTGTTTTGAATCCATCTACTGGATCGTAATGTATCGTAACCTCGTGAATCGATTCACGATTTCATCATATTGCATTGAATCGATTCTTATTCGATCTCGGAAAATCGCATCGGAAATTTTATAAAAATAAATAAAAGCACAGTATGCATGCAAAATTATTTATTTTAACAATGCCTGTTACGGTATCCAGTAAGTTTTTATATAATTATTATTTTTGAAAAGTATAAAACAGGTTTTACATTATAAATTCCAGCGTCAAAGTTTCGTTCCAGCATTCCAGAGATTAAATGTAGATAACATTTAAAAACTCTTCAAAAATGATAATTTTGACAGCCGCACTGGATCTAGCCTATTACTGCTTACTAAAATAAAAGTAACGTAAGTTACGCCCTGTAACATCGCCTATCTGCCAGTGAAAGTCCTGTCAAAATCAGCCCAGCCGCTTTTGAGATTAGCCGGAACAAATAGACAGACAGACAGACGGACAGACATACAGACAGATAAAAATTTTAAAAATTTACTTTTTGGTTATTAGTACCATATATACTTTGATATGTATTTAGTAAAAAGCTGTTATTTTAACAAAAGCTTTTAGAAAAATTTAGTTCGCAAATATCCGCGTTATAAAATAAAATGATGTATCTTACCTAGTATGAAGAGCACCTCCCGCCCTCCCTCAATTGCGTGCACTATCCCCGTCACCACTAATCCCAGCACCGCTACTCCCAACACCACTACACTAGGCAAGACACACCACTGACGATAATACGACACGTGTTAGTGTCAGTGGTGTGACTTGCCTAGTGTAGTGGTGTTGGGAGTAGTGGTGTTGGGAGTAGCGGTGCTGGGATTAGTGGTGACAGGGATAGTGCACGCAATTGAGGGAGGGCGGGAGGTGCTCTTCATACTAGGTAAGACACGTCATTTTATTTTATAACGCGGATATTTGCGAAGTAAATTTTTCTAAAAGCCTTTATATAATGGATTTCCGCAAAGTAACGCCTGATTCTATTAATTATGTTATTTTAACATTATAAATAGACACTTCAATTTTATTTATTTGTATAGAAGATACTTACAATTTCGGCAATTGCTTCAATAAATCTATTTCAATAAATAAAATTATTCTAAATCAATGGAATACATCCTCATTGAAATAATGGTACACAACACACCTTTCTTACTAGGTGCTTTTTATGCACCTCCTTTTGTACATTATTTCAATAATTTGGAACAGCTGATTGAGACGCATCTCCCAAACTATTCCCATTCCATTTTCATGGGTAACTGTAACACCTGCCTTATTCGAAATGATGCTAAATCGAACAAGCTTAAACTCATATGTGCATCAAGTAATATCAAAATTCTTGACCTTGAATCCACCTATCACGTCAATAATACTCACTCTTTACTGGATTTGATCCTTACTTTCAATCTTGATCGTATATCTCTACATGGTCAACTTGTGGCTCCTGGATTTTCACATCACGATCTAATTTTCGCATCATATGCTCTTAAATCAACTAAGTCAACTCCTAAAATTGTGTTTCAGCGTAACCTTGTCCGTATGAATTGCCAGCTATTAAATTATGACATATGCAATGCTAATTGGTCAGACTTTTATAACACTAATCATATTGACTTATGGGGTCATTGTAGAAGCGTGCTCGTCGCGACCCCTGCCAGCCCTTTTCAGGGCTCCAATTCTACAGAGCTGCGCACCCATGACAACGAGGGTTAAGGCGTCCCCCCCCCCCCAAGGCGACGCACACCAGTTCGTCCCCGTTGGTGTAGAATGCAGCGCGCAAAGCGGCGATGGGGACCGCCACCCGTCACGCACAGCCCGCCAAGAAGGAAGGTGGAGGACAGAGTGCAGAGTTGGCACGTGGAATGTTAGAGGAGGCATGAGAAATAAGACGAATGAGTTGATCGAAATAATGAAAGAAAGAGAATTAGATGTCGTGTGTATGTCGGAGACCAAACGGAAGGGCAGTGGTACTGAAGAGCTCCCTGGCGGGGCGTTAGCTCTATGGTCCGGAGTCCCGGAGAGCGAGAGCGCCCGCCAGGGAGTGGGGTGCTGCTGTCGTCTCGGTTGGTCGATGTTATGACTGAATATAAAGTTGTGAACTCAAGACTTCTCTGGGTTCGCTTTAAATTGGGATTGACGAAGTTATTCCTTTTGGCTGTTTATGCGCCGGTAGCTTCGTCGTCCAGGGCTGAGCTGGAGGAGTTTTGGGAGAATGTAAGAGAAGTTCTAGATTTGGCTAGGGGAAACTTGTTGTATGTGGTGATTTGAATGGATGGGTTGGTACCGCTCGACCAGGGTACGAGTCGGTGCTTGGAAAGTTTGGGGATAAAAGGGTTAATGATGCTGGCAAGCTTATACTGGCGGTATGCAAGGAAAAGGGTCTTCTTGTGACAAACACTATGTTTAATCACAAGAAAATCCATATGTATACTAGAGAAAGAAAGAATGAGAGAAGTATGATCGATTTGTTCCTGGTGGATGACCGACTGCGAAAACAGGTGATGGATACGCGAGTGTTCAGGGGTGCTGACCTGGGAACGAATCACTATCTAGTGATTACTAGATTTAGGGGTCTGTTCGCGGGTTGGCGCTACCGGACGGCAGTAACAGAACCACAGTCGGTCTGTCGCATCCGAAGCTGGAAGCTTCAGGAAGCGGATACTAGGGACAAATATCATGCGAGGGTAGCCGAAAAGCTTGACACCATCGATGGCAGAAAAGAATGTGTGGAAAGAACATAGCAGAACCTTAGGGATGGAATGGTAAGTGTAGCGGAAGAAGTGTGTGGAACGATAAAAAGAGGTAGTAGTAAAAGAAGAGATGCATGGTGGAATGATGAAGTGAAAGAAGCTGTAAAGAAGAAGAAGAAAGCATGGTTAGACTACTTGGCCTCTAGTAATGATAAGGATATGAGAGAGAAGATGAAAGAAAGATATAAGCTGCAAAAAGTTCACACGAAAGCATTGATTGAGGAAGTGCGTGAAAGGTGTAGAATGGAAGCGGACGAAAGGTTGTCGCACAACTTTAAGGAGAACTCCAAACTCTTCTGGAAAGAGGTTGGAAGGACCCGAAGTGGTGCGACGGCCTTAAGAATGAACAAAGTGCTTTCGAGAACTAATTTGATTGAACGTGCGATTCGAAGTTTGAAATGTGGTAAGGCTGCGGGACTAGACAGAGTTACTGCTTAAATGGTCAAGTATGGTGGGCCTCGCGTCTGGGACAGCTTTCATCTGCTGTGCAATTTATGCTGGCGGATGGGGGATGTCCCGGATGATTGGCGATCCGCAGTCATTGTGCCTTTATATAAAGGTAAAGGTTCACATTTTGACTGCGGGTGCTATCGGGCGATCAGCTTGATCAGTTTAGCAAGTAAAGTTTACTCGAAGGTTTTGACACGTAGGATGCAAGAGAAATCGGAAAGATTTCTATCGGAGGCACAATGCGGATTTAGACCTGGAAGAGGATGCACGGATCAAATGTTTTCTCTCCGCATGATCACGGAAAAGCTTCTGGCTGCTAACCAGAAGATTTTCTGTGCTTTTGTGGATCTTGAGAAAGCATTTGATAACGTTGTAAGGAAGACAATGTGAGAACTGTTGCCGGGGTATGGTGTGGATTGTCGATTGCTAAGGGCTCTGCAGTCACTTTACTGTAACTGTAAAGCCTGTGTGCGGGTAGGGCATGACCTGTCACCCATGTTTAGCGTCCAAACGGGCGTAAAACAGGGTTGTGTTATGTCTTCCTGGCTGTTCATACTGTATCTCAACAGCTGTTTACAGAAACTGAAAGATAGCTGTTTGGGTGTGAAATTGGGTGACATTAAAGTAAATTGTCTGCTGTATGCTGATGATGCAGTGCTTATTGCACCATCAGAGGGAGAACTGCAGGCATTAGTCACGTGTATGAAAGAGGAATGTGAAATTAAAGGTTTCCGTTTGAATGCTAATAAAACTAAGGTTCTGGTATTTGAAAGGGACGAAGAGAGAACGAAGTGTGAAATATGGGTAAATCAGGAAACTCTAGAACAGGTAAATGAAATTGTATACTTGGGGAGTGCTTTTAGCCGGGATGGAAGATGTGATGTAGATGTGGACAGGCGTGTCGCTGCCGGGAACAAAGTCAATGGTGCCCTGATTGCGTTAGTTAAAAGGCAAGGCGTTGTGAAGAGTGTACGCCTTGCAATACATAACGCAGTGTTGGTACCGACTTTGTTATATGACAGCGAAACCTGGATATGCCAGAAGTAGCATAAAAGCAAGTTGAATGACTGCATTCAACTTACTTCTTCCACTGGGAGATGCGATCTCTTCGTAAAATGTGCGGCGTTACCATGGCCGACGGAAAGCGAAACGAAGAGATTCGCAATATGGCAGGTTTGAAAGATGACCTTATCACAAAAATTAATAGGGGCGTGCTTCGACGGTTTGGGCACGTTGAGCAAATGAGTGAAGACCGAATGGTGAAGAAAATATATAGCGCAAAAGTTAATATTAAAAGGTAGACGGAGACTAACTTTCGAAGACCATGTGAGCAAATTGCTCGAAGAGGGGAGGGTCAAGAGTACTCGGATACCTAGACGTGCATATATGAAGAAGATAATGAATCTGAAAGAAGCGAAAGAGGTATGTAAGGATCGTGACACTTGGCGATCTGTTCTCTCTGGCTACCCCGTCAGGGATTGTGCGTGAAGATAAGTAATCATATTGACAATAAACTGGAATTATTCAATAACATTATAAAATCCCTGAATTTAACATCACCAGTTGTACAATGGTTCAGTTCCTATCTTTGGGGACGCCGGCAACGAATACGTGTTGATGATAAGTTCTCCGACTGGTGTAACGTTGTTGCTGGTATTCCTCAAGGCGGTGTTTTATCTCCGTTGCTTTTTTCTGTGTTTATCAATGCACTTGTTTCCGTAATAAATTTCAGCAAGTATCACCTGTACGCAGATGATGTCAAGCGGTATCAGTATTTTAGTGTAAATGACCTAAATGCATCTGTTGACAAAATGAATTTGGACCTTGCTGCAGTTCATCAGTGGGCAAGCTGTCATGGACTAATATTAAATCCTGCCAAAACATAGGTTATAATCATAGGCAGCAGAAAAATTACATATCGACTCGACTATCAACATCTACCTAAGGTCATTCTAAGCAGTGTAGATTTAGAATATGCTATGCAGGTTAAAAACCTCGGTTTAATTTTGGCTGACGACCTAAGCTGGGTGTCACAAGTAAATGAGGTCCGGAAACGAATTTTTAGCACAAATGTATTCATTAAATCTCTGGCAAAAGTTTATCCCTCAGACGGCCAAGATTACGCTTGTCAACTCTCTGTTGCTTCCTATTTTAGATTATGCTGATATGGCTTATCCAGATATAACTGAGGATCTGCTTAGCAAACTCGACCGTCTGCTCAATCTGTGCATACGCTATATTTTTGGCCTGCGCAAGTTTGATCATATATTACAATTTCGCTCAAGACTTAAGTGGCTTGACATCCGTTTTCGCCGCAACACACACCTTCTAACCACTTTGTATGGTGTTCTTCACAATCCTTGTTCCCCAGCTTATCTGAAAGAGTGTTTTTCATACTTAAGCTTATCCCGTTCGATGACCAACAAAACTCTAACTATCCCGTTGCATAAATCTACATACTGTCGGATTCCTTTACGGTGTCATCAATTACACGTTGGAATAACCTTCCACGAGATATAAAAGATGCTCCCTCAATTAATACATTTAAACGTAAGGTTTATTACACATTATTTAAAATTACTTGATTACTGTTATTGGTTTATATAATATTATAATTTCCTATACTAGATTGTATGTATTTTATTGGTATAGTATGTATTTTTGTTTATATTTATATATACATTTATATATATGTACACATGTGTGTTTATGAAGTGTAAATATGTATAAAGTAACATATTTATATTATATTATTGAATAATATGTGAAAATAAGTTAGTGTTTTTGCCTCTGTTGCGACTCTACCCATAGCTCTCACAAAACTACCAAAGGTTAGCTGGCAGAGAATGCCTTTTTGGCATTAAGTTCGCCTTTGTACCAAATGTTTGTTTGTTTGAGTGCAATAAATAATTTTCTATCTATCTATCTAATTGCTGTAGTAGAACTTTCTTCACATTTCCTTAGCTCAGAATAAGTGTATGTGATGACGTTTGAGATAATTTTTACACTGGTAGTATTTCCGCTAGTTTAACCGTCTGTTTACACATTTTACATTGTTCAGCCATGTCACATTCAATAATAAAAGCCCAAACGTTTGATTTGTTTGGCTGAGCCATATTTAAAAGTATTTTAAAATAATAGTTTACGCTCACAGAACAGCTCAACTTTTCGTATCGTAATAATACAAAGATTGAAAGATCATAGAATACTAACATAGGTAACTGACGGCACCAGCACCATTGCACGTGTGGCAGCGTCGGTGTAGCTAGACAGAAATCTTGTAAACAACACGTGCACCACACACCTGCGCCATTGCATCTGCGGTGGCGCCCGTTTTGCTTGTATGAAACGGATGGAGTGGCCGCCGTTAAGACAGTCTTGGCTCTGACGTGGAACAGCGCTTGTCATATTCCGTTACTAGTTTATCCTTTACTTGTTGGATAACTGGATTATTATTCCTAACTACAAAATTAGTCTCTGTACTATTTATAGTTTGTATTAAATAATAATAATGTAAATTAACCTTATTTAAAAGAACAGTCCCGTTGGGTTTCTTGCTGGTTTTTCCCAGGACAGAGGTTTTATCCGAACTGGCGGTAGTAGTTACTATATTGAATAAAAGTTATTCTATTCTATTCTAAAAGCCTTTTAATGTAAATCTATACTTAATTATCCTTTCTACATCAGAAGTGGGATAAAGTCCTCAATATTGCCCACATATAATCTTCGAGTAGTATGAGGATGATTAAATTTGTAAAGGCTACGAGTATAATGCATTTCGCATTGATGACTCTATTTTTATGTTAAATACCGTAATGAAATTTGATGTCTTACTTGCGATATTGTCGTATAATTAAAGTGTAGAGAAAAGATTTAAAGTGAAATGATTTAAGCCAAAAGATAAGTCCTTTTACTCGGTTTATATTAAAAGTACCCGCAAGCACTTTCATTATTTCTTAACGTACCTAAATATGTTAACAAATGTTGAAAGAAATGTTGGAACCTTTCGAGCTTACTCCGAATATAGTGTGGTCGGCAAGATTCGAGTTCGATGTCAAAGGATTCGTAGAAGTCTCTACAACAATGATCAATGAGTAAGATTACTACTGGTAAGATTGAGCCTACACCAGTCAGTAACTTATCGGCATATCTTACGGCAAGGCAATTCAAGCAGCCGGCGAACACATGGTCCTTTGGTGCTGTAAATAAACATCTGAGGCTTGGTCAGCTTTCGTAAATTTTGCGCAGTTGCCTCCTTCCCTTTGAAATATGTGGTGGTATCCGTTTCCCTACATAGCTGCCGTTTTTGCAATGCCTGCAACGGTTTGTGAGTGCCATGTCATACAGTAGAAGTTTCTTAAGAGAATGTGTGGTGAACTTTAGAAGCTCTGAATTCTATGGTTCGCAATACATTTATCTCAATTTCTTTTAATTTTAATTTTGCAAGGCAGGGAACATAACCCCCCCCCCCCCCTCCCCAAATTGTACACGTCCCTAGCCGCGATGCATTTCATGCTTTACTGACATCTAGCGTTGCTACGATGAACTACGATGTCCATATAGATGATGGTGAATTACTACTGTACACGCCCCTAGTTGCCACGACATAAGTCGACTATCCCGGGGCCCATCAGCGGAACACTCGATAAGCAACCAAGGGTGGAGCCCAAATGGCCTATGGAGACTTATTATATATATAAGGGCTGATAAGCAACAAAAAATACCTAGGTCCGGAGGTAGGGTCGACCACAAGGCACCGTCAGGGGCAAGTGGGTGGTATGTAAGTGAAAATATAATAGTGTGTAGGTGTAACCTGACTTAACCGAGGTAATCGGCCAGCAGCCCACATGCGCTGCTCCTCTCCAAGATGTGCGATCCCTCCAGTGGGCGTTCACCAATTGAAACCTTCTGCTTCGATTTCACTATAGTAGTTTATCAACTTTATCGTACATTTAATTAACTTCAAATTCAACTAAATCAGCGTTAATTGACTTAAAACAAGTGACACACTGCTCAACTTAAGAACTGTAGGTCAAAGTTCAATGTTCCAGGTTCACTTAGCAACAAATTATCATCGAGTACAAACGCGATCTCTTCTCGAGACACAAAGTTCAGCGTTCCGCACGACAAAGCAAAAATTCTTTCGTACGATATTAAAATACCACAAAGCAACTCGTCGACGCAAATTAAGGGTAATAGAAGTTAAGTTAATCACTAAAAACTCAAGGATAATCCTCGTTATCACTTATACGAACGAAATAAGGCAACATAATTGAGAGGCACTTAACGCGACGTTACAATTCAATATTAACTTCCAATAACAATTAATTAACCGACCGGCCGTCACGCAACAATTCCTTCCCATAAAAATGTCGTCCGACACGCCCTCGAATGGAATGCGAGCGTAAAATTCCAGGCCGTCTTACCTACTCTGCGGCCGCGCACAATTACACAAAACTGTTACAACAATAATTATATGAGCCCAGCCTCGTTGTCACGCAAAAGTCAAGAGATTAGACAACTTCAAATTTAACTATTCAGAGGCGGCATCCACGCGCAACTTTTAACCATCTAATCCACACCGGCCGCGCGCAACCAACCCAGCGGTCGCAGACAATTCTAACTTCACCCACGCGTCGAGTGACTGACCGCTCGGCCGAGAGAACCGCCCGAGAGAGGGGGGCCAGAGGTGACCTTTAAATTCCATCGGGCCAAAACGCCTAGACTAGTCTTGAATCTAAGTTTTTACAATATTAATTATTTGGCCTAAACAACTACGATGTCCATAACAACCTAGATGCGACATCTAGGTAGGCAACAAAGAACTACGTAGATTTGATAATCCTAGCAAAGTCGTTATGAGTCGTTGTAATAAAGATTGCATACATTATTCTACCTACGTAATTTGTTGGTTTATTGTAAAGATACTCAAGATAAATATAATCTTACTTGTTTGTGAGTTGTGACAATGACATGTTTAACATGTTTTGACTTGCCTGTGAATGTTGAGACGGTAGTTGCGAATGAGAAAGAAAATAAAATATTGGTGTATAATTATTACTAATTTGATTTGATGATCAGAGCGTTGATTAATAATAATTATTTGATAATAATGGTAAGTAAGGTTAAGGTTTTATTAATTTTAAGGTATATTTTTAATACAATGATTGTTATCTTTATCAGTCAACTGATGGGATAGTGCAGTGATAGTAGAATAGTTGATTTACTGGTTTACGCGAATAGCGTAGTGGTTATTTTACACTTATATTTTGATTTATCGTTTATTATATTTTGTTATTTTATTATTTATATATTTATCTAATATACATATTGAATATAAATATATTTATTGGTAGTTGAAAAATGTCTGATGGTGAATCTTTTTATTCCATTGATAGTTCAGACTCCTCCTACGCCTCTGGTAATGATCTAACAGATGATTTACCTCCCTTACGCGATCAGTTAAATAATATTTTTCTGCCTTATAATAAATCTTTTAACATTTGTCATATTAATGCCCAAAGCATTCCAAGTCACTTTTCTTACTTTGAGGAAGCATTCTCACTAGACTGTGTTGATGCTATCTTAAAATCTGAGACTTGGCTAAAACCATCTATTATGTCGAGTTTATACCCATTACCCAATTTCATTCTTATACGTAATGATCGGACTGAGAAGGGGGGAGGTGGGGTCGCTATATACTTTCGATCAAATATTCCTTATAAAGTTGTTCTATCTTCCCCATCTCCCTATTCTGTCACTGCTGAGTTTTTATTTATAGAAATCAACATTATGGGTGCTAGGGCAATTTTAGGTGTTGTATATTGTCCTCCTTCTGTGGATTACTTTACCTCACTTGAGACGGCTCTTGATACCATTGGATCTGACTACATACACTGCATGATAATGGGTGATTTCAACACTGATCTGTTAAAAAATACTTCTAGTTCCCAAAAACTTCGAGCAATCATAGAATCAGTCGAACTCTGCATTCTCCCACTGGCGGCAACTTATAGAAATACTGACACTGATGATTCGTTGATTGATCTCATCATTACTTCCTCTTCTGATCATGTGATTCAGTTTGGACAGCTCTCTGCTCCTTGTTTCTCACGACATGACTTGATTTACTTTTCATATAAACTCAAACCTCCAAAACAAAAGCCTATTTTTCTGCAGTTACGCAATTTTTCTAGAATAAATATTGAGATTCTCAGGAGAGACGCATCTGCAATTGATTTTGCCCTTTGGTGGCAGCTTCGATCGATATCTTATATCGATGATAAATTATCTTTTCTTAAGAGGATTGTGAAGCTGTAAATTTTCATACAAAAAGCGATAACATTTTCCCCCCCGTAAATATAGTCCAATTTTAATAATTTTTGGAAATGTTGTGGATATGACAAAAAACTAGGCCCGTACGTTTTTATTTTAAAGAAATATTGTATACAATATAAGTTATTAGCATCTAAATATCTATATTTTTGACTTAAAAACTTCCTCGAGCGTTTTTATTTTTTTTTTAATTATAATAAACTGATTACTATAGTATGTGCCATATCGATTGAGAAAAACGGACAATGACCTCAGATATGAGCCGAGTGTCAAAAGGCGTAACTTACAAAATCTCAATTTAGATGTGATAACAATATTTAAATATTGATATTATTCCCACTTCTAGGTCAGCACATATGTTTTGTTTTTTTGTTTCTTAAATAATATTGTCTGTGGTTCCTATAAACATAGTAAAATCTTACGGTACATCGCGAAAAATGTGTTATATTTTATATTTCAATTTATGGTAAGTAACGCAGCAATTCATTTAATAACAGTTTCATATTAAAAAAATATTTGAAGCAATATAATCACCATATTGAGCTTTTGCAAATTCATCCCTTTAAAATAAACAAAACGCGCGTTACGTCAGTTCGTTCTAAAAGAAACGTGACAATGGCAGCCAGAGATGCGTCACCTTTTTTGGGCCGGTCCGCCATTTTGTTTTCATTCGTGTTCGGATAGCGCTTGCGTGTGTACGTTTCGGGTAATTCATAGCATTCATTGCATTGTTTTAGTTGAGTTTTTACTGTTAAATTTGTTATATCGTTAAGTTTTTGTTTTTTGAATCTGTTATATTAGTTTTACTGTGACGGTCGTTACTAAATCGACATGAGTTCAGGAGAATTTGGTGAAGGACCCGGTCCTTCAACATCAAGTGGAAAGAGACGTCGCCGACCCATAATAAACGTAGCAGGTACGTACAAATAGGTACAAATGCGACGACGTAGCCTTTCTATTTCTTAAAGCGCTCTTTTTATGTGACCATGTGGTATTTATTTTCTAAAACAATATGTATTTATGTGATGTAGTACTATGGTAGTATATTTTTGTCATTTATTTACAGGCCCATCTTCTGGAGCACCTTTAACGTCACCAGTAAAAAAGAGAAAACCTACCACTTTGTCGGTCGGGGAACAAGAGATTATCATTAATGTATACAAATATGTCAAAAACACCTGGCCCGAAGACGTGTATCCTTCAAACGTTAATATGGTAGAAAAGGTTTCGGAGATCTCAGGAGTCAGCAAGAGCACTATATATCGCGTATTAAGCGTGTATAGAGATTCCCATAAAATACCAGAAAAGGGAATAATTAATAAAAGAAAAAAGTCTGTAATTGACAAGTTGGACGATTTTGATAAATCGGCTATAAGAGCGAAAGTGCATCAGTTCTTTCTTGCAGGAGAATTACCGACTTTAGACAAAATTTTGCTCAGTATAAATCAAGATGACCAGTTGCCAAACTTGAGCAAAACTTCCCTGCGACGTGTGTTGCGCCATTTAAAATTCAAATATATAAAGAGAAACAGAAAAAGTGGTCTAATAGATCGCCCAGAGATAGTTCTGTGGCGTACCAGATATTTGAGAGAAATACAAATATTAAGAAACGAGGGACGTAACATTTTTTACCTTGACGAAACATGGATTAACGCAGGTCATACTATGGGAAAGGTATGGGAAGACACCACAATTGAATCTTCTCGTCAATCACGGTTAGAAGGCTACTCTACTGGCGCGAAAGCCCCTTCGGGTAAAGGAAAGCGATTAATAGTTGTACACGTTGGCAATGAAAATGGCTTTTTGGAGGGATGTGATTGGGTATTTGAATCATCATCTACTGGTGACTACCATGAGAGTATGGACGCTCTCCATTTCGAGGACTGGTTTAGAAAAGTAATAGAAAAACTGCAAAGCGGCGATGTCATAGTTATGGATAACGCTAGTTACCACTCCAGACGTTTAGAAAAAACCCCAACAATGTCTTGGCGGAAACAAAATATGCAGGAATGGCTAGAATCTAAACAGATCGCATACGTGCCCTCGGACACAAAGACCCACTTAATGGAAAAAATAAAGGCAGTTAAAGATAACTATCGAAGTTACGTCACCGACGAGATGGCAAAAGAAAAAAGCATCACAGTGGTAAGGTTACCTCCTTATCACTGTGAGCTTAACCCCATTGAACTTGTGTGGGCAGATGTGAAAGGGTACGTTGCACGAAAAAATACAACTTTCAAGTTAAAAGATGTTAAAAATTTACTTAAAGATGGTTTAACTCAAATCACGCCAGATAAATGGAAAAACTGTGTTCAGCATGTCCTTAAGGTTGAACAAAAAATGCGTGGCATGGATGATAGAATTGACCAAACTGCAGATCGCTTTATAATTAATGTTACAGATAGTTCATCAAGTGAAGATACGAGTGATGATTGCACCGAATAAAAATAAAGTTCTTATATAATATTAAAAATAAAGTTTTATCTTTTGCATAAGTACGTACTTATTCGGTGTCGTTATCACTCGAATCTTTATATGTGTTATAAATTAATGTTTTTTGTTGTTAAATGAATAAAGTACTTTATAACAATAGATGATTTTTCTTCTACAGCGATCTTTCACATAACTTTTTAATAATAGTTAATAAATATATATTATATCAATCATTATAAAAAAATCATTATAAATAAAGAAAGTACTACATATAAAATGTGCCTATATATTGAAGGTTTGTAACCCCTGGTTAAACGACCGAAAGGTCATTGTCCGTTTTTCTCAATCGATTTGGCACATACTATAAAATAGTAAAACGTACAGGCCTAGATTAAAGTGTACTGAATCTAATAAGACCAAAATTGTCTTATTTTGTAAAGTTTAGGGGGGTAAAAATGTTATCGCCGGAAACAATATTTCAAAAAGAAAATGTAGGCAATTGCCTTCAAGACTTGCAACTCTCTCTATCGCACGATACGGGTCGGGGTGCAGGGGCATATTGTAGTGATATTAGGGGTGGTGGGGCGTGAATACCAGTATTTTACGATTATGTTGTAAAAATAAAAGTTATATTTGTAAAATGAGCCGTGGTAGCTCAGATGGTTAGCGCTCGCTATAAGTTTCACAGTAGGTGCGCAAGAAACTCGGGTTCGATCCCCGCCGGCACCAGTGAAATTGTTAATAAAGTGCTGATTTACCACGTGCTCGCCGGTGAAGGAAAACATCGATAGGAAACCTGCATGTCTGACAAATAAGAAAAACGCATTAGGGCAGCGCGACGGACCTTTCCTTGCCCTAAAACCCTCTCAGAAATGAGAGGAGGCCTGTGCCCAGCAGTGGGACACGTATATAGGCTGTAACTTTTTGAGGTGTTATCGATATTATTATCGCCTAGGGAGGAGAAAATAATATTGATAACCTAGAAAGATAATACCTCTCATGAAAAAGTTAATGTTTGTGATAATTCAGTGTTTATCGATTATTTAGTTATTAATTTAGTCTTTATTGAATAAGGACATTAAATTAAAAATATTTCAAGTTTACAATAAAATGGGTAGGCAAATAAATAAAAAAGTAACAACTTGAAGATATTATTATTGTTTATTATTACATATTACTTAATTACACTCTTTCTCGAGCTGCCATTTCTCTAGGAACTCGAGGGTCAATCATTTCTGGTAATAAACATTAAAAATGAAATGAGTAAAGTCTTGGCTGCATTTTTGTTGCCCAAAAGTGATCATGGTTTATTAAATTAAGTACGAAAACATGAAAAAGTTGTGTCCATACTACGAAAAAACAAAATTGCCAACCAGTTATATGTAATTATCCCTGGACCTGATAATAGTAATCATGGTTTCTTTTTTCTTTTTGTCCATCTCGTATCAAACGAAATTTGATCTGTTTTTAGTTATGGCCTCCAAATATAGCATATTAGAATCAGAAATAAGACATTTTCATTTAGAGAATCATGTCCAATAAACCCATCGGGAGTTGTCCCTAAATAATAATCTTCGGAATCAATAAACAGTCCACACTCCCAAACTTTTAGATTATATTTCCTAATCTTGATTCCTTGCAAAATGTTAAATTAATGAAATTGCAATGGAAATATTGTTTTTATTTGCTAAATGATTTATTTATACAATTCTTCGCCCATACAACTTAGCTGACTCAATCTTGACTAACTCTGGTTCAATAATAAGCTCGACAGTTGTATTCTTTTTGATTCTCTTTGTCAGATTCGATTCCTTCGCCAACTGAAGTACATCGTCCTTGCACATTACTGTCTGGTAATTATTTGTCTATCTCGGAGTCACTGAAAAATAAATAGAAGCATAATAGTTTAAATTATATTTTATGGCTAACTAACGCGGCGAAGTCGTGGGTGAAAAGCTAGTTTACCTATATAATTCGGTTCATCGTTTAAATTTCTGTGAGAGCGTAGTCGTTCCCGGTCGAGCCGACCCACTCGTGCTACAACTATACTACTAGGTAATATAGCTGCAGCATGGCTATACCACGTATAGAAATTTTACTAATCAAATCTTTGTATCTCGAAAATTTTAGTATTTTCCTTGGAATCATCGGAATTCCACAGTAACAGTGATACGAACAACTCCTTCTAACGGACTAATATTATTACTGGACAAGTGGTAAAATTAAAAATTTTGTACAACCGATTTCAATAAAACTCAATTACAACATAATATATGTAATGGTTGAAATGATTTCCATAAAATTTGTATGAGACCAACTGTGAACAAGAAAAGAATAGGTTAGTATTCAAATTCGGTCGGTCTATCTCCTACCAGTCAACAAATGTACATACAATAGTATGTAAGGTGGTAAGGTACGCGATCAAAGTAAGTATAATTTATTATAAGTAAGTACGCCTACTTACCTGTTGCCCGTCCTTTCGATTTACGAAGCAAATTGCATATTTTTAGTTTTGTCTCTAATCTTTCTTTTCTATTCTAAAATTTATAAAATTATTTTAGTTGATTGAATGTAATACACATCTCATAATCACTCACATAGTATATAGGTAGATACTTACATAAAAATATAACAGCCCACTTCTATAAGTTATATGTAGTAAGTCCCCACGTCTACATAGACTATGCAATATAATAAAATTGCAAAGTAACACAAATTCATTACGTAACTTGTCGTAAATGTACACAAATATAGGCTATGAATGAATGAACGCTCCTCCTGCTGGTATTGTAGTGTGCGTAAGAATTAGTGTAATATGTTGTATTTGTGTTGTTCACGCTCCGAGCCCGGCGGGAGGCAGACCGTGCGTTATGAAACAGATAGCATTTTTGAAAATACCTACTCGCGTCGCGTATCGGCACTTCACAATCCTCTTAATAATACCATTCTGTATTACTGCAGTACATTGTGTAAAAGTTAAACGTCCTGCTGCTCCCTGGATGACTAAAGGGGTCCAGGTGGCAATGGCGTGGCGAGATCGGGCTTTCCAGAAGTTTAAAAAGGATCGCTCTGAACAAAATTGGTGTAACTTTAAATTGCTAAGAAACAGATGCAATCAGGTGGTACGAAATGCTAAACGCCGCTACATTCATCACAAAATAACTAACTCTTCGCTCACTGATGTGTGGAAATTCCTTAGATCTCTCGGAATTAATAAATGTAATTCCCCGGAATATGGCTCCTCTCTTAATTTGGATGACATTAACCGTCATTTTGTTTCTATTATTTCTCTGGACCCTCAAGTCCGTTCTCAAACTATTGCTTCTATCGAATCAATGCAGCCTCTCCGGATCCCTGACTTTTATTTCTCCCCTGTTACTCAGGATGAAATAAAAAAGCTCTGTTAGCCATTAAATCTAAGGCTGTGGGTTATGATGCAATTAGTAAGCAAATGATATCTATGATACTTGAGTACCTACTTCCAGCTATAACACACATTATAAATTATTCTCTGGACTCAGGTCAATACCCTTCTGCATGGAAAAAGGCTTTTGTACGACCCCTTCCTAAAATACCTAATCCTGTACTCCCTAATCATTTTCATCCTATTTCAATTCCCCCATACCTCTTTAAAGTTCTGGAAGCCTGTGTTTTTAAGCAAATATCTGTGTTCATTGCAAAACATAACCTGCTGAATGAATTTCAATCGGGGTTTCGCTCTGGTCACAGCACTACCACTTCGCTTATCAAAGTCACAGACGATATAAGAAAAGGCTTGGATGAGCAGAAATTAACAGTGGTAGCGCTTATTGACTTTTCAAACGCTTGCAACACGGTAGATCATGGTATCCTCCTATCTATCCTTAAACACCTTAAATTTTCATCCCCAGCCTTGGAGTGGTTCTTTTCTTACATTCGCGCCCGCCAGCAATCGGTTCGTTCAGGTCAGCGTTTTTCTGCATGGGCTGAAATTGAATCTGGTGTGCCGCAAGGCGGAATACTTTTTCTCCTATTATGTTTTCCTTATTTATAAACTCTATCTCCTCAGTTTTAGATTGTTTGTACTGTCTGTATGCGGATACGGGAACCTTAACTATGTAGTGCATAAACTAAATAATAACCTGGAAACCATAAGAGAATTATCGTATAAATATGGCGTTTCAGTTAATCCAGCCAAATGCAAAGCTATAATCTTTGGAAGTTCACAATTATTGGCTAAGATTGATTATGGAAATCTCTCTCCTGTAATTTATAATGGAACTCTGATTCTATATTGTGATTCCATAAAAAATCTTGGCTTGTACATGGACAAAACTATGACCTGGAAATTGCAGATCTCTGAAGTAAGTCGTAAAGTTGTTGCCACCTTGCGTTCCCTTTATCGTCTTAAAAATTTCCTACCTTTCAAAACCAAGCTTACACTTGTTCATTCCCTCATTCTACCTATTATAGATTATGCAGATGTATGTTACTCAGATTTGTCACAAAACCTTCTAAACAAGTTGGAGCGCCTTCTTAATAATTCCATAAGGTTTATTTTCGGTTTACGTAAGTATAACCACATATCTTCCTATCGTTCAAATCTTAAATGGCAACCTATACGTCAAAGGCGATGCTCTAGAATATTACTTGTACTTTATTCAATTTTAAACGATCCAAGGTCGCCTTGCTATCTTAAGGATAACTTTCATTTTCTTCATTCGATTGACGGTCGAATACCACGAAAATCAAACCGTCTGAGGATAAGGTTTCCACAGCATAGGTCTAATTTTTTCAGGTCCTCGTTTACGATACAAGCTATACATTTTTTTTAACACCCTCACCGATGACGTTAAGAATGCTACAAATAGAAATTCATTTAAATTACTTCTACGACAACATTACCTGAAGGCACTTATTAACTGACATTTTTCTTTTTTCAAATATTTATTTATTTATACAGGGGGTCACTGTAGAAGCGTGCTCGTCGCGACCCCTGCCAGCCCTTTTCAGGGCTGCAATTCTACTTAGCTGCGCACCCATGCCAACGAGGGTTAGGGCGTCCCCCCAAGGCGACGCACACCAGCTCGTCCCCGTTGGTGTGGAATGCAGCGCGCAAAGCGGCGATGGGGACCGCCACCCGTCACGCACAGCCCGACACGGCGGAAGGTGGAGGACAGAGTGCAGAGTTGGCATGTGGAATGTTAGAGGAGGCATGAGAGATAAGACGAATGAGTTGATCGAAATAATGAAAGAAAGAGAATTAGATGTCGTGTGTATGTCGGAGACCAAACGGAAGGGCAGTGGTACTGAAGAGCTCCCTGGCGGGGCGTTAGCTCTATGGTCCGGAGTCCCGGAGAGCGAGAGCGCCCGCCAGGGAGTGGGGGTGCTGCTGTCGTCTCGGTTGGTCGATGTTATGACTGAATATAAAGTTGTGAACTCAAGACTTCTCTGGGTTCGCTTTAAATTGGGACTGACGAAGTTATTCCTTTTGGCTGTTTATGCGCCGGTAGCTTCGTCGTCCAGGGCTGAGCTGGAGGAGTTTTGGGAGAATGTAAGAGAAGTTCTAGATTTGGCTAGGGGAAACGAAAGAATTGTTGTATGTGGTGATTTGAATGGATGGGTTGGTACCGCTCGACCAGGGTACGAGTCGGTGCTTGGAAAGTTTGGGGATAAAAGGGTTAATGATGCTGGCAAGCTTATACTGGCGGTATGCAAGGAAAAGGGTCTTCTTGTGACAAACACTATGTTTAATCACAAGAAAATCCATATGTATACTAGAGAAAGAAAGAATGAGAGAAGTATGATCGATTTGTTCCTGGTGGATGACCGACTGCGAAAACAGGTGATGGATACGCGAGTGTTCAGGGGTGCTGACCTGGGAACGAATCACTATCTAGTGATTACTAGATTTAGGGGTCTGTTCGCGGGTTGGCGCTACCGGACGGCAGTAACAGAACCACAGTCGGTCTGTCGCATCCGAAGCTGGAAGCTTCAGGAAGCGGATACTAGGGACAAATATCATGCGAGGGTAGCCGAAAAGCTTGACACCATCGATGGCAGAAATGAATGTGTGGAAAGAACATGGCAGAACCTTAGGGATGGAATGGTTAGTGCAGCGGAAGAAGTGTGTGGAACGATTAAAAGAGGCAGTAGTAAAAGAAGAGATGCATGGTGGAATGATGAAGTGAAAGAAGCTGTAAAGAAGAAGAAGAAAGCATGGTTAGACTACTTGGCCTCTAGTAATGATAAGGATATGAGAGAGAAGATGAAAGAAAGATATAAGCTGCAAAAAGTTCACACGAAAGCATTGATTGAGGAAGTGCGTGAAAGGTGTAGAATGGAAGCGGACGAAAGGTTGTCGCACAACTTTAAGGAGAACTCCAAACTCTTCTGGAAAGAGGTTGGAAGGACCCGAAGTGGTGCGACGGCCTTAAGAATGAACAAAGTGCTTTCGAGAACTAATGACGTCCTCTCAGACAAATCGGACGTCATGCAGCGATGGAGCGAATTTTATAGAGAAATGTATGCGTGTGATGATCTTAGTGAGGGATCCGGGGATGACGCCGAGACTGGAACGCCAGAGCCGGACCTCGATGACACTGAGGTCATCAGTATGAAAGAGATTGAACGTGCGATTCGAAGTTTGAAATGTGGTAAGGCTGCGGGACTAGACAGAGTTACTGCTGAAATGGTCAAGTATGGTGGGCCTCGCGTCTGGGACAGCTTTCATCTGCTGTGCAATTTGTGCTGGCGGACGGGGGATGTCCCGGATGATTGACGATCCGCAGTCATTGTGCCTTTATATAAAGGTAAAGGTTCACATTTTGACTGCGGGTGCTATCGGGCGATCAGCTTGATCAGTTTAGCAAGTAAAGTTTACTCGAAGGTTTTGACACGTAGGATGCAAGAGAAATCGGAAAGATTTCTATGGGAGGCACAATGCGGATTTAGACCTGAAAGAGGATGCACGGATCAAATGTTTTCTCTCCGCATGATCACGGAAAAGCTTCTGGCTGCTAACCAGAGGATTTTCTGTGCTTTTGTGGATCTTGAGAAAGCATTTGATAAGGTTGTAAGGAAGAAAATGTGGGAACTGTTGCCGGGGTATGGTGTGGATGGTCGATTGCTAAGGGCTGTGCAGTCACTTTACTGTAACTGTAAAGCCTGTGTGCGGGTAGGGCATGACCTGTCACCCATGTTTAACGTCCAAACGGGCGTAAAACAGGGTTGTGTCATGTCTTCCTGGCTGTTCATACTGTATCTCGACAGCTGTTTACAGAAGCTGAAAGATAGCTGTTTGGGTGTGAAATTGGGTGACATTAAAGTAAATTTTCTGCTGTATGCTGATGATGCAGTGCTTATTGCACCATCAGAGGCAGAACTGCAGGCATTAGTCACGTGTATGAAAGAGGAATGTGAAATTAAAGGTCTCCGCTTGAATGCTAATAAAACTAAGGTTCTGGTATTTGAAAGGGACGAAGAGAGAACGAAGTGTGAAATATGGGTAAATCAGGAATGTCTAGAACAGGTAAATGAAATTGTATACTTGGGGAGTGCTTTTAGCCGGGATGGAAGATGTGATGTAGATGTGGACAGGCGTGTCGCTGCCGGGAACAAAGTCAATGGTGCCCTGACTGCGTTAGTCAAAAGGCAAGGCGTAGTGAAGAGTGCACGCCTTGCAATACATAACGCAGTGTTGGTACCGACTTTGTTATATGGCAGCGAAACCTGGGTATGCCAGAAGAAGCATAAAAGCAAGTTGAATGCAGTGGAGATGCGATCTCTTCGTAAAATGTGCGGCGTTACCATGGCCGACCGGAAGCGAAACGAAGAGATTCGCAATATGGCAGGTTTGAAAGATGACCTTATCACAAAAATTGATAAGGGCGTGCTTCGATGGTTTGGGCACGTTGAGAGAATGAGTGAAGACCGAATGGTGAAGAAAATATATAGCGCGAAAGTTAATATTAAAAGGTGTCGAGGTAGACCGAGACTAACTTTCGAAGACCATGTGAGCAAACTGCTCGAAGAGGGGAGGGTCAAGAGTACTCGGATACCTAGACGTGCATGTATGAAGAAGATAATGAATCTGAAAGAAGCGAAAGAGGTATGTAAGGATCGTGACACTTGGCGATCTGTTCTCTCTGGCTACCCAGTTAGGGATTGTGCGTGACGATAAGTAAGTAAGTATTTATTTATATATTAATAATTAATACTATACTGGTGTATACGGATATTTATAAAGTTTATAAGCATGTATACACATTACATATATGTATATATGTATTATTGTATGTAAATATATGTTATATATATTTAAATGTATATATATATATATATATATATATATAAATACATGTTGTGAATGTATGTACTATGTATATATATTATATTTTAATATAAATACACTTTATTTATGTATTATGTTTCGCACCTGCCTACAATTGTCATTGGCACCCAGGGTTGACTGGCAGAGAATGCCATATGGCATTAAGTCCGCCCTATGTACCCTTTACCTTAAGGTGTTACATTTAAGTTTTTTTAAATAAAAAATAAACAAAAATAAGTAATTTTAATATTTAGGGAAAGTTCCTATTTTTCTTTTACTCTTTTGTTGTGTGGGTAAGTTTGTAGGTTAGGTATTGCGCATTTTATAACTTGGATGCAGTTGTATGAAGCAGGAATGAAAAGTTGATACGAGTAAGATGATGTCATGTGTATCGCCCATTTCCCACTTGATCATGGAATTCATGCATTTATTTTAGTATAAAATATAAATCCTAACTGAAACCATAACTGCTTAAGGTGGAAGCTCCAGGGTGGCCCGCGAAATTCAAATTTTCTTGCGTTTTTTTGAATTTTCAGGTCAGGGTTAGGTTGTATATTTAACAAAATATGATTCGCGACCGTAGCGATTATGTGTTTACAGAATTATTATCATTAAAATCACCAATACAACCCTGTAAGTTCATATTAGCCCTTTGAATGAGTTTTTCTGGAAATAGCCATACAAAGGGCTAATATGAACTTCCACCTTACAGGGGAATGCCCAATTCTGGCCATGAAACGCCCAACTATTTGCATTTGTTACAAAATACATCTTTTTTATGGTAAATAATCACGGTATTTTTTTTTTGGAGTTTATGGCCTGGTATCTAGACCTTTAGGCCAAGTCTTGAGTATTATTATTCGGTTTATTATAATTTCCCCAAGCCTTGTCTTTATGTATTAGTATCTTTCATAGTTCACTGCTTCACAATATGTTGATGCGTCACATTGTGCAGCCTTTGGGAGATTTTGACGGCCACTTGAGCCAGCAGGCAGCTGACAGTTGGCGATGGTATCTAAAGGCGCCCATGCAAACAACTTATCTTGAGAATCCATCACCATCAGAGCACTTGTTTCACCGTTTCCAATAATAGTTCACATGCGTAGACAGTTAATACATAAAATCGCACCACTTTTACATTTCAAAATTCACTTCAAACTATTATTTAAACTATAAAACAAGAGCAGCAAACCGCCGCCGAACTAGTTCCCGCCAAAACTCCATCGCGGTATTTATGTATCCAAAAAAGATTGCAATATTTTTGCACAAAAAAAGTACCGAAAAGATGTAAATGAAATTAGGTAAATCCGCAAGACATTAGTTTGTGGATAAAATAAAAAGTGTTGCCAATTGTAAACCTCGTTAAAAAGTCGATTCTGTTTTTCAATTGATTTTTTATGGTGTCAATATTATAATGGTAATATTATTTTTCGATAATTATTATGATGTTATGATAATTGAACAAGCGAATTGCTATTTGATTTACCATGAACTCTTTAGAACATAACGAAAACGCTACTGCACAATTTAACTGTTATTCTTATCTGTTCTTAAAAATACATTTAAAATGGAATTTAAATAAATAAAACAAAACATATTTTAAAAGGCGTGCAGAACTTAAAGCGAATTAAAGATTATTCTTTTTTATGAAATTATAAATTGAATAAAAAAATCGCTATCTATTTATTGATTTTATGTTAGTTAATTGGCAACATCGAATCAGACAGCTAGGCCCATGTCATAATTATCAAAACCTCTTGTTAAAGAGTAATTGTGTTCTGTGATCAAAACTAAATTATAGTCACAAGTCGAATTCCTTTGCATGTGTGTTATTTTGTTTGTTTTCTCGTGGATTTGTTATCTAAGTAACGAATAAGCATTCTAAATGGGCTCCAATAATTCTTCTCACCCTATTAACCACGGCCTGAAAATGGATCCCGCTCCCACTTCTTACGATAACCTCTGCACGAACTTGGACACAATATCCACTGTTAACCTCATCTTTCACACCGGCCAGAGTTCTTCCCAGCTCTGAGTACCTAACTCATTGAAATATTATTTCGAACATTTACGCTGTGTCAATTGTGGTTTAAATGCATAGATAAATATATATGTAGCAAGCTACAGATACGACAGTGACTTTTAGTCAAGTTTCCCAACTATGCGTTTTGGCGCTGCAGTAGCCCATTTTGACAGAAGAGTAATAAAAAAAAATATAGCTTAGAGATTGCAAGCACACATCCTTCAAATCATCGATATCGATGTTTAGTGGTGTTCTTATTTTATCGATATCGACAGAAGTGCATTATACAGGAATACTACTTAATGAAACACTTATAATACATTAACATTTATTTTTTATTCAAGCACACCAACATCATATACATACACACATAGGGCGCTTTTAGTGTCACGCGGATTTGCTCACGCACGCGGGATTGGACCGCATGCGTAGCATCCGCAAAGAACAATTTCATATAGGTATCTATTGTAAAGCGTGATAAACGCACGCGGGACGCGGGGCGCTGTGCGGGGCGTCACCCCGGTGCGGGGTATCCGCATGCGTAAGCGCTGCCTACAACTTCAGTGCCCATTTTAGAGTCGAGCGGGGCGCACGCGCCGTATTGTACTACCGAAATGAAAATCGATACAGAACGAGTAATCATTGAAGTTCATCTGCGGCCCGTTTTGTGGGATAAACGCAATGAATTATACAAAAACAGGGACGCGAGGGAGGCTGCATGGAGAGATATTTTGAAGGAATTGGCACCTAACTACGAAAATTTGAGCGAAGAAGAAAGAAAAGAGGCGGGTATGTGTTTGGTTCATTATTTTATTTATACAAGCATCATTACTTTATTAATATAAGCATAATTATTTAATTCACAAATAACATCAAAAACCTTCTAAAACCTTTTGAGTTTAGTTAATTAATTATATATAGGTGTTGCCAGGAGACTTTTCCTTCATTGATAAAGTAATCTGCAAATATATCTCTGATATTACTTGCCGACGTATTACTACTTTCAGTCTGCTGCCTGGGTAGTGGTCCCGTAAAACCATTTGTGACAAATGTATGGCTGACCTTGTAGCCATCCCGTTTCCTTATGAAATTGTGAAGTACACATGCCGTCTTGACTATTAATTGTGCTAGATCTAACTTGACATTCATGGATCTGTGAAATATTCTAAATTTATTTGACATAATTCCAAAAGTGCATTCTATGTACCTTCTAGCTCTGGACAGACGGTAATTAAATATTTTCTTTTTGTAAGGTAAATTATCACGAGCATAAGGCCGCATCACATGTGATGATAAACCAAATGCCTCGTCTCCCACTATCACGAACGGCAACTTTGCTCTTACACTAGATGGATAAGCTACTTCGGGGCAAATAATAGGCAACTCTTGCGGGTCAGGGATACCCAACGTGTTACTTTCCAGTTTCGTATACAATTGAATCCTTCTAAAGATGGTTGAATCGGCGTTGCTTCCACTGGTACCGACATTAATATATGTAAAATTATAATCAGCATCACACATTGCGAGGAGCACTACAGAATAATATTTCTTATAATTAAAATATAGTGATCCACTGTGCGGCGGCCGAATCACTCTTATATGTTTTCCATCAATTGCACCCAAGCAATTAGGAAAATTTGTATATGTGAGAAATCCCTCTGCGATTTCTTTCCATTTGATCCCATTAAGCTGTGGAATACATTCAGACTTTAGTTCAATCCATATTATGTAACAAACTTGTCTTACTATTTCGCTAATTGTTGCAATTCCAATCACATAGGAATAGTGTAGATCAGTGAATGTATTACCAGTTGCCAAATATCTGAAAACAAAAACAATATATTAATAATATGATAACATAATATATTAATAATGCTGACATCAGACATAAGACAGCATGCACCGCTCGAATTTTACTTCAGAAGAAAAATAAATACCCTTAAGGTGAAAGGGCACGGAAGTAGCTAGCGCTAGAAGTTTTTAATTCGTTTTAACTACAGTACTATAGCTACGTTAGATTTCTATGATTTGCCGAAAATTTTATCATAGGGGGGTATTTATGCAGTTATGATTTCATATGAAAAGTTCGAAGTATAGTTATGTATCTCATATCTGCTAAAAGTGGCCACTTTTAGCAGATTTGAGACACATAACTATGCTGTAAATATTTTATAAGAAATCTTCTCTGTATAAATTAACCCCTATGGTAAAATTTCCGGCAAATGAAAGGAATCTAATAAATATATATAATATAATATAATGAAATATCGTTTATTTCAGGCAATATTTACATTACAAGATGTCCTCCTTCATGAAGGTTGACAGATGCAAATAAAGCAAATTTTTGTTAAAACAAATTAAAAACTTACAGCGCTAGTGACTTCCGGAAGTTTTCACCTTAATTTTGATGATGGCAAATTTTACTGTAACAAATAAACAAATTGCCCGATTCAATCCGGTGTTTTTCCAAAAATCCTTAAATGAAGTTCTAATTATTTTTGTAAAAAATGAATTATTTCGTCGATGTCTGCGCCGCGCCGCCCCGGCCGCGCCGTCTGCGTCTAGTATAAGATTCACTTTGCGCTATCGTTCGCGGCGAAATTGACCGGCCTGCGCCGGCCCGCCGTTTGCGTTGCGCCTAAGGGTACTTTTCCTTCAACTGCGGCCTTATTTTTCCACTCTGTATAGGTATATATATATTGCTTGATTTATCTAATGCTTCATGAGACAGTGTAAAGTTGACAACATGTGTGAATTAAGGAGGGCCTTTAATCGAATGCAGTTAAATTTCCAACTAATATCAGATTTGTACACACGGCCACAGATCAAGCTTCCCAAAACCAGTATAAACAGGACTCATGCGTTGTTTATTATCGTAGACGACTCGGCGCCCGGCGAGGCCCTAGCAAGTTCCGTTTATTGGTACTGGTTTTGGGTAACTTGATCTGAAACTGTGTGTACTTTTGCCACTTACTTATTATATTTTGTCATTTCAGACAAGAAAATACAACAACGCTGGCGAACAGCAAGGGACACTTACCAGAAAGACAAGATATCTGAAAAAAATCAGCCATCCGGCTCTGGGAGTAAGAAGAAGAAGAAGAAATATTCTTACTATGACATTTTGACTTTCTTAGACAGTACAACGGAAACTGCTGGAGAAGAGTCACTCTGTGAAGAAATGTCTGAACAAAGTAATTTAGAAACACCTAATGAGTCCACGCAACCAGATACTTCACGTCAAGAAAGTTCTCACCCAACATCAAAACAAAAACAAGTAAAATCTAAAAAGCAAGCACCATCTGAATTTGAGGCACAGTTATTAGAATGCTTAAAGTCTAATCAACTGGAGCTAGAAAGTGAGGATTTGGCTTTCTTTCAGTCTCTGCAGCCTTCATTAAAAAGATTCACTAGATATCAAAAACTAATGTTCAGAACAAAAGTGTTAAATATAGTTATGGAAATGGAAAGTCAAACACAACCTGCATACTACAGTCCCATACCTACAACAAGTTCTAGTGCTTTTACTGAGCTTGACAGTTTGTCACCGATAAATCAAGATTACCAAACCAATAGTATAATCCAGGATACTTCGAGTCTTAACGACAATGCTATTAGTTCTGCTGCAGTGAATGACAATGAAACTTATTTCGACTGAAAGCGGCCTGTTTAATATCACGTCTTATGACGTAATTTATACCCCAGCAACAACATCATCTACAGGCGAAAGTAATGTCAACGCTCAGGATACAAATTTACAAAGAAATGAATGATGTAAAATTTGATTTTTTAATTTATGAATAAAACTCTTTTTATTAAAATGAGTACGATTAACTTTTTTTCTCCAGTTTCTCTCTAATTGTTTGTTTAGTCATATGAGTGCGGTTGTACACACGGCACAGATCAAGTTACTCAAATCCAGTATAAGCGGGACTCCGACGGGTTACCTAAGTATGATAATACGCAAGGCGCGAGTTCCATTTATGCTGGTTTTGGGTAACTTGATCTGTGGCCATGTGTACTTTATCAGATAAAAAAAAGGATTGTGTATGTAGGTTGAACGTACCAATCCCAAACCAATTAAGGACTTTTTTTGACTTTAAATTACTGTCATGTGCAAACCTATAACTTTTATCTATATTATAATAAGTAGCGTGTGATGAAAGGTAGGAATGATTCCACTTTAATGGCGACATTTTATGAGTGAAATAATCTTATTTAATGAAATTTCAACATGAAATTGAATGAAATTATGAACAATGAAATTTCAGAGTACATGACAAAATTTTTTTTTTGCACATGTAAATTTACACATGACAGTAATTTGAAGTCAAAAAACGTTTATCCTACCTGTTCAAATCCCTTTCCACTAAATAATAGCAGGAAATTAAATATTTAAAATTTAAAACTTACCTTAATGTAATAGCGAGCCTCTCAATCGGTTGTATTGTAATCCTTCGTAAACTGCTTTTTTGTAGCTTATTCTCAATTTTACACAACAGTTCATCAAAAGAACGAATGGACATTCGAAAGTAATTTTTAAATTTACGTTCATTATTTTGTAGTTTTCCAAAGCGTGTAACAAACGCCCCAGCAAGAAGCCTATTTTCAAGAAAGGGATCAACATGTACTCTTGTCTTCTTGTTTCGTCGTTTGTAAAGTATGTAAGCGACACATATTCTTCTGACATTGATCATTTTTGAACACGTCTATACCGTTACGCAGCCCGTAGAAAACTGAAACTCATGCTGCGTATGATCCGCAGCGTGAAATTTTACGCATGCGGTCCAATCCCGCGTGCGTGAGCAAATCCGCGTGACACTAAAAGCGCCCATAATCTTAGGATTAAATTATAGGTACAATTTGACAATAACATTATATAAAGCAAGTATCAAATTAAATAAATTAAGCCACAGGAATCATATTTAATCATAGTGCTCAATATTTTACTTTACAAGTTACTTTTTATATTAATTTTAAAACAGCTATAATTCAAATAGTTATGAATAAGTGAGTACCTTCCCTGTATAAGATAACGAACTTTTCGCTAGGATATGCTAAATTATTATTTGGTCTATATAACATTTGTTTGTTAGACAAGACAAACATTTTTTCCTTAAGTTTGTAGTGTTTGGAGTTTTGTTTCATTATTAGAAATCCTATTCATTTTTCATCTAGGGTAAACCTGGTCATTTTGTTTTTTTAAATTGTTTTAATTATATTAATAATAAAGTTATTTGTTTAACATTCAACTTCTCTATACTTCGACAGAGATTGGACATTAAGCAAGCCTTTGTGAGGCTCAGTCACCAAAATTTTAATATTTTTATTTTTTCATGAATGTCACCTTTCAATATTTTATTATTTGTTGCACCAATTGTGCCCGTGTAACCTAATAAAAACTTTTTCAAAGCAAGCCAGGAAAACCTCAAAGTGCTTAATATTTTACTTTTCAAACTACATTTTACATTACTTCCAATACAGCTATAATTCAAATACTTATGAATAAAGTGAGTACCATCCCTGTACAAGATAAGTAATTTTTCATTAGTGCTAATGTTTTGATGCAATCCTTACAACGAATACCTTTCGATATTTTCTGACAAAATGTATTCAGTAGTGTAAGCTGAGCAGTGGTCTATAATTTTTTCCATGACTACATCACCCACCAGCAATTTTTCTTTTGCACTTGATGATGAAGGGGATAGGAAACTACACTAACATTTAATAGTGTATCTCCATAATCCTCTTCACAATTAGAGAATGTGGACTAACCATGTTAGATAATATCAAATATTTAAAGGCATATATGCCTTTAAATATGTTTGCATCTAAGTCAACATTTCTATATTTTATAGCTATTATACATCCAAAAATAAATTTCTAAAGGGTCTTGGTTAATATTTAATGAATAATAATATTCTACATTATACTGTTCAAATAATAATTTGTAGACCCTTATAAAACTTTCAAGTTATCCATCCTTGTCGGGATAGTACGCGCACAAGTCGAGGTTTTCCTTCTTGTATAGCATGTTTGCTATTATATAGAACGGAGTCTACTAAACCATTTTTATTTTATTTTATTAATGGCTTCAATCCAAAAAGTATGAAGTTGTGAAGTTTGTTTAATCACTCGTCTTAACTTTGCTCTTTGCACACCACCCGGTTATCCACTGACGCTGTCAGTGTGTCGAAAAATTCAACGACTTCTGCTGTTGAGGCCATTGTTGCGCCAGAGTTTGCATAGCGGAAATCATCTAAAAAAAAGTACTTTTTAATTGAATTACTTTTACAGTTATTGCACCTGCAAGTCTTTCGCCAAAAGACACTTATTTGCTTACAACAACAGACTTTGTTAACCTTTATACAATTGTAGTGTGGCTCACGGTATCCACTAATGTAATACCAATTATAAATTTAATGTTACTAAACAGCACTTGGCAAATATAGGTTGTCTCATTTAATAACGTCATTACATGGCGACCTTGCCAGGTGAGCTAGCCACCGATAGTAATAAACTCATAATAAATATAAGACTTAATAAATACACACATTACCAAAATGAGGAAAATATTGCATAGAGCCATAAAAGTTTTAAATAAATATTTAAAAAATAAAGCAAAACATGTAAAATTATAACGCAAAGAAACAGCTAAGAAGACTTGAGATGAGAAAAGAGGATTTTTTTAATAGGATAAGGGTGACAAATGAGCATACAGTCCACCTAATGGAAGGTGGTTGCTGTGGCCAATAGACATCTAATCTATCCTCAATTACGAATCAAAATGCAGATGCGTTCTCACCTGTGAGGACTAAAATGGAATGCCTCATTTCCAGTAAAAAGGGTCTCCGGTTCTCTACACTCACCATACGAAACCCAACAGCGTTAAGCTGCTATTTTACGCTGGTATTCTGTGAAAGCGTGGTCCTTCCCCGGTCATGCCGAACCATTCATGCTACAACTAAACCACTAATATAGCTGCAGCAATGTGTATGTGTATGTGTAATGAAAAGTAAATTATGTGATTTATTACATATCATTTTTTTTAAGGTCAAAGATTATTTTATAGTATATTTTAAGTGGCTTAGAATATTCCAAAATGAAATACAATTTTGTTTCTAAAATTTGGAAACAATTTTACATTTTGAATAACTCCCGGATCTAGGTACAATTTAAATTAGATGAGTTAAGTTACGTCTGTATAGGATTTCTCTGTACAAAATATTAATTTCATATAGTAATTAATTGTATTTCTATACCTGGTTTACCTAGTATTAGTAAAGATATTAGTAAAAAAAAAATGTAATTTATACCAATTTTTTTTTCAAAATTTCCGATAAGTGTTTATTTCTTGACAGCGATTGGGCTTTAACAAGTCTTTGTGAAACTGAGTCATCTAAAGTGTTAGTTGCAATCTTTGTCAAAATATTAACCAAGTTTCTCTTCTCTGATACTATTTTCTTCACTAATGTAACCTGTAATGAAATAAATAAAATAATTAAGTATCATATTTTGTTACTGAATGATAAACATAGAAATATTAATTTATTATTTAGAACTTTTGATGTGTTTGATTTGTTTTGACCACCCTATAAAAGCCCTTGCATTTAGAATAAGACTCATTATAGTTCTCATCGTAGTAATGTAATCACGTAGTTAAGGAAGTCAGTATTGCACTGAATTAGTTTTAATACATTATTGTAATGTAATAGTTATTAAATGTCATCGAGACATATTTGTAGTTTTTAAAAAGCTTCAGCACCACTCCCGAAACTTATATGGCGCAGCCAGCACACAGCTTACAGCTGAGTTCAAGTACACTCAAATTGGTCTTGTCCACAGTTCCGGATATCCTCGAACCAAATAAGTTTATATAAATCAGGAGCTGAAGAAACCTTCCTATCTAGACAAGAGCAGCTCTACGGGTAGACATGGCAGTGAGCGGACTTTAAGTAAAGCTTTAACTATCCTGTCCCATTCTAGTTATTTCCTGCGGTTATTTCTTTGTGGCTCTATGTTGTAACTTTTGAACTAAAATCGTTGAAAGTTATTTGACTTCTGCACAAAACTTGACAGTTATTAATTAAGTAAATGTTATTATAAATAAAATAAATTGGATTAAATAAAAACAAAATATATAATAGTAAGTAAATATAATCTTAAGAAGTGCTAAAATTATAGAAAAAGAATAATTAACAGAATATTTTTGTATATGTGGTACGTATAACGTGGTAGAGCCATGCTGCAGCTATATTAGTAGTATAGTTGTGCTCTCACAGAATACCAGCGTAAAATAGCAGCTTGACACTGCTGTGTTTCGTATGGTGAGTGTAGAGAACCGGAGACCCTTTTTACTGGAAAAGAGGCATTCCATATTAGTCCTCACGGGTGACAACGCATCTGCGTTTTGATTCGCAAACGGGGATAAATGTAGATGTCTATGGGCCACAGTAACCACTTACTATCAGGTGAACTGTGCTCTTGTGTCCCCTTATCCTATAAAAAAAATATACATGTATTGATTTTTTTTAATAAAAATGGAACAAGGAAGACTATGTCACTTTCTTCAAATTAGACCTAAGGATCTAACAAGCTTGATCATCATGTTTGATGGTGATCAATGTATTTCAAGTTTATTTATTAAGAATTGTGAATATATTATAAGATTTTTTATGACATAAACAAAATGACATATACAAACAATATACTATATATTTTCTTGTGTAACAATTACATTATAGGAAAAGATGCATCTCTTTTTAATATTCTGGTGATTCTAGATCAAACTGCAACTGAATTAGAAAATATTCTTAGTGGTTTCAATAGCTAATTAAAAAAATTTAAATAAATTATAGTTAACCAATTTCAGAATCCACGCATAATAATTCAGAAGGTTTTAGATATCCATTCATTTTGCAAATAATTTTAATTCGATTTAACCACAACATTAAATTGAGAATTACATGGAGCAGAAAATAATTCCTATGGCCTTATAATATTAATATTGGTATGATACTTAGAGATGGCCATGTTAGTGTAAGTGATGAAAAGTAGATTATAATTAAGGTTTCAGATTTAAATGTTACGCATGAGCAGTTAGAATTTAATATTAATAGATACATGAACTTAAATACTTAAATAAGCATGTTAGAATTATATTGCCAAAAAAAAACTCTAAACATTCAATTAATATAATGTTTCAAACTGAATTTGAAATAAATTCCAGTATTGAACAATTTGAACAGTTATCACCTTCATTTAGAGTCAAACAAGGCATTCTAAACTGCCTAAGATATATTATTAAGATTATTACTGGTAACTTTGATTATAAAAATGCTATTAAGTATGAAAATATGATTGGTAATTTAAAAACTTGTCGATACACACTAGTGAACAAGATTACCTTAATGAAATAAATAGAATCTCTTGTTAAAATAAGTACCATTTACAAGAAATAATTTTATCAAGATTGATTCAAATTCAAATTTATTTTTATTTGTGAATACAAGTAATATACTACAGGTAACATCTTTGAAAAAGATACATGTCATTGTAATGTGCCTATTGATGCATTGCTTAAATATTAATTAATTGAGTAATAACATTTCTTAGTTAGATATGTTTTAAATTATTTTTAAATTTATGAATATTCTCCGTTTGTGAAACATAGATGGAACTTTATTGTTGATTTTAAACAGCGTGCCAAAAACGCTTTATCTAAATAAAGCTGTCTGATGAAATTGTATAATTTTTTTTGTCAATTACTAAATAATCATTAAATATTTCCAAATTAGTTTTTATAAATGTTGCATCTTGATAAATATGCAGTGTTGGAAATGACAGTAATTTAAATTTTTTAATTCTTGATATATTTGAGAGTTAATGATATGTAATTTTATTAATATTTACAATTTATTTTTACACAATTTCCAATCACTCTACACTAGATGGAATGAAATCGAAACTTCTGTAATCTTTAGCAAATTAGGAATTTTACTTATAGATATTGAAGAATTGTTAAAATTATTAAAACCAGCAGAGTTAACAAATTAATTGATATACCCCATAAGTTATAACAATAAAGTAAAAATAGAACAATATATAAAATTGAGGGAAGTCAAATAACATTTGTTTTAGATACCAATTATACAAAAAATTAATACCCGTCACGTTACCACTTCCTCTAAACTATAATTTTAATTCTTTAATACTCATACCTACTAGTAAAAGGTTCTGAAACAGTCTCGTTCGCTCAGTCTTGCAACTACCTATATTCCTCCACTATGACGACAAGTCACAACTTTAAGTTGAAGATGCTTGTATGAATGCTTTAATGAGATTCTCAGATAGTACGAGCTCCTGCCTTCCAGTACCAGCCGAAAAGCAGATCTATCATCTTGGACATTAGTGATTTAATAAATCTTGAACATTTAAATAACCTTTTAAAATAAGGAAAGTGAAATAAAATATAACTGTGAAAAATTTATAAATGTAAAAAGTGTTGTGATTTAGAAGATGTCAATCACATCATTATTTGTTAAAACAGAACTAAAATTTAACCATATTCGAGCAGCATCTTTGAAAATTTGTAATAAATTGTTGCTTTTTTTGCAAGGTTTGTTTTTGTGATATTTTTATAACGATTTAAGCAATCAGCTATACAATTTTTTGTCTTTCAATAGTTACAGAGACAATTTTTTTTAAGTGACTGCCACTTTATACCATGTAGTGATAATTAAAAATGGCTGGTGAAGTAATCACAAAGTGATGCAATTTTTTTTTTTAATTAAAATGTATGGTTCAATACTGCATTACTGGAGTCCACTTGATACCCACTTAGAAATCACAACTTTCAGCAGTCGAAATTGTACCATGATAAGTAATAAAATTACGCGCCTGTTGCTGTCAGAGGCACACCATGAGCTATTTAATCGTTAGTAAGCAAGCATGGATAAGAGTACCTATCGAAGTTTTCTTTCTTGTCAAGAAACTGTTCTTTGGAAAGTTCAATGATCTGGGGACTTATGGATACTATGAAATACATCCACAAGTTTCTTAAATTATCGTTTTTAGGGAATCTGCACCAAGACAGCACTTTTCGTATTCCATACAATATGCACTAGACCAGCACAAAAACAGAATATTGTTATTGTCACAAATAGCGGAGGAAACTTTGCGTCCAAGATCTCAACGCAACATAAATGCGAGGAAATACACTTCAATACATTTGCGCTCGTAAAAAACTCATAACTCGGACGACAATTAGATAAATATTACACAATGGCGGCAATCAATATCAATATCTAAAATTTTGTCAATTTGCTTTGACAATACAATACGGCGTTTTTTTTAAAATGGCGTCCGTAGACAGAGAATAAACTAGCGACGGTAGCGCCAAATGGCATAGAATGGAACTAAGCTGTCACGGGCCTGTTTAAATGTCACGAAAAAGTCATTAAAAAGTCATTAGTTGTTAGAAAACTGTTCTTGTGAAAATAAAAAAATCTTTATATCTTAAAAATATGAATATATAATGCTATGAACGGTAGGCATTCCCCTTTTCGTAAAATAGCTCTTTTGTTTGTTTGATTGCTAGTAGGTAAGTAGTTATAGTGGTAACTGATAGTTTCGTTACTCATTTGACGTGATATTACTCCAAATAACCAGTTAGCTTAGCTTTTGGCCGATATTTTTTTTATTTATCTATTCTATAAAAAGGTTTCACAAATTCTCACAAAATAATGCGATGGCTAAAAGCGATCTGTGCTTGATAATGGAAAATCTTAAAAATTTACATAAAATTATTTGTCAACTAAAATCATAAAAATAATTTCTAATCTCACAGAAATTCTTCTTACCTTCCTTACTTAAGGTGAAGGGTAGGGTAAAAAAAACGCAGCCTGGTGCACTAGAAAAGGGCATTAAAGTTTGTTAGAGATTTACCTACCTTGCTTATATTTTATATTTATGTCAATTTTTTTGCTATTGCCTAAAGTGGCCACAATTATCAATAGCAAAAAATATGTCAATCATTATCATATATCAGTTGAGCAGTGTTATCTCCTATTACCTACTTTTAACTCCCTGGTTTCAGAACCACGGAGTTAGAGTAGGAGAAGCTTATTTTATTTTGGTACTATATCCCGTTTTGGTAAAATATCCCTAATATTTTATGTTTTCTGTTTTGTTGGTGGCAGGGTGATTTTTTGGCAAGTGGTTCGAAACGAACTTTGAGAACAATTGATAGTTTTTTAACAAAAAAATAAAAACAAATGATAAAGACGAGTATGTTATCCCAGATACCACTAATAACAATCTTATCAATCTTGCTAATGAATGTGCTTCTTCCGGAAATGATGCCAATGCTTCTGCTTGTTCTAACATATCCCATATTGTTTCTACTAACGATAATACTATAAATAAAATAACATTTTTAACATCTCCTGAGACAGATATTGGTTTTCATCGTAATTGTAACGAGCTCCTAGATGACTTTACGAGAGCTGCACTGCTGGAAAGACATTGGATCCCACCTGTAAATTATGATTTTCCATACAGTATAGTGCGTAAAAAAGGAAAGGACTTAAAAAAGTACGCTTAGCAGTCTCATTTTGATAAATATCATTGGTTGGTTCTCGCATATAAAGACCGCGGTCTGTATTGCAAGTACTGTATGTTATTTGCCAACATCACTGCAGGAAAAAGTCTCCAGACGCCATTAAAAAGATTAGTTAGAGAGCCGTTAAAACATTTTGACGATCTTTTGGGTGCTAAAGGTGCTCTTGCAGTCCACGAAAACAACCAGTATCACAAAAAAGCAGTAGAAGCTGGAAAAAAAATTCTCCTCGGTTTCCATAATCCTTCAATAGAGATAAGAAATCAAATATCATCACTAAGGGAAAAACAAGTAAAAGAGAATAGGGATCGTTTGATACCTATAGTTAAAACGATAATATTATGTGGACAACAAAACATTGCCCTACGAGGTCATCGTGATTCAGGCCCGCTTTACCATAAAGACTCAGATGACACTGCTAGTTTTGGGAATGAAGGAAATTTTAGGGCTTTATTAAAGTTTCGGATCGATGTAGGTGATGTAATGTTAGAACAACATTTAAAAAGCTCTTCAAATGCTACATACATTAGTAAGAGGACAAAAAACGAAATAGTTGAATTCTGTAAAGAAGAAATACAGGAAACTATAATAAATGATGTAAAAGAGGCTAAATATTTTGCTATTATATTCGACGAACCAACCGACATCTCAGCGATAGAACAACTCAGTTTTTCACTTCGAAATCTTAAAAATAATATCATTCGAGAGGACTTTGTTTTATTTTGTGATGCCTACTCAGAAATTAGAAAAGAAAATGTGCTGCATAACGATGAGCTGAGGCTTCCAGGTGTTGCTTTGGCGCATATTGTTAAATATCTCTGCATTAAATTTGGCTCGGATTTATCAAACTGCGTTGGAATTGGCACAGATGGTTGTTCTATTATGGCCTCTGAGGTTGAAGGAGCTATAAACGAACTGACTAAAATTGCTACCCATGCCCAAACTACCCTTGTAATAATCATATCCTCACTAACTCTTTATCAAAGTCATTGAATGTCACTAGTTGCAGAAATGCATCAGCAACAATGAAAAAGTTAGTGGCATTTGCTAACGCTTCAGCCAAGAGAAGCAGAGTTTTTAAAGACGTTCTTGGTAGCAAACTGGGAAGTTTATGTGACACGCGATGGGAACGTCATGACGGTTATTTGCGATTCCAAGGGGATTCATTGTTGAAAATATCATCATCATCATCATCATTACAGCCTTTCATAAGTCCACTGCTGAACATAGGCCTCCCCCAAGGAATGCCACAAAGCACGGTCCTGAGCCATCTGCATCCATCGACTTCCTGCATGCCTTACCAGGTCGTCACTCCACCTCGTAGGGGGTCGCCCTACACTTCGCTTACCGGTACGAGGCTGCCACTCGAGAACCTTTCTTCCCCATCGGTTGTCGGTTCTTCGAGCTATATGACCGGCCCATTGCCACTTCAGTTTACTAATCCGTTGGGCTATGTCGGTTACTCTGGTTCTACTGCGGATATCCTCATTTCTAAGTTTATCACGCAGAGAAACTCCGAGCATAGCCCTCTCCATAGCTCGCTGAGCGACCTTGAGCTTCCTCATACGGCCAGCTATGAAGGACCACGTCTCAGTTCCGTAAGTCATCACTGGCTGTTGCCAGTGATGACGCACTGGTTGTACAGTTTCGTTTAAAGGTTTTGAGGTATGTATGACGAGAAGATGTGTCGTAGCTTCCCGAACGCTGCCCAGCCGAGTTGAATCCGTCGATTGACCTCTCGGTCGAAGTTGGACTTACCTAGTCGGACTATTTGTCCCAGGTAAACACACTCGTCAACAACTTCGAGCTTAGTGCTCCCAACAACTACCGGCATAGGTGTGACATGGACATTAAACATAATCTTTGTTTTGTCCATGTTCATCTTAAGACCTATCCGTTCGGAGACACTATTGAGGTCATTGAGCATAGTGCTTAGGTCCTCCAGCGATTCTGCCATAAGGACTATATCGTCGGCAAATCGAAGGTGAGTGATGTACTCGCCATTGATGTTGATACCGTATCCTTTCCAGTCCAGTAGCTTGAAAACATCTTCCAATGCAGCGGTGAAGAGTTTCGGGGATATAACGTCACCCTGTCTTACACCTCTCTGCAATTGGATAGGTTTCGTACTCTGGTTCTGTACTCGAATAGCCATCGTAGCTCTACTGTACAAACACTTCAGCACTTCGATATACCGACAGTCAACTTGGCACCGCAGAAGGGACTGCAGCACCGCCCAAATTTCGACGGAATCAAAGGCTTTCTCGTAGTCCACATACGCCAGACATAGTGGCAAATTTTACTCTTCGGACTTCTGTACAATTTGCCGAAGGGTATGTATGTGGTCTATGGTGCTAAAGCCCTTTCGGAAACCGGTTTGTTCGGGAGGCTGGAAGTCGTCAAGTCTGCGCGCGAGACGATTCGTAATGACTCTCGAAAACAGCACGTAGACGCGGCTCAGAAGGGAAATCGGTCTGTAGTTCTTCAATAGAGCGTTGTCACCTTTCTTGAAGAACAAGACCACCGCACTTCTGCTCCACGCCTCCGGTGTAATGCCACCATGGAGGACGGAATTAAAGAAATTGAAAATATGTGATGCACTAACTAAAATTTCAACCTGGTGAGACAGCAAATCTGCATCTGATGCTAATTAGCATCAGATGCAGATGATATGCAGATAAGCAATTGCTTATGACATGCTTTATGCAGTCCATACTTTATAATCGCATCTATTTGCTTATCCGATTTACTAGGTAAAAAAAGACTTTATCTTTTTTGTACCCCACTTTTTATTTATATGTTTATTAATTTATTGTTAAAATTTCAGGTGCAACTGTTTCGCTTAGCCGCTTCTTACAAAAATCAACATTAGATTTAAAGGTAGCATCAGATGCTCTTAAAGATACGATGGACGTTTTGCTACGTAAACGGGAAATGATATTTTCACAACTTGTTTGTCCTCGTTCTGTGCCTCGGCAGACCCTTCGCGATAATTATCAAGGAAATGACGAGGAATATTTTCGGAGAACTGTTTATATTCCACTGATAGTATAATGACTGACCTACAGGACCGGCTTTCTGCGGATACAATGAACCTGTTCGGATTAGGCATTTTTATGCCAAAATCGGGATATACAGAAAAAGATCTTCTTAATGTGAAGAAGGTATCAGCATGTTATTCCCATTTCTTGAGTGTTCCTGCTGCCACTGTCGTTACAGAGTATCAGCTATGGATTACAAAGTGGAAACGGGAGCTCAAAGAAAATGGTGTTATAAGATTTCCTCAGTGTGTGGTATCTACAATCGAAGTTTGCGACGATGATCTCTACCCAAATATAAAAACTTTGCTGAAAATTCTAGCAACTCTTCCTATAAGCGGTGCGATATCAGAGAGATAATTTTCTACACTAAGGCGTGTATAAACTTGGTTGAGAGCAAACATGTTAGAAGAGAGGCTGACAGGTTTAGCTCTTCTAAATATTCATTCAGAGATAACCCCAGACGTCTCAAATATTATCACCCGATTTGCGAATAAAAATAGAAGACTTCCTTTTGTTTTATAATGTGTGTCATTTAGCTATTATTTTTAATACTACTATCGAATCTGGTGTGTTTCCTGATTTAATGAAGCATAGTAAAGTAATATCTTTATTTAAATCTGGTAGTACATTAGACCCCGCCAATTTTAGACCTATTTCTGTACTACCAACACTTAGTAAGATTTTTGAAAAAATTATTCTTGACGAAATGTTAAATTTCTTTAATATAAATAATTTACTTCATAAAAATCGGTTTGGTTTCACAAGGAGTTGCTCAACAACTGATGCCGATGTTGAGTTTAATTTTCAAATTAATTTACGACTATTACTAAAATATGATGAAGTAAATAATGCTACTTATATCTAAATTACTAAATTGGTTCAATGTTAATAATTTGCATTTAAATGGCACTAAAACAAATTGTATGAAATTTATGACTCCAAATGTCAAGCAATTAAATACTAATGTAATTTTAAATGGGGAGAAACTGAGTCTTGTAGATACCACCATTTTGCTTGTAATCACATTAGATGCCAAGCTTCAATGGAGCCCCCATATATCAAAATTAGCAAGCAAACTTACTTCTGCAGCATATGCTGTAAAAAAGATTAGAAGACTTACCAGTGTTGAAACAGCAAGATTAGTTTACTTTAGCTATTTTCATAGCATAATGTCGTATGGTATTTTGCTATGCAGCTGACACTGAAATTATATTTGTTTTATTGAAGAGGGCCATAAGAGCAATTTATGATTTAAAGCCTAAAGAATCGCTGCGACAAAAATTTATGGAAATTGATATATTAACTTTGGCCTCTCAATACATTTATGAAAATGTAATGTACTTTTACAACAAAATTCCAAAAAATATACAAAATATGACCTGCTCAAAGTTCTAAAACTTTATTAAACTAAGTTTATTTAAAAAGGGTTATTATAATATTAAGGAATTTATGGATGACCCTGGGAATGAGGTGATCGCTACCAAGCTATTTCTAATTTGTTGTGTTGTTAATTGTGGAACATACATTATTGTAAGCAGTAATTAAAAAAAATCCGCTGTGTTTCTTGCTGGTTCTTCCCAGGACAGAGGTTTTTTGTTCGAACCAGTGGAAATTAAACAAAACAGTGACTTTCAATAAGTATTATTTACAATATATATATTGAATAAAAAAAGTTTCTGTTTCTGTATAATCTATACATATAATAAATCTGTAGAAAAGTCGTGTCTGTAATCTTTCTATACATAATATAATAAATCTGTAGAAAAGTCGTGTCTGTAATTCTAATATATTCTTGAAAAAACATGTCCAGAGGAGGTTTTTTTCGAACCAGTGGTAATTAAACAAAAAAGCGACTTTCAATAAGTAGTGTATCGCTAGCAACGCAAAGTCGGGAATTTGCATTTGGAAAAATCCAAAATTAGGGGCTTTTTAGGTGCTAATTAGATGCCAAGTTAAAAAATTAGGTGCTCTAAAATTTTCACCGCAACGAACTGTTGAAATTTGCGTTGCTAGCAAAACGTCTCGCTAGCAACGCAATGAAGTTATTAGATATACGATAAATATTAATAGCAAGTAATTAAGTGCTAATTAGGTGCTGCAAGTACACGCAATGACAAGGCACCCTTAATAAAAATAAAGTCGTTATTCAGAACAAAGAAGATACAAAATTCATGTTTTCTGAAAATCAGAAAAGAATCAAAAATGATTTTAGAAAAAGCCCAAATTAGGGGCTTTTTAGGTGCTAATTACCAAGTTTAAAAATTAGGTGCTCTAAAATTTTCACCGCAACGTTCGATTGAAATTTGCGTTGCTGGTAAAACGTATGCAAATTCCCGACTTTGCGTTGCTAGCGATACACAACTCTTTCAATAAGTACTATTTATAATCTATATTGAATAAAAATGTTTCTGTTTCTATTTCTGTGCAATAAAGTCTATTTACTCGATATATTTTATTATTAGTGACCCCCTCCAAAATTTCAGGCTGCGACTACAGAGTAAAGAGTAAGGACCAGAGGGGAAGCTTCTTAAGAACGTCGAAAATGTATACCTATCCTATTCGATAGGGTTGTTACATGATGCATGTGAAAAATTTAAGGAAGAAATAAAAATATTGTATAGTATAAGACAACATGTGCATTAATTATAACTTATATTAACGTAACAACATATTTATTAATTGTTCGAAATCAAGAGTTTTGGTGTAAGTGGTAGTGGTGTTGGTAGTAATGGCTGTGATGGTGTTCGTGGGTAGTGGCGGTGGTGGTGGTTATAGTAATGGTGGTGAAGGTGGTGGTCTTGATGGACCCACTGTTGGGCCACTGCCTACTAACACTACCTACGATACTACCACTTCCACCACCACTGATATCATCAGCAACACTATCCACCAACACCAGCACCACTTCCATCAACACCAATCCCACCACCCCCACCAATGTCTGGCGATTGTATTCCAACCATAATGCAGTGGTATTTACTCCTGAGGTCGCGACTCGCGACTCGCAAAAAGTAGCTTAGGTAGGTAGTAGTAGTAATGATGATGAATGATAAAAAAACAGACAAAAGAAAAATTTTATTAGAACGATACGACATAATTTTAAAACGGATAAGTTTTTTGAGAGAAGCAAAAAATATTGATAACTGGGATAATGTCGTGTTCATTGACGAGACATGGCTAAACGCCAATCACACGGTTTCCCGTTCTTGGACGGATGATACACAAGCGTCGACGTCGAAAGTACCAATGGGTACGGGGGCCCGTCTGATAATATGCCACGCAGGTTCTGCAAAATACGGCTTTGTGGAGAACGCGTTACTGGCATTTCAATCAAAAACCATAAATGACTACCACGAGCAAATGAATGCCACTACCTTTAAAGAGTGGTTCCAGAACGTGCTTTTGCCCAGCCTACCAAAGCCTTCTGTAATATTCATGGATAATGCCTCCTACCACTCGGTTCAAATACAGAAACCACCTATCCAAGCTAATAAAAAAGAAGAAATGGTGGCTTGGTTACAAGCAAAAGGCATTGACGCAAATATGCAGATGCTAAAACCAGAGCTAATTAAATTAGTTAAAGAAAATAAAGCGGCAAATGTGCGATACGAAATCGATGAACTGGCTCTGGAGTACGGTCATCGCGTTCTAAGAATTCCACCGTATCTTTGCCAATATAACGCGATTGAGCTAATCTGGGCTCAAATAAATGGTTACGCCGCCCGCCACAATACTTCCCCGCCATTCAGCACGAAAAAGATGATGACCCTATTAAAAGAAGCCTACGGGGAAGTCACAAAAGATGACTGGGCAAAGGTTGTTGAGAGGACTAAAAACCTGATTGTGGAACATTTTGACCGAGATATCAGGATTGATACATGTAGGCGAAGATGATGATGAAGACACCACCTCCTCAAGCGAATCGGAGTCTGATTAATATTCTGTACGCACATTAAATTCAATGTACTTTAATGCATAGAAATACAAATTGTAACTTTGTAACAAAGAATAAATAAAACAATTTTATTATATTAATATTACCTTTTTTTGGTTTCCACTTAAATTACTAAAATATAAATTATAATGATTCCGCCAATTTAAAACGAAAATAATCTTAAAAATAACGCGGCGGTTCATTTTGGAGGAACGGTAATGAACTCAGTGTTATGTTGTGCCCATCACTAGCCGTGACTAACTGATAGATGTCAGGAACGCATTCTCTGAACGGCCGAACTTTAGATGGAGTAACGCCATGGTAAAACATGCAGTAGGTTAATATATGCAGGTGGCTTAAGACCGCGCTGTGTGGCATTCTTTGGGAGAGGGTTGTGTTCAGCGGTAAACTTGTGAAGGGCTGTAATGATGTTGATGATCATGGTGATATTGATTAGATCAGAAATGAATAATCCAAATTACAGTTATTCCTTAAAGAAGAAAAATTAAAAAAAGAGTTAAAAATATGAAAAACATTGAGGGACAAACCACTGAGGGCTTTTGTATTTTTATTTAATGTTCTCGAAACCGATAAAATTTTATTTAAAACGCAACTTCTCAATTATTAAACATGTGTAACAAAAATTTCACCTCAGTCCCTATTAGCGACATCTGGTGAACAAAAGATTATTAGCCCTCATTGCGAACCGATTTTATTGATTCGTTGTAATAAATAGTTTATACCTCAATTTAAATAAGACCACATTAAAATTATCAAAAAAAAATCATCCTTATACCTAGAATAAACCGGGTATGAAATTTTTAAGTTTTTTTTTACATTTTAGCTGATATTCTGGTTGTTATCTTGGTTTGTGCTATTATTTAGTGTTGGATTGCTGCTCCTGTTTTATCGTTTATATAACAAGTTCTGCGATGGTGATTAAATTTCAGGTTTTTTATCCACTTAGGGTCCTTGAAATATTATCGCATGAACTATCCGCTGGTTTAAATTGTCGCAAGATCCTCTCAAGAACTTCACAATGTGACGCATAAGCATATTTTAAAGAGTTTTGTGAATAAAAGTCATGCATATCAGATTCGGCTGTATGGTCTAAGACTTTTACCTGCCTTAATTGGCAAATTGTAACGAAAACATAATAGAAATACATGGCGGTGCTTGGGAAGCTACGTTCCGCTTTCGGTTTAATAATAAATGTTCGCGTAAATTTACGATAACATTGAAGTATTTTTATATTTTTTATTATATTTGCAGTTTGTGATTTAAAATCTATAAAGATAAATCAAATACACAGTTATATCATGTGTTTCAGTAAAATTTATGAATTTATTTTAGCTCAGCTTCTTGGCGGCAACTATATGATGAATGACAACAAAAATATTTCTCTAAGAAACACAATAGCTTAGTTGAGAACAGTTTTTAGAACAGTTCTTTTTCAAGAATCTCTTCGTGCTTTTTGAAATTCGGTTCCTTAAAAGAAGTACGCGATGAATGATGTTCGTGACAAAGTGTCTGCCGGCTCTTCGACTTGGGAGGGTGGCGCTACCCATAATGAATCTTCACCTGAACTACAGACATCGTCTAGTGTTGGTGGAGAGGCCCCCCAGACACCGGGGGCGCCAGCGCCTTTAGCACCGCATCTTGCAGCAGAGCTGCATCCAGATCTCTTGCAACAGGGTTGGCGCAAGTATTGGTCTAAACGAGAAAATAGACCGTACTTTTGGAATAAAATATCGGGCGAATCAATGTGGGAACTACCAGCAGTGAAGAGAGATTTTGATCCTATAACAGATCCATTAGGTATTTGTCACACTGGCCCTCCTCCAGCAGGTAATGTTACTCCGAGTGCGAGTAAACGACGTCCGTCTGAAGACAATGGTCCTCCACCAAAGAAATTCGTTTTAGCTGGCCCTTGGGACATTGAAGTGCCAACCAATGTGGTTATTTATGAACGTCCACCAACTATTTGTCCACATCCCCATCCCGAAATTGAAGGATTTAGGTTTACATTAGCAAATAAACTGAGACAATGTTATCAAGAGCTTTGTCATACAAGGGAAAGCATAGATGCACCAAAGGATTCATTTAATCGCTGGTTAATGGAGAGAAAGGTCAATGATCAAGGAGGTTCTGATCCTTTGTTACCAAGTCATTGCTTTCCTGAAATATCCAGGTCAATGTACGAAGAAATAATGAATGATATTCCTATAAAATTAACTCACCCTAAGTTTACTGGTGATGCACGGAAACAATTATCTCGATATGCAGAGGCTGCAAAAAAAATGATTGAATCAAGAAATGCATCACCGGAGAGTCGTAAGGTAGTGAAATGGAATGCAGAAGATACATTTCAGTGGCTTCGACGTACTGTTGGGGCTACATATGATGATTTTCAAGATCGGTTGGCGCATTTAAGGGTGAGTATTCAATAAATATGATTTATTTAGGAATATAGTATTAAGTATAAAGTAATAAAGAAGTATGTTAGGGGTGACTCTGAATGATAAGATGAGAAATTATATGATAAGAGGAAAGTGGTTTACAAGATGTTATTACCAGTTAAAAAAAGAATGATTCAGAGGTTAACACATAAATAGAATGAAAGAGAAAGCATGACAAAGTAAATTTATGCTGCAGAAAGACTGCTCTAGGAAAACAGAAATAACCTTAACTCTAAATGAGAAGTTTATCAACAAGCATATATGCATATGGATGTAAAATAAGCTGAGAATGTGTCAGAAAATGCCAAATGGAAATCTGTAGTCTCTGCCTACCCTTCCCGGTATCAGGTGTTAGTGTTAAAATAATTAAAATTACATGAATCAATTAGAACTGTGATGATTCTTGATATGAAGTTGAAGTCATAAAATTATTGTATTGTCATTAGTTAGTTCTTAATATGTCTACCAAATCTCAGATTCATCAGTCCCACTTTAACCTACTACGAACTAGCTACACCTATTTTGAGCCATAAATAAATCAAATACACCAAACTTTAATCAAGTAGCCTGTCGTGTTAGTTTTTACTAAATACTATAAAAAACATTCAAATTGTGTAACTTGTTTGATTTTTCGTCCTATTTCATTTGCTTCTACAAACTAAGAAAACATTATTGAATTTATACACTTAATTCATCATCATCATTACAGCCCTTCACAAGTCCACTGCTGAACATAGGCTTCCCCCGAGGAATGCCACAAAGCACGGTCCTGAGCCACCTGCATCCATCGACTTCCTGCATATCTTACCAGGTCTTCACTCCATCTAGTGGGGGTCGCCCTACACTTCGCCTGCCAGTACGAGGCTGCCACTCGAGAACCTTTTTTTTCCATCGGCTGTCAGTTCTTCGAGCTATATGGCCGGCCCATTGCCACTTCAGCTTACTAATCCGTTGGGCTATGTCGGTCACTCTGGTTCTACTGCGGATATCCTCATTTCTAAGTTTATCACGCAGAGAAACTCTGAGCATAGCCCTCTCCATAGCTCGCTGAGCGACCTTGAGCTTCCTTATCCGGCCAGCAGTGAAGGACCACATCTCAGTTCCATATGTCATCACTGGCAACACGCAAGTTCAAGTTTTGAGGTATAGCTGACGAGAAGATGTGCCGTAATATTTCCCGAATTCTGCCCAACCGAGTTGAATCCGTCGATTGACCTCTCGGTCGAAGTTGGACTTACCTAGTCGGACTATTTGTCCCAGGTAAACATACACATCAACAACTTCGAGCTTAGTGTTCCCAACAACTACCGGCATAGGTGTGACATGGACATTAAACATGATCTTTGTTTTGTCCATGTTCATCTTAAGACCTATCCGTTGGGAAACACTATTGAGGTCATTGAGTATAGTGCTTAGGTCCTCCAGCGATTCTGCCATAAGGACTATATCGTCGGCAAATCGAAGGTGAGTGATGTACTCGCCATTGATGTTGATACCATATCCTTTCCAGTCCAGAAGCTTGAAAACGTCTTCCAATGCAGCGGTGAAGAGTTTCGGGGATATGACGTCACCCTGTCTTACACCTCTCAGCAATTGGATAGGTTTCGTACTCTGGTTCTGTACTCGGATAGCCGTTGTAGCCCTACTGTACAAGCACTTCTAAACTTCGATATACCGACAGTCAACTTGGCACCGCTGAAGGGACTGCTGCACAGCCCAAATTTCGACGGAATCAAAGGCTTTCTCATAGTCCACATACGCCAGACATAGTTGCAAATTGTACTCCTCGGACTTCTGTACAATTTGCCGAAGGGTATGTATGTGGTCTATGGTGCTAAAGCTTTTTCGGAAACTGGTTTGTTCGGGAGACTGGAAGTCTCAAGTCTGCGCGCGAGACGATTCGTTATGACTCTCGAAAACACCTCGTAGACGCGGCTCAGAAGGGAAATCGGTCTGTAGTTCTTCAAGAGAGCGTTGTCGCCTTTCTTGAAGAACAAGACCACCGCACTTCTGCAGCTTCTGCTCCACGCCTTCAGAGTAGTGCCACCATGGAGGACGGAATTAAAGAGCTTCTGAAGGACTTCAAGTACTGGTTTTCCACCCGCTTTCAGAAGCTCCGCTGTAATTCCATCCTGGCCCGGGGACTTGCCGTTTTTAAGGTGCTGGAGACCCATTCTAATCTCGCTCAGACTGACGTCCGGGATATCTTCGGAATAGTGTTGGATAAGACTCGCTCTTGGATCGTTACTCACACTTGCGTGTGGTTCCATTGATGACGTGTACAGCTGCCCATAGAACCTCTCAATCTCACTCAAAATCTCAGGTGCCCCGGAAACGATGCTGCCACATTCGGTCTTCAGCTTTGACAGTTGGCTCTTTCTGGCAGACAGATCTCTGGCAAAGACTTTGGAGCCTTGGTTCCGCTTGATCGCTTCTTCAATACGAGCTGTATTGAAGTTGCGTAAGTCCCCCCCGCATGCATTTGGAGCTCTGTCTGTTCTGTTCAGTTGCCTGTATGCTATCAAATCTGTTGAAGAATGTAGCCTCATCTCCCGTCTAACAGCCATGAGATTAAGAGTGTGATCGGAGAGTTTTTGTGTTCTTCTGCGGCGGGTCTTGCAGAACTTAGCTCCGACCGCATGGACTGTTTCCACGAGCTTGTCATTCATATGGTCCACTTCATTGCAGTCTTCTAGGCACTGAAAACGGTTTTGTAACTCAAGCTGAATGGTTTCGGGACTTTGGATTAGAGCACGAGGGGGACGGAGCGTTGACTTCATTAGACGATACCTCTCCAACTTAACATTTAGGTTCAGTGTGCCTCTCACCATTCGGTGATCGCTGCCGGTTTTCACCCTCGCGAACACGGAGATATCACTGAACAGTTGTCGTCTGGTCGTCATAATGAAGTCAATCTCATTTTTTGTCGAACCGTCGGGGCTCGACCAGGTCCACTTCCTGTGGGGTCGCTTCTGGAAGAAAGAGTTTATCATAAAGAGTCCCTCTTCCTCCATGAAGTCAGCCAGCTGCTGGCCCCTTGGGTTCCGTTGCCCTATTCCGAAATTCCCTACTTTCAGCTCACTGTTCTCTCTTGTGCCTAGTTTTGTGTTGAAATCTCCTATTAACACCGTATAGTGGGTTTTGGAGGAATGCATGGCTCTGGAGATATCCTCATACATTTCCTCCACCTCCTCATCGGGGTGTGCCGAGGTTAGTGCGTAAACCTGTATAACCTACAGCGAATACCATTTGGTGATTCTGAGTATAAGGTACACAACCCTCGTCGACACACTCTCGATCTTTACAACGTTGTTAACGAGAGACTTGTGGACGATAAATCCGACACCTCCTTGGGACAGATGATCACCCTCCCGGTGATAGAACAAGTTGCCGGATCCGAGGATTACCGTGTCCTCCCCCTCTCTTCGGACCTTGGATAATCCTATGATATTCCAGCGCAACTTGTCTATCTCTTCTTCCAGCTCCAGGATCTTCTCGTCAGTCCTCATGGCGCGTACGTTATAATTTGCCAGGTCGAGTCGTCGTAGGTGGCAACCGAACCTCCACCAGAGATTCTTAGCACCCCTTGCCCCGCCATTACTATGGTCGCCACCATAGCCAGAAATAGCGGGGCCGCCGGGGACTGGGGGCCGTCTCTTTGTTACTCTCATTATTGGGGGGTTTTGCCATAGTTGCTACGCTTGGCAAGCGGGTTGTGAACCACAGTTTTTTATTGTAATTTGTTTGTTTTGTTGTGTTATCAGGAAGATGCTGCTGCCCATCTCCTGCCTGTTTCAATTTGTCGCCATTTAAGACACCCACGGGAAGATATGGGGTAGTAGATATTCTTACCCGCCACTACACGGCAATTGCAGTGCAAATGCAGTTAATTATGCACTTTTAAAACAACTATTATGAAATATAATAATCTAAATATATAGTCAGTGTGGTCACTATTAGGCTAAAAGAGGCATGGATGAAATTAACATAATTGTGTTTGAGAAAGGTCTCAGAAGCACCTCACTCTAGGACCTTTCCTTATAGGAGTTTATAATCTTGATTATGAATGTGGTCTCTCTTACATAGGTCAAACTAAAAGTCCAATAAAAACCCGTGTAAAAGCATACATAGGTGATGTGAAAAATTGACATTCTGTGAAGCCTGTAGTCTGTGAATACGTACAGGATTGCCATAGACCATAAATCCTCGTTAAACAACACAGATTCCTTCCAAGGATGATTCGAGAGAAAGAAATTAAAAATCATCCTAATTTCAATAGAGAAGATGGCTCAATGCTACCATCTGCTTGGGATCCTATAATTAATAAAATTAAATCCCAACCCAAGTATTTCAAGTTATACTATAAGTTACTAATCCAGATACTATAAGTTACTCAAGATACTATAAGTTCATACTGCAATGATCGGACCAAAAATTAATAATTTTAATCTGAAGGTAACCATGGTTAACTGTTACATTGGGTGATACAGTGGGCGAACTTCAGCTCCCCTGTGACCATGGGTGCTGTAAAGTACTCGAAACATTGTGAATACAAAATAAGTTCATATAATATGTGATAAAATCAATAATAACTAGGTTTATTTAGAGATCCCAGAATGTTAATTGTGTAGTCCCTACATACAACCAATTATTTTATTTTTCATATACAAAATTTATAAAACATGCCCCATAGCAGACTCAAATTAGAGGGTACTCTCTACATATACTACAACAGTTTTCTTGAATTATACACATGACAGTTCAATACAACACCATGAAAAATGAAAGTATACCATCAAAATATTATGATTATAATGCATAGTCTTCTTTTTTGGATTTGCACTTCAGGTGTCATTGGGTTACATTGGCCAATGACATGTATGTGAGAGCCAATATTGCATGACTATTTTTAACCAGCCCTCTTTATTTAATCTACCTAGGTCTTTAAATACTTTTAAGCGTAGTAAATTATATATTTTCATTTTTATATTACCTTGTGGTGACTGCCTGTGACAGGGTGTATGTTGAATGATTTTGTAATATTTTCCAGAGACAATGTCAACCCCATTTAGCTGAAACAGCAAAAGCGTCAGTAGAGGGTATTTGCTTGAAAATCTATCATCTGTCAGCAGAATATGCAAGAAAGATTCGAGAAAAACATAGCTTTCTATTGAAAGAAAATGGAATTCAGGTATTTATTACTTTCTTTTAACAGTTAAGAGGCGTATTACAAAAAAAACGCGAAATTACAAGGTTTCCTCGTTGAAATTTTATGTTTATCGTTCATTGCTTGAAATAACAATTACTTGGTAAAAATAGTTCGTTTTCTCTCCTCAAATAAGCTCGGAACGGATTTTAGATAACTTATTTATTTAATCAGTAATAATCATTCCCCCGATGCATGTTTAGGCAAAAACTCTCGAAGACATGATTTGGGAGCTCTAATTTGTAGATTCTATTGAATATCGACCATCAAAAAAAATATTTTTATCTCCCAAATATCCTACACTTTAATAATAGTTGAATCCATTTTCGTTATATGCTTTTAACGCTAGGAAAAAAAAATCGACATAATTCAAATAACGACCAAAAAAGCTTCGATACAAGCCTCTATATTTCCGAAGTTCTACATCATTTAGAAGTAAAATTTACACCAAAATAATTATCAACATTTGCTTAAACTATGCTATTATTTTTACTTTTTAAATCGTTACTATTATATTTGAATTAATTAAATAAAAGTACTATATATTTCACTGTGCCGGCCATGTGCGATCATTAACGCGCGATCGCTTGCCGAGGGTGGACCTGCGTCAGTTGATTTCGGGCGCTGCATTTCCGGGGGTTTCGATACTACCGTAGTGTGCGTCGATTGCCTGCATACTAAAGCATCGTCAACTACGACCGCAATTTTTGATCAATCGGTTTAAAACTATTTTATATAGTTATAATTTAGATCACGTCTCTTCCATTAAACATGGTAGGGACAACAAGTCTGCAGCATTGGCACAATTGAGCAAACAAAAAAATATTATTATAGAAAAATGTGGTCTATTCATTAACCTAGATCATTGTTATTTGAGGGCTTCACCTAATGGTTTATACAGCAACGGTCTTATTGAAGTTAAATGTCCTATTTCAGCTTTCGGAATAGATTTTGACACGGCCTTTCGACAAAAAAAAAGTTAAAGGTTATAAATTCAGTGATTCAAGTGTAACATTAAATCAAAATAATGACTGGTTTTACCAAATCCAAGGCCAGCTTCATTTAGCAAATAAAAATGTCTGAATAAAGTTGTTTAAAACTTTTTCATTAATGATAACTGTGTAATCCTCAAATTCCAGCAGTTTTAGCCAGAGACATCCTACAATCGTTTATGCTAATTAAATATTATAAAAAATAATGAAGTCAATGATAGGTTTTTTTTTAATTTCCCTAACTTTGTTCTGTATTGTGTTATCTATAACTTGTGTATTTAGTAGTGTTTTGTTTTTAGCCACATTGTCACCTATTAACCACTAATTTATTTCACTCCGAAAGCCTCAAGACAAGATGTGACAGACCAAAGACCAGATATTGGCAGAATTATTGTGACCTAACCACAATATCAAAGGCCATATTAAAGAAAAAAAATTCTTTATGTGTTAACCACTGTAGAAAGTCAAACTGGCTAAAGTTGGCTACTGACCTGCCTGCCGCAGCGGCAATCTAGGGAGCACGGCGATCGGAGCAATATCGAAGGTCGCAGGGCCGACTTAAAAAATTGCCCCTGCTTGCCTACACACATCACAATTAAGGAGGCAATTAAGGTCATCCCCACTCCTACACCCTAGATTGCCCCTGCGGCAGGCAGGTTAGTAGCCACCTTAACCCTACAAAGAATTACAAATGAGATAATATGTGTTTGATCGCCGTTTTTTTGGAAAACGATGTACGTTGTGCAAGTGGGTGGCGCAACTCACTCAGTTAAAAATAATTATGTCTATACAAATAAATAAAATTGAAGTGTCTGTTTGTAATATTAAAATAACAGCATATGAAAGTATATACGGTACTAATAACAAAAAACAATTTTTAAAATTTTTCTCTGTCTGTCTGTTTGTTCTGGCTAATCTCCGAAACGGCTGGACCGATTTTGATGGGACTTTCACTGGCAGACAGCTGATGTTATAAGGAGCAACTTAGGATACTTTTATTTTAGAAAAAGAATTAGGGTTCGCGTAAAAAAATTAAAACCCATGAAATTGTAGTCACTTCCATCTTGCGGGGGACAGCTAGTATTAACATAATTTTATCCGACACTATTCCAATGGGTATCATCCAAACCCTCCCGAACAAGCCGGTTTCCTAAAAGGCTTTAGTACTATAGACCACATACATACCCTTTGGCAAATTTTACAGACAACTGAAGAGTACAGTCTGCCACTTTGTCTAGCATATGTGGACTATGAGAAAGCCTTAGATTCCGTCGAAATTTGGGCGGTGATACAGTCCCTACAGTGATGCCAAGTTGACTGTCGGTATATTGAAGTGCTGAAGTGATCGTATAGTAGGGCTATGATGGCTATCCAAGTACACAACCAGTGTATTAAACCTATCCAATTGCAGAAAGCTGTAGGACAGGGTTACGTTACATCCCCGAAACTCTTCACCACTGCATTAGAAGACGTTTTCAAGCTACTGGATTGGAAAGGATACGGTATTAACATCAATGGCGAGTACATCACTCACCTTTGATTTGCCGACGATATAGTCCTTATGGCAGAATCGCTGGAGGATCTAAGCACTATGCTCAATGACCTCAATAGTGTCTCCCAAACGATAGGTCTTAAGATGAACATGGACAAAACAAAGATGATGTTTAATGTCCATGTGACACCTATGCCGGTAGTTGTCGGGAGCACTAAGCTCGAAGTTGTTGACAAGTTTGTTTAGCTGTGGGACAAATAGTCCGACTAGGTAAGTCCAACTTCAACTGAGAGGTCAATCGACGGATTCAACTCGGCTGGGCAGTGTTTGGTAAATTACTTTTACACTTCGAAGTGTAGGGCGTTCCCCCACTAGATGGAGTGACGACCTAGTAAGAAATGCAGACAATCGATGAATGCAGGTGGCTCGGGACCGTGCTTTATTGGCATAACTTGGGGGAGGCCTATGTTCAGCAGTGGACTTGTGAAAGTCTGTAATGATGATGGTGATGATGATGATAATAATAATCTTTAACAGACACAAACTCCAAAATGACAATGCGTGATTAGATAGAAACACAATAAACACCGTATTTATTTACGTGTGCCCCATTTTATAATTCATATGCGTTTCATCTAACATATTGGGGCCCCTATCAGTCCATGTTGATAAAGATGGAACTGAGTGTCGTCTTCGTACTTTTGTGACATGCCAATCGTAACGATGAAAGTAGCGTGTGCGTGGCAAGGGTGGCAGTGTGTGGTCGTGTGATGGCATTGTTACATGGTAAATCCATGCTCCAGCTATTCTATGGTTGTAACACGAATGGGTCGGCTCGATTTGGGAAGGACCATGCTCTCACAGAATGCCAGTGTAAAATAGCAACTCAATACTGCTCTGTTTCGTTTTTTTTTATAGGATCGGGTGACAATCGAGCACACAGTCCACCTGATGGTAAGTGGTTGCTGTGGCCCATAGACATCTACATTTATCCTCGTTTGCGAATCAATGCAGATGCATTGTCACCCGTGAGGACTAAGGTGGAATGCCTCTTTTCCAGTAAAAAAGGGTCTCCGGTTATCTACACTCACCAAACGAAATACAGCAGTGTTAAACTGCTATTTTACGGTGGTATTCTGTGAAAGCGTGGTCCTTCCCCGGTCGAGCCGACCCATTGGAGCTACAACTATACTACTAATATAGCTGCAGCATGGCTCTACCACGTATATAACCATCCATATATACCATTGTATGGTGAGTGTAAAGACCCGGTGACCCTTTTTACTGGAAACGAGGCATTCCATCTTATTCTTCAGGATTGACCACGTATCCGCATTTTGATTCTTAATTTCTATATATAAAAATTAATTGCTGTCTGTTAGTGTCGCTAAAACTCAAAAATGGCTCGACCGATTTTGATAAAATGTGTGTTTGAATTGGTCCCTAGATGGTTTACGTTACATACGACCCGGTAGGCGACGCTGCTGTCGAGATCCGGATATCACACGTGCAATGCTGGGGCGGATCGCAATTGGCGGATAGATATCTATGATATGATATCTATGGGCCACAGTATTCACTTATTGGACTGGTGGACTGTGTGCTCGTTTGTAACCATTATTCTATCTCTGAATATAAAGATCAATTGCTGTTCGTTAGGCGCGCTAAAACTCGAAAACGGTTGTGTGAATCTAAAACGAATGGTAGTTGGCGCTGTTATCGAGATCCAGAAATGACCCGTGCGAAGCCGGGGCGGTTCGCTAGTACAGAAGTAAAATGACGTGTTTAGGAGCTGGCGGCGCCGCTGCAGCAGGCGGCGCTGCGCAAAGTGTGGTGCTACCCGGTGCAGTTCGCGCTGCCCGCGCCGCGCCCGCCGCTCGTCGAGCACTTCCTCGACCGCGACCAGGCGCTGCTGCGCTACCTCGGCGAGACACAGATCATCAATGCCACATATCTCCAGAAACTAGTAAGTCCCGTGCAGGCACCACCATCACACTTGCGAATACTAGATTAGGTTTAATAGCGATATATCTTCTACTTGGTGCAGCACGCATGGTTCAACCGGGGAGTACCAGTGTAAAATAGCAACTTAATGCTACTGTGTTTGTAGAGAACTTAGTCTTCGGAGGTGACGGCGCTGATGCGCATTTTGATTCTTAATCGAGGATAGATGTGGGTTTCTATGGACTATAGCATTCAATTGCCATCACATGAACTGTGTGCTCGCTTGTCACCTTTATTCTATAAAATAAAAATATATTGCACTTAGCCTGATCCGATATGGCGCCCTTTTTAGGAGGGTTAGTACCTGCAGAGATGATATCCGGTGACGGGCAGAATACTGGTAATGCTGCCTGTCACCGGTCAGCGGAATTTTTTATTCAGAAGATTTGGATGGATTTTCCACAATCATTCTATCCTTAGACCCACATTTGTCAATCCAGTGTTTTGTAGTTGCGTAAAATCAATTTTTTGTATTACCAAATTACATTTTTGTAAATAAAATATTACAAATAAAAACATGAAAATATTCCAGGAATGCTTATATAGATATAGCTGCTTCGATGACAAGAAATTTGAGCAGTTCTTGTCTCGCGTGTGGTGTCTACTGCGGCGTTACGCGGCCTGGATTGGTGCCGGCTCTGAGGCGCACCTCACGCAGATGTCGTTGCCTGTACCTGTGCTTGAGTGCTTGCACCGCTGCTTCGGAGTCACCTTTGAGTGCTTCGCCAGCCCCCTAGACTGTTACTTCAGGCAATACTGCTCAGCTTTCGCTGATACCGATTCTTACTTCGGTTCAAGGGGGTGAGTTGAGAAGTGTATAAAATTAGGTTGAGGCTAAAATGAAAAACATATATTTTAAGTTTTCAATAGAAAGCTGTTAGCTATCGAGGTCTATTTATCTTAATGATTTCTTTATTATATTTACCCGAATACTACATATTGAATTAAACTACTTTTACGGATTTTATCGCGTTTAATTAACTTATTTTTTATGAATTCCCGACGGTTCGGATGCTTTACAGCACCATTGGTCACAGGGGACTGAGGTAATTGACGTCCCGATGTCAGAGTTAACCATTTTTTAATTATTAATTTTGGTCCAATATACGCAGAATGAACTTGTGTGTCTTGAAGTCTTGCAGTGGTATGCTTGGGTTTAGTTTTAATTTTATTAATTACAGGATCCCAAAAAGGCGCTAGTACCCAACCTCCCTCTCTATTGAAATTAGGATGTTTTTTAATTTCAATAGCCTCACGTATCATCATTGGCAGGAATCGATGTTCTTTCTCGAGAATTTGTGGTTTATCAAGTCTAATGTAATGGCGGGGCCGTCTAGGAAATGATTACAAACTGCAGACTTCCCGCAACGTTGGTGTTTCACGTCAGCTACGTGTTTGGGTCTTGATGAAGACGTTTAGAGGTGAATCACATGTCCAGCCTCGAGCCTGGTGATTGCACTGAACTCAATTAGATGAGATCTTGCTTATCAATGGCCTGTGGAGATCTGAGTAACTTTGGGCTGTTTATGATAACGTTGTCGGTTTTTCAAGCTATACGGCCAGTCCATTACATCACATCAGCTTACTGATCTGTTGCGCTTTGCCGGTTACTCTGGTTCCACTGCTGATGTCTTTATTTCCAAGTCGGAGCATAGCTCTCTCCATAGCTCCAGAGCGGCCTTGAGCTTTCTCATTCGGCCAGCAGAAAAAAAAATTAAACGTCTTAGATCCATATGGCATCACTGACAACATACACTTGTTGTATGTTTTTATTTCTAAGTTTTTAAATATGTACGAATGTGTAATTGAGTATAGTAGAGAAACTAATTTTGTAGTTAGGAATAATATTAATTCGTTTACACGGCTTAATTATTCAACGCGTCAAGTATAAACTAGTAACGGAATACGACAAGCGCACCGTTCCACGTCAGAGCCAATACTGTCTTAACGGCGGCCGCTCCGTCCGTTTTATACAAAACGGGTGCCACCGCAGGCTCAACGGTGCAGGCGCGCGGAGCACGTGCTATTCACAAGAATTCTGTCTAGCTACACCGACGTCGCCGCACGTGCCGTAAAATATAATACCCGCCGCTTTGGTTTGATTTGTTTTAGTATTTTTATGATTTTCGGTCAATCTGAATGGATTATGTAAGTTAATTTGATAATAAAGTTAAATAGGATGTTTTGAGTTAGGAGCTGACGATGGCATTTGCCGGTTGGGTCGCAGGCCGTTCCTGGAGCTGCGGCCGGTGTCGGGGTCGCTGGTAGCGCACCCGCCGTACTGCGAGGAGCTGCTGGAGGCGGCGCTGCGCCACATGGAGCGCCTGCTGCAGGACTCGGCCGAGCCGCTCAGCTTCGTGGTGCTGCTGCCCGAGTGGCCCGACCGCCACACGCACGCGCTGCACAAGCTGCAGGCCAGCCACTTCAAGCGCAAGCAGGCACGTGCCGCGACGTGCGAGCTCGCACTATTCAACAACCTACATTATTCATCCACGCATCCATCCATTACAGCCTATAAAAGGCCACTACTGATCATAGGCCTCCCCCAAAGATTATCTCATACTGGGAATTTGCCATAGCTGCCACTCTTGGCAGGCGGGGAGTTGTTATCAGGAAAATGCTGCTGCCCATCTCCTGTTTCAGTTTCCCTCGTCGCCTCTACAACAGCCACGGAACAACATGCGGTAGTAGATATTCTTACACTCCTACATGGTTAACTTGAAAATGTCATTAATACATTATTACGTGCTATTTTCTTGCTTAGCCACTATATGTGTGACTCTAGATTAAATTGATACGCCTGTAGTGACTACGTAACAAAATCCACTATCTTATAATATGATCCTGTCTGTTCATTTTATTTAATTTCTGCTGCCAACCTGCCTGTCAAGTATAGCAAATATGTGGCAAATTTCCGCCAATGAAACAATCTACAGGAGGTACCTACATATGTTCAACATGGTACTCTTAATAATCTGTAATAAATAAATTCAATATTTATAAGCCTTGTCTTGACATGAATACTCTTGATTACAATTCCACCTGGTGATAAATGATGATGAATACTGAGGTGCTGAATATACTCATGCATTGCCTTGAAGGCAGATATTGTAATTGGACGTCTTTGCTGAATACATTACGAAATACGAAGCAAGCCATTTAGTTCAAATATGTGAAGTTTTGATGCTACAATGAATACAAATATTGAATTAGTGCCTCTGCGGTGGTGGCCTTAATTACTACATCATAAAATTTAAATTTTCTACGTTGCGTCACAGTCACAGTAACTACTAATAACAGTCGGTGATCAAAGACATCCAGACGTGGCAATCGTGCAGTGCGGTGCGGGGCGAGACGCGGTCGGAGCTGTCTGCTAGGGTTGTCCTGTCACGCAAATAAATTAAAATGGTTCACCCTACATGCGCGGTAAAAAACTGTGGGTCATCCTCATTTTCCTTTTGTTTTGTTTAAAGTTTCATCAATTTTCAAATACACAGGAATTTGTTTAAACGCGAAATAAAATAAAATCTATTTTTTTTATTACTTCTCGTTCTGACAACCCTAGCATTTTATTGTTTCTGTCGGCTTTTTCGATAACATCAAATACGATGACTGACTGTATGTTCTTCTTCGCTGTGGTTGCGTGGTCCGTTTTATTTTATTTTAAATTTTTCAAATATAAAGCTTAATTACCGATGCTCTCATAAAATTTCTATGGATTTTTGTTTTATTTAGACGGCTCAAATACTAATACCACTAATAACCTAATTTAACATGATCTTACACGAGTGACTTTAAATTCAAATGTTTGCTAAAGACGCTAGAAAACGATTAAATTAATTAAAAAAAGATGATTGACTCTAGAGTAAGCAATCGTCAGTTACAAGAAATTGCTAATTCCGCGCGATCGGGTGGATGATTTCAGGCACTTGATCTTTCCAAGGGTGTCTACTGGTATTCATTACTCAAATGTTTTCCTTCTACTTCTTATTATCTGGTTAGGATAATTAATGAGCATTGATATTTGTGAGCCCCTGATACCTATTTTTCATTATTATCTTAGGTCCTTTACTTAGACCGTAAGGAAAAAAGTCATGCAGTAGCTAATACTTAATCGATTTTAATGTAATATATTAAATTCAGGCTTTATATTAAAACGATACAATTTTATAACTTTCAGGTTGTTATACCTGCGTTTGAACACGAATACAGACATGGGTTTCAACATATTCTCCCCAAGTAAGTATTTTTAGCTATAATTTTCTTTAATTTATTCCTTATCAGTCTTCAGTCATCAATAAATCAATAATGGACTTTGAATAAGAATGGTAGAACTAGAACTGTGCATTTGTTTATACGGTAACGGCGAACACTGTCACAGGCCCAGTATATCTTATACTATTAAGTATCAAAGGTGCGGGATATCTGTGGCCGTGAAAGGAAAAGGGGAGATCTCCCGCCGGGCAAGGTGTTCTGCCCGGGGAGCGGCCAACACTCCGAGTGGTAGTTGGGAGCTATTCTAAATATACTGCTTTTACTTTAGAACTTTGATAGCGCGATTTAGGCTTCGACGTGTTTCGCTTGTGGCGCGACGACAGCGCCTCCACACATCTGTTCGTAGGCGATTCGCCAAATCCTTCTTAAAGGGGGATCCTCCGATAGCCGCACTATACATTTTTCTTTTCATATATACGTTAAACACAGACACTATTTGTTTAAAACTAATCATTTTATCACTTTTCTATACTGAAATGTGCTCGCGATTGACCTTATTAGGATATAACTTACAGTATTTATTAAGAAAAACAATAGTGAAATGTAGGAAAATTTTGACACTTCTTTAGTAGTGTGAGTGAATTTTGACAACTTGACAAGCAAAAGCGCCAAAACATAGTTTAAACATTGGCACGCTAGATGGTGTGCAGACGAAATTATTGATGTCCAACAAATACCATTATTTGTGGGTAGATATTATGCAACGATGCCATAGTTCCTAAGGTTGAACTAGATGCATGAAGAAAAAGCGATGCCAAGCTTCCTTGTCTTGTTTGACTGTAATAAAATTTAAACATTCTTTAGTAAATCTCGATTGTCAAGGGATAGGATTTGCGCGCGGAATTTCTTGCAATTTATATTATATTTTTGTATGATTTTCATTGGTTCAATTTGCAATATTTGTAGTATGTATTTGATTCCAATATAATACAATATATTGTAATTTATTTTAGGTATAGTAATTAATTATTCAAAATACGCAATTTTGTTTTCGGTGGTACCTACCTATTAGAAACGCAAGTTGGCCCGTGATTTAAAATCTCGTTACAATACTAATTACCTATGTCTTACGTGTCGGTGTTGAGTACAAAACTACAAAGTCAGTCTTTTGTTTGAATATTTTTTCAACAATAAATATAATTATAAATTGGTAAACCACCAAAGTAATCACAAAATTAATTTTACAAACATTTGAAAAATATAGTTTTGCGGGGTTACGTAAAAATACCTATTACGTATTTTGCAAACAGTTTCAGACAGACACATAATTATTATTATTAGTTTGTTTTATTTTGTTGTATTTTCACAGTGGTAGAGCCATGCGGCAGCTTTTGTTGTCGCACGGATGGGCCGGCTCGAACCGGCGTGGTACCACGACCTCACAGAAAACCAGCGTGAAGTAGAGGTTTACCTCTGCGTTTCGCTTGGTGAGTGCAGGTGGCCGGAGGCCCTTTTTACTGGAAATGAGGCATTCCATCTAATTCCTCACGGGTGACAACGCATCTACATTTTGATTTGTAATAGAGGATAGATGTAGATGTCTATGGGCCGCAGCAACCACTTACCATCAGGTGGACTGTGTGCTCGTTTGTCACCCGTATCCTATAAAAAAAAACCAAGCTCAAGGTCGCGTCGTATCGTTGATTGTTGTTGGTCCTGGACTTTTTTAGTTGATTTGTCCTTGGATAACATGAAAATAATGGTTATGTATTTAATATTAATTTTGTTTTATTATGGTTATTAGATTAATAATTATTTATTTATTAATAAAATGTTTATCAATAACAAAATTATAAATATTAAACTTTATAAAAATAGAATAGAAATAAATGTAAGTATGTTATCTAAAAATTGGTAAACACGTGTACGAAACATAATAGCTCAGATGGTTAGCGCTCACTGCAAATTTCACACTACGCAAGCAACCCGAGTTCGAGCCCAGCTGGCACTGATCAATTTGTTACTTGCACCGCGGCGGACATTTTCTTTTCTTGCCCTACTAATCTAAAAAAAAATCAACAAGTCAAATGATTTTTTATTTACTAAAAGCTTTTGTAGTTGTGTGTGCTTTGAAATTAGGAAATATTTTTTCACCTTCTTGGTAATTATCGCATACTGTTGGCGACGCGTCTATAAACAATATTTCAATTTATTAGTTTACCAATTACGAATAGCTTCTAAAGATAAATTATCAAGCAATAATTATACTATAAGAAAACGCTTAGTAAAATTTTAAAGAAATTTCGAATCCTAAGGTCCAGGGTTCGAATCCCCGGTCGAACTTGTTGTTTTCTTAGCAATATGTTTCTTAGTAAATTCATAAAGGGAATTTTTAAGACAATAATCTATGATTCCGGGTTCGATCCACCGGTTGAATTACTTTTGTTATTTTCTTTAAGATAATGTTCTAGAAACCAGGCTTCAGTCCCCGGTTGCAACGATCACTTTTTGTCTTTTTGAGAATAATTTAAAGTTGTGTATTACATAATAATTATCTGTGTAAAATAAATGCTAATTTTGTATAAAAATAAATGCTTCAAATACTTGTTTTGATCATTAATTTCAATAGTGTAAGGTTATAAAATAAAACCGCGTTTTATTGTTCTTAGTGTTGAGATAATTTATTTTCCAAGATTATTATTGAATTAAATAGTTTATTTACGCCTACAAATATAAGTTAAAAAAGTTACAGACTATATACACGTCCCACAGCTGGGCACAGGCCTCCTCTCATTTCTGAGAGGGTTTTAGGGCAAGGAAAGGTCCGCCGCGCTGCCCCACCCCAATGCGTGTTGGCGAACTTTACATCTCTTCGAAACATATATATTTTTTTTCTTATTTGTCAGACATGCAGGTTTCCTCACGATGTTTTCCTTCACCGCCGAGCACGTGGTAAATCAGCACTTAAAATTGCAATTAACAATTTCATTGGTGCCGGCGGGGATTGAACCCGGGTTTCTCGCGTACTGTGAAACTTACAGCGAGTGCTAACCATCTGAGTTACCACGGCTCATTTTACAAATATAACTTTTATTTTTACAACATAATCGTAAAATACTGGTATTCAGTTGAATCCGGTTTGACTGGGAGCCGACCCCAATATAGTTGGGAAAAAGGCTAGGCAGATGATGAATCGTACATAATATATATCGTAGCAGGTGGCGTTCTGTAGTTCTGCCTACCCATACAGAAAAAAAGGAAAACATTTTTTTCATTCACGCCATTTAGTGTTCAATTTTCGTAAATGTAGGGAATAAAAATTCACCCACGTCAGTGTGTGTAAACGACACTATATTCAATAACAGATGTTTTTGAACATTGTGTTGAATTGTGTGGATCAGATGTTTTTGAACATTGTGTTGAATTGTGTGGATTTTGAGGCAATGATATGACCTAGTAAAATAAAGTATAATGTCCGAGTATAGCGATTGCTACTTCTGCGACTTAATAATGTTCCAATTACACAAAAACCCAAATAAACTAAAAAATGATGAGTTCAGCGCCATCTCGCGGGAATATGGCCGGGAACAGACCGTATGTTTCACCTTAAAATACCTAGTCAGGTCATAAATTCTGTCACATGTTTAATATAAAATAATTGAAACAAGTTTATTCATTATGTAACCATTTATATACCAAAATAAACTTAACAAAACATAGATTGTTATGACACTAAAGTTTATTCAAAATGACCTCCGTGATTTTGAATACAGGCTTCAAGCTGCGCGGCCAGTCGTCTATCGCAGCACGAACGAGGTCCATGTCAATATCGGTGGCTGCCTTAATCAAGGATGTCTTGAGTGACTCCAAATTGGGATGAGGCTTTGAGCACGCCTTTTCCTCCAAGTGTTGCCATATCTTGTAATCTAACGGATTCAAATCTGGACTGGAGGAGGGCCAGTCTTCGTGCCGGATGAAGTCGATTTCACGCGCCGCCAGCCAGTCTTGTGTGCTCTTGGCTCTATGAGCTGGCGCCGAATCTTGTTGGAATACCCAGTGCCTGTTATTGAACATGGTATGAGAAACAGGTTCCACCAGGTTCGTCAGGACTGTATTTTGATACACAACTGCATTCGTTTTTACACCTTTCTCACAAAAACGTACCTCTGTTAAGCATCAATAAGAAACTCCCAACCATACCATGAGCGAGGATGGAAAATGACCTCGTTGGACACGCGGAATACGGTTGCTCGCTTTTTCACTACTGTGTGCGTACACCTTATCATTTTGTTTGTTGTAGCTCTCTTCTACGGTAAAAATTTTTTCATCCGAAAAAAGAATTTCCCGATATTTTTTTCCCGCGTACCGCTTCAACAAAGCGCGGCATCTCTTCAGTATCAGGTCCATTAGACGAGCATTCAAACGATGTCCTGTTTTTCTTCGATATGCCCGTAACTCTAAGTCTTCATTTAACACCGTTTTCACCGTGTTTCTGCTTAACCCCATCTGAAGAGCCAACAGTTTCTGCTTACGTTTGGGATTTCTTTGAATTCGCGCCTTCACAGCTTTTATCACTGCTGGAGTCCTAACAGACCGGGGGCGACCACTTCTTGACCTGTCATCTACACTAGAGTCTTCATTGTATCGTTTGATGGTACGATAAACGAATCTTTTGGTTATATTCAAATTTTTCAGTATGTCAAAAATTTGAATTGGCGCGTAACCGCAACGATGCAACGCAATAACTGCAACACGGTCTTCTTTAAGCGTCCACTCCATATTTAAAAATAAGTAAAATTCTAAAAAGTATACAGTTTTATTTTTATGAACAATTCGAAATTCGAATTCAATAAACTTTTTTGTGGCCAGCATTCTAAAAGAAAAGTTTTTACTGTGTGACAATACTTATGACCTGACTGTGTATCTACTCTTGATTGATTGGTCGCATCCTAATATTAATTTTATCCATTATACAGCCTATAAAAGTCCACTCCTGAAAAATAGGCCTCTCCATAGATTGCGAGATCCCAATAGAGAGTATTTTGCCATAGTGACAGATGGGTTGGCAACCTCAGCTTTTATAATTTTGTTGGTATCAGAAAGTTTTTACTTCATTATTTTTAATTAAATTATTTAATGAACAATTATAGTCTAGAACTAGATTTTTCAGGCGCATCTCTTACCTTTACCTCCTCTATACCTATGAGGCAGGGTTATGAATTGTTCTACCTGCGGTGTCAATTCGTTATGTGTGTGTGTGAGTGTAATCTTCAGCCAAACTATGTACTCCGTATCTTCGTCTTAACTCTTAATTATACATTTGTTAATTTTTGTAGAATCGTGGGTTTGTCCTTTAAGTAAATGTGTGAATTTTTTTATTTATTTTTATAGATTGCTAGCCTTAATCTTCTATAAATTATAAGCGAAATACCACTGTCTGACTCATTACGAGATCTCTAAAACTGTACACCCGACTGACTTGAAAATTAGTATAGTTACTCATTTCGCAATGTAGACGCTCACTAAGAAAGGATCTTACGATAGTCCTATCAAAAAAAAAATCAAAATATTATCGTGCGCCCAGCGAAGCGGGCGGGTATCGGCTAGTGAAATAATATATTTTATAGATAAGTTTGAAATAGCCCGATTCATTGGTGTAGCTATACAACCAAGAGCTTCGGGGCAAAAATGAAATTGGGATCCTATTTGAACTAAACTAAATAATTAAAATGTGCAAAACTACTTCATCATCAGCTCCTTATCGCCCACTGCAGGGCATAATAAAGTAAAGCTACTATGTAGTATGTTTAATGCAGCAGATAATATTTAATCCTACATATTTCTTAAAAAAATATATATAAGAGGATATCCTGAGTGACTGACTTATCAACGGGACAGACCAAAATTGCACAGAAGCTGCCCTTTATAACGTAGGTATCCACTAAGAAAGGATTTAAGAAAATTCAACCTCCAAGGGGAGGAATTAGGGTGTTATAGTTTGTATGAAACTTTTTTATTTTACGTGGCGATTGCCTGTTGAGTACTATGTTGAAAAAATAAATGAATACATACGTAGTTTTCGATTTTTGCATACCTTAAGCGAAAGCGCAAGGTAATGTTCTACTATCGCCTAAAAATTAAAATTCCAACATTTTATCGAATAAAATCGTATCTAGCAATCATATTATACATATAAATGATATAAAAAGCACATTGTTAGAAAGATAAATGATTGTTGAACTTATTAATATTTTTTTAAATCGATTAATTGCTATTTTTAAATTAAAAAAGGGGTTTTAGTGGCTTATGGTGTGGATTTATCAAGTCCGGAAGGCTTGTAAACACTCTAACTTTTGAAAATATCAATTGTTTAACTCAATCTATTTTTTAATCTCTTAATCTATCATGTGGGAAGCCACTGAATGTAAATGGCAGTGTAATTTTGTTTTGTTTAGCTATAATTAATTTTATTCGGCTCCAAAATGGCGAAATTTTCGTTGATTTGGTAGCCTTGTATATAAATTGTTTCTGTAAATGGGGATCTACAGCCACAGAGTAGTTTAGTTCACAGAGTACCTTTGTATTAAGTTTAGTTCGGCTCACAAACTATATAGAAACACTAGTTCCGCTTCAGTCGCCGTCGTGAGTGGACATTGTTTCGGTGGTTTTCAGCGGCTCAAAAAGATCGCTGTACAAATACACAATATTCGAATAACCAAATTTCTTAAATACTTGATTATAATAATAATAAGAGATTTTTTTATTACAATATTTAAAAGCACAGAATAAATAATAGTAGTACGTACTAAAAGTAAGTAGTATAATTTTTTTGTCATGGGTGACATTTTCATGCTTTTCGAGGGTGTCGAAACCGATAGGGTTGTCGAAATGTAAATCCAAGATGGCGGCCGCAATAGATATCAATTTTTTCATCATGGGTGTCATTTTCATGGTTTTCGAGGGTGCTGAAGCCGATAGTGCTGTCGAAATGTAAATCCAAGGTGGAGGCTGCAATAGGTATAAAATTTTTCATCATAGGTGTAATTTTCATGGTTTTCGAGGGTGTTGAAGCTGATAGTGCTGTCGAAATGTAAATCCAAGATGGCGGCTGAATTAGGTATCAAATTTTTTCATCATGGGTGTCATTTTCATGGTTTTCGAGGGTGTTGAAGCCGATAGTGCTGTCAAAATGTAAATCCAAGATGGCGGCTGCAAAATATATAAATTTTTTCATCTTGGGTGTCATTTTCATGGTTTTCGAGGGTATTGAAACCGATAGTGCTTTCGAAATGTAAATCCAAGATGGCGGCTGCTATAGATATAAATTTTTTCATCATGGGTGTCATTTTCATGGTTTTCGAGGGTGTTGAAGCCGATAGTGCTATCGAAATGTAAATCCAAGATGGCGGCTGCTATAGATATAAATTTTTTCATCATTGGTGTCATTTTCATGGTTTTCGGGGGTGCTGATGCCGATAGTGCTGTCGAAATGTAAATCCAAGGTGGCGGCTGCAATAGATATCAAGTTTTTCATCTTCGGTGTTATTTTCATGGTTTTCGAGGGTGTTGAATCCGATAGTGCTGTCGAAATGTAAATCCAAGATGGCGGCTGAAGTTGGTATCAATTTTTTCATCTCGGGTGTCATTTTCATGGTTTTCGAGGGTGTTGAAGCCGATAGTGCTGTCGAAATGTATTTAAACTACTTTAATAATTCCGTATAATCATGTTATACGTAATTTTTTTAATGCCCTTAAGGTATGCCCAATTGGATTTACCAATATTTATTTTAAACAACTATCTATTTATTTCTTTTATACTACGCAACCACGCAACGGATTTTGATAGGTATTTCACTTTCATTTAGACTTTTTTTTACGGAATGTTAGTATGTTTATTACATTCGAATTAAGTTTGATTAGTAAAAAAAGTTCAATATTTTGTAATTAAGTAGGCAAAAAAATCGATATTCTGGCGCTTATTTCGTTGGCTAAACTTTAGGAGATACATCAAAATAATGTACTAAGGAATCTTAGTTCTTCAAAAAGTCTGACAAAAGTCCATCAATAATATGTCTATCTCCTAAGTTTGACTCACAGTAACCATTTTTATCTTGGAAATATTAATTAAAAATATTTGCTTATTTGCGAAGATGTTTTTCGTAATTAAGTATTAATATTTATCTTAATAAAAATTTTAGTTAACTTGGGCATTTCATCTAAATTTAAATTATCCCTTAAATTATATCATTTAAATGAATACTTTAGAAAATATCACAAACTCAAAATTACGTGCAACCAAAAAAAATCACGGCTAGCCTGCACGCCTCCACCGCGGCCTAAAAATGATATATGGAACAAGACAACGGAAGAATTAATCTTGACATAGAAAATCCTTGCGTTTTAGAAAATGACTTTAAGAATTGGTAGGCAAAGTTTATCCTAATATAACTATCACCATTTTCAGTGACAATCTACGAATCACAAGGTCTAACATTCAACGATGCGGGTTTGCACCTGAGCGTTGAGTGTTTTTCTCATAAACAGCTATAATACGTAGTATTCTGTTCGTATTGTGTAATGAAAAGTCACCTGTAAACATTGTATATAAAGACATACTGTAATAACTGGCTGTAATAATAAAACTTTGACATTAACAGCTAAATTACCCAAAGTTGTTAAATCTGTAAGCCGTGGACAAGTTTGGATCTATGTTTCACGATAAGAGATATACAAGGTTTTCTTAGCGCATTTTTCGTAATTATTAATTATGAATACCATAGTGACAAACTAAATTGATCGAACAGTGCTTTTTAAACATAAATGACACCACGTGTAAATTGAAACCGTGTGAAGCCGTGGCGGGTTGCTAGTAATATTATAAATGTGAAGTTTGTTTGTTTGTTAGGCCTTCACGTAATGTATGGATTTGGATGAAATTTAGCACAGCGTTTCATCCCGTCATCACTGTTTCATCCCGATAAAAGGATTCCGATCCGACCCCTGCTAAAAATAAACAATGACGAAACAGATTACAGTTAATAATATAGATATTTAGACAATAAAATGAAGTAGACGATTTTATTGTAACAATGATGTTTACGATATTCATGTTCTGGAGGTAGGAGAAATTTTTGTGATTTTAGTTCGAGCCGTTTGATGTTTGTTATTCAGGGGCCAAAAAGATAAGAGTCGATTTTTTTATTCAATTAGGATATTATATGTATAACTTTTTCGGACACCGTTCATGAAGACTGAGGGTTCCTTTGAGCTTGGGGGCTCAGGGGCACTGCCCCGCCTAGCCCCAAGCTAGGCCTCTGGCGTAGATATACCTACGGAAATAGATTCGGGCCATTTGAAACTTATCTACTTAAATCAATTTATGTAAAAAAACATTACAAAACACAAGTTTTATTGATAACGCAAACGCCAGTCTGGCTCGAGCAGCGTGGAAAAATCTAGCATAGATCTAGCTACACAATAAAGATTATAGATAAAAAATAATAAAGCGTATTACAAGAAGTACAAGCTTCTTTTACTGTTTTAATGAAATGTATAAAAAATATTGCTTACCACCTATATGATACATTTCCGTGAAATAATTTTTTGCTTCGTCTGCCTTATGCACTCTAAAATCGCACTTTAAATTTTTTATCTAATTTCGAAGTTAGTAATTATTAGCCGAATTAAAGAGCATAACTCCTAAATGCGAGGGTCCCCTCACGATGTTTTCCTTCACTGCTTGTTAAGTAAAAAGTTACTTTTTAAATAAAGGTTTTTCGGTTTCTAATTTATAAAACCTTTACACAAAAAATAATGCCTCAGTTTTTAGTCATTGGTTTATTGGAACGAAGTTCTTTATCGGACGGTACGAATTTGGCGGATGGGGGCTAGGCGCAAAAAGCGTAAAATTTTTCCGTCATGACTCTCTTTCTATAGTGCGAGCGAGATGAAATAATATCCATCTACCTCGCACTTTTTTAATCGTGCTATGAAAGAAATATAATTTTAAACGACGCTAGTAATTAATTTATTTGTACTTGTTAATCAATAATATAATACGTTTATCAATAATAATATACTACGAAAGAAACTTCGTTCCAACCGAGTGTTCCACGACACTCACGCATGTTTTTTTTGCAAATTTTTAACTTTCTTTTTATTTTTCTACTTTTAATGATTTCCATTGTTTGGTTTATCCATTAATAGAAAATATAACTAATATTGCAAAAAGAAACATTACCCTTGTATTTTTCTAATAATTTAACTTCCCCTCCATGAAATCTGTCAAATGTTTCATCTCATTCCAATGTGGCGCTGCGCTGGTGGCAGAGAAAGTTGTATCTCAATGTTAGTAGTCAATGATAGTGTTATGTATTGTGAAATATTTTTAATACTGATATGTAACAATCTCCCTAAAACATTGTTGCGTTATTGTAAATGTGAATAATGAATCGAGTGCAATAACGATGTGTTACTGTGTGTGTACGAAGGAACGAAGTGTACTTCCGTTGGGGCGGCGGCACGGTGGTGGTGTGGCTGCAGAACGCGGCGGGCTTCGCGCGCTGGGGGCCCACCGACGAGCGCGTCGAGGCGCTGCTCGACGCCTGGCGCCCGCGCGCCAAGCTGCGCTCCCCGCCCGCGCCCGCGCCCGCGCCCCCGCCCCCACCCGCGCCCGCGCCCGCGTCCGCGCCCGACCAAGACACGCAAAACAACCACGCCGCGCCAACTACAATCAACAACCCAGCCACACCCAACAGCCCCGCCACACCCAACAGCCCTGTCACACCCAACAACCCCAACACACCCAATATCCCCAATACACCCAACACAACCGCTACACCCACCACACCTACCACGCCGACTACGCGCTAGCCCCCGCCACGCGCTGACGCCGCCATCACGTTCAGCCGCTAACCTAGAGACACTGCACATGACGAACAACTCATCGGACGATCTGGATTCCTGCCGCCAAAGTCACAAACCAGCATAATACACCTTCCGTCAATCATATTGACAGTTTCTGAAGTCTTTAAAAGTCTTTCTCACAAAAGCGGTCCCTGAGCCGCGGGGCCACTGTTATCGCGAAATTGACATTTGCTGTCAAATTCCATATTTTTTTTTATTGAATCAAACTAAATTGAACCTGAGACTAGTTATAAACTACTTTTTGTAATAAAACGTCTTAAGTCTAAGGGTTTCTGTTAAAATAGACAAATAATCACGGCTACTGTTTTATTGGGTAACTTTGATTTTTCTTATAACTGAATAAAACTGTAACTAACAGTTATTTTTCATTTTAATTATTAACAGTATTGTTTATTAGGTGTTCATGCTAGTTGAAATTGACAGATCTCAGTTATTGTCCCAATTAACTTAACTCTAGTTCAACTAGATATTGTATAAATTGTTAATATTTTTTGTTATCTGAACGTTAAGATTTAAGCTCTTATGGCCATATATCAGGTTAGATAAATTACATAAAAATACATTTTTTATTTCATCATCTTATCATATCTAAAAAATCCCGTAGGTATTCAAAGTTACCTTACTTAACTTGAATTCTATTTTAGCAGACAGCATAATCGTTAATGTCCAATAATAACCGTCTCAATATAGTGATAACAGAGTAATACAAGAACAACGTCGGTACGATGTGTGTGTGTGTGTGTTATCAAGTTTATAAACTGAAATATATTTTCTCTTACATAACTAAGGCTTCTGATTAATAAAATTTCTGTAACAATAAAGTATTAAATATTGGCTTATAAGCTTGGTTGTGGCAACCTAAGTCAATATTAGCTATCAATGGTTAGCAACTTCACTCTTATGGAGTAATACAAAAGGCAGCAGGACGTCCAATAGACATTGTCATACATTAAGATTGTAATGGTAAAAACGAATTCAATTCTTTGATGACCATATACTAATTGCTTGCGTTGGCTACATCCAAAGAAATAAAAAGTGTCATTATTCAATACAAAATATATTTATCTTCCATTGTAGAAATTGTAGATATACTATAAAAATTCATGCTAAAACATTTTCAATCATGAAATTAGATGTACTATTATGATGAAAAATGAGTTGAAACTGCATATTTTAAAATAATATCCTTTATTTGTTTTTTATTACTTGTTTATATTTTTACAGTTTATAAACTATGATGTGATTATATTTCCATTTACCATGATCATAATAGTAATTTGAAACGCCTAAAACTAAGAAACTTTTCAATTTATTTATGTGAAAACTAAACTTTTTACACTTTATTGCTTTAAGTAAGATTGTACTTGTGTTCACTGGAAGAGGTCGCTATTGAAAGTTGATGAATGTGTAAAGATTTGATCGGTATACATAATTATGAATGAAATTTTGTCGATTACGCGGCATAAAGACTGTGGTAAATAAAAATGATTTTGTATATTATAGAAATAAAATATATCGGCAATTGTCAGAGTAGATACTTAAATATTAGGAGCATAGATCATGAACATTTATTTAAAACATAAATTTATGTGTATTTCGAAATGCACATTATGGATAATATAATAACATTGCACAATGAAAAGTAATACATTTGAATAGAATATATAAAATAAAAATCTTTTCATAAGTACTATGTCGGCTGAATCAAATGAAAAGCGTCCGATGTAATATTTCTCTCACATATATTATATTATACCTGTGAATGTTATTATATAAACTGAATGCTTATGAAACTATTATGTAATTAGTAAAAAGTGTTTACGGGCCACTAATTTTTCAGGCTGTTGAAATAAATTAATATTTAAGTCCAATGACATTTCGGCGATTTCCGTTAACCGTAGAGGCATATTGTATGTTTATATTTAAGTAATAATTATAGAATATGTAATATGTATAGATTGTAGTAGGGCTATCATTGGCACTTCCATTAATGTTATATTTTAATAAAATCAACTGTATTTGGAGTAGCGTGAATATTTTTAAATACTATTTAATTTTTCGCATTTAATTCAGTAAAGAACGCAAATTTTTTCATAGGTAATTAATTACATGTTGATACTATAAATGAGATACTTTTTTGATCAAATACTTCTTATTAGAAAGCGGATATTCTTTAGTTAATATTTTTAACACTATCCGCCAATTTTAGTTAATGGTTATGAATTACGCTGAACCCGCGCTAATGACGTTTTAGGTTGTTTGATATTGCGAATGCAAGCCCTACTTTTAGGAGATTTAAGAGAGTAACTAGACAAAATTGTTTAGGAAATAAGCAGATATATAAAAAGACCGTGCAACACAGGCGATAGCAAAACCAAATTCCTTTTATTATTATTATTATTATTGTTGTGTGGTAAAAATAGAATCTTTTGTCATTTTATGGATATTATAACAAAATGATACCCCACTTTGGTTTACATTTGCTTGGATTTTTGATGGTATAAAAACAAATCTTAATCCTTTCCCTAAAAACATCTTCTGCTACGTGTATGACAGCACAATTTTCACTAACTTGTAAGTGTATACCTCTGTTGTAGGTATATTTTTGTATTTCTAAAATGAATTTAAGTGCTAATGAAAATAAGCAGTAAGTGTTTTTATACGTAAGTTATTTCATATTATTTATAGTTATCAAAACAGTTTTTATGTACCGACATAATACAATTTTGTCACACAGATTATTTTGTTTGACTACTAATCGATAAACAAATGACAACGTTTTGGACGATATAATACTATAAGATCAAGGTGACGGTTTTCTTTTAGTCCTATGATGTTTATAATATCAATTAATGTAATAATATATTAAATCACCACATAGTGGCAGCAGCAGGACCGATCACAATATGGCAACATATTTCAAAAATATCATGACCTCAAAGCTCGCTGCATAAAACCAGTCCTCGGTGTTCTTTATTATTTATATTTTTGTCAAAATGTGCCTTTTGTGTTCACTGAATAAAATGATAATGGTTTGTAAATAGGATTGCCAATTGACTAAATAAAAATGGGATAAGTAAAACAGCAGCATTAACAAGACCCGCGTCACTGATTTGGAAATGCGATATTGCAAATGTGACAAGTGGATATCGTTATATTAGTTTGTTGCTATATTCTCATTGTGTTACAATTTTTTTGAAGTTTTAGTTTTACACGAAGAGCAGTATGTCCGATTAATATACATATATTTTTGTACCAGGTTATTTTAGCTTAGTTTCTGGTGCTGGGAGACTTCATAACTTTAAACCCATAACTTAAATCCAGGAAAATTGCCAAAACAATTGGAAAATTACAGGTAGCGTTTAGTAGAGTAGCTTGTATTTCCATTTATAAGTAAAAGAGTGTGGTTTTTTCTGTTATTGGTGGAATTTGATATTATGACCATTGATTCTGATAGCAGTGTAGTGGAGAGGCGACGTTGAAATCTAATTCGTCCATAACATTATTTTAAATTTGGTTTATTTTGAAGTAGGAAATTTAAGCTATCCCTGTGTGAAATTTTGAAATTATATCGGATATCTCTTTACCATATGGTTGTCTTCCGGCAAGCGCTGGTCGCTTACATAATAACTTTGTATCGATATTTCATGCTCTTTATCTATAAAATCAAATTAGGAGTGTCTTAGAAACTACGTCAAAAATGAATTTAAGATACGTAGAATTTTTGTACATACTTATGCGTACTGTACAAAAATTTTCGATATAATTTTGTTTATTTACTTATTGTAAGTTCTTTTAAGAGTCCTTTTTCACTGTTGTATAGTACGGATAAAGATATTATATTTTGATTGTTCATTATTATATTTTTTTAAAAAACCAACAATATGTTTCATTTTTAATACTAATGTAATAACTATAGTAGTACAGACATTTTGATGAGGTATGTTCATGGTTTTGAAATATTGCTAGAAAAATAATACATATAGGCTGTTAAAGTATTACAACGACGCAATTTGAAAAATTCTAAAATGCACATATTAATCGTTCAATTAACGCGCATTATTTGTGAGTCAAACGGTTTTTAAATATATATTTGGTTACGAGTAATTTTGGCCAAAAGTTGGGCGCTGGCGGATGCTTGCACCTAATTTATCGTTTAAATTATGGTTGGAAGTGGATTTTGATATGCAAAAGTAGTACGATTATGTATAGCATGTGAACTATTAGAAGAAATCGAGAAACAAGTTTAGATAGTAATACAAACCCCAAGATATTTTGTCTGCTGCAGTGCCTATAGAACTTGGTTAATTATCGATATCGACTGTCTGCTGATCTTAGTTGTCGTCAAAATCTCTTAAAAACTTTCTGACATCTCTTATGATCACAGAACAAATAATTTAAAATTTAAAATTTTGTACAGCCGACTTCAATATAAGCGACTCATAGGTTATTTAAGAATAACTCAATAACCATTGGTCTGACCTTGATCAAATTCATATGGGACCACACGAGAACTATCAGCTTTCATATAAAAAAAGAATCATCGAAATCGGTTCGCCCAGTACAAAGTTATGAGAACACACGCGAATAGAGTACCGTCTCCTTTTTGGAAGTCGGCAGAAAATGCGGGCGCTACCTAAACCTAGAGTAACGTCATCACTTCCTTTTAGTCAAATAGACGTGGAATATGCAGAAGCCTACAGGGCGATAAGAGTCGTGATCCTCAAAAATCAAATATAATAGAACAAAATAAGGTCAATACATTCCTTTTGATTCTGCTGCCGACCTGCCGATAAGCCAATGTCAATATCTAGAACAATCATAACGCCTGTTCATTGTAACACGGCAATTATTAATGACTGCACAAAGAATAAAAGAAACACAACAAGCAGGATTAATCACTGGTTGTTGCTTTTCTTGATTATTATATTACAATCAATTTTATCTGTGACTTCGAAATGCGACCTACACTAAAAGGCATCTTGAACCTGGAATGTTTGATGAGCAACTGGGAGTAGTTAAAGTGAACACAGGAACATTTAGAATAGAAACTAATTTAGACAGGGGAATATTAGACTACATTGAAAACATAAAAAAACTTAACGACTCAATTTAAGCAGCTCTGCGATAACGTTCTACTTGTGGAAATCAAGACGCACTGTACTCAATTTTACAACCAATTAGAAGAAGTAGAAAAAGTTAAAGACTGAAGAAAGAGATTTTTATCTGAAATTTACCTAGTAAGAAAAAATACTTTTAGGCGTAGAGGCTTTTAGGACAATTAATGACATCAATTTTTGGAGTTAATGATGAGGTACCTACACAACATAAATATGTTGCAAAAAATCAACAAAATTTAATAGAAGCGAATCAGACGAAATGTATGTTATCGACTATATGATAGCGGTTAGCCAAACCGAACAAAGGATTGAAAATAAATTTTAAAGTTTTCAATTAAAGCTAAATCAAGCACTTACATATTATGTATATTAACTTAATTATAATTTTAACGTGTGGGATACTTCGATCAACAATAGTTAGTATTGTTGATCGAAGGTGGGATAGAACTATTGACCGTAATCACATTTAAATGCCAATTAGCAAGTAATTACCTATATTTCAGAAATTATTATTCCGGACTAGTAAATATTTATTTATCACATGTCACCATTTATCGTATTTTGTCACCTAAAAATATCAGGGAAATTATAAAATCAACAAACTCGAATTTACCATCAAACATAAAAGTTATACAATCATTCCTGATAAAACAAGAATAGCAGATAATGATACGAATACACAAGTAGTGTTTCCCTATTTCTCGATACAGGAAACAACCAATTTTATCCTTTTATATATGTCACTGCTGTTCCTAATCCTAACGAGCATAACGGATCGTTTCAAACTATTAATAAATCATCCAGTTTTGAGAATAGAATTACAACAAGGAACGAATATTGATATATATACAGGATGTCCCAGTAATGGTGGATAATCTGGTACGTACGTGTTCGGGCAGGGGGGAGGTGGCCTCGGTTCCCTAAAAAAAAATTCTATCCCGAACGGTTAGGGGTCTACGCCATGTTTTATAAAATTCTGAAAATTCGTACTTCTGCTCACATTTGTGGTCATCATGTCCGCAGTTTAATGGCTAGATCGGATTTAGAACGCGCAGCATCCCAGCGTCGTTCAGGAAGAGGTTCAGACGGGCCAGAACGCTCTTGACCACCCCGCTTCAAGGTTTCAATCACGGGCTCAAAATGCTCCGCTTGGACCATACGGGTCCATCAAAGCTTCGCGACGCTCGCTAGGGGACAAAACGGAATCAGAGATTCGGTTGAACGGGTCTCTCGAATTGCGGATAAATCGAGGCAACCAAGCAGTCACTCCTAAGAACTTATCGAGAGAGCTATACCGTTCTAGCAGGGAGAAATCCCGAGTGGGCTTATCCTTGCCCCCTCCTACTCGGGCTAGCAGGCCAGGCAATTCAATCGGTTCGGAGTATTTATTCTGGGGCCAGAATGACTGAGACTCAGTCAACCAACTGGGACCCCATCACAGCGGGTGGTCAACCAAAGAGGGGGCTTCACAGCTGCGAGAAGCGCAGTCTGCGGGATTCAACTCCCCTGGGACATGTCTCCAGTTTAGAGACGTCCCAGAATTCTGGATTTGAGACACGCGGTTCGCCACAAAGACCTCAAGATTGTGAGGTGCAGCTCTGAGCCAACAAAGTACTATCTCACTGTCCGACCAAGCGTAGACGTCCATAATGTCGATTACAGACTTCAAAGACGAGTGAACGTGGTTGAGGAGTCGCGTGAGAAGAGCGGCTTCGGACAGTTCCAATTTAGGGATAGTTAAGCGGGACCTAATGGGAGCAACCTTGCTTTTAGCAAGTACGAGATGGATGGAAGTATGGCCAGAAGAGCTCACAGTCCGCAAATATACGACAGCAGCATAGCCTTTCTCAGAGGCGTCGCAAAATCCATGTAGGGTAGCCCTGCATTTCCCTGGAGGGAGGAAGCACCTTGGCATGGAGACCCGGTTGATGTCCGGAAGGGAGGACACAATGGAGAGCCACTCTCGCAAGACAGCACCTCTAATAGGCTCGTCCCAACCCTACCCGGATATCCAGAGGTTTTGAAGAAAGCACTTAGCCAAAAAAATGACCGGAATGATCCATCCATTAGGATCGAAGGTGCGGGCTACTGTAGACAGCACTGAGCGCTTGGTCCATGCTTTAGGAGGGGGATCGAGTTTGACTCGATACGTGAAAGTATCCTGAACAGAAGAAAAAAAAATTCCAAGCACAGTCAACAAATTAGGATTTTCAGCGTGCTCGAATAGATGAGGGTCTTGTTGATCCTCTCCTGGGAGGTCCTTCAAAATATGAGGGGAGTTCGACAACCATTTGCGCAACTCATAACCTCCGGACTTCAGGATGGCAATCAATTCGTCTCGCAATACAAGAGCCTCCTCGACGGTGGAGGCGCCCGTGCAAATGTCGTCCATGTAGACCGAAGTCTCCAAAATAGAAGGCCCCCGAGCGTATTTTAGACGCTCTCTCTCAGCGAGTTTAAGGATGATTCGCATGGCGATATACGGGCTGGACCGGAGTCCATAGGTGCGGGTGTTCAACTCAAACACCTGTATCGGATCGCTGGGCTTCTCGCGCCACAATATCAGCTGATATCGACGGTCATCACGATGGACCACTGATTGTCGAAACATCATCCGAATGTCGTCTACAAAAACCACTTGGTGCCGACGTAAGTGGGTCAAAATGTCGGATATGTCCTTGATCAATTTAGGACCAGAGTGGAGACACTGGTTCAGGTACACACCATTTGACGAGGGGCGGAGCCGTCAAAAACTACCCGGATTTTACGGCGGCCGGTATTGTTCTGGTAGAACAACTCGCACTCACGGTCCAGAGGGTTGACTCGAACCTCGTGTGGTGGCTCCTCAATTTTCCAGAACCGCTGGACGACGTCCGGAAGGGACACGCCCACAACAGTGATCAGGTCGGCCGTCTGAGGAGGTGGAGACCACAGAACCGGTCCAAAGAAGCTGTGCCCAAATACAGTGGACATGGCTGACAAGCCATCGGGCTGTAGGTCTCGTATCTCGCCTAACAATATGAACCCCAGCGCGTCGGCCCCCAACAACAAATTTATAGGCCCAGGTTGGGACCACTGAAGGTCTGCCGGTCTTAAACCCGACGCATAACGAACCGCACTGTCATTTATGCGGACGTTAGGGAGAAAACCTACAATCTCATCGAGGACATTTACTTTAACTAGAATGTGACGATGTTCGCTGGCAGGTTTGGCCCTGCCAGCGAACATCGTCACATTCTAGTAACTACCCTAGTACCAACTCCGCTAGTCCCCTAGGAGCAGGAGGCTCGGCACCTCCAATACCTACCATTGGACGTGATTCAGAGCTCCAGGGGAGCCCTAGTCTTCCCACCAACCAAGTGGAGGTCACACAGCGTTGTGAAACCAAATCCAATAGAGCGCGAACCGGTAAACAGTCGCCACTCGGGTTGTACACCTTCACTGAGGCCGTCGGCAATAGAACAGTTTGACAAGTGGACTGTTGACAGCTCAAAGGATCAATGGAGGTGGCCGTGGTGGGAGGTAGGGCGGCAGCTACCTAGCTGGAGCTGCCTCCATCGGACCGGCACTCGAACCGGGGGTCCCGAAAGCGGCTTTCCGGTGGCATCTCAATGACCCGTGGTTGGAAATCACCGAACGGGCCGACCTGGGGAGTTTTGGGGAACCTCGGCCTTGAGTCCCGGGACAGATTCGAGGTCGCAAGAACCCGACCGGTAGTACCGGTACCGACCAAAGGGGGGAGGGTGGTACTCCAGTTACGGCCACTCAGCTAACGGGGGTGAGAAGGGTCTAGCTGACCACTGAGTGGCCGTGACTCAACACGCTGAGGGGGGGCGACGACCCCCCGCCCCTGGGGGAACGACCCCCGACTGGTCGGGGGAGGGACCCCTTTCAAAACCAGGAGCACGGTGGCCGGCAGGCGAGCGCCGAGCGTCGCCCGACAGAGGCTGAGCACCCCTGCCCGTGGGAGTTGATAGCCCGGCAGAGCCCCGAGAGGAAGCGCCGTTCGCACCCAGGCACAAAACGGCATGGTGGATGCGGTGGCAGTGCGGACAGGGCCGCTGGTGCGGGCAGTCTCGTTGGAGGTACCTTTCCAAGCACGATTAGCACCAGCGGCGCTCCTTGGCGATGGTTCGCCTCGCAGGGACCGGCTTACCCAAAAACTTCGGGCACGACGTCACCCGGTGATCGGATGCTCGACAATAGGAGCAGGGGGGCGCTTCTCGCGGGAGCTCCGCTCGGCCTTAGGGGGGTTGGCGACGACTTGCCCGGCGGATTCCGCCTCTCCCTGGGCACGGCTCGGTTGGCAACCCGTAGGTCGTCGACGGTGCCCGCTGCGTTCTCAATTTGCCGGCACTGCTCCTCCAAGAACCGCAGCAGGTCCCAGAAGGGCGGAATATAGGAGGCGCCGTCCCCGCCGTACCTCTCCTCAAAATGGATCCGAAGATCGAGAGGCAGGCGGGACAGCACGATATGGAGCAACAAGAAGGACCATTCGTCCACTGGTAAATCCAGCCGCCTCAATGAATTACAGGCCACCACGACTGGATTTACGATGTCCGGACGTAGTCTGGCCCGGTCCCTAAGAAGCGGGAGGTTTAGAAGCTGCCTAACGTATTCGTCCGCAATTTGCCGGACGCTGGCGTACCTTCCGGTGAGGAGGTCCCGGGCAGTCTGATAGATATCGTCCGACAATTTCAAATGGCCGACGACGCCTAGGGCCTCCCCCTCCAGTGAGGCCAGGAGGTACGCCATCTTCTGGCTTGGTGTCAAGTCCCTCCGGGCGTCCATAAGGCTATCAAAAAGACCAACAAAGGTCAACCAGTCGGAGAGGACCCCGGAGAACCTTGGCAGCTCCAGAGTCGTCCCAATAGCTCCGGCTGAGTAGGCCGCTTCCGAGGGGACTCGGGCAGGCCACTCAGCCGAGCTTCACGCGCTTCATCAACATACTTGGCCCCCGCCTCGATCAAGTCGTCCGTTAGCGAAAAGAATTGCTCGTAGTCCGCGAGGCAGGACTCTAGGACTCCCTGTTCCGCATCCGAGGCCATGAGCTCAGTGCAAGCCTCCTCCACTACGGCCCTTCGGGCCGCAACCTGCTCGAGCCGCTTCTCTAAACTATAGACCCGATCGGGTCGCCCTATCAAAGTATTGGCATTCGTGGCCCAGCGCAGATCCGCCTGCAGGCGAAGCGCTGGTGGCTTGTGCGAGGGCATCACTACTAAATATAAATTACTATTAAATTAAATTAAATACAAATTACACTACACGGCAAGTACACACTACAGTCGGTCAGCAAAGATGCCTCGCTCAGGCGACCGACCCTTCGGCAATTTAATCTACCTACCCGAAATACCTGACGCGTAGGTACCTAACCCTAAATTACACTCCTGCTTGCGCAGCCTAACGGGCGTGGTTCTAACCACCGACCCGCTAACAAAACAAAAAAAAAATATTTTTTTTTTATATTACGGTCGGGCGTGATTGGAGAAATAATCAACCACGCTCTGCTACCAGAACTTGTTACGGCCCTCAGTTGCCCCGACAGAAGTCGACTGTACTAGGGCCCATCAGTAGCACACTCGACGGGCAACCAGAGGGTTCGGGCCCAAATGGCCTATTGATAATTATTATGTAATGGCTGGATAAGCAAACACAAACTTACCGAGTTCCGGAGGTAGGGTCGACCACAAGGTACCGTCAAGGGCAAGTAGGTGGTATGTAAGTGGTGTGAGATAGGTGTGTAAATGTAACCTGACGTCACCGATGTAATCGGCCAGCAGACCCACATGCGCTGCCCTGCTCCACAATGTGCAATCACTCCAGTGGGCGTTCACCGTTATCTGAACTCAAGTCTAACGTCACTTAGCACAAAACTATAATCGAAGAGGAACGCGGTCTCCTAAAATTCCTTCGTACGATATTAAAATGCCACACAAGCAACTCGTCGATGCAAATTAACGGCAATCGAAGTTAATTTAATCACTCAAAACTCATAGAAGCCTCGTTGTCACGTAAACGCACGATATAAGACAACGCAATCAGAGGCGGTCTTAACGCGACCAAACCTTCCGAGCGTAAATTCCAGACTCCTAGCACACGGCCGCCGTGGGCATGTCAGGCGACCGAGCCGTCAAAAAACCGGTTGATCGCCCACACGTCAGGTGACCGAGCGGTGAGCGGAGAGACGCGCGTTTTGAATGTTAAGATTTGGCCTAAACAATATATATATATATTTGACGGCTCCGTGGCGCAGTGGCTTAGCAATGAGTTCCAGCGCTGCGGGCTGCGGGTTCGAATCCCGCACGGAACAAGTATTTGTTCCGGGTCTGGATGTTCGCCCTTGTGTAATTTATGTTTGTAAACTGCCTCCACGATACAGGAGAAAATCCTAGTGTGGGAGTAACGTTTTGTTAAAATCAAAAATCAAATCAAAGAATATATATATAAACAATGCCTCGATAGAAATAATAATTTCATTTGTTTTCCAGTCGCTGTGAAGAACATGCAATCAAGAATTTAAAATTTTAAATTTTGTACAGCCGACTTCAATATAAGTTATTAAGAATAACTCAAAAACTGTTGGTCTGACTTTGATCAAATTCAGATGAAACCACACGAGAAGTACCAGCTTTCAAATAAAAAAAGAATCTACGAAATCGGTTCACCTAGTAAAAAGTTTTGAGTACCGTCTCCTTTTTGGAAGTCTGCAGAAAAAAGGATTGCATTATTGACCAATTGTACAAAAATAAGACTGATATTCAAAGCCCTATTAAGACTTATAATTTAACGACTGAAGTAGTTTGGAAACAACTCCAAATGAAAAATACTTCACTTTTTGTCCGTTATATGCGATGGACAGGGAATAGAGATTTGCAGTAATACAGATCTCAGACTCCTGCATAATAAAGACTCACAAATATTCTGGCAGCACAACGGTTCACCTCTATTTCTGTCTTAGCCTCATTTTCAAAAAGACTAATTTTAGCAGTAGTATCTCGCCAGCAACGCAAAGTCAGAAATTTGCATTTAGAAAAAGCCAAAATTAGGGGTTTTAGGTGCTAATTAGGTGCCAGATTTAAAAATTAGGTGCTCTAAAATTTTTACCGCAAAGAACTTTTGAAATTTGCGTTGTTGGCAAAACGTATCGCTAGCAAGTGACGTTAATAGATATAGGAAAAATATGAATAGTAGAGAATTAAGTGCTAATTGAGTGCAATTAATATATTATATAATATATTAATTAAAAAAATAATTAGCACCTGCAAACCCTTAATTTTGGCTTTTTCTAAATACATATTCCTGACTGCGTTGCTGGCGAGACACAGCTTGCTTACTTATGGATACATAAAGATTGAAACTGTTGTTAATGAATTTTTTTCGATACTTTAATTGCATCACAATCTTAACCAAAGAAACGCACGTTTTATTTCGTGTTACGAAAATTTAACGCTTAACCAGAGAATAGATGCATGTAAGATGTAAGTATAAAAGGCAATTATTTTATGTTGAAGAATGAAGAATCACTCAGGACTTTATTAACATGTCTCCTTTTGCCTTCTTGTTGTTCTGCGTTCAAGCTTGCTTGATCCAGGTAAAATTCCGCTGCTATATTTTGTTATTATTTTGTAAAAAAAAAGTAGTAAATATGTAAAATTTACAGTATGATATGGTAGCGTGCGGACAACGAACTTAAAGTCATGGGCTTAGATTATATAAAATGTCAATGACAAAATATTTTATATAATCTAAGTTCATGGTTCCAATTCTTCATTCCCCTACTGTCGTGAATCACTCCTAACACAAATTATTTAACTGGAGTGGTTTTCGGAAATATTAGTTATTTTAATAGCATTGCTAGTATTTCCTTTTTATAAAAGAAAAAAAAAACAGGGCGACGGGGAACTGCCCATAGATAAGAGACTAGCCCAACTGCTATCGATTTTTCCAGCAGTGGTCCATTTTGGGATGATAAACAGAGAAGAAAGAAGGTAGTAGGTATGGTTAGACCGTGAAGTGATTTTTTTTCATGAAGCAAATTAAGGCTATTATTTGTAAAGCTAACAAGGATTTTTATTCTTTATCAGAATGTGTACAGCCAGTGCCTCGGGGCTGGACTTGGTTTGGGCTATGCTCCTGGATTTGCTGCTGAATACGGTCTCGGGTGTGGATCCGCTTTAAACAATGAATTCGCTTACGGCCCTGGACTCGGCCTTAGATACGATCCCGCTGGCCTTGCTGGTATCGCTGGCCCTGCTGGTATCGCTTGACCCGTTTATGAAGGTGCAGGCGTTGGTGACGTTGCGGTCGGCGGTGAGATGTGCTGGTAACACTCTTATAGCTGGTCAAGTACCGATTCTTGGCGCTGTCAGATTCTGTGGTGAAGTCCCAGCCGGTGGTGTTGTTTCCATTGCTGGAAGTTGCGACGGAAACTGCGGTTGCGGTTGCAACGGTCCCTACCTATACTGAAAATTAGCAATAACAGTTTTATAATTTACAGTGATATGTGAAATACGAGTATAAAAATAATAATACATTGAAATATATTTCACGATTTATTGGTAAATCTCTTGGTTTATTTGTTACATAAACCCTATTACTTACATAATATAGAATACAAACTGTGCGGAAACTGCGATGCGGTTGCAACGGTGGTTACCTGATCTAAACCTTACAGTTTTTAAATATTTTGCTAATAGAAATAAGAAAATATATTGCTTTCAAGAAATATAAAGCTAAAAATATAAGGCAATATATAGGCAAGTTTAGTGCTCCCAAGAACTACCGGCATAGGTGTGACATGGACGTTACACATGATCTTTGTTTTGTCCATGTTCGTCTTAAGACCTATCCGTTAGGAGGCACTATTGCGATCATTGAACAAAATGCTTAGGTCATCCAGCAATTTAGCGAGGACGTCCGGAATATCATCGGTATCACAACAAATAAACCCGAAATTTGATTTCTAACAGAAATGTGATTGTGTTATAATAACTTAAAATATTTTAATTACAAAAATATGACGGAAAATGGCAGGAATTAATCGCGGCGCGTGAACACTTCCTCGCTTCGTGAAAAGTTGCAAGCACATCGCTTCGCTGTCGGTAAATTCTCGCACTTCAAAGGGTTTTATCGTTATGCCCACAGACATCATGCGTAGCGGGTGCAGTGGTGCCAAATTAGGCGAGCAAGCAAGTTTTTCGCCTTTTAGGTTATCTCAATGGGTTTCGGGGCGATCGCTTTTCGGCTATATAATTCTCCCTCTTATTAAGTAAGTCTCATAAGATATATAATAAAAATGCGTGTAATTAAACATATGTTTTTGACCCAAAGAAATATCAAAGAAGACTAGAGTTGAAGGTATTAATGACCTAAGAAAAAGAGGTATTTCTTATAGTGATTATATATATGCGTGTTTGTTCGTTAATCTCTAGTTGTAAGTAAAATATTTCGTTTCAATTTCTGAAATATTAATAATTGTTACGGACGGCGAGGGGAGCCGCCGCCCCGTCGCCCCTTCATACCCCGTTGCGCCCCGCGCATCCCACACACCGCCCGAATATCACGTGATGCCGTTGACGAATCAGCGCGCGGCACACCTCACAATACCATTCACATGCCGAGACACTCTTTCGAAATATAAGAAGGGCGTTTTGGTGTGTGCTCCCTAAGCACCCTGCCAATCGACCCCGTCCACCTGAACAAGGTGAACGAGGAAGCGGCTAATCTGTCCGCCACACCACCAACGGATGACCCGCTTCCGCCCGTTACTTTTGATGAGGTGAAAACTAAAATCATCAAAAATCTCCAAACCCGAAAAGCGCCAGGCGCCGACGGCATTAATAATAAAGTGTGTAAAGCCCTTCCTCCTAGATTAGTTTGCCTCCTAGTGGCGATTTTCAATATCTTAATGTCCACCTGCATCTTTCCAGAAGTGTGGAAAGAAGCAATAGTTATCGGTATTTACAAACCGAAAAAACCCTGAGATAGGGCATCTAGCTATAGACCCATAAGTCTCCTCAGTGCCATAGGGAAATATCTATGAGCGCATCATCCTCAGCCGTCTGAAGGATACAGAAACAGAAACAGAAACAGTTCAGAGGATGCAGTGCTAAGTAAAAATCTAATTCCAAACGAGCAGTTTGGCTTTCGAGCCAAACACTCAAGTGTTCAGCAGGTGCACCGCCTCACGGAGCACATTTTATGATCTAAAATGTGCTCCGTGAGGCGGTGCAGGCGGCGGCCGCAAAGGCGAACAAGTGCGCTGTTTACACAGGAGCACTGTTCTTCGATGTGGTCAAGGATTTCGACAAAGTCTGGCACAATGGACTAGTCTTCAAACTTATCCATATAGGTGTGCCCTTATGACTTCAATCAGAATCGTTCAAGATTTTCTTGCAAATAGATTTCGTTTTTTCGCGTGGAGGGTACCTTTTCCTCTTCCAGACCCATCAGAGCAGGAGTTCCCCAGGGCTCAGTGCTCTCCCCGACCCTTTACTCACTCTATGCAAGTGATATTCCCCAAATACCAGGTACTCATCTCGCACTATACGCGGATGACACCACCATCTATTCCTCAGATGCCCACCCGGTTAGAATCTGCGGTCGACTCCAAGATGCAGCAAACGCATTAGGCGATTGGTGCAGAAAATGGAGAATCGAGTTGAACCCAGATAAGAGTAAAGCCATCTGTTTCAACAGAAGGTTTGCTTATAACAGATTAATGGCTAAAATCAAAAAATATAAAAACGGTACGATCTCCCTCTACGACAGCACAATTCTATGAGTCCGAGAGGTGAAATACCTGGGAGTGTCCTTAGATTGTGCAATGAGCTTCTCTCAGCACATTAAAGCAGTTAGGAATTAGGCTAAATTCGTAGTGTATCGACTTTACGCCTTAATCAACAAAATCAGTAAGCTGTCCCTAAGACGCAAACTGCATCTCTACAAAACCTGCGTACATCCTATCATGACATACGCGGGGGTATCCTTTGCTCATGTTCCCAAAAGAAGTTTACAAAAACTTCAAATCGTTCAGAATAAATTCCTGCGTCAGGTCACAGGAGCTCCTTATTATGTGAGGAACGCGGATCAGTCCATGTCCACAATTCAGTCGTATCTTAAGGAATTATCGTTAAGATACTTCAATTCGATAAAGGAACACAAAAATCCGTTGGTGAATGAGGCGGGCTCGTACTCCCCAGAGAGGGATGCTGCCCCCCACAGGAGACGTCCCAAGAACGTTCTTCTTGATCCCGACGACGAGATCACTTCTATAAATAGGTCGATCCCGTCCCCCCCCCCCTCCACAGGAGAGGGAACTAGTTTAGTAACCATAAACACTCACACACACTCAGACACTACTCTAGTAGAGAACACTAGGGCACACCGCATACCCCGGCGAATGCGTCGTCACAGACACACTCCGTACACGAGATTTAACACCCGTGATACGGGGCGTTTCTAACTTTTGCGACCCATTAACAAAAATGGGATAGTGATTCAAGCCAAGGTTCGTACCTCCTTCTGAGGGGCCCTTGAATCGCATCGAGCCCCCTAGCTCGAGGAGCCTTACTCCGAAAGCATGGGTCGGGGTGCCTCGCCGACGGCAGAATCGTTGCACTCAATAGTTCGTAAGTCCTCACTTACGAGCCTAATTAGATGAAGCTGTCAAGGCCGCAGGGCCAACAGCATACACATTCAGAAAAAAAATAAGCTGTTCATTTCGGCGGTTCATTTCGGTAGCGGCACTACGAGATACTACATCAAGAAAGAAAACCTCAAGCGAGAAAACAGCAAGATAGAATACTCCATTGAAGACTCCCTTCTGTATATATGTAGTTAATTAATGATTAGTGAAAGCCGCTTGTAAATAGTCTGAATATATAATCGTCTACAGTACCATCTTTTCTTGAACAGTTCCTAGTGTAGTCTACCTTAAATAACATCAGTCGTCACACAGTTAGTAAATCAGTTAGTTAAAATCATACAGTCCACTACAGTCGCTTACAAAGTTGGTCCATCGTTGCCGGATTGAAGCCAGAAGAAAGAAGCTGGAAGATCCGAAGACCAAACAGAAGAAAGAAGATTATTATAGAAGAAAGAAGATCATTATAGAAGATCATCGAAGAAGAAAGAAGTTCATCGACGAAGAAAGAAGGTCGTCGGTTAACCAATTTCATCCCCGTTTCTTACTACATTTACGTCTACATTTACGTCTATTGTCTGTTTCCAGACAATTTCTTGTTTCTTAACCGCTTTTACGCGGCCAGGTGATTGCTCCCTAACGGTGGCACCGTGCTCCCTAACTGTGATCATCCGATAACGCCCTTGCGGCGGAAACGGTAACTTATTAGTTGCCGTTCCCGCCACAAGGTCTTGCTCGTGCGTCTTTTAGAAGACGATCGGAAGCCGCAACGTGAGACATCATGCGTAAGACAAGAAGCCAGAAGACACGGAACCACAACGAAACGCCGGTAGGAATGCGGATTTTCGAAGATTCGTCCTCTACCGATTATCTTTCGTTGGCACAAGCGCCCTCAGCCGAGCGCCAGCCCCCGCTCGTGCCCGTATCTAAGCCCGCGCCCGCGCCGCCGCGCCCCGCTATGTCCGTGTCTACGACTGATCGCTTGGGAGTGGTTAGCACATCCGCGCTGCGTACAGATATACTCGCCGCGATTATAGAAGATCTTCCAGTAACAGAAACTAGTTCAACAGTGCGTACCATCGTGCCTGTAGCAGACGTTGTACATAGGCCCGCGCCCCGCGCCCCGTGCCCAGTCGGTCCGTTCAGTCCGTTCAGCCCGGTCGACAGCTAGCGCGATAGCAAAGTTAAAACAAATCGAGTGTAATACCGTGGAGGAACTAGCTGCAATTAGAAGGCAGCAATTGCAAATTGAGGAATATCTTATCAAGAAGAAATACGCTAGGGACGTCGCTCAATTGCAAGAAGAAACGGATAGGGATAGCTTGAACGAGGACGATATAGTGAAAAATAGGGTACGCGTTGATAGGTGGTTAGAGAACGTGGAGACTGTGCGGGGGGAGCCGCCCTACTGCCCGGCTCAGCCCGCGCCCCGCATCGAGATAGAGCAGGCCCCGTCGAATAGAGGAACCGGTTACGTATACGCTGAAGATGCCCAGGGGAGGTCGGTTGCGAATAACTATCAACCACGTCACGTAGATACGATACAGAGGGACAATGGAGTCACCGTAGAAATGAACCAGGTGGATCGCCGTGTATGGGTTACCGCACTCTATCACCTATACGTAGAACGCCATCGCCACATTGCCACGCGGATCGTAGATTACCGTCGCAGTGTCATGATGTAGGCATAGATAGATCGCCACATCGCCACACGGATCGTAGATTACCGTCGCCGTGTCATGATGTAGGTATAGATAGATCGCCACATCGCCACGCGGATCGTGGATTACCGTCGCCGTGTCACAAAGATGTAGGTGTACATAGGTCGCCATCGCCACGTCGTAGATTAGAGGGTAATAGGGATAGGGGCATAGAACGATTAGCGGAATCCTTAGAAGCAGACAGAGAGTTGCCTATTTTCAACGGTTCGGCCGCGGAATGGTTATCGTTTAAAGACGCAATGAGGGAGTCCACACGTCTGTATAGATTCACCAGTACGGAAAATATGGCAAGGTTAAGAAGCTGTTTACGTGGTGAGGCTCGAGAGGTAGTATCGGCGCTGCTGTTTACCGCGAAGGATCCAGCAGACATTATGCGGACACTGGAGCAGTGTTTCGGCCGCCCGGAAGAGATTATTGATCGTGCGTTAGATGATTAGAAACGCCTTTCGCGCCCGGGTCAAACTATTTTATTTTATTTTATTTTGTTCGCTATTAAGTTGCAAAATATAGTATGTGTTTAGGCCAAACAATTAATATTTCAAATTTGCATTCCACTCGTGTTCGCCCGCTGACTTTGTAAAGGTCACCCTTTCCCCACTACCCTGTGCGTTGCTCGGCAGGTGGCGTGTAGGCAGAACGCGAGTGCGAAGGAGTATCTTGCTAGCAGCGACACGGTTACGCCGAGTGTTTCGGCTATCGCTGCAGAAGTTCGCGCGAGACCGGTTTTGTGTGATTAGGGTCTAGAATTTGGATATTAGGCGCGTGGCTTCGCTACGTAATTGTATTTCGTGAAAACCGCCTCGAATTTGGTGGTATGGGGTTTAAGTTCCTGTACAAGAGGCCTTTATGGGGTTTTACGGTTTAAGTAACTTTGTTGAAAGTAATTGTGCATATTAGCTAGATGAAGTGCGTGTTTCTTCGTCACGTAGATATGTGAATTGTGCGATAGTTTACTCGTGCGAGAGTGCGGAATAGTGTACGCGCGTCGAGAAGATATACGATCTAGGATTCAAGCCGCGCATTCCTTGTTTGAGAGCTTCTCCCGGTTAATTGTCAGGATATCGTTATAATTTGTGATAAGTGAATCCGGGACATTGAATGTCGAATTTTGTGCTACTGTCCTTGCCGTGTCGGGTATCACGTGTTCGATTCTGCGATAAGTGTGGAATTAGGCGAATTGAAGTTAGTTAAATGTACAATGAAGCTAAGAGACTGAATTAGTGACAGTGAAAAAAGAAGTGGTCCGGCGATGGAGCAGTCTGGAGCGATGCAGTATTTTGGAGCAGCCTGGAACTCGGCCGCTGCTGGTCGCCTACGCCTGCCCAGGCCTCACACATTCACACCTCACTGTACAATGTTCACAAACACCATTACACACACTCACGGCCTGCCCAAGCCTTGGAGCGAAGTTAGCTCCTGATACTGGTAAGTACTTTTGGTTTCTAGCTTTCTCCCATATAGTTTAGTGTAATTCGAGATTTCCACGTGGCCATTTTGGAGGCCCGACCTGCATCTGCTCGTTGGATTCCCGCTCAATGGGCCCCGGGGTATTCGAACTTTGTAGGGGCAGCCGTATTATGCAGAACGTCGACGGCAAAGGATATGTACAAAATCCGATGCTAACTAGGGAGGTCACGAGTAAGCTTAGCCCTCATTTACGGTCACGTTGGTGCGATTATGCGGAGCACTACGGAAGTGCGGACGAACCGGAAATTGTCACACTATCCCGATTTATGATGAGAGAGGCTGACCGTGCGTTAAGTCACGCCTTTACGTCCGTAACGCCGACTAAGGAAACGCCCGTAAGACGAGAAGCACCGCCGTCGAAAAGGATAGTGTTGACACGCCGCGTAGAGGATAGGGCCCGCGACGTAAAGGCGTTCACCGCCCAGGAGGACACCGGAAGTGCCTCGTGTATGTGTTGTGGGGGTGAACACTCAATCGCCAAATATAGGAAGCTGGCACAAATGGGTCTGGACGACCGGTGGAAGTGGGTAAGGGAAGATGGGGTGTGCTTTAGGTGTTTAAGCAGCAAACACCGACGCCTACGTTGTAAGGCTAGGAAGTGCGGCGTCGACGGCTGCAACGCCCCCCACCACGCCTTCCTTCACGCCTGCAAGGCCCGCACGCCTGAAGCGTCGGTAAAACCTGATGAAACCGTGCTCGTCGCGTCGAATGTTAATAGTAGTGTGTCGGTGTTATTGAAAGTATGCCCCATCACCGTGCGCGGACCACGTGGTAAGGAAGTTGATACATATGCGCTACTCGATGAAGGCTCTACCATGGCGTTAATCGACGACGACTTAGCTCGCGAGTTAGGAGCGCAAGGACCGATAAAGCCGCTCAATATTAGAGGCGTAAATAATAGTCAACGCGAGGCCAATAGCAGATTAGTGAATATAGGAATATGTGGCAAGATGCGCAGTGAAATTTATAATGTAAGCGCGCGAACAATAGCGGATTTAAAAATAAGCTCGCAGTCTGTGAGTAGGGAGTGCTTACGGTTGAAGCACTTACGCGACTTACAGAGTGCGGTATGTTACGACGACGCGAAGCCGAGTATATTATTAGGCGCCGACAACTGGCACTTAATAATCACCCGCAATTTGACGTTACGTACGTTACTAGGCTGGGTAATTCAGGGAACCGTGCCGCGGTTAACGTGTAGGGAGGACGGCGAGACCGTATTACACGTAGCAAGCACTAGCGGACGGCCAGATAGGGACATCCGAACGTTTGCCAGTCAGGACGAGGAGCTAACGGAACTCCTCAAACGGCAGTATGAGATAGATTCTACACCCAACCACTTCATGCTGTTGGGACCATCGGGCCTCCCAGTCACCGCGCCGTGCACACCCATCGATCGTCGGGCGTGGAGAGCGGCGCAGGGGCTCGCCGACGAGTACTGGAGGCGCTGGATGAAGGAGTACCTGCCGACGCTGGTTGCGCGCGGGGCCTCCCGGGACGCCCAGCAGCGACAAATACAAGAAGAGGACCTCGTCGTGGTTACGGACGGCAACCTACCGCGGAACGCGTGGCCAAGGGGGGTCGTCACGAAGACGTTTCCCGAACCGGATGGCGTGGTGCGCATCGACGAGATCAGGACCAGGGGCGGAGTGCTGCGGCGACCAGTAAGGAAGATCGCCGTCCTCCCAAGAGGAGCTTAGGCTCGCATGCTACGCCGGGGGGAGGATGTTATGGACGGTGAGGGGAGCCACCGCCCCGTCGCCCCTTCATACCCCGTTGCGCCCCGCGAACCCCGCACATCGCCCGAATATCACGTGGTGCCGTCGACGAATCAGCGCGCGGCACACCTTACAATACCACTCACATGCCGAGACACTCTCTTTCGAAATATAAGAAGGGCGTTTTGGTCTGTGAGCTGTTCATTTCGGCGGTTCATTTAGGCAGCGGCACTACGAGATAATACATCAAGAAAGAAAACCTCAATAGAGAAAACTGCAAGAGAGAATACTCCATTGAAGACTCCCTAATATAGTTAATTAATGATTAGTGAAAACCGCTTGTAAATAGTCTGAATATATAATCGTCTACAGTACCATCTATTCTTGAACAGTCCCTAGTGTAGTCTACCTTAAATAACATCAGTCGTCACACAGTTAGTTAAATCATACAGTCCACTACAGTCCCTTACATTAATGATAAACAGATAAAATACATATTCTATCGCGATGTGTGTGGCATAACGAACCTTCTAACTATTTCATAGCCCCAACATTAAATTTCATCCATCCCTAACTGCTTTTGACAAGCCAAACTTGTGAGGCACTACGGCTTTCTTAAGTTTCAGCAGTCCTCGTTTTTTCACATAGACATACCATGTCATTTTCAACTTGAAAACAAAAATGAATTTATTATATGATGACCTTCGTGGTGTAAGCTGAAACGATTTCGGGGTTGATTTTTATCGTATAAATGAAATTTTTTTAATATTTTTAGAGCCATGTTTATTCAAAATAATTATTCAGGTTCTATGCATAGCTAGAAATATGTCACACACATTCTTTAAATTTGGTCTCAAGCTTGGTAGTTTTGCCTGTGATATACAACATTTTAATTACAATTTTTATGAATATTTATTTATATATTTATTAACACTTTATTGTACACCTTAATAAAAGGATTACAAAGGGCGGACTTTGCCTTTTGGCAATCTCTGCCAGTTTATCTACACACACATACATTTGTTACAAACCTTGATGTATACAACTCAATTGTTACAAATAATGCAGCCCACTAGCTGTTGAGGTTTAATTTGAACCAGCCCCATAGTGGGGTTGTTTGTTCCGCTTCAACCTCCAGTTATTATAAATAAAAATTTCTAGAAAACTTGTCAGTATATCAAAAATATACGTAGGGGGAATACGCAATGAAACGGACCCGTTATGATATGGATAATATAACTCGTTTACATTATTAGAACTTAGATTTTATGAAAAACAGGTGGTGCTAGTCTTATATTGTGTAGGGACCTTTTAGATCCTATACAAGAGAATCCTTTTCTCAATGTTACTGATCATTATATTATTATGCTCCTTAAATCCTTATTTATATATATCATTAGCGCCGGACAATTTATATTCCTAAATTACAATGAACTGCAACGAATGCTGATCTAAGAAATAAGGTAAATGTAATTATTAAAGTCGCAAGTTCTAGAGACTTCAAATTATATAATTTGGATGAAGTAATAAAGTAGAAAAAATGTTGCACACGGCATTCGTGTTAGATATGAGCGCCGAAGGCCAATTCCACGGCGGCGGCGTGGCCTGAAAATTTCCGCGGCGGCGGCGGCGTCGCGGCGGCGCGGCGTGGCTTGCCATAGGCCTTAGATATTGTTTTATCAGGAAGAGATTTCTTAAAAAAAACTTAAAGAACACCTTATTCTTGTTACCAAAAACAGCTTTATATTTTTAATAGAAGCCTGGGGAGCCCCAGCCCAGTGAAGGGAACAGTATTCCATGTGAGGCCGAACCTGCGTCATGTAAAGTTGTAGGCGGTGTGCCGGCATGAAATACTGTCCCGCTCTGCTGAGCACGCAAAGCTTTTTAGAGGCCAATTTGGCCTTCTCTTCCAAGTGACCACGAAACTTGCACGTCACTCGATATGTCCGATTCCGATACCGGCTGAGACAACAAGGGGAGTGTCTTGAAACTGAGGAGATGCTCCGATCTGCAAGAAAGCTGGTGATTCAATTGCACAATTTCTCGGGAAGCCCATAGAAAGGGAGCTTCGAAAGAAGCGCTTTGTGCCAAACACAATCAAAGACCTTCGCAATATCCAAACTTCGCCGTCTCGTGATGGTATTTAGGTTTAGTGGACGGCATTTAGGTTCGAGTGAAGTCCCCTGATATTGAGAAAGTCACGTCCTGGTGTCACCTTGGCCTTGTTGCTTAGCTTGCCTCGAGTAGTTATTGTCTTGAGCGGAATTTTACCCCTACCCCCCAGAGTACGCGGGGCAGCCTGAGCACCCAGAAGTGGTAAGTCCCTCTTCAGGAGTGGATTAGCTTGGTCGTGGATGCTCAGCAAGGGATTCTCCAATACCAGGGGTGCTGGTACACTCCCGGTTTAGTATTACACTTCACGCCGGTATTCTGTGAGGTTGTGGTACGTGCAACAGTCGAAGTTGCTGCCATTGTTAACACCACACAACAATACACGTTCACTCGATGAAATATTCTACTTCAGTATATGTAAATGTACTATGTGATTCTACTCGACTGAGTGAGTGACGAGCGTGGCGAGGCGACAAGGTGAACTAATGCGGTCGGGCTGTGCGTGTGAGCGGGAAAGGAAGTTGCGACTCTTCGCGACGGCGCGCCGCGTGATTCACGCGGCGGCGACGCGTCGACATGAACTCACGGCGACGACGGCGCGCCGGCGCGGCGCTCATATCTAATTCGTGTACACCACACTTTGGGATGGGGCGAAGTTCTTATAGAGAATCTGGCATTCTCCGCCTACTGGTTTTTTAAATTCGATAATAACTTGGGCTACTATTGTGATAATCGTATTTGTTGTGATATATTCTCAAAAATACATAGAACGGTGAGTTATAATTTTATCAATACTTATTATATGGAATTTGGTTAGGTATGTATTTAAGGTTAGATTTGCAATGAATCGGACAGGTACAGTCGCGTTAAAACGGACGTCCAATTCAATGCGTCAGTGCCTGTCCGATTCATTACTCCTGTATACCTAGTTTCTTAAATTGGTTTTGTTTGTTCATCCGATGCCGCCAAAGAAGTGAGTTCGTCCAGAGAAAGCGGCAATGGAGTCGGTTGTGAAAGAAGTATTAAATAAAGGCCAGTCCATTCGTTCAGTAGCTTCAGCATATAAGATATCGAAATCTTATTTGGCGGATATCGTTAAATAAGCTAAAGAGTCTTCAACTACGTTCACTCATTTAATCATATAATATCTCTTTAAAGAAATAAACAATTTTTCACTTTTTCACTCATAATCACAATATTGGAATTAGAACAAATTTTTTCTCAGGAACAAGAGGAACTATTAGATGATTATTTAAAAAGATCTTCAAAGTTGTGCTATGAGCTCACTACAATCCAGGTGAAAACCCCTGTTTGATAGTATGTGACAATCACTCTAGCCACATAACAATCGACGTAGTCACGTTGGCTAGAGATAATTATATAACAATCTTATCGTTTCCACCTCACTGTAACCATCGTCTCCAACCGCTGGATGTTTCTGTTTATGGATCTTTTAAAGCTCGGTATAGGGAGGCCATGAATGCGCATGGATGTTATCTAATCCCGGAAAGATAGTATTGATTTATGAAGTGGCTCAATTTGCCAATACCGCGTATACTGCTGCATTTTCTATGTAAAATGCTATCGCAGGATTTCAGAAAACTTGTGTTCATTCATTTAACAGAAATACGTTTACTGAGGATGATTTTTCGACATTTTTTGTCACTGACAGACCTGCAGCTAAGCTCCCTAATGCTGAAGTATCAACTGAAAATGCTCCAGGAACTTCTGCTGAAGTACTATCTACTGTCGATGCTCCCGATACGTCTGCTGCTATCTCTTTTAGCTTCACTCCACAAATAACAGACTCAGAATCGAATCCATCAACCATGTTTTTATCTCCTGAATGTATCCGACCGTATCCAAAGGCATTGCTTAGAAAGAAAACTCAGAACCAAACTTGGAAGATGAAGAATACGGTTATAAATGACACGCTTGAGAAGGACGCATTAATTGAAAAACATTCTGCTAAAAAAAGAGTTCAGAAAAGGAATCAAAAGATGAAAACTTCTAAAAACATTAAAAAGCTAATGCAGACATTTTCAGAGTCGTCAGATTCGGATTTTTCACTCCGAGAATCAGAGTTTCGCAGCAGCTTCGCATGTTACGTCTGACAGCTCTATAAATAATCTATCATCTACATCTAAGGCTAAGAGAAAATGCAAGGCGAAAAGCATCGCAAAAAAAGCAATAAAAATGATGATACTGTTTGTAAAGGGGCTTATTTATGCAGCAGTGTCGATTGGCTAATGTGTGCTATTTGTAAGAAATTATTTTTGTAATAATTGCAATTAATACACCAAATTGGTAACGGGAAGAATGATAAATTTTTATATATGGGTATAAAATTATGGGATATAAGGAAACAGTTTGTGATTTTTAGTTAATCCTAATATTATTAAAGAATATTTTTGATACCTTCTTATATTGTTATCATAATGAAGCCAGGATCTCATTATGGTTAGTTAGAAGATTAAGAAGAGTCCAATTATTTAATGTCGTTTTTTTGTAATTGTATAATTTTTTGATCTCAATTTGTTTTGTACCAGTGTTTGATTTGTTTAAATAAGAGTTATAGTGTGAAATAAAGAATTTGTGAAACCTTGCGTATTAATATAGCAAAAACTCTAAGATTGGTCGTAATAGTCCGTTTCAAGACACCCATTGTCCTATTCAATGTTTCCTGTGTCATGAAACGGACAATTAGCGAGTTGAAAACAAACCATAATATTTGTAAAAATAAATTTCATTTTCATGAAAGATGGTGTATTACTAATGGTATAACATCTCTGAATTTCTTAAGGATAGGTAACGAGTTTCTAAGATTTTAACTACAGTATGTTATAATACTCCAAAGTTAAACGTTCGTTTCATAGCGTATCTAGTGTGTAGATATTCTAAAACATCGAGAATGACTCTTTCACTAACCATCACGTTACCTATTAAAATACTATAATATTTATAATCGCAATAGCTGGCAAGGCAGCCGTTTTGACCTTTCCGATGATCATTTCTTCTATAAAAAATCCTTAAATTCGCAATAAAAAATATTGAGAGTTGTAACATTACATCATTAACTCCAACAAACCAAACTAGATGGCGCTGTAGGTAGATAAATCACAGCAAGATTTACCGGCAGAATCGTTGCACTCAATAGCTCGTAGGTCCTCACTTCGAGCCTATTTCCGATGAAGCTGTAAAGACCGCAGGGCCAACAGCATACAATTCCAGAAAAAAAGAACTGTTTATATATTTAAATATTAATAAGTTCAACAATCATTTATCTTTCTAACAATGTGCTTTTTATATCATTTATATGTATAATATGATAGCTAGATATGATTTCATGCGATAAAACGTTGGAATCTTAATTTTTAGGCGATAGTAGAACATAGCTAGCGCTTGGCATGCAATAGCTTCACTAAGGATTCCAAGACCGCAAAATAGTTGCTTCCACCTGGTAGGTCAGTACTTATATTTGAACGTTAAGAAATAACGCTCCTACAGAGGCGGCCAACTCTTTGCTTCCCTCGTGTAACTTGACGTTGTGAGCTGTCTGTACGAGCGAAGTACAGCTATTGTAAAGTGTAACGCATCATACATCGAGTTTTCGTAAATCTTATCTGCGTCTATTACTCACTCGCCATCCAGACTGCTGTCCCGCCTCACTAAGAGGGCAGTGTTACTTTTCGGAGTTAATATTATCCATCTTTCAAGTTGGAGCAAGCAATAGACATTTACAAAATTTCATTAAAATCGGTTGAGCGGTTTTGGAGATTAGCGTAACAGTTGTCACGGGATTTTTATATATTCAGTTTTATCATAATCAAAATAGAAAGTCGATGGATGCAGGTACCTCCTCAGACCGTGTTTGTAGCATTCCCTGGGGAGGCCTATGGTCAGCAGTGGATTTGTAAAGGTCTGTAATTATGATGATGATGTTGAATCTAAAAAGCGTTTTTATTTTAAAATAGAACTTCCGGCCCCGCTTTATCACGTATATGCAAAATATGTCGTACATATAAAATAGAACAAATATTCATCTTATAAATAAAACTTAATATATTTCCGAATATTGTCTTTTACACAGGCTGCACTAAAAGTATCGGGAATGGAATATTTCCACTGTTCCTCTCATATTAAATTTTTTTAATTGAAAACTCCTTGGTTTTAAACATCGAATACCATTTATTTATTTAAAAAAAGATTCTCGGTCTTGTCACAAGGTTTTGTCAAACTTGTTTAGTCGTTGAGAAAATGGAATTGACTCGAGAAAATTCAAGAGCGATGATTTATTATGACTTTCGAAGTGGCTTAACACAAAAACAGTGTGTTGACCGGATGATTTCTACATTTAGTGATGAAGCCCCATCTCAAACCACAATTTATCGCTGGTTTGCTGAATTTCAACGTGGACGTGTCAAGTTCAGTGATGATCCCCGTCAAGGTCGTCCAAAAACTGCAGTCACCCAAGAAAACGTTGATGCTGTGCGTAAGCTGATTGAGGAAGATCGACATGTGACATACCGCGAAATTCAGGCAACTTTAGACATTGGCATGAGTCAAATACAAATAATCTTGCATGAACAATTAGGTGTAAAAAAATTGTTTTCCCGATGGATACCGCATTCGCTCTGTGAAGAGCAAAAAGCGGCTCGCGTTACTTGGTGCGTCAGAACTCTCGAAAGATTCCACGCAGGATCCTCAAATGCTGTATACAACATCGTATCAGGTAACGAATCCTGGATATATGCGTACGAACCCGAAACAAAAAACGAGTCACGAGTTTGGGTGTTCGAAAATGAATTAAAGCCAACAAAAATTGTTGTGTTGCAAAAAAAAAATGGTGGCCACGTTTGTCTCCAAAACCGGCCATGTTACGACTATTCCTCTTGAAGGACAAAGAACGGTTAATGCAAAATGGTATGCTAGCATTTGTTTGCCACAGGTCGTTTCTGAACTCCGTAAAGAGAACTGCAACCGCCGCATCATCCTCCATCACGACAATGCGAGTTCTCACACCGCACACAGAACAAAAGAGGTTTTAGAGCAAGAAACATAGAATTATAAGACGATCCGCCGTACAGCCCCGACCTAAGACCTAATGATTTCTATACTTTCCCTAAAATAAAGAATAAATTGCGTGGAGAGAGATTTTCATCACATGAAGAAGCTGTGGACGCCTACAAAACAGCCATTTTGGAGACCCCAACTTCCGAATGGAATGGTTGCTTCAATGATTGGTTCCATCGTATAGAAAATTGTGTAAAATTTCGCGGAGAATTTACTTCGAAAATCAAATAAATACATTTTTAAATAGTAATGTTGTGTCACTTCCTTGATTTCCGAAATTTTCAGTGCCGCCCTCGTAGTGCAAAGATTTTGAAATTAATTTCTTTTTTCAAGCATTGTTGTTTTATACAATGAAATGAAAATATATTATTTCAAGTCAAATTTTTATTTTCTGTTAATGGTAAAAAATCTCAGTCGACAAGAATTTTTTTAGTAGATACCGCATCCGCAGCTGGACTTGTGATTGGCTGTAATGCATCATCATTATAGACCATCACAATTAGAGAGGCCAGTTGTCAAGTCTCCTCCTTTTTGAAGTCGGTAGAAAATGAAAAGAGAATTGACATTTAAACTAATATTTTCAGCTAAAGCTTTACTGTGAGAAAATGTTTTAGTAGATACCGCATCCGCAACCAAAGGGTCGCCCACCGATAGCGGGACCGTAACCGAGTCCTGCAGCAAGGCCTGGTCCATACGGTAAACCAGCGGCTGCAGGGTAGCCCCACGCAGGGGCGATGTCTTCGCTCACTATTCCCACGGCTCCGTCACCGCAGCTGTAAGAGACAGCACCAGCACCAACAGTTGGAAGTACACTCTCTAGGCCAACGGTACCCAGGAAAGGCAGCTCACCACCGACAGCCAAGATACCTGCGATCTCATTCTCAGAGAGAACGGATACACCAACGGGTGGGATGGGGGAAGCACTGGAGACAGGGAAACCACCCCCGCTGGCTGTGGGGATGGCAGCTAGACCGCAGCCGGCACCGTAACCAACCCAGCCTAAACCTCCGCAAGGAGCGGTGGCGGCGGCGCAGGGAGCAGCGGCTGCCAGTGGAACTTCGTAGGCCAGTCCGTTTCCCAAGCAGTAGGCAGAGATCGTCTAAGTAATTAAAAATTGCATTATACATTATTTATAAATTTCTAGCGTTATATTGTATTGGTTGGTTAGAGAAAAACAACTTGCACACGACGTTCAAGTTTTAATTCCTTACCTGCACGAAAATTACTTGAGCGCAGAAAAGAATGATGGCTTTGGAAAACATATTTTCTGTGTTTATTGAAGACAAGTGTGTGTCTGATGAGGGTTCAATGTGTTTTATAGTGCAAAGGCACTGGCAATAATTGAATTGATACCTATTGAAATAACTTCACGCAATATAAAAAACGTGACATACGCGAGAAATAAAATTAAATAATTTCAAAAATAGAATATTTTTAAATACTGTTATATTTTTTTCGAACTTAGTTTCTCAAAATCAATATTAATATTTTATTGATAAGTATACCATTTTAGATTATAAATTATTGTTAAATCACATTTTGAATTCCCAAAAATAACGGCCTTTATCTCACTTATTTCATGTTATGTGACTGTAATATTTAATTACCGTAGTTTTGGCAAAAAAGCTATTAGAAATTCTAGGAAAATTAATTGACCTCAGATAGATACCTAGCGGCATAATCAGTTAGGTTGTTCCCGAAGGACTTGCAATGTCACAAACAAACGCAAGAAAATTTATCGAGAGAAATAATATATTATATACAATCAAATTTCTCTTACTGCATGAACAGGCCATTTAAGGGAGCTTCACCAAACAACTAAGACTGTAGGTACTGAAATTTTAGTTTCAAAATAACTGGCCAAGTGCCACGCACAATGTAGAGGTAGGGTTTCGTAGTTGCCCGCTACAATACTCGTACGTGGACTTTCTTGATAATGAGCGTAATAAGTAAGTTCACGGTTTGACCATTATAACGACTAAAAATGGGCCCAAATAGGATTATGGTAACAATAGGACTTATTTTCAAATCAGACTTAATAGGGTATTGGTATTCAAAAAAGATTAAAAACCGTTCAATTTTCAAAATAATACAATTTACATCAAATCATTCACATGCCAAGTCCGTACAAAGATGGTCATAGTTGACTATCTATCTATATTTATTATATCTATATATCTTATATATTCCAGGCAGAGCAACCCTAAGATATACATATATTATGATCGTAACAAACCTTCCCGTAAAGCACCACCAATACATTTTATAATCCACTATAAATTATCTTAGGGTAGCGTAAATCAGTATGACCGAGTATGATATATGATAAATTGTATGAATACTTTGAATGAGGCCTACAATACCTACTAACTATAAAATAAGCGAAAGTAGTATATATAAGTAATTAAGAAAGATCCTCCCTGCCTATCCCGGAAATTAAACAATAAAGCATAGCGTAGTAATGCATATAATTAAGTCGTTTTCTTCATAAAACGGTTATTTCTTACAGTTTACAATAACATTACAAAAGTTGTAATTAGTGTCCGACCGAAACAGGATTTTCAACCGAAAACGAACCTTCAGTCTGAGTGTCAGTTTCGGCCGGAACCGAAACCGAAACTTATATAGACATTTTAATTTTATATTTTTAAACATATTTAATGAAAAACAGTTATTGTAATAGTCATGTAGAGCAATATATTTATTTTAAAGTAAAAATCAAGCAAATGAAGGCATTATGTGCTATTTGAGGCATATCTGCGCCTAATTTCTTTTCGGTCATGACACATTACCACCCCATCTGACGAATGAATAGAGAGTACCCCTGAATTTACGCATACACTCGTGTCTATAATCCTGTCCTGCGCAGATGGCTAGTCGTCGTTGAAAGTGTCCGCCGAGACTGAAATTCAGTCAGTAGGACATTATTATTAGATAGATAGATACATATTAGAGTTCAAAGCACTTTTTTGAGTCAATTTTGTAGAAAAATCAACACTATCACCCATAAAAAGTTGCTCGCTAATGGAGAACATATTTTATTGTGTTCACAATATTGTTAATATTATTCAATGAGAGCATTAACTTAATATATCACACTCACACACTTACATACAATATACACACAACAAAATCCCAGAAAATATACCAAACCTGCCCAAAGTTCAAAAACTTTAATAAACTAAGTTTGTATAAAAAGGGTTATTACAATATTAAGAAATTTATGGATGATGATAACCCCTGAGAATGAGGTGATCACTATTTCTAATTTGTTTTTTGTGTTATACACATTATTGTAAGTATATAACACAATTAACAACACAAAATGTGCAGTAGCTAGCATGGGCGAAATGGGTCCTCGCCCACGGCCTCGCACTTTAAGAGGCCTCCCGAGGCCCCCTAAAATGCGATAACCCCAGGCTTTACCACAGATGACTAATTCATTTGATCACTTTTACGCTCGAAAAAGAAAGTCACAAATTTAAGTGTGTTTGTTTGGTGCCTCGCAGGAAGCCCCTCTTAAATGCGACTGCGAGGCCGTTGTAACTACATACTTTCAAAGACCGCGATTGTTACATTGGCGGAATACGAGACTTGTCAGGATTTAATAGCTACGAGTAGGTACGAAGATGACACTGAAAGTTCTTAGAAAATCAAAAACTGAAGAAACTAGCAAGTTATTAGTTTTATTATTTCTTTTCAAAATAGTGTCCATTTACATCAATACATTGCTGCATCCGATGGAATCACTGAGAAAATCACTTTGCACACTCGTTCTTAGAGGTCTCTTTGACGGCATTTTGAAATGCAGCCACTGCTTCCTCGACATCCATAAAACGTTTTCTCGAAGTTTTTCTTTTATTTTCGGAAAAAGATAAAAATCTCAATCTCGAGGTCGGTGCTATAGTACGAATGACCCAGTAATTCTACGTCTGAAGTCGCCATGTAGTGATTGTTTGCTTGGCGGTGTGCGTCAAGGCGTTGTCGTGGTGAAGAAGGATCCTACTGAGAGGTCTTTTCTCCCGAAGTTTTTCCAAGACAAGTGGCAAACAATTGTTAGTGTACCACTCTGCGGTAGTAGACAGCAGACTATCTCTTAGTTTCAGGATCATAACAATAAACCCAGCTTTCGTCACCCGTAAGTATGTCGAACACAACATTTGAATTGCCTCCGTTAAATCTTTGAACCATTTCACGATACCAATCAACACGTACGGAGTTTTTGGGCCTCTGTCAAATTATGAGGTATCCACCGGGCACAAACCTTCCTGACCGCTAAATGTTCATGAAGGATTTTGTGCACTTGACTCATACCGATGCCTAAGCTTGTACGAAACTGCTGATAAGTCACTATTTTGTCAGTCTCTATCATATGCCCCACAACACTGATGTTATCTTCAGTTGTCGCCGTAGAAGGCCGTCCCTCACGCAGATCATCGGTGAGATTAGTGCGACCACGTTTAAACTCATTAAACCAGTTGTAAATCATTTGTAAATAGTGGCACGAGATGAGGCTTCATCGTGAAAGGCCAATCGAAGTCTGTCATAACTTTCTTGTTGACTTAAATGACATCAAAATTCATAAAAAATCCTTAGATTATTGATAAGTTGACTTAGAAGATGACTTATTAATAATCTAAGAAAAAATCATTGTACGAAAATTTTCTCGTGTTAAATTCATGCTGACGTGATAAAGACAATTTTCAATTTGCTGCCGAATCGTAAACAAATGACAAATTAAATCAAAATAATAAAATTAAAATACATAATAAATACACAATAATATTGGCAAAGAGTTCCATCTTATTTTTTTATTATATCGTTTACAAGTGGCCAATTCTAAAAACTTTCAGTGTTGCCCTCGTATGTCGTGTCAAAGCATGTTTGGTAGGATAGATCTATTGGGTAGATCCTTGGGAACCAAAGAAAAGCGGCCGCATTGATGCAACTTCGCCCACGTTTATATTAGTCCACGCTATGCCTCTGATTGTAAGCTGTTATTTAAAACAAAGTCCCGCTGGGTTTCTTGCTGGTTCTTCCAAGGACAGACGTTTTTTTTTCGAACCAGTGATAATTAAATGAAAGAGTGACTTTCAATAAGTATTATTTACAATCTATATTGAATAAAAAAGTTTCTGTTTCTGTTTCTGTATAATTATGAATAATACACGAGTCACGAACTCATCCGAACGACGCACGATAATCCACGAACACTGAGTTTCGGCGGGGCCAAAGGTTCGGCAGATTTTTTGCCGAAACCGAAACTATTACCAAAACTAGATTTTTTTGCCGAAACTTGCTATAATGGATGAACAGTGGACTGTATATTTATTTGTGACTGATTACTTAACGACTGATCTGAGGTTAGCTATACTAGGGGACTGCTTGAAGAAAAGATGGTACTTTTTAATATACTGTATTAACTATTTACAACAATTCGGCACTGACTAACTATAACTATGTCTAACACTATGTACAGAGGGAGGTCTTGATTTGGAGTCTTGAGTCTTCTTCAGGTTTCTTCCTAAGTGCCGCTCCGAAGTGAAATGAACAGCTCACAGACCGAGACGCCCTTCTTATATCTCGCAAGAAGGTGCCTCAGTCTGTGAGTAGTGCCGTGCGACGACAAATGGAGCCACACGCGCGCTGATTGGACGCCGACATCGCTGGTCGGCGCCGGTGTGCGGGGTGCGCGGGGGGTAGCGGGGTACGAAGGGGCGACGGGGTGGCGGGTCTCTAGCTGTCCTCAACATCCTCCCCCCGGCGTAGCTCGCGAGCCTCATCTTCTTTCGGGAGGACGGCGATCTTCCTGACCGGCCGCCGCAGCAATCCGCCCCTGGTCCGCACCTCCACGTTGCGCACCACGCCGTCTGGTCCGGGAAATGTCCGCGTTATAATTCCACGCGGCCACACGTTCCTTGGCAGGCTTCCGTCTGCCACCACGACGAGGTCCCCCTCTTGTAGTTGTCGCTGCTGCACATCCCGTGAGTCCCCGCGCGCAACCAGCGTCGGCAGGTACTCCTTCATCCAGCGCTTCCAGTACTCGTCGGCAAGTCCTTGCGCCGCTCTCCACGCCCGACGATCATTAGGCGTGCACGGCGCGGTTACTGGAAGGCTCGATGGTCCCAGCAGCAGGAAGTGGTTGGGTGTCAGCGCTTCTTCCTCGTCGATGTCGACCGGTACGTGTGTCAACGGTCGAGAGTTCACTGTATTCTCGGCTTCGGTGAGGAGCGTCACCAACGTCTCCTCCCGCGGGCTCTTCTGGTGTAGAGTGGCTTCGAGCGCGGTCTTCACTGAGCGCACGAGACGCTCCCATGCGCCTCCCTGGTTCGGCGCGCCCGGCGCGATGAACTTCCAGTCTGTCCGCCGAGTCAACGCGTAGTCCTTCAGCAGGGGTGCCCACTCCTCCATTGCCCGTCGTAGCTCGGTGTCCGCCCCATGGAAATTCGTTCCGTTGTCAGAGTAGATGACCCGTGGCCACCCACGCCTAGCCGCCATGCGCCGCAATGCCGATATCGCCGAGTCCGTCGTTAGGGAATAAACTATCTCTAGATGTACCGCGCGCGTCGTCAAACAAGTGAATAACGCTATCCACCGTTTTTCATGCCTACGTCCTATTGTTACCGTTATAGGCCCGAAATAGTCGATTCCGGTGTAGGTGAATGGTCGCGCGAATGCCCCTAACCGTTCAGGTGGTAGATCTCCGATAACCGCCGGCCGTGGTGTCGCCTTGCGTACCCTGCACTGCAGACATCTCCGCTCCACTTCTCTTACGGTTGGTCGTAGTCGAAGTATGTGATATCTCGTGCGTAGGTCGTTCACTACCCGTTCCCTGTTGGCGTGGCTTGCTTCCTTATGCGCCTTCTCCACAAGCAGCTTTACAAACTGGTGGCGTCCGTTCAGGATGGTGGGTCTCTTCATTTGGCTGTCCACATCGGCTGCGTCAATCCGTCCTCTAGCTCGCAGTATGCCATCTTCGAATATGGGGTCGAGCTTCCTCAACGCGCTGCCGGTTGCCAAGTTCTTTCCTTTCTGCAGTCGACTGATGTCTTCAGAAAAACTGTCTTGTTGACTTCGCTCTATCCACATCCGTTCTGCTTTCTGGATGTGGTCCAATGTTAGTCCGTGCGCCTTTCCTCTCATGGCATCGACGAACTGTAATATGCGAGCGGTGGCCCTGACCAATCTCTCATAAGAAGAGAACCTCTTGATGTCTGGCAGGTGTGGAGCGTCCCTGGTGTCGCTCTGGTGCGCCACGACTTCCTCCAGCTCGTCATCTTCATCCCCTGCCTTCTCTTCCCGACGTCGAGGCCATCGATCTTCATCTTCGTACAGGAATGGTGGTCCCGTAAACCATTTGCCGCTCTCTTCCTTGTACGTATAATTAATGCGCGTTGCCTGATCCGCGATGTTGTCTGCGGTCGGTATCCACCTCCATTGCTCGGGTGACGTCTTCTCCGATATCTCCCCTAATCTATGTGCTACGTACGGGGTGTAACGCGCCGTATCGTTCTGAATCCAATGGAGCGCCGTAGTGGAGTCTGTCCAATAAACTACCCTATCGGCTACCACTCTGTGCTCGCCTTGCACGAATTCCGCGAGTCGCGCGCCTATTAGATTCGCCTGTAACTCTAACCGCGGAATGCTTTGCGCCTTTATCGGGGCGACTTTCGCCTTGGCCGCCACTAATCGTACCTTAACCGTTCCGTCGCGGTATCGTAATCGCCAATACGCCACGGATGCGTACGCACGTTCGCTTGCGTCATTAAACACGTGAAGCTGACGCTCTACCACTCCCCCCGTAGGAGCATAGCACCTAGGCAGCCGCAGTCGTGATACTTCCTCGACGACTCGCAGCCACCTCTGGAATTCCTCAGCTGCCTCCTCGGGTAGTTCGTCGTCCCATCCGACCTTCTTCATCCGCCACAGGTCTTGCAGCAGGATCTTAGCGGTGATGGTGAGGTAGCTCAGCAGTCCCAGCGGGTCGAAGACCGACATGACTGCACTTAACGCCTCTCTTTTGGTCGGTGGCCTCTGCAGCGTCTTCACTTCGTTCGGTACCCTGTTCATGGATGTGTTGAACGTTAAGGCATCTTCATCGGCCATCCATAATAGCCCCAGGGTTCTGCCTGGGCTGTCTTGTCTCAAGCCTACTTCCTTAGGCTTGCTCGCTAGTAATTCCTCCGGCTTGTCTTCTAGTAGGGCTGCGTGGTTCGAATTCCAGCCTGCTAAGGTGAAGCCGGCCTGCTGGTGTACTTCCATAACCTGCCTCGCAGTGTTTACCGCTTCCTCTACCGTAGCATAACTGTCTAGGTAGTCATCCATGTAGTGACTACGTACGATAGCGTTAAGTGCCAACGGATGTGTCTCTGCGTGTGCGCGCGCGTTATGATCCCTAACACTATGTGCGAGAAACGGCGAGCTCCTCGCACCGAAAATCATTGAAGTCATAACGTATTCCCGCGGTGGGCTGGATCGCTCGTTACCTCGCCACAGAAACAATTGCGCGGGTTGGTCGCGACGGTCTATCTTTACGCGTAAAAACATTTCCCTAATATCCGCGGACACGGCTATTTCGTTCTCCCTAAATCTAAATAGTATGCCCGGTAGGTTCCGTAACAAGTCGGGGCCGTCAAGTAAATAATCGTTCAAACATTTACCGGACGCACGCGCTGCCGCGTCGAAAACCACTCTTGTTTTCCCAGGCTTGTTCGGATTCTGTACTGCGAAGTGGGGCAGGTACCAGCTCTTGGGGTCCTCTCTCTCTGTCCCTTCAGCTTCCCTTGCGTATCCTTTCGCCAGGAGGTTGTCTATTTGTGCTGTATAGGCGTCTCGAAACTCCGGCGATTTGTCCATCTTCTTCTCGATCGTCCGCAGTCTTCGAGCAGCCATCTCGTAGCTGGGAGGCATCCGCGCGTCGTCGTCCTTCCATGGCAGTCCCACCTGGTATTGCTCGCCGACCTTCTTGACGGTGCGCCGGAATATCTCGACAGCGCGCTCCTCTTCCCGTCGCGGCCTACTCTTTAGCGAGATACCGATGGAATCGATCTCGTACTGCCGTTTAAGGAGTTCCGTTAACTCCTCGTCCTGACTGGCGAACGTGCGAATGTCCCTATCTAACCGTCCGCTACTGCTTACGACGTGTAATACGGTTTCACCGTCCTCCCTACACGTGAATCGCGGCACGGTTCCCTGTATCACCCATCCCAATAACGTTCGTGCAGCTATAGGCTGCCTTCGACGTCCTATCCTTAAATTACGGGTGATTATTAAATGCCAGTTGTCGGCGCCTAGTAATAATCTCGGTTTGGCGTCCTCGTAGCAAACCGAGCTCGGTAGGTTGCGTAAGTGTTTCAACCGTAAACACTCTTTATTTACCGACTGCGAACCTATCTGTAAATTTGTTACTGTACGCGCATTTATTCTGTACATTTCGCTGCGCGTCTTGCCACGTATGCCTATGTTAACTAGCCTGCTATCGGCCTCGCGCTGGCTATTGCTTACTCCTCTAATATTCAACGGCTTTACCGGTCCTTCCGCTCCTAACTCGCGCGCTAAGTCGTCGTCGATCAACGAAATGGTTGAGCCTTCGTCAAGCAACGCATACGTATCTATTTCCCTACCGCGTGGTCCACGTAACGTAATGGGACACACTTTCAATAATACGGACGCATTACTAGCGACGTTAGACGCGACGAGCACGGTCTCATCCGGTTTTGCCGATGTCTCGGGTGCGCGGGTCTTGCGGGTGTGAAGGAGGGCATGGTGGGGGGCGTTGCAGCCGTCGACGCCGCATTTCTTCGCTCTACATTTGAACCGTCGGTGTTTACTACTTAAACACAGAAAACATACCCCACCTTCCTTTACCCAATTCCACCGGTCGTCCACACCCATTTGCGCTAACTTTCTACACTTAGCGATCACGTGTTCACCTCCGCAACACATACAAGAGGCACTACCGGTGTCCTCCTGGGCGGTGAACGTTTTTACGTCGCGAGCTCTATTCTCTACGCGGCGTGTCACTATCCTTTTCGACGACGGGGCCTCTCGTCTTACGGGCGATTCCTTAGTCGGCTCTACGGACGTATAGGCATGACTCAACGCACGATCAGCCTCTCTCATCATGAACCTGGACAGTGTAACGATGTCCGGTTCGTCTGCACTTCCGTAGTGCTCCGCATAATCACACCAACGCGACCGTAAGTGAGGGCTTAACTTACTCGTTACTTCCCTAGTAAGCATTGGATTTTGCAGATATCCCTTGCCGTCAACGTTTTGCAAAATGCACACGATATTTTGCAACTTTATTGCGAACGCATTTAATTCCTGTTCGGTTTGACCCGGGCGCGGAAGGCGTTTCAATTCTTCTAACGCTCGATCGATAATTACTTCCGGGCGGCCGAAACACTGCTCTAATGTTCGCATAATATCTGCTGGATCCTTCGCGGTAAACAGCAGTGCCGATACTACCTCCCTAGCTTCACCGCGTAGACAGTTTCTTAACCTTGCCATATTTTCCGTATCTGTGAATCCATATAGACGCGTGGATTCTTTCATCGCGGCTTTGAACGCTAACCATTCCGCGGCCGAACCGTTAAAAATAGGCAAGTCCTGCGTCTGCTTCGCGGCAGCGGGCCTAACTCTGACCATATTCTCCAGAGCTTCCGCTAGTCGCTCTATACCCCTATCTTTCCCTCGCGGAGTAAGCGACCTATCTCTATCCCTATCTCTCTCTAGCCTACGCTGTGGCGCTGGCGTCCTATGCGCACCTACATCCCTATACGGCGACGATAATCTACGATCCGCGTGGCGATGTGGCGATGGCGATCTATGTACACCTACATCCCTATACGGCGACGGTGATCTACGATCCGCGTGGCGATGTGGCGATCTATGTGTAGGCGATAGAGTGCGGCGTTGGACGCGCGACGGCGACGTAACCCGTACACGACGATCCACCTGGTTCATTCCTACGGCGACTCCATCTTCCCTCTGTACCGAATCTATGCGGCGCGGTTGAACGTTATTCGCTTCCGTCCTCCCCTGGGCATCTTCACTGTGGTCGTAACCGATTACCCTGTTCGGTAGGGTCTGCTCTAACTCGATGCGGGGCGCGGGCTGAGAGGGGCGGGAAGGCGACTCCCCCCGCACAGTCTCTACGTTTTCTAACCACCTATCAACGCGTACCCTATTTTCAACTAACTCGTCTTCGTTGACGCTTTCCCTATCTGTTTCTTCTTGCAGTTGCGCGACGTCCCTAGCGTACTTCTTCCTAATAAGATCTTCTTCCAACTGCAATTGCTTCCTCCTAATTGCAGCTAGTTCCTCCGCGGCGTTATACTCTATTTGCTTTAATTTAGCTATCGCACTAGCCGTCGACCGGGCTGAACGAACGGAGCGAACCGACGGGGCGCGGGGTGCGGGCCTATGTACGTCTGTTACAGGCGCGACGGTACGTACTAACGAACTAATCTCTGTAGACGGAAGATCTTCAATAATCGCGGCGAGTGTCTCTGTACGCGGCGCGGAAGTGCTAACCTCTCCCAAACGATCGGTCGTGGACACGGACATAGCGGGGCGCGGCGGCGGGGGCGCGGGCGCGGGCGTAGATGCGGGCGCGGGCGGGGCCTGGAGCGCGGGCGCGGCGGAGGGCGCTTGTGCCATTGCGAGATAATCGGACGGGGACGCGGGTGCTTCTTCGAATATGCGCATTCCTACCGGCATGTCATCATCGTTCCGAGTCTTCTGGCTTCGTGTCTTCCTCATGGTCCCACGTTGCGACCTCCGGTCGTCTTCAAAAAGACGTACGTACAGTCTTTAAAAAGACACACGTATGGATGTCGTTCCCGCCACAAGGGCGTTACCAGATGGTCACAGTTTGGCACCGTTAGGGAGTGACCACTGGCCGCGTAAACGCGGTTTAAGAAACAAGAAATTGTCTGGAAACAGACAATAGACGTATGTGACGTAATCGTGACAAGAAACAGGGAAGAAATTAGTACCGACGATCTTCTCTCTTCGTCGACGAACTTCTTTCTTCCTTGAAGATCTTCTATAATGATCTTCTCTCTTCTATAATTATGTTCTTTCTTCTATAATTATGTTCTTTCTTGTTTCTTCTTACTTCTTGCTTCTTTCTTCTGGCTTGAATCCGGCTCGAAGGACCAAGAATATAATGGATGAACAGTGGACTGTATATTTATTTGTGACTGATTACTTAACGACTGATCTGAGGTTAGCTATACTAGGGGACTGCTTGAAGAAAAGATGGTACTTTTTAATATACTGTATTAACTATTTACAACAATTCGGCACTGACTAACTATAACTATGTCTAACACTATGTACAGAGGGAGGTCTTGATTTGGAGTCTTGAGTCTTCTTCAGGTTTCTTCCTAAGTGCCGCTCCGAAGTGAAATGAACAGCTCACAGACCGAGACGCCCTTCTTATATCTCGCAAGAAGGTGCCTCAGTCTGTGAGTAGTGCCGTGCGACGACAAATGGAGCCACACGCGCGCTGATTGGACGCCGACATCGCTGGTCGGCGCCGGTGTGCGGGGTGCGCGGGGGGTAGCGGGGTACGAAGGGGCGACGGGGCGGCGGGTCTCTAGCTGTCCTCAACACTTGCCGAAATCGAAACCGAAACCGAACCTTCCGTCGTCCACTAGTTATAATGCAGCTACTTATAGGTCATTTTCTATGGAGTTGTAACGAATTATTTAATAATCCAAGTGCATTTTATAATTTAATAAATATATATATATATATATATATATATCTATCCAACATTAATAATTAAAATCATCATCATCATTACAGCCCTTCACAAGTCCACTGCTGAACATAGGCCTCCCCCAATGAATGCCACAAAGCACGGTCCTGAGCCACCTGCATCCATCGACTTCCTGCATGTCTTACCAGGTCGTCACTCCATCTCGTGGGGGGACGCCCTACACTTCGCTTACCGGTACGAGGCTGCCACTCGAGAACCTTTCTTCCCCATCGGTTGTCGGTTCTTCGAGCTATATGGCCGGCCCACTGCCACTTCAGCTTACTAATCCGTTGGGCTATGTCGGTTACTCTGGTTCTACTGCGGATATCCTTATTCCTAAGTTTATCACGCAGAGAAACTCCGAGCATAGCCCTCTCCATAGCTCGCTGAGCGACCTTGAGCTTCCTCATACGGCCAGCAGTGAAGGACCACGTCTCAGTTCCGTAAGTCATCACTGGCAACACGCACTGGTTGTACAATTTCGTTTTAAGGTTTTGAGGTATGTCTGACGAGAAGATGTGTCGTAGCTTCCCGAACGCTGCCCAGCCGAGTTGAATCCGTCGATTGACATCTCGGTCGAAGTTCGACTTACCTAGTCGGACTATTTGTCCCAGGTAAACATACTCGTCAACAACTTCGAGCTTAGTGCTCCCAACAACTACCGGCATAGGTGTGACATGGACATTAAACATGATCTTTGTTTTGTCCATGTTCATCTTAAGACCTATCCGTTGGGAGACACTATTGAGGTCATTGAGCATAGTGCTTAGGTCCTCCAGCGATTCTGCCATAAGGACTATATCGTCGGCAAATCGAAGGTGAGTGATGTACTCGCCATTGATGTTAATACCGTATCCTTTCCAGTCCAGAAGCTTGAAAACGTCTTCCAATGCAGCGGTGAAGAGTTTCGGGGATATAACATCACCCTGTCTTACACCTCTCTGCAATTGGATGGGTTTTGTACTCTGGTTCTGTACTCGGATAGCCATCGTAGCCCTACTGTACAAACACTTCAGCACTTCGATATACCGACAGTCAACTTGGCACCGCTGAAGGGACTGCAGCACCGCCCAAATTTCGACGGATTCAAAGGCTTTCTCATAGTCCACATATGCCAGACATAGTGGCAAATTGTACTCTTCGGACTTCTGTGCAATTTGCCGTAGGGTATGTATGTGGTCTATGGTGCTAAAGCCCTTTCGGAAACCGGCTTGTTCGGGAGGCTGGAAGTCGTCAAGTCTGCGTGCGAGACGATTCGTAATGACTCTCGAAAACAGCACGTAGACGCGGCTCAGAAGGGAAATCGGTCTGTAGTTCTCCAAGAGAGCGTTGTCACCTTTCTTGAAGAACAAGACCACCGCACTTCTGCTCCACGCCTCCGGTGTAATGCCACCATGGAGGACGGAATTAAAGAGCTTCTGAAGGATTTCAAGTACCGGTCTTCCACCCGCTTTCAGAAGCTCCGCTGTAATTCCATCCTCGCCTGGGGCCTTGCCGTTTTTAAGGTGCTGGAGAGCCATTCTAATCTCGCTCAGACTGACGTCCGGGATATCTTCGGAATAGTGTCGGATAAGACTCGCTCTTGGATCGTTACTCACACTTGCGTGTGGCTCCAACGATGACGTGTACAGCTGCCCATAGAACCTCTCAATCTCACTCAAAATCTCAGGTGCCCCGGAAACGATGCTGCCACATTCGGTCTTCAGCTTTGACAGTTGGCTCTTTCTGGCAGACAGGGCACTGGCAAAGACTTTGGAGCCTTGGTTCCGCCCGATCGCTTCTTCAATATGAGCTGTATTGAAGTTGCGTAAGTCCTGCCGCATGCATTTGGAGATCTGTCTGTTCAGTTGCCTGTATGCTGTCAAATCTGTTGAAGAATGTAGCCTCATCTCCCGTCTAACAGCCATGAGATTAAGAGTGTGATCGGAGAGTTTTTGTGTTCTTCTGCGGCGGGTTTTGCAGAACTTAGCTCCGACCGCATGGACAGTTTCCACGAGCTTGTCATTTATATCGTCCACTTCATTGCAGTCTTCTAGGCACTGAAAACGGTTTCGTAACTCGAGCTGAAAAGTTTCGGGACTTTGGATTAGAGCACGAGGGGGACGGAGCGTTAACTTCATCAGACGAGACCTCTCCAACTTAACATTTAGGTTCAGTGTGCCTCTAACCATTCGGTGATCGCTGCCGGTTTTCACCCTCGCGATCACTGAGACATCACTGAACAGTTGTCGTCTGGTCGTCATAATGAAGTCAATCTCATTTTTTGTCGAACCGTCGGGGCTCGACCAGGTCCACTTCCTGTGGGGCCGCTTCTTGAAGAAAGAGTTCATCATAAAGAGTCCCTCTTTCTCCATGAAGTCGGCCAGCTGCTGGCCCCTTGGGTTCCGTTGCCCTATTCCAAATTTCCCTACTTTCAGCTCACCGTTCTCTCTTGTGCCTAGTTTTGCATTGAAGTCTCCCATTAACACCGTATAGTGGGTTTTGGAGGAATGCATGGCTCTAGTGATATCCTCATACATTTCCTCCACCTCCTCATCGGGGTGTGCCGAGGTTGGTGCGTAAACCTGTATGACCTTCAGCGAATACCGTTTGGTGATTCTGAGTATAAGGTACGCAACCCTCGTCGACACACTCCCGATCTTTACAACGTTGTTAACGAGAGACTTGTGGACGATAAATCCGACTCCTCCTTGGGACAGATGGTCGCCCTCCCGGTGATAGAGCAAGTTGCCGGATTCGAGGATTACCGTGTCCTCCCCCTCTCTCCGGACTTCGGATAATCCTATAATATGCCAGCGCAACTTGTCTATCTCTTCTTCCAGCTCCACGATCTTCTCGTCAGTCCTCAGGGTGCGTGCGTTGTATGTTGCCAGGTCGAGTCGTCGTAGGTGGCAACCGAACCTCCACCGGAGATTCTTAGCACCTCCTGCCCCGCCGTTACCATGGTCGCCACCGTAGCCAGGAATAGCGGGGCCGCCGGGGACTGGGGGCCGTCTCTTTGTTACTCTCGTCATTGGGGGGTATTTGCCATAGTTGCCACGCTTGGCGAGCGGGTTGGCAACCGCAGTTTTTTTATTATAATTTTGGCTATTATCAGGAAGATGCTGCTGCCCATCTTCCGCCTGTTTCCCTTTGTCGCCTTTTACGACACCCACGGGAGGATATGGGGTAGTGGATATTCTTGACCGCCACTATACTAATAATTAAAATAATTTCCTTTAATTAAACAAATTACTTAGCTGTGATAGTTTTGCTTTTAACATCATTATTCATACATACTACTTTCCCGTATACTTTCACATTTCCAAAAACAGCGCTTTAGTTGGTAGGGGGGGGGGGGGGGGTACACATATCTAATAAATAATACCACTTTAAAGCGAAATATTTTGCGAACGGACGCCCGAATCAAAAACATGTTGTTCCATACCCCCAATGTCTTTGAATGACCTATCTAACGATATTCAAGCTTTCAGGTAAAACTCCACACTTTTTTTTATATTTTATAAAATGTAGTAATACGTGTTTAGTGTTTATGAAAGATTTTCTTATCGACATAATGTGTTCAGCCAGTGTCTTGGCGCTGGAATTGTCTTGGGCTATGTTCCGGGATTCGCTGCTGAGTACAGTCTCGGATGTGGATCTGCTTCAAATAATGAATTCGCTTGTGGCCCTGGAATGGTTTTGGATATGGCCTAGATAGCCCTGCTGGCCTGGGTGCTCCTGCTGGTATTGTTGGCCCCGCGTACGGAGGTGCAGGCATCGGCGACGTAGCGGTCGCTGGCGAGATGGGCGTCGCTGGTACCACTCTTATAGCTGGTCAAGTGCCGATTCTTGATGCTGTCAGATTCTGTGTTGAAGTCCCAGCCGGTGGTGTTGTTTCCAATGCTGGAAGTTGCGACGGAAACTGCGGTTGCGGTTGCAACGGTCCCTACCTATACTAAAAATAAGCAATAACAGTTTTATAATTTCCAAATATCAAAATTGAAATATATATCACGATTTATTAGTAAATCTTTTGGTTCATTTCTTACATAAAACCTACTCACACAATACGTATAGATTATAATAATCCGTAGAAATCCTTATTACAAACTTCCCAGAGTATGAAGTGACTAAAATAGTAAACCTGGAAAATAAAATAAGAAAATAGTAATTATATATTAAAAATGCGCTTAAAATTGAAGTGTCTGTCTGTCCGGGCTAATATTCGGAATTCTTGAACCGATTAAGATGAAACGTTACGAAGAGAAAAGCTTGTTCTATCTTCAGTTGATTTATTCCATAGATTACTGACTGTATATATACTAGAGAATTTATTCATAAGAAAAAAATTGTGGCAGCGCTGTTTCTAACTACACAAAATACACGCACGCACGCACGCACGCGCGCACGTACGCACGCACGCGCGCATGCACGCACGCACGCACGCACAAACGCACAAACCATAGCACTCCACTTTAGAGAAATTAATGAATTTCAAGGCTCAAATTGTGGATACGTCAAACTTTTGACTTATATAAGTCCGCCATTAAAATTACTTTCTATAAAAAGCAAAGGTAGTAGGACAGGAAGTAGAACGTACCTACTCCTACTCCCTTTTCGCATGCGCGACCCCGTCAATGGCTTACTACGTGCACGTTGTATACTATCGTGAAAGACAGTGTTTTGTTTGCAAAATATCACCACCACGTAAATATGTAAATATTACATCGTGGGGTTATTTATCTCATAATTTACAAAATTCGGTATTGTGAAATCTGTTAGTTATATAAAAAAGCAACAAATTTTAGAATTTATAAACAGTTCTCAGAAAGCTCTGAGGGACTTTCAAAATACGTAAAACAAACAATTACACTTTAAGTTCATTTTAATGTACTACGTCGATGAATATAAGTGTAGTTCATTACATATTATGTATATTTTTAAAAAAAACATGACAATTTGGTTCCTATTTTTTACTATCCTAAGCCAGTTCTTGACTATACCATCTGATGGTAAGTGGTGATGCAGTCAAAGATGGTAAGGTGCACTGATTTAACAAAAGCCTATGGAAGGATGGAAAGACAGAAATGTTGGTTACGTATTTCACTCCTTTGCTGTATGTATGACGAACGACGAAGCAAACCGTTTGATTCGCATGCGTGGTAAGTCGTTGATTGTCCGATGGCGGAAAGGAGAGGGTGCAATCCCTGCACACATCGAAATTTAATCTGCAGAAAATTAAAAGGCTGGTTTCTTCGCGCCTGTGTTTAAGAATGGTGAGATTGGTTTTAACCAGATTTGGGTCACCGATAAGTCTCTTAGCATCTAGAGATCTAAATAAATAAGTGGCATTCCTCTACAATCGTAAAAATTTTTTCGTCTATAAAGAGCACATAGTTTTGTTTTCTACTAGCGTTCCAGCACAGCGAAGGTATTTATCGATCCACTCTAGTATTATGCTGCAGGGACTGGTGTACGGCATGTTCTGCATGTAAGAGGAATAACCCGTAGCATGAGTAAAGGAAAAAAACGGATTTTTTTTTATCTGTAGTCATATCTTCAGACCAATAACAAGTCTTACGTCCCAGAAAAATACATTTTATTACGGTTACGACAGAAGAATACTCCGTTCTGAGACGGTTACAAAGTAACGTTTGCAGAGGGATTATCGACTGTGATGTAAATCGATTGTTTCCACTGCAAAGGCAGCACAGGTAAGTTTGTTCTTCAATACGACTTAGGCATATTTTTGTTAAAGCAATGTTCGTTGACATGTACGTTTCTTATGAATACTTAAAACGAATATGTACAATATTATTTTGGTGAAGTTTAAGGCGAAGATTTTTTTTTATAGGATAAGGGTGACAATCGTGGTTGCTGCGGCCCATAGACATCTACATCTATCCTCGTTTGCGAATCAAAATGCAGATGCGTTGTCACCCGTGAGGACTAAGATAGAATGCCTCATTTCCAGTAAAAAGGGCCTCCGGCAACCTGCACTCACCAAGCGAAACGCAGAGGTAAACCTCTACTTCACGCTGGTATTCTGTGAGGTCGTGGTACCACCCCGGTTTGAGCCGGCCCATCCGTGCGACAGCAAAAGCTGCCGCGTGGCTCTACCACTGTTATTAATTAAGATTAAGATTGTAGGGCGAAATTTAAAAGGATGATAGGTAATTTTCACCGTACGTTTGCTAAGAATGTTCACTGTCTAGTCTAAGCTCGGTGCCTGTCAAGTGCAGTTCCTATACTGGAAACATTCGGTTTGTCATAAGCGCCTATATATAAAGAATCCTAGACATATGATCTTGTTTTGAAAAGTTTCTTCAATCCTAGCAACTACTTGTTGAAGTTCCGATGCATTAGTTTCCTTTCATATATTCTTCGTTTTTATAAGTAAGGACGAGAAAAGAGGATAGTGTGTATATTGGTCAGTATAGTCGTTTTTAACTGGTTTATGTATGAAAGTTACTTTCACTTTCCTCCAACTCTTTGGAACAAATCTTAATGCAAGATACGCTCTTATTACACCAGCCTAATTATTTATAAGTAGAGTATAATGGAGGGATGGTGGCCTTAATAATATAATATATTATTAAGGCCATCCCTCCATCCAGAAGTTTAAATTTTGACATATCATCACGTTTTAAGCCTTGAAATTCGAGGAAGATATTTACGTAAGTGTAGGCATATACATAAGTACCTACGTATGACATAATTTTATGTCCTTATCTATTTACATAATATGTTATTTCTCGGTTAATTTACACCTCGCATATCTCGAGAACAAATAATGATATCGACGAGTGTTTTATTGTGAATAAATTAACTGAAGAAATATTAAACTACCTACTATTCGACTTTTACAAATTTATTATTCTGTACTATTTACGCATGCAAGTTTTGAATACGGGTACACTATTTTCTAGTACGTAATAATTTAATGTTATTCGTAATTTAACCTATTTTATACTCCTGTTTTCCCCAATTTTTTCATTCCCATTTTCTATACTGGAAAGTTTGTAGTGAATACCTTCCGGATCTTATACATTTTTAATTATTATATTCTATATTGTGTGTGTGTAGGGTTTATGTAAGAAATGAATCATGAGATTTACCAATTAATCGTAAATATATTTCAATTATGATATGTGGAAATTATAAAATTGTTATTGCTCATTTTCAGCTATAGGTAGGGGCCGTTGCAACCGCAACCGCAGTTTCCGCTGCAACTTCCAGCAATGGAAACAACACCACCGGCTGGGACTTCACCACAGAATCTGACAGCACCAAGAATCGGCACTTGACCAGCTACAAGAGTGGTACCACCGACGCCCATCTCGCCAGCAACTGCTACGTCACCGATGCCTGCACCTCCGTACGCGGGGCCAACAATACCAGTAGGAGCAGCTAGGCCAGCAGGACCACCTAGGCCGTATCCAAAACCAAGCCCAGGGCCATAAGCGAATTCATTATTTAAAACAGATCCACATCCGAGACCGTACTCAGCGGAGAATCCAGGAGCAAAGCCCAAGCCAATTCCATTGCCAAGACACTGGCTGTACACATTCTGGCGAAAAAAATACCTTTTATAAACACCTTTACTAACTATGTTTTACTATATTTTACAATAAATATAAAAATATTTAATAACTTAAATAAAACATTAAAAAATCCCGAAGCAAAAAGAGTTGATGATCTTCAACCGGCTGAACAGATTTTCTTAAAACATAGCTAAGAACAATTCGATTAAGATATCTTTACGTACTAGAGAAGTTATTCCAAACAAAAATTGTGCGCTACTACTCTATGTCTTCGCGCATGCGCGGGAGATATTAGAGTCGCGCATGCGAGAAGACTTTAATATAAAATAAGATATTAATATAAAATAAATATAAGAATTTAATATAAAATACTCTTATTTTAATCTAAACAAACATATTTCTAATTAAAATGTAAAAATAATCATCTTATGGAATTCACAAATCTTCAATTTACGCAATATTTAGTTTAGTGTACGGATTGCAGTACACTTCAGTTGAACATCGTCAATGTTCAGAATGCGAAATCTAGTGCGTAGTAAATTTATATATCGATGGGTTCATCGGTTCAGGAGCTATGATGCCTCAGACAGACACATAGACACACAGATAAACACGTTAAACATATAAGAGCTCTCTTTTTTGTCAGGGGTTAAAAAGAAGTCATACAATCGGTTCTTATAAAACACTTAAAAGAAAAATTATAAAATCATGTCGGAGTTTTACCTGGATCAAGCAAGCTTGAACGCAAAGCAGCAAGAAAGAAAATGGAGACATGTTTGGATGTGTTTTCCAACTGTGTAGATAAAGTATACAGTGATTTTTTCACATAGAATGAATGACTTATATATAATAGTTTATTTTCTAGTGTTACAATTTCGTAACCGAAAATAAAACGTGGGACGGCTTTTGTTTTAATAATATTGTAATGCAATTGCTTTATAAATTTGTTTCTTTAGTGAACAGTGACCGAACTTTGCTCGGCGTTAACAAAAAAATAATTTGCTCAGGGATGAAACCTATCTGAGATAAACTTGGAAAGTAAAACATTATCTTAATACAAAATTTTATCCATATCCAATTTCCGAGAAACCAATTGCCTACAATATAAATATAAGATACGGCACTTTTTAGGGTTTTGTACCCGAAAGGTGACCAACTCCGCTGTCCGTACGTCCGTCCGTCTGCCTGTCAGCGGGCTGTATCTCACGATCCGCTATAGGTAGCCAGTTGAAATTTTCAATACACATTGTATTTTTGTTGCCGTTGTAACAAAAAATAATAAAAATAAATTCAAAATTAAAGGGGGCTCCCCCTTTAAGAGACGTATATTACGATGGTATGGAGCCCTTCATGCGCGAGTCCGACTCGCACTTGGCCGGTTTTTTGTTTCTAACATGCACCAATGTATATTGTGTATCGAATACTTCACGGCTTGTAATAATACCGGTTCACTTACACTGCCGGAACTACTGCTAAACCCTTGCATAACACAGTAGTGGCTTAATAAGCAGAACTGGCGAAAGGCACACCTCGAAAAACCAACAACCTACAGAGCAAAACCTTTTATACGTGGCCTATATTAATAGTATAGTTGTAGCTCGATCGGGGAGGGACCGCGCTCTCACAGAATACCAGCGTAAAATAGCAGCTTAACACTGCTGTGTTTCGTATGGTGAGTGTAGAGAACCGGAGACCCTTTTACTGGAAAAGAGGCATTCCATCTTAATCCTCCGTAATAAATCCGGCTGACAACGCATCTGCGTTCTAATTCGCAAACGAAGATAGACGTAGATGTTTATGGGCCACAGCAACCATTAACCATCAGGTGGACTGTGTGCTCGTTTGTTACCCTTATTCTATAAAAAAAAGCAAAAGGGTTCTCGAGTGGCAGCTCCATATCGGTTAGCTAAGCGTAGCATCATTAGATGAAGTGAGGACTTGGTAAGAGATGCAGGTGGTGCAGAACCGTGCTTTGTGGCATTCCTTGAAGGAGGCTTATTTTCAACGGTAGACTTGTAAGGACTGCAATGATGATGAAAATGAGTTCATTATGACGGCGATACGGAAAAATTAAAATTTTCTGAAGTCGTATTATGAAAGTTATGATATAAACTTCGAAAGTTATATAAAAAGACAAAAATAAAATCATTTTAATCTCTGATAGAACAGACACAGACTTTTTAGGGCGAAGGAAAACTGAATAAGACCCTTAAGCGTGGAAACTCAAAATAAAAGTTTATAATTATCACACAGTTGAATGAATTTCTTTTGACTTTAGATGTTACATTTGAAACTGCTATTTTAGTACATAGAAAATCTTAGTAGCTTGCATATTAAAATGAAAATATTCAGAAGATATATAAAAAGGCAATGAAAAGTCAGTTTTGATTTGATAGAACAGATCCAAATTTCACACCCCAGACTCTTTAGCGCGAAATTCGAAAGTAAAGATTTTGTTTTGACTTTAGAGGTTATTTTTTTAAAACTTGTTTCAGTACCTACAAAATCTTAGTTGTTTTGTAAAGCTTTTTAAATTGCCGGTTCTTGCAGCAGATTCGATTCTACATAATTTTTCTCTTTAAGCGTGCTACGATAAATTTATGTGAGGATGGGGACATGCATTTGACGTTAATACTATATTAATTAAAAAAAGTATGCAGTTCAAATGCGGTTAAAATGAAACTTTCAGAAAAGGAGACAGATAATAGGAAACACTGTATTCTCTTGTTTTCGTTTCTTTCGTAATTCGTCTATTTCATTGTCTCGCAGACTAAATTCTATAGATGTGTATGCTTGTCACTTTTTCGTTTTATCTAGTTTCAAATCACAACAATTCTAAAGAAGTTTTCACTTCAACAAGAACTGTTCCCTAAAAATATAATATACGTGCTCGGGATTAATTAAAGGAATTTTTAAAGAAGATTAATATCTCAATTTTCATTAGTCGGTTTACGTTATAAAAAAACACTAGCTACGCCCGCGACTCTGTTCCCGTGGAATTAGTATTTTTGCTTTTGTTGTAATATATGATGACGATTTAAGAAGACCGAGGATCTATTCTGAAATAAAAAAATTCAATTAGTTAGTCAACTATAAAACAAAGGAAATAAACCAACAGACAGACCTACAAACGTACTAACGGAAGGATACAAACGAATCAGGAAACGAATTCGGCAAACTACCTATATAAGTTCACCATTCCTATAAATACTTCCAATCTGAGACTGTAATTTTGTCCAGTTACAAACAGTTCCCAAAATCACCAAACGTGTGGGGTTGAGACATATCGGTGTAGTACGCTGCTTCAGTGATAGCGCTAGCTAGGTTGGTTTTCATAAAATTTGCTCCCGAATTTCTCTGGCCGACAATGTGTTCTTTTATTATTATATTTATTGAGGTTGCTCAAAATAAACAGCCCAATCAACAATTATTGGTATACAGCATGACGCATATTGCTATTAATATTAAAAAAAACTCTATAATGGTTTAAGCAGGTTTGTGCCCCCGAAATCAGTCATTGAGATTTCCGTCAAGAAATTCTCATTTGCAGCCCGGAGTCAGGATTTTGGCGATGTTTCACCCGCGTGCCTGGGAAAGTTCATAAAGCCTTTGGTCCCGCATCTGATCTCTCTCCATTTGTACCGGATTGTCATGATGTCGGACTATGAGATTTAGGGAATAGAGAATATACCTGTGCTGGTGCGCTCACTTGTGTACTTATATTCCTGTCTTGTGACAATCTTCTTTGGTATTTACATACATAACAGAGAATGCTCTGTAAAATGTGTATAACTTATAAAGTGTATATGGTAAGGATCGGATGCGGGAAGGTCTTTGCTTGCGGACGCGTCGTGGGTCGGATGGCACTTCCTTTTAAAAAGGTCGAGGAGGACAATGGCTGCAACATGTGTTATGTACTTATTGTAAACAGGCGCTGCTTATGGGGACTAGACTGCTCGGGTTGGCAAGATATTTACTTGCTTTAATATTTAATTTTGTAACAGAGCAAGCTATAATTACACTTCCACTGTCCGACTTTCATATACAATAAAAAGACAATAGCAATGAATTATATGTAGTGAATGGGACGGGGAAATGGTTCAGGGTCTACTTCTTTAAAAAAAAACAATAACAGGAAACCAGGCAGAGTTTATTGCACCGTCTTTCCCGGAAAGGGGAACCTCGTTTTGAATCGAGTACTACCTAAATCAATAAAGTATAGTTATCTCACAAACAAAATTGGTAACGTTTATAAATAAAGAGATTTCATATCATTTCATTTAAAACATCCTAGGTATTTTGAATTTAATTAGATAATTCTACTTCTGACATAATATGTCACGTTTTATATTGCATGACATTATTTCAAAATCAATTCAACACTTGCCCAGTGCCTTACAATCATTACTTTGTACCATGTTGCACTATAAAAGACATTCAAACCTCATTATATTCACACTTGATTTTAATTGACACAGAAAACATGATATCCAAAACCATTATTCTTTTCTGCGCTCAAGCATTTTTCGTGCAGGTAAGTAATTAAAAAAAAAAAACTTCTAAAATATGGATTTTCTCAAGTTTGTATGCAGTGAAGTAGAAAAAGTAGAATATATAATCTTCAAACAATATGACGTAATAAGGTGGTAATTAATAATGCACTTTATTAATTATTTAGACAATCTCTGCCTACTGCCTGGGCAACGGACTGGCCTACGAAGTTCCACTGGCAGCCGCTGCTCCCTGCGCCGCCGCCGCTCCTTGCGGAGGTTTAAGCTGGGCTGGTTACGGTGCCGGCTGCGGTCTACCTGCTTTCCCCACAACTAGCGGGGGTGGTTTCCCTGTCTCCAGTGCTTCCCCCATTACACCCGTTGGTGTATCCGTTCTCTCTGAGAACGAGATCGCAGGTATCTTGGCAGTAGGTGGTGAGCTGCCATTCCTGGGTACCGTTGGTTTGGAGGGTGTACTTCCAACTGTTGGTGCTGGTACCGTCTCTTACGGCTGCGGTGACGGTGCCGTGGGAATAGTAAGCGAAGACATCGCCCCTGCGTGGGGCTACCCTGCAGCCGCTGGTTTAGCGTACGGACCAGGCCTTGCACCAGGAATCGGTTACGGACCCGCTATCGCTGGACGTCCCTTCGGCGGGTGCGGATGCGGTATCTACTAAAAAATTTTCTCACAGTGAATTTATAACTGTAAATAAAAGGTTGAATGGAAATTATCTCTTTTATTTTTTTAATTAAATAACAAATTGGCATTATTGTTTCACGAGTCATCATCGTGACTTGTAATATTGATTTGACTAGCAATGACTTTTGTGTTTCATTGGTTGGTTCTAGTTTAATTCATATTATTCTTACCTCTACTCACTGTCCTGTCTTATTATTTTCACTTATGATAGTACAGAAGTTGTGGTACACAAATAAAATTCAATTGTTTATACATAAGAAAGTATTATCAGTTCCACAATAATTTCCTTAGTTAAACCAAATTACTATAGTTACGTAAAGTCTAAACTATTGACCTAACTACTGAACTAACTAGGTACCTAACTAACTACCGAGCTAAGTAGGTACCGAACTAACTAAGTACCGGAATAACTACCCAGGAGGGCGCGTGACGGGGGCGAATGACTCGCCTAGCGGTGGCTCGCTAAAAATGCTGATTCCCAACTGTAAACATGACGTACAGTCGCCACCACAATGACCATGAGGCAGTGAATTCAGTGTTGAGACGTTAGGTGAGGTTAGGTTCCTCCCGTAGTTCGATCAGATTTCCACCTTGTCGTGGCGGGGGGCTTAGTAGCTATGATTTGGTCACCTACGGTGAATGAAGAGGAACACACACAGCTGGCTCAAGGTAGCCACTCCGAGTGGGCTTGGGAGCACACTTCAGATGTGCGTTGGTTGAATGTGGCTAGAGGAGTATTCTCTCCCCCTACCGCCGTAGCCAATGTAGAAAAGCGGGGGAAAGGGAGTGTTGGAAAGGTGATGCGCCACTCGTCTTATCTTCCGCGACTCTGGCGGGACTGCACTGTTGATGCGGTGGTGCTGGGGTCGTGGAGGAAGAAAGTAGGCTTCGCCCACTTAACATTCGGAAACTTTAGTTTTTTTTAAAGATTTTCCTTTAATAAAAAGTAACATAATATTAAATTTATGCTAAGTTAGAATCCCGGATTCTACTTAGTACAGTGTGAATATAAAAAACATAAGCATCATTTAGTATTACTTTTGCTCACAATAGCTTTTTAAATAGGAACTGAAGTTAAATTAAGCATGAGCTTTTTTCTAATGGGTATGCTCATATCTTATCATAAATTATTCCATTTCAAAACACATTTTGCTTATTCCAAAACTGAAGCCCTTTAGGTGAATTTTTGAGTTATTAAATATTAAACATTTGACTGCGGCATTCCTCGCGAACCATTTTCATTTTTTGTTACAGTTTTTCAACAAAAAAACCCGAGTTAGTCCAATGTAACTGCTATAGCAGATTTGTATCTTGTAACAAGTGGGATGCAGGAAGTAAATACTAGTTGTGTATCGCTAGCAACGCAAAGTCGGGAATTTGCATTTGGAAAAATCCAAAATTAGGGTCTTTTTAGGTGATAATTAGGTGCCAAGTTTAAAAATTAGGTGCTCTAAAATTTTCACCGCAACGAACTGTTGAAAGAGCAATGGCAGAAAAATAGTTGACAAAAATTATCGCGTCTAGAAATAAGTTATATATAAAATGAGTTTTATTATTTTCCTATGATTTTTCAAATAAAAATGTATTTTAATTAAAGCCACAGAAAAAAGCAAACATTTTTGAGAATATCAAATTACTTAAATCATTTTACTTTATTCAAATATTGCCATTTAGTATATTCATACTATTTTCGTGTACACTTTGTAAGACTACCAACACAACATACAAAATATTTTTATATTAAGTTATTATTAGTAATAACTGTACTATCAGTAATAATAAAAATAAAAGTGATATGGCTGAGAATAAGTCTCTTACAAAGAATTTCCTATAATAATACATTATCTCAATCATAGTACTATGCTTAGAATAATAACACCTAGAAGCCGAGTCCGCGTCCGTAATGTGAGGCAACTCAAACTAAGCCAGTATGGCTTAGTTCAATACTCGGCCCGTTAGTGCTCAACAGGGTGAGGCAACTTTGTATGAAAGCTGAAAAATCTGCACACAATCATGATTTTGTCAATGTTTGTGTTGGGCTTGTTAAAATAAAGCGAGAAAAAATATGGCTGTTTCTTTCCTTCATGTTGTTTTAGATTGCCAGTTTAAAAATTAGATACACAAATTCATATTATATCGGAAGAAAATAAAAATGTTAATTATGTGTTAAACTTTTTTTGGTTTGCTCTTTAAAGTATAATTACATACATATTACTGTGAGATTTGCACAATTTAATTCATTTAAATTAAATTATTTAATATTAGCAGAATTCTATCAAGAAAAGCCATGAATTAAAAGAAGAAAAAAATGACATTTATTTGTCAACGTCTTTCATATTGAAAATATTTTCTGAAATTGATTAAAATTTATTTAATAGGTTTAGATTTTAATATTTGTTATTGCTTTTTGTTGCAATTCAGTTATTATCGGTTCAGAATACTTCATTTTCGTTTGTAGTCGTTTCTTCGCTATTGTGTCTGTAAATATTTTTTGTGAGATGTTGACTCTAAGAGATATTGACTATAAATTTATTATTAAAAAAATTTATTGACGATGTGTGATCAGAATCGAAAGTAAATTAAGCGTTGGGCAAACAAAAAGCACAAAATCATCTAATTACTTTCTGCAGGTTTCCTACAATAGTAGAAGAAAAACTGTTAACAATATTGTGGTAAGTCTTTAAGCATTTTAAATGTACTTATTGATCGTTATTTGTAGAGAGTATTACTATATTAACTCGAATTTTATCTGTTTCAGATCATGTATTTGGGCTGAGTTAAGTTTTTACCATGAGAATTTTGCTGATTTAAATTTACGTTAATGTTCTGTGAAGAATAACTCTCTGACAATAACATGTGTTATACATCAGTAACCAGTGTGGAAATATTATGTACAAAAACAATAAAAAATATCAATAATAATGTGTCGTTTATAAAACAATCTGTCTTCCAGAAAATAAAATTACATAACTCTTATTTATAGTTTTATTTTATCCCACATACTAATCTAAAGTATATTCGGGTAATTTTGGTGCAACCTCTCAAAAATATGGGAATTTACCCCATAAGTTTGTGAGGCTTGAGCCAAAATTACTCGAATAAGCCTTAAATAAAAAGTTTAAAGTTACAGAATACAAAGGTTTGAAATTCCCGCTAAAAAAGTTTTATATGGGCGTCCACCGTAGCGCTTTTCGTGTACACTCGTAAACACGTGTTACCGTTTTTTAGTATGAAGTTGGCGTTCTTCTCTTGGTAGAGAGTAATTGTGTTCTGTGGTGCTCAAAGTCGTGTCGTGTTGACAACAGCTCCCGAAATTTTAATTAAAAATGACGTTTTATGCAGTGAACGGATGTCAGTACATCAGAGAAACACAAGAAACATAGTAACATTACATTTCACGAGTAACTAATGCTTTTGAACTTATATTTTTACGTAAAACATTCATCAAAAATAAATATGAATTTTTAAAAACTGACATATAACATTATATGGAAATGTTGCCAAGGTGAAAGAAAAATTCTCCCACCTTTTTTTAATTAAAACTAAAACACGTCAATAGTAATGAGGGCATCCACGACTTTTTCTGCTACCAGGGTGGCGCCACTTTACAGTGAGGTAAAATATTTGACAGATTTCATAGCGGGATAATAATTTCTTAAGAAAATGTATTTATATTATATTATATTTAAGGTTTCTTTCTGTATTATTAGTTATATTTTATATTAATTACATTAGAAATGAATAAACCAAACTATAAAATATAACTAAAAGCCGATTTAAAAAAAAAAGAGTTATAAAGTGCAAAAAATTAAAAAATCAAACCTCTGACGCATTGTGTTGTGTAATAATATAATATTTTAGATAATGATAAACTATTATTTAAAACTAATTTCTCAATTAACTGACACTATGTTACAAAAAACTTTACCTCAGTCACAACTAGTGACATCTGGTGAGTGGAAGATTATTAGCCCTCATTAAATAGAATGCGTAACGCAACTTGACAACTTATTACTACGAAGGCTGCCAACGTTGAAAAATGCAACGCATTGTTTTTATTTATCGACGGCTCCGTGGCGCAGTGGCTTAGCAATGAGTTGTGCGCTGGGGGCCGCAACAAATCATTGTTCCGGGTCTGGATGTTTGTCCTCGTGCAATGTTTGTAAGCTGCCTCCACGATACAGGAGAAAATCCTAGTGTGGGGGTAAAGTTTTAAAAAAAATTAAAAAATATGGATGATGAATTTTAAGGAAACTTTTATATGGTCTGATAATAAATGCATGTTTGGTTTTCGTTTTATGTTTCTTTCTCATCCGATCATTGCGGCTTGTGAGACAGAAAACATCAGACACAATCGAAATGAAAGCAGTTGGAAGCCCACTAAAATACAAAAATTTGTTCTTTACATTTTTTATAGGATACGGTGACATACGAATACACGATCCACCTGATGGTAAGTGGATGCTGTGACCCATATTCATCTACAACTATCCTCAATAAAGAGATGCGTTGTCATCCGTGAGGACTGTGTAAAACCTACCAAAATTAAAATTTTGTTGTGTTTTTCGTATTGTTGCTTACATTATGCATACAGTGAGGTGCGGTACACCATTACTCGACGATTATTAAAAAAAATTTGTTAAAAACAAACTGAATAATAGATACTGAATACGGTCAATCGTTCGTCGAACAGTCGTGTGTCAGGCATCGGGCGGGTGTATATCGAACTTGCATTAGTCACATAATTATAACGTCTCTATACAGTTACAAATAAAAATATAATGCAATCACATTTATATGGTTCATAAAAGCATTTCTCTTGGCTAGATAGGCAAATATCCTATTCAAAAATATTTTGAATTTAGCGAACACTTCGATAATAGAATTCAAACAAACTTATTTTCACATTTGTGTGAGTCGTACGTTACGTTGTAACTATTAGTCCAATATAGTTTAAACTTCCCTACTTTTCGGGAAAATTTAATGTATTGGCCACATTATTTTTTTACTTTTGTGTGTTTCGTCTAGCGTAAATACAAGTTGATAACGCACACATAGATTTTGTTCTTGCCCCACTTTTGAACGTCTGCTTTGTAGGGAACTATCGTTCTAGGTGTTATTATTCTAAGGTACTATGTAACAATTCCATTTAATGTTATGCCAACACTAGCTAAAACAAAATGTCACTGTTTTTTTACTGGCTTTACGGCTCTGTGTTCTAGCCCTTCTGAGAATGTCACTATGATACAAAAGGCCTGGAGCCATGCCAGAAATATACATTTATAGTATGCAAATATATAATAGAGATACAATAATCTAAAAACTCTCAATTATGTATTATGTATTAAGCTAACATCAAACAACCAAATCTAACATCAAAAAACAAAACAAATTTTTCCAAGTGACATAGGACATAACCTAAAAAGGTTCAAATGTAAATATCTTTTTTTTGACGCCTTCTCAGTAAAGTAGTAAAAGTAGAAGTAGTTCAAAATTCTTTTACAGAGTTATTATGGAGCTGACGCTTAACATTTTAAGATATTTTTGGTATATAGATGCTACCATTTCTTCTCAACTAATTTCATGTATGAAAGTCTGCCATTGTTCTTTGCGTTGCTAGCAAAACGTCTTGCTAGCAACGCAATGAAGTTATTAGATATACGGTAAACATTAATAGCAAGGAATAAAGTGCTAATTAGGTGCTGCAAGTATACGCAATTACAAGGCGCCCCTCATAAAAATAAAGTCGTTATTCAGAACATAGCAGATGCAAAATTCAGATTTCCTGAAAATCAAAATAGAATCAAAATTGCTTTCAGAAAAGTCCAAATTAGGTCCAAATTACCCCCTAGGTAGAAAAATCCAAAATTAGTGTCATTTTAGGTGCTAATTAAGTACCAAGTTTAAAAATTAGTTGCCCCTAAATTTTCACCGCAACGAACCTTTGAAATTTGCGTTGCAGGCAAAGCGTATCGCTAGCAACGAAATGAGGTTACTAGATATACGATAAATATTAATAGCAAGGAATTAAGTGCTAATTAAGTGCTGAGCGATTATCGAAACCCGATACAAATTAAGATATTATTCTAGGAATTATGAGGTCTAAGACCACCATTACCTTACCATAATGTATGAACGGTATTTATTGTTCTTTATCGGTGCCTAAAAATTAAGTGCTAGTTAGGTGTTAATTAGGTGCCAAGTCTAAAAATTAGGTGCTTTAAAATTTTCACCGCTATGAACTGTTGAAACTGTTGCTAGCGATACTTTCTACCAGCAACGCAATGAATTTGTTAGATATAAGATAATAATATTTATATATTATATAGCAAGGAATTAAGTGCTAATTAGGTGCTGCAAGTATAGGCAATGACAAGGCGCCCAAGATAAAAATAAAATCGTTATTCAGAAAATTATTCAGTAAAGCAAATGCAAAAATCATGTCTTTGTGTTTGTGCGTCTAGCGTCTATCGTACTTACCACATTGAGAGTCCATCGATTTTGATTCGATAAAATGACTAGAACTATAGAACGTTGTAGATGGCGCTATTTATTACAAAACAATTTACTGGAAAGAAAATGTCCTTTCGATTTAGTACACTAAAGTTTAGGCTTCACGTGTCTAAAAATAAGAATTGCAACATTTATTTGGTTGAAAATTATATTAAATAATATCATAAAGCTATAATATTATTTAATATAATTTTCAACCAATTTTCAACCATTTTCAAATACATATTAAATCTGAAAAACAAAAAATGCCGTTCATACCTTATAGTAAGGTAATGGTGGTTTTAAATCCGATAATTTCCAGAATATTACCGTCATCTACATGCGACCTCAATAATCTTTCAGCACCTAACTAGCACTTAATTTTTAAGCACTGATAAAGAACAATAAATACAGTCCATACATTATGGTAAGGTAATGGTGGTCTTGGACCCCATAATTTCCAGAATAATATCTTAATCTGTATCGGGTTTCGATAATCGCTCAGCACTTAATTAGCACTTAATTCTTTGCTATTAATATTTATCGAATTAGTAACCTCATTGCGTTGCTAGCGATACGCTTTGCCTGCAACGCAAATTTCAAAGGTTCGTTGCGGTGAAAATTTAGGGGCAACTAATTTTTAAACTTGGTACTTAATAAGCAACTAAAAAGCCCCTAATTTGGACTTTTTCTGAAAGCAATTTTGATTCTATTTTGATTTTCAGAAAATCTGAATTTTGCATCTGCTATGTTCTGAATAACGACTTTATTTTTATTAGGGGCGCCTTGTTATTGCGTATACTTGCAGCACCTAATTAGCACTTAATTCCTTACTATTAATATTTATCGTATATCTAATAACTTCCTTGCGTTGCTAGCGAGACGTTTTGCTACCAACGCAAATTTCAACAGTTCGTTGCGGTGAAAATTTTAGAGCAACTAACTTTTAAACTTGGCACCTAATTAGCACCTAAAAAGCCCCTAATTTTGGATTTTTCCAAATGCAAATTCCCGACTTTGCGTTGCTAGCGATACACAACTGTAAATACTGTGTAAGAAAGTTCGAAGGAGGCGGAGTTATAGCCGAAATAAGAATTTTTAGTTTTTTTGGTTTTTGACCCCCTAATGTGAGTGTAATGAGAAGTTTTTGCCCCCTATTCAACCATGAACCCCATGACATCCTCTACATGATATTATGATATTCAATCTGACTAGGCCTAAAGTTCGAGTCACCCTCCAACTCTTTTCTAGTCTTTACTTCCAAATGAAATTAAAATTTTAACTGTGTATTACTCATTTAATTCCGTTCTCGCTTACGGATATATATGCTTACGGAATTCTCAAGGTATCAATAAGTTTTCAGCTGGAAAAGTAGCTTGTTTCACTGTAGTAATTACCACAACGCAGAAAACAGTCGTTTCTTTGCGCCGGTGCTACGAACTACGAAGAAAGAAGGACCCAGTGTTCAGTGGTGCCATCTATGCATTTCTATCATAGTTTTTGTATTTTCCTGTAGGACCAGGGGCGTAGCTATCGCCGTATCAGCGGTATTAATGATACGGGGCCCCCGGGCTACAGGGGCCCCGAACATGTGTAAACAAAATTCCAAGGACTTCTAAGGAAAGGCTATCACTATTGTCTATAGAAGCAAATAATTTAGTAAAACTGAAATCATTTTCAGCTATGAATGCCGCCGAATCGGCTTCAGCTATGTTCGCTGCACAAAAGGCACGAAAGGTGTATTATTGATTTGAATTGTTTGGCTAGCTTAGTTCCTAAGAGTATTAATTGTAAGTTATAACTTATAATCAATTTATAATAATTTTATTCCAATGCAAGCGTTTTTCGTTCCTTTTATGAAATCTTTACTCTTCATTAGGGCCCGCCATCCAATTTTGATACAGGGCTCATCTATGGCACGCTACGCCACTGTGTAGGATAGATGTCTTTTGAGTAAAAAGTAGCCAATGTCCACTTTGATAGTTTAGGAAACAGCTCCCTATCTCCGTGTAAAAATCCAGGTGAAAAAAGGATAAACAAACAAACAAATACGATTTCGTATTTATACCTACTTTGATCACTAATAAAGTCAGAGCGTTCGAACACTACCACATTAAAAGCGCACGCAAATCTTCAATTGGGCGCTTACTTGGTACGGATGTTTTTTGATGCTGCTTGTGTATCTAGTTCTTTATTAGTGATCGAGGGTTAGTATCTGGATAGTGCGCAGTGTAGCCGAGAGCTTTTTACCAGGATTTTCTTGTCCTGAAATTGTCTTGTTGAAACTTATTTAAATTAAAAGCTTTCGTGAAAAGTCTAATAAACCTATTAAGAATTTAAATATAGTTAGAAATTCGGGTAGATTGTTAAAAGTCAAGACTAGGTTGATTTTTGGGAACTATTCGGACGATTTCAATACACTAAATATATGTTGTAGAACACGGAGTGACTGAAATCATACAATCATACGTTTTAAATGTTTATTTTTAAAGATCGTCTATTATAACAAGTTAGATTTTCACTTTGCCGGGTTTTGACGACCCAAAACAATCAGTTAAGCTACCAAGCGTGACCACTAGGGCAACCGGCAGATCCTCCAACACACCGTATGACAGCATTAGAGACCTATGTCCAGCCGTGGATTTTCACGGGCTGATGAAGTACATAATATTTCCAAATTTTACCCTTTTTCGAAGCAAATGTACAATTATCATCGTAATGTACCAGTGGTTAAAAGAATTCCTAGAGGTGCGAGGATGCAGCTTGCTAAAGCATTGCTATGCACTACTCAAAATTGTTTCACTAATAGTGAAAATAGTTGGCAAAAATTACTTACTTTCGCGTATTCCCATTTTCATAAAACAATAAATAAATCAATCACGTCTCAACTAAAAGAGACATCTTTTCAAAATTTAGGTTACCCAATTAATACTCATTTATCTCGACCACGTCCTAAATTTGATTAAAAAAGTAGTTGAGTCGAAAGTAATGGATGGCGACTTAAAAAATGCATGCCGCATTTTATTCTCAGACGACATCCTGGCTCCTCGTAATGTCGAAACTCTTGAAAGCCTTCGTCAGAAGCATACGTCGGTCAAACCTTCTCAGGGTTTACCGCTGCCTCCCAAGACTTCTATGACCTTTACAAATTTCTGAAAAATACACTTTAGAAGCAATTATGTCATTTTGGAATGGCTCTACTGGCGGCATTGACGGAATTACGCCTCAACATCTTAAAGATCTTGTAAACACTACTGCTGGTGACGCCGGCGGAGTACTTCTTAATGACATTACAAAATTATGTAACTTTATGCTTTCTGGTAATGCTAATCCAAATTTCATTGCATTCTTATATGGGGCAAGATTATGTGCCTTAAAAAAATGATAACGGTATCCATTCTATTGCCGTTGGATCCACATTTCGACGCTTAACTTCAAAATTAGCTTGCAGGCACATAATCTCAAACATTAAGACAAAATTTCAGCCTACTCAACTAGGCCTTGATACTAGAGGTATAGGTATGAGGCGGCGGCACATTCAGTGCTTAGATTTTTAACCAACTCTGATGCAGAAGTTCTGTGAAGGTTGACCTAAGGAATGCAACTCTATCGATAGGGTAACCTTGCTGAAAGAAGTGGCTAACAATACTCCCGAAATTCATCATTACGTTTGGCAAAGTTACAGTCAAAATACTAACTTGTTTTACGAAAACCATGTTATTGATTCTGCTGTCGGTGTTCAGCAGGGTGACCCACTAGGTCCAGCACTTTTCAGTTTGGGAATTGAACCCATTATTACAAATTTGAAATCCAAGCTGAATGTCTGGTACCTGGACGACGGTACACTGGGAGGTAGAGCTGATGACGTCCTCAGTGCTCTTACTCATATTTTTCGGAATTTTAAAAATTTTGGTCTTCACCCAAATAGCAATAAATGTGAAATATTTTTTCCAATAATTTATCTACTTCTCATAGAAACACTTTAATTCAAAATTTCAATCATATTTCTCCAGGAATAAAAACTGTCAGTACGAAATCACTATACCTGCTAAGTGCCCCGTTGTTTTTCGATAGTATTAAACCTGTTTTAAAAACAAAATTTGACCAGTTTTTAAACCACGTTGATAAATTGTATAAATTAAACCCCCCACATTGCTCTTACTATTTTAAAATATTGTTTTCTTGTACCTAGATTTACATACTTACAAAGATATTGATAATACATACTTTAAAAGATATTGATAATAATTTTAAAATAGATATAGAAAAAAAATATACGTGGTAGAGCCATGCTGCAGCTATATTAGTAGTATAGTTGTAGCACGAATGGGTCGGCTCGACCGGTGAAAAACTACGCTCTCACAGATTACCAGTGTAAAATAGCAGCTTAAAACTGCTGTGTTTCGTATAGTGAGTGTAGAGAACCGGAGACCCCTATTACTAGATAATTAAAAATTAAAAATTTTGTACAGCCGACTTCAATATAAGTTATTAAGAATAACTCCAAAACTATTGGTTTGACCTTGACCAAGTATCAGCTTTCATATAAAAAAAGAATCATCGAAATCGGTTCACCCAGTAAAAAGTTAAGTGGTAACACACCAAAAAAACATACAGTCGAATTGAGTACCATCTCCTTTTTGGAAGTCGGCAGAAAAGAGGCATTCCATCTTAGTCCTCACGGGTGATAACGCATCTGCATTTTAATTCGCAAACGAGGATAGATGTATGTCTATGGGCCACAGCAACCACTTACCATCAGGTGGACTGTGTGCTCGTTTGTCACCCAATGCTATTAAAAAAATCTCAATTTAACTTTAAATACAACAGCCTGGACTCAAGCTACTTTACCCATAAAATTTGGTGATATTGGTGTGAGAAATCTTTCTAGCGTTGTATTACCTGCTTTCTTTGCTTCCGTGCATAGTGTCAGTGACTTATGTAATATAATTTTAAATAATAAAGTAGACCTGTGCTTTGTTACGGAGGCAGGGCAGACACGGCAAACGCTCTGTCCTGGTGAAAATGTTCCACTGGAAGTTAACCAACAAAAACAGTGGGATATTCCGTTGGTACAGGGCGTGCAGAAAGATTTATTTCATAATTTCCATAGTGACCAAGATAAAGTACGCCTTCTAGCTGTTTCGACTAAGGAATGTAGTAACTGGTTACAAATTGGAATTAGAGGTTACATGAGGAAAGCTTCTGCATCGCCATAGGAATTCGTCTAGGAGCGGCGATTTGTCAACTTGATCAGTGCCCCTGTGGTAGCAGCGTCGACAAGTTTGGACTCCACGGACTTTCATGTAAGAAAAGTGCTGGTAGGTTTTCACGGCACGGTTCTTTGAACGATGTCATCCGAAGGGCTCTTGTCTCTATAAATGTTCCATCGGTTTTAGAGCCTTGTGGAGCATTTAGAGACGATAGCAGGAGACCCGACGGCATGACATTGGTCCCTTGGGAGAGAGGCAAAGCCTTAGTGTGGGATGCTACTTGCGTAGACACTCTGGTGGCCTCTCATCTCGGGGGTACCTCGTTTAGAGCCGGGGCGGCATCAGAGTCAGCTGAACTGAGTAAGTGGCGCAAATATGAGTCTCTGAGAGACGACTACATTTTTGTGCCATTTGCTGTGGAGACTATGGGTCTGTGGGGTCCACGTGCGGTGAAGTTCCTAAAGGAACTCCATCCGCGGCTGGTCGTTGCTGCTGGAGATAAGAGGGCTGGTTCTTTTCTCGCTCAAAGGCTAAGTATAGCCATTCAGTGGGGAAACGCAGCCAGCGTTCTTGACACGGTAACGCGTAGTACACTTAATTAAGTTACTAGGACAATTAATTAAGTTACTAATTAGTAATTAATTAAGTAATTAGTGATAATTAAGTTACTAGTTATAGTCCTTTTTTTAATTATATTTTTTAATATTGTATATCATAAATACATAAATAGCTTTAATAAGTATAAGGATGTGCATACTTTAAACACTAGGAACAAACATAAGCTTGTAATATTGGTAGTAACTGGTACTAGACTCCACAGAATCAGTAATTCATTTATGGGGCAACGTATACGCTTTTACAACAAAATCCCAGAACATATTCAAAGTTTATCAATAAACAAGTTTAAAAGTTTTATTAAAGAAAAACTGTACAAAAAGGGTTATTATACTATCAAGGAATACATGGATGAAAATAACCCCTGGGAAAAAGGTGATCGCCACCATGCTGGTTCTATTAAAAATCATTTAAAAATTGTATAAATGAAATTATTGTTAAGTGAAATATGTTTGAAAAAAAAAGTCCCGCTGGGTTTCTTGCTGGTTCTTCCCGGGACAGAGGTATTTTCCGAACCAGTGGTAAATAAAAAATGACTTTCAATAAGAATTATGTAATAATCAATATTGAATAAAACATTATTCTATTCTATTCTAAAAAATAAAATATTGTATACCTATACATAATATTGCCTTAATTAAGACAGTTGTATAAACCTATATACCCAAATTAAAAATGTATCACTTTTAGTAACTTGTTCTTTTACGTATAATATGTCACGTTTTCTTAATTGCACGAAGTTGCTTCATTATCATTTCAACACATCCACATGTACTATATATTAAGCCTATTTACCAGAATTGTAATTACACTTATTTCAAAAATACAATAAACATGTGTTAATATATTAAACAAACATGGATAAAGCTATAATCCTGTTTTGCGCTCAAGCATTCCTGGTTCAGGTAAGTCACAATTATAAATATGAATATGTATTTCTGTTAAACGTGAGAACTAAATTGCAAGTCTTTTATATATATTATATTATTTAAAAAAATTGTGAAATAATCTTTACTTAAGTTGGAATTGGAAGCCATACGAAGCAAGCAAACTAATTATTTTAGTAGTGATTTATTGAAGTGAAACTTCTTTAGAATCGTCGTGATTTGAAACTCGATGAAACGAAAAAGCGACACTAAGAAGAGACAAACATCTATACTATATGATTTAGCCTGCGAGAAAATGAGATAGCGTATATACCGAGGGGCACACTGAAATGATCGGGAATAGAATATTTCGGATTGAGTTACAATAAAACCTTTTTTAGAATTTGAATACTGGCCTCTTAGAATCTTAATGACATTCAAACAATTTAAAAAAATGTTTAAAAACAAAGACTATGTTGGTTTAAAGTTGACACGTCGTTAACAGAAATGGAGCTCACGCGTGAACATTTTCGTGCCATAATTTATCAAAATTTTCGTCGCGGCTTATCTTAAGATATATGTCTCAGAGAACTTGTTTCGATTTATGATGTTGAAGCACCGAGTCAAACGACAATATACCGCTGGTATGCCGAGTTCCGACGCGGTCGTGTGTCGCTCAGCACTGTTTCTTCTGCAGGTCGACCAAGAACAGCGGTCACGTGACACGCGAGCAGATTCGGGCTGTTATCAGCATCGGAATGACTGCAATTCAGTCGATATTACATAATGAGCTGTGTGTAAGAAAGCTAGTTTCCCGCTGGCTTCCCCACAATTTGCCCGAAGAGCAAAAGGCGGCTCGTATAGATTGGTGCCTGAATACTCTGCAACGCTTCAATGGAGGGAAGTCAAATGCCGTTTATAATACCGTCTCAAGTGACAAATCATGGATTTATTCATACGAACCCGAAAGAAAACGTCAGTCAGCAGTTTGGGTCTTCGAAGACGAGGTCAAACCAACGAAGGTGGTATCGCTCCCGCAGCGTGTCAAACAAAATGGCCGCTACGTTTGTCTCGAAAAAGGGGCATGTTGCTACAATTCCTTTGCAGGAACGCAGAACGGTTACCGCTGAGTGGTATATCACGGTTTGTTTGCCAGAAATGATAGCCGAACTCCGAAAAAATAACCCGAAACGTCGCATCATCTTACGTCACGATAATGCAAGCTCCCATACGGCTCGCAAGACAAATGATTTTTTGAAGCAGGAAAACGTTGAACTGATGAGCCATCCTCCGTACAGTCCAGACCTGAGCCCAAACGATTTCTTTACATTCCCTAGAATGAAAGATTTACTACGCGGTCAACGGTTTGAAGACCCCGAAGCAGCTGTCGAAGCGTATAAATCAGCCATTTTGTCAACATCAACTTCAGACTGGAATTACTGTTTTAATGATTGGTTTGCACGAATGAAAAAGTGCGTTAAATTGAACGGAGAATACTTTGAAAAACAATAAAATACAATTTAGCTATACCGTCCCTGTGGTTTTTCTTATTCCCGATCATTTCAGTGTGCCCCACGTAGAATATATTTTTCGTTATATTGTTGCCTATTATGTTAGTGTCCTTTTATTGTACGGTGCTTAAAATGGTTGATATAACTTTAACTGTTAAAATAGATAATAACAATAAAATTATTTTATTTAATAAAATTATCATATTCAATCCATTCATAACAAGCCTCGATTTCGTAACTTACCCGATTTATATTAGATTAATCGTGTATATATTCTATGCACCACCTCGAGAGTTATTAAATTTTTGTTCCATAAAATTACTTTACCTGTACAATAAAGTAGATGGCGCTATTAAAATACACTTTTATTCGCTATTTTCTGAAGGTTGCACTTCTACCGCGCGCCGCCGCCGCCGCTCCTTGCGGAGATTTAGGCTGGGCTGGTTATGGCGACGGCTGCAGTCTAGCTGCCATCCCGACAGCCAGCGGGGGTGGTTTCTCCGTCTACAGTTTTTCCCCCATCCCGCCCGTTGGTGTATCCGTTTTCTCAGAGAACGAGATCGGAGGTACCTTGTCTGTCTCACGGCTGCAGCAACGGTGCTGTGGGAATAGTGAGCGAAGACATCGCCCCTGCTTGGGGCTACCCCGCTGCTACTTGTTTGGGCTACGGCCCAGACCTTGCTGCAGGAATCGGTTACGGTCCCGCTATCGCTGGACGTGCCTTCAGCCTGCTCCCTTCATGCCTGGCTACGGTTGCGGTGTCTACTAAAAAAATTGTCCCCTAGATAATATTTTTTTTAAATAGATTTGATTTTTTCATTAATCACCAGTTATTACCACGGTAAGTTTAGTTGGATTGACATCGCAGTATGAGATATCTCGCACTTTTGATGCTTATCGCGTAAACTATATATACCACCACCAACTGTTGGAAGACGTAACATGTTTTGGCATATCCCATAATTGCCTCTTACTACTACGTTCATTCATTCATTTATTACAGTCCTTCAAAAGTCCACTGCTGAACATAGGCCTCCCCAAGAAATGCCAAAAAGCATGGTTCTGAGCCAACTGCATCCATCGACTTCTTGCATGTCTTTCCAGGTCGTCATTCCATCGAGTGTGGGGCAGGCGCGGTCCGAAGTGGAGGGTTATAGGGGACATGACCCCTCCCCCAAAATCATACACGACAAAATTAAAAATCTTGATTACAAAATAAAATAAACAATTTTTTGCCCCTATACTCGATGTAATTTATTATGTTTTGCTGACATCTAACGGTGCTTTTATAAACTACGATGTAATTTTCTGAGGACTGTTATATTCCACTGATAGATAGCATAATGACTGACCTACAGGACCGACTTTCTGTGGATACGATGAACCTGTTCGGATTAGGCAATTTTATGCCAAAATCTGAAAATACAGAAGAAGATCTTCTTAATGTGAAGAAAGTATCAGAATGTTATTCCCATTTCTTGAGTGTTCCTGCTGCCACTCTCGTTACAGAGTATTAGCTATGGATTTCAAAGTAGAAACGGGAGCTGAAAGAAATCACTGATACAAAATTTCCGTGTGGTTTCTGCAATCGAAGTTTGCGACGTTGATCTCTACCCAAATATAAAGACTGCTGAAAATTCTGGCCACTCTTCCTATAAGCGGTGCGACATCAGTGATATCATTTTCTACGCTAAGACATGTAAAAACTTGGTTGAGAGCAAACGTGTTAGAATCTCTTCTACCTCTCGGTTGACAGGTTTTGCTCTTCTAAATATTTATGTAGAGATAGCCTTAGACGTCTCAAATATCATCACCCGATTTGTCAATTAAAATAGAAGACTTCCATTTGTTTTATAATGTGTGCAAAAAAATGTGTATATTGTGTAATAAAGTCTAATTTACTTGACATATTTTATTATTAGTGACCCCCTCAAAAATTACAGGCTGCTACCGCGCCTGGTGTAGGGATGCCCTACACTTCGTCTACCGGTACGAGGGGTGCCACTCGAGAACCTTTCTTTCTCGTCGGTTGTCGATTCTTCGAGCTATATGGCCTACCCATTAATACTTCAGCTTACTACTCCGTTGGTCCATCGGTAACTCTGGTTCTATCGCGCATATCCTCATTTTTAAGTCTATCATGCAGATAAACCCCAAGCATAACCATCTCTATAGGTCTAACTATTCGGTGATTGCTACCAGTTTTCACCCTCGCGATCACTGAGATATCACTAAACAGTTGTCGTGTTGTCGTTATAATGAAGTCAATCTAATTTTTGTCGAACCGTCGGGGCTTTACCAAGTCCACTTTCTGTGAGGCCGCTTCTGGAAGAAAGAGTTCATCATAAAGAGTTTCTCTTTCCACATAAAGTCGGCCAGCTGCTGGCTGATCGTGTTCGATCCCCGCCAACACCATTGGAATTTTTAATTCAAAAAGTAGCAATATTTTTAGCCGTTATCTTTAAAAATGGTCGCAGTTCGTTCTATACTATTGTACCGTATAATTATTTTAAAATTACATTTACAAATTTAAACAGACATTTAGTTCATTTTTCTCCGACGTAATTTCTATGACATCTAAACAGATTTTAAATTGATTTCTTTGTAACTCAGGAATTTTATTATAATATTAACTTTGGATTTTTTTTATTGGAATATTAAGTTAAGGTACCTATAGACTTATAAACAACTTTACCCATTTATATTAGTACTAATAGCAGACCCGATTGACTTCGCTCTAGCGTAATTTGGGTAAAACCATAGAATTATTATTTTGTAATAATTCTATGGGTAAAAACCATGTTATTACATTTTTTAAATTAAATATTCAAAGAAAAAATTACCAACAAAAAAAACCGTTACCTTTACTAAGCTTTACCGTTACAGTCTATCAAAGTCTTATTATAACATAAATATATTGAATAACCACTATGCTTTATTATGTACATACATTTTTAAATAATAACCATGCAATTTTTCAAACGCAAATAAGTAGTGATAAATTTCAATGCTTTTTTTTTCATAATTAAATTTTTAAATTATTTAAAAAAGTATTAACAAATGAATGTAATAAAGTTAAGATTTATATCAACATAATTATGTATAGAAAAAGATAAATTATTTACAACACACGTCCTTCTTTCATTCGACACCTTTCCAACATTACAAGGCGATCTTGCCAGACGGTGCGCTGCTACAATGCACGCGCACGCCGCGCCGGGCTTATATGAAGAGAAATTATTTATACAAAAAAAATATAAATCATCGTGGATTGACTTCTAAATATTATTATTATATATATATATATTATAATAACGCAATGAACGCACCGAATGAGACAAGAAAGTGGTGGCGTAAAGGGGGGGCTTCAGGTGCCAAGCACAAAGGGGTGTCAACGACAACTCACTCGCACAGCCACAGAATACTTACAGAAGATTTACTCGGCGAAGACATATCTATAATTACATAACTACATACCTACCTGAGTATCTACCTGCATACAAATATTATATCTTAATATGTATTTCAAATTTAATTTTATTTACTTTTGAACATAACTTAATTTCCTAAATAAATGAGTGGTTTGGTCATCTAGAATGAACGAACGAGGAAAGAGTGACAAAGCAAATTTATGTTGTAAAACTGAAAGGCAGAGTCGGGAAGGGACGCCCTAGACCATAGGTTTCCAAAGTAATCCAGATGAACCCCCAGGCGTCCAAAGGAGACTACACAGCGGTCCACGTAGACGTGAAAAGAAAACAGGGGTTCAAATGTAGTGTGTAAGTGGCAAAAGTTTCTGGTTTTCATAAAGAACAAAAATTTTGGCTTGGATTTACGTATCAACGTAGACAGGTAGAATCATTCACTAGGTAGACATTTACAAACATTATTTCGGTGGCAGCAGATAGAGCTCCTGCCATGTTCGGGCGATATCCTGGGTTTATAAGCCATCTTGAAAGAATAGTGCCAGGACTATTTGCAATTCACTGTGTCATCCACCGACAACACCTTGTAGCGAAAAATTTGAGTGATAGATTGGACCAATCGCTTGAATATGTGATTAACGCAGTTAATAAAATAAGAAGCTATGCTTTGAATACCCGTTTATTTGCACTATTGTACGATGAAAATGATGAAGATTTCAAACGACTGCTTTTACATTTTGAAGTACGCTGGTTGTCGAAAGATGCATACTTTTCAAGATTTTACTCACTTTTCGAATCAGTGATTGAGTATCTGGAAACTAAAGGACCAGATTTAAAAGAAAATCTGATCAAATATAAAGCGGATATTGCGTACTTAACAGATTTGTTCATAAAATTTAATGACGTTAACTTGCAGTTACAAGGGGACAGCCTTAATTTAATAAAACTAAAGGCTGTAATTGCGGCTTTTCTTGGTAAATTGAAATTAATGAAGCAAAATATTGGTCGGTGCGAATTCTCCCAGTTTCCGCATTTGTCACAGATAGAATATCTTGATGAGGATATTCAGACATACGCTCAACATTTAAACCCTGCATGATGACTTCAAAAATAGATTTGAAGATATTCTGACGATGGAAATACCACCATGGATCAATAACCACGTTTGATGAAACAGAAGAGGCGAATGTGGTATTACAAGAGGAGCTGCTGGAGCTCAGCACTAACGAGAAACTGAAGGTGAAATTTAAAAAAGGCTATCAAACATTTTGGCTGCAGGCAGAAATCTCCGAAAAATATCCTGGGCTGTGGGAAATTGCGAGAAAATTTTAAATAGCGTTTCCCTCGCCATATTTTCTCGAAAGAAGTTTTAGTGCTGTTACCAACCTGTTAACAAAAAAAAGGAGCAGATTCACATCACAGAACGGGAAGATTTGAGATTACTTCTTACGAAACTGAAGCCAAATATTGATAATTTGCTGTCAACTCATCAAGTACATCTGTCTCAGTAAAAGCATGACTATTTTTTATTGTTGATTTACATTTCAGAGTTCATTGCTGATTTTTTGTCAATTGTTGATTGCTTGTAATAATAAATGTTTATAATTTTGTACAACCACAAGTATCATTTTAATAAATAAGACACAAGAACATGTGCTACTTTTTTTTCTTCATAACACTGGGAGTGATATTTTTTAAGAGTTTTAGGAATACAGTAGAAATGTAGGGTCTACCGAAAATAGTAAAACTTTGAAAGTGGTCCACGAGAAAAAAAGTTTGGGAACCTCTGCCCTAGACGAAGGTTTATCGACCACATTGGAGATATATTGAAAATGGGCCAGATTAGGAGTACCCTTAACCGATGTGCGTGTAGGCGTAGATATATGGATGTAAAGGAGGCGAGAGAGGTGTGTCAGGATCATGCCAAATGGAAGTCCGTGGTCTCTGCCTAACCCACTGGGTGACAGGCGATAGTGTTTATGTATGTAAATGAGTTCAGGTTAGGTAGCGCTTAGTCGAATGAGTAACGCGATAGAACAAGGTAAGTAAGGCCTCAAGGATATGATAACGCTGCAACCATGGCAGGACTTCATGATGGTGTGCAAACCAGAATCAAAGAACGCAATCCCAAAGCGTTGTTTAGGCCTTGTGCTAATCGATAAATCTATGTGAAGTGCACTCATTTGGAAGCGTTAATTCAAGTTTATTTTTTCGGAACAGTAAAAAGAGTTTACACGTTCTTTTCATTATCCACACATCGAAGGGCAATTTTAATGAAAAGTGTAGGCGTATGCGTAAAAAGACTATCAGAGAAAAGACGGAGTGCTCATCACGACGCTGTTGAACCATTGCAGAATAGTTTTGAGAAACTTGTATCAACACTATGTGATCCCAGCAGCAGCAGAGAAAATATCGATACAACAGAAGCAGCATCTACACTCATATCAGTTTTGTGTGACTTCAGTATTTTATGCTACCTTTCCTTTTCTAGTCGTTGGGAAGTCTAGTTTAGAAGTTCTAAAACAAGTTAATCAGATGCAAAAGTAAATACAAACATCTGGACATAACTGAAAAAATGTGTGATGAAAATCAAATCCCTAAAATTTTTCTTCAGAGCATATTCACATTGTGGAAAAAGCTATTTCTTTATCAACAAAAAAAGTGTGAGGACTTGGACATTTCGATTGAAGGAAGAAGAGGAAGGAGGAGATTTCGAAAACGTTTGCCAGGAGAAATGGCCCGATTGCCAGAGGAGCTGCAGAGAACTATGTTAGAATGTCTTGACAGATTTTACGAAAAACTAGACCATCGTTACAGGGCAACGGGTGATATTCTCGTAACATTTAGTGTTGTTCAGCCTCACACTCTGCTAACATGAAGATCTTTGTCTAATAGTTTTAAATCTGACAATAATCTACGATGAATTTTTTGCAGAAGACATAATTTTGGAGATTTTAGGACTGAGGTGGCACTTGGAAGCCAAAAAGAGCACAAGAAGCGGTTCAATGTATGAACATTAATGGAGCTTCTGAGATTCATAGTAAAACGGGGCTATTCTGAATCTGTTCCGAATTTAGCGCTGTGTCTAAGAATTTTATTAGTATTTGTGGTTTCGGTAGCTTCATGTGAAAGAAGGTTTTCAAAATTCAAGTTAATAAAATCTTATTTAAGGTCCACAATGAGCTAAGCGCGATTAACCAGTCTTTCCATTTTATCTATCGAAAAGGACAAGAATGTAAATTTTGATAATGTAATAACATATTTTAGAAAAATAAAGTCCCGTAAGCATGTTTAGCATTTTTTGTTTTATTTTGGGGAGTGCTTGATAGAAAACCGCCCTGGGTGCCAACCCACGCTACGCCGCCACTGAAAGACAAGAAGAGGTCTCAATAGATAATATTTTTATAGAAGCTGACTGAATAATTAAAACTGGCAGATTAATTGAAAAGGGAAAGAAGTAGTTGTATTCTAGCGTACATCTCCTAGAAGAATTTCAAAAATGAGCCGAAAAGATCGAAGAAGAAATTTACAGGTAACTTCCCACCTGTGTAATTTTTAATTTCATTTAAAACTTTAATAATTTTAGATTTTTTTAATGTTGATTTTGCTATTTAGTTTAAAAAAAGTTATGTATTAAATGGTCTGTATTTAACATATGATTAAGTTTTAGTAATTATTTATCAGACAATTCACGATACATTTGATTTTTCAATATTTTTATTACTATTTCCTAAAAAAATGCAATCATAATACAATATTAAAAATGATGTTACATTTTAAGCACTTATGTGGAATTATTATTAACAATAAGGGACAAGACAATGTTATATTCACTTTTATTCAGATATTATTTATCTTATTTTTATTTCTGTGTCCTGAAAAAAAAATGTATAAACTTTACGGAATTATAACATTACAGGGGGTTTGACCAGCCGCCCTACCCAAGCCAAGATGAACCTTATAATAGAATATACCTTTCAACAGATAATATTTATATAATATTGTAAAAAAAACTGTATTCATTTTTTTGTTAAAGTTATAATAGGTATACGTTATTAGAATGTAAGATTTTTTAAAGGTCATTGTTAAAACTCGCCTAAGAACCAACATATATTTGACAATTACCAAAATTCACATTCACAGACACTTCTGAATTATGAAATCAAAATAAAAAGGACTTTTTAGGTTTTGAACTTTGTACCTATTTTTTAATACTGATGTGCTAAGTTTATGGACTCCTGTGATTTTGCAATTGCACATTACCTTCACTCACATTTTTCAAAAGTTGTCATAAACTCAAATATATTATGAAAACGTTTATATTTTAAAATATATCTCAGATTAATTGTATGCCACACTGGGGTACTGTGAAATCATATGTTTTCATTTAAATAACAATACTATTGTACACATACAGTATCAATATCGAAGAACTACATATTCGTAGGAATTTTATAACAACTTCAGTTGAAAGATATTAAATTATTAATATTCGTTTTTCTTTCCTTTCGTTTTTTATTCCGCCGAAACTTCCAGCAATGGAAACAACACCACCGGCTGGGACTTCACTGCCGAATCTTATGGCGCCAAGTATCGGCTGTAATGAACGTATAAATCGGAGTAAGAGTCGACTATGGGATATGCCAAAACATAATACGCCTTCCGGCAGTTGGTGGCATATATAGTTTACGAGATAAGCGTCAAAAGTGCGAGACATTTGGTACTGCGATGTCAATCCAACTGAACTTATCATAGTAATAACTGGTGATTAATGGCACGAAGGCAGCAGGCTGAAGGCATGTCCAGCGATAGCGAGACCGTAACCGATTTCTGCAGCAAGGTTTGGGCCGTAGTCCAAACCAGTAGCGGCAGGGTAGCCCAAAGCAAGGGCTACCCTGCATGTCTTCGCACACTATCCCTATAGCACCGTTGACCCAGCCGTAAGAGACCGCACCAGCACCAACAGTTGGAAGGGCGCCCTCTAGACCAACGGTACCCAGGAAAGGCAACTCACCACCGACAGTCAAGATACCTCCGAGAGAAACTCGGAGAGAACTGATACACCAACGGGTGGGATGGGGGAAGCACTGGAGACAGGGAAAGCAGCCCCGCTGGCTGTAGGGATCGCAGTTAAATCGCAGCTGGCACCACAACCAGCCCAGCATGTAGGTTTCTTCATAAAATTGTCTTGATTATGAAGTAACTTTCTTTCGTAAGGATTAATATGCCATGCCTGATAATATCGCTCATAAATCACTTTTAAATTTTCAATATTTTTTTTGTTACAAAATGCCTTATTGTGGTATGTATAAGAATAATGGTATTACGGAGTCTTTTTAAATGGAGTAAAGGTCAATATTTTTGTAGGACATTGTATTTACATATTACCAACTATTATGCTAGCACATGCGAATGAAGCAATTCGGGACCGCTTTTTCTTCCGACTTACTTGACAAAAATTAATATTTAAGGCTAGTTGAAATGTGTAGCCTTTTTTTTTTACATGGGGAAATGCCTACGCATACCCGCCTCGCGGGGGCAAGGACGGGTTATGTCGGACTCGCACCGACTAAAACCCCATGGTGTTCCACCCTCGTCGCATATTGGCAGGGCCACGGGAACGCTTTCACACACTTCCGCGGCCCCACCTGCGCTGGCCGCCCCATGGCGGCCCCTCCTCGGGAGAGGACTACTCCTCCTCCATCTCCCTCTCAGGTAAGGCGCACCAGAACACATGGCGCGCCCTCCTCTTCGGCCTCCAATTTCATGTGCGCAACAGACGCCCCCGTGTCCGATGCGCGAAGGCCATGGGGCCAGGAAAAACTAGCACTCAGAAGCACCAGCCTTCCTGACCTCAGCGGCGGATCTGATCTATGGCTCCGCCGCCAACCAAGATTCGGCTGCGGAGGGTAGGGAGAGCGGCGCCTCGCAATACCGACACTCCTCTCCCCCCGCAGCCCCACCACCACCGCATCAACGGTGCGGCCCCGTTTGAGTCGCGGAGGATAGGGCGAGTGGCGCATCGCCATACCAACACTCCTCTTCCTCCGCGACTCCACGTCGGCTGCAGCGGTAGAGGGAGCGGACATCCCTCCCACCGCAGCCCACCGACACACATCCGAAGTGGGCTCGCCAAGCCCACTCGGAGTGGCCACCTCGGGCCGGCCCTATACCACGGGCCAGCCAAGGGGTTCCTCTTTGTTCACCGCGGTTGACCAACCCACGGCTACTAAGCCCCCCCGCCACGACAAGGCGGGAACCCGTTCGGGGGGGATGTGTAGCCTAACGATAGATAGCCTGTATACTATTACTCATAAAAGACAATGCCCATCTGTGCCCCAGAAATGCCCAGATAAAGTATATTACAAGATTGCTCTAAAAAATAAAAACTAGAATTATGTTGTTAATTTTAAATCATATAAAGCACTGGATAAAAAATTTAAAAAAATAAGACGGTTTGTTGACATTGCAGTACGTATCATCGTTTCAATCATTAATTCATGCTTTATTTATTACGCTCTGGAATCACGTCCTTTGGCCCATGTAAAACTTAACATAATCGAATAATAATATACTGCTTTACAACAAAAGAAAATAAAAATATGATTTTATAATAAACGTCATCAGATGAAAAAAGCATGGCCCAGTTAAGCATTCATTTTTGTTATCAAAACCCAGAGACAGACTAGGTTTTCTACCAACGCCATTTATGGGACTATTTGTTTGTTCACCTATCTCTCATTGACAGTCTCTTAAATTATAAAATCTTAGGCTTTGTTTAGTTAGGGGCTAAATAATGGGCATGATAAATAAAATCTTCCAAAAAGGAATCGTTTTTTTGTTGATCAATTGATCTAAGTAATCGATTCCAATATCGATTATTATTTTACATTTGAATCATCAACGAGTTGAATAAAGATCTAAATGATGTCTCTAGACACTCAAAAGTACAAAAAAGTACTTTGTGGTAGTGTATAAGTATATCTAGGCTTCAAATAAACAAATATAATTAAAGCAAAAATCTAATGAAATAATGGCTCAAAAGGCTTAACTCCAAGTCAAAAACATTCCAAAAAAACTAAAATGACTGTCATTCATTCTTTCACTGTATAAAAAACCAGTAGGAAGTTATCATGTTTAATGTCCAATATCTTTTGAACCGGTGCTTTATATGACATTAAATCTAGATATCATATAAATACTGTTAAAAAGTTATCATATGAGATAGAGCTGCAATTTGGGCATTGCATGGCATTGCTGACTTTAAGCTCCATACTAATATGGGCATGGTCCTTTGGCTTATCATATATAAAAAAGAAATTTTCAAATCGGACTGGTAGTTCCATAGATTAGTGTTTAAACAAGCAAAAACTAAAACAAAAAAAACTCCTCCGCTTTATTATATTATAATAAATGTAATAGTATAGATATAAAGATGTTAATGTGTTGAAATGATAATGAAGCAACTTCATGCAATGAAGAGAACGTGACATATACGTAAAAGAACAAGTTACAAAAAGTGAGATATATATTTTTAATTTCGGTATATAGGTTTATGGAACTGTCTCAATTATGGCAATATATGTACTTCATCAGCCCGTGAAAATCCACGGCTGGACATAGGTTTCTCCCACTGTCGTACCGTGTGTTGGAGGATCTGCCGGTCTGCTCTAGTCGCCACGATTGGTAGTAACGGATTGTCTCGGGTCACTAGAACCCGGCAAAATGAAAATCTTTAAAATAAGATCTTTAAAAATAAAAATTTAAAACTTAGTACAATTTCAGTCACTGCGTGTTCTACTATATACAGGGTAATTTTTAATTTACTGAAGACCTTTTGGGAATATATTATTTACATCATAACAACAACATCAGTAAGAAAAAAAATTATATTTCTTCAATTTTTATTTTCATACAAAAATAAAAATATTTTAATTGGACCTTCTAAACGGTAATAGTCCTAGTTAACAAAAGAAAGCACGTGGCGGAGTAGGGGTGGAGGGGTGTAGAAGGCGGCGCTTGCTCATTTGAACTTGACCGAATTACCTGTGTCGTCAGTCGCCTTTGGTGCGCCCGCGGCGTTTCTCCTTCCGTTGTGAGATTAATATCGCGAACGTTACCTTGTTACGATGTCTTACCGATACTCAAATGTTGAGTATACCGAAATGGTGCGAATTTTAGCAATTTGCAATGATAACGTTAGTGAAGTCTGCCGTGAATATTCAAGGCGATTTCCCAACTCACGTGCACCGAGCTACGCTACGATGCTAGGCTAAACTCGCAATCGCTGTGTAGTACAGCGATTGCGAGTTTACGGGCAATTCCAGCCTGTATCAATCGATCGTGGTCGTCCACCGTGGCGAACAGTACGTGAGCAGGAAGACATACTGCAGTTTTTTGAACAAAATTCAGCAGCGAGCACTTACGAGGCAGCCCGACAGGTTAATGTGTCACAGTACTATGCATGGAGTGTCATACACAATGAAGGGACCCTTTCCACCTGCATCGTGCTCATGAACTCGGCGAAGCTGACAAACCAGCGCGAGTTACATTTTGTAACTGGTTACTAGCTGCTGGACGAGCTGACATTTTATGGACTGATGAAGCAACATTTGGCAGAATAGGACTATTTAATTCGCACAATGAACACTTGTGGTGCTATGAAAATCCACATGAACCAAGACCGCATAGCTTTCCACGCCGGTTTAGTGTCAATGTGTGGGCAGGCGTTTTAATACAACGTTACTGGGCTCAGTCTTCATAGAAAGATTAAACGGTGAAAGCTATCATAGTTTTCTCACCGACACGCTGCCAGAATTGTTAGAGGACATACCACTTGCATCTTTACGCAATATGTATTACCAACATGACGGGGCACCGGCGTACTATGCTCGCCAAGTTAAGAATTATTTAAACAAAGAATACCCTGGTCGCTGTATCGATCATGACGGGCCTTTTGCATGGCCTCCCAGATCTCCAGATCAGTTGAAAAGTGTGCCTTAGATGGGCCCTGTATCAAAATTTGTTAGGGGGACCCAATGAAGAGTAGGGGGATGAAGTTGTTCACGTCTGCAGGAATTGCCGCCCGCACCCTGCACGTGTCCCCTGGGTGGCGCTAAACGAACAACAAACTACTGGCTGCTGTACTGTTTCGCTATAATCTTGCAACCTCACAGCACTATCACAGTCATTCGAAGAATATTGTATCATTTAATTGAACCCACTTGAAATGCCTCAATGCGATCAGCTCTCCTCGGAGAGCCACCAGACTAGAGATATTGGACCTATTACCCGAATCTGCCAACTTAATATAGAAAGTATTAGTCAAGCTAAATGCGAAGTAGTAAGTAAGATTCTATTAGAAAATGACATAGACGTACTCCTTTTACAAGAAACTCACGCTAGAGATGAACAGGATCTATATAAACGTGGTGCGATCCCGGGATACTACCTTGCTCATTCAATTAACCACGCGCAAAATGGCATCGCCACTTATGTTAAAGACGGTATTAAACATGTCGCTGCGGCGATTTGCTTTGGCATCCGGATTTATTTGCCTCTGCAATAAAGATCAATAACCTTACCATTGTAAACGTATACAAACCACCGAACTCTTCATGGACTATTAACCTCCCCGCTTTCCCACACCCATGCCTATATGCCGGCGAGTTCAATAGTCATCACACGACCTGGCGATATAACAAAAATGATTCAAATGGTGAACACCTCGTGCAATGGGCGAAGCTGGTATTTAATGCCAAGGACAGAGGATCGTTCAGGTCAGCAAGATGGAAACGGGATTATAATCCAGACTTAACGTTTACTACCTGTGACATCAATCGAACCCCATTACAAACCACACGAAGAATTCTCTCAGACTTCCCGAACAGCCAGCACTGACCGGTGCTTGTTGAGGTTGGTATTAAGATCCCCTTAACAAACGCCGTGCCTTTGCCTCGATGGAACTTCCACAAAGCAGACTGGTCAAATTCAGCGCTGACATGGATGCTGCTATCAGATGGATACCTCCCTGTGCCGAAAACTACAAGAGATTTACTAAATTTATCATAGCAACAGCAAAATAGAGCATTCCCCGAGGCTACCGCAAGGCGTACATCCCTTGTTGAAAACTATTTAATGAGTACACGCGCACGGGTTACTTTGAAATAGGTGATGATCTTCTGAAATCTCTCGACGAAGGGCATCGAAATAGGTGGCTCGATACGATTTTAAGACTTCCAGAAGGAAAGCTTGGAGGGTGCTCAATGGGTTGGCAGGCAAGACTGGAACAAACTCCCGTGGCGGATCTGCTCCACTAGCCAACGCGATTGCAAACAGAATAGTTGAGGTGTCCCGAGTTAAAAGCAAGGAAAGGTGATACCCGGGCGACACGACAGTGCGCTAAACAGCTCAAGGCGTTGCTACCAATTGACTACCAGCTGTCACGAGAATTATCTCAAGATGAAACCGATCGCACCTTGAAACTATTGCCCCCTAATAAATCTGCGGGTTTCGATGGAGTCTACAATGAGTTTCTAAAGCACCTGGGCCCGAAATGCAGGAAACGGCTGAAAGAGTTCTTCTCAGATATCCTGTTACGTAACAAATTGCATCGCTACTTCAATAGATCGAAGATTTTTGCTATGCTAAAACCCCAAAAACCAGCAGACGATCCTAAAAGCTACCGTCCTATCGCCCTTCTGAGCTGTGTCTACAAACTTCTGGCGAGACTAATATACAACCGCATTATGCCCTTTCATTGATAAGGTGGTTCCAGTGGAACAAGCTGGCTTCCGTTGTGGCCGCAACTGTATAGACCAGGTGTTGTCCCTCACAACCCACATTGAAGCAGGGTTTCAAAAGAAACTAAAGACGGTTGCTGTTTTAATAGACCTGTCAGCGGCATACGACACAGTTTGGCGGCAAGGATTGATCTATAAGGTCATGAAAGCGGTACCATGCAGCAAAATGGTGGGGCTGTTAAATAGCATCCTTAGCAACCATGAGTTCATGGTTTTCCTTGGCGACAGTGAAATTCGTACCAAAAAGCTGAACAATGGATTACCACAGGGTTCCGTTTTGGCTCCGCTGCTCTTCAATCTTTACTTACATGATATACCTGAAACGCATAGTCGTAAATTTATGTATGCTGATGACATAGTACTAGCTTCACAATACGAAACCTTCAAATCATTCGAAGGTATCCTTAACGAGGACTTAAGCATACTAGACAAATACTTTACGGAGACTAGTACCAAACACTGCCAAAACCGAAGTAACTGCGTTTCACTTGGCTAACCAAATGGCAAAATACGAGCCCACTGTTTAGTTTGCTCGAGCCATGTTACACTACAACCCCACTCAGAGATACCTGGGTGTGACTCTCGATCGGAGTCTCACGTACGCTCCGCACATGGACAAATTATCCAAAAAGCTCCAGACCAGAAACAACATCTTGCACAGGCTAGCAGGCACCACTTGGGGGTCCAGCGCCGGTGTGCTGTGTACCATCAACCCTACACATGAACCTGCTGGTTCTGCGCTCCCAAGAAGGGAATGGTGCCAACTGAATAGGGCACGAACCGGATACGGGCGAAGCAATGCCTTCATGTCCATGTGCGGGTGGAGGGAATCACCGGGGTGTGTGTGTGTGTGGAGCTGCTGTCCAGGATGTTGTTGTTGTGTTGTGTGGATGCTGTTGTTGTGTTGTACCGCCATGTCGGTTTTATCGAGGCCTTATATGGTTATCGAGGTTTTATATGGCCGGCCCATAGCCACTTGAGCTTAATGATCCACTACTGTGTTCCTCAGGGCTACTATTATTTATTCTGTGGCAGGAATTAGTTGTAGTTCCGGTGGGGTAAGCGAACCACCCCCCTGTTCCTGCCTTGTCGTGGCGGGGGGGGGGGGGAGGGGGCTTAGTAGCCAAGGTTCGGTCACAAGCAGTGAATTAAGAGGAACCCTGGCCAGGCTGAGGTGTAGGGCCGGCCCGAGGAGGCCAAGTGAGTCTGAATGAGCTTAGCGAGCCCACTTCAGATGTGTGTTGGTGGGCTGCAGCGAAAGGGGTGCCCTCTCACCCTACCGCTGCAGCTGAGGTGGTAGAATAGAATATTTTTTTATTCAATATTGATTACAAGTAATTCTTATTGAAAGTCATTTTTTACTTAACCACTGGTTCAAAAAAAATCCTCTGTCCTGGAAAGAACCAGCAAGAAACCCAGTGGGACTTTTTTTAAAATTAATTTTAAAAAAAAATTATTTACACGGATAGGCCGGCTCGAACCGGGGTGGTACCACGACCTCACAGAAAACCAGCGTGAAGTAGAGGTTTACCTCTGCATTTCGCTTGGTGAGTGCAGGTGGCCGGAGGCCCTTTTTACTGGAAATGAGGCATTCCATCTTAGTCCTCACGGATGACAACGCTTCTACACTTTGATTAGTAATAGAGGATATATGTAGATGTCTATGGACCGTAGCAACCACTTACTATCAGGTGGACTGTGTGCTCGTTTGTCACCCTTATCCTATAAAAAAATATTACAAACTATTTACAAAATTTATTTTTGAAACAGCTTGGAAGCGACCACCTCATTCCCAGGGGTTATTATCAACCATGTATATTACAATAATCCTTTTTATACAGCTTTTGTTTAATTAAATATTTAAATTCGGTAATAGAGATATTTTGTATATTTTCTGGGACTTTGTTGTAATAGCGTATACATTGCCCCAAGAATGAATTACTGACTCCACAGAGAGTTGAGGGACTGATATCACTATATAGCTTGTGTTTGTTCCTAGTGTTTACAAAGTGTATATCACTTTTTTTACTAAACCTATCTTTGTTTTTGTGAACATATATTAAATTTTCGTAAATATACTGAGAGGCCAAAGTTAATATATTTATTTCTTTAAATTTTTCTCTAATGCTGGGGCCACAGTAACGAGAAACGTCAATGCCCATAAACGCAACAATTATTGCCTTAATTTTAACGCGATAAACTGAGTGGCCACACTTGGAACGGTCGACGTCATTTCAATTTTAATGACGTTGACCATTTATTTTTTAACTCAAAACGGGACATGGGTTTTTTATACTCCCCAGTTAGCAGGTTAACAATAAAAATAATATTATGTTATTTATTCAAAAACTGTAACTTTATACAATTAGTGTTTACTATAATTCTTTTCTTTCTTTTTTAAAAAAAAAACGTTACCCCCACACTAGGATTTTCTCCTGTATCGTGGAGGCAGTTTACAAACACAAATTGAACAAGGACAAACATCCAGACCCTAAAAAATTATTTGTAGGCCATACAAACACTTGTTCTGTGCGGGGTTCGAACCCGCGCCCCCCAGCGCAGCAACTCATTGCTAAGCCACTGCGCCACGGAGCCGTTAAATCACATTAATTATAATTATTTTTATTTTAACAAATTGTGAAAAATAAAAATCAATCACCAGTTCACCGGCTTCAAAGCAAAGTTTCTCAGATAGTAATCATAATATGCAACATATTTTTTAATTATATTTATATTTGTCAGTGGAACGAATTTGCTTTAATCAAGTCGGTGATGATTTTAAATAAGGGCAAGTTTTTTTTACATTGATTTTTGACATCAACATCGCCTTTAGAACTGGAATCTGCAAGTGATTTTTTTGAGACGTCCATAATTTATTCATAATAGAAAAATACTTTTTCTATTGAAGCATTTGTACCAGGTAGACATAAAATATATTCGATTAAAATGCAAAAGAATTTATGTTGAAGATTGTTGGTGAGAAATGTTTGAATACTACCACCCAACGAATTTCTGCGAAAACTTTGAAATTATCCCATTCGGTTATTTTTTGGTCGGTCCCGCTCTCGCACCGTTCGTGTCTGACGAACTTCATAGTTTTAAATTTTCTCGCGGTTTAGGACAACGGAACTATTTTGCGTCCCGGAGCTTTGTTTGGGAACAACGGGACAGGTGACCGAGAAAAGGGACAGTCCCGTTCAAAACGGGACGTATGGTCACTTTACGTTAATATTCCTTAAATTTCAAGCAAGATGAACGTTGACGCTGCTACTCTATATTTGATGAGTGTAAATTTTTATTATATGAATATATTTTATCATTGCCTAAGCATGGCTCTGTTTGCAGAATCTCAAGAAACGTAATAACTTTTTCATTATTCCACTCTATCATAGCCATACGTGCGACTCCGTTGCGCTCACCGTGCACAATGAGACAAACGTAGTGTGGCCGCTTCAACGCGTTAATTCGTGCGTTAATCTCTTTGATGTACCGACACTCGAGTTATCGTTCAACGGGAAACGGCATTGTTCTTGCCGTTGTAGAATTATCGCGTTAAGGGGTGGCCACACCTACATTCAACGCCCATCAACGCGATAATTAATGGCATTTCTCGTTAGTGTAGCTCGGGCATAAGAGACTCTCGGTTTAAAGTTGTAAATAGCTCTTATGGCCCTATTCTGCAAAACAAAAATAGTTTCTAAATCAGCCGCATTTTTCCATAGAAAAATCCCATAAGACATTATGCTATGGAAATAACTGAAATAAACTAATCTAGCTGTCTCGACAATAGTGAGATCTCTAATCTTTTTTACAGCATAAGCTGCAGAGATGTCTATAATATAGATATAGATAGTGATGCCAAGAAAAACAGAGGATTCAACAGGGCTCAGTTCTTCCCCATTTAAAAACACATTGGTATTGAGATTTTTAACATTCGTTGTTGTAAATTTAATACATTTAGTTTTAATGCCGTTTAAATGCAGAGTTTATAATTTTGATATAGCATTATTCACTTCGTCACATTTAAATGATAGATGTTTAAGTTTAAAAATCAAGGCAATATCATCAGCAAATAATACTATATCATGATTATCCCCTACAAGGGAAGGTAAGTCATTAATATACACTAAAAATAGGAATGGGACAAGAATCGAGCCCAGAGCGACACCCATCTTTACGGACAACCCGGAAGAACTTTTACGATTGATATTAAACTGCAATCTATTGCTTAAACATGAAGTAATACGTTTAGACGCTGTGTTCTTGACACCATAGTATTGTAGCTTCCTGATTAATGTCTCATGGTGAACACAGTCGTAGGCCTTGGAAAGGTCCCACAATACACTTAAAGCATCCTTCGAATTCTCCCATGTACAAAACATATGTTTTATAAATTCGACTCCGGCGTCGGTACTCGAGCGACCCCTTGTAAAAACAAATAAATTTTTATGAAGCAATTTATTTATATTAAAATAACTTAACATCTGATATAAACAATTTCTTCAAAAATTTTACTTAATGTTGGTAGTTCTGAAAACTAAAATTGGCGGGGTCTAATGTACTACCAGATTTAAATAAAGGTATGACTTTACTATGTTTCATTAGATCAGGAAACACACCAGATTCGACACTTGTATTAAAAATTATGGCTAGAAAAGGTGCAATAGTATCTATTATAGATTTTTTTTATAGGATAAGGGTGACAAATTAGCACACAGTCCACCTGATAGGAAGTGGTTGCTACGGTCCATAGACATCTACATCTATCCTCTATTACTAATCAAAGTGTAGAAGCGTTGTCACCCGTGAGGACAAGGATGGAATGTCTCATTTCCAGTAAAAAGGGCCTCCGGCCACATGCACTCACCAATCGACACGCAGAGGTAAACCTCTATGTCACGCTGGTTTTCTGTGAGGTCGTGGTACCACCCCGGTTCGAACCGGTCCATCCGTGCGACAGCAAAAGCTACCGCGTGGCTCTACCACTGTTGAAAAGTGAGATGCAATAACTTTAACGGAAATCCCCCATAAATCTGCCGTTTCCTTAACATCAATAGTTTTAAAATATTTAACGATATCTTTTGGCAGTACTCTATGAAATTTAAAAGTATTTGAACAGGGCTTTACGTTTTGTTTAAGCAATGATTCGGCGACAGTAAGAGAAGAATTTAATGAGTTTATTGTCAAAAAAAGAACATTAGTAAAATGTTTCTCAAAAGCCATAGCAACTTGTTGATCAGGTTAGAGTTGCGGAGGAAGAGGAGTGTTAGCATCGCGGTGGGCCACTCGCCCTATCCTCCGTGACTCTGACGGGGCCGCACCGTTAATTGATGCGGTGGTGGTTGGGCTGCGGGGGAAGAGGAGAGACCCTCCACAGCCGAATCTTGGTTGGCGGTAGAACCATAGACCAGATCCGCCGCTCGGATCAATAAGACTATAGTGTTTCTGAGTGCTCGTTTTTCCTGGTCCCATGGCCTTCGCGCATCGGACACGGTGGCGTCTGTTGCACATATAAAGTTGGAGGCCGCGTGGGAGGGCGCACCATGTGTTCTAGTGCGCCTTGTCTGAGATGGAGATGAGGAGGAGTAGTCCTCTACCGAGGAGGGGTCGTCATAGGGCAACCAGTGCTGGTGGGGCCGCAGATGTGTGCGAAAGCGTTCCCGTGATCCTGCCAATATGCGACGAAGGTGGAACACCATGGGGTTTTAGTCGGTGCGAGTTCAACATAACCCGTCCTGGCCCCCGGGAGGCGGGTATGCATAGGCATTTCCCCATGTAAAACAAAAAAAGGTAAGCAAACCAGTATTATTACAGGCCGTGAAGCATTCCATTCACAGTTTACTTTTGTATAATTCCATCCTAATCCTCATAACTTACAGTTCATGTCTTTTTTTTAATGATGGCGATTTTTCTCAATAAAGGCTCTGGAAATATGCGAGGACATACGTATATACATATGAACGTACTTATAGATCTACACTCACACAAACATCCTCCTCGAACTTTAAGGCTTGAAACGTGATTATATGTCAAAATTTGAACTTCTGAATGGTGGGATGGCCTTAACAACTAGACTGGTGTCCACAATAAGAGCATGCCTTGTATTAAGATATGTTTCAAAAGGTTGGAGGAAAGAGAAAGTAACGTTCAAACCATAAAAGCGACTATACTGACCTATAGACACTGTTTATGCCCAAATTTGGTCATTTTGAACGCCATCCAATTGCGTTCGAGCTGGCGCGTCACCCGATTGTATGTAGGTGAAAAAAACGCCGCCAGGTGGGGCGGCCGTGTGCGGCTTGCAGTGGCTCGACGCGTAGGCGAAAGAAAGAGTAGCTCGCTGGCCACGATGAGGGGAACCCGCGTATCTCGATTATCGCGGCCGAAGTTCACGCGGCCGTGTAGGGTCCAGATAGTTAGATTTAGGCGTGTTACTTCGCTACGTGGATATGTGAATTTTGCAATATTTAACTTGTTCGGGTGATGCGGAATTGTGCACGCGCGTGTCGAGTAGATATACGGTCTGGGATTCGAACCGCGCATTCTTTGGTCGAGAGCATCTCCCGGTCGATTGTTTGGAAATCATTATAATTGTGCCGTCGCGTTAAGTGCCCCTTTTGTGTGTTGGTTGGTTTATTAGTTTACGTGTCAACGAGGCGTATTTTGAATTCTTTTCGCGACGTGGTGTTTTGGTGTCGAATGAAGGAACTTAGTTGTGTTTAACGCTGAACCGTATAACTCATTAAGAGATCGCGTTAGTTCCCTATTTATAATTTTGTGAAAAGTGAATCCGGGACATTGAACGTCGAATTTGAACTACTGTCCTTACTGTGTCGGGTATCACGTGTTCGATTCTACGATGAATGTGGAATTAGGCGAGTTTAAGTTAGTTAAATGTACAATGAAGCTAATAGACTGAAATAGTGACAATGAAGAAAGAAATGGTCCAGCGGTGGAGCCTGCTGGAGCGATGCAGCATTGTGGGGCAGCCTGGAACTCGGACGCTGCTGGTCGTCTAAGCTGGTCCAGGTCTCAGACATTTACACATCACTGAACACTACTTGCCATTCACCTTACACCCACTTACGGCCTGACCAAGCCTTGGTGCGAAGTTAGCTTCTGATACTGGTACGTACTATGTGTTTCTAGTATTCTCCCATATAGTTTATTATGATAGGACATTCTTCCATGTGGCCATTTTGGGGCCGATCTGCGGCTACTCGTGGAGTCTTCTGCTCATGGGCCCCGGAAGATTCGACCTTTGCTGGAGCAGCTGTAGGCCGTAACAGGCACATTATCCTCTTTTCCCTTTCTTGCTCCTAAAAAAACGGAAAGGATATGTGAAAGGGAAATTACGCAATCGGCGTTAAAGAACTTACCGTCACATAATAAACAGCATGGTTATTGTTCAGATAAATCAACAGAATCGGCACTTCAGCAAGTAGTAAATAGGATTAAAGAAGCTTTTCAAAACAAAGTCATATATCTAGGATCCTTTACATATAGAAGGAGACTTTGACAAGACAAATTTTTGCAGTTTTGAAGTTGCACTCGACAGACATCGAATCGAAACTGCACTGTGAACATGGTTAGCAAACGTTCAGTGAAAATTACCTATCATCATTTTAATTTTCGCCCTACGATTTTAATTCTCGCCTTACACTTCACATATTATATAATATTATACACATTCGTTTTAAGCAACGTAGTTGTAACCGAACTTTGGTTTAACAAAAAGCTAAGTCGGATTGACGGACAGACTTACCTTTGCTGCCTTTGCAGTGGATACAATCGGTTTACATTCAACTGCAAATTAATGTTAGTTTGTAACCGCCTTAGTAACCGCATAAAATATATTTTTCTGGGATATAAAACATTTTTATTCGCCTGAAGATATAACTATAAATTAACAATCGTCAGATTTTTTCCTTTACTTGTGCTATGGGATATTCCTTGTACATACAGGATATGCCTTTACACCAGTTCCTGCAGCATACGAGAGCCAGTTAGATAACAACCTTCGCTTTGATGTAATGCTAGTAGAAAAGCAAGAAATATGCTCCTTAGAGATGAAATAATTTTTACAATTTAAGAGGAATGCCACCTATTTATTTAGGTCTCGATGGAAAGGCGTGCTAAGATACTTATTGGTGACCCGAATCTGGTTAAAACCAATCTCATGCTTCTCGAAGACAGGCGCAAAGTATAAATTTCGGAGAGTGTGTGCAGTGTGTTGCCAGAAGCGCGTTTTACCATCTTCAGCTACATCACCACTTACCATCAGATGGGATAGTCCAACACTGTCTTAGGATAGTATAAAATGAGAAACGAAATTATTATGGTATTTTATTGAAATATATACAATACGGTACGCAGCAGGTTGACATGGCAATTTTCTAGTAATGTGGCATCACGTACCAAGTAGTTTATTATATAGTAGTATATTATTATAGCAACAAAATAAGAGTAAAATTTATTAAATAAGTAAAGTAAAGTAATATGAGAAAATATTTTATAATAATATTTAATTCATCACAATCAATATCAAATGATACAATCATCTCTACAAGCACTTAGTGACTCTTCGTCCCTAGTTTCTCTGACTTCTATGATAAAATTTTCCATTACGTTTTCCATTCCTTTATCCTTTTCCCAATATTCAGCCGTAACTGTCGAAATTGCATTCGTTGTTACCTCTTTCACTTTTGTCAAACACAAATCGCTCTTTATGTTGTGCTCTCTTACGAAGCGTTTAATGGCAGCCAGGGCTAATTAAATAGGATTTAAATCGCACATATATGGAGGTAGTCTTGTAATGTCATGGTCATGTCCTTTAACCCTTTCGCTGTCCCGTGCACTACATATAGGTCATTGTCTTACTATTGTGTTTAAAAACCGGACAGTGAACGTGTTAATTATATAGTCAGTTTTATAATTTGATATATAAACCAGATTTATTTGAAATTATAGAACAGACACGTTGCTGTTCTATAATTTCAAATAAATCTGGTTTCCTCATTGACCTGTCACACGAAATGTTATTGTCTTCCAACCATTTTATCATTGCAGATTTAAGCGAACTCTTTATTGGGGGTCATTTAGCTGGACACTATTACCCCGATCCTGCGATCAAGAAGTGAAGTCAAAAGCTTTTCGACGACCCATTTCACAAAATTCCATTCATTTGTCCATGACAGTCGCTGGTAGTAGTACCAGGCTTAAATATCAATGAAACCTCCGGTAGAAATCCGTTTCTGCCTTCTGCGCTGATTACTTTGAGTCTATATTATACCTTTAGATATTATTAGATAAATAATAGTATATTTTATTTTATACCTTTAATGATAATTTACTGATTACTAAGTATTCATTTAATGTATATCTAATATGTACCTGTTACTTTGTATTTATTACCCTCTATATATATTTATATTATTTGTCTATATTTCTGTCATTTTTAATATACATGTTTATGTATTTGTATATATATTATCATATGGAAACGTCGCCACTCGCGCTGTAGATTTCATACCGCTTGCACCGCCGCTTCCGAGCGGTCGTGTTCAGGTAGTCCGCGCTTTCGTCCCCGTACGGTAGTGCCCTCTCGCTCTCGCGCCTCCGCTGTCCTGCTCGTGCTGTACAGTGCCGACGCCTTGGTGAGTCCTTTATGCTAACTTCAGTTCTTGCCCCCTGTCTTCGGGCGGGGAGAATTGACTGACCACTGCTTGTTATTGTTATCCTTATTGTTGTTTTTACTGTTGATTTTTGTTATTTCTTTCGTTATTACAAAGGCGGCGACGGCCCTCGCCGCCGTCGCCGCCTTTGTCGCTCCCCCTGCCCTTCAGGCACTCCAACCGCCACCCGTTGTCGCGGCCTTTCTAGAGATTAAAAACTCTTTCTCCCCCCTAGATATGGAGTGCGCATACTCCGAATCCGGGTCCTCTGCGTCGGCCTCCCGGAAGAGGCCCGCCACCAAGTCTAGCACCGGTTCATCGGAGTCCTCTGACTCCGACGGAACCGGAGATTCTTCGTACACCACGGTGAACTCCAAGCGCAGAGATAAACGCGCTGCGAAAAACTGCACCCCCTGCCGTTCCCCAAACCCCCGCAGCCCCCACCACTGCCTCAGCCCCTGCAGCTCCCGCTGCCGCCTCTGCCCCCGCAGCCCCCGTCACTGCTTCGGCCCCCCTTATGTCTTTAGACATCCCCGCGCCGTCCAAGCCAGCTATCGCTGTGCTTCAGTCCTTGCCTAAAAGCAAGTCCCGCCCCCTGTCTTCTTAAGAGACAAGGCGAATTATGACGCAGGCATAAAATATGAACAGGCCACCTACATGGGTGAAGCTATTAAGATAGTCCCTCAGTCGATTGACGACTTTCGCCGCTTTACAAGGCCATTCACCTCCGAACGTGTGTCCTACTATAAGTACGCTCTTCCGGAAGAGCGTAAAGTCAGGGCCGTCATCCGCGGCGTCCCCTTCGAACTCGCCAACGAGGACATCCTTGAGGACCTTAAGTCCCAAAGATTCCCCGTTGAGACCGTGCACAAAATGCACAGTAACAAGGGCAAGAGGTTCCCGCTTGCCCTTGTGATTCTAACCAATGTGCTGGAGGCTAAGATCATCTTCCGACAGGTACGCACAGTGCGTGGCCTGTCGAGAGTGAGGGTTGAGCCCCCTCATAGGCGAGGTTACCAGGCGCAGTGCCACCGCTGCCAGCTATATGGTCACGCGGTGGCCAACTGCTCCGCCCCATTCAGGTGCGTTAAATGCCTCGCTTCTCACAACTCGAAAGAGTGTCCTCGGCCCAAAGACGCCGAATCCCCACCCGCGTGCGTCCTGTGTCAACAAACAGGCCGCCCGGCAAACTATAGAGGCTGCCCTTGCGCACCTCTTCCTCGTCCCAGTAGGCAAGCTTCACTGCCGGTCAATGACAGGTCATTCCTGGCCCTCTATACAAGACTGCCCCATTAGGGCCTTCCTCAGCCCCTTCAGGGCCCCTCTCGACCTTCTCAGGGTCCCCCTAGGGCCCTCAGGGCTTCTCTCAGTCTATGCAGTCTCCAGTCTTCCCCTGGGGCCCCAAAAAGTCCGATCCTCAACAGTCACAGCCCTCAATGGTTGATAACCTTAATACGGTTTACTCCGCTATAAGGAACATCGACATTGGGGAGATCGCTGTCTTAGCACGCAAATTGCGTGCTGCTCGGTCCCCCAGGGCCGTTTCCTCGCTCTATGCAGAGCATCACAATCTTTTGTGCTCATTGTAAGTTAACTTAATTAAATCTACAATGACAGAGGAGTCTGCTCTGCCTAAGTCTCATGGTCGTATCAAACCTAAGGGTTTATCGCTTCTATCTTTTAATATTCGCGGTTTGCGAAATAACCTACCAGAGCTTAAGCTCTTTCTTCGAGATCGCGAAGCGGATTTCCTCCTTCTACAGGAAACTAATCTCAAAACTAAGGACATTAAAGGCCTTTCCATTAAAAACTTTTCTCTTCTTCGTAATGACAGACCCGACCGCCAAGGCGGCGGTACGGCCATTTATTACAAGAAGACACTTCATTGCTCTCTCATTTCTACTCCGCAGCTTACCAACATGGAAGCCACGGTATGCAGGTTAGCTATGACTGAACATCAGTCCATCCTCATAGTCTCCTGTTACATCCCTTCAGGAACCCATCCCCTCAAAAAAGATTTTGAGGCTATTTTATCTTTAGGTAATTCAGTCATTATGTTTGGAGATTTTAACTCCAAACATACTGAATGGACATGCCGTACTACCTCCCATAGTGGCAAGATACTGCTCGATATCACGCAGTCTCTTGATATTACTGTCCACAGTCCCCTCGGTGTTACTCACTATCCCGATATCACCGACCACGCTCCCGATCTGCTAGACTTTGCACTAGTCAAAGGTGTTTCCCTCAACCTTAGGGCAATCGAGACACTAGACGATCTAAGATCCGACCACCGACCGGTCTCCCTCATTCTTGGCCATCAGCCACCTCCCCCAACACCCTCCACGAAAACTTTCACTAATTGTAAGGGCTTCATGGAGTCCCTAGCTAAAGCTCTGGACTCACAGGACTCCCCCATCTGCCTCTCGTCGAACTTAGACAGTCCCGAAAAAATCGACACCGCGGTCGATTCACTCTCCAACCCTTATTAAATCCTCCCTTAAGAAGAATGAAAGGGTCGTCCCGGTTGCTATTAATGATGGGCTTCCCCTACATATTAGCAACCTAATGAAAGCCAAGAGAGCTGCTTGCCGGAGAGCAGCAATCTATCCCACCCCCGAATATAGGCGCATGGCCAATCGTCTTAAACGAGAAATCCGTTTCCGCCTCTCCGAACTTCGAGACCTCGAAAAGAGTAAACTCATGGAGAATATCTCTCCCTCTCAGACAGCGTACTATCAGATGGCTAGAGCCCTCCAAATAGACGCTATCACCCACACTCCCCCTCTCTCCCGTACCGACGGTTCGGTTGCCTTCGAAGACGAGAAAAAGGCTGAGTGCTTTGCAGACAGCATTGCCGCACAATGCTCTCCTAGCTCTCAACCCGTCGACCCCTCACACATCCAGGCAGTGGAGGATGAGGTCCGCCGCCGGAACTCACCCCCTACAGCCTCTGACCCTATCACTGTGTCCAATGATGAGATTTCATCCCTCATCAAAAGATTTAAGCCCAAAAAGGCTCCGGGCGCGGATGGCATCTCCAACTAAGCCCTTAAAAAATTTTCTGAGCAGGTGTTAACCCTTTTAACTGTTATCACCAACGCCTGCTTCAATCTTAGTTATTTACCCACTACGTGGAAAGAGGAGGTGATTGGTATTCCCAAGCCAGAAAAGCCTCTCAACCTCCCCTACAGTCATCATCCCATTAGCCTCCTCAAGGCCGTGGGCAAACTCTTCGAAAGAGTCATCCTCACTCGCATGAGGCTCCATCTATTTCCCACAGACGGTAACCCTCTTGTCATCCCCCATCAATTTGGTTTTCGAGCGAAACATTCTTGTCCCCAACAAGTTCACCGTATTGTGGAATATATCCTCAGCGGTTTTTATCCTCGTCGTCATAAGACCATCGCAGTCTTTTTCGACATTGCCAAAGCTCTCGATAGAGTCTGGCATGAAGGCCTTATCTACAAACTATATAGAATAGGTCTCCCTGATCGTCTAGTACGTCTCGTGGATTCTTACCTGCAGCAACGTACCTTTCGTTTTAGACACGAAGGCACGCTCTCTTCTCAGCGCCCCATCAAAGCTGGTGTTCCGCAGGGCTCAGTACTTGCTACCCTCCTCTACATCCTGTTCACCAACGACATTCCCATCCCGTCAAAAGGTGTTCAGCTCTCCCTCTTCACATACGACACTGCCCTCTTCTGTAAAGGTACCTCGCTACATTTCATACGGAACAAGATCCAAAAGTCAGTTGATGACCTAGGAGCTTGGTTCCGAAAATGGCGCATCGATGTGAACCCGGAGAAGAGCTCCGCCGTTCACTTCGATTATAAACGACGTCGTCTCAAAAACACTCCACCAATACGTATGCAAGGGACGCCTGTCCCCTGGCATACGTCTGCCAAATATTTAGGCATCACCCTTGACACGAGGCTCACCTTCGGGCCCCATGTCAAAAGAGTAACCCGTCACGCACGATTCTATTTGAGTAGGCTCAACAGTATGTTGGGCCGACACAGTAAAATGTCCTTCCGTAACAAGCGAACCCTTTATAAGATCTGTATAGACCAGTCATGTCTTACGGGGGTCCTGTTTTTGCCTACGCCGACCCTAAAATCGTTAATGAACTCCAAGTAGTTCAGAACCTCTTCTGTCGTCGAGCTACGAACGCACCTTGGTACGTCCGAAATGCCGACCTCCATCGGGGCTTAGAGCTCCCTGCAATTCAACAATTTCTAAAAACACTCTCTGAGAACTTCTTCAAAGCCTCAGAGTCTCATTCCAGTCATTTTATTCGTGAGGCAGCTACTTATGCAGCCCCACTCCCCACTCGCTATCGAGTCCGCAGCCCGAGAAACTCTCTCTCGGACCCGCCAAATAAAATTTCAACCGACCAGCCGAGCTATTCATCGTCTCGGAAAGCGAAATCAACTCAGATTCGATAACTTCTTGCACCGAAACCAATAAACGCTATTCATATTTAACGTTCGGGTAAAGGTCACTTAGATACATCCCATAACTATTGTATCGTCATTTAGTTACATGCATTTACAAATTTTGTAGATAAATAGGCATTTTGTATTTTTTAGAGTAACGCCTGAACAAAAACATAAGGCAATATTTTGGTGTTAGCCATTGATATCGAAAACAAAAAATATATAATTTAACTATATAATAAATCGCTCGCATAAATAAAGTCATAATAAAAACGTCGCTCAAATAAAGTTGACCGACCGAACCTGTTCAGATTTAAAACGGCCAAAAGGTTTTATGAAAACCTTGTAGAGCCTGTGCATCAGCAGCACTACCAATAGCCAAGCTTAATTTTAGATCATCTGCGAATAACAGACACTTTTCCTAACGTATTGAAGATGATTATCCAAATAGCTAGCAAAGAGTTGAAGAAGTTTCAGAGTAAAACCCAACTTAGCTAATAGACATTTGTGTTTAAAAACCCAGTCAGGTCTCCTCTCATTTCTGAGTGTTTTAGGGCAAGAAAATGTCCGCCGCGTGTTGGCGAACTTCACATGTCTTCAAAATATTTTTTTTCTAATTTCTCAGACATGCAGGATTCCTCACGATGTTTTCCTTCACCGTCAAGCACGTGGTAAATCAGAACTTAAAATTGCAATTAACAATTTCATTGGTCCCGCGGGGATCGAACCCGGGTTGAACTCTGAAATTTACAGCGAGCGCTTTGCCCCTGAGCTAGGTACCACGGTTTCAATAGTAAATAATATAACAGCATTTAAAAATATTCTATTTTCCAAATTATTTAGTTTTATTTATCACGTATGTCACGTTTTTTATATTGCGTGAAGTTATTTCAATAGGTATCAATTCAATTATTGCCAGTGCCTTTGCACTATAAAACACATTGAGCCCTCATCAGACACACACTTGTCTTCAATAAACACAGAAAATATGTTCTCCAAAGCCATCATTCTTTTCTGCGCTCAAGTAATTTTCGTGCAGGTAAGGAATTAAAACTTGAACGTCGTGTGCAAGTTGTTTTTCTCTAACCAGCCAATACAATATAACGCTAGAAATTTATAAATAATGTATAATGCAATATTTAATTACTTAGACGATCTCTGCCTACTGCTTGGGAAACGGACTAGCCTACGAAGTTCCACTGGCAGCCGCTGCTCCCTGCGCCGCCGCCACCGCTCCGTGCGGAGGTTTTGGCTGGGCTGGTTACGGTGCCGGCTGCGGTCTAGCTGCCATCCCCACTGCCAGCGGGGGTGGTTTCCCTGTCTCCAGTGCTTCCCCCATCCCACCCGTTGGTGTATCCGTTCTCTCTGACAATGAGATCGCAGGTATCTTGGCTGTCGGTGGTGAGCTGCCTTTCCTGGGTACCGTTGGTCTAGAGGGTGTACTTCCAACTGTTGGTGCTGGTGGCGTCTCTTACGGCTGCGGTGACGGAGCCGTGGGAATAGTGAGCGAAGACATCGCCCCTGCGTGGGGCTACCCTGCAGCCGCTGGTTTAGCGTACGGACCAGGCCTTGCTGCAGGAGTCGGCTACGGTACCGCTATCGCTGGACGTCCCTTCGGCGGTTGCGGATGCGGTATCTACTAATATATATATCACTAAAATAAAATTTTAGACTATCGCTATTGTTTGCTTTTCTTTATGTTAATTAAAACTATACGGCAATATTATTTTTTAAATAACTACGTAATATAGATATAGGATATATAGATATTACACAACAATATACCTACTTATTATGCAAAAAAGCCACATGCTTCTTAAATGTACACATCACACAGTTTTAAAATACTCAATTTTATATGTTGGATCACTTACAGTTCTTTGGTTTTAAAGATAATACCTAAACTATATGAATTAACAAAGACTTGTTAACAAAATGTACCGACATCACAATTAATTTTAAATTTCACAATGTATTTCATGTGCTCTTACCACTTGCTTTGCATTATAGGACACACTGTTGAAATCTACATCAGCGAAATTGTTTTCAGTAAAAGTTCGCTTTTTTATATCACTAAGGTGACAAATGAGCACATAGTGCCGATGATTAGTGGATACTGTGGCCTATAGACATCTACTTCTACTATAAATCAAAATGCAAATACGTTGTTACCCCTGGGGACTAAGATGGAATGTTTCGTTACCAATTAAACGGGTCTCCGGTTCTCTACACATACCATACGAAATACATCAGCAACCTACTGCATGCTCATGAAATGAGAAAAAGCTGTGATAGCAAAGCGTGGCCACTATAGTAAAATAATCCTTTATGACGTAGTCTAAGGAGAGGTCTATGTTTATGCAGTAGAATTTGATAGGCTGATTGATAGGTAATGAAAGAATGAATGAATTTTTGTGAGACCTTGGTCTTACAGCCGTAATTGCTTACAACTTAACTACTATACGTGGTAGAGCCATGCATGCATGCTTCGGTGCAGAAAAGAAACAAGTTTTAAAAACAATTAGCACAGTAATTATTCCAACTTTTTCGTACCTAGGCTTGTGTTGTAAAAACATGATAATTTATATTATTACAGCCCTTCACAAGTCCACTGGTGAACATAAACCTCCCACAAGGAATGCCACAAAGCTCGGCCCTGCGCCACCAGCATCCATCGACTTCCTGCATGTCTTACTAGGTGGTCACTTCATCTGTTGGGGGAACACCCTACACTTAGCAATGTACCATGTTCTTCTAATTCCATGTTCTTCATAATGTACTTCGTCTGCCGGTACGAGGTTGCCACTCGAGAACCTTTCTTTCCCATCGGTTGTAGGTTTTTCGAGCTATATGGCCGGTCCATTGCCACTTCAGCTTACTAATCCGTTGGGCTATGTCGGTTACTCTGGTTCAGCAGTGGAATTTTATAAAATTATAAAATAGGAGCTTAACACTGCTGTGTTTCGTATGATGAGTGTAGAGAACCGAATACCTTTTACTGGATATGAAACATTCCATCTTAGTCCTCATGGGTGACAACGCATCTGCATTTTGATTTATAATAGAGGATAGATGTAGATGTCTATGGGCCGCAGCAACCACTTACCATCAGGTGGACTATGTGCTCGTTTGTCACCCTATCCTTTAAAAAAAAGTTTCTTCGAGCTAAATGGCAGGTCCATTGTCACTTCAGCTTACTAATCGGTTGGGCTGTGTTGGTTACTCTGGTTCTACTGCAGATATTTTCGTTTTTAAGCCTATCACACAGAGATACCCTGAGTATAGCCCTCTCCATAGTTTCTACATACGCCCAGCAGTGAAGTACCCCAACTCAGATCCATAGATCATCCATAGGTACACTGACAACACGCACTGGTTGAACAATCTTGTTTTCAGGTTTTGAGGTATGCCTGACGAGAAGGTGTGTCGTAATCTTCTGAACGCTGCCTAGCCGAGTTGAGTCCGTCAATTGACCCCTCGGTGGAAGTTGGGTTTACCTAGTCGGATTTTTTATCTCAGGTAATGATATACTCGTCAACTTCGAGCTTAGTTCTTCCAACAACTACCCGCATAGGCGTGACTAGACGTTACTTTTGTCCTTTTGTCCATGTTCATCTTAAGATCAATCCATTGGGAAACACTATTGAGGTCATTGAGCATAGTGTTAAGGTCCTCCAGAGATTATGCCATAAGGACTATATCGTCCGCAAATCGAAGCTGAGGTAATACCGTATCCTTTCCAGTCCAGCCTAGAAAACGTCTTCCACTGCAACGGTGAAGAGTTTCGGGGATATTATATCACCCTGTCTTACACCTCTCTGCAGATGGATAGTTTGTGTACTCTGGTTCTGTACTCGGATACCCATCGTAGCCATAATGCACGTTTGTACAGTAGGGCTACGGTGGATCGATGGATATCCGTGTTTACTTCAGCACTTCAATATACCGGTAGTCAACTTAGCGCCATTGAAGGGAGAGTAGCACTGTCCAAATTTCAACGGAATCAAAGGCTTTCTCATAGTCCGCATACGCAAGGCAAAGTGATAGATTGTACTCTTCCGTATTCTGTAAAATTTACCGAAGTGTATACGAGTATATGTGGTCTATGATACTAAAGCTTTTTCGGAAACCGCGTTGTTAGGGAGGCTGGAAGTCATTGAGTCTGCGTGCGAGATGATTCGTAATGACTCTCGAAAACTGCACGCAGACGTGGCTGTAATTCCATCCTCTTCTGGGGCCTTTTTTTAAGGTGTCGGAGAGCCATTCTAATCTCGCTTAGGCTGACGTTCGGGATATCATCGGAATTGTGTCGGATAAGACTTGCTCTTGGATCGTTACTGACACTTGCGTGTGGCTCCAACGATGATGTGTACAGCTGTTCAACTCAGCTGAACCTCTCAATCACACTCAAAATCTCAGGTGTCCCGGCAACGACGCTGCCACACTCGGTCGTCAACTTCGACATTTGGCTCTTTCTGGCAGACAGATCTCTGGCAAAGACTTTCGAGCCCTGGTTCCGCTCAATTGCTTCTTCAATACGAGCTGTATTGAAGTTGCGTAATTCCCACCGCATGCATTTGAAGATCTGCCTCTTCAGTTGCCTGTACACTGTCAAATCTGCTGAAGACTGCAGCTTCATTTCCCGTCTAACGGCCATAAGGTTAGGAGTGTGATCGGAGAGTATTTGTGTTCTTCTTTGGCAGGTATTCCAGAACTTAGCTCCGACCGTATGGACAGTTTCCACGAAATTTTCGTTAATATTATCCACTACATTGCAATTTTCTAGGCATTGAAAACAGTTTTATAACTCGAGTCGAAAGGTTTCGGGACTTTGGATTAGAGCACGAGGGGGAGCGCAGCGTTGACTTCATTTTTTATAGGAGAAGGGGCAAACGGGCATGCAGCTCACCGGATGGTAAGTGACTACTACCGCCCATGAACAACTGCAACACCAGCGGAACCAGGGGAATTGCAAATGCGTTGCCTGCCTTTTGAAAATGAGTAGGCTCTTTTATTGAAGGTCATATTAGACGAGACCTCTCCAACTTAACGTTTAGGTTCAGTGTGCCTCTAACCATTCGGTGATCGCTACCAGCTTACACCCTCGCGATCACTGAGACATCACTGAACAGTTGCCGTCAAGTCGTCGTAATATAATCTAATTTTATGTCGAACCGTCGGGGCTTGACCAGGTCCACTTCCTGTGCAGCCGCTTCTGGAAGGAAGAGTTCATTATAAAGATCCCTTTTCCTCCATGAAGTTGTAACCCCCCCTACCTTTTTATTACTTTTAAAATCTAAAATATCTATGTTTATAAATATATAAATTTATAAATATATTAAATTTACATGACGAGTATATTAACTATATGTTAATCTTTCTAAAGGGTTAAATATAGGCCGTTTAATAAATTTATGGCATGATCGTCTCAGTTAAGACCCTTATTTGCGTTCTGTTTGTATAGTAACTTAGTTCTTTTAGGTGTCTCTTGGAAGTAGGAATATTCACTAGTGTTGGCGTCGCGTCTATAAAAATATTTCAATTTATTAGTTAACCGATTACGAATAGCTTCTAAAACATCTTATCGATCAATAATAATCTTATAAGAAAACGCTTAGTTGAATCTTAAAGAAATGTCGATTTAATAATTTGAAAGTCTTGGGTTCGATTCCCAGGTCGGACTAGTTCGTTGTTTTCTTAGTAATATTTTCTTAATAAATTCATAAAGGGAATTTTTAAGATATAAATTATGTTTCCGGGTTCAGTTCAGTTCCGGGTTGAAATCACCTTTGAAATAGTAGTGAAAATTTAAAGAAATATTAAAATAAAGTTAGAGACCAGGATTTGTTCCCCGGTCGAAATGATCACTTTGTGTATAAGTGGAATTAATGTAAATTAATTACATAAGCATTGTCTTATATAAGTTTGATACGTTTTGTATGAAAATAAAATGTTTATTTTCAATGTTTAGTTTATAAAATGTTTCCTTTGTTTTGGTTTGATAACACGGTGACTGATAACAGCTTTGATATCTGATAAGAGATTCTTATTAGAAGTCACCTTATCCCAATAGGGGTCGTATAGGAATCAGTTACTCATTTTGTGGTAATGGACCACCGAGAAACTGACTAAAATTGCCACCTGTTTTACCGATAACGGGTGTAAGGTAAAAATTAGTTGTTCATTTAGTTGCAGATAACAACAGCACGCTAATTTGTAAAATCAAACTTTGAATAAGTGGAAATTTAAATGTTTGTAAATTTCAGAAATTTATGTAAAATTGACTTGAAATGTTTCAGATTGACTGTATGAGCGAAAGTGTACTGTATGAAAAGATTCTTTGGAATAATGAAATATTGATAGTTTTGTATAAGAAATTTAAAAGTGTTTTAAGTAGTAAAATGTATAGGAAAAAAGTAATTTAAACTATTGTATTAGTTAAGATATTTGTACTTTAAAATAAAGAACATTGTTTCAACCTTATATGTTAGATATTTAAGAATTCTAACTTGGCATATGCATATGTTGTAAAATAGGCATATGTTGTTGAATAAATAAAAGGTTTTTTTTTGTGATATAAAAATGTAATGTATATCATAGTATAGATATTTTTTTGTGTTATCTTTATAAATAAAATGTATAAATGTATGTCTTATACAAATAAAGATATTGGGCAAACCGTGAGGGAGTGATAGTACAAATTTGATGTAATTGAGTTGCGAAATCGCACAGAGGGCGCGGCTCTCTTTCGAGTATAGCTTTTTTGATACCCCGTTAGACTGATTTTCATGTAAATCGTACCACACCAACCCACAAGCTGCCAACGCAGCACCCAAGACCTGAGGGTCGTGTCCTCCTGAGATGCCGCCCATGTAAAGAGGGTCTCCTCGACACATGTAAACCTCCTCCATAAGGAGATGAACCACCATACATGTAAATCGTTCGGGACCAGCTACCAGTATTTAATATAATCAAGAAAGAAAAGCATATAGGGAAGTGATAGGGAAAGTAATTACTCTCTCACGGAACGGTTTGAAGATAATTACTGTTTTATTCCCAAGGGATCCTTCACCTTTAAATATAAGAACAATCCTTCTGGTGTCGCCGGAGCGGCACATATTGAAGAATTAAGACGTTGGGACCGGGACGACCTCGGAAGACCCGTAATCCCCACCTGACCCTATTTGAAGAAAAAGGAGAGGTCGACGCCCTTGTGTGTTACTCCGTAGCGGGGTTCACATACGTTGTTCCCGAACCCAACGTAGGTGTCTCAGGGGGGTCCGCTGCTGAACAAGCCGTGGCAAAGAACCCTGACCATTTTATCCTGTCTTTTTCAATTGGTCCTTCGAGTGCCGGATTGGATCAGGAAGCAGGCGGACCCTGTTCTTTTTCAATTGGTCTTTCGAGCCGGATTTAAGGAACCAGCTGTGAGCTGCTGGATACCATTCAAGTGGACGTTCGGAGCCGAGTGAAGATCAGCGACCGAAGGAAGCCGGAGGTTTGAGCTGAGGCTACAGGACCAAAGGCGATAAGACCAGGCCAGCGCAGTAGGCCCATCAGGGCTTAGGCAGGACCGGACCTGGAGTACTGGTAGCTACCGGAAGAAATAAAACCGGGATTGCGGCTAGGGGCGTGTGCTCGTATGGGGCACGTATCTCAGCCAGGCACAGGTGCCTTTTGAAGGCGCTCATCGTAGCCAACCAGGGCTTGGCATTTTTTCCTGTCGGGCAAGCGTGCTCGGCATTTTCCACTGGACGGCCATAGTTGGCATTTCCTGTCGGACGACCGCGTCCGGCATTTCCTGTTGGGTCATCGGGCTCGGCATTTCCTCTACGGGGATTGTGTTTTCATTTCCTGTAGCGCTCAAACGCGTTTGGTGTTTTCTGTTACCAGGCGGGAGCGCTCACTGCTGCCAGGTAAGGGTGCGAGAAAGAAAAGGACGCACTCACTGTTGCCAGGCAAGGGTGGAAGAAAGAAGAAGAAGCATTCACCGCTGCTGCTGCCAGGCGAGGGTGCTCGTGTGAGCACCTGATTGCATCGCGGCCGGAGGAGGGCGCCTGGACGAGGCGTCACCGGCAACTGGGCGGCGAGCACAGCATACATCCCGACCCCCTAACGGTGCCAAACCGGTCGGGTTCTGGCACAACACCTTCGGGTGGAGCAGTTCTCTCGAGCGAGACTGCGCTTGCACTACTAGCTCGACTGTTTCGCCATACTCCTTGGCGGGACAGTTCCTAAACCTTTCCTCCATTCCATTCCTGCACGACTCCATCCCTGGACGGCTCACCACAGTAGGCCCCCGTCCAGGATTGATAGGGCTGATAGGGCTGTTAGGGTGGGAGTAGGGTTGTAGGGTTGGGAGATAAAAGCGGGGTAGGGGTAGTGGGGTTAGGTTGGGGTGTAGAAGGGTTGTAGGTAAGGGGTTGTAGGTACCGTAGGGGCTGTAGGGACCGTAGGGACCGTAGGGACAGTTAGGGACCGAAGGCCAACAATCACCTTCCTGCAAGATGAAGAAGGCACAAGACCAGACCGAGAGGAGCGAGGGAACCAGGACAAGGACAGGGCTCTCAAGAAAGGCTAAAGAGGCGGAATCATCTGGAGCGACCACAGCTACTGCTTCGAGTGGGGCAACTCCTTCAAGTGGAGTCACCACCGATACGTCCTCAGGCACGTGGGACTCAGGGGCGTCCGTGGCAACGACAAGCAACAGGACGGATACCAGTGGTACGCAGACCAGCACCGTACAGAAATCCTTTATATCCAGGAGTGAAACGATAGTCGAAAAAGTAGGTCAAGGGATCGAAGAAGCGGCATCGTCGAGAACAGTAATCGGGCACACTAGTGACAAAGGGTCACAGAGAGGTAGTAGGTCATTGCGATCGGCGAGGCTGAAAGCCGAATTAGAAGCGCGGATTAAATTCGAACGCTCAGAGCTCGAACGAGCACAGGCAGCTGCTGCCTTAGCCAAGTCTCAATTGGAGTTGGCACATCTCAACCGAGAAGAGGAAATCGACTCGAGTGAGGATGATGAAGAGCGGAATACTCAGGTGGAACCTTTCGTAAGGAGTTGGGTTCAACAGACCATAATGAGCGCGCCGGTTAGTGTAACGCAACCCGACATTACTGATAAGGAAGCGTGTAAGGGATCACGCCGCAAAGGGGCGGAGGTCGAGCGCAACCTAGGAAATGCACAGAAAGCACACGCGTGTGAGGTGTCAGAATTGACCGAAGCGATTTGAGTGCAATAAAGATAGCGGGTAAAGATAAGTCTTCCCAGCTTCATTTCCTCCAGGAATTACCGGTCTTCGATGGAGACCCGGGTGAATGGATAATTATCAAAAAGGTGTTTGAAGACACAAGAAGCCAATTTTCAGGGGTGCAGAATGTCGCACGCCTTAGAAGGGCATTAAAGGGCACCGCTAAGGAAGCGGTTAAGTCATTGTTGTTTACTTTGTGTGAACCTGAAGAAATAATGAACGCTCTCGAAAGAAAATTCGGTAGGGCTGAGATGCTCATTCTAGCCGAAATCGAGAATGTAAAGCGTATGCCAAGACTGGCAGAAGATTTCCGAAATATAGGTTCTTTTGCAAGTCGCATTACGAACATGGTTGCTGCAATACAAGCGCTGAATCAACCAAAATATTTATACTCACCGGAGTTAGTAAGCCGTATAGTGGAGAAGCTTGGAACTATGATTAAATTTAAATGGTTCGAATATCGAGCTCAGCATCCTTTGGAGCCAGAGTTACAGAAGATGGCCAAATTTTTGAAGTCATTGAGTAAACAATTTGGAACGTCCTTAAGCAATGAAAATGTGCCTGAAAAGCGGAAACGTCCTGAATTCAGGAAGCAAACCGTACACACTGCAAAGGGGTCTGTACGCAACCGTCTTAAGAGCGAGCGTTATGAACGCCGAAATAATAAAGGGCACAACCGACAAGTGGTTATGATAACCCAGGATAAGCCTGTAAGTCGGGTAACACATAAGTGTGTTATATGCAACAAGGAACACTCTATAGTGAGTTGTTACAAATTTAAGGATATGAATAATCGCGAAAAATAGGAAGCGGTTTAAAAGGTCAAAATATGTTTCCAATGTTTGTCACCTAACCACAAGAGGTTAGAGTGCAGGGCGAAAAAATATGGTGTAGAGGGATGTAGAATGGCACATCATCGAATGCTACATCGATACCCCAATAAAAATACCTCGCCGCAAGGGGACGAGGGGGATAAAGAGGCTCAAATTACAACTGTTAGTACAGTAAATGCACTGGCATGTACATATTTAAAAATTATACCGGTCGAGTTGTATGGACCTAAAGGAAAGTAAGCGAATCAACGACAACAGTTCGTATCGCTTAAATGTTAAAATAAAAGGCAGTTTCTGGAAAGACTTAGAGGAGATAAGTGTACAAACAATTAAGTCACTTAACCTTTCTCCGCAGTCAGTAAGCCGAGAATTATTGCAACGGTGTACTCATTTGACACCGATTAAGGACGAGTTAATTTATGAGAGGTCCAGACCTACCATATTAATTGGCCAGGACAAATGGCATCTCATAGTTACTCGTGAATTAATTTCAGGAGGTAAGAACCTACCTGTAGCATCGCTCACCAAACTTGGATGGGTTTTACATGGTCACATATCGGGTGGCATTAAACCAATCAAGATTGTTAACCACATTTCCACCAAGAAGGAGGAGGACATGGAGAAGTTAATCAAGGATTATTTTAGTAAGCCCGCAAACGACCCAGAAGAACGAGCTTTGAATATTTTGAACAAAACGGTACGTCGTATACCTAATAATAGGTACGAGACTGCTTTGTTATGGCGTACAGATAATGAGTGCATGCCGTCAAATAAAGCACAGGTTGAAAGTCGCCTGTTTAATATCGAAAAGAAGCTCGATAAAAATAGCGAGTTGAAAAAAGAATATGAGAAACAAATAGAAACTAGAAGCTTTCCTTCCACCTTCGATGAAAGTCATCGCTGGTTTCAAGGACCTGAATTCCTCAGGACAAGTCCTGATTTATGGCCCAAACAAGTGGACACCATAAATAGCTTAGAAACGGGTGAAGAAAAATCGCCGAAAGGCGTAAATACGCTAAGAAAGCAAGAGCCGTTTAGTCTACCCGACTACGGACGATTTAGCAGCTTTAAGAAATTCCTTGGGGCAACTACACGCACCTTACAAGCGGTAGAAAAATCCAAGAGTTTAATAAAGTCGGTTAAAGGACTCGAAAATGCAGCCGAAAAGTCGGTTATGTGTTCCAACGAAATTATAGCAAAGTCGGTTAAAGGACCCGATGGCGCGTTGGACATAACGCTCTTAAAAAGAGCTGAATTATTAATTTGGAAGTTCGTTCAAGACGAGTGTTTCCATTCGGAAATAAAATGCTTGAAAGCAGGCAAAAGCGTTGAAAGAAGTTCACGCTTAAGTAAAGTATCTATGGAAATAGGAGAAGATAACTTACTCCGTTTAAACGGGCGTTTACCTTTCAAGTCTAATTTGACTGAGGAAAGTAGAAAACCTGTTATATTAGACGGTAAACACGAAATCGTTAAAATGATGATTAGAGAAGTTCATCATCATTTTGGACATGCCAATCACCAGACGGTGATGAATTAGGTGAACCAAAAATTTTATGTCTTGAACTTACGTAACGTAGTACGAAGTGTGTCACATCAATGTCAGTGGTGCAGGACATACAGGTCAAAGCCGCAAAACGTGCCACAAGGAAACCTTCCTCTAGAGGGAATAGCTCATCATGAACCACCTTTTACATGCTCAGCCGTAGATTATTTCCGACCTATGAGTGTGACTATAGGAAGGCGACACGAAAAACGCTGGGTTGTTTTATTCACGTGCCTGACCACCAGAGCAGTACATCTGGAGTTAGCAGCCTCATTGACACCAGCGTCAATGATAATGGCGTTAAGGCGATTTATCGCCAGGAGAGGAAAACCAGCCGTTATATACAGTGATAACGGGACGAATTTCAAAGCTGCAAATAAAGAATTATTGCAAGCATGCGAAGAGAGCTATGAGGGCATGAAAAACGAGTCATTTAGAAAATATATTAAATGGAAGTTCATACCTCCCGGAGCACCGCACATGGGTGGCGCTTGGGAGAGGTTAGTAAGATCGATTAAAATTGCGTTGACCGCTACGCTCAAAGAAAGGAGCCCGCGAGAGGAGGTTCTGCATACGTTGCTTTTAGAAGCAGAGCATACTGTAAATTCCAGACCTCTGGTAACATTCAGTACGGATAGTCCTGAAGAGGGTTTGACACCCAATCATTTTCTTCTCGGACGCTCATGTGGTGATCGACCACCTGGATTATTTTTAGAGCGACATCTGACGGGTCAGCTCAATTGGAAAGCCGCTCATAGGTTAGCCGACCATTTTTGGACTAGATGGCTGAAAGAGTGCATGCCTACTTTAATACCTCGAACGGGTGATAACGGAAAGTTCATGGAACCTAAAGAGGGTGATATTGTCTTGATAATAGATCATTCGTTGCCACGAAATACGTGGCCGAAAGGCAAGATTAATAGGACGCTACCGGGACCACACGGTCACACCAGAGTGGTTGACGTGATTACTAGCACAGGTATCTTGAGGAGACCTACATCCAGAATAATAGTCCTGGTACCCACGACGCCTCCAAAATGATGGTGCTGATGCACGGGGGGGGGGGGGGGGGGAGATTGTTGGCGACGCGTCTATAAAAACATTTCAATTTATTAGTTAACCGATTACGAATAGCTTCTAAAACAACTTATCGAGCAATAATAATCTTATAATAAAACGCTTAGTTGAATCTTAAAGAATTGTCGAATTAATAATTTGAAAGTCTTGGGTTCGATTCCCAGGTCGGACTAGTTCGTCGTTTTCTTAGTAATATTTTCTTAATAAATTCATAAAGGGAATTTTTAAGATATAAATTATGTTTCCGGGTTCAGTTCCCCGGTTGAGATCACCTTTCAAATAGTAGTGAAAATTTAAAGAAATATTAAAATAAAGTTAGAGACCAGGATTTGTTCCCCGGTCGAAATGATCACTTTGTGTATAAGTGGAATTAATGTAAATTAATTACATAAGCATTGTCTTATATAAGTTTGATACGTTTTGTATGAAAATAAAATGTTTATTTTCAATGTTTAGTTTATAAAATGTTTGCTTTGTTTTGGTTTGATAACACGGTGACTGATAACAGCTTTGATATCTGATAAGAGATTCTTATTAGAAGTCACCTTATCCCAATAGGGGTCGTATAGGAATCAGTTACTCATTTTGTGGTGATGGACCGCCGAGAAACAGACTAAAATTGCCACCTGATTTACCGATAACGGGTGTAAGGTAAAAGTTAGTTGTTCATTTAGTTGCAGATAACAACAGCACGCTAATTTGTAAAATCAAAGTTTGAATAAGTGGAAATTTAAATGTTTGTAAATTTCAGCAATTTATGTAAAATTGACTTGTAAAATGTTTCAGATTGACTATATGAGCGAAAGTGAATTCCGTGTTATTCCCATGAAAAGATTCTTTGGAATAGTGAAATATTGATAGTTTTGTATAAGAAATTTAAAAGTGTTTTAAATAGTAAAATGTATAGGAAAAAAGTAATTTAAACTATTGTATTAGTTAAGATATTTGTACTTTAAAATAAAGAACATTGTTTCAACCTTACATGTTAGATATTTAAGAATTCTAACTTGGCATATGCATATGTTGTAAAATAGGCATATGTTGTTGAATAAATAAAAGGTTTTTTGTGATATAAAAATGTAATGTATATCATAGTATAGATATTTTTTTGTGTTATCTTTATAAATAAAATGTATAAATGTATGTCTTATACAAATAAAGATATTGGGCAAACCGTGAGGGAGTGATAGTACAAATTTGATGTAATTGAGTTGCGAAATCGCACAGAGGGCGCGGCTCTCTTTCGAGTATAGCTTTTTTGATACCCCGTTAGACTGATTTTCATGTAAATCGTTCGGGACCAGCTACCAGTATATAATATAATCAAGAAAGAAAAGCATATAGGGAAGTGATAGGGAAAGTAATTACTCTCTCACGGAACGGTTTGAAGATAATTACTGTTTTATTCCCAAGGGATCCTTCACCTTTAAATATAAGAACAGTCCTTCTGGTGTCGCCGGAGCGGTACATATTGAAGAATTAAGGCGTTGGGACCGGGACGACCTCGGAAGACCCGTAATCCCCACCTGAACCTATTTGAAGAAAAAGGAGAGGTCGACGCCCTTGTGTGTTACTCCGTAGCGGGGTTCACATACGTTGTTCCCGAACCCAACGTAGGTGCCTCAGGGGGGTCCGCTGCTGAACGAGCCGTGGCAAAGAACCCTGACCATTTTATCCTGTCCTTTTCAACTAGAGTCGCCGAAAGTTATTGATAGTGCCTTATAAGCTAAAGAAGCCATCGAAGATACTCCTAAGGACGAGTGGGCAAAGTGTTTTTCTCAGTTGTTCCATCGGATGCAGCGATGTATTGATGTAAATGGACACTATTTTGAAAAGATGTAATAAAACTAATAACTTGCTAGTTTGTTCAGTTTTTGGTTTTCTAAGACCTTTCAGATCACCCTTGTAAGATGTGTCGTAATATCCCAAGAACTCACTTAAAATGCTCATAGTATCAAAAAGGCTCCTTCTAAATTCACGTATTGTGACGGGCAACTACGGAACCCTACCTAATTACACATTGTGCGTGGTCCGCCACATACTTGGGCAATCTTTTTTAATATGCAATTAATGATATTCCTAATTTTATTTTACTATCCATGTTTACCATTTTAGTCACTTCCTTACACTGGGAAGTTTCTAGTAAGGACACTGACCTCTATATATGGACTTGCTATACACCGTGACATAATGAAGCGATTTGATTTTCGGCATTTTGGCGCTGACAGCATAAGTGAACGTCCACGGAACTAATAACAGAGATAAGACAGTGTGACAAAATACATCGATAAAAATTCTATACCCTGGCCTACCCGTAACGTCCCTTCTATTCATGTATCATATTAATATAATACCATACAATATATAGATGTATCAATTAATACCTAGGTCTTAGACGCAAGCTTTATACTTCCTATAAAATCAAGATCGACGCTGCGTTGGTCTATCTATGTTTTTATTCGTAACTACAGAACGGATTTTGTTCCGGGTTTCAAATACATACCTGCTTTCGGGGGCAAAAACGGATTATGTTGAACTCGCACCTATTAAAATCCCATGATAATCGACCTTCGCCACACATTGGCAGGGCCACGGAAACGCATTCAAACACATCCGCGGTACCACCAGCCAGGACTGCTCCTTAGTTGAGGACTTCTCTTCCTCCTTTTGCTTCTCAGATAAAGCGCACCAGGAACACAAAGCACACTGCCCTTTGCGGCCTCTTATTTCACCTGCATAACGGACTCTCCGAGCCCGATATGTGGAGGTTATGGAGCCAGGAAAAAATGAGCACTGGTTAGTGGTACAATCCCGCCAAAGTAGCGGAGGATAGTCGAGTGGCACATCGCCATACCAACAATCCTCTTTCCTTGCGACTCCATTTCGGCTCCCCCTCCTCATCCAAGGGGTAGCCAAGCCCACTCGGAGTGGCCGCCTTGGGCTAGTCCTTCACTTCGGGCCAGCCGTCTGAGTTGCCCTACGTTTACCATGAGTTACAAAGCCATGGCTACTAACCCCCCACCCCTACTCCTAAACTCACGCAAACTAACTAACGACATTAATTATTTGTAATCCCAGTATAAGTTTATTCCCTTGATATAGTAAATTAGTCACATGTAAACACAAAGTCATCATCAGATGACCTTTCTACACTTGTCTATGGCCCTTGAAACTGGGAGAAAACAAGGAGAGAAGAAATAAAAAAAACATTCGAAATAATAGCCTTATATTTTTATACTTAATGGTATTGGTACTATCATAAAATATTGTACGGTATACTGCACTTTTTCAAAGGGGTGCCTTTCTCATATCCAATAAAACAGTCGTCTGTGAAGTGTTTAGAACAAAGATAATCATTTTGTGCTGGACGCCATTTCCCAATTTTTGTGCTTTTTAGCCATAATTTTAGTCTTGGTTAAGTTGGAAACCTGTTAATTAATAAACATTTGATAATTATCTGTAGTCGGCGACTTTGGTTGTTAACGGATATGGGTAGAAAAGAACATCGATAAGTATTATAGACAAGGAACTACCTATTGAATTTTATTGTTTATCAAAACTCAGAAGTATAAAGCCAAACATTTTTGTAATTACGATATTAAAATTAGTAACAAATTTTGTAGTACCTATATTAACAAATAGTTTTAATTTGTTTAATATTAGTTGTAAATTCACCTTCTTCTGGAATGTTTTCCCACTTTCTTTTGGTAACGAGTTTTACATATTAATCACACTCACTGTTACTAAAAATAATTCTTATTGTGTAACTAAAATTGAACATAATCAAACTACATAAAATACTTTCATTTTTTAGTTTAAATTTCAAAATACAGAGATACGATTTAAATAACACAACAGACTGGCATATTATTTCAATTTTAGTTCCCGGTACGGACAATGAGGGCGCTTCCTATCGGCATAAGCATTTTGTATGGTTTATACCATACAAAATGCTTATGCCGATAGGAAGCCCAGCAGCAGTCCAGCGTACTTGTATATATAGAGGCCAGTGATTAAGGACCTAATATATTCTACGGTTAATCTATTCTTATTGTGTGAGTAGGTTTTATGTAAGAAATGAACCAAGAGAATTACTAATAAATTGTGAAATATATTTCAAATTTATATTTAGAAATTATAAAACTGTTATTGCTTATTTTCAGTATAGGTAGGGACCGTTGCAACCGCAACCGCAACCGCAGTTTCCGTCGCAACTTCCAGCAATGGAAACAACACCACCGGCTGGGACTTCACCACAGAATCTGACAGCACCAAGAATCGGTACCTGACCAGCTATAAGAGTGTTACCAGCGACACCCATCTCGCCAGCGACCGCTACGTCGCCGATGCCTGCACCTCCGTACGCGGGGCCAACAATACTAGCAGGAGCACCCAGGCCAGCAAGACCACCTATGCCGTATCCAAAACCAAGCCCAGGGCCGTAAGCGAATTCATTACTTAAAGCAGATCCACATCCGAGACCGTACTCAGCTGCGAATCCAGGAGCATAGCCCAGGCCAATTCCAGCGTCAAGACACTGGCTGTACACATTCTGCCAAAAAGAAAATATTTCATAAACATCTTTTCTAAATACGTATTACCATATTTTACAAAATATTTTAAGAAAATGTGTCCTTAAAAATACTTTTAGAAGTTATAAAAACATGAGGGAGTTTTACCTGGATCAAGCAAGCTTGAACACAGAGCAACAAGAAAGCAAAAGGTGACATGTTAGGATGTGTTTTCTAAGTGTGTCAAGTTTAGAGTAATTATTCAGCATAAAATGAATGACTTATATATCGTAAATTTTGAACTTCAAATTTTGTAACCGATATTAAAACTTGCGTCAGTGAATGTCTTCACAATTGATTTAAAAAGTTATTATTAAGTTATAGAAACAGCACGAGACAATTAAGACTTAAGAGGATTGTGTAGCTGCAAATTTTCATACCAAAAGCGACAACGTTTCCACCCCCCTCCCCCCTTCCCCCCCTACAACAGTCCAATTTTATAATTTTTGGAAATGTTTTACCGTACGTTTTTATATTACAGAAATATTGCGTACGATATAAATTATTAGCTACTAAAAATCTATATTTTTGACTTAAAAACTTCCTCGAGTGTTTTTATTTTTTTAATCAAACTAAACTGAATTACTAAATAATATCTGTGACTGTTATTTAGTATTTAAATATTTTTATATTATTTAGTTAATCGATTATTTAGTCGTTATTGATTATGCACTCTAAATTAAAAAGATTTCGAGTTTATAATAAAGTAGGTATGTAGGCGAATAAATAAAATAATTATTGGTAGATAAGTACATAATATTACTTTATTACACTCTTTAACGAACTGTCATTTTACTAGGAACTCCATGGTCAATCAGTTCTGGTAATAAACATTGAAAGTAAAATGAGCAAAGTTTCGGCTGCATTTTAGCTGTCCAAAAGTGGTCATCCTACTTATTTTTTTCATACGCCAAACCATGTGGTATCCATACTACGAAAAAACAGAATTGCCTACAGTGATATGTAATTCTCCCTCAACTTTCCTATACGATCATAATATCTTCTCCAATTTCCTATACGATCATTATTTCCAGTTATAGATTATCAAAGTTAAAAAAAAACTGTTTTGCTTTGATTGACGATAGATAACTCCGCGGCAAATCATCGGCTTACGATAATAAAAATTGAATAAAATAAAGAGAACATTCACTTTCACTCTTCGTTGAAATATTCATACAATTAAATTATTATCTGAACCGAGAATGCTTCGATGCAGAAAAGAAACAAGTTTTAAAAAGAATTAGCACAGTAATTATTCCAACTTTTTCGTACCTAGGCTTGTGTTGTAAAACATGAAAATTATTATTATTATTACAGCCCTTCACAAGCTGTGAAGTACCCCGACTCAGATCCATAGATCATCTATAGGTACACTGACAACACAACAATCTTGTTTTCAGGTTTTGAGTTATGCCTGATCGGAAGGTGTGTCGTAATCTTCTGAACGCTGCCTAGCCGAGTTGAGTCCGTCAATTGACCCCTCGGTCGAAGTTGGGTTTACCTAGTCGGATTTTTTATCTCAGGTAAACATATACTTGTCAACTTCGAGCTTAGTTCTCCCAACAACTACCCGCATAGGTGTGACTAGACGTTACTTTTGTCCTGTTGTCCATGTTCATCTTAAGACCAATCCATTGGGAAACACTATTGAGGTCATTGAGCATAGTGTTAAGGTCCTCCAGAGATTCTGCCATAAGGACTATATCGTCCGCAAATCGAAGCTGAGTTAATACCGAATCCTTTCCAGTCCATCCTAGAAAACGTCTTCCACTGCAACGGTGAAGAGTTTCGGGGATATTATATCACCCTGTCTTACACCTCTCTGCAGATGGATAGTTTTATTTTTTAATGGATTTTATTTAGTAGAGGGAGAGTAGCACTGTCCAAATTTCAACTGAATCAAAGGCTTTCTCATAGTCCGCATACGCAAGGCAAAGTGATAGATTGTACTCTTCCGTATTCTGTAAAATTTACCGAAGTGTATACGAGTATAAGTGGTCTATGATACTAAGCCTTTTCGAAAACCGCGTTGTTTGGGAGGCTGGAAGTCGTCGAGTCTGCGTGCGAGATGATTCGTAATGACTCTCGAAAACTGCACGCAGACGAGGCTTACAAGGGTCATCTGTCTGTATTTCTTCAAGAGAGCGTTGTTGCATTTCTTGAAGAAAGACTTCAAGTACCGGTTTTCTTCCCGCTTTCAGAAGCTCCGCTGTAATTCCATCCTCGTCTGGGGCCTTTATTTTTAAGGTGTCGAAGAGCCATTCTAATCTCGCTTAGACTGACGTTCGGGATATCATCGGAATTGTGTCGGATAAGACTTGCTCTTGGATCGTTACTGACACTTGCATGTGGCTCCAACGATGATGTGTACAGCTGCCCATCTCAGCTGAACCTCTCAATCATACTCAAAATCTAAGGTGTCCCGGCAACGACGCTGCCACACTCAGTCGTCAACTTCGACAGTTGGCTCTTTCTGGCAGACAGATCTCTGGCAAAGACTTTCGAGCCCTTTCGAACACTGTCAAATCTGCTGAAGACTGCAGCTTCATTTCCCGTCTAACGGCCATAAGATTAAGAGTGTGATGGGAGAGTTTTTGTTTTCTTCTTTGGCAGGTCTTCCAGAACTTAGCTCCGACCGCGTGGACAGTTTCCACGAAATTTTCGTTAATATTATCCACTACATTGCTATTTTCTAGGCACTGAAAACGAATCTATAACTCGAGTCGAAAGGTTTCGGGACTTTGGATTAGAGCACGAGGGGGAGCGCAGCGTTGACTTCATTTTTTATAGGAGAAGGGGTAAACGGGCATGCAGCTCACCGGATGGTAAGTGACTACCACCACCCATGAACAAGTAACACCAGGGGAACCAGAGGAATCGCAGATGCGTTGCCGGCCTTTTAAAAATGAGTAGGCTCTTTTCTTGAAGGTCATATTAGACGAGACCTCTCCGACTTAACATTTAGGTTCAGTGTGCCTCTAACCATTCGGTGATCGCTACCAACTTACACTCTCGCGATCACGTGTCTCATCACTGAACAGTTGCCGTCAAGTCGTCGTAATAAAGTCAATCTAATTTTTTGTCGAACCGTCGGGGATGGACCAGGTCCACTTCCTGTGGAGCCGCTTCTGGAAGAAAGAGTTCATTATAAAGAATCCCTCTTCCTCCATGAAGTTGTAACACTCAAACCCCCGCCCCCCTACCTTTTTATTACTTTTAAAATCTAAAAACTCTATGTTTATAATATATCTAAAATATATTAAATTTACATGACGAGTATATTAACTATATGTTAATCTTTCTAAAGGGTTAAATATAGGCCGTTTAATAAATTTATGGCATGATCGTCTTAGTTAGGACCCTTATTTGCGTTCTGTTTGTATAGTAACTTAGTTCTTTAGGTGTCTCTTGGAAGAATGAATATTCACTAGAGTCGCCGAAAGTTATTGGTAGTACCTTATAAGCTACAGAAGCCATCGAAGATACTCCTAAGGACGAGTGGGCAAAGTGTTTTTCTCAGTTGTTCCATCGGATGCAGCGATGTATTGATGTAAATGGACACTATTTTGAAAAGATGTAATAAAACTAATAACTTGCTAGTTTGTTCAGTCTTTGGTTTTCTAAGACCCTTCAGTGTCACCCTCGTAAGATGTGTCGTAATATCCTATAAACTCACTTAAAGTGCTCATAGTATCAAAAAGGCTCCTTCTAAATTCACGTATTGTGACGGGCAACTACGGAACCCTACCTAATTACACATTGTGCGTGGTCCGCCACATACTTGGGCAATCTTTTTTAATATGCAATTAATGATATTCCTAATTTTATTTTACTATCCATGTTTACCATTTTAGTCACTTCCTTACACTAGGAAGTTTCTAGTAAGGACACTGACCTCTATATATGGACTTGCTATACACCGTGACATAATGAAGCGATTTGATTTTCGGCATTTTGGCGCTGACAGCATAAGTGAACGTCCACGGAACTAATAACAGAGATAAGACAGTGTGACAAAATATATCGATAAAAATTCTATACCCTGGCCTACCCGTAACGTCCCTTCTATTCATGTATCATATTAATATAAAACCATAAAATAAATAGATGTATCAATTAATACCTAGGTCTTAGACGCAAGCTTTATACTTCATATAAAACCAAGTTCGACGCTGCGTTGGTATATCTATGTTTTTATTCGTAACTACAGAACGGATTTTGTTCCGGGTTTCAAATACATACCTGCTTTCGGGGGCAAAAACGGATTATGTTGAACTCGCACCTATTAAAATCCCATGATAATCGACCTTCGCCACACATTGGCAGGGCCACGGAAACGCATTCAAACACATCCGCGGTACCACCAGCCAGGACTGCTCCTTAGTTGAGGACTTCTCTTCCTCCTTTTGCTTCTCAGATAAAGCGCACCAGGAACACAAAGCACACTGCCCTTTGCGGCCTCTTATTTCACCTGCATAACGGACTCTCCGAGCCCGATATGTGGAGGTTATGGAGCCAGGAAAAAATGAGCACTGGTTAGTGGTACAATCCCGCCAAAGTAGCGGAGGATAGTCGAGTGGCACATCGCCATACCAACAATCCTCTTTCCTTGCGACTCCATTTCGGCTCCCCCTCCTCATCCAAGGGGTAGCCAAGCCCACTCGGAGTGGCCGCCTTGGGCTAGTCCTTCACTTCGGGCCAGCCGTCTGAGTTGCCCTACGTTTACCATGAGTTACAAAGCCATGGCTACTAACCCCCCACCCCTACTCCTAAACTCACGCAAACTAACTAACGACATTAATTATTTTGTAATCCCAGTATAAGTTTATTCCCTTGATATAGTAAATTAGTCACATGTAAACACAAAGTCATCATCAGATGACCTTTCTACACTTGTCTATGGCCCTTGAAACTGGGAGAAAACAAGGAGAGAAGAAATAAAAAAAACATTCGAAATAATAGCCTTATATTTTTATACTTAATGGTATTGGTACTATCATAAAATATTGTACGGTATACTGCACTTTTTCAAAGGGGTGCCTTTCTCATATCCAATAAAACAGTCGTCTGTGAAGTGTTTAGAACAAAGATAATCATTTTGTGCTGGACGCCATTTCCCAATTTTTGTGCTTTTTAGCCATAATTTTAGTCTTGGTTAAGTTGAAAACCTGTTAATTAATAAACATTTGATAATTATCTGTAGTCGGCGACTTTGGTTGTTAACGGATATGGGTAGAAAAGAACATCGATAAGTATTATAGACAAGGAACTACCTATTGAATTTTATTGTTTATCAAAACTCAGAAGTATAAAGCCAAACATTTTTATAATTACGATATTAAAATTAGTAACAAATTTTGTAGTACCTATATTAACAAATAGTTTTAATTTGTTTAATATTAGTTGTAAATTCATCTTCTTCTGGAATGTTTTCCCACTTTCTTTTGGTAACGAGTTTTACATATTAATCACACTCACTATTACTAAAAATAATTCTTATTGTGTAACTAAAATTGAACATAATCAAACTACATAAAATACTTTCATTTTTTAGTTTAAATTTCAAAATACAGAGATACGATTTAAATAACACAACAGACTGGCATATTATTTCAATTTTAGTTCCCGGTACGGACAATGAGGGCGCTTCCTATCGGCATAAGCATTTTGTATGGTTTATACCATACAAAATGCTTATGCCGATAGGAAGCCCAGCAGCAGTCCAGCGTACTTGTATATATAGAGGCCAGTGATTAAGGACCTAATATATTCTACGGTTAATCTATTCTTATTGTGTGAGTAGGTTTTATGTAAGAAATGAACGAAGAGAATTACTAATAAATTGTGAAATATATTTCAAATTTATATTTAGAAATTATAAAACTGTTATTGCTTATTTTCTGTATAGATAGGGACCGTTGCAACCGCAACCGCAACCGCAGTTTCCGTCGCAACTTCCAGCAATGGAAACAACACCACCGGCTGGGACTTCACCACAGAATCTGACAGCACCAAGAATCGGTACCTGACCAGCTATAAGAGTGTTACCAGCGACACCCATCTCGCCAGCGACCGCTACGTCGCCGATGCCTGCACCTCCGTACGCGGGGCCAACAATACTAGCAGGAGCACCCAGGCCAGCAAGACCACCTATGCCGTATCCAAAACCAAGCCCAGGGCCGTAAGCGAATTCATTATTTAAAGCAGATCCACATCCGAGACCGTACTCAGCTGCGAATCCAGGAGCATAGCCCAGGCCAATTCCAGCGCCAAGACACTGGCTGTACACATTCTGCCAAAAAGAAAATATTTCATAAACACCTTTTCTAAATACGTATTACCATATTTTACAAAATATTTTAAGAAATGTGTCCTTAAAAATACTTTTAGAAGTTATAAAAACATGAGGGAGTTTTACCTGGATCAAGCAAGCTTGAACACAGAGCAACAAGAAAGCAAAAGGTGACATGTTAGGATGTGTTTTCTAAGTGTGTCAAGTTTAGAGTAATTATTCAGCATAAAATGAATGACTTATATATCGTAAATTTTGAACTTCAAATTTTGTAACCGATATTAAAACTTGCGTCAGTGAATGTCTTCACAATTGATTTAAAAAGTTATTATTAAGTTATAGAAACAGCACGAGACAATTAAGACTTAAGAGGATTGTGTAGCTGCAAATTTTCATACCAAAAGCGACAACGTTTCCACCCCCCTCCCCCCTTCCCCCCCTACAACAGTCCAATTTTATAATTTTTGGAAATGTTTTACCGTACGTTTTTATATTACAGAAATATTGCGTACGATATAAATTATTAGCTACTAAAAATCTATATTTTTGACTTAAAAACTTCCTCGAGTCTTTTTATTTTTTTAATCAAACTAAACTGAATGAGGGCATCCACGACTTTTTCTGCCACCAGGGCGGCGCCACTTTCGAGTGAGGTAAAATATTTGACAGATTTCATAGCGGGGACGATTATTTCTTAGGAAAATGTAATCTTTAAGGTTTCTTTCTGCATTATTAGTTATATTTTATATTAATTACATTAGAAATGAATAAACCAAACTATAAATATAACTAAAAGACGACTTTAAAAAAAAAGAGTTATAATGTGCAAAAAATTAAAAATCAAACCACTTACGCATTGTGTTATATATTAAAATAATACTCTAGACAATGATAAACTATTATTTAAAACTAATTTCTCAATTAAATGACACTGTGTAACAAAAAACTTTACCTCAGTCGCTAGTATCGACATCTGGTGAGTGGAAGATTATTAGCCCTCATTACTAAATAATATCTGTGACTGTTATTTAGTATTTAAATATTTTTATATTATTTAGTTAATCGATTATTTAGTCGTTATTGATTATGCACTCTAAATTAAAAAGATTTCGAGTTTATAATAAAGTACCGTAAAGTGGGGCTTTTTGAGACTCCAGGGGCTATTCACAACATTTGCAATAAAAGATTTGATCGAATATATTTTTTCTTCTAGTAACAGTAGAATATTTTTATACTATATGGTAATACTACAACTAATGTCAGTGCCAACGGTGAAATTTAGAGGTTACCAAAGCGTAAGCAAATCGTTAGATAAATTTTTGAAAAAAGCTTGTTAAATCGAGTTAATTTGTATGTACTTTACTTCCAGTTGATAGTCCAACATTTTAAAGGTGAGTAGAAAATGAGTACGCTCATGTAGACATATATTTTCTTGGGATTTTATTGGTGTTTTCCATTGTATTGTAACCTCTTTTAGACGTCATATTTTTTATGTTTTGTAGAATGGGGCTTTTTGGCACAAGTTTGAGGCTATTTGGAATCCTGTACCAAATAAACCCTTTTTTATGTGTTTTAGTTTTAATAAGTTTAAGTTCGCTGTCTCAAATAGCCCCAAATATCTATCATGTATAAATTTAAGGGGAAGCTTATAATTTATTTTTTTATTTTATATTTCAGTTCCAGAAATATGGTGCGTACTTACCAAAGAAAGTACACTAATTTCAGAAAAGGTAAATCTTTTGCACCGTATCATAGTTATTCGAAAGAAAATTTGGAAAAAGCGATAGAGGCTGTACAGTCTGGAAAACTTAAGTTAACCGAAGCTGCCGATATTTATGATATACCAAAGAGCACACTATGTAGAAAATATAGAAACATAAATTGCACGCAAGATAAAGCTGGACATCCAACATTGATTACTCCCGAAGAGGAAAATTCATTTATACGAAATATATTAATTTTAAGTGAATGGGGATTTCCCTTCGACTGTATGGATCTTCGAGTACTAGCTCAAAAATATTTGAACAAAATAGGCAAAAATATATATGGACTTAAAAATAACTTACCAGGGACTGATTGGGCACGTAATTTTCTTTTAAGACATAAATCAGTAATTTCAAATCGCAAAGCGTCTAATATTTCTACTGATCGAGCCAAAATTACAAATTACGTAATTGACAGTTTTTTTGAAAATTATGTGAAGTCTGTTGAAGGTGTTACTCCAGACTGCATTATCAACTATGATGAGACCAACCTCACAGATGATCCCGGTTGTAAAAACTATATTTATAAAAGAGGCACAAAGTATCCAGAAAGAATGGTAAATAATTTGAAAACAGCAATTTCGCTCATGTTTACGGGTACGGCACATGGTGAGTTGCTACCAATATATGTGGTATATAAATCAGATCATCTATGGTATACGTGGCTGGAAGGTGGACCTGAAGGGACGAGGTACAATCGATCAAGAAGTGGGTGGTTCGATGCAGTCTGTTTTGAAGACTGGTTTAATACCATTATAGTACCTTACACACGTAAGAAAGCAGGCCGAAAACTTCTAATCGAAGATAATCTGTCGTCTCATTTTTCGGAAAACGTACTAAAGACTTGTGAAGAAATGAATATTGCATTTGTGTGCTTACCACCGAAAACCACACATATGCTTCAACCATTAGATGTCGCATTTTTCGCTTCGTTAAAGACCTACTGGCGAGATGTATTAACTCATTGGAAGTTAATGGAAGGGCGGAAACATAAAACTTTGGTCAAAAGTTCATTTCCCAAATTATTGGGTCAACTAAAAAACAAATTGGTTGAAAGAGGTGCTGTATCTCGTAATCTCGAAGCAGGTTTTAGTAAATCGGGTTTATACCCAATCAACCCTGAACTTCCCAAGTCACGACTGCCACAAAGGACAAATGTTACAGATCAACAAATAAATAACACTACATTATTAGTAGTAACAGACATTTTGCAAGAAATAAGGAATCCTCCAGCCCCTGCACAAATAAAACGAAAGAAGAAGTGTAATGTACAGCCCGGGAAAAGTATAACAGCAGCAGACTTGGTTCAAAGTGATCTTCATACAACTACGAAGTCAAATAAAAAAAAAACAAGAAAACCCCAAGGGTAAAAATATATCGAGTCAGAAAAAAAAATTACATCTGAGAACTCTGGAATAATTTCAAATGAAACCATGCAAGATCATTCAGGAATATGCGAAAACCCGAGACAAAATAATTTTGGTTGCTACGACTCTGACATGACTAGTGATATTTCTGATGAAGAAAAAAATGAAGACAACGAACAAAATAAAAGCAATAAAAAACGAAAATTTAGGTTCAAGTAAATGAAGACAGATCAAACTATATACAAGACTGAAGAATGTGAAGATAATATTTCACTACACGAACAAATTGAAATTTCAGGAAAACAAGAATTAAAGTCATTAAACATACCTGAAGAAAACGAAATTTGTGATCAAAATGTATTCAAACAAAAAGATTTGGACATAATTACAGAGTGTACAGAAGAAAATTGTAATAAATTAGATATAAACAAAAAACTCTTAAAAAACGACGACACACACCTGGAATGAACGATTAAGAAACATATATTGAATGAAAAAACAGGGTTTATGCAAACTTTTATAACTACCACTGCCGTTATAGAAAAACAGAACTCTCCCGTCTTGTCTGATAAACCAAAATTAAAATCAAAAGCTCATAACGATTTTGAACAAGAAAAGACTAAAGTTGACTATAATAATATTAACACTGGTTCTAAGGAAAATATTGAAAATTTCTCAAATAATGAAATCATAGGCATGGTGAAACGTAAGTCACGTGCATACACTTTTAGTAATAAAACAAAAAATAAACCGGCCAAAAGATTAAACAAATTGAAAAGTACTGATTCAACAACTACTGAAGAAATTTCAATGAGCGTACACAGTGATAGTGATTTATATGACGTCGATCTTGAACAAATTGAAAATTTAAATGACATTGACCTCGAACAGACAGATCTAGATATTTTCGATCTCGAAGATGTTGAATTGGTAAAGAGAAAGAATGATGAGAGGGAAGCCGAAATATTTAATGACATTATGCGTATGGACGCTGAGAATGACACAGATAACAAAACAGAAATTAAGACGAGCTTGAATGAATGTGGATACTCAGAAATTCTTCTGAGAATTGAAGTAACAGATGAGGACAAGACTAAAGAACCATTACAGATTGAAAAAGAATTGCAGACTGAAAACAAAGACAAAACTAATTGTTTGAAACACAATATTGAAAAAGGAGAATGGAGCATAGGAGATAATGTTCTAGTTAGATATTACCAGAAAAAAAATTGGCAATATTATATCGGCTTAATTACTGTTATTAATGATCGAATTGAAAAAAAAATACAAAATATCCTACTACAAAACCATTTCTAAAAAAGGTGGTATCTTATTTAAGAAACCAAAACGTTTAGATGTAGATTACATACCTGATGATATAATTGTAAAGCAAGTAGATTTGTTGCAAATTAATGAAAATAATGAATTTATCTTGTTTAATGATGAAGATTTATTATATTTTTGATTGACTTTTAATAATGTCGTATGTAAAATCAGTGTTTGTCAAAGCAGTAGCTTTCATAAGTTAACTTACGTTACCTAGATTTGTATTGTTTTATTCCTTTCCAAATATTTAATTTTTTATGTTTTTTGTTTTTTGAGTTAATATTTTTACCTATTTAATTTTTTATAAAGATCTCATTGTTTAAGTTTATTTTTAGCTTACCCTTAATTATTCCAAATATTGCCTTTAATTCTTATATAATTGTTAGAAGACAATTACTTTAGATTCCAAATAGCCCTAAGTGGCGCTTCGCCCTTTTCATAATAAATATTATGATATTAAATATTTGGCTTTTTACTTAAAATTAAACTAAATACATATGTAATATTACGCCTGCCGTAATACAGTGCAAACTAGTACGGAGGGTAGAACATTGACTCTTTTGTAACAATATTATAATAACTCGCAATGTATTTTTGTTTACCTCATTTAAATTTGGATTTGCATTAGCTTTTCACTTAAATATGTAACGTTACAGTGAGGAGATTAGATTTAATTTTTTGCTTTATTATAAGTTGTTATTTGTAACTTGTTGTTGATAAATAAATTGAAATTGAAATTGAAATAATGAAAGACCATATATTCTTCTCTTGGTCCAAATATCGCAAGACCTGTTTAAATCGATAGATCTCCAAATAGAGATGGAAAACGAAGTTCAGATGATGCCGATTTTAAAAAGCCCCAAATCGGCGATATTTGAAATAGCACTTTTGAAAAAAAATATCTCTGTATTTATGTTCAATACATAAATACTACCACATTTTTCTGGAAGATATTAATCAGATTTGTCGTAAAAAAAATTGTTTAAGCTGATAACCTTAGTAGTTTTTGTGTACGAGATTGGTTTTTATAAAAAACTTACCAAATAGCCCCACTTTACGGTAGGTATGTAGGCGAATAAATAAAATAATTATTGATACATAAGTACATAATATTACTTTATTACACTCTTTAACGAACTGTCATTTTACTAGGAACTCCATGGTCAATCAGTTCTGGTAATAAACATTGAAAGTAAAATGAGCAAAGTTTCGGCTGCATTTTAGCTGTCCAAAAGTGGTCATCCTACTTATTTTTTTCATACGCCAAACCATGTGGTATCCATACTACGAAAAAACAGAATTGCCTACAGTGATATGTAATTCTCCCTCAACTTTCCTATACGATCATAATATCTTCTCCAATTTCCTATACGATCATTATTTCCAGTTATAGATTATCAAAGTTAAAAAAAAACTGTTTTGCTTTGATTGACGATAGATAACTCCGCGGCAAATCATCGGCTCAATCAATACAGGCTTTTTGATTACGTCAAATTAAAAGCTTTTTAGTAAAATAATCGAAAAGTTTTTTTAAACCCGTAGACCTCTTTTAAGACGAGCAGCAGTTAGGACTTTTTTTCCTTAGGTCACTCCGGAACCAAACATGATAAAAACCTTCATGCCCAGGTCTTAACACTAGACATTTGGAGCTACAATTTGCTTTTTTTGCTATACGACCATTTTCCCCGGAGATACAGCTTCCTGAAAATCACCCGAAAATTTAGATTTTTTGTATATCACTTAGTTTTTGTGAGTAGTGTACTAATTTTATCTCAGCCAAATAAACATTACCGTCATATAACATGGAATAAGTGAGATAAAGGCCGTTATTTTATGGGGGATTTAAATATGATTTAACAGTAATTTAATAATCTAATCTATTTATTTATTATTTATTTATTTAATTCAAAAACACTCGTGGCTTACAGAAAATCCAATACGCACACAAGTTTAAATTTTACATGCCAAATTTTTTTTTAAAAAACTTGCATCCAACAAACATGCATAAAACAAAAATTAATAAATAATTGTAAAATAATAGTTGTATGAAACCTCGAAGCTTTTAGCAGCCCGTGTCAAGAAATTAAAACTGTAGTAAAGCTAATTGAAACAATAAAGTATTAATGATTATACAATGAAATATTTTGTCATATCAATTTATAATGCAATAATCAATAATTATAATCCTAACATGCCCGTAATTAAAATTACATCTTAAATATAAAGCATTAAATAGTCAAGGAATTAAATTCTATTTAATAGTCAAGGAATTAAATTCTCGAATTATCAATTGTCATGTCATCGATAATTTTATAAAAAGGAGTCAGCAGACGTGTTATACTGTCTGTAAATAAGTCAATTTCATCGTGCTGAGTGAGTATGTCCCCTATAAGTGTTGACGCTCGATTTGTTGGTGCGAAAGCAGCACGTCACTGGTTTCATCTAGAAGACTCTGCCTACGGTGCGGAGCCACCGTTCATCCATTATCTCTCTGCAGGTACCTGGGCATCTACAAACCGATTCTCTCCATAACCGACTGGAAATCCCACTTGTGGTGAAGTATAGAAAGATAGTGCCTACTACCAAAGATGGTACATCACCCTCCTAAACATTAGAGTTTCAAAATCAACCATACCCAAGACGAATAAAGAGGGATAGAAATGAGGGTAGTACTCAGGGTCTTTCTTATAAAGCTAACGAACAAATTTACGTTGTATCGTCTCTAACAAGACAGTATACTTTTTCTCGTAAGGATTCCAGACGCATTATACAAATTTTTAGCCACTCTTATATCATCAAAGTCAGCAGCTATCGTCATCACAAAACCCAAAGTCTCACAAGCTAACTTGCAAATGGATGTCATATGATTGTGAATATTTAATTTAGTATCTAATATTAAACCTAAGTGACGTGTCATATACTCTTACCAAAGGCGCGTCATATAAGTTATAATTAATATTAACAGGATACTGTTTTAATGCAAAAGTGATAACTTTGCATTTAGTCTCAATCAAGAGGAAGATGGTTCACTTCACTTCTTTCCGATACCACATCTATGTCCTGTTGAAGAGCCTGTGCATCAGCAGCACTACCAATAGCCAAGCTTAATTTTAGATCATCTGCGAATAACAGACACTTTTCCTAACGCATTGAAGACGATTATCCAAATAGCTAGCAAAGAGTTGAAGAAGTTTCAGAGTAAAACCCAACTCAGCTAATAGACATTTGTATTTAAAAACCCAGTCCCAATGATGGGGATTGATCTCCTCTCATTTCATGACATGCAGAATTCTTCACGATGTTTTCCTTCACCGTCAAGCACATGGTAAATCAGCACTTAAAATTGCAATTCACAATTTCATTGGTGCCGGCGGGGATCGAACCCGGGTTGAACTCTGAAATTTACAGCGAGCGCTTAGCGCCTGAGCTAGGTACCACGGCTCAATAGTAAATAATATAACAGCATTTAAAAATATTCTATTTTCCAAATTATTTAGTTTCGTTTCTCGCGTATGTCACGTTTTTTATATTGCGTGAAGTTATTTCAATAGGTATCAATTCAATTATTGCCAGTGCCTTTGCACTATAAAACACATTGAGCCCTCATCAGACACACACTTGTCTTCAATAAACACAGAAAATATGTTTTCCAAAGCTATCATTCTTTTCTGTGCTCAAGTAATTTTCGTGCAGGTAAGGAATTAAAACTTGAATGTTGTGTGCACGTTGTTTTTCTCTAACCAACCAATACAATATAACGCTAGAAATTTATAAATAATGTATAATGCAATTTTTAATTACTTAGACGATCTCTGCCTACTGTTTGGGAAACGGACTGACCTACGAAGTTCCACTGGCAGCCGCTGCTCCCTGCGCCGCCGTCACCGCTCCTTGCGGAGGTTTAGGCTGGGCTGGTTACGGTGCCGGCTGCGGTCTAGCTGCCATCCCCACAGCCAGCGGGGGTGGTTTCCCTGTCTCCAGTGCTTCCCCCATTCCACCGGTTGGTGTATCCGTTCTCTCTGACAATGAGATCGCAGGTATCTTAGCTGTCGGTGGTGAGCTGCCTTTCCTGGGTACCGTTGGTCTAGAGGGTGTACTTCCAACTGTTGGTGCTGGTGCCGTCTCTTACGGCTGCGGTGACGGTGCCGTGGGAATAGTGAGCGAAGACATCGCCCCTGCATGGGGCTACCCTGCAGCCACTGGTTTAGCGTACGGACCAGGCCTTGCTGCAGGAATCGGTTACGGTACCGCTATCGCTGGACGTCCCTTCGGTGGTTGCGGATGCGGTATCTACTAATATACGAGTATATCACTAAAATAAAAGTTTAGACTATCGCTATTGTTTGATTTTCTTTTTGTTAATTAAAACGATACGGCACTATTATCTTTTAAATAACTACGTAGTATAGATATATAGATATTACATAACAATATACCTACTTATTATGCAAAAAAGCCACATGCTTCTTAAATGTACACATCACACAGTTTTAAAATACTCAATTTTATATGTTGGATCACTTACAGTTCTTTGGTTTTAAAGATAATACCTAAAGTGTATGAATTAACAAAGACTTGTTAACGAAATGTATAAAAAAGGTGATGAGGTAACGACATCACAATTAATTTTAAATTTCACAATGTATTTCATGTGCTCTTACCACTTGCTTTGCATTATAGGACACACTGTTGAAATCTACATCAGCGAAATTGTTTTCAGTAAAAGTTCGCTTTTTTATATCAATAAGATGACAAACGAGCACATAGTGCCGATGATTAGTGGATACTGTAGCTCATAGACATCTACTTCTACTATAAATCAAAATGCAAATACGTTGTTACCCCTGGGGACAAAGATGGAATGTTTCGTTACCAATTAAATGGGTCTCCGGTTCTCTACACATACCATACGAAATACATCAGCAACCTACTGCATGCTCATGAAATGACTAAAAGCTGTGATAGCCAAGCGTGGCAATTATTGTAAGAAAATCCTTTATGACGCAGTCTAAGGAGAGGTCTATGTTTAAGCAGTGGAATTTGATAGGCTGATTGATAGGTAATGAAAGAATGAATGAGTTTTTGTGAGACCGTGGTCTTACAGCCGTAATTGCTTACAACTTAACTACTATACGTGGTAGAGCCATGCTGCATTATACGTAGTAGCGCCATGCTGCAGCTATATTAGTATTATAGTTGTAGCATGAATGGGTCGGCTCGACTGGGGAAGGACCATGCTGCCACAGAATACAAGCGTAATATAGCAGTTTAACGCTACTGTGTTTCGTATGGTGAGTGTAGAGGACCGGAGACCCCTTTTACTGGAAATGAGGCATTCCATCTTAGTCCTCACGGGTGACAACGCATCTGCATTTTGATTTATAATAGAGGATAGATGTAGATGTCTATGGGTCGCAGCAACAACTTACCCGCAGGTAGACTGTGTGCTTGTTTGTCACCCTTATTCTACAAAAAAAAACTATTGCTACCATTCCTTACAATAATAAAAATTGAATAAAATTAAGAGAACATTCACTTTCACACTCTTCGTTGAAATATTCATACAATTAAATTATTATCTGAACCGAGAATGCTTCGATGCAGAAAAGAAACAAGTTTTAAAAAGAATTAGCACAGTAATTATTCCAACTTTTTCGTACCTAGGTTTGTGTTGTAAAACATGATAATTATTATTATTATTACAGCCCTTCACAAGCTGTGAAGTACCCCGACTCAGATCCATAGATCATCTATAGGTACACTGACAACACAACAATCTTGTTTTCAGGTTTTGAGGTATGCCTGATCGGAAGGTGTGTCGTAATCTTCTGAACGCTGCCTAGCCGAGTTGAGTCCGTCAATTGACCCCTCGGTCGAAGTTGGGTTTACCTAGTCGGATTTTTTATCTCAGGTAAACATATACTTGTCAACTTCGAGCTTAGTTCTCCCAACAACTACCCGCATAGGTGTGACTAGACGTTACTTTTGTCCTATTATATCACCCTATCTTACACCTCTCTGCAGATGGATAGTTTTATTTTTTAATGGATTTTATTTAGTAGAGGGAGAGTAGCACTGTCCAAATTTCAACTGAATCAAAGGCTTTCTCATAGTCCGCATACGCAAGGCAAAGTGATAGATTGTACTCTTCCGTATTCTGTAAAATTTACCGAAGTGTATACGAGTATAAGTGGTCTATGATACTAAGCCTTTTCGAAAACCGCGTTGTTTGGGAGGCTGGAAGTCGTCGAGTCTGCGTGCGAGATGATTCGTAATGACTCTCGAAAACTGCACGCAGACGAGGCTTACAAGGGTCATCTGTCTGTATTTCTTCAAGAGAGCGTTGTTGCATTTCTTGAAGAAAGACTTCAAGTACCGGTTTTCTTCCCGCTTTCAGAAGCTCCGCTGTAATTCCATCCTCGTCTGGGGCCTTTCTTTTTAAGGTGTCGGAGAGCCATTCTAATCTCGCTTAGACTGACGTTCGGGATATCATCGGAATTGTGTCGGATAAGACTTGCTCTTGGATCGTTACTGACACTTGCGTGTGGCTCCAACGATGATGTGTACAGCTGCCCATCTCAGCTGAACCTCTCAATCATACTCAAAATCTCAGGTGTCCCGGCAACGACGCTGCCACACTCAGTCGTCAACTTCGACAGTTGGCTCTTTCTGGCAGACAGATCTCTGGCAAAGACTTTCGAGCCCTTTCGAACACTGTCAAATCTGCAGCTTCATTTCCCGTCTAACGGCCATAAGATTAAGAGTTAGATCGGAGAGTTTTTGTTTTCTTCTTTGGCAGGTCTTCCAGAACTTAGCTCCGACCGCGTGGACAGTTTCCACGAAATTTTCGTTAATATTATCCACTACATTGCTATTTTCTAGGCACTGAAAACGAATCTATAACTCGAGTCGAAAGTTTTCGGGACTTTGGATTAGAGCACGAGGGGGAGCGCAGCGTTGACTTCATTTTTTATAGGAGAAGGGGTAAACGGGCATGCAGCTCACCGGATGGTAAGTGACTACCACCACCCATGAACAAGTAACACCAGGGGAACCAGAGGAATCGCAGATGCGTTGCCGGCCTTTTAAAAATGAGTAGGCTCTTTTCTTGAAGGTCATATTAGACGAGACCTCTCCAACTTAACATTTAGGTTCAGTGTGCCTCTAACCATTCGGTGATCGCTACCAACTTACACTCTCGCGATCACGTGTCTCAACACTGAACAGTTGCCGTCAAGTCGTCGTAATAAAGTCAATCTAATTTTTTGTCGAACCGTCGGGGATGGACCAGGTCCACTTCCTGTGGAGCCGCTTCTGGAAGAAAGAGTTCATTATAAAGAATCCCTCTTCCTCCATGAAGTTGTAACACTCAAACCCCCGCCCCCCTACCTTTTTATTACTTTTAAAATCTAAAAACTCTATGTTTATAATATATCTAAAATATATTAAATTTACATGACGAGTATATTAACTATATGTTAATCTTTCTAAAGGGTTAAATATAGGCCGTTTAATAAATTTATGACATGATCGTCTTAGTTAGGACCCTTATTTGAGTTCTGTTTGTATAGTAACTTAGTTCTTTAGGTGTCTCTTGGAAGAATGAATATTCACTAGAGTCGCCGAAAGTTATTGGTAGTACCTTATAAGCTACAGAAGCCATCGAAGATACTCCTAAGGACGAGTGGGCAAAGTGTTTTTCTCAGTTGTTCCATCGGATGCAGCGATGTATTGATGTAAATGGACACTATTTTGAAAAGATGTAATAAAACTAATAACTTGCTAGTTTGTTCAGTCTTTGGTTTTCTAAGACCCTTCAGTGTTACCCTTGTAAGATGTGTCGTAATATCCTATAAACTCACTTAAAGTGCTCATAGTATCAAAAAGGCTCCTTCTAAATTCACGTATTGTGACGGGCAACTACGGAACCCTACCTAATTACACATTGTGCGTGGTCCGCCACATACTTGGGCAATCTTTTTTAATCTGCAATTAATGATATTCCTAATTTTATTTTACTATCCATGTTTACCATTTTAGTCACTTCCTTACACTGGGAAGTTTCTAGTAAGGACACTGACCTCTATATATGGACTTGCTATACACCGTGACATAATGAAGCGATTTGATTTTCGGCATTTTGGCGCTGACAGCATAAGTGAACGTCCACGGAACTAATAACAGAGATAAGACAGTGTGACAAAATATATCGATAAAAATTCTATACCCTGGCCTACCCGTAACGTCCCTTCTATTCATGTATCATATTAATATAAAACCATAAAATAAATAGATGTATCAATTAATACCTAGGTCTTAGACGCAAGCTTTATACTTCATATAAAACCAAGTTCGACGCTGCGTTGGTATATCTATGTTTTTATTCGTAACTACAGAACGGATTTTGTTCCGGGTTTCAAATACATACCTGCTTTCGGGGGCAAAAACGGATTATGTTGAACTCGCACCTATTAAAATCCCATGATAATCGACCTTCGCCACACATTGGCAGGGCCACGGAAACGCATTCAAACACATCCGCGGTACCACCAGCCAGGACTGCTCCTTAGTTGAGGACTTCTCTTCCTCCTTTTGCTTCTCAGATAAAGCGCACCAGGAACACAAAGCACACTGCCCTTTGCGGCCTCTTATTTCACCTGCATAACGGACTCTCCGAGCCCGATATGTGGAGGTTATGGAGCCAGGAAAAAATGAGCACTGGTTAGTGGTACAATCCCGCCAAAGTAGCGGAGGATAGTCGAGTGGCACATCGCCATACCAACAATCCTCTTTCCTTGCGACTCCATTTCGGCTCCCCCTCCTCATCCAAGGGGTAGCCAAGCCCACTCGGAGTGGCCGCCTTGGGCTAGTCCTTCACTTCGGGCCAGCCGTCTGAGTTGCCCTACGTTTACCATGAGTTACAAAGCCATGGCTACTAACCCCCCACCCCTACTCCTAAACTCACGCAAACTAACTAACGACATTAATTATTTTGTAATCCCAGTATAAGTTTATTCCCTTGATATAGTAAATTAGTCACATGTAAACACAAAGTCATCATCAGATGACCTTTCTACACTTGTCTATGGCCCTTGAAACTGGGAGAAAACAAGGAGAGAAGAAATAAAAAAAACATTCGAAATAATAGCCTTATATTTTTATACTTAATGGTATTGGTACTATCATAAAATATTGTACGGTATACTGCACTTTTTCAAAGGGGTGCCTTTCTCATATCCAATAAAACAGTCGTCTGTGAAGTGTTTAGAACAAAGATAATCATTTTGTGCTGGACGCCATTTCCCAATTTTTGTGCTTTTTAGCCATAATTTTAGTCTTGGTTAAGTTGGAAACCTGTTAATTAATAAACATTTGATAATTATCTGTAGTCGGCGACTTTGGTTGTTAACGGATATGGGTAGAAAAGAACATCGATAAGTATTATAGACAAGGAACTACCTATTGAATTTTATTGTTTATCAAAACTCAGAAGTATAAAGCCAAACATTTTTGTAATTACGATATTAAAATTAGTAACAAATTTTGTAGTACCTATTTTAACAAATAGTTTTAATTTGTTTAATATTAGTTGTAAATTCACCTTCTTCTGGAATGTTTTCCCACTTTCTTTTGGTAACGAGTTTTACATATTAATCACACTCACTATTACTAAAAATAATTCTTATTGTGTAACTAAAATTGAACATAATCAAACTACATAATTTAAATTTCAAAATACACAGATACGATTTAAATAACACAACAGACTGGCATATTATTTCAATTTTAGTTCCCGGTACGGACAATGAGGGCGCTTCCTATCGGCATAAGCATTTTGTATGGTTTATACCATACAAAATGCTTATGCCGATAGGAAGCCCAGCAGCAGTCCAGCGTACTTGTATATATAGAGGCCAGTGATTAAGGACCTAATATATTCTACGGTTAATCTATTCTTATTGTGTGAGTAGGTTTTATGTAAGAAATGAACCAAGAGAATTACTAATAAATTGTGAAATATATTTCAAATTTATATTTAGAAATTATAAAACTGTTATTGCTTATTTTCAGTATAGATAGGGACCGTTGCAACCGCAACCGCAGTTTCCGTCGCAACTTCCAGCAATGGAAACAACACCACCGGCTGGGACTTCACCACAGAATCTGACAGCACCAAGAATCGGCACTTGACCAGCTATAAGAGTGTTACCAGCGACACCCATCTCGCCAGCGACCGCTACGTCGCCGATGCCTGCACCTCCGTACGCGGGGCCAACAATACTAGCAGGAGCACCCAGCCCAGCAAGACCACCTATGCCGTATCCAAAACCAAGCCCAGGGCCGTAAGCTAATTCATTATTTAAAGCAGATCCACATCCGAGACCGTACTCAGCTGCGAATCCAGGAGCATAGCCCAGGCCAATTCCAGCGCCAAGACACTGGCTGTACACATTCTGCCAAAAAGAAAATATTTCATAAACACCTTTTCTAAATACGTATTACCATATTTTACAAAATATTTTAAGAAATGTGTCCTTAAAAATACTTTTAGAAGTTATAAAAACATGAGGGAGTTTTACCTGGATCAAGCAAGCTTGAACACAGAGCAACAAGAAAGCAAAAGGTGACATGTTAGGATGTGTTTTCTAAGTGTGTCAAGTTTAGAGTAATTATTCAGCATAAAATGAATGACTTATATATCGTAAATTTTGAACTTCAAATTTTGTAACCGATATTAAAACTTGCGTCAGTGAATGTCTTCACAATTGATTTAAAAAGTTATTATTAAGTTATAGAAACAGCACGAGACAATTAAGACTTAAGAGGATTGTGTAGCTGCAAATTTTCATACCAAAAGCGACAACGTTTCCACCCCCCTCCCCCCTTCCCCCCCTACAACAGTCCAATTTTATAATTTTTGGAAATGTTTTACCGTACGTTTTTATATTACAGAAATATTGCGTACGATATAAATTATTAGCTACTAAAAATCTATATTTTTGACTTAAAAATTTCCTCGAGTCTTTTTATTTTTTTAATCAAACTAAACTGAATTACTAAATAATATCTGTGACTGTTATTTAGTATTTAAATATTTTTATATTATTTAGTTAATCGATTATTTAGTCGTTATTGATTATGCACTCTAAATTAAAAAGATTTCGAGTTTATAATAAAGTAGGTATGTAGGCGAATAAATAAAATAATTATTTGTACATAAGTACATAATATTACTTTATTACACTCTTTAACGAACTGTCATTTTACTAGGAACTCCATGGTCAATCAGTTCTGGTAATAAACATTGAAAGTAAAATGAGCAAAGTTTCGGCTGCATTTTAGCTGTCCAAAAGTGGTCATCCTACTTATTTTTTTCATACGCCAAACCATGTGGTATCCATACTACGAAAAAACAGAATTGCCTACAGTGATATGTAATTCTCCCTCAACTTTCCTATACGATCATAATATCTTCTCCAATTTCCTATACGATCATTATTTCCAGTTATAGATTATCAAAGTTAAAAAAAAACTGTTTTGCTTTGATTGACGATAGATAACTCCGCGGCAAATCATCGGCTCAATCAATACAGGCTTTTTGATTACGTCAAATTAAAAGCTTTTTAGTAAAATAATCGAAAATTTTTTTTAAACCCGTAGACCTCTTTTAAGACGAGCAGCAGTTAGGACTTTTTTTCCTTAGGTCACTCCGGAACCAAACATGATAAAAACCTTCATGCCCAGGTCTTAACACTAGACATTTGGAGCTACAATTTGCTTTTTTTGCTATACGACCATTTTCCCCGGAGATACAGCTTCCTGAAAATCACCCGAAAATTTAGATTTTTTGTATATCACTTAGTTTTTGTGAGTAGTGTACTAATTTTATCTCAGCCAAATAAACATTACCGTCATATAACATGGAATAAGTGAGATAAAGGCCGTTATTTTATGGGGGATTTAAATATGATTTAACAGTAATTTAATATTCTAATCTATTTATTTATTATTTATTTATTTAATTCAAAAACACTCGTGGCTTACAGAAAATCCAATACGCTCACAAGTTTAAATTTTACATGCCAAAATTTTTTTTTAAAAACTTGCATCCAACAAACATGCATAAAACAAAAATTAATAAATAATTGTAAAATAATAGTTGTATGAAACCTCGAAGCTTTTAGCAGCCCGTGTCAAGAAATTAAAACTGTAGTAAAGCTAATTGAAACAATAAAGTATTAATGATTATACAATGAAATATTTTGTCATATCAATTTATAATGCAATAATCAATAATTATAATCCTAATATGCCCGTAATTAAAATTACATCTTAAATATAAAGCATTAAATAGTCAAGGAATTAAATTCTATTTAATAGTCAAGGAATTAAATTCTCGAATTATTAATTGTCATGTCATCGATAATTTTATAAAAAGGAGTCAGCAGACGTGTTATACTGTCTGTAAATAAGTCAATTTCATCGTGCTGAGTGAGTATGTCCCCTATAAGTGTTGACGCTCGATTTGTTGGTGCGAAAGCAGCACGTCACTGGTTTCATCTAGAAGATTCTGCCTACGGTGCGGAGCCACCGTTCATCCATTATCTCTCTGCAGGTACCTGGGCATCTACAAACCGATTCTCTCCATAACCGACTGGAAATCCCACTTGTGGTGAAGTATAGAAAGATAGTGCCTACTACCAAAGATGGTACATCACCCTCCTAAACATTAGAGTTTCAAAATCAACCATACCCAAGACGAATAAAGAGGGATAGAAATGAGGGTAGTACTCATGGTCTTTCTTATAAAGCTAACGAACAAATTTACGTTGTATCGTCTCTAACAAGACAGTATACTTTTTCTCGTAAGGATTCCAGACGCATTATACAAATTTTTAGCCACTCTTATATCATCAAAGTCAGCAGCAATCGTCATCACAAAACCCAAAGTCTCACAAGCTAACTTGCAAATGGATGTCATATGATTGTGAATATTTAATTTAGTATCTAATATTAAACCTAAGTGACGTGTCATATACTCTTACCAAAGGCGCGTCATATAAGTTATAATTAATATTAACAGGATACTGTTTTAATGCAAAAGTGATAACTTTGCATTTAGTCTCAATCAAGAGGAAGATGGTTCACTTCACTTCTTTCCGATACCACATCTATGTCCTGTTGAAGAGCCTGTGCATCAGCAGCACTACCAATAGCCAAGCTTAATTTTAGATCATCTGCGAATAACAGACACTTTTCCTAACGCATTGAAGACGATTATCCAAATAGCTAGCGTGTAGGCGAACTTCACATGTCTTCAAAATATTTTTTTTCTAATTTCTCAGACATGCAGAATTCTTCACGATGTTTTCCTTCACCGTCAAGCACGTGGTAAATCAGCACTTAAAATTGCAATTCACAATTTCATTGGTGCCGGCGGGGATCGAACCCGGGTTGAACTCTGAAATTTACAGCGAGCGCTTAGCGCCTGAGCTAGGTACCACGGCTCAATAGTAAATAATATAACAGCATTTAAAAATATTCTATTTTCCAAATTATTTAGTTTTGTTTCTCGCGTATGTCACGTTTTTTATATTGCGTGAAGTTATTTCAATAGGTATCAATTCAATTATTGCCAGTGCCTTTGCACTATAAAACACATTGAGCCCTCATCAGACACACACTTGTCTTCAATAAACACAGAAAATATGTTTTCCAAAGCTATCATTCTTTTCTGTGCTCAAGTAATTTTCGTGCAGGTAAGGAATTAAAACTTGAATGTTGTGTGCACGTTGTTTTTCTCTAACCAACCAATACAATATAACGCTAGAAATTTATAAATAATGTATAATGCAATTTTTAATTACTTAGACGATCTCTGCCTACTGTTTGGGAAACGGACTGACCTACGAAGTTCCACTGGCAGCCGCTGCTCCCTGCGCCGCCGCCACCGCTCCTTGCGGAGGTTTAGGCTGGGCTGGTTACGGTGCCGGCTGCGGTCTAGCTGCCATCCCCACAGCCAGCGGGGGTGGTTTCCCTGTCTCCAGTGCTTCCCCCATTCCACCGGTTGGTGTATCCGTTCTCTCTGACAATGAGATCGCAGGTATCTTAGCTGTCGGTGGTGAGCTGCCTTTCCTGGGTACCGTTGGTCTAGAGGGTGTACTTCCAACTGTTGGTGCTGGTGCCGTCTCTTACGGCTGCGGTGACGGTGCCGTGGGAATAGTGAGCGAAGACATCGCCCCTGCATGGGGCTACCCTGCAGCCACTGGTTTAGCGTACGGACCAGGCCTTGCTGCAGGAATCGGTTACGGTACCGCTATCGCTGGACGTCCCTTCGGTGGTTGCGGATGCGGTATCTACTAATATACGAGTATATCACTAAAATAAAAGTTTAGACTATCGCTATTGTTTGATTTTCTTTTTGTTAATTAAAACGATACGGCACTATTATCTTTTAAATAACTACGTAGTATAGATATATAGATATTAAATAACAATATACCTACTTATTATGCAAAAAAGCCACATGCTTCTTAAATGTACACATCACACAGTTTTAAAATACTCAATTTTATATGTTGGATCACTTACAGTTCTTTGGTTTTAAAGATAATACCTAAAGTGTATGAATTAACAAAGACTTGTTAACGAAATGTATAAAAAAGGTGATGAGGTAACGACATCACAATTAATTTTAAATTTCACAATGTATTTCATGTGCTCTTACCACTTGCTTTGCATTATAGGACACACTGTTGAAATCTACATCAGCGAAATTGTTTTCAGTAAAAGTTCGCTTTTTTATATCAATAAGATGACAAACGAGCACATAGTGCCGATGATTAGTGGATACTGTAGCTCATAGACATCTACTTCTACTATAAATCAAAATGCAAATACGTTGTTACCCCTGGAGACAAAGATGGAATGTTTCGTTACCAATTAAATGGGTCTCCGGTTCTCTACACATACCATACGAAATACATCAGCAACCTACTGCATGCTCATGAAATGACTAAAAGCTGTGATAGCCAAGCGTGGCAATTATTGTAAGAAAATCCTTTATGACGCAGTCTAAGGAGAGGTCTATGTTTAAGCAGTGGAATTTGATAGGCTGATTGATAGGTAATGAAAGAATGAATGAGTTTTTGTGAGACCGTGGTCTTACAGCCGTAATTGCTTACAACTTAACTACTATACGTGGTAGAGCCATGCTGCATTATACGTAGTAGCGCCATGCTGCAGCTATATTAGTATTATAGTTGTAGCATGAATGGGTCGGCTCGACTGGGGAAGGACCATGCTGCCACAGAATACAAGCGTAATATAGCAGTTTAACGCTACTGTGTTTCGTATGGTGAGTGTAGAGGACCGGAGACCCCTTTTACTGGAAATGAGGCATTCCATCTTAGTCCTCACGGGTGACAACGCATCTGCATTTTGATTTATAATAGAGGATAGATGTAGATGTCTATGGGTCGCAGCAACAACTTACCCGCAGGTAGACTGTGTGCTTGTTTGTCACCCTTATTCTACAAAAAAAAACTATTGCTACCATTCCTTACAATAATAAAAATTGAATAAAATTAAGAGAACATTCACTTTCACACTCTTCGTTGAAATATTCATACAATTAAATTATTATCTGAACCGAGAATGCTTCGATGCAGAAAAGAAACAAGTTTTAAAAAGAATTAGCACAGTAATTATTCCAACTTTTTCGTACCTAGGCTTGTGTTGTAAAACATGATAATTATTATTATTATTACAGCCCTTCACAAGCTGTGAAGTACCCCGACTCAGATCCATAGATCATCTATAGGTACACTGACAACACAACAATCTTGTTTTCAGGTTTTGAGGTATGCCTGATCGGAAGGTGTGTCGTAATCTTCTGAACGCTGCCTAGCCGAGTTGAGTCCGTCAATTGACCCCTCGGTCGAAGTTGGGTTTACCTAGTCGGATTTTTTATCTCAGGTAAACATATACTTGTCAACTTCGAGCTTAGTTCTCCCAACAACTACCCGCATAGGTGTGACTAGACGTTACTTTTGTCCTGTTGTCCATGTTCATCTTAAGACCAATCCATTGGGAAACACTATTGAGGTCATTGAGCATAGTGTTAAGGTCCTCCAGAGATTCTGCCATAAGGACTATATCGTCCGCAAATCGAAGCTGAGTTAATACCGTATCCTTTCCAGTCCATCCTAGAAAACGTCTTCCACTGCAACGGTGAAGAGTTTCGGGGATATTATATCACCCTATCTTACACCTCTCTGCAGATGGATAGTTTTATTTTTTAATGGATTTTATTTAGTAGAGGGAGAGTAGCACTGTCCAAATTTCAACTGAATCAAAGGCTTTCTCATAGTCCGCATACGCAAGGCAAAGTGATAGATTGTACTCTTCCGTATTCTGTAAAATTTACCGAAGTGTATACGAGTATAAGTGGTCTATGATACTAAGCCTTTTCGAAAACCGCGTTGTTTGGGAGGCTGGAAGTCGTCGAGTCTGCGTGCGAGATGATTCGTAATGACTCTCGAAAACTGCACGCAGACGAGGCTTACAAGGGTCATCTGTCTGTATTTCTTCAAGAGAGCGTTGTTGCATTTCTTGAAGAAAGACTTCAAGTACCGGTTTTCTTCCCGCTTTCAGAAGCTCCGCTGTAATTCCATCCTCGTCTGGGGCCTTTCTTTTTAAGGTGTCGGAGAGCCATTCTAATCTCGCTTAGACTGACGTTCGGGATATCATCGGAATTGTGTCGGATAAGACTTGCTCTTGGATCGTTACTGACACTTGCGTGTGGCTCCAACGATGATGTGTAAAGCTGCCCATCTCAGCTGAACCTCTCAATCATACTCAAAATCTCAGGTGTCCCGGCAACGACGCTGCCACACTCAGTCGTCAACTTCGACAGTTGGCTCTTTCTGGCAGACAGATCTCTGGCAAAGACTTTCGAGCCCTTTCGAACACTGTCAAATCTGCAGCTTCATTTCCCGTCTAACGGCCATAAGATTAAGAGTTTGATCGGAGAGTTTTTGTTTTCTTCTTTGGCAGGTCTTCCAGAACTTAGCTCCGACCGCGTGGACAGTTTCCACGAAATTTTCGTTAATATTATCCACTACATTGCTATTTTCTAGGCACTGAAAACGAATCTATAACTCGAGTCGAAAGGTTTCGGGACTTTGGATTAGAGCACGAGGGGGAGCGCAGCGTTGACTTCATTTTTTATAGGAGAAGGGGTAAACGGGCATGCAGCTCACCGGATGGTAAGCGACTACCACCACCCATGAACAAGTAACACCAGGGGAACCAGAGGAATCGCAGATGCGTTGCCGGCCTTTTAAAAATGAGTAGGCTCTTTTCTTGAAGGTCATATTAGACGAGACCTCTCCAACTTAACATTTAGGTTCAGTGTGCCTCTAACCATTCGGTGATCGCTACCAACTTACACTCTCGCGATCACGTGTCTCAACACTGAACAGTTGCCGTCAAGTCGTCGTAATAAAGTCAATCTAATTTTTTGTCGAACCGTCGGGGATGGACCAGGTCCACTTCCTGTGGAGCCGCTTCTGGAAGAAAGAGTTCATTATAAAGAATCCCTCTTCCTCCATGAAGTTGTAACACTCAAACCCCCGCCCCCCTACCTTTTTATTACTTTTAAAATCTAAAAACTCTATGTTTATAATATATCTAAAATATATTAAATTTACATGACGAGTATATTAACTATATGTTAATCTTTCTAAAGGGTTAAATATAGGCCGTTTAATAAATTTATGACATGATCGTCTTAGTTAGGACCCTTATTTGAGTTCTGTTTGTATAGTAACTTAGTTCTTTAGGTGTCTCTTGGAAGAATGAATATTCACTAGAGTCGCCGAAAGTTATTGGTAGTACATTATAAGCTACAGAAGCCATCGAAGATACTCCTAAGGACGAGTGGGCAAAGTGTTTTTCTCAGTTGTTCCATCGGATGCAGCGATGTATTGATGTAAATGGACACTATTTTGAAAAGATGTAATAAAACTAATAACTTGCTAGTTTGTTCAGTCTTTGGTTTTCTAAGACCCTTCAGTGTTACCCTTGTAAGATGTGTCGTAATATCCTATAAACTCACTTAAAGTGCTCATAGTATCAAAAAGGCTCCTTCTAAATTCACGTATTGTGACGGGCAACTACGGAACCCTACCTAATTACACATTGTGCGTGGTCCGCCACATACTTGGGCAATCTTTTTTAATCTGCAATTAATGATATTCCTAATTTTATTTTACTATCCATGTTTACCATTTTAGTCACTTCCTTACACTGGGAAGTTTCTAGTAAGGACACTGACCTCTATATATGGACTTGCTATACACCGTGACATAATGAAGCGATTTGATTTTCGGCATTTTGGCGCTGACAGCATAAGTGAACGTCCACGGAACTAATAACAGAGATAAGACAGTGTGACAAAATATATCGATAAAAATTCTATACCCTGGCCTACCCGTAACGTCCCTTCTATTCATGTATCATATTAATATAAAACCATAAAATAAATAGATGTATCAATTAATACCTAGGTCTTAGACGCAAGCTTTATACTTCATATAAAACCAAGTTCGACGCTGCGTTGGTATATCTATGTTTTTATTCGTAACTACAGAACGGATTTTGTTCCGGGTTTCAAATACATACCTGCTTTCGGGGGCAAAAACGGATTATGTTGAACTCGCACCTATTAAAATCCCATGATAATCGACCTTCGCCACACATTGGCAGGGCCACGGAAACGCATTCAAACACATCCGCGGTACCACCAGCCAGGACTGCTCCTTAGTTGAGGACTTCTCTTCCTCCTTTTGCTTCTCAGATAAAGCGCACCAGGAACACAAAGCACACTGCCCTTTGCGGCCTCTTATTTCACCTGCATAACGGACTCTCCGAGCCCGATATGTGGAGGTTATGGAGCCAGGAAAAAATGAGCACTGGTTAGTGGTACAATCCCGCCAAAGTAGCGGAGGATAGTCGAGTGGCACATCGCCATACCAACAATCCTCTTTCCTTGCGACTCCATTTCGGCTCCCCCTCCTCATCCAAGGGGTAGCCAAGCCCACTCGGAGTGGCCGCCTTGGGCTAGTCCTTCACTTCGGGCCAGCCGTCTGAGTTGCCCTACGTTTACCATGAGTTACAAAGCCATGGTTACTAACCCCCCACCCCTACTCCTAAACTCACGCAAACTAACTAACGACATTAATTATTTTGTAATCCCAGTATAAGTTTATTCCCTTGATATAGTAAATTAGTCACATGTAAACACAAAGTCATCATCAGATGACCTTTCTACACTTGTCTATGGCCCTTGAAACTGGGAGAAAACAAGGAGAGAAGAAATAAAAAAAACATTCGAAATAATAGCCTTATATTTTTATACTTAATGGTATTGGTACTATCATAAAATATTGTACGGTATACTGCACTTTTTCAAAGGGGTGCCTTTCTCATATCCAATAAAACAGTCGTCTGTGAAGTGTTTAGAACAAAGATAATCATTTTGTGCTGGACGCCATTTCCCAATTTTTGTGCTTTTTAGCCATAATTTTAGTCTTGGTTAAGTTGGAAACCTGTTAATTAATAAACATTTGATAATTATCTGTAGTCGGCGAATTTGGTTGTTAACGGATATGGGTAGAAAAGAACATCGATAAGTATTATAGACAAGGAACTACCTATTGAATTTTATTGTTTATCAAAACTCAGAAGTATAAAGCCAAACATTTTTGTAATTACGATATTAAAATTAGTAACAAATTTTGTAGTACCTATTTTAACAAATAGTTTTAATTTGTTTAATATTAGTTGTAAATTCACCTTCTTCTGGAATGTTTTCCCACTTTCTTTTGGTAACGAGTTTTACATATTAATCACACTCACTATTACTAAAAATAATTCTTATTGTGTAACTAAAATTGAACATTATCAAACTACATAAAATACTTTCATTTTTTAGTTTAAATTTCAAAATACACAGATACGATTTAAATAACACAACAGACTGGCATATTATTTCAATTTTAGTTCCCGGTACGGACAATGAGGGCGCTTCCTATCGGCATAAGCATTTTGTATGGTTTATACCATACAAAATGCTTATGCCGATAGGAAGCCCAGCAGCAGTCCAGCGTACTTGTATATATAGAGGCCAGTGATTAAGGACCTAATATATTCTACGGTTAATCTATTCTTATTGTGTGAGTAGGTTTTATGTAAGAAATGAACCAAGAGAATTACTAATAAATTGTGAAATATATTTCAAATTTATATTTAGAAATTATAAAACTGTTATTGCTTATTTTCAGTATAGATAGGGACCGTTGCAACCGCAACCGCAACCGCAGTTTCCGTCGCAACTTCCAGCAATGGAAACAACACCACCGGCTGGGACTTCACCACAGAATCTGATAGCACCAAGAATCGGCACTTGACCAGCTATAAGAGTGTTACCAGCGACACCCATCTCGCCAGCGACCGCTACGTCGCCGATGCCTGCACCTCCGTACGCGGGGCCAACAATACTAGCAGGAGCACCCAGGCCAGCAAGACCACCTATGCCGTATCCAAAACCAAGCCCAGGGCCGTAAGCTAATTCATTATTTAAAGCAGATCCACATCCGAGACCGTACTCAGCTGCGAATCCAGGAGCATAGCCCAGGCCAATTCCAGCGCCAAGACACTGGCTGTACACATTCTGCCAAAAAGAAAATATTTCATAAACACCTTTTCTAAATACGTATTACCATATTTTACAAAATATTTTAAGAAATGTGTCCTTAAAAATACTTTTAGAAGTTATAAAAACATGAGGGAGTTTTACCTGGATCAAGCAAGCTTGAACACAGAGCAACAAGAAAGCAAAAGGTGACATGTTAGGATGTGTTTTCTAAGTGTGTCAAGTTTAGAGTAATTATTCAGCATAAAATGAATGACTTATATATCGTAAATTTTGAACTTCAAATTTTGTAACCGATATTAAAACTTGCGTCAGTGAATGTCTTCACAATTGATTTAAAAAGTTATTATTAAGTTATAGAAACAGCACGAGACAATTAAGACTTAAGAGGATTGTGTAGCTGCAAATTTTCATACCAAAAGCGACAACGTTTCCACCCCCCTCCCCCCTTCCCCCCCTACAACAGTCCAATTTTATAATTTTTGGAAATGTTTTACCGTACGTTTTTATATTACAGAAATATTGCGTACGATATAAATTATTAGCTACTAAAAATCTATATTTTTGACTTAAAAATTTCCTCGAGTCTTTTTATTTTTTTAATCAAACTAAACTGAATTACTAAATAATATCTGTGACTGTTATTTAGTATTTAAATATTTTTATATTATTTAGTTAATCGATTATTTAGTCGTTATTGATTATGCACTCTAAATTAAAAAGATTTCGAGTTTATAATAAAGTAGGTATGTAGGCGAATAAATAAAATAATTATTTGTACATAAGTACATAATATTACTTTATTACACTCTTTAACGAACTGTCATTTTACTAGGAACTCCATGGTCAATCAGTTCTGGTAATAAACATTGAAAGTAAAATGAGCAAAGTTTCGGCTGCATTTTAGCTGTCCAAAAGTGGTCATCCTACTTATTTTTTTCATACGCCAAACCATGTGGTATCCATACTACGAAAAAACAGAATTGCCTACAGTGATATGTAATTCTCCCTCAACTTTCCTATACGATCATAATATCTTCTCCAATTTCCTATACGATCATTATTTCCAGTTATAGATTATCAAAGTTAAAAAAAAACTGTTTTGCTTTGATTGACGATAGATAACTCCGCGGCAAATCATCGGCTCAATCAATACAGGCTTTTTGATTACGTCAAATTAAAAGCTTTTTAGTAAAATAATCGAAAATTTTTTTTAAACCCGTAGACCTCTTTTAAGACGAGCAGCAGTTAGGACTTTTTTTCCTTAGGTCACTCCGGAACCAAACATGATAAAAACCTTCATGCCCAGGTCTTAACACTAGACATTTGGAGCTACAATTTGCTTTTTTTGCTATACGACCATTTTCCCCGGAGATACAGCTTCCTGAAAATCACCCGAAAATTTAGATTTTTTGTATATCACTTAGTTTTTGTGAGTAGTGTACTAATTTTATCTCAGCCAAATAAACATTACCGTCATATAACATGGAATAAGTGAGATAAAGGCCGTTATTTTATGGGGGATTTAAATATGATTTAACAGTAATTTAATATTCTAATCTATTTATTTATTATTTATTTATTTAATTCAAAAACACTCGTGGCTTACAGAAAATCCAATACGCACACAAGTTTAAATTTTACATGCCAAAATTTTTTTTTAAAAACTTGCATCCAACAAACATGCATAAAACAAAAATTAATAAATAATTGTAAAATAATAGTTGTATGAAACCTCGAAGCTTTTAGCAGCCCGTGTCAAGAAATTAAAACTGTAGTAAAGCTAATTGAAACAATAAAGTATTAATGATTATACAATGAAATATTTTGTCATATCAATTTATAATGCAATAATCAATAATTATAATCCTAATATGCCCGTAATTAAAATTACATCTTAAATATAAAGCATTAAATAGTCAAGGAATTAAATTCTATTTAATAGTCAAGGAATTAAATTCTCGAATTATCAATTGTCATGTCATCGATAATTTTATAAAAAGGAGTCAGCAGACGTGTTATACTGTCTGTAAATAAGTCAATTTCATCGTGCTGAGTGAGTATGTCCCCTATAAGTGTTGACGCTCGATTTGTTGGTGCGAAAGCAGCACGTCACTGGTTTCATCTAGAAGATTCTGCCTACGGTGCGGAGCCACCGTTCATCCATTATCTCTCTGCAGGTACCTGGGCATCTACAAACTGATTCTCTCCATAACCGACTGGAAATCCCACTTGTGGTGAAGTATAGAAAGATAGTGCCTACTACCAAAGATGGTACATCACCCTCCTAAACATTAGAGTTTCAAAATCAACCATACCCAAGACGAATAAAGAGGGATAGAAATGAGGGTAGTACTCATGGTCTTTCTTATAAAGCTAACGAACAAATTTACGTTGTATCGTCTCTAACAAGACAGTATACTTTTTCTCGTAAGGATTCCAGACGCATTATACAAATTTTTAGCCACTCTTATATCATCAAAGTCAGCAGCAATCGTCATCACAAAACCCAAAGTCTCACAAGCTAACTTGCAAATGGATGTCATATGATTGTGAATATTTAATTTAGTATCTAATATAAAACCTAAGTGACGTGTCATATACTCTTACCAAAGGCGCGTCATATAAGTTATAATTAATATTAACAGGATACTGTTTTAATGCAAAAGTGATAACTTTGCATTTAGTCTCAATCAAGAGGAAGATGGTTCACTTCACTTCTTTCCGATACCACATCTATGTCCTGTTGAAGAGCCTGTGCATCAGCAGCACTACCAATAGCCAAGCTTAATTTTAGATCATCTGCGAATAACAGACACTTTTCCTAACGCATTGAAGACGATTATCCAAATAGCTAGCAAAGAGTTGAAGAAGTTTCAGAGTAAAACCCAACTCAGCTAATAGACATTTGTATTTAAAAACCCAGTCCCAATGATGGGGATTGATCTCCTCTCATTTCTGAGTGTTTTAGGACCAGAAAATGTCCGCCGCGTGTTGGCGAACTTCACATGTCTTCAAAATATTTTTTTTCTAATTTCTCAGACATGCAGAATTCTTCACGATGTTTTCCTTCACCGTCAAGCACGTGGTAAATCAGCACTTAAAATTGCAATTCACAATTTCATTGGTGCCGGCGGGGATCGAACCCGGGTTGAACTCTGAAATTTACAGCGAGCGCTTAGCGCCTGAGCTAGGTACCACGGCTCAATAGTAAATAATATAACAGCATTTAAAAATATTCTATTTTCCAAATTATTTAGTTTTGTTTCTCGCGTATGTCACGTTTTTTATATTGCGTGAAGTTATTTCAATAGGTATCAATTCAATTATTGCCAGTGCCTTTGCACTATAAAACACATTGAGCCCTCATCAGACACACACTTGTCTTCAATAAACACAGAAAATATGTTTTCCAAAGCTATCATTCTTTTCTGTGCTCAAGTAATTTTCGTGCAGGTAAGGAATTAAAACTTGAATGTTGTGTGCACGTTGTTTTTCTCTAACCAACCAATACAATATAACGCTAGAAATTTATAAATAATGTATAATGCAATTTTTAATTACTTAGACGATCTCTGCCTACTGTTTGGGAAACGGACTGACCTACGAAGTTCCACTGGCAGCCGCTGCTCCCTGCGCCGCCGCCACCGCTCCTTGCGGAGGTTTAGGCTGGGCTGGTTACGGTGCCGGCTGCGGTCTAGCTGCCATCCCCACAGCCAGCGGGGGTGGTTTCCCTGTCTCCAGTGCTTCCCCCATTCCACCGGTTGGTGTATCCGTTCTCTCTGACAATGAGATCGCAGGTATCTTAGCTGTCGGTGGTGAGCTGCCTTTCCTGGGTACCGTTGGTCTAGAGGGTGTACTTCCAACTGTTGGTGCTGGTGCCGTCTCTTACGGCTGCGGTGACGGTGCCGTGGGAATAGTGAGCGAAGACATCGCCCCTGCATGGGGCTACCCTGCAGCCACTGGTTTAGCGTACGGACCAGGCCTTGCTGCAGGAATCGGTTACGGTACCGCTATCGCTGGACGTCCCTTCGGTGGTTGCGGATGCGGTATCTACTAATATACGAGTATATCACTAAAATAAAAGTTTAGACTATCGCTATTGTTTGATTTTCTTTTTGTTAATTAAAACGATACGGCACTATTATCTTTTAAATAACTACGTAGTATAGATATATAGATATTAAATAACAATATACCTACTTATTATGCAAAAAAGCCACATGCTTCTTAAATGTACACATCACACAGTTTTAAAATACTCAATTTTATATGTTGGATCACTTACAGTTCTTTGGTTTTAAAGATAATACCTAAAGTGTATGAATTAACAAAGACTTGTTAACGAAATGTATAAAAAAGGTGATGAGGTAACGACATCACAATTAATTTTAAATTTCACAATGTATTTCATGTGCTCTTACCACTTGCTTTGCATTATAGGACACACTGTTGAAATCTACATCAGCGAAATTGTTTTCAGTAAAAGTTCGCTTTTTTATATCAATAAGATGACAAACGAGCACATAGTGCCGATGATTAGTGGATACTGTAGCTCATAGACATCTACTTCTACTATAAATCAAAATGCAAATACGTTGTTACCCCTGGGGACAAAGATGGAATGTTTCGTTACCAATTAAATGGGTCTCCGGTTCTCTACACATACCATACGAAATACATCAGCAACCTACTGCATGCTCATGAAATGACTAAAAGCTGTGATAGCCAAGCGTGGCAATTATTGTAAGAAAATCCTTTATGACGCAGTCTAAGGAGAGGTCTATGTTTAAGCAGTGGAATTTGATAGGCTGATTGATAGGTAATGAAAGAATGAATGAGTTTTTGTGAGACCGTGGTCTTACAGCCGTAATTGCTTACAACTTAACTACTATACGTGGTAGAGCCATGCTGCATTATACGTAGTAGCGCCATGCTGCAGCTATATTAGTATTATAGTTGTAGCATGAATGGGTCGGCTCGACTGGGGAAGGACCATGCTGCCACAGAATACAAGCGTAATATAGCAGTTTAACGCTACTGTGTTTCGTATGGTGAGTGTAGAGGACCGGAGACCCCTTTTACTGGAAATGAGGCATTCCATCTTAGTCCTCACGGGTGACAACGCATCTGCATTTTGATTTATAATAGAGGATAGATGTAGATGTCTATGGGTCGCAGCAACAACTTACCCGCAGGTAGACTGTGTGCTTGTTTGTCACCCTTATTCTACAAAAAAAAACTATTGCTACCATTCCTTACAATAATAAAAATTGAATAAAATTAAGAGAACATTCACTTTCACACTCTTCGTTGAAATATTCATACAATTAAATTATTATCTGAACCGAGAATGCTTCGATGCAGAAAAGAAACAAGTTTTAAAAAGAATTAGCACAGTAATTATTCCAACTTTTTCGTACCTAGGCTTGTGTTGTAAAACATGATAATTATTATTATTATTACAGCCCTTCACAAGCTGTGAAGTACCCCGACTCAGATCCATAGATCATCTATAGGTACACTGACAACACAACAATCTTGTTTTCAGGTTTTGAGGTATGCCTGATCGGAAGGTGTGTCGTAATCTTCTGAACGCTGCCTAGCCGAGTTGAGTCCGTCAATTGACCCCTCGGTCGAAGTTGGGTTTACCTAGTCGGATTTTTTATCTCAGGTAAACATATACTTGTCAACTTCGAGCTTAGTTCTCCCAACAACTACCCGCATAGGTGTGACTAGACGTTACTTTTGTCCTGTTGTCCATGTTCATCTTAAGACCAATCCATTGGGAAACACTATTGAGGTCATTGAGCATAGTGTTAAGGTCCTCCAGAGATTCTGCCATAAGGACTATATCGTCCGCAAATCGAAGCTGAGTTAATACCGTATCCTTTCCAGTCCATCCTAGAAAACGTCTTCCACTGCAACGGTGAAGAGTTTCGGGGATATTATATCACCCTATCTTACACCTCTCTGCAGATGGATAGTTTTATTTTTTAATGGATTTTATTTAGTAGAGGGAGAGTAGCACTGTCCAAATTTCAACTGAATCAAAGGCTTTCTCATAGTCCGCATACGCAAGGCAAAGTGATAGATTGTACTCTTCCGTATTCTGTAAAATTTACCGAAGTGTATACGAGTATAAGTGGTCTATGATACTAAGCCTTTTCGAAAACCGCGTTGTTTGGGAGGCTGGAAGTCGTCGAGTCTGCGTGCGAGATGATTCGTAATGACTCTCGAAAACTGCACGCAGACGAGGCTTACAAGGGTCATCTGTCTGTATTTCTTCAAGAGAGCGTTGTTGCATTTCTTGAAGAAAGACTTCAAGTACCGGTTTTCTTCCCGCTTTCAGAAGCTCCGCTGTAATTCCATCCTCGTCTGGGGCCTTTCTTTTTAAGGTGTCGGAGAGCCATTCTAATCTCGCTTAGACTGACGTTCGGGATATCATCGGAATTGTGTCGGATAAGACTTGCTCTTGGATCGTTACTGACACTTGCGTGTGGCTCCAACGATGATGTGTACAGCTGCCCATCTCAGCTGAACCTCTCAATCATACTCAAAATCTCAGGTGTCCCGGCAACGACGCTGCCACACTCAGTCGTCAACTTCGACAGTTGGCTCTTTCTGGCAGACAGATCTCTGGCAAAGACTTTCGAGCCCTTTCGAACACTGTCAAATCTGCAGCTTCATTTCCCGTCTAACGGCCATAAGATTAAGAGTTTGATCGGAGAGTTTTTGTTTTCTTCTTTGGCAGGTCTTCCAGAACTTAGCTCCGACCGCGTGGACAGTTTCCACGAAATTTTCGTTAATATTATTCACTACATTGCTATTTTCTAGGCACTGAAAACGAATCTATAACTCGAGTCGAAAGGTTTCGGGACTTTGGATTAGAGCACGAGGGGGAGCGCAGCGTTGACTTCATTTTTTATAGGAGAAGGGGTAAACGGGCATGCAGCTAGCTCACCGGATGGTAAGTGACTACCACCACCCATGAACAAGTAACACCAGGGGAACCAGAGGAATCGCAGATGCGTTGCCGGCCTTTTAAAAATGAGTAGGCTCTTTTCTTGAAGGTCATATTAGACGAGACCTCTCCAACTTAACATTTAGGTTCAGTGTGCCTCTAACCATTCGGTGATCGCTACCAACTTACACTCTCGCGATCACGTGTCTCAACACTGAACAGTTGCCGTCAAGTCGTCGTAATAAAGTCAATCTAATTTTTTGTCGAACCGTCGGGGATGGACCAGGTCCACTTCCTGTGGAGCCGCTTCTGGAAGAAAGAGTTCATTATAAAGAATCCCTCTTCCTCCATGAAGTTGTAACACTCAAACCCCCGCCCCCCTACCTTTTTATTACTTTTAAAATCTAAAAACTCTATGTTTATAATATATCTAAAATATATTAAATTTACATGACGAGTATATTAACTATATGTTAATCTTTCTAAAGGGTTAAATATAGGCCGTTTAATAAATTTATGACATGATCGTCTTAGTTAGGACCCTTATTTGAGTTCTGTTTGTATAGTAACTTAGTTCTTTAGGTGTCTCTTGGAAGAATGAATATTCACTAGAGTCGCCGAAAGTTATTGGTAGTACCTTATAAGCTACAGAAGCCATCGAAGATACTCCTAAGGACGAGTGGGCAAAGTGTTTTTCTCAGTTGTTCCATCGGATGCAGCGATGTATTGATGTAAATGGACACTATTTTGAAAAGATGTAATAAAACTAATAACTTGCTAGTTTGTTCAGTCTTTGGTTTTCTAAGACCCTTCAGTGTTACCCTTGTAAGATGTGTCGTAATATCCTATAAACTCACTTAAAGTGCTCATAGTATCAAAAAGGCTCCTTCTAAATTCACGTATTGTGACGGGCAACTACGGAACCCTACCTAATTACACATTGTGCGTGGTCCGCCACATACTTGGGCAATCTTTTTTAATCTGCAATTAATGATATTCCTAATTTTATTTTACTATCCATGTTTACCATTTTAGTCACTTCCTTACACTGGGAAGTTTCTAGTAAGGACACTGACCTCTATATATGGACTTGCTATACACCGTGACATAATGAAGCGATTTGATTTTCGGCATTTTGGCGCTGACAGCATAAGTGAACGTCCACGGAACTAATAACAGAGATAAGACAGTGTGACAAAATATATCGATAAAAATTCTATACCCTGGCCTACCCGTAACGTCCCTTCTATTCATGTATCATATTAATATAAAACCATAAAATAAATAGATGTATCAATTAATACCTAGGTCTTAGACGCAAGCTTTATACTTCATATAAAACCAAGTTCGACGCTGCGTTGGTATATCTATGTTTTTATTCGTAACTACAGAACGGATTTTGTTCCGGGTTTCAAATACATACCTGCTTTCGGGGGCAAAAACGGATTATGTTGAACTCGCACCTATTAAAATCCCATGATAATCGACCTTCGCCACACATTGGCAGGGCCACGGAAACGCATTCAAACACATCCGCGGTACCACCAGCCAGGACTGCTCCTTAGTTGAGGACTTCTCTTCCTCCTTTTGCTTCTCAGATAAAGCGCACCAGGAACACAAAGCACACTGCCCTTTGCGGCCTCTTATTTCACCTGCATAACGGACTCTCCGAGCCCGATATGTGGAGGTTATGGAGCCAGGAAAAAATGAGCACTGGTTAGTGGTACAATCCCGCCAAAGTAGCGGAGGATAGTCGAGTGGCACATCGCCATACCAACAATCCTCTTTCCTTGCGACTCCATTTCGGCTCCCCCTCCTCATCCAAGGGGTAGCCAAGCCCACTCGGAGTGGCCACCTTGGGCTAGTCCTTCACTTCGGGCCAGCCGTCTGAGTTGCCCTACGTTTACCATGAGTTACAAAGCCATGGTTACTAACCCCCCACCCCTACTCCTAAACTCACGCAAACTAACTAACGACATTAATTATTTTGTAATCCCAGTATAAGTTTATTCCCTTGATATAGTAAATTAGTCACATATAAACACAAAGTCATCATCAGATGACCTTTCTACACTTGTCTATGGCCCTTGAAACTGGGAGAAAACAAGGAGAGAAGAAATAAAAAAAACATTCGAAATAATAGCCTTATATTTTTATACTTAATGGTATTGGTACTATCATAAAATATTGTACGGTATACTGCACTTTTTCAAAGGGGTGCCTTTCTCATATCCAATAAAACAGTCGTCTGTGAAGTGTTTAGAACAAAGATAATCATTTTGTGCTGGACGCCATTTCCCAATTTTTGTGCTTTTTAGCCATAATTTTAGTCTTGGTTAAGTTGGAAACCTGTTAATTAATAAACATTTGATAATTATCTGTAGTCGGCGACTTTGGTTGTTAACGGATATGGGTAGAAAAGAACATCGATAAGTATTATAGACAAGGAACTACCTATTGAATTTTATTGTTTATCAAAACTCAGAAGTATAAAGCCAAACATTTTTGTAATTACGATATTAAAATTAGTAACAAATTTTGTAGTACCTATTTTAACAAATAGTTTTAATTTGTTTAATATTAGTTGTAAATTCACCTTCTTCTGGAATGTTTTCCCACTTTCTTTTGGTAACGAGTTTTACATATTAATCACACTCACTATTACTAAAAATAATTCTTATTGTGTAACTAAAATTGAACATAATCAAACTACATAAAATACTTTCATTTTTTAGTTTAAATTTCAAAATACACAGATACGATTTAAATAACACAACAGACTGGCATATTATTTCAATTTTAGTTCCCGGTACGGACAATGAGGGCGCTTCCTATCGGCATAAGCATTTTGTATGGTTTATACCATACAAAATGCTTATGCCGATAGGAAGCCCAGCAGCAGTCCAGCGTACTTGTATATATAGAGGCCAGTGATTAAGGACCTAATATATTCTACGGTTAATCTATTCTTATTGTGTGAGTAGGTTTTATGTAAGAAATGAACCAAGAGAATTACTAATAAATTGTGAAATATATTTCAAATTTATATTTAGAAATTATAAAACTGTTATTGCTTATTTTCAGTATAGATAGGGACCGTTGCAACCGCAACCGCAACCGCAGTTTCCGTCGCAACTTCCAGCAATGGAAACAACACCACCGGCTGGGACTTCACCACAGAATCTGACAGCACCAAGAATCGGCACTTGACCAGCTATAAGAGTGTTACCAGCGACACCCATCTCGCCAGCGACCGCTACGTCGCCGATGCCTGCACCTCCGTACGCGGGGCCAACAATACTAGCAGGAGCACCCAGGCCAGCAAGACCACCTATGCCGTATCCAAAACCAAGCCCAGGGCCGTAAGCTAATTCATTATTTAAAGCAGATCCACATCCGAGACCGTACTCAGCTGCGAATCCAGGAGCATAGCCCAGGCCAATTCCAGCGCCAAGACACTGGCTGTACACATTCTGCCAAAAAGAAAATATTTCATAAACACCTTTTCTAAATACGTATTACCATATTTTACAAAATATTTTAAGAAATGTGTCCTTAAAAATACTTTTAGAAGTTATAAAAACATGAGGGAGTTTTACCTGGATCAAGCAAGCTTGAACACAGAGCAACAAGAAAGCAAAAGGTGACATGTTAGGATGTGTTTTCTAAGTGTGTCAAGTTTAGAGTAATTATTCAGCATAAAATGAATGACTTATATATCGTAAATTTTGAACTTCAAATTTTGTAACCGATATTAAAACTTGCGTCAGTGAATGTCTTCACAATTGATTTAAAAAGTTATTATTAAGTTATAGAAACAGCACGAGACAATTAAGACTTAAGAGGATTGTGTAGCTGCAAATTTTCATACCAAAAGCGACAACGTTTCCACCCCCCTCCCCCCTTCCCCCCCTACAACAGTCCAATTTTATAATTTTTGGAAATGTTTTACCGTACGTTTTTATATTACAGAAATATTGCGTACGATATAAATTATTAGCTACTAAAAATCTATATTTTTGACTTAAAAATTTCCTCGAGTCTTTTTATTTTTTTAATCAAACTAAACTGAATTACTAAATAATATCTGTGACTGTTATTTAGTATTTAAATATTTTTATATTATTTAGTTAATCGATTATTTAGTCGTTATTGATTATGCACTCTAAATTAAAAAGATTTCGAGTTTATAATAAAGTAGGTATGTAGGCGAATAAATAAAATAATTATTTGTACATAAGTACATAATATTACTTTATTACACTCTTTAACGAACTGTCATTTTACTAGGAACTCCATGGTCAATCAGTTCTGGTAATAAACATTGAAAGTAAAATGAGCAAAGTTTCGGCTGCATTTTAGCTGTCCAAAAGTGGTCATCCTACTTATTTTTTTCATACGCCAAACCATGTGGTATCCATACTACGAAAAAACAGAATTGCCTACAGTGATATGTAATTCTCCCTCAACTTTCCTATACGATCATAATATCTTCTCCAATTTCCTATACGATCATTATTTCCAGTTATAGATTATCAAAGTTAAAAAAAAACTGTTTTGCTTTGATTGACGATAGATAACTCCGCGGCAAATCATCGGCTCAATCAATACAGGCTTTTTGATTACGTCAAATTAAAAGCTTTTTAGTAAAATAATCGAAAATTTTTTTTAAACCCGTAGACCTCTTTTAAGACGAGCAGCAGTTAGGACTTTTTTTCCTTAGGTCACTCCGGAACCAAACATGATAAAAACCTTCATGCCCAGGTCTTAACACTAGACATTTGGAGCTACAATTTGCTTTTTTTGCTATACGACCATTTTCCTCGGAGATACAGCTTCCTGAAAATCACCCGAAAATTTAGATTTTTTGTATATCACTTAGTTTTTGTGAGTAGTGTACTAATTTTATCTCAGCCAAATAAACATTACCGTCATATAACATGGAATAAGTGAGATAAAGGCCGTTATTGTATGGGGGATTTAAATATGATTTAACAGTAATTTAATATTCTAATCTATTTATTTATTATTTATTTATTTAATTCAAAAACACTCGTGGCTTACAGAAAATCCAATACGCACACAAGTTTAAATTTTACATGCCAAAATTTTTTTTTAAAAACTTGCATCCAACAAACATGCATAAAACAAAAATTAATAAATAATTGTAAAATAATAGTTGTATGAAACCTCGAAGCTTTTAGCAGCCCGTGTCAAGAAATTAAAACTGTAGTAAAGCTAATTGAAACAATAAAGTATTAATGATTATACAATGAAATATTTTGTCATATCAATTTATAATGCAATAATCAATAATTATAATCCTAATATGCCCGTAATTAAAATTACATCTTAAATATAAAGCATTAAATAGTCAAGGAATTAAATTCTATTTAATAGTCAAGGAATTAAATTCTCGAATTATCAATTGTCATGTCATCGATAATTTTATAAAAAGGAGTCAGCAGACGTGTTATACTGTCTGTAAATAAGTCAATTTCATCGTGCTGAGTGAGTATGTCCCCTATAAGTGTTGACGCTCGATTTGTTGGTGCGAAAGCAGCACGTCACTGGTTTCATCTAGAAGATTCTGCCTACGGTGCGGAGCCACCGTTCATCCATTATCTCTCTGCAGGTACCTGGGCATCTACAAACCGATTCTCTCCATAACCGACTGGAAATCCCACTTGTGGTGAAGTATAGAAAGATAGTGCCTACTACCAAAGATGAACATCACCCTCCTAAACATTAGAGTTTCAAAATCAACCATACCCAAGACGAATAAAGAGGGATAGAAATGAGGGTAGTACTCATGGTCTTTCTTATAAAGCTAACGAACAAATTTACGTTGTATCGTCTCTAACAAGACAGTATACTTTTTCTCGTAAGGATTCCAGACGCATTATACAAATTTTTAGCCACTCTTATATCATCAAAGTCAGCAGCAATCGTCATCACAAAACCCAAAGTCTCACAAGCTAACTTGCAAATGGATGTCATATGATTGTGAATATTTAATTTAGTATCTAATATTAAACCTAAGTGACGTGTCATATACTCTTACCAAAGGCGCGTCATATAAGTTATAATTAATATTAACAGGATACTGTTTTAATGCAAAAGTGATAACTTTGCATTTAGTCTCAATCAAGAGGAAGATGGTTCACTTCACTTCTTTCCGATACCACATCTATGTCCTGTTGAAGAGCCTGTGCATCAGCAGCACTACCAATAGCCAAGCTTAATTTTAGATCATCTGCGAATAACAGACACTTTTCCTAACGCATTGAAGACGATTATCCAAATAGCTAGCAAAGAGTTGAAGAAGTTTCAGAGTAAAACCCAACTCAGCTAATAGACATTTGTATTTAAAAACCCAGTCCCAATGATGGGGATTGATCTCCTCTCATTTCTGAGTGTTTTAGGACAAGAAAATATCCGCCGCGTGTTGGCGAACTTCACATGTCTTCAAAATATTTTTTTTCTAATTTCTCAGACATGCAGAATTCTTCACGATGTTTTCCTTCACCGTCAAGTACGTGGTAAATCAGCACTTAAAATTGCAATTCACAATTTCATTGGTGCCGGCGGGGATCGAACCCGGGTTGAACTCTGAAATTTACAGCGAGCGCTTAGCGCCTGAGCTAGGTACCACGGCTCAATAGTAAATAATATAACAGCATTTAAAAATATTCTATTTTCCTAATTATTTAGTTTCGTTTCTCGCGTATGTCACGTTTTTTATATTGCGTGAAGTTATTTCAATAGGTATCAATTCAATTATTGCCAGTGCCTTTGCACTATAAAACACATTGAGCCCTCATCAGACACACACTTGTCTTCAATAAACACAGAAAATATGTTTTCCAAAGCCATCATTCTTTTCTGCGCTCAAGTAATTTTCGTGCAGGTAAGGAATTAAAACTTGAATGTTGTGTGCACGTTGTTTTTCTCTAACCAACCAATACAATATAACGCTAGAAATTTATAAATAATGTATAATGCAATTTTTAATTACTTAGACGATCTCTGCCTACTGTTTGGGAAACGGACTGACCTACGAAGTTCCACTGGCAGCCGCTGCTCCCTGCGCCGCCGCCACCGCTCCTTGCGGAGGTTTAGGCTGGGCTGGTTACGGTGCCGGCTGCGGTCTAGCTGCCATCCCCACAGCCAGCGGGGGTGGTTTCCCTGTCTCCAGTGCTTCCCCCATCCCACCGGTTGGTGTATCCGTTCTCTCTGACAATGAGATCGCAGGTATCTTAGCTGTCGGTGGTGAGCTGCCTTTCCTGGGTACCGTTGGTCTAGAGGGTGTACTTCCAACTGTTGGTGCTGGTGCCGTCTCTTACGGCTGCGGTGACGGTGCCGTGGGAATAGTGAGCGAAGACATCGCCCCTGCATGGGGCTACCCTGCAGCCACTGGTTTAGCGTACGGACCAGGCCTTGCTGCAGGAATCGGTTACGGTACCGCTATCGCTGGACGTCCCTTCGGTGGTTGCGGATGCGGTATCTACTAATATACGAGTATATCACTAAAATAAAAGTTTAGACTATCGCTATTGTTTGATTTTCTTTTTGTTAATTAAAACGATACGGCACTATTATCTTTTAAATAACTACGTAGTATAGATATATAGATATTACATAACAATATACCTACTTATTATGCAAAAAAGCCACATGCTTCTTAAATGTACACATCACACAGTTTCAAAATACTCAATTTTATATGTTGGATCACTTACAGTTCTTTGGTTTTAAAGATAATACCTAAAGTGTATGAATTAACAAAGACTTGTTAACGAAATGTATAAAAAAGGTGATGAGGTAACGACATCACAATTAATTTTAAATTTCACAATGTATTTCATGTGCTCTTACCACTTGCTTTGCATTATAGGACACACTGTTGAAATCTACATCAGCGAAATTGTTTTCAGTAAAAGTTCGCTTTTTTATATCAATAAGATGACAAACGAGCACATAGTGCCGATGATTAGTGGATACTGTAGCTCATAGACATCTACTTCTACTATAAATCAAAATGCAAATACGTTGTTACCCCTGGGGACTAAGATGGAATGTTTCGTTACCAATTAAATGGGTCTCCGGTTCTCTACACATACCATACGAAATACATCAGCAACCTACTGCATGCTCATGAAATGACTAAAAGCTGTGATAGCCAAGCGTGGCAATTATTGTAAGAAAATCCTTTATGACGCAGTCTAAGGAGAGGTCTATGTTTAAGCAGTGGAATTTGATAGGCTGATTGATAGGTAATGAAAGAATGAATGAGTTTTTGTGAGACCGTGGTCTTACAGCCGTAATTGCTTACAACTTAACTACTATACGTGGTAGAGCCATGCTGCATTATACGTAGTAGCGCCATGCTGCAGCTATATTAGTATTATAGTTGTAGCATGAATGGGTCGGCTCGACTGGGGAAGGACCATGCTGCCACAGAATACAAGCGTAATATAGCAGTTTAACGCTGCTGTGTTTCGTATGGTGAGTGTAGAGGACCGGAGACCCCTTTTACTGGAAATGAGGCATTCCATCTAAGTCCTCACGGGTGACAACGCATCTGCATTTTGATTTATAATAGAGGATAGATGTAGATGTCTATGGGTCGCAGCAACAACTTACCCGCAGGTAGACTGTGTGCTTGTTTGTCACCCTTATTCTACAAAAAAAACTATTGCTACCATTCCTTACAATAATAAAAATTGAATAAAATTAAGAGAACATTCACTTTCACACTCTTCGTTGAAATACTCATACAATTAAATTATTATCTGAACCGAGAATGCTTCGATGCAGAAAAGAAACAAGTTTTAAAAAGAATTAGCACAGTAATTATTCCAACTTTTTCGTACCTAGGCTTGTGTTGTAAAACATGATAATTATTATTATTATTACAGCCCTTCACAAGCTGTGAAGTACCCCGACTCAGATCCATAGATCATCTATAGGTACACTGACAACACAACAATCTTGTTTTCAGGTTTTGAGGTATGCCTGATCGGAAGGTGTGTCGTAATCTTCTGAACGCTGCCTAGCCGAGTTGAGTCCGTCAATTGACCCCTCGGTCGAAGTTGGGTTTACCTAGTCGGATTTTTTATCTCAGGTAAACATATACTTGTCAACTTCGAGCTTAGTTCTCCCAACAACTACCCGCATAGGTGTGACTAGACGTTACTTTTGTCCTGTTGTCCATGTTCATCTTAAGACCAATCCATTGGGAAACACTATTGAGGTCATTGAGCATAGTGTTAAGGTCCTCCAGAGATTCTGCCATAAGGACTATATCGTCCGCAAATCGAAGCTGAGTTAATACCGTATCCTTTCCAGTCCATCCTAGAAAACGTCTTCCACTGCAACGGTGAAGAGTTTCGGGGATATTATATCACCCTATCTTACACCTCTCTGCAGATGGATAGTTTTATTTTTTAATGGATTTTATTTAGTAGAGGGAGAGTAGCACTGTCCAAATTTCAACTGAATCAAAGGCTTTCTCATAGTCCGCATACGCAAGGCAAAGTGATAGATTGTACTCTTCCGTATTCTGTAAAATTTACCGAAGTGTATACGAGTATAAGTGGTCTATGATACTAAGCCTTTTCGAAAACCGCGTTGTTTGGGAGGCTGGAAGTCGTCGAGTCTGCGTGCGAGATGATTCGTAATGACTCTCGAAAACTGCACGCAGACGAGGCTTACAAGGGTCATCTGTCTGTATTTCTTCAAGAGAGCGTTCTTGCATTTCTTGAAGAAAAACTTCAAGTACCGGTTTTCTTCCCGCTTTCAGAAGCTCCGCTGTAATTCCATCCTCGTCTGGGGCCTTTCTTTTTAAGGTGTCGGAGAGCCATTCTAATCTCGCTTAGACTGACGTTCGGGATATCATCGGAATTGTGTCGGATAAGACTTGCTCTTGGATCGTTACTGACACTTGCGCGTGGCTCCAACGATGATGTGTACAGCTGCCCATCTCAGCTGAACCTCTCAATCATACTCAAAATCTCAGGTGTCCCGGCAACGACGCTGCCACACTCAGTCGTCAACTTCGACAGTTGGCTCTTTCTGGCAGACAGATCTCTGGCAAAGACTTTCGAGCCCTTTCGAACACTGTCAAATCTGCAGCTTCATTTCCCGTCTAACGGCCATAAGATTAAGAGTTTGATCGGAGAGTTTTTGTTTTCTTCTTTGGCAGGTCTTCCAGAACTTAGCTCCGACCGCGTGGACAGTTTCCACGAAATTTTCGTTAATATTATCCACTACATTGCTATTTTCTAGGCACTGAAAACGAATCTATAACTCGAGTCGAAAGGTTTCGGGACTTTGGATTAGAGCACGAGGGGGAGCGCAGCGTTGACTTCATTTTTTATAGGAGAAGGGGTAAACGGGCATGCAGCTCACCGGATGGTAAGTGACTACCACCACCCATGAACAAGTAACACCAGGGGAACCAGAGGAATCGCAGATGTGTTGCCGGCCTTTTAAAAATGAGTAGGCTCTTTTCTTGAAGGTCATATTAGACGAGACCTCTCCAACTTAACATTTAGGTTCAGTGTGCCTCTAACCATTCGGTGATCGCTACCAACTTACACTCTCGCGATCACGTGTCTCAACACTGAACAGTTGCCGTCAAGTCGTCGTAATAAAGTCAATCTAATTTTTTGTCGAACCGTCGGGGATGGACCAGGTCCACTTCCTGTGGAGCCGCTTCTGGAAGAAAGAGTTCATTATAAAGAATCCCTCTTCCTCCATGAAGTTGTAATACTCAACCCCCCGCCCCCCCCCAACCTTTTTATTACTTTTAAAATCTAAAAAATCTATGTTTATAATATATCTAAAATATATTAAATTTACATGACGAGTATATTAACTTTATGTTAATCTTTCTAAAGGGTTAAATATAGGCCGTTTAATAAATTTATGGCATGATCGTCTTAGTTAGGACCCTTATTTGCGTTCTGTTTGTATAGTAACTTAGTTCTTTAGGTGTCTCTTGGAAGAATGAATATTCACTAGAGTCGCCGAAAGTTATTGGTAGTACCTTATAAGCTACAGAAGCCATCGAAGATACTCCTAAGGACGAGTGGGCTAAGTGTTTTTCTCAGTTGTTCCATCGGATGCAGCGATGTATTGATGTAAATGGACACTATTTTGAAAAGATGTAATAAAACTAATAACTTGCTAGTTTGTTCAGTCTTTGGTTTTCTAAGACCCTTCAGTGTCACCCTTGTAAGATGTGTCGTAATATCCTATGAACTCACTTAAAGTGCTCATAGTATCAAAAAGGCTCCTTCTAAATTCACGTATTGTGACGGGCAACTACGGAACCCTACCTCATTACACATTGTGCGTGGTCCGCCACATACTTGGGCAATCTTTTTTAATATGCAATTAATGATATTCCTAGTTTTATTTTACTATCCATGTTTACCATTTTAGTCACTTCCTTATACTGGGAAGTTTCTAGTAAGGACACTGACCTCTATATATGGACTTGCTATACACCGTGACATAATGAAGCGATTTGATTTTCGGCATTTTGGCGCTGACAGCATAAGTTTACGTCCACGGAACTAATAACAGAGATAAGACAGTGTGACAAAATATATCGATAAAAATTCTATACCCTGGCCTACCCGTAACGTCCCTTCTATTCATGTATCATATTAATATAAAACCATAAATTAAATAGATGTATCAATTAATACCTAGGTCTTAGACGCAAGCTTTATACTTCATATAAAACCAAGTTCGACGCTGCGTTGGTATATCTATGTTTCTATTCGTAACTACAGAACGGATTTTGTTCCGAGTTTCAAATACATACCTGCTTTCGGGGGCAAAAACGGATTATGTTGAACTCGCACCTATTAAAATCCCATGATAATCGACCTTCGCCACACATTGGCAGGGCCACGGAAACGCATTCAAACACATCCGCGGTACCACCAGCCAGGACTGCTCCTTAGTTGAGGACTTCTCTTCCTCCTTTTGCTTCTCAGATAAAGCGCACCAGGAACACAAAGCACACTGCCCTTTGCGGCCTCTTATTTCACCTGCACAACGGACTCTCCGAGCCCGACATGTGGAGGTTATGGAGCCAGGAAAAAATGAGCACTGGGTAGTGGTACAATCCAGCCAAAGTAGCGGAGGATAGTCGAGTGGCACATCGCCATACCAACAATCCTCTTTCCTTGCGACTCCATTTCGGCTCCCCCTCCTCATCCAAGGGGTAGCCAAGCCCACCAAGGGGTAGCCAAGCCCACTCGGAGTGGCCGCCTTGGGCTAGTCCTTCACTTCGGGCCAAGTTGCCCTACGTTTACCATGAGTTACAAAGCCATGGCTACTAACCCCCCACCCCTACTCCTAAACTCACACAAACTAACTAACGACATTAATTATTTTGTAATCCCAGTATAAGTTTATTCCCTTGATATAGTAAATTAGTCACATGTAAACACAAAGTCATCATCAGATGACCTTTCTACACTTGTCTATGGCCCTTGAAACTGAGAGAAAACAAGGAGAGAAGAAATAAAAAAACATTCGAAATAATAACCTTATATTTTATACTTAATGGTATTGGTACTACGAGTATCATAAAATATTGTACAGTATACTGCACTTTTTCAAAGGGGTGCCTTTCTCATATCCAATAAAACAGTCGTCTGTGAAGTGTTTAGAACAAAGATAATCATTTTGTGCTGGACGCCATTTCCCAATTTTTGTGCTTTTTAGCCATAATTTTAGTCTTGGTTAAGTTGGAAACCTGTTAATTAATAAACATTTGATATTTATCTGTTGTCGGCGACTTTGGTTGTCAACGGATATGGGTACAAAAGAACATCGATAAGTATTATAGACAAGGAACTACCAATTGAATTTTATTGTTTATCAAAACTCAGAAGTATAAAGCCAAACATTTTTGTAATTACGATATTAAAATTAGTAACAAATTTTGTTGTACCTATATTAACAAATAGTTTTAATTTGTTTAATACTCGTATTACCTGTAAATTCACCTTCTTCTGAAATGTTTTCCCACTTTCTTCTGGTAACGAGATTTACATATTAAACACACTCACTGTTACTAAAAATAATTCTTATTGTGTAACTAAAATTGAACATTATCAAACTACATAAAATAATATCATTTTTTAGTTTAAATTTCAAAATACAGAGATACGATTTAAATAACACAACAGACTGGCATATTATTTCCATTTTAGTTCCCGGTACGGACAATGAGGGCGCTTCCTATCGGCATAAGCATTTTGTATAGTATAAGCCAGTCCAGTTCGGGAAATTACGGCACAACTTCTCGTCAGGTATACCTCAAAACTTGAAAACGAGACTTTACAACCAGTGTGTGTTGCCAGTGATGACATACGGAACTGAGACGTGGTCCTTCACTGCTGGCCGGATGAGGAAGCTCAAGGTCACTCAGCGAGCTATGGAGAGGGCTATGCTCGGAGTTTCTCTGCGTGATAAACTCAGAAATGAGGGTATCCGCAGTAGAACCAGAGTGACCGACATAGCCCATCGGATTAGTAAGCTGATGTGGCAATGGGCCGGCCATATAGCTCGAAGAACCGACAACCGATGGGGTAAAAAGGTTCTCGAGTGGCAGCCTCGTACCGGCAGGCGAAGTATTGGGCGTCTCCCCACTAGTTGGAGTGACGACCTGGTAAGATATGCAGGAAGTCGATGGATGCAGGTGGCTCAGGACCGTGCATTGTGGCATTCCTTGGGGGAGGCCTATGTTCAGCAGTGGACTTGTGAAGGGCTGTAATGATGATGATGATGATGATGAAGCCAGTCCAGCGTACTTGTATATATAGAGGTCAGTGAGTAAGGACCTAATATATTCTACGGATAATCTATTCTTATTGTGTGAGTAGGTTTTATGTAAGAAATGAACCAAGAGAATTACTAACAAATTGTGAAATATATTTCAAATTTATATTTAGAAATTATAAAACTGTTATTGCTTATTTTCAGTATAGGTAGGGACCGTTGCAACCGCAACCGCAACCGCAGTTTCCGTCGCAACTTCCAGCAATGGAAACAACACCACCGGCTGGGACTTCACCACAGAATCTGACAGCACCAAGAATCGGTACTTGACCAGCTATAAGAGTGTTACCAGCGACACCCATCTCGCCAGCGACCGCTACGTCGCCGATGCCTGCACCTCCGTACGCGGGGCCAACAATACCAGCAGGAGCACCCAGGCCAGCAAGACCACCTATGCCGTATCCAAAACCAAGCCCAGGGCCATAAGCGAATTCATTATTTAAAGCAGATCCACATCCGAGACCGTACTCAGCTGCGAATCCAGGAGCATAGCCCAGGCCAATTCCAGCGCCAAGACACTGGCTGTACACATTCTGCCAAAAAGAAAATATTTCATAAACACCTTTTCTAAATACGTATTACCACATTTTACAAAATATTTTAAAAAATGTGTCCTTAAAAAATATTTTTAGAAGTTATAAAAACATGAGGGAGTTTTACCTGGATCAAGCAAGCTTGAACGCAGAGCAACAAGAAAGCAAAAGGCGACATGTTAGGATGTGTTTTCTAAATGTGTCAAGTTTATTGTAATTATTCAACATAAAATGAATGACTTATAAATCGTAAGTTTTTCAGGTGAACTTCAAATTTTGTAACCGATATTAAAACTTGCGTCAGTGTTTGTCTACGCAATTGATTTAAAAAGTTATTATTAAGTTATAGAAACATCACGAGACACTTAAGACTTAAGAGGATTGTGTAGCTGCAAATTTTCATACCAAAAGCGACAACCTCCCCCCCCCCCCCCCCCCCTATTTTAGATATAACAAAAAAACTGGGAGCGTACGTTTTTATATTAAAAAAATATTACGTACGATATAAATTATTAGCAACTAAATATCTATATTTTTTACTTAAAAACTTCCTCGAGTGTTTTTATTTTTTTAAATCAAACTATTACAGCTCTCAGTTGCCCAGACAGAAGTCGACTGCATTAGGGCCCATCAGTAATGCACTCGATGAGCAACCAGAGAGTTCAGGCTCAAATGGCCTATGGATATGTAGTATATAAGGCTAGGTAATTAATACGAACTTACCGGGTTCCGAATCGAGGACCGACCCCAAGGCGCGGTTCTACTAATTCCATTACACACACAAATTCAACTAAATCCACGTTAATCGAAATCAAACATGTGACACGCGGCACAAGCAAAGAACGGTCGGTCAAAATTCAACGTTCCATGTTCACTAGCCCAAATTATTTATCGAACACTAACGCGACCCTCTCTCGGGTTAATCACTAATTATCACGTAACTTCAGACCGACCAGGCGATCGCGCACAATCAATTTTTCCAGACGTATATCAGATAATCACTCAAAACTCAAAATTCAGCCTCGTTGCCACGAACCGTACAAATTAAGACCACTCATAGGAGGCACGCGATACAAAGATTCCATATTAACTTCCCATAACAATTAATAGACCGGCCTAACGGCCGTCGCGCGACAATACTTTTTCTAGACTGCCTAGAGGGTGGCTGCCGCGTGCAAAACGAGCGCCGGTCGGCCCAAGCCGTCAAAACAGTTTTAAATGCAAGTTTTAATGCCGCCTCCACACGCTTGGTGTTTGCCACATTCACCATACACGAACAAACACCGACCACATTCACCCAACACAAACACGGCATCCACACGCTCGGCGAACGTGCTAGTATATTCCGGGTAGGCAAACATGACGGACGACGAGCTTGTGGCAGCGATTACTTTCGGGTTGACCTATTTTTATTTAAAAATAAGGCAATATGAATTGCTCTGAATGTTATTGTATTGAAGATTTTACACACCATAGAATCTCAAATGAATTCTCAATTATCTCTGTTATAAATTGTCTTCAGGTTTAAATAAGTTTGGTTTGAACGCTTTTATTCGTATTGCATTGCTGATTATTATGTAATACGTGACTCTAAGTTAATCTAAAAACAAACTTTTATGAAACTAATGCTTGACCGGGGAATCTAACCCTTTTTTTTATAGGTTAAGGGTGACAAACGAGCACACAGTCCACCTGATGGTAAGGGGTTACTGCGGCCCATAGACATCTACATCTATCCTCTATTACAAATCAAAATGTAGATGCGTTGTCACTTGTCACCCATGAGGACTAGGATGGAATGCCTCATTTCCAGTAAAAAGGGCCTCCGGTCACCTGCACTCACCAAGCGAAACGCAGAGGTAAACCTCTACTTTACGCTGGTATTCTGTGAGGAGAAGATAAGTTAAGTATTTACTTTTAACATATATTATCTTTTTATTCGAAGTGCCTTATACAATCTAATAGCAATATTTTCAAAACGCACCATTGTTTATTTTTTATTGAAGGAAAATGATATACTGATTTTTTAAGCGCTTCGCCAAAACTAATAGTAGTAATGCATATGAGCCGTTTTATTCATAAAATCTTTAATTTTAATAGCTTACAATAACATTTCAAAGTTATTAATGTAGCTAGTCTTAGGTCTTTTCTATGAAAATGTAACGAAATTTTTACTAATCCAAGTGTATTTTATAAGTTGGTCAACTATAACTCGTTAACTTCTTGATTCTAATTAGCTGTGATAGTTTTCCTTTTAACTGCATTATATAAACTCATATGAGGTATACTTTTCACATTTCGATAAACATCGGTTAAGTTGGTAGGGGGGGGGGGGGGGGGGTACACATGAATCCAATGAAAAATACCAGTTTAAAGCTAAATATTTCTCAAACGGACTCCTAAATCGAAAAGATGTTGTTCAAAACCCCCAATGTTTTTGAAAGACCTATTCAACGATACCCCACATAATAGAATAGACACATAAAAAAATCATCCTCCATTTACTTATATGGGAAGTACCCAAAATAAAAACGTTTTTTAAGATTTTATTTCAGTTTTCTAGGCGTGATTAATATTTATAACTGTGCCAAATTACAGATTTGTAACACTTAGGATCTGAGCAAAATCGCGGACGGACGGACCGACGGACATAGCGAAACTATAAGGGTTTCTTGTTGTGTAACTACGAAAGTCTAAAAACTATTAAATCAGGATATACTAAACTTATCGATATATAGGATATACTAATCTTATATAATTTTTTCGGATTTTATTTTGGGAATTGATGATCAATGATCCTGCTTTCACACGGGGCTCCTTATAGAAAGAGGTAAATATATGTTACCCAATAGAAACATTTATTAGGAGGCAATCACATTATTATTGGGAGGTCTATAAAAAACTTAAAAAAAATATAGGTGGTAGATCTACTAACTTTTCGAAACAGAATTGGTAGTAAACTCAACTTCTGAAATCATATTTACCTCCGAGACAAATTTCGGATTGGTAACATTGGCGTAGAGTATAATAATAATAGCCACTAGTAACTCCTTCCGCCGCCCGCAAGTCGCAAGCTCGCGCGCACTACTGACTGATTGCCAAACGTGTGGATACATAGCAAACACGTTTGTCGAACATCCTTTGATCGGTGCACAAAAACCGACACCAACGCCGGTCACTGGCATTCACATACAAACAAACAAACAAACAGGCGAACAGCTATCCACACGTTCGTGATTGCTGTTTGGTGTATGCTGTTCGCCGTTGTTTGCCAAGCGTGTGGATGGGGCATAATGTCTTACGATTAGGCCTAAACACAAACTAACCTGAATTACTAAATAATATCTGTGACTGTTATTTAGTATTTAATTATTTTTATATTAAATAGTTAATTGATTATTCAATCGTTATTGATTATGCACTCCAAATTAAAAAGATTTCGAGTTTATAATAAAGTAGGTATGTAGGCGAATAAATAAAAAAATTATTGGTACATAAGTACATAATATTACTTTATTACACTCTTTAACGAACTGTCATTTTACTAGGAACTCTATGGGTCAATCAGTTCTGGTAATAAACATTGAAAGTAAAATGAGTAAAGTTTCGGCTGCATTTTAGCTGTCCAAAAGTGGTCATCCTACTTATTTTTTTCATATGTCAAACCATGTGGTATCCATACTACGAAAAAACAGAATTACCTACAGTGATATGTAATTGTCCCTGAACTTTCCTATACGATCATAATATCTTCTCCAATTTCCTATACGATCATTATTTCCAGTTTCCAATCAAAGTAAAAAAAAAACTGTTTTGCTTTGATTGACGATAGATAACTCCGCGGCAAATCATCGGTTCAATCAATACAGGCTTTTTGATTACGTCAAATTAAAATCTTTTTAGTAAAATAATCGAAATTTTTTTTAAACCCGTAGACCTCTTTTAAGACGAGCAGCAGTTAGGACTTTTTTCTTTAGGTCACTCGGAACCAAACATGATAAAAACCTTCATGCCCAGGTCTGAACACTAGACATTTGGAGCTACAATTTGCTTTTTTTGCTATACGACCATTTTCCCCGGAGATACAGCTTCTTGAAAATCACCCGAAAATTTAGATTTTTTGTATAGCACTTAGTTTTTGTGAGTAGTGTACTGATTTTATCTCAGCCAAATAAACATTACCGTCATATAACATGGAATAAGTGAGATAAAGGCCGTTATTTTATGGGGGATTTAAATATGATTTAACAGTAATTTAATATTCTAATCTATTTATTTATTTAATTCAAAAACACTCGTGGCTTACAGAAAATCCAATACGCACACAAGTTTAAATTTTACATGCCAAAATTTTTTTTTAAAAACTTGCATCCAACAAACATGCATAAAACAAAAATTAATAAATAATTGTAAAATAATAGTTGTATGAAACCTCGAAGCTTTTAGCAGCCCGTGTCAGGAAATTAAAACTGTACTAAAGCTAATTGAAACAATAAAGTATTAATGATTATACAATGAAATATTTTGTCATATCAATTTATAATGCAATAATCAATAATAAAAACTTAATTATAATCCTAATATGTCCGTAATTAAAATTACATCTTAAATATAAAGTAATAAATGGTACATAGTCAAGGAATTAAATTCTCGAATTATTAATTGTCATGTCATCGATAATTTTATAAAAAGGAGTCAGCAGACGTGTTATACTGTCTGTAAATAAGTCAATTTCATCGTGCTGAGTGAATATATCCCCTATAAGTGTTGACGCTCGATTTGTTGGTGCGAAAGCAGCACGTTTAGTACACGTCACTGGTTTCATCTCGAAGACTCTGCCTACGGTGCGGAGCCACCGTTCCTCCATTATCTCTCTGCAGGTACCTGGGCATCTACAGACCGATTCTCTCCATAACCGACTGGAAATCCCACTCGTGGTGAATTATAGAAAGATAGTGCCTACTACTAAAGATAGTACATCACCCTCCTAAACATTAGAGTTTCAAAATCAACCATACCCACGACGAATAAAGAGGGATAGAAATGAGGGTAGTACTTATGGTCTTTCTTATAAATCTAACGAACAAATTTACGTTGTATCCTCTCTAACAAGACAGTATACTTTTTCTCGTAAGGATTCCAGACGCATTATACAAATTTTTAGCCACTCTTATATCATCAAAGTCAGCAGCAATCGTCATCATAAACCCAAAGTCTTACAAGCTAACTTGCAAATGGATGTCATATGATTGTGAATATTTAATTTAGTATCTAATATTAAACCTAAGTGACGTGTCATATACTCTTACCAAAGGCGCGTCATATAAGTTATAATTAATATTAACAGGATACTGTTTTAATGCAAAAGTGATAACTTTGCATTTAGTCTCAATCAAGAGGAAGATGGTTCACTTCACTTCTTTCCGATACCACATCTATGTCCTGTTGAAGAGCCTGTGCATCAGCAGCACTACCAATAGCCAAGCTTAATTTTAGATCATCTGCGAATAACAGACACTTTTCCTAACGCATTGAAGACGATTATCCAAATAGCTAGCAAAGAGTTGAAGAAGTTTCAGAGTAAAACCCAACTCAGCTAATAGACATTTGTATTTAAAAACCCAGTCCCAATGATGGGGATTGATCTCCTCTCATTTCTGAGTGTTTTAGGACAAGAAAATGTCCGCCGCGTGTTGGCGAACTTCACATGTCTTCAAAATATTTTTTTTCTAATTTCTCAGACATGCAGAATTCTTCACGATGTTTTCCTTCACCGTCAAGTACGTGGTAAATCAGCACATAAAATTGCAATTCACAATTTCATTGGTGCCGGCGGGGATCGAACCCGGGTTGAACTCTGAAATTTACAGCGAGCGCTTAGCGCCTGAGCTAGGTACCACGGCTCAATAGTAAATAATATAACAGCATTTAAAAATATTCTATTTTCCTAATTATTTAGTTTCGTTTCTCGCGTATGTCACGTTTTTTATATTGCGTGAAGTTATTTCAATAGGTATCAATTCAATTATTGCCAGTGCCTTTGCACTATAAAACACATTGAGCCCTCATCAGACACACACTTGTCTTCAATAAACACAGAAAATATGTTTTCCAAAGCCATCATTCTTTTCTGCGCTCAAGTAATTTTCGTGCAGGTAAGGAATTAAAACTTGAATGTTGTGTGCACGTTGTTTTTCTCTAACCAACCAATACAATATAACGCTAGAAATTTATAAATAATGTATAATGCAATTTTTAATTACTTAGACGATCTCTGCCTACTGTTTGGGAAACGGACTGACCTACGAAGTTCCACTGGCAGCCGCTGCTCCCTGCGCCGCCGCCACCGCTCCTTGCGGAGGTTTAGGCTGGGCTGGTTACGGTGCCGGCTGCGGTCTAGCTGCCATCCCCACAGCCAGCGGGGGTGGTTTCCCTGTCTCCAGTGCTTCCCCCATCCCACCGGTTGGTGTATCCGTTCTCTCTGACAATGAGATCGCAGGTATCTTAGCTGTCGGTGGTGAGCTGCCTTTCCTGGGTACCGTTGGTCTAGAGGGTGTACTTCCAACTGTTGGTGCTGGTGCCGTCTCTTACGGCTGCGGTGACGGTGCCGTGGGAATAGTGAGCGAAGACATCGCCCCTGCATGGGGCTACCCTGCAGCCACTGGTTTAGCGTACGGACCAGGCCTTGCTGCAGGAATCGGTTACGGTACCGCTATCGCTGGACGTCCCTTCGGTGGTTGCGGATGCGGTATCTACTAATATACGAGTATATCACTAAAATAAAAGTTTAGACTATCGCTATTGTTTGATTTTCTTTTTGTTAATTAAAACGATACGGCACTATTATCTTTTTAATAACTACATAGCTACGTAGTATAGATATATAGATATTACATAACAATATACCTACTTATTATGCAAAAAAGCCACATGCTTCTTAAATGTACACATCACACAGTTTTAAAATACTCAATTTTATATGTTGGATCACTCACAGTTCTTTGGTTTTAAAGATAATACCTAAACTGTATGAATTAACAAAGACTTGTTAACGAAATGTATAAAAAGGTGATGAGGTAACGACATCACAATTAATTTTAAATTTCACAATGTATTTCATGTGCTCTTACCACTTGCTTTGCATTATAGGACACACTGTTGAAATCTACATCAGCGAAATTGTTTTCAGTAAAAGTTCGCTTTTTTATATCAATAAGATGACAAACGAGCACATAGTGCCGATGATTAGTGGATACTGTGGCCTATAGACATCTACTTCTACTATAAATCAAAATGCAAATACGTTGTTACCCCTGGGGACTAAGATGGAATGTTTCGTTGCCAATTAAATGGGTCTCCGGTTCTCTACACATACCATACGAAATACATCAGCAACCTACTGCATGCTCATGAAATGAGAAAAAGCTGAGATCGCCAAGCGTGGCAATTATTGTAAGAAAATCCTTTATGACGCAGTCTAAGGTGAGGTCTATGTTTAAGCAGTGGAATTAAATAGGCTGATTGATAGGTAATGAAAGAATAAATGAATTTTTGTGAGACCGTGGTCTTACAGCCGTAATTGCTTACAACTTAACTACTATACGTGGTAGAGCCATGCTGCATTATACGTAGTAGCGCCATGCTGCAGCTATATTAGTATTATAGTTGTAGCATGAATGGGTCGGCTCGACTGGGGAAGGACCATGCTGCCACAGAATACAAGCGTAATATAGCAGTTTAACGCTGCTGTGTTTCGTATGATGAGTGTAGAGGCCCGGAGACCCCTTTTACTGGAAATGAGGCATTCCATCTTAGTCCTCACGGGTGACAACGCATCTGCATTTTGATTTATAATAGAGGATAGATGTATATAGTCTATGGGTCGCAGCAACCACTTACCCGCAGGTAGACTGTGTGCTTGTTTGTCACCCTTATTCTACAAAAAAAAACTATTGCTACCATTCCTTACAATAATAAAAATTGAATAAAATAAAGAGAACATTCACTTTCACACTCTTCGTTGAAATATTCATACAATTAAATTATTATCTGAACCGAGAATGCTTCGATGCAGAAAAGAAACAAGTTTTTAAAAGAATTAGCACAGTAATTATTCCAACTTTTTCGTACCTAGGCTTGTGTTGTAAAATATGATAATTATTATTATTATTACAGCCCTTCACAAGTCCACTGGTGAACATAAGCCAAGCCAAGGAATGCCACAAAGCTCGGCCCTGAGTCACCAGCATCCATCGACTTCCTGCATGTCTTACTTGGTGGTCACTTCATCTATTGGGGGGACGCCCTACACTTAGCAATGTACCATGTTCTTCTAATTCCATGTTCTTAATAATGTACTTCGTCTGCCGGTACGAGGTTGCCACTCGAGAACCTTTCTTCCCCTTCGGTTGTATGTTTTTCGAGCTATATGACCGGTCCATTGCCTCTTCAGCTTACTAATCCGTTGAGCTATGTCGGTTACTCTAGTTATAATGGATGAAAAGTGGACTGTATATTTATTTATGATTGATTACTTATTGACTGATCTGAGGTTAGCTATACTAGGGGACTGCTTGAAGAAAAGATGGTACTTTTTACTATACTGTATTACACTATTTACAATATTCGGCACTATTAAAATAAACTATCTAATATGTACAGAGAGAGGTCTTCAGTTGTGGAGTCTTGATCTGTTGTCTTGAGTCTTCTTTGGAGTCTTCTCGAGTGCCGCTTCCGAAGTGAAATGAACAGCTCACAGACCGAGACGCCCTTCTTATATCTCGCAAGAAGGTGCCTCAGTCTGTGAGTAGTGCCGTGCGACGATAAATGAAGCCACACGCGCGCTGATTGGTCGCCGACATCACTGGATCGGCGCCGGTGTGCGGGGTGCGCGGGGGGTAGCGGGGTACGAAGGGGCGACGGGGCGGCGGGTCTCTAGCTGTCCTCAACATCCTCCCCCCGGCGTAGCTCGCGAGCCTCATCTTCTTTCGGGAGGACGGCGATCTTCCTGACCGGCCGCCGCAGCAATCCGCCCCTGGTCCGCACCTCCACGTTGCGCACCACGCCGTCTGGTCCGGGAAAGGTCCGCGTTACAATTCCACGCGGCCACACGTTCCTTGGCAGGCTACCGTCTGCCACCACGACGAGGTCCCCTTCTTGTAGCTGTCGCTGCTGCACATCCCGTGAGTCCCCGCGCGCAACCAGCGTCGGCAGGTACTCCTTCATCCAGCGCTTCCAGTACTCGTCGGCAAGTCCTTGCGCCTCTCTCCATGCCCGACGTGCTAGGCGTGCACGGCGCGGTTACTGGAAGGCTCGATGGTCCCAGCAGCAGGAAGTGGTTGGGTGTCAGCGCCTCTTCCTCGTCGATGTCGACCGGTACGTGTGTCAACAGTCGAGAGTTCACCGTGTTCTCGGCTTCTGTGAGGAGCGTCACCAACGTCTCCTCCCGCGGGCTCTTCTGGTGTAGAGTGGCTTCGAGCGCGGTCTTCACTGAGCGCACGAGACGCTCCCATGCGCCTCCCTGGTTCGGCGCGCCCGGCGCGATGAACTTCCAGTCTGTCCGCCGAGTCAACGCGTAGTCCTTCAGCAGGGGTGCCCACTCCTCCATTGCCCGTCGTAGTTCGGTGTCCGCCCCATGGAAATTCGTTCCGTTGTCAGAGTAGATGACCCGTGGCCACCCACGCCTAGCCGCCATGCGCCGCAATGCCGATATCGCCGAGTCCGTCGTTAGGGAATAAACTATCTCTAGATGTACCGCGCGCGTCGTCAAACAAGTGAATAACGCTATCCACCGCTTTTCATGCCTACGTCCTATTGTTACCGTTATAGGCCCGAAATAGTCGATTCCGGTGTAGGTGAATGATCGCGCGAATGCCCCTAACCGTTCAGGTGGTAGATCTCCGATAACCGCTGGCCGTGGTGTCGCCTTGCGTACCCTGCACCGCAGACATCTCCGCTCCACTTCTCTTATGGTCGGTCGTAGTCGAAGTATGTGATATCTCATGCGTAGGTCGTTCACTACCCGTTCCCTGTTGGCGTGGCTTGCTTCCTTATGCGCCTTCTCCACAAGCAGCTTTACAAATTGGTGGCGTCCGTTCAGTATGATGGGCCTCTTCATTTGGCTGTCCACATCGGCTGCGTCGATCCGTCCTCTAGCTCGCAGTATGCCATCTTCGAATATGGGGTCGAGCTTCCTTAACGCGCTGCCGGTTGCCAAGTTCTTTCCTCGCTGCAGTCGACTGATGTCTTCAGCAAAGCTCTCTTGTTGACTGCGCTCTATCCACATCCGCTCTGCTCTCTGGATGTGGTCCAATGTTAGTCCGTGCGCCTTTCCTCTCATGGCATCGACGAACTGTAATGTCCGAGCGGTGGCCCTGACCAATCTCTCGTAAGAAGAGAACCTCTCGATGTCTGGCAGGTGTGGAGCGTCCCTGGTGTCGCTCTGGTGCGCCACGACTTCCTCCAACTCGTCATCTTCATCCCCTGCCTTCTCTTCCCAACGTCGAGGCCATCGATCTTCATCTTCGTACAGGAATGGCGGTCCCGTAAACCATTTGTCGCTCTCTTCCTTGTACGTATAATTTATGCGCGTTGCCTGATCCGCGATGTTGTCTACGGTCGGTATCCACCTCCATTCCTCGGGTGACGTCTTCTCCGATATCTCCCCTAATCTATGAGCCACGTAGGGGGTGTAACGCGCCGTATCGTTCTGTATCCAGTGGAGCGCCGTAGTGGAGTCTGTCCAATACACTACCCTATCGGCTACCACTCTGTGCTCGCCTTGCACGAATTCCGCGAGTCGCGCGCCTATCAGATTCGCCTGCAACTCTAACCGCGGTATGCTTTGCGCCTTTATCGGGGCGAATTTCGCCTTGGCCGTTTCGATCGTAGGCCTGTCCCTACCGTCGCGACGCGTGTACGCCTTATCGTCGCGCGGTGGGTTCCCTATTACTCCCCCCGTGGGAGCGTAGCGTCTCGGCAGTCGTAACATCTTCCTACCCGGACTGGCGAGCGCCTGGACGTCCTCATCTGACCGTCCACTATCGCTTACAACGTGTAGTACGGTCTCGCCGTCTTCCCTACACGTTGATCGCGGTACGGTTCCCTGGATAGCCCACCCTAGCAACGTACGTGCAGCTACGGGCTGCCTTCGACGTCCTATCCTTAAATTACGGGTGATTATTAAATGCCAGTTGTCGGCGCCTAATAATAATCTCGGTTTGGCGTCCTCGTAGCAAACCGAGCTCGGTAGGTCGCGTAAGTGTTTCAACCGTAAACACTCTTTATTTACCGACTGCGAACCTATCTGTAAATTTGTTACTGTACGCGCATTTATTCTATACATTTCGCTGCGCGTCTTGCCACGTATGCCTATGTTAACTAGCCTGCTATCGGCCTCGCGCTGACTATTGTTTACTCCTCTAATATTCAGCGGCTTTACCGGTCCTTCCGCTCCTAACTCGCGCGCTAAGTCGTCGTCGATCAACGAAATAGTCGAGCCTTCGTCAAGCAACGCATACGTATCTATTTCCCTACCGCGTGGTCCACGTAACGTAATGGGACACACTTTCAATAATACGGACGCATTACTACCAACGTTAGACGCGACGAGCACGGTCTCATCCGGTTTTGCCGATGTCTCAGGTGCGCGGGTCTTGCGGGTGTGAAGGAGGGCATGGTGGGGGGCGTTGCAGCCGTCGACGCCGCATTTCTTCGCTCTACATTTAAATCGTCGGTGTTTACTATTCAAACAGAGAAAACACACCCCCTCTTCCTTTACCCAATTCCACCGGTCGTCCACACCCATTTGCGCTAACTTTCTACACTTAGCGATCACGTGTTCACCCCCGCAACACATACAAGAGGCACTACCGGTGTCCTCCTGGGCGGTGAACGTTTTTACGTCGCGGGCCCTATTCTCTACGCGGCGTGTTAATACAACTCGTTTCGACGGCGGCGCCTCTCGTCCTACGGGCGATTCCTTAGTCGGCGCTACGGACGTATAGGCATGACTCAACGCACGGTCAGCCTCTCTCATCATGAACCTAGACAGTGTAACGATGTCCGGTTCGTCTGTACTTCCGTAGTGCTCCGCATAATCGCACCAACGCGACCGTAAGTGAGGGCTTAGTTTACTAGTTACTTCCCTAGTTAGCATTGGATTTTGTAAATACCCTTTGCCGTCGACGTTCTGTAAAATACATACTATATTTTGTAATTTAATCGCGAACGAATTCAATTCCTGAGCGGTTTGACCCGGGCGCGGAAGGCGTTTCAGTTCTTCTAACGCTCGATCGATAATTACCTCCGGGCGGCCGAAACACTGCTCTAATGTTCGCATAATATCTGCTGGATCCTTCGCAGTAAACAGCAGTGCCGATACTACCTCCCTAGCTTCACCGCGTAGACAATTTCTTAACCTTGCCATATTTTCCGTATTTGTAAATCCATATAAACGCGTGGATTCCTTCATTGCGGCTTTGAAGGCTAACCATTCCGCGGCCGAACCGTTAAAAATAGGCAAGTCCTGCGTCTGCTTCGCGGCAGCGGGCCTGACTCTAATCATATTCTCTAGAGCTTCCGCTAGTCGCTCTATACCCCTCTCTTTCCCTCGCGGAGTAAGCGACCTGTCTCTATCCCTATCTCCCTCTAGCCTACGCTGTGGCGCTGGCGTCCTATGTACACCTACATCCCTATGACACGGCGACGATAATCTACGATCCACGTGGCGATGTGGCGATGGCGATCTATGTACACCTACATCCCTATACGGCGACGGTGATCTACAATCCGCGTGGCGATGTGGCGATCTATGTGTAGGCGATAGAGTGCGGCGTTGGACGCGCGACGGCGACGTAACCCGTACACGACGATCCACCTGGTTCATTTCTACGGCGACTCCACTATCCCTCTGTATCGTTTCTACGCGACGTGGTTGAACCTCATTCGCTACCGTCCTCCCCTGGGCATCTTCACTGTGGTCGTAACTGGTTACCCTGTTCGGTAGGGTCTGCTCTAACTCGATGCGGGGCGCGGGCTGAGACGAGCGGCAAGGCGACTCCCCCCGCACAGTCTCTACGTTCTCTAACCACCTATCAACGCGTACCCTATTTTCAACTAACTCGTCTTCGTTAATACTTTCCCTATCTGTTTCTTCTTGCAGTTGCGCGACGTCCCTAGCGTACTTCTTCTTAATAAGATCTTCTTCCAGTTGCAATTGCTTCCTCCTAATTGCAGCTAGTTCCTCCGCGGCGTTATATTCAATTTGTTTTAACCTAGCTATCGCGCTAGCTGTCGACCGGGCTGAACGAACGGAGCGGACCGACGGAGCTCGAGGTGCGGGCCTATGTACGACGTCTGTTACAGGCGCGACGGTACGTACTATCGAACTAGTTTCTGTAGACGGAAGATCTTCAATAATCGCGGCGAGTGTCACTGTGCGCGGCGCGGATGTGCTAACCTCTCCCAAGCGATCGGTCGTAGACACGGACATAGCGGGGCGCGGCGGCGGGGGCGCGGGCGCGGGCGTAGATGCGGGCGCGAGCGGGGCCTGGGGCGCGGGCGCGGCGGAGGGCGCTTGTGCCATCGCGAGATAATCGGACGGGGACGCGGGTGCTTCTTTGAATATACGCATTCCTACCGGCGTGTCGTCCTCGTTCCGTGCCTTCTGGCTTCGTGTCTTCCTCATTGTCCCACGTTGCGACCTCCGGTCGTCTTCAAAAAGACGTACGTATCGTCTTCAAAAAGACGCACGTATTGGATGTCGTTCCCGCCACAAGGGCGTTACCAGATGGTCACAGTTTGACACCGTTAGGGAGCAACCACCTGGCCGCGTAAACGCGGTTAAAGAAACAAGAAATTGTCTGGAAACAGACAATAGACGTATGTGACGTAGTCGTAACAAGAAACAGGGAAGAAATTAGTACCGACGATCTTCTCTCTTCGTCGACCAACTTCTTTCTTCCTTGAAGATCTTCTATAATGATCTTCTCTCTTCTATAATTATGTTCTTTCTTCTATAATTATGTTCTTTCTTCTGTAATTGGCTTCTTTCTTGTTTCTTCTTACTTCTTGCTTCTTTCTTCTGGCTTGAATCCGGCGGCGATGGACCAAGAATATAATGGATGGAAAGTGGACTGTATATTTATTTATGATTGATTACTTATTGACTGATCTGAGGTTAGCTATACTAGGGGACTGCTTGAAGAAAAGATGGTACTTTTTACTATACTGTATTACACTATTTACAATATTCGGCACTATTAAAATAAACTATCTAATATGTACAGAAAAAGGTCTTCAGTTGTGGAGTCTTGATCTGTTGTCTTGAGTCTTCTTTGGAGTCTTCTCGAGTGCCGCTTCCGAAGTGAAATGAACAGCTCACAGACCGAGACGCCCTTCTTATATCTCGCAAGAAGGTGCCTCAGTCTGTGAGTAGTGCCGTGCGACGATAAATGAAGCCACACGCGCGCTGATTGGTCGCCGACATCACTGGATCGGCGCCGGTGTGCGGGGTGCGCGGAGGGTAGTGGGGTACGAAGGGGCGACGGGGCGGCGGGTCTCTAGCTGTCCTCAACACTAGTTCAACAGTAGAATTTGATAAAATTATAAAATAGGAGCTTAACGCTGCTGTGTTTCGTATGATGAGTGTAGAGAACCGGATCCCTTTTACTGGATATGAGACATTCCATCTTAGTCCTCATGGGTGACAACGCATCTGTATTTTGATTTATAATAGAGGATAGATGTAGATGTCTATGGGCCGCAGCAACCACTTACCATCAGGTGGACTATGTTCCCGTTTGTCATCCTATCTTATTTAAAAAAGTTTCTTCGAGCTAAATGTCAGGTCCATTGTCACTTCAGCTTACTAATCGGTTGGACTATGTCGGTTACTCTGGTTCTACCGCAGATATCCTCGTTTTTAAGTCTATCACTAAGAGATACCCGAGTATAGCCCACTCCATAGTTTTCTCATACGCCCAGCTGTGAAGTACCCCGACTCAGATCCATAGATCATCTATAGGTACACTGACAACACAACAATCTTGTTTTCAGGTTTTGAGGTATGCCTGATCAGAAGGCGTGTCGTAATCTTCTGAACGCTGCCTAGCCGAGTTGAGTCCGTCAATTGACCCCTCGGTCGAAGTTGGATTTACCTAGTCGGATTTTTTATCTCAGGTAAACATATACTCGTCAACTTCGAGCTTAGTTCTCCCAACAACTACCCGCATAGGTGTGACTAGACGTTACTTTTGTCCTGTTGTCCATGTTCATCGTAAGACCAATCCATTGGGAAACACTATTCAGGTCATTGAGCATAGTGTTAAGATCCTCCAGAGATTCTGCCATAAGGACTATACCGTCCGCAAATCGAAGCTGAGTTAATACCGTATCCTTTCCAGTCCATCCTAGAAAACGTCTTCCACTGCAACGGTGAAGAGTTTCGGGGATATTATATCACCCTGTCTTACACCTCTCTGCAGATGGATAGTTTTATTTTTTAATGGATTTTATTTAGTAGAGGGAGAGTAGCACTGTCCAAATTTCAACTGAATCAAAGGCTTTCTCATAGTCCGCATACGCAAGGCAAAGTGATAGATTGTACTCTTCCGTATTCTGTAAAATTTACCGAAGTGTATACGAGTATAAGTGGTCTATGATACTAAGCCTTTTCGAAAACCGCGTTGTTTGGGAGGCTGGAAGTCGTCGAGTCTGCGTGCGAGATGATTCGTAATGACTCTCGAAAACTGCACGCAGACGTGGCTTACAAGGGTCTTCTGTCTGTATTTCTTCAAGAGAGCGTTGTAGCATTTCTTGAAGAAAGACTTCAAGTACCGGTTTTCTTCCCGCTTTCAGAAGCTCCGCTGTAATTCCATCCTCGTCTGGGGCCTTTTTTAAGGTGTCGGAGAGCCATACTAATCTCGCTTAATATGACGTTCGGGATATCATCGGAATTGTGTCGGATAAGACTTGCTCTTGGATGGTTACTGACACTTGCGTGTGGCTCCAACGATGATGTGTTCAGCTGCCCATCTCAGCTGAACCTCTCAATCATACTCAAAATCTCAGGTGTCCCGGCAACGACGCTGCCACACTCAGTCGTCAACTTCGACAGTTGGCTCTTTCTGACAGACAGATCTCTGGCAAAGACTTTCGAGCCCTTTCGAACACTGTCAAATCTGCTGAAGACTGCAGCTTCATTTCCCGTCTAACGGCCATAAGATTAAGAGTTTGATCGGAGAGTTTTTGTTTTCTTCTTTGGCAGGTCTTCCAGAACTTAGCTCCGACCGCGTGGACAGTTTCCACGAAATTTTCGTTAATATTATCCACTACATTGCTATTTTCTAGGCACTGAAAACGAATCTATAACTCGAGTCGAAAGGTTTCGGGACTTTGGATTGGAGCACGAGGGGAGCGCAGCGTTGACTTCATTTTTTATAGGAGAAGGGGTAAACGGGCATGCAGCTCACCGGATGGTAAGTGACTACCACCACCCATGAACAAGTAACACCAGGGGAACCAGAGGAATCGCAGATGCGTTGCCGGCCTTTTAAAAATGAGTAGGCTCTTTTCTTGAAGGTCATATTAGACGAGACCTCTCCAATGTTTAGGTTCAGTGTGCCTCTAACCATTCGGTGATCGCTACCAACTTACACTCTCGCGATCACGTGTCTCATCACTGAACAGTTGCCGTCAAGTCGTCGTAATAAAGTCAATCTAATTTTTTGTCGAACCGTCGGGGCTGGACCAGGTCCACTTCCTGTGGAGCCGCTTCTGGAAGAAAGAGTTCATTATAAAGAATCCCTCTTCCTCCATGAAGTTGTAACACTCAACCCCCCGCCCCCCCAACCTTTTTATTACTTTTAAAATCTAAAAAATCTATGTTTATAATATATCTAAAATATATTAAATTTACATGACGAGTATATTAACTATATGTTAATCTTTCTAAAGGGTTAAATATAGGCCGTTTAATAAATTTATGGCATGATCGTCTTAGTTAAGACCCTTATTTGCGTTCTGTTTGTATAGTAACTTAGTTCTTTTAGGTGTCTCTTGGAAGAATGAATATTCAATAGAGTCGCTGAAAGTTATTGGTAGTGCCTTATAAGCTAAAGAAGCCATCGAAGATACTCCTAAGGACGAGTGGGCAAAGTGTTTTTCTCAGTTGTTCCATCGGATGCAGCGATGTATTGATGTAAATGGACACTATTTTGAAAAGATGTAATAAAACTAATAACTTGCTAGTTTGTTCAGTCTTTGGTTTTCTAAGACCCTTCAGTGTCACCCTTGTAAGATGTGTCGTAATATCCTATGAACTCACTTAAAGTGCTCATAGTATCAAAAAGGCTCCTTCTAAATTCACGTATTGTGACGGGGAACTACGGAACCCTACCTCATTACACATTGTGCGTGGTCCGCCACATACTTGGACAATCTTTTTTAATATGCAATTAATGATATTCCTAATTTTATTTTACTATCCATGTTTACCATTTTAGTCACTTCCTTACACTGGGAAGTTTCTAGTAAGGACACTGACCTCTATATATGGACTTGCTATACACCGTGACATAATGAAGCGATTTGATTTTTGGCATTTTGGCGCTGACAGCATAAGTGAACGTCCACGGAACTAATAACAGAGATAAGACAGTGTGACAAAATATATCGATAAAAATTCTATACCCTGGCCTACCCGTAACGTCCCTTCTATTCATGTATCATATTAATATAAAACCATAAAATAAATAGATGTATCAATTAATACCTAGGTCTTAGACGCAAGCTTTATACTTCATATAAAACCAAGTTCGACGCTGCGTTGGTATATCTATGTTTTTATTCGTAACTACAGAACGGATTTTGTTCTGGGTTTCAAATGGGGAAATGCCTACACATACCTGCTTTCGGGGGCAAAAACGGATTATGTTGAACTCGCACCTATTAAAATCTCATGATAATCGACCTTCGCCACACATTGGCAGGGCCACGGAAACGCATTCAAACACATCCGCGGTACCACCAGCCAGGACTGCTCCTTAGTTGAGGACTTCTCTTCCTCCTTTTGCTTCTCAGATAAAGCGCACCAGGAACACAAAGCACACTGCCCTTTGCGGCCTCTTATTTCACCTGCACAACGGACTCTCCGAGCCCGATATGTGGAGGTTATGGAGCCAGGAAAAAATGAGTACTGGGTAGTGGTAGAATCCAGCCAAAGTAGCGGAGGATAGTCGAGTGGCACATCGCCATACCAACAATCCTCTTTCCTTGCGACTCCATTTCGGCTCCCCCTCCTCATCCAAGGGGTAGCCAAGCCCACTCGGAGTGGCCGCCTTGGGCTAGTCCTTCACTTCGGGCCAGCCGTCTGAGTTGCCCTACGTTTACCATGAGTTACAAAGCCATGGCTACTAACCCCCCACCCCTACTCCTAAACTCACGCAAGCTAACTAACGACATTAATTATTTTGTAATCCCAGTATAAGTTTATTCCCTTGAAATAGTAAATTAGTCACATGTAAACACAAAGTCATCATCAGATGACCTTTCTACACTTGTCTATGGCCCTTGAAACTGGGAGAAGACAAGGAGAGAAGAAATAAAAAAAAAACATTCGAAATAATAGCCTTATATTTTTATACTTAATGGTATTGGTACTATCATAAAATATTGTACGGTATACTGCACTTTTTCAAAGGGGTGCCTTTCTCATATCCAATAAAACAGTCGTCTGTGAAGTGTTTAGAACAAAGATAATCATTTTGTGCTGGACGCCATTTCCCAATTTTTGTGCTTTTTAGCCATAATTTTAGTCTTGGTTAAGTTGGAAACCTGTTAATTAATAAACATTTGATATTTATCTGTTGTCGGCGACTTTGGTTGTCAACGGATATGGGTAGAAAAGAACATCGATAAGTATTATAGACAAGGAACTCGACAACACTATTGATTTTATTGTTTATCAAAACTCAGAAGTATAAAGCCAAACATTTTTGTAATTACGATATTAAAATTAGTAACAAATTTTTTAGTACCTATATTAACAAATAGTTTTAATTTGTTTAATACTCGTATTACCTGTAAATTCACCTTCTTCTGGAATGTTTTCCCACTTTCTTCTGGTAACGAGTTTTACATATTAAACACACTCACTGATACTAAAAATAATTCTTATTGTGTAACTAAAATTGAACATTATCAAACTACATAAAATAATATAATTTTTTAGTTTAAATTTCAAAATACAGAGATACGATTTAAATAACAAAACAGACTGGCATATTATTTCCATTTTAGTTCCCGGTACGGACAATGAGGGCGCTTCCTATCGGCATAAGCATTTTGTATAGTATAAGCCAGTCCAGTTCGGGAAATTACGGCACATCTTCTCGTCAGGTATACCTCAAAACTTGAAAACGAGACTTTACAACCAGTATGTGTTGCCAGTGATGACATACGGAACTGAGACGTGGTCCTTCACTGCTGGCCGGATGAGGAAGCTCAAGGTCGCTCAGCGAGCTATGGAGAGGGCTATGCTCGGAGTTTCTCTGCGTGATAAACTCAGAAATGAGGGTATCCGCAGTAGAACCAGAGTGACCGATATAGCCCATCGGATTAGTCAGCTGATGTGGCAATGGGCCGGCCATATAGCTCGAAGAACCGACAACCGATGGGGTAAAAAGGTTCTCGAGTGGCAGCCTCGTACCGGCAGACGAAGTATTGGGCGTCCCCCCACTAGATGGAGTGACGACCTGGTAAGATATGCAGGAAGTCGATGGATGCAGGTGGCTCAGGACCGTGCATTGTGGCATTCCTTGGGGGAGGCCTATGTTCAGCAGTGGACTTGTGAAGGGCTCTAACGATGATGATGATGATGATGAAGCCAGTCCAGCGTACTTGTATATATAGTGGTCAGTGAGTAAGGACCTAATATATTCTACGGATAATCTATTCTTATTGCGTGAGTAGGTTTTATGTAAGAAATGAACCAAGAGAATTACTAATAAATTGTGAAATATATTTCAAATTTATATTTAGAAATTATAAAACTGTTATTGCTTATTTTCAGTATAGATAGGGACCGTTGCAACCGCAACCGCAGTTTCCGTCGCAACTTCCAGCAATGGAAACAACACCACCGGCTGGGACTTCACCACAGAATCTGACAGCACCAAGAATCGGTACTTGACCAGCTATAAGAGTGTTACCAGCGACACCCATCTCGCCAGCGACCGCTACGTCGCCGATGCCTGCACCTCCGTACGCGGGGCCAACAATACCAGCAGGAGCACCCAGGCCAGCAAGACCACCTATGCCGTATCCAAAACCAAGCCCAGGGCCGTAAGCGAATTCATTATTTAAAGCAGATCCACATCCGAGACCGTACTCAGCTGCGAATCCAGGAGCATAGCCCAGGCCAATTCCAGCGCCAAGACACTGACTGTACACATTCTGCCAAAAAGAAAATATTTCATAAACACCTTTTCTAAATACGTATTACCACATTTTACAAAATATTTTAAAAAATGTGTCCTTAAAAAATATTTTTAGAAGTTATAAAAACACGAGGGAGTTTTACCTGGATCAAGCAAGCTTGAACGCAGAGCAACAAGAAAGCAAAAGGCGACATGTTAGGATGTGTTTTCTAAATGTGTCAAGTTTATTGTAATTATTCAACATAAAATGAATGACTTATATATCGTAAGTTTTTCAGGTGAACTTCAAATTTCATAACCGATATTAAAACTTGCGTCAGTGTTTGTCTACGCAATTGATTTAAAAAGTTATTATTAAGTTATAGAAACATCACGAGACACTTAAGACTTAAGAGGATTGTGTAGCTGCAAATTTTCATACCAAAAGCGACAACCTCCCCCCCCCCCCCCTATTTTAGATATAACAAAAAAACTAGGAGCATACGTTTTAATATTAAAAAAATATTACGTACGATATAAACATTATTTAGCAACAACATTAGCAACAATTATTAGCAACTAAATATCTATATTTTTTACTTAAAAACTTCCTCGAGTGTTTTTATTTTTTTAAATCAAACTATTACAGCTCTCAGTTGCCCAGACAGAAGTTGACTGCATTAGGGCCCATCAGTAATGCACTCGATGAGCAACCAGAGAGTTCGGGCTCAAATGGCCTATGGATATGTAGTATATAAGGCTAGGTAATTAATACGAACTTACCGGGTTCCGAATCGAGGACCGACCCCAAGGCGCGGTTCAACTAATTCCATTACACACACAAATTCAACTAAATTCACGTTAATCGAAATCAAACATGTGACACGCGGCACAAGCAAAGAACAGTCGGTCAAAATTCAACGTTCCATGTTCACTAGCCCAAATTATTTATCGAACACTAACGCGACCCTCTCTCGGGTTAATCACTAATTATCACGTAACTTCAGACCGACCAGGCGATCGCGCACAATCAATTTTTCCAGACGTATATCAGATAATCACTCAAAACTCAAAATTCAGCCTCGTTGCCACGAACCGTACAAATTAAGACAACTCATAGGAGGCACGCGACACAAAGATTCCATATTAACTTCCCATAACAATTAATAGACCGGCCTAACGGCCGTCGCGCGACAATACTTTTTCTAGACTGCCTAGAGGGTGGCTGCCGCGTGCAAAACGAGCGCCGGTCGGCCCAAGCCGTCAAAACAGTTTTAAATGCAAGTTTTAATGCCGCCTCCACACGCTTGGTGTTTGCCACATTCACCATACACGAACAAACACCGACCACATTCACCCAACACAAACACGGCATCCACACGCTCGGCGAACGTGCTAGTATATTCCGGGTAGGCAAACATGACGGACGACGAGCTTGTGGCAGCGATTACTTTCGGGTTGACCTATTTTTATTTAAAAATAAGGCAATATGAATTGCTCTGAATGTTATTGTATTGAAGATTTTACACACCATAGAATCTAAAATGAATTCTCAATTATCTCTGTTATAAATTGTCTTCAGGTTTAAATAAGTTTGGTTTGAACGCTTTTATTCGTATTGCATTGCTGATTATTATGTAATACGTGACTCTAAGTTAATCTAAAAACAAACTTTTATGAAACTAATGCTTGACCGGGGAATCTAACCCTTTTTTTTATAGGTTAAGGGTGACAAACGAGCACACAGTCCACCTGATGGTAAGGGGTTACTGCGGCCCATAGACATCTACATCTATCCTCTATTACAAATCAAAATGTAGATGCGTTGTCACTTGTCACCCATGAGGACTAGGATGGAATGCCTCATTTCCAGTAAAAAGGGCCTCCGGTCACCTGCACTCACCAAGCGAAACGCAGAGGTAAACCTCTACTTCACGCTGGTATTCTGTGAGGTCGTGGTACCATCCCGGTTCGAGCCGTGCGACAGCAAAATCTGCCGCGTGGTTCTACCACTGTTAAAATCCTGAAATTTCGTTCGACATTATATTGAATCTATTTACTTTTAATGTATGAAGCAGATAATGAATCTGAAAGAAGCGGAAGAGGTATGTAAGGATCGTGACACTTGGCGATTTGTTCTTTCTGGCTACCCCGTCAGGGATTGTGCGTGAAGATAAGTTAAGTATTTACTTTTAACATAATATATTATCTTTTTATTCGAATTATATTAATTTTCAAAACGCACCATTGTTTATTTTTTATTGAAGGAAAATGATATACTGATTTTTTAAGCGCTTCGCCAAAACTAATAGTAGTAATGCATATGAGCCGTTTTATTCATAAAATCTTTAATTTTAATAGCTTACAATAACATTTCAAAGTTATTAATGTAGCTAGTCTTAGGTCTTTTCTATGAAAATGTAACGAAATTTTTACTAATCCAAGTGTATTTTATAAGTTGGTCAACTATAACTCGTTAACTTCTTGATTCTAATTAGCTGTGATAGTTTTCCTTTTAACTGCATTATATAAACTCATATTAGGTATACTTTTCACATTTCGATAAACATCGGTTAAGTTGGTAGGGGGGGGGGGGGGGTACACATGAATCCAATGAAAAATACCACTTTAAAGCTAAATATTTCTCAAACGGACTCCTAAATCGAAAAGATGTTGTTCAAAACCCCCAATGTTTTTGAAAGACCTATTCAACGATACCCTACATAATAGAATAGACACATAAAAAAATCATCCTCCATTTACTTATATGGGAAGTACCCAAAATAAAAACGTTTTTTAAGATTTTATTTCAGTTTTCTAGGCGTGATTAATATTTATAACTGTGCCAAATTACAGATTTGTAACACTTAGGATCTGAGCAAAATCGCGGACGGACGGACCGACGGACATAGCGAAACTATAAGCGTTTCTTGTTGTGTAACTACGAAAGTCTAAAAACTATTAAATCAGGATATACTAAACTTATCGATATATAGGATATACTAATCTTATATAATTTTTTCGGATTTTATTTTGGGAATTGATGATCAATGATCCTGCTTTCACACGGGGCTCCTTATAGAAAGAGGTAAATATATGTTACCCAATAGAAACATTTATTAGGAGGCAATCACATTATTATTGGGAGGTCTATAAAAAACTTAAAAAAAATATAGGTGGTAGATCTACTAACTTTTCGAAGTAGAATTGGTAGTAAACTCAACTTCTGAAATCATATTTACCTCCGAGACAAATTTCGGATTGGTAACATTGGCGTAGAGTATAATAATAATAGCCACTAGTAACTCCTTCCGCCGCCCGCAAGCCGCAAGCTCGCGCGCACTACTGACTGATTGCCAAACGTGTGGATACATAGCAAACACGTTTGTCGGACATCCTTTGATCGGTGCACAAAAACCGACACCAACGCCGGTCACTGGCATTCACATACAAACAAACAAACAAACAGGCGAACAGCTATCCACACGTTCGTGATTGCTGTTTGGTGTATGCTGTTCGCCGTTGTTTGCCAAGCGTGTGGATGGGGCATAATGTCTTACGATTAGGCCTAAACACAAACTAACCTGAATTACTAAATAATATCTGTGACTGTTATTTAGTATTTAATTATTTGATAAGATTGATTGATTTGATTTAGTATTTTGACACTTATGTCAAAATTTTTCACTGTCAAAAGCTACGTATATTTATCTTATTTTATTTTGTTATTTGGAGGCCAATTCTGGCTTAAAAAATTCAACAAAAAGATCAGAAAATATATAAGAGAGTTGTTATAATAATAATTTTTTGATTTCAGACATAATACTAATTAAGAAAGGAAAATATTTCTGCTGCGCCGTTGACAACTGTCAAAGCGTAACGACTTCATACAATTTTTATCAATATGGAATAAATCCAGGGAAGTAATGTGATAATATTTCATTTATAGATTAAAGTGCTTTTATTTAGGCCGTAATTGATTGTTTCAGGGAAAGATGTGGAGTACAGCACATTTCAAGTTACTTTGAATATGTAATATAAAGACTTTTGAGTGTTGTAGAGATCTGTTTAGATTTTTTCATGAATGTCTCTGCTCCGCTACAGTCACTGCCGGATTTCCTACAGTGTCAAAATTGTGCTGACGGTAGGCTGTTTAAAGGTAAAAGGGGATTAAATATACATATTAAACGATGCCATAGTAAAAGTATTTCGGCTTCACAGCCTGCCGTAGAAATTCATAACTCTATTAGCAATTCCTCTAATGACACAAATTTTTCCCTGTTTTCGGAGCAAATTTATAAATATTATCGTAATGTACCAGTGGTTAAAAGAATTCCTAGAGGTGCGAGGATGCAGCTTGCTAAAGCATTGTCATGCACTATTCAAAATTGTTTCACTAATAGTGAAAATAGTTGGCAAAAATTATTTACTTTCGCGTATTCCCATTTTCATTTTGATAAAACAATAAATAAATCAGTTACGTCTCAACTAAAAGAGACATCTTTTCTAAATTTAGATTACCCAATTAATACTCATTTATCTCGACCACGTCCTAAATTTGATTTAAAAAAAGTAGTTGAGTCGAAAGTAATGGATGGCGACTTAAAAAATGCATCCCGTATTTTATTCTCAGACGACATCCTGGCTCCTCATAATGTCGAAACACTTGAAAGCCTTCGTCAAAAGCATCCTTCGGTCAAACATCCTCAGAGTTTACCGCTGCCTCCCAGGACTTCTATGCAACCTTTACAAATTTCGGAAAAAGACACTTTAGAAGCAATTATGTCATTTTCGAATGGCTCTGCTGGCGGCATTGACGGAATTACGCCTCAACATCTTAAAGATCTTGTAAGCGCTTCTGCCGGTGACGCCGGCGGAGTACTTCTTAAAGACATTACAAAATTATGTAACTTTATGCTTTCTGGTAATGTTAATCCAAATTTCATTCCATTCTTATATGGGGCAAGATTATGTGCCTTCAAAAAAAAGGATAACGGTATCCGTCCTATTGCCGTTGGTTCCACATTTCGACGTTTAACTTCAAAATTAGCTTGCAGGCACATAATCTCTAACCTTAAAACCAAATTTCAGCCTACTCAACTAGGTTTTGGCACTAGAGGTGGCTGTGAGGCGGCGGTACATTCAGTGCGTACATTTTTAACAAGCTCTGATGCAGATGTTCTTGTGAAGGTTGACCTAAGGAATGCTTTTAACTCTATCGATAGGGTAACCTTGCTGAAAGAAGTGGCTAATAATAACCCCGAAATTTATCATTACGTTTGGCAATGTTATAGTCAAAATACTAACTTGTTTTACGAAAACCATGTTATCGAATCCGCTGTCGGTGTTCAGCAGGGTGACCCACTGGGTCCAGCACTTTTCAGTTTGGGAATTCAACCAATTATTTCAAATTTGAAATCCAAGCTGAATGTCTGGTACCTAGACGACGGTACACTGGGAGGTAGAGCAGATGACGTCCTCAGTGATCTTACTCATATTTTTCAAAATTTTAAAAATATTGGTCTTGAACCAAATAACAATAAATGTGAAATATTTTTTTCCAATAATTTATCTACTTCTCATAGAGACACTTTAATTCAAAATTTTAATCATATTTGTCCAGGAATAAAAACTGTCAGTACGGAATCACTATACCTGCTAGGTGCCCCGTTGTTTTTCGATAGTATTAAACCTGTTTTAAAAACAAAATTTGATCAGTTTTTAAACCACGTTGATAAATTGTATAAATTAAACCCCCACATAGCTCTTACTATTTTAAAATATTGTCTTCTTGTACCTAGATTTACATACTTACTCCGCTCGAGTCCAGTCTGGAAATGTTCGGATATTTTACAAGATATTGATAATAATCTTAAAATAGCTATTGAAAAAATTCTAAATTTAACTTTAAATACTACAGCCTGGACTCAAGCTACTTTACCTATAAAATTTGGTGGCATTGGTGTGAGAAATCTTTCTAGCATTGCATTGCCTGCTTTCCTTGCTTCCGTAAATAGTGTCAGTGACTTATGTAATATAATTTTAAATAATAAAGCAGACCTATGCTTTGCTGCGGAGGCAGGGCAGACATGGCAAACGCTCTGTCCTGGTGAAAATATTCCACTGGAAGTTAACCAACAAAAACAGTGGGATATTCCATTGGTACAGGGCGTGCAGAAGGATTTGTTTCATAATCTCCAGAGTGACCTAGATAAGGCACGCCTTCTAGCTGTTTCGACTAAGGAATCTAGTTACTGGTTACACGCTTTACCATCAAGTAATCTCGGCACATTACTTGATGCGGAAAGCTTACGCATTGCCGTAGGAATCCGACTAGGAGCGGCGATTTGTCAACCCCATCAGTGTCCCTGTGGTAGCAGCGTCGACAAGTTTGGGCTCCATGGACTTTCATGTAAGAAAAGCGCTAGTAGATTTTCACGACACAGTTCTTTGAACGATGTCATCCGAAGGGCTCTTGTCTCTGTAAATGTTCCCTCGGTTTTAGAGCCTTGTGGAATATTTAGAGACGATGGCAGGAGACCCGACGGTATGACATTGGTCCCTTGGGAGAGAGGTAAAGCCTTAGTGTGGGATGCTACTTGCGTAGACACTCTGGCGGTCTCTCATCTCAGGGGTACCTCGTTTAGAGCCGGGGCGGCATCAGAGGCAGCTGAACTGAGTAAGTGGCGCAAATATGAGTCTCTGAGAGATGACTACATATTTGTGCCATTTGCTGTAGAGACTATCGGTCCGTGGGGTCCACGTGCGGTGAGGTTCCTAAAGGAACTCCATCCGCGGCTGGTCGTTGCTGCTGGTGATAAGAGGGCTGGTTCTTTCCTTGCTCAAAGGCTAAGTATAGCCATTCAGCGGGGAAACGCAGCCAGCGTTCTTGGCACGATACCGCGGGGAGTAGGACTATATGATATTTAAGTTTCTAGTTTTAGTTTTTTTTTAATTATTATTATAGTTTTTAGTATTGTATATTTTAATTATTTTTATATTAAATAGTTAATTGATTATTTAGTCGTTATTGATTATGCACTCTAAATTAAAAAGATTTCGAGTTTATAATAAAGTAGGTATGTAGGCGAATAAATAAAAAAAATATTGGTACATAAGTACATAATATTACTTTATTACACTCTTTAACGAACTGTCATTTTACTAGGAACTCTATGGGTCAATCAGTTCTGGTAATAAACATTGAAAGTAAAATGAGGAAAGTTTCGGCTGCATTTTAGCTGTCCAAAAGTGGTCATCCTACTTATTTTTTTCATATGTCAAACCATGTGGTATCCATACTACGAAAAAACAGAATTACCTACAGTGATATGTAATTGTCCCTGAACTTTCCTATACGATCATAATATCTTCTCCAATTTCCTATACGATCATTATTTCCAGTTTCCAATCAAAGTAAAAAAAAAACTGTTTTGCTTTGATTGACGATAGATAACTCCGCGGCAAATCATCGGTTCAATCAATACAGGCTTTTTGATTACGTCAAATTAAAATCTTTTTAGTAAAATAATCGAAATTTTTTTTAAACCCGTAGACCTCTTTTAAGACGAGCAGCAGTTAGGACTTTTTTCTTTAGGTCACTCGGAACCAAACATGATAAAAACCTTCATGCCCAGGTCTGAACACTAGACATTTGGAGCTACAATTTGCTTTTTTTGCTATACGACCATTTTCCCCGGAGATACAGCTTCTTGAAAATCACCCGAAAATTTAGATTTTTTGTATAGCACTTAGTTTTTGTGAGTAGTGTACTGATTTTATCTCAGCCAAATAAACATTACCGTCATATAACATGGAATAAGTGAGATAAAGGCCGTTATTTTATGGGGGATTTAAATATGATTTAACAGTAATTTAATATTCTAATCTATTTATTTATTATTTATTTATTTAATTCAAAAACACTCGTGGCTTACAGAAAATCCAATACGCACACAAGTTTAAATTTTACATGCCAAAACTTTTTTTAAAAAAACTTGCATCCAACAAACATGCATAAAACAAAAATTAATAAATAATTGTAAAATAATAGTTGTATGAAACCTCGAAGCTTTTAGCAGCCCGTGTCAGGAAATTAAAACTGTACTAAAGCTAATTGAAACAATAAAGTATTAATGATTATACAATGAAATATTTTGTCATATCAATTTATAATGCAATAATCAATAATAAAAACTTAATTATAATCCTAATATGTCCGTAATTAAAATTACATCTTAAATATAAAGTAATAAATGGTACATAGTCAAGGAATTAAATTCTCGAATTATTAATTGTCATGTCATCGATAATTTTATAAAAAGGAGTCAGCAGACGTGTTATACTGTCTGTAAATAAGTCAATTTCATCGTGCTGAGTGAATATGTCCCCTATAAGTGTTGACGCTCGATTTGTTGGTGCGAAAGCAGCACGTTTAGTACACGTCACTGGTTTCATCTCGAAGACTCTGCCTACGGTGCGGAGCCACCGTTCCTCCATTATCTCTCTGGAGGTACCTGGGCATCTACAGACCGATTCTCTCCATAACCGACTGGAAATCCCACTCGTGGTGAATTATAGAAAGATAGTGCCTACTACTAAAGATAGTACATCACCCTCCTAAACATTAGAGTTTCAAAATCAACCATACCCAAGACGAATAAAGAGGGATAGAAATGAGGGTAGTACTTATGGTCTTTCTTATAAATCTAACGAACAAATTTACGTTGTATCCTCTCTAACAAGACAGTATACTTTTTCTCGTAAGGATTCCAGACGCATTATACAAATTTTTAGCTACTCTTATATCATCAACGTCAGCAGCAATCGTCATCATAAACCCAAAGTCTTACAAGCTAACTTGCAAATGGATGTCATATGATTGTGAATATTTAATTTAGTATCTAATATTAAACCTAAGTGACGTGTCATATACTCTTACCAAAGGCGCGTCATATAAGTTATAATTAATATAAATATTAACAGGATACTGTTTTAATGCAAAAGTGATAACTTTGCATTTAGTCTCAATTAAGAGGAAGATGGTTCACTTCACTTCATTCCGATACCGCATCTATGTACTGTTGAAGAGCCTGTGCATCAGCAGCACTACCAATAGCCAAGCTTAATTTTAGATCATCTGCGAATAACAGACACTTTTCCTAACGTATTGAAGATGATTATCCAAATAGCTAGCAAAGAGTTGAAGAAGTTTCAGAGTAAAACCCAACTTAGCTAATAGACATTTGTATTTAAAAACCCAGTCCCAATGATGGGGATTGGTCTCCTCTCATTTCTGAGTGTTTTAGTACAAGAAAATGTCCGCCGCGTGTTGGCGAACTTCACATGTCTTCAAAATATTTTTTTTCTAATTTCTCAGACATGCAGAATTCTTCACGATGTTTTCCTTCACCGTCAAGCACTTGGTAAATCAGCACTTAAAATTGCAATTAACAATTTCATTGGTGCCGGTGGGGATCGAACCCGGGTTGACTCTGAAATTTACAGCGAGCGTTTAGCGCCTGAGCTAGGTACCACGGCTCAATAGTAAATAATATAACAGCATTTAAAAATATTCTATTTTCCTAATTATTTAGTTTCGTTTCTCGCGTATGTCACGTTTTTTATATTGCGTGAAGTTATTTCAATAGGTATCAATTCAATTATTGCCAGTGCCTTTGCACTATAAAACACATTGAGCCCTCATCAGACACACACTTGTCTTCAATAAACACAGAAAATATGTTTTCCAAAGCCATCATTCTTTTCTGCGCTCAAGTAATTTTCGTGCAGGTAAGGAATTAAAACTTGAATGTTGTGTGCACGTTGTTTTTCTCTAACCAACCAATACAATATAACGCTAGAAATTTATAAATAATGTATAATGCAATTTTTAATTACTTAGACGATCTCTGCCTACTGCTTGGGAAACGGACTAGCCTACGAAGTTCCACTGGCAGCCGCTGCTCACTGCGCCGCCGCCACCGCTCCTTGCGGAGGTTTAGGCTGGGCTGGTTACGGTGCCGGCTGCGGTCTAGCTGCCATCCCCACAGCCAGCGGGGGTGGTTTCCCTGTCTCCAGTGCTTCCCCCATCCCACCGGTTGGTGTATCCGTTCTCTCTGACAATGAGATCGCAGGTATCTTAGCTGTCGGTGGTGAGCTGCCTTTCCTGGGTACCGTTGGTCTAGAGGGTGTACTTCCAACTGTTGGTGCTGGTGCCGTCTCTTACGGCTGCGGTGACGGTGCCGTGGGAATAGTGAGCGAAGACATCGCCCCTGCATGGGGCTACCCTGCAGCCACTGGTTTAGCGTACGGACCAGGCCTTGCTGCAGGAATCGGTTACGGTACCGCTATCGCTGGACGTCCCTTCGGTGGTTGCGGATGCGGTATCTACTAATATACGAGTATATCACTAAAATAAAAGTTTAGACTATCGCTATTGTTTGATTTTCTTTTTGTTAATTAAAACGATACGGCACTATTATCTTTTTAATAACTACGTAGTATAGATATATAGATATTACATAACAATATACCTACTTATTATACAAAAAAGCCACATGCTTCTTAAATGTACACATCACACAGTTTTAAAATACTCAATTTTATATGTTGGATCACTCACAGTTCTTTGGTTTTAAAGATAATACCTAAACTGTATGAATTAACAAAGACTTGTTAACGAAATGTATAAAAAGGTGATGAGGTAACGACATCACAATTAATTTTAAATTTCACAATGTATTTCATGTGCTCTTACCACTTGCTTTGCATTATAGGACACACTGTTGAAATCTACATCAGCGAAATTTTTTTCAGTAAAAGTTCGCTTTTTTATATCAATAAGATGACAAACGAGCACATAGTGCCGATGATTAGTGGATACTGTGGCCTATAGACATCTACTTCTACTATAAATCAAAATGCAAATACGTTGTTACCCCTGGGGACTAAGATGGAATGTTTAGTTACCAATTAAATGGGTCTCCGGTTCTCTACACATACCATACGAAATACATCAGCAACCTACTGCATGCTCATGAAATGAGAAAAAGCTGAGATCGCCAAGCGTGGCAATTATTGTAAGAAAATCCTTTATGACGCAGTCTAAGGAGAGGTCTATGTTTAAGCAGTGGAATTTGATAGGCTGATTGATAGGTAATGAAAGAATGAATGAGTTTTTGTGAGACCGTGGTCTTACAGCCGTAATTGCTTACAACTTAACTACTATACGTGGTAGAGCCATGCTGCATTATACGTAGTAGCGCCATGCTGCAGCTATATTAGTATTATAGTTGTAGCATGAATGGGTCGGCTCGACTGGGGAAGGACCATGCTGCCACAGAATACAAGCGTAATATAGCAGTTTAACGCTGCTGTGTTTCGTATGGTGAGTGTAGAGGACCGGAGACCCCTTTTACTGGAAATGAGGCATTCCATCTTAGTCCTCACGGGTGACAACGCATCTGCATTTTGATTTATAATAGAGGATAGATGTATATAGTCTATGGGTCGCAGCAACCACTTACACGCAGGTAGACTGTGTGCTTGTTTGTCACCCTTATTCTACAAAAAAAAACTATTGCTACCATTCCTTACAATAATAAAAATTGAATAAAATAAAGAGAACATTCACTTTCACACTCTTCGTTGAAATATTCATACAATTAAATTATTATCTGAACCGAGAATGCTTCGATGCAGAAAAGAAACAAGTTTTAAAAAGAATTAGCACAGTAATTATTCCAACTTTTTCGTACCTAGGCTTGTGTTGTAAAACATGATAATTATTATTATTATTACAGCCCTTCACAAGCTGTGAAGTACCCCGACTCAGATCCATAGATCATCTATAGGTACACTGACAACACAACAATCTTGTTTTCAGGTTTTGAGGTATGCCTGATCGGAAGGTGTGTCGTAATCTTCTGAACGCTGCCTAGCCGAGTTGAGTCCGTCAATTGACCCCTCGGTCGAAGTTGGGTTTACCTAGTCGGATTTTTTATCTCAGGTAAACATATACTTGTCAACTTCGAGCTTAGTTCTCCCAACAAAAACCCGCATAGGTGTGACTAGACGTTACTTTTGTCCTGTTGTCCATGTTCATCTTAAGACCAATCCATTGGGAAACACTATTGAGGTCATTGAGCATAGTGTTAAGGTCCTCCAGAGATTCTGCCATAAGGACTATATCGTCCGCAAATCGAAGCTGAGTTAATACCGTATCCTTTCCAGTCCATCCTAGAAAACGTCTTCCACTGCAACGGTGAAGAGTTTCGGGGATATTATATCACCCTGTCTTACACCTCTCTGCAGATGGATAGTTTTATTTTTTAATGGATTTTATTTAGTAGAGGGAGAGTAGCACTGTCCAAATTTCAACTGAATCAAAGGCTTTCTCATAGTCCGCATACGCAAGGCAAAGTGATAGATTGTACTCTTCCGTATTCTGTAAAATTTACCGAAGTGTATACGAGTATAAGTGGTCTATGATACTAAGCCTTTTCGAAAACCGCGTTGTTTGGGAGGCTGGAAGTCGTCGAGTCTGCGTGCGAGATGATTCGTAATGACTCTCGAAAACTGCACGCAGACGTGGCTTACAAGGGTCAACTGTCTGTATTTCTTCAAGAGAGCGTTGTTGCATTTCTTGAAGAAAGACTTCAAGTACCGGTTTTCTTCCCGCTTTCAGAAGCTCCGCTGTAATTCCATCCTCGTCTGGGGCCTTTCTTTTTAAGGTGTCGGAGAGCCATTCTAATCTCGCTTAGACTGACGTTCGGGATATCATCGGAATTGTGTCGGATAAGACTTGCTCTTGGATCGTTACTGACACTTGCGTGTGGCTCCAACGATAATGTGTACAGCTGCCCATCTCAGCTGAACCTCTCAATCATACTCAAAATCTCAGGTGTCCCGGCAACGACGCTGCCACACTCAGTCGTCAACTTCGACAGTTGGCTCTTTCTGGCAGACAGATCTCTGGCAAAGACTTTCGAGCCCTTTTGAACACTGTCAAATCTGTTGAAGACTGCAGCTTCATTTCCCGTCTAACGGCCATAAGATTAAGAGTGTGATCGGAGAGTTTTTGTTTTCTTCTTTGGCAGGTCTTCCAGAACTTAGCTCCGACCGCGTGGACAGTTTCCACGAAATTTTCGTTAATATTATCCACTACATTGCTATTTTCTAGGCACTGAAAACGAATCTATAACTCGAGTCGAAAGGTTTCGGGACTTTGGATTAGAGCACGAGGGGGAGCGCAGCGTTGACTTCATTTTTTATAGGAGAAGGGGTAAACGGGCATGCAGCTAGCTCACCGGATGGTAAGTGACTACCACCACCCATGAACAAGTAACACCAGGGGAACCAGAGGAATCGCAGATGCGTTGCCGGCCTTTTAAAAATGAGTAGGCTCTTTTCTTGAAGGTCATATTAGACGAGACCTCTCCAACTTAACATTTAGGTTCAGTGTGCCTCTAACCATTCGGTGATCGCTACCAACTTACACTCTCGCGATCACGTGTCTCATCACTGAACAGTTGCCGTCAAGTCGTCGTAATAAAGTCAATCTAATTTTTTGTCGAACCGTCGGGGATGGACCAGGTCCACTTCCTGTGGAGCCGCTTCTGGAAGAAAGAGTTCATTATAAAGAATCCCTCTTCCTCCATGAAGTTGTAACACTCAACCCCCCGCCCCCCTACCTTTTTATTACTTTTATAATCTAAAAACTCTATGTTTATAATATATCTAAAATATATTAAATTTACATGACGAGTATATTAACTATATGTTAATCTTTCTAAAGGGTTAAATATAGGCCGTTTAATAAATTTATGGCATGATCGTCTCAGTTAGGACCCTTATTTGCGTTCTGTTTGTATAGTAACTTAGTTCTTTAGGTGTCTCTTGGAAGAATGAATATTCACTAGAGTCGCCGAAAGTTATTGGTACCTTACCTTATACCTTATAAGCTACAGAAGCCATCGAAGATACTCCTAAGGACGAGTGGGCAAAGTGTTTTTCTCAGTTGTTCCATCGGATGCAGTGATGTATTGATGTAAATGGACCCTATTTTGAAAAGATGTAATAAAACTAATAACTTGCTAGTTTGTTCAGTCTTTGGTTTTCTAAGACCTTTCAGTGTCACCCTTGTAAGATGTGTCGTAATATCCTATGAACTCACTTAAAGTTCTCATAGTATCAAAAAGGCTCCTTCTAAATTCACGTATTGTGACGGGCAACTACGGAACCCTACCTCATTACACATTGTGCGTGGTCCGCCACATACTTGGGCAATCTTTTTTAATATGCAATTAATGATATTCCTAATTTTATTTTACTATCCATGTTTACCATTTTAGTCACTTCCTTACACTGGGAAGTTTCTAGTAAGGACACTGACCTCTATATATGGACTTGCTATACACCGTGACATAATGAAGCGATTTGATTTTCGGCATTTTGGCGCTGACAGCATAAGTGAACGTCCACGGAACTAATAACAGAGATAAGACAGTGTGACAAAATATATCGATAAAAATTCTATACCCTGGCCTACCCGTAACGTCCCTTCTATTCATGTATCATATTAATATAAAACCATAAAATAAATTGATGTATCAATTAATACCTAGGTCTTAGACGCAAGCTTTATACTTCATATAAAACCAAGTTCGACGCTGCGTTGGTATATCTATGTTTTTATTCGTAACTACAGAACGGATTTTGTTCCGGGTTTCAAATACATACCTGCTTTCGGGGGCAAAAACGGATTATGTTGAACTCGCACCTATTAAAATCCCATGATAATCGACCTTCGCCACACATTGGCAGGGCCACGGAAACGCATTCAAACACATCCGCGGTACCACCAGCCAGGACTGCTCCTTAGTTGAGGACTTCTCTTCCTCCTTTTGCTTCTCAGATAAAGCGCACCAGGAACACAAAGCTCACTGCCCTTTGCGGCCTCTTATTTCACCTGCACAACGGACTCTCCGAGCCCGATATGTGGAGGTTATGGAGCCAGGAAAAAATGAGCACTGGGTAGTGGTACAATCCCGCCAAAATAGCGGAGGATAGTCCAGTGGTACATCGCCATACCAACAATCCTCTTTCCTTGCGACTCCATTTCGGCTCCCCTCCTCATCCAAGGGGTAGCCAAGCCCACTCGGAGTGGCCGCCTTGAGCTAGTCCTTCACTTCGGGCCAGCCGTCTGAGTTGCCCTACGTTTACCATGAGTTACAAAGCCATGGCTACTAACCCCCCACCCCTACTCCTAAACTCACGCAAATTAACTAACGACATTAATTATTTTGTAATCCCAGTATAAGTTTATTCCCTTGATATAGTAAATTAGTCACATGTAAACACAAAGTCATCATCAGATGACCTTTCTACACTTGTCTATGGCCCTTGAAACTGGGAGAAAACAAGGAGAGAAGGAATAAAAAAACATTCGAAATAATAGCCTTATATTTTTATACTTAATGGTATTGGTACTATCATAAAATATTGTACGGTATACTGCACTTTTTCAAAGGGGTGCCTTTCTCATATCCAATAAAACAGTCGTCTGTGAAGTGTTTAGAACAAAGATAATCATTTTGTGCTGGACGCCATTTCCCAATTTTTGTGCTTTTTAGCCATAATTTTAGTCTTGGTTAAGTTGGAAACCTGTTAATTAATAAACATTTGATATTTATCTGTTGTCGGCGACTTTGGTTGTTAACGGATATGGGTAGAAAAGACAATCGATAAGTATTATAGACAAGGAACTACCTATTGAATTTTATTGTTTATCAAAACTCAGAAGTATAAAGCCAAACATTTTTGTAATTACGATATTAAAATTAGTAACAAATTTTGTTGTACCTATATTAACAAATAGTTTTAATTTGTTTAATACTCGTATTACCTGTAAATTCACCTTCTTCTGAAATGTTTTCCCACTTTCTTCTGGTAACGAGATTTACATATTAAACACACTCACTGTTACTAAAAATAATTCTTATTGTGTAACTAAAATTGAACATTATCAAACTACATAAAATAATATCATTTTTTAGTTTAAATTTCAAAATACAGAGATACGATTTAAATAACACAACAGACTGGCATATTATTTCAATTTTAGTTCCCGGTACGGACAATGAGGGCGCTTCCTATCGGCATAAGCGTTTTGTATAGTATAAGCCAGTCCATTTCGGGAAATTACGGCACAACTTCTCGTCAGGTATACCTCAAAACTTGAAAACGAGACTTTACAACCAGTGTGTGTTGCCAGTGATGACATACGGAACTGAGACGTGGTCCTTCACTGCTGGCCGGATGAGGAAGCTCAAGGTCACTCAGCGAGCTATGGAGAGGGCTATGCTCGGAGTTTCCCTGCGTGATAAACTCAGAAATGAGGGTATCCGCAGTAGAACCAGAGTGACCGACATAGCCCATCGGATTAGTAAGCTGAAGTGGCAATGGGCCGGCCATATAGCACGAAGAACCGACAACCGATGGGGTAAAAAGGTTCTCGAGTGGCAGCCTCGTACCGGCAGACGAAGTATTGGGCGTCCCCCCACTAGATGGAGTGACGACCTGGTAAGATATGCAGGAAGTCGATGGATGCAGGTGGCTCAGGACCGTGCTTTGTGGCATTCCTTGGGGGAGGCCTATGTTCAGCAGTGGACTTGTGAAGGGCTGTAATGATGATGATGATGATGATGAAGCCAGTCCAGCGTACTTGTATATATAGAGGTCAGTGAGTAAGGACCTAATATATTCTACGGATAATCTATTCTTATTGTGTGAGTAGGTTTTATGTAAGAAATGAACCAAGAGAATTACTAACAAATTGTGAAATATATTTCAAATTTATATTTAGAAATTATAAAACTGTTATTGCTTATTTTCAGTATAGGTAGGGACCGTTGCAACCGCAACCGCAACCGCAGTTTCCGTCGCAACTTCCAGCAATGGAAACAACACCACCGGCTGGGACTTCACCACAGAATCTGACAGCACCAAGAATCGGTACTTGACCAGCTATAAGAGTGTTACCAGCGACACCCATCTCGCCAGCGACCGCTACGTCGCCGATGCCTGCACCTCCGTACGCGGGGCCAACAATACCAGCAGGAGCACCCAGGCCAGCAAGACCACCTATGCCGTATCTAAAACCAAGCCCAGGGCCGTAAGCGAATTCATTATTTAAAGCAGATCCACATCCGAGACCGTACTCAGCTGCGAATCCAGGAGCATAGCCCAGGCCAATTCCAGCGCCAAGACACTGGCTGTACACATTCTGCCAAAAAGAAAATATTTCATAAACACCTTTTCTAAATACGTATTACCACATTTTACAAAATGTTTTAAAAAATGTGTCCTTAAAAAATATTTTTAGAAGTTATAAAAACATGAGGGAGTTTTACCTGGATCAAGCAAGCTTGAACGCAGAGCAACAAGAAAGCAAAAGGCGACATGTTAGGATGTGTTTTTTAAATGTGTCAAGTTTATTGTAATTATTCAACATAAAATGAATGACTTATATATCGTAAATTTTTCAGGTGAACTTCAAATTTTGTAACCGATATTAAAACTTGCGTCAGTGTTTGTCTACGCAATTGATTTAAAAAGTTATTATTAAATTATAGAAACATCACGAGACACTTAAGACTTAAGAGGATTGTGTAGCTGCAAATTTTCATACCAAAAGCGACAACCTCCCCCCCCCCCCCCCCCCCCCTATTTTAGATATAACAACAAACTAGGACCGTACGTTTTTACATTAAAAAAATATTACGTACGATATAAATTATTAGCAACTAAATATCTATATTTTTGACTTAAAAACTTCCTCGAGTGTTTTTATTTTTTTAATATAATATATTAAAAAAATAAAAACATTTGAAAATAAAAACACAAAAACATTATGGTAATAATACCCATATGAATGGACCATATAGCTCGAAGAACCGACAACCAATGGGGAAAGAGGTTCTCGAGTGGCAACCTCGTACCGTTAAGCTGAACGCACATATGTCCGCACCGTACGCAACGTACGCGCCGTACGCGCCGAGTTTTACTGATGGCCTCGCACATATGTCCGTAAGCATCGTCCGCACCGTCCGCAAATCTTTTGTATTGCCAACAACTTTTGTAGTTTTTTCCAACCACTGGTGTGAAACAGTACATTGAAATTGATCGCTCGAAATCACTATGGAAAGAAATATAGTAATAGCCTGCTTATTGGCATAGGAAGAAGAAAAAAAAGTTCGGAGAAAAAGAAGATTCTGGATTCATAATATAAATTTAAAAAGGCAATTGTATGGAGAATATGAAGGGGATATACTTTATTTAAAGATTTATTAGGTGATGATGAACGATTTTTCAGATATTTGTATTTAACATACAAGTTACTTCAAGAATTGGTACATGTACTAAAACCATATCTTTCTATGGAAAACTCAAGATTTAGAAGACCAATTGAACCAGAAAAAAGACTTGTTGTATGTTTGAGGTAAGTATTTTTATTGATAATTAAGTAATCAGGTATAATTGGGTTTTTGAATTAAATTTAACCATTTTTTTATTTCAGTATGTAAATAATTTATCACTAAGTATTCATATTGATAACCGATGTAAAAAAAATCAAATTATGTATAATTAATTACGAATTAATTAAGTTATAAAAATACAAAAACTATCACGTAAGTCGAAACCACCAGTTTTAGTGGAAAATCCACTAAGTTGGCAACATTACACAACACTGAGTATCCACACGCGCCAAACGCGCCGCGTTATATGACGTCATCAGCATTCGTCCTTCGATATCGTATACCTACCGCATTTTATAAAATTCGGCGCGTACGGTGCGGGTGTAGTGTGCGAGGTTTCATATGATTTCATACAACGAATTCTAAAATTCGGCGCGTGCGGCGCGTACGGCGCGTACGGCGCGGACATATGTGCGTTCAGCTTTAGGCGATGTGCAGGACGCCCCTCCACTAGATAGAGTGAAGACCTGGTAAGACATGCAGGGAGTCGATGGATGCAGGTGGCTCAAGACCGTGCTTTGTGGCAATCCTTGGGGATATATATCCTATGTTATATTTATAATATCAAACTATTACGGCTCTCAGTTGCCCAGACAGAAGTGGACTGCATTAGGGCCCATCAGTAATGCACTCGACGAGCAACCAGAGAGTTCGGGCTCAAATGGCCTATGGATATGTAGTATATAAGGCTAGGTAATTAATACGAACTTACCGGGTTCCGAATCGAGGACCGAGCCCAAGGCGCGGATCAACTAATTCCATTACACACACAAATTCAACTAAATCCACGTTAATCGAAATCAAACATGTGACACGCGGCACAAGCAAAGAACGGTCGGTCAAAATTCAACGTTCCATGTTCACTAGCCCAAATTATTTATCGAACACTAACGCGACCCTCTCTCGGGTTAATCACTAATTATCATATGTAACTTCAGACCGACCAGGCGATCGCGCACAATCAATTTTTCCAGACGTATATCAGA